>CM066732.1:39034000-40337500 GCA_033961575.1 Aselliscus stoliczkanus | reverse complement strand
TCAGGCTTCCTTGACGCGGAGGGAGCTACAAGCTAAGTGAAAACATTCAGCTGAAGGTGGGGAGGTCTGTCTATCTAAAGTGGGAGGGGCAGGGGAGGAAAGCAGTGCCCCCAGGCCACCTCCACAAACCTGGGAAAGCCACCACCACCTCTATCCCAAGATATTACTGATCTTAACACCTGTACAGAAGGTAGGTCCCCAAGCAAGTCAAAATCCACTTTTGGGGGACCCAAGCATTTGAACAAGGACCCATTCAAACTCTGTCAGAACACATTCTTCTCCCAACAATGGGCAAACAGACCATCTCTCCAAGAGTGACACATGAGAGAGAAATCACTGGGATGCTGAGAATACTCAGTAGTTCATGAGAAAAGAGTCAATCAGAGATATAGCCACAATGAGATGGACAATATCAAGACAGAAAGAGAGAATGCATGGTCCTTCAATTTGTATCCTCAACAAGTCGTATGGCAATTTCATGGCTCATGTGGAAAAGGATCAAAAAGTATTGCTTTTAAGTAAAAATACATTCTTGAAATAAAATTTAAAAGATGGGCAGTGGGTAGCAGATTGTTGAATGCTGAAAATTCAGTTGGTCAGATTTACCCATTTGAGAAATTCTCCTTAGATTTATCTGCCCTGAATTTGGTCCACAGAACTAAACCCAGCTCTAAGCAAGCCACTCCCCTGCTTGAAAATACTAAATGGTGCCTAACTGCCACTGAGGCTCTAACCCCTGAGGGTGACACTCAAGGCCCTCTTCACACAATTTAGTGAAGCTTGTTCAAACTCAACAGAACTCTGCTATTCCCTGTAACCAAACCAGGTTTCCTCACTTCTATGAATGGGCTCACGCTGGTTCCCCCATCATAGTCCTTCCCTCTCACCAACATCTAATAATGAGGATAGTCATTGAGCACTTCCATATGCCAGGTACTCACAAAGTAATAGAAGTATGTCAGAGACACTAAGTACAGCACCTACATACCTGAAACAAAACAAAACTCACCACTAACATATAGAATACCTAACATGTCAAGATATTTGTCTAAGTACTGGTAAAATAGCAGGGAATGGAACAGATACCACCTTTTAAGAGGGGAAGATGAATAGGTCATATATAATAATACAAATATATTTACACACACACACACACACACACACACACACACACACACACACACACCAGGGGTGCCAAACAAATGTATACATGTTTTAAGAAAGGAAAAAACTATTAAAATTATAATACTCAATATATACTGATAACAAAAGATGAATACAAGTTACATTTGACTTCCGCAATTACAAGAGGTACCATCAAAGTGGTTACCATCAGGGTCCAGTCCAAACACTTCTGATTACAGTGAACTATTGCTTGAGCAATGCTGACTAAAGTGTCCACTTATATACATTTTGTGGTATCTTACATATATATATATATATATATATATATATATATAGTATTAATTTGTGTTTCCCAAAATTCATATGTTGAAACCCTAACTCCCAAAGTAACTTGTATCCCAATGTAGAGATAAGGCCTTTACAAGGTAATTAAATTTAAGGAGGTCATAAGGGTGCGGCCCCAACTGGATAGGCTAGTGGCCTTATAATAAGGAAGAGAGATCTGTCTCCAAGTGCACGCAGAGGGAAGCGGTCATGTGAGAGCACAGCCAGAAGGCAGCTGTCTGAGAGCCAAAGCAGCAGACACTGCACTGTGCTGGGCCTTGGTCTTAGACTTCCAGCCTCTAGAACTGTGAGAAATAAGTTCCTGTTGTTTAAGTCACCCAGTCTACAGTATTCTGTTATGTCAATCCCAGCAGACTAATAATATATGTGTAATATAAAACAGAATTCTGACAGGAGATTTTAAGTGCTGCAAAGACCCTTAAAGCAGGGTAAGGGTGACAGTGTCAAGACGGGACAAGGGTGCTTAGGGAAGGTCACTGCTAAGGACATACGTGAGCAGAGACCTGAAGGATCAAACCGTGAGTACATCTGGAGTAAAAGAGTTCCAGCTATTGCACCTGCAAAGACCTTAAGGTGGGGTGTGCTGGGTGGATTTGGAGAAGTCCGAAGAAGGCAGTGTGGCTGCAACAGGGGGAGGCTGGGGAGATGATAAGGGATAAAGTCAGAACAGGAGAGGAGGAAAAGGCTGGGGGCAGATCCAGGGCCAATGGGCATGGCAAGACTTTGGGTTTTCCTCTGAGAGCAGTGAGAAGCCACGGGAGGTTTGGGCAGAAGAATGATATGACACATTATGAAAGGATGCTTCTGGCTGTGAGTCAGTGGTGGGTACAGGGTGGCATTGGGGAAGCTATTTCACAGTCCAGGTGAGTCAGGATGGTGGCTTGGGCCAGGGTGAGAACAGGTCATGAGAAACAGTCACATTCTGGATGTATTTTGAATGTAGAACCCATGAAGTTGGCTGTGGATTTCATATGGGGCATGGAAGAAATGCAAGTCAAATATGGCTGCCAATTTTTTATTCTCAGCAACACAAATGATGGAATTGTCAAAAACTGAGCTGAGAAAACACTTCTGCAAGAGTTTGAGTGGGTAGAGAGGGTGCAGAGTTTGGTTTTGGACATACTGGGATGTTAATGAGCTTTCCAAGAGAAGGTGTCCAGTAGGCAGCTGGGTGTGAGTCTGGAGTTCAGGGGAAGGTCTGGAACAAGCATGTCACTGGGAAAATGGCAGAGCGTTGTTGACTGAGACCACCAAAGGTGTGCAAGTAGACATGGAAGGGGTCCTAGAACTGAGCTCTGGGTGGGTCCAGCAATTTAATAAAGGTCAGGGGGATGAAGGGGAAACAGCAAGAGACTCACAGGGCACAAGCTGGGACTAGGAGAAAGCCAACAGTGAGGCATCCTGGAAGCCATGTGAAGGAAGCAAAAATGGTCACTTGTGTCAATGACACTGCTAATCAAGTAAGATGTGGACAAAGAACTGACCTTTGAGTTTTACATCATGTAGGTGACTCTCACAGTCACAGTGGAATGATAGGGACCATAGCCTGACTGTAGCTGGTGCAAGGAAGAATGGGAGGAGAGGACAGACAGCCAACTACACAACTTGTGTGAAGAGCGCATTGTAAAGGGAGGCAGTGAAACGGGTGGTAGCTGAAAGGGGATGTGATTTCAAGGGAAAGCTTTTGTTTTGTTTTAAATGGAGTTATTACAAAATGTGTATGTGCTAATAGGAATGACCAAGTAGAGAGAGAGACCAATTAATTGTAAGAGAAACGACAATTATAGGAGAATATTTTAACCAAGTTTATAGTGGAGGAAGCTAAGGTTCTGAGAGGTGAAGTGATTTCACTAAGGCCACACAGCCAGTCAGCTACAGACCAGCATTTGGAGCAGGTCTGCCTGGATAGTCTGCATTCTTAATGATTTCCCCAATTTAATTCAAATCCTCCCTCAAGTTCAAGTTTACCTCTCCCCTTATGTAGCTTTCTTCAAACATCCAAGCTAGAAATGATCTCTACTTCCTCCCCTGTACTCAAGATACAACTTAATCTTGATTTTTTTTTATTACAGCTATTCATGTTCTGTCTCCTACCATATTGTAAAGTGTCTTAAAGGCATAGAATATGCATAATAAACCTCTTTATCCTTCCTATCCCCTAGCAGTGTTGAGTGCATAATAAGCCCCCAGTTGATGTTTGCTCCAGGCAGGCAGGTGGGAGGGAGAAAGGAGAGTGGAGAAGGAGAGATGGCTTTTTCCCAAAGATTCCTCACAGGTTTGACACCTCATACATTATGGCCTGTTTTTCTCCACCCCAGACTAAAGGACTGTATTTACTTTAAACTTTCCTCCAAGGAGCTGTTGCCTCTTTACTCAGGTTTCTGGCTGTTTTCTGGATCTGCAAAGGGGAAGGCCTTCCACGTGTGCACCTGTTAGGTCAACAACCACCTGGAGAGGAATTTACCATCTGCTAATTGCGGCTGGGAAGACGCTGCAGATGGAGGAGCCTGTGCATGTCAATTCACAAGTCCCTGTAGGTCTTCTGCTTGGAGCCAGATCCTGTGCTGGGCCGAAAGGAGAATAAGGAAGGCTAGACACTGTTCCTGCCTCCGCTGAGCTCATGATCGCCTGGGGAAATGACTGGTAACAGCGGAGCTAGCCATATGCTCTGATGGGGATGCACTGGCTTCCATGGAAGTAGAGACAGGAGCAGTGCTTTACCCCGGGAGGTGGGAGGAGGGTGGTCAGGGATGCCCATGGTGAAGATGAGCTTGTTCTCCAGGCCAGCTAGCCCCTCTTACAGCATGGGCTCCTGGATCCCCAGCCAGTAAACTCAGAGAGTGTGGCCTTCCAGCCACAGCCAACCATGGATACCAGCCCCCAGAGAGCATCAGGCTGGCCTGGATGCCTGTTGGGCCCAGTACAAGATCATGACATAAAAATGTCAACCCCACCTCTCAGAGGGAAGGCAGGCACATCCTGGCATAGCCCTGGGGAGTAACATCTTGCTTGTTCTTCAGTGATAGTAGCAGAAGGAGAGGAGAAAGCCACTCTCTGGAGTTTCTCAGTGTTCCTTGGCCAAATGGGGAAGGATGTGGTAGCAGGGGAGGGCGTCCCTGAGAAGGACCCTGGATCTTTCTGGAGATGCCACAAAGAGAAGGGATTTAGAAGCAAAGCTGGAGGATGCCAGGGCTGCAAAGAAGTCAGTCTAGAAGGGCAGTCATCAAATTGGGTGGTCCCTGCAGGGCAAGCTGTAGGCTTCCCCAAGCCTTAAATTTTCTCTTACAGAAAGAGTTCACAGTATTCCCCTTGAAGAAACGTTTCCATGGCTCATTAAAATCATTCACACACACACACACACACACACACACACACACACACACACACACACACATTTGGAAAATAAGACATGGAAAGGACAAGATACACATTTAAGGTCGCATAGCAAGTTACTGATGGAAAGAACAAGGCTTCCTCATTCTCAGCACAGTTTCTGCACCCAGCCTCTGTGGCTGGGGAAATCAAGTGGGAACAGCCCTCAAAGGGGACCAATGCGGTGGTCTGGGGTTCCAAGGACCACAAGTAGACAAGAGGGCTACCCAAGGTGAGAAAGGCAATGTAGCCAAGGAGGGAATTAGCTGCCCTGACTAGAGAAGTGGGGAGAGGGCCCCTCCTGCCTGAAGAAGGAGGCAGGGAGATTCATACATTTTTACTGAGTTGAGGTCTGGTGCTGCCCCAGCCAGAGAACCCACACATGAGGCAGGGATACAGCCAGCTACTGAGGTCACCAGGACCCTCCATCTCCATCATCCTCTCCCCTTACACAGCTTTCAAAGCCAGGATATCGCCCCTCCTTCTTGAGGCCTAAGAGGCCAACACCATCTGCTCCTCCATTCCATTCTACAACTACCTGCTCAGGGACAAGAAAATGAATCAGACACAGCTCCATCCCGAATGTTCACCTGCAGCAGCATCAGGAGGGGAAGGGAAGGGAAGGGAAGGGAAGGGAAGGGAAGGGAAGGGAAGGGAAGGGAAGGGAAGCGAAGGGAAGGGAAGGGAAGGGAGGGAGGGAATGGAAGGGAAGGGAAGGGAAGGGAAGGGAAGGGAAGGGAAGGGAAGGGAAGGGAAGGGAAGGGAAGGGAAGGGAAGGGGAGGGGAGGGGAGGGGAAGGGAGGGGAGGGCAGGGATGGGACGGGAAGTGAAGGGAAGGGAAGGGAAGGGAGGGGAGGGGACGGGAAGGGAAGGGAGGGGAGGGAGGGGAGGGAAGGGAAGGGAAGGGAAGGGAAGGGAAGGGAAGGGAAGGGAGGGGAGGGGAAGGGAAGGGAAGGGAAGGGAAGGGAAGGTTGATACACAGAGAAACAAGCATAATACAGGGTATCACATGTTATAATAGAGATTTAAGAGCCCAGAAGTTGAAACTGCCTCAAGAGATTTTAAATCTCCTCTACCAGTCTTTTTTCTTAATTGGTGTATTTAGACCATTTATATGTAATGAGATCATTGATAGTTAGGGCTTAAGTCTGCCATGTTGTTTTCTGTTTGTTCTTGCTGTTTACATTTCTCTATTTTCTTTTTCTAGCTCCCTGTGGATTACTTGAATTTTTTTTCCTTTACAATTTCATTTTAATTTTTCTATAGTGTTTTTGAGTGTTTCTCTATGTATAGCTTTTTTAGTGGTCACTCTAGGTATCACACTATATATAAATAAGTTATTGTCTATCTACTGTGTTGTCATTTTACCAGTTTGAATGAAGTAAAAAGCTTACCTCCTTTTATATTCCTTTACCTTCCTCATTTATAATTGTCTTAAATATTTCCTCCACATACTTAATAACCACATTATACAATATTACAATTTTTGCTTCAAGCTTCAAACATAATTTAGAAAACTCCAGAGGACAAGAAAAATCTATTGTATTTACTCATATTTTTGCTTACTGTCTTATTTCTTTCATCCTGATGCTCCCAGATTCTCTCCTTTATCACTTCCTTTCTATATGGAACTCCCTTAATCCATTATTTTAGGGTAGATCTGCTGGTTATAAATTCTCTTAGTTTTCCTTCAGTCGAGAATGTTTTGAGTTCCCCTTTGATTACTAAAAGCTATTTTTGCTGGATACACAGTTGCATGTTGACAATTCCTTCCTTTCAGCACTTGAACTGTGTTGTGATGCTTCCTCTGGTCCCCCTGGTTTCAGATGAGAAATTCACTGTCATTCAATTAGGTTGTTTCCCTATAGATATCACACCTCTCTCCTTGCTTTCAAGATTTTTATCTTTGTCTTTATTTTACAAAAGTTTGTCCATGTTGCATCTTGGTGGATTTCTTTGTTTTCATCCTGTTTGGGGTTCGTTCAGCTTCTTGACTCTCTAGTTTTGCAGTTTTTGTCAAATTTTAAGTTTTCAGCCATTATTTCTTTGAGCGATTTTTTTTAGGCCTACCTTCTTTCTCCTCTCCTTCTAGTACAAATATTTGATATTTTTATTAATTCCATGGATCTCTGAGGCTCTGTTCTTTCATTTTCAGCCTATTTTCTTTCTGTTGTTCATACTGGGTAATTTCTATTTTTCTATATTCAAGTTTACTGATTCCTTCCTCTGTTTCCTCCTTTCTGCTGTTGAGCCCATCACCGAGCTTTTTATTATAGTTATTTTATTTTTCAGTTATAAAATTTCCATTTGGTGCTTCTTTATATCTCCTTTACTGAGACTTTTTATTTCTTTGCTGAGACTTTCTATTTTTTCATTTGTTTTAACTGTCTTTGTAATTGTTCACTGAAACTTTTTCAGTGGCTGCTTTAAAATCTTTGTCGGATAATTTTAATACCTCTATCATCTCAGAGCTGGAATCTATCCGGTTGCCTCTTTTCATGCAGCTTGAGATCTTTCTGGCTATTGGTATGATTTTGGTTTCTTTTGAAACCTGTACATATATTGTGTATTGTGTTATGACATTCTGGAGCTCATTTTAACCTTCTGTTGTAACTGGCTTTTTCAAATGCTTCTCAGGTAGGGGAATCAAGGCAGTGTATCATTACTGCCAAGTGGGGCTAGAAGTCCAGGTTCCCCACTTGACCTTTGCTGACATCTGAGAGGGGTCCCCTCATTCCTCTTGGGTGGGTAGGAGTTCCATTTCCCCAATACACCTCCACTGATATCACTCAATCTAGGAGAGACAGAAGTGACTCATTACTGCTCCCCATGTGACCTCCGCTGACACCACAGAGCGTCTGTTCTTGTTACAGATGGGCCGTGCTCAAAGTCCTGACTCTCCACTAGGCCTCCTGTGACACCACCCAGCAAGGATGGGGAGGGGCAATTCATCATTCCCTTTAGGATGGAAGTCCAGGTTCTCCACAAGGCCTCCACTGCAGAGGACAGGAGGCTCTTTATTACCACCCAGCAGGGATAAAAGTCCCTACTTGAACTTCTCCGGCATTACCAGGAGAGGCTTTCTCTGTACCTTCATCACAGCCTGGTGAAAATGGCAGTCTAGGTACCCTGTTTGGCCTTCACTGGCATAGATGGGGATGGAGCTCCACTGTTTTTTCTGAGGTGTTTGGCTGGAGTAGAGTGGTTATTGTATTAAAGTTTGATGTCTTGTTTGGCTACCTCTTTTCCTGGTCTTTTGAGTACAGAGAACAGGTTTTTGTTAAGAATCGTTTTTTGGGGTGTTTTTGTCTGTACCTATCAGTGTTTCTGAGTTGTTGGATTCTTCAGCCATAAGTCTGGGATAAGACAAAGCAGAAACAAAATCCAAGGAACCCATGACTGTATTACCCCTTAGGTCCCAATGTCCCTAGCTGGCCTGCCTTCTTCATTCTACCTTTCAGCGTCTTGTTGTGTTTGTTTTATTCATAATATCCAGAATTTCTAGTTGTACTTAGCAAGAGGAATAGGGAAAAGTATATCTACTCTAACTTCCCATGAGTGGAATGTAACAAGATTATGTTTAATGGTGAATATTCATTTGTTTCTAATCTGATTTTTTTTTGTCATTCTATCATAATGTAATTTCTTTAACTGAAACATTCATTAAAAATGAGAACTAAACAGATTTTTTCTTAATGACATCTGTATGACAAAATGCAGTCACAGTAACATGGTGGTTTTTGTAATGGGCCTTGAGAGTCTGCAGCTTTCATTGAAACATTCATTCTTCCTCATATTAAAACTTATTTCTTTATTTTTCAATATCTTGTTAATGCATAATACACATACAATAAAATTGACCCATTTTAGTGTATAGTTCTGTGAGTTTTATCAAATGCATACAGTCATATAACCACGAACATGCTCAAGATACAGAGCAGTTTCAATTCTTATTTTAAAACAAATAAACAAGCAAAAAACACCCGAGGTTCCTAAATACCTTCAGGATGTAGTCTGGGCTTTTTGCCAGCAGTCTGGCCTCTGCCCCCAAGAGCCTAGAGCCTAGTTGGGAAATAAAAGAGGTTGGGTGATATGACTTTTGGCTTCAACTCTGACCCAGGTAGCTAGGGTTTTATTGTTGTTGTTTTAATTCAAGGTGAGCAGAATATATACTCATATACGCTGCACTAGAAGTACCAAAGGCAGAAACAAGAGAGACCCCAAGTTCCTTCTTCTCATCGACTCTGATATTTTGTTATTTTGCTGAAAAACAAACCACTCCAAACCTTAATGGCTTAAACCAACAAACATGTGTTGTTTCTCATAATTCTGTGGGTCAGCTGGGCAGATCTCTATGATCGCCTGGCAGCTCACCTGTGCTGTGTGGTATCAGTGGCCTTGCTCTCATTGCTGGAGGCTGGCGGTCTGGCTGGTCTAAGGGGGCCTTAGCTGGATCTGCAATTTGCCTCCAAATGGCCTCTCATACTCCAGCAGGCTAGCTTGGGCATCTTTACTTAGTAGTCTCAGGGTTCCAAAGAGCTTCAAAAGAGGGTTAGCCTCGATGTGCAAGCACTTCTCAAGTCTTTGTATCACATTTTCTTACGTCCCATTGAAGAAACCAAATCAAGATTCAAGGGAGTAGAGAAAAAGTCCCTACTTCTTAGTGGGAGGAAACACAGAGCTACACTGCAAAGTGGACTGGAAAAAGGACTGGGAGGAATTTTTGTGGGCATTATGCAAACAACCTACCACATTTGCCAGAGCTAGGGGAAAAAAGGTACAGAGACCATCCTGAATGACCAAAGCAGAAACCTACAGTGGATATGGGTATATCCATAGATCTACTGCTAGTGCACCTGGAGAAAGCATTGGGCATCAGGGTGCCAGATAAATCTCAGCCTTCCTGGCCCTAATTCAGGCTCCCAGTCCACCTGACCAATCACTTTAAAAGGCTGAAGTGTCCTTACAACCTTTTACCTGGTCACCTGTCTCAACTGTCACTCCCTCCTATCAGCAATCCATGCTGCACTCGGGATTTCTTCTAAAATGCTCTCCTTCCTCTCAAAAACAAACGAAAACCAGTGATGCTCCCTCATTTTTTACATACGTACTACACGGCTGAATGTTTAACACAGGCTTTGAAATCTAACAGAACTGCTTTTACCTCTAGTTTCAGCAATTTACTGTATGGGTGAGTTTGGACAAGTTCATTAACTTTGTTAAGCTACCATTTCTCATCTGTAAGTGTGTTACGAGTCTTGCACCATGCTGGGCACTTGGTACCAGGCGCCTTTGATGATGGTTCCATCCCTGGCTGTAGTACATGTGTAGCCTTGATCCAGAGGCAGAGATGCACAGAACTTCCAGGGCGTCCAAAACAGAAGGAGATTGTTTTCTTTGTTAAGTTTTAACTTGCAACAGACAGAACCCTTGCCGTAGAGCAATTTATTTGTTGCCTCCAGGCTCATGTTTGGAAAGACTCCATGCTCTGTTTCAAGCTGATTTTCCAAACATTAACATGTGTCAAGAGCTCACACAAAGCCAAGGATGCAAGCTCACTCTTCAGAAGAAGGAAGAGCGAGGGCAGCTTACGGAGCCTGGGGAAGACACAGAAGACAAAGACTTGAGGAAGCAGGGCAGGATTGGGGAGCAGAAAGATGAGGACAGAGCCCAGGGTTGGGGGTAGGGGGTGAGGCTGCCAAGGGGGAAGTTTGGATTAGCCCAATGAGAGTGCCAGCAACTATTTTCAGAAAGCACCTACTAGGTGCTACCGTCTTTCTACACACCCCATGCAGTCTTCTCGAAACCCAAGTGAGATTGGTATTACCCATTTTATAGATCATGAAACAGAAGCTCATAGCTGTGAAATCACTTGTCCTAGTTCAGATAGCATGGGGCAGAGCTGGGATTCAAGCACAGATCTGATTCCAGACACCACACTCTTCTCCCTGGAATATTCTACACTGTCAGAGTAGGAAGTGCCCTTATTCTTCAACGTGGTTCAACTCTCTTTTAACAGATTGACAAACTGAGGCTCAGAAAGGTTAGGCAAGCTTCCCAGCTTGCAGGGCTATAAGGAGGAGAGACAAGACTGGGATCTGGATCTGAAAGCTCCCATACACCCAGACCTTCAACTTGGTCCTCAGTGAACCCCTGGCTCATGTCTCCTACCTGCCGTTCTGTCATTCTGTCCATCGCACTGCCAAGTCTGAGAGATCTCTGCCATCATACTGCCCTCAGCACTGATCTCACCTGCCTGGACCCTTGACCTCTTGGGCTCTGACAACTGTGTGTGCAGCCCGTTTCACCAGGTACAGACCTAAGAGCAGCTGACATCTTTTGTCTGCCTCTTATGATCCCAATCTGATGGGCTCCTCTTCGCAGCCTTGTACACTTAAACTGCTCCTCATTCATTCACAATTAAAAGTCCAGATACAACCTCTGCGGCTGACATTGTGTGGGTTGCTGGGAGCATGAAGATAAATAACAGAATTGCTGCCCTCAATGAGCTTGTATTTTACATAGAGGAAAAACATGGGTGATAATCAGAGGCCAATGGGCTCTGAAGCTTACATCACTTCAAGGAATCCCTGCACCTTCTTATGGACAAAGTAGGAAGGTGCAGGGATTTCACATTGTTAAAGAATCTTGCTGGCTGTGCTGTGGACAATGGATAGATAAGAGGGGACACAGGAAGTGTTGGGCTGCCAAGCCAATAAGGACTGAGAGAATGTGACAGGTGATAGCAGATGAAGGACCCAACCAAGAGAGGCCCAGCAAAGACAAAGTGGGGTCAATGGTGGCGGAAGTATTAAGAAGGTCATGTGAAGACCAAACAGCACATAGTGACTGGTTTGAAGGGATGAAGAGCCCAGAAGGAATAGTGATGGGCTTGGTGGCTCTGCTTAGGCTCGGGTTGGAGGCATAGGAGGTGAGCTGGATTATATACAGAACAAGAGCCTTCTGCAAATGCAAACCTTTAAGAGATGATGCAAATCTACTGAAAAGAAAAAGAAAAAATTACCACCAGGCCACAGTTCAATACATCCCCGGCTCATTGCTCTGATAGGCCTGACCTCTGAGAGGCAAGACATTGTCACTGCAAGTGAGGAGGTGGAGGTTACTCTGGGATTAAGATTTACACAACCTGAATGTGTCAGACTTTTGTCAAAGACAAAAGAAAGGGGCATGCTTAGTGTTTAACCAGAATTTTATTAAGCTTCTTTTCTAAAACATGAAAACTATGCATCTCAAAATATAATGGCATCCAAGGACGAGAAGCTCAGCTTACTTTCTCCAAGTGCACGGGGCCATGAGGTTCCAAACACTTTTGCACAGATGGGACATCCCAAGGACCTTCAAAACCCTTCGATGCTTGCAGGATAGAAATTTTTACCCCCGAGTGCCAGATGGGGAACTGAGGTCCGAGTGGTATGAGCTGCTCGAGGTCTCATGCTTGACCACTGGAGACAGACCCCCAGGCTGCAGTCTTTCTGAGCAGCAGGATAGAGGAGACTGGGTCAACTGCATGAGACCCACATGAGTCCAAAACCAGACCTCCTGGGCTCTGATAGCTGTGTGTCCAGCCTGTTTCCTTCAGTTCAGACCTAAAGAGTTGGTGGAATCCTCTGTTCATCTCCTGTGATCCCAGTCTGAGGGGTTCCTCTTTATAGCCTTCCACATTTCACTGTTCCCCATTTGTTCACAGCTACATGTCCAGAGAGATCCTCTGTAGCAGACACTGTGTAAATGCTGACTCAGCTCCTCTGAGCCTCCCCGTTCACAGCTGTTAAATGGGGGCACACAAGTGCCTGCCTCTCTCAGTCCACAGGGGGAAGCATTATCTAGAGCGTCTCATGTGTAGTAAAAACATGATACGTGCTGCTTCTCATCATTTCCAGCCCTTCCATGCAGCCTCTGCGATGCACAGCCCAGCCTCCATTCATGATGGACAGTTGTGACAGGATGGGCAGGGAGGGTCCCTGCTCTAAGGAATGTCATGAGCAGCGACGACAGTGGTCTGCTCCCACACAGTGTTTGCACCAAGGCCTGGGTTAACTTCTGCACAAGGAGGAATAAAGCAGACGGGAAAGGTGTCAGCAAAAGCAGAGAAAGCCCTCTTTAGAAAGTGACTTGTGATGTCTCTTCAGACACTCAACCTCCCAGGAAAAAAGAGGAAAAGGCCCTCTACACATTATGATACAGACACACGGAAGACAGGCCAACCTTGCAAGTTCCTCTCCGAAGGCCAGCCTGGGGTCACTCTGAGGGTGTCTGCTTAGCTACTACTGTGACATAAACCACCCCCAAACATAGTAGCTTAACCAACAACTACTTAGCATTCTCTCAGATTCTGGGGGTAAGGAATTCAGAAGGGGCATAGATGACATGGTTCGTCTGCTCCATGATGGCTGGCACTTCAGCTGGGAAGACTCCAGGTGCCAGAGTGACTTGGAATCACCTGACAACTTCTTTACTCACATGTCTGTACCTTGGTGAGGATGATCGGAAGGCTGGGCTCAGTGGAGGCGGTCTACTGGAGCAGATGGCCTTTCCGGCACAGTGGCCCAGGGCTCCCAGATACAGAATTCTAGCAGAGATGATGGAAGCTATGTGGCCATTATGATCTAGCTTTGAAAATCTCATAGTGTCATGTCTCCCATATTCTATTGGCTGAAGTCATCAAAAATTCATCACTAATCAAGGATCAAGGACATAGAGCCCCATCTCTGGATGGGAGGAAGGTCAAAGAATTGTCACCCATGTTTTAAAACCTCCAGAGAGTTGTTCTAAATGTCTCTCAAGGGATTCAACATGCTCTGAGGTGGGGTTGGTTGGAGCTTCCAAAATACCATGGCACTTAAGAGCTCAGAGGACAGTTAGTTAGGGACCTTCTATCCCTACACTTTACAGATGAGGGCCCTAAGGCCAGAGGGGGCAGTTAAGGAATGGAACTTGCTGTGGAATAGTTGGGGATACTGAGGCCAGAAGAAGAACAATGGCTTGTCCCATAGATGGCGGCACACTTGTCTTTTCAAGTATTCATGATACTCAGGAGAATTTGGACATCTGAATCTCATGGATAAAATGCAAAACCCATTTTAGCCTTTTGTTTTAACCTTTCCACCCTATTTCTTACCATTAGTTGTAGAATACAATTAGGGGCCAACAGACAGTGAAGAACAGTGTGATGGAATAAGGAAGTGGATCAGCTCAGGACCTGGACATTCTCGTTGTTACTCCTTGTAAAGGGAACCCAGGGCCTGGTGGAAGGGATTGCTCGTGAACCCAGACCCACACTCTGGCTTTCTGTAATAACTGGCCAGCGAGCCAGATAGATAGGTTTAAGTTAATTTGGGGTAAATTTCATAATATTTGTGTTTCCCTTAGAAGATTCTAATGAATAAACAAACACCTCTAGGTACTGCTGAGGTAGGCAGGTATCTCAGACATTAAAGTCAAGATACTGGTGACCAGGGTTTGCATGTGAAGTGAGCTATTCCAGATGAGTCCTTAAATACAGTAGCTCCCCGTTGTCCATAGAGAAGACATTCCAAGACTCCCAATGGATGCCTGAAACCATTGATAGCACTAAACCCTATGCATGCTTTTTTTTCTCTACCAACATACCTATGATAAAGCTTAATTTATGAATTAAGCACAGTAAGAGGTTAATAATAATAAAATAGAACAACTGTAACAATATGCTGTAATAAAAGTTATGTGAATGGCTTTGGGGCCATTATGAAGTAAAATAAGGGTTACTTGAACACAAGCACTGTGATATTGTGAGAGTCGATCTGTTAACGAGATGGCTACTAAATGACTAATGGGAGGAGAGCATACACAGCATGGAGACAATGGACACAGGGGTGATCCACGTCCTGAGTGGGACGAAGCAGAATGGCACAAGATTGCATCACTCAGAATGGTCCACAAAATTTAAAACTTAGAAATTGTTCATTTCTGGAATTTTCCACTTAACCACTGACACTGAACGATTTCAGACCACAGTTGACTACGGGTAACTAAAACTGCAGAAAGCAAAACCACAGATAAGTGGGGACCACTGTGGAGCCTTTCCTGTCCAAATGGGCTGCTCTTACATATATACGGCAAACAAGAGAGGGGCCAAGAAAAGTCTTTATAAGTCAATTTAGCGTTGTTAGTTCTTACAAACACAGTGAGATGTCATCTTCCTTAAAGGTGAGATCCTGGCTCATGCTGGAAGTTTTATACGAGGGTATTGCATGTTCTAAAGTCTTGCAACATCTCTTTGACCTTCACCATTTGTAGAAGATCCTACCTACTGCCAACCCCGTCAACCATGTGATCTCCAAGGCTGATTCCAGGCCATTCATTCCTTGCAAATCCCTGCAGTGTTTGACAAAGGGACAGACACACAGTAGGAGCTGGATTGAGTAACATTTCTTTTCTGGGTGATGAAATGTGAAAGGTCCTAGCACACAGTGGTTATTCAGTAACTGGGAGTTGAAACTGAGTATACATTTGCTGATGGAATCCTTGTATTTTGAGTAATAAAAGACATTTACACTTTAAGGGGTAACCTGGACAAAGAGAAGGTGGGCCAGAAAAGGAAAGAGAGAGCCAGAATAATGAGCCCAACCTTGTAATTCTCTCACTAATAAGACAGAGACCCCAGGAGGCAGGCAGAACAGTAGAAAGAGCTTGCCTTAGTGTTTGCAGAAAGAAAAGCTTAAATGCCAATAATTATCCTCTAGAGGCTGAATGTCCCCAGTCTAAGGGCATCAGGGGAGCGTATCCCAGACTTTCCCTAAGTACAGAGGGGACACTTTGGTTTTGAGTTACAGACTTTGAAGCTACAGCCATCAGGGGTTCTATTTAACTCTTTTAGTGGCTTCAGAAAATACTGGTTTCCAATTTAGTTTTCTGTAAGGCAGATCAGTTCTCTTACCCACCTTTTCCTATTGGTGGTGAAATAAAGAGAATTTAGAAACATGGGATATATATCTATGATATTACATTCTGGGAATGGCTATACAGTTGACCCTTGAACAACACAGGCTTTGAACTGCACAGGTCCACTTATATGTGGTTTTTCTTCAATACTGTAAACCTGTATTTTTCTTCCTTATGATTTTCTTGACATTTTCTTTTCTCTAGCTTACTTTATTATAAGAATACAATACATAATACATATGTGCAAAAATATGTGCTAATCGGCTGTTTACGTTATTGGTAAGGCTTCTGTTGTACAGTAGACTATTAGTAGTTAAGTTTTAGAGGAGTCAAAAGTTACCCGAGCATTTTT
This sequence comes from Aselliscus stoliczkanus, assembly GCA_033961575.1. Taxonomy (NCBI): domain Eukaryota; kingdom Metazoa; phylum Chordata; class Mammalia; order Chiroptera; family Hipposideridae; genus Aselliscus; species Aselliscus stoliczkanus. The sequence goes on along the minus strand of CM066732.1, from coordinate 40,321,365 downwards.
GATGGTGCAGGGGGTTGGTGCCCCAACCCCTACATTGTTTAAGGGTCAACAATATTTATAATCTTCTTTAGGGTGGCGACAGGGATTCTTGCAATCATGCATTCCTTCAGTACATTTTGTTAAGCACCTACTATATGCCAGCTATTATGTTATCTGTTAGAGCTTCAGAGAAGACCTAGAAAAAGACATAGTCCCCGACCTACATGGAATTTCAGAGTAGAATGAAAATAAAAAAGGGATTAGAAAAAATGGAATGCGGGGAGATTAATATTGGGAAGCAAATCTTTTGATAAAGCTTACACAGAGTCCTTTCCTGTGTCCCAAGAACTGAGAACAGTTGTGTTGAGAGTGAGGTTGTATTACTTCTGGTAATTTTGTTACCACTAAGGGTATTGTGCAAGCTGACAGTGTGACCCCAAAAGTCAATAATAATACAACTATTTTTTTCACTTTTCAATCTGATTCTAGAACCTAGTTAAAGGACTCTGAGTGCTAAGTCTAAAGGTATAGAGGAATGAATTAGGCTTGTAACCAAACAGACCTCATTTCATGCTACTCTGGCCATGGGATCTTGACAGGGAAACTTGAACTCTGAATCTCAGTTTCAACAATTCAAAAATTACAGCAACATTGGGCCGGCCGAGTGGCGCGGTGGTTAAGCGCTGGCTTGGGAAGCCAGCGGCCCTGGTTCGGGTCCCACATATGAGGGCCAGTGACACTGCCTTCAAAAAAATAATAATAATAAAATTACAGCAACAATACCTACCTCGCAAAGTTGTTACATGAGATAACGAACATAAAAAGTTCTGACAATTAAGTTCGTGAACTTGTTGCAAAGATGTTGCTAACCTTTTTTTATATCAGAGGGGTTATTCATTATGAATTTGTACCACCCGGACAAACAGTTAACCAAGTTTACTATTTGGAAGTGCTGAAAAGGCTGCATGAAAAAGTTAGACGACCTGAACTTTTTGCCAATAATTCATGGCTCTTGCATTATGACAATGCACCAGCTCACGTGGCATTGTTTGTGAGGGAATTTTTAGCCAGTAAACAAATGACTGTACTGGAACACCCTACCTACTCACCTGATCTGACCCCCAATGACTTCTTTCTTTACCCGAAGATAAAGGAAATATTGAAAGGAAGACATTTTCATGACATTCAGAACATCAAGGGTAATACGACAACAGCTCTGATGGCCATTCCAGAAAACGAGATCCAGAATTGCTTTGAAGGGTGGACTAGACTCTGGTGTCGGTGCATAGCTTCCCAAGGGGAGTACTTCGAAGGTGACCATAGTGATATTCAGCAATGAGGCATGTAGCTCTTTTTCTAGGATGAGAGCTTAATTGTCTGACCCCATATAAAAGTATCTGAGGCATAGTAGGTGTTTGGTCATGTTAATGAGCTCTTTTCTACTTATAAATGTTTATTTAATGTTATTATTGCATGTTTAAAACAATTAATATATGATCTCAAAAATATAAGTTGGAAAGAGAGGTATTAGACTAAACAGTAGCAAAAAAATATAGTAAAAATAAGGTTTAGCCTGAAACCCCAAAGACATCTTGGGCTTTGCTTCCTGGGTAAAGAGATCAGCTATCAATAGTCATTAGTGATTTAAAATGTAATCGCTTGCAAAACAATCGGTAAAAGGGTGATAATTTTTCATGCTCAGGAATGATGTCCCATCGGGGGCTTCAAAATTAACAGCAAGAAATAGTGTTGTCAACATGACACCAACACAGCCCATAATTAATCAGATCCCAACTCCCTTGTCTGCTGGGAAATCTCCAGAGTCTGTTCCCGGTGCCTTAAGAGACAGAGGTTGACCTTGCCCCGCTTGCCTAATAATAATTTATAGATGTGTAAACATTTACCATAACAATTACAGGTTGGCCTAATGAAATTCCAGGGACACAAGACACAAAAGGTCTGAGTGAGCGTCAGAAATTTAGAACCAGTCCTACGGGCTGGGATCTGAAAATAAATGACAAGTCAAGGCAACCCTTTCAAGAGCAGACCTTTTCTGGGGGGCAACAGATCGGGGGTTTTGTGATCTGATTCCCCCAAAGGATCTGGATATGCATGTGTCAGCCTTTCTATGCTAACTCTGCAATAATTTTCCCTTGGAGTCACTTAACTTATATGAGCCTCTGTTTTCTCTTCTGTAAAATGGGTGGGCGGGCGTGGGGCTTCCTTGCATAGTAACTGTAAATATGAACTATCGCTTCATTCATCGGGTAAGCAATTCTTTACTATGATATACTTAACTTACCATTAATAATAACAACTGGCATTATCATTATTGTTGGAAATTTACTCCTCAGTGGTTCTATTTGGACGGGAGCGAGCTTATTCCTTAGGAAGTTACAGGATTAGAAGAGAAATATGATTGATGCTGGGAAGAGACAGGAAGCCACTAATACCTCTCCTGAGCCCCCAGGAGAATGGCGGTGGGGGCTAAGCAAGGAGGGAAAACTTCTTTCTTGCTTCACACGCACAGAATTTTAAGGGGAAAGAGACTGACGTGAGCTGAGGGTTTCTCCCAGGCCAGGCCCTTCGCTAGAGATGCAATAATCCCATCCTTTATCCCTCACAGTAATTCCATCGAGCTCACTGTTATCACCTCTGAACTACGACATAATTGAGATTCCAAGAGGTTAAACCCAAAGAAATAGAAATAAGTGGGGAGTAAAAGCTCTTTCATTATAGATTAATGAATTTGGGGGGGAATTTAGAAGGACAAATGACTCCCAAAATCTGGTGGCAACACCCAAAGAGCCTGGGGCTAAAAAGTAAAGATCTCTAATGTGCTTAAAGACCCAGGCCCCGGGGGAGAAAATGCTTCCCCCTCCCGGGGAAGAACAGCCCATTCAGAGAGCAGGAAAGGGCCAGCTCCTGTCAACCTCCTCTAGGAGGCTCCTGAAATGGAACTGAGACCTGAACTCCAAAGCGCCACCTGCCTGTTTGTCCCTCCAACCGTGTATTCAAATGTCTTCCTAAAGCACAAGTGAGGGTCCGCATGAAAGTGACTGCCTTGGCTAAGACTTCAGAGCAGCAACTGTTGTCTGCTTTCAGCAAAACCTGATCCTGTTTAAAAAAAAAAAAAAAACAAATGCAAATACAAGACAAGTACCCTGAATGCCACACTCAAGGAACGCTTTGTCTCTGATTAATCCTAAATGTGACTATTCAGAATGTGTACTTTTCTTTTCCTTGACTATAAACCCCATTTGTCAAAAAAGATTTGTTCCAGTTGATTGCTTGGCTACAAATCTCATCCATAATTTTTTTTTTTTTTTTGTCTCCCTTGTTACTTAAAAGACCCAAGTTCAGGCCTCTGATTTTTAATAGTATTTTTGGGTAGATGATATATGCTCCAATCCTGGGGAAACTCTACCCTATTTCAAGCTGACCAGATTTGGCGGTACTTTAAAGGAAATGTCCCTAGCACAAGCCAGCGGTAACATGTCACGTTCATGAGGCAGATCTCCCAGGGTAGAACCCCAGCCAGGCCACTGGCGATTTTTATGATTGATTGCTGACAAGTTGCCAATCTCCCTGTGTTCCAGTCACTCACGCGTCATCAGCACTTGTGAGGATTTAACGTCAATATTCATACAGAGCACTTAAAACAGGGCCAAACAACATTCAGTCCTTGTAAGTGTCGGGAGGATGGGCACTATCATTGCGGAATGGGAGGAGGCACATTACCTGTTCTCTGAGGAAGAATCTTCCCTGAAGCTGCTGGCGCCATCTCCACGTTCCCTCAGCCTGTCATGCTAAAATGAAGGCTGAGCACTTCCCAAGTGCCAGGTACCCTGCTACGAATTTTACAAGCATCATCTCCCTACAGCTCCTGGAAGGAGGCACAACTGTGCGATTTCCATGATGGGGGGAGGCACAGAAAGGTGACAGGTAGGTCAGGGGTCTGAGCTGCTCAGCCTCTGCTTCCTCTAGCCTCTGACCCATCAGCCCCTCTGATGTCAGGGGGAACCTCAGAGAAATGACATGCTCCTACTCAGGCATGATAATTCCCAAAGAAACCTCTGGGATTAGGAAAAGAGAGTTCTGGGAGGCCATGCTGGTTCCTCAAGGGCAAAAGGGTGGGGGTGGGGGGGCAGCAGAGGACAAGAGACAGCAATCAAACCAAAGGGACAGACCCCGAAGAGAACGTATGGTGCGATTCCACTTGTAAGAGGCTCACAAACAGGGTCAACACCATCCACACGGTGGTGGCCTATGGAAGTAGGAATTGATCGGGAAGGGCTGGTGGGAACTGCCTGGGGAGAGTGGAAATGTTCTATATCTTATCAGCGTTTTGGTTACATGGTGACACATTCGTCAAACATCGGTGAATAGCATTTCATCATGTGTGAATTTTGACCTCAATTAATAATAATCTGTTAAAAGATGCGGAACTGAGAAGGGTGGAATGAAACCAGAGAGAGGGTGGCAGGAGACCACTGGAGTGACACAGCAGGGGCAGGCATGGTGGGCGGCAGTGCAAGCACGCCATGCACGGGAGGGACTACCCAGTCAAAGACCCAGACGCAGTGTCCTCAGCCCAGGCGTCTTCCTCACACTGGCATGGTCTGAGCTTTGGGGGCCTCTCAGAGTCCATGCTACCTTGTCGGTACCCCCATCTTTCACCGCATGGTCCAGTCTCCATTCATATCACCTTGGGAAGAGTTAAAAGGGGAAACGCCAACAAGTGCGAATCCTTTCTAAGCCCCCACAGAAAGGGCCCAGCACATGGGTTCCCTGCAAATCCACCATGTCTCCCTCTGGAAACTGATGTCCCATCTCCATGGGAAGGCCTCCCTGGAAACGGACTCTGGAGACTAGAGAAAATGCTACCAATCTTCCTTCCCTGCAGCCCAGGGACCAAAAAGTTCATGGACTTGACCTCGCCCGCCTGGGTTGGTTTTCTGGTCATACCGGAATAAGGCGATGTGATACTAGCCCTTGCCCTCCATCATATTTGAGCGACCTAGAGATCACATAAAGACCAATCTCCCAATCATTGCCAAACACAGGATCTTGAGCATTCAATTTATTTTCATTGTAATTTTAAAAATTCTTTGATGTGTATTGTTCTCTAACCCCAAACCCCCACCCCAGTCACCTGTATCTTAGCCATTCTTGCCACTGGCAGTTACCAAAATATATAAAGCTCTGTCTCACCTCCATGCTTCTACATTTGCATTCTCCTCTTCCTAGGATATGTTTCCTCCTACTTTATCTTTCCAGCAATTTGCTAATTCCTCTCAAGACTCAGCTCACATCCCAACAATGGTACACAGCCGTGCTGACCCCACTCACACCCCTGTCGTCACAGCATTTCCAATATCTCACTGGCCATCTGTCTCCCTCCCTCACTAATCAACAGCTACGAAACAGCAGGAGATAGGAAGCCTTCATTCAATGGCTATCCACAGTACCATGCAGATAAGTATTTGTTTAGTGAGTGATCTGTAAATGTTAGTTATGGATTGAGTGCACACACACGGACACACGGACGGACAGATGGACACACACACACACACACAACCAGTCTGGGGCCCCCTGCTAAGGATACCTTCTGGACTGGGGTTAGGGCAGGTCATGGCTAAGTTTCTTTATCGGGACTTTTTCTTCTCTCCTTGTTTCATTATTATTTCATTATTAATTCTAAGCTCCTAAAATAGAGGGGATCAAAGTGAGCAATAGGAAAAGTGGAGCCTTGTGAAACGCTGAAACTCTAGGCCTGTGCGAGGGACATTAGAGCAGAGAAACGGCTAACCCAGAGTTAAGTGGCCCCACCTCCGGAGTCCAGGGCAGCACCAGCAAGGATCCAAGGAAGGCCTGATGCGGGGTTGCCATGGAAACAGAGCTGTCACAGGCCCAGGGCCTTGCTGGGTAAGCACAAATGGATGGCATGCAAGATCCTTCTTTTCATTTGAAAATTATCATTAATTTGCAATTACTTGGAGGAAAATTAGAAGTGGAGAAAAGGGAATTGCTCCTTTTAGCAAGCAACCATGACCATGGAAAACTGACTGTTTCTCTGGGGTCCTGGTGGAGGAAGAAAAGTTGTCACTATAAAGAATACAGGCTTCGGAGCTAGATCAAAGGACTAAATCCTGGTTCTCTCATTTCCTGGCTGCGTGACCTTGGGGAAATCTCTTAACCTCTCTGGGCTTTACTTTCTTCAGCTATAAAACATGTATAAAAATACTTATCTGCATGGTTAATGGGAAGTTTAATGAAATAACAGAAGTGAAGTTCCAGACATAGTAAATGCCCAGCTAATGGTGAGTGTTATTTTCATTTCTTGAGGTTTTCATTCATTCACAAAGTCTTCTCTCCTTCCCTTGGCATTCCCTTGATTTATCCAATGCATTGATTCCACTAATATTCAGTCAGCACCTGTCTGTCCTGATGTAGTCTAGAAGCTGAAACCCATCACATCAGAAGCCCATAGCAGCTGTCAGTCAGAATCACATCCTACCTACAGCCCCATAGAGCTCCTCACATTCACCACCTTCTTCGGGATGCCTTCATGTTCCATCAGTCCTCTGCATTCCTGCTAGCTGATGTCTACACTCCCTCTTGGCCAAATGCAAGATCTTCCTTGGTCCCGTTAGGAGTGGGAAAGATTGGAGGAGCTGGGATTCATGAGACTACCAGCCCAAAGCAACACCAAAGGCAGGGAGAGTGGGGGAAGTAGAGTCAAGACTTGCTAAACTTGAGTGTCCCTGGGTTCTGAAATCCCCCTGGAACAGGGGCTGGGCTCTGTTTGTCTCTAAGGTCCCACCCCCAAGACCATCATGCAGAGGTAGGCACCAGATCACCGACTAGCTGGGAAGAACATGCTGGAATAGCTTCCCATGGGCTGTTCACTCTGCCAAGAGCCAGTCCAGAGGACAGAGGTGCTGAAGCCCTGTCAAGCGAGCCCTGTCATTCCTCATCCCTGAGGCCATTGTGGCTAGAAGCATGGCCTGTGCCCAAGTCATCCCTCCCACTAACCGTGTGACCTTACACAAGTTATTCCTTGAAGCTGCAGTTCATTTGTTTGCAGAAATGAGTCATGATGATTCAATATTTCCAGGGTGCATCCCTGTTATCCCAGTCTGAATTGCAGGGCCAGGAGTAAAAGCTGTTCTCTTTCAAAAACTAGGACACAAACCAGTAAGCACAGCAAGAGCTTTACCATGATGGCAGTGGAGAACTCCAGCCCTCTGGCCTGCAGAAGCCGGACAGGAAACCAAGGCTGCCATGCTGCACACAAAGAAGCTGGCATCCAGAACAGTGCCGGCTGGGAGCGTCTTCCAGCTCACCTTCTTCCCATTAGAATAGATGATGTTGACTAATGAAGAATTATCCGCCCACATTGTAAGCCACAAGCAATTATGAATGCCAGCACCCAGCCACTTGGCCAACAGGCCTCCTGCCTGGCTCTGTCCTCAGACAAGAAAAGCCCCACCCAGCAAATGGAGGCACCTGGGAAGGAGAATAGCTAATTGGGATGGAAAGCTGGCTAATTAAGCCCTTCACCAGTACTGGGCTGGGCTCTCACCATGAGGCCTTACCCCTCCCTCTATGATGTGCGAGTGGCAGGGCAGGAAGAGGGCAGACAGGGTCAGAACCGCCATGTTCAAACGCCTCTTCCACTGTGGGACCCTGGAAAGGTGATCTCATCTCTTAGAGCTCCATTTGTCTCCTCTATCAAATGAGGATGATACTAGTGTACAGGGAGAAATGTGTGTGGAGCAGCTAGAGAAACCCTCTGCATCCCAGACACTGGCAGTGACCCGGATAAGGCTTTATCATCATGTAACAACAGCTCACATTTTTCAAATACTGAATCTATCAAGCTTGGGGACTTACTATGTAGTATTTCATTTAATCCTCAAAATAATTGACAAAGGTATTCTCATTGCCTCTCACTTGACAGACAGGGTGATTGAAGCTCATGATCATAAAATTACTTACCAGTGGTCACACCACTTCTTAAACGATCAAGACAAAAGCCGGGATGCAGCCCTTCTGACTCCAGAGCCTGCGTTTCTAACCCCCATCCCATACTGCCTGTCAATCTAGACCACTTGCTACATCTGAGGAACCCTGAGGGGCTTTGGATCTGCATTTTATTGTAGTAATTTAATAGCATCACAGATGGTAGGGACTAACATTTTAGAGTTTGTTTTCTCTTAAGGATCACAGGGTATCGTACATAAGAAGGGGTATTTTGTATGTTCCATACCAATGCGTGACCAATCTCTGATTAATGCTGGGTGTTCAGCTAAGGTTTGACTCTTGTAAATAATTCAGCTACCACTAGAACATTTTCATCAATACCTCTCACCACTGAGTACCAACTAATATTAGCACTTCTATCCAGGTACGGCTTTCCAAAGTCAAACAATCACTGGTCAACAGGGTTGGTCTGACAAACATGGTCTCCTTACTCACGGCTCATGAGCCAACCTTCTCCACCATCACACATCAGTCTGCCAAGAAGACTCAAATTTCACTGGACAGGAGGATTCAAGATCCAGGCATGGTCTTGAAGACTCACCGTGCAGCCCCTAAGAAACTCAGCTGTGCACTGCTCACCCTTTCAGTTAGCAAACCGTCCCTTATTAAACACCTGACACAACCATGGTGCTCCATCCTGGCTGAGATGCAGTCACCAAAGAAGCAGATATAAGTGGATATCTGAGTGACAGCCTTGCTTTATTGAATCAAAATCTCAGAGCTGAGTCTGAGCATACTTTTACAGAATAGATGCTCAATAAATATTTGTTGAATAAATCTATAGCAACAAACACAGCTCCTTCTTCTGGGGTAATACTATCCGATAGTGCATAATCTCTCTGCACTTTAGTTTACTTTTCTGTAAAATGGGCAGATTAATAATACTAACTCTGGGTTTTTTAACAGCTTTTTTGAGATATAATCCACATACTATATACTATGCATCCATTTAAAAATGTACAGTTCAATGGCTTTTAGTATATGCACAGAATTATACATCTATCACCACAATCAATTTCAGAATATTTACTTTACCCCCCTCCACCAAACAAAACCAATCACTTCCCCAAACTCCCTTCTATGCACCACCAACCCTAGACAACAATTAATCTAGTTTCTTCTCTACAGATTTGCCTATTCTGGGTATTTAATATACGCGGAATCATGAAATTGCCCTTTGTGACTGGCTTCTTTCATCCATGTTATATCACTCATCAATACTGCATTCATTTTTTTTTACTAAATATATTCAATTATATGGATATATCAAATTTTGTTTATCCATTATTTGATGAATATTTGGCATTTTGTCATGTACTTGTTGATCATTTATATATCTTCTTTGGAGAAATGTCTATTTAGATCCTTTGCACATTTTTAATTGGGTTGCCTTTTTATCACTGAGTTGCAATTGTTCTTTATGTATTTCAGATACAAGTCCTTTTTAATTTTGATGATGTACAGCTTATACACTTTTTTTCTTCTGCTGCTTGTATTGTATGTGTAATATCTGAGGAACTATTGCCTAATCTAAGCTCGTGAAGATTTACAACTATATTTTCTTCGAAGAGCTTTAGAGTTTTAGCTCTTACCTTCGGATACTTAATCTCTTTAAGTTAATGTTTGGGTATGATGTGAAGTAGGCATGTCCAACTTCATCCTTTTGCAAGTGGATATGCAGTTATCCTCAAATCATTTATTTATAAAACTATCCTTTTCCCCCACTGAATGGTCTTAAAAAAAAAACTATTCTTTAAAAAAAATCCTTTTAAAAAGGCGAAAGATTTATACAATCTGAAGAGAAACCAGAGTATAAAGGGAACCCTTTTAAAAAACAGTGACCATAAATGTGAGTTTATTTTGGACTTTCAGTTCTAGTCCACTGATCTATATGTCCATTCTTATGCCAGTTCCACACCGTCCTGATTACCATAGCTTTGTGGTAATATTCAAACTGGGGAAGTGGGAGTCCTCCAAGTTTGTTCTTTTCAAGATTAATTTGGTTACTCTGAGTACCTTGAATTTCCATATAAATTTTAGGATCAAGTTGTCACTTTCTGCAGAGAAGTCAGCTGGGATTTCAATGGGAAGTACATTCAATCTGTAGCTTACTTTGGATAGTACTGCCATCTCAAAAATATTAAGTCTTCTGATCTTTGAACACAGGATATCTTTCCATTTATTCAAGTCTATAATTTCTTTCCACAGTGCCTTCTGGTTTTCAGAATATAAGTTTCGCACTTCTTTTGTTAAGTTTATTCCTAATTATTCTATCCTTTTTGACACTATTTTTAATAGGATCCGTTGTTTCAATTCAATGTTGTACAGAAGGGATGAGAGCAGATATCTGTATTTTGTTCCTGCTTGTAGGGAAAAAGCATTCAGACTTTTACCATTAGGTGTGATGTTAACTGTGGGTTATTCATAGATGCCCTTTATTATGTTGAAAAAGTTACCTTTTATTCCTAGTTTGTTGAATGTTTTTATCACAAAGGGTTTTGAATTTTGTCAAAAGCTTTTTCTGCGTCTTTCGAGGTATCCTGTGTCTTTTTTTGTCCTTTATCCTATTGAATTAGTGTCTTAAATTAATTGATTTTTGAATGTTAAACCAACCTTGAATTCCTGGGATAAATGCAAGCTGGACATGCTGTATAATCCTTTTTATATATTTTTGGATTTGATTTGATAGTATTTTGTTGAAGATTTTTCTATTTATATTTATAAAAGATATGGGTCTGTTGTTTCTTTTCTTATAGTATCTTTGTTGGGTTTCAGTATCTGAGTAATACTGGCCTCATAGAGCGAGGTGGGAAGTATGCCCTCTTCTAATTTTTGGAAAAGTTTGTAAATAATTGGTATTAATTCTTCTTTAAATGTCAGGTAGAATTTATCCGTGAAGCCATCTAATCCTGGGCTTTTCTTTGAGGGAAAGTTTTTGATTACTAATTCAATCTTCTTACTTGCTAATCTATTCAGACCTTTCTATTTTTTCTTGAGTCATTGTCAGCAGCTTGTGTCTTTATAGTAACTTTTCCATTTAATCTAAGTTATTTAATTTGTTGGCGTACAGTTGTTCATATTATCATTCCTTCTACTTTATTTTTATATTTTTGTAAGGTCAATAGTAATAACCCTTCATTCATTTTTTATTTTAGTATTTTGAGTCTTCTCTATTTTTTCCTTTATTAGCCTAGTTAAAGGTTGGTCAATTTTGTTACTAGTTTTGAAGAACCAACATTTGGTTTTATTGATTTTTTCCACTGTTTCTCTATTCTCTATTGAACTCATTTCCACTGTAATCCTTATAAGTTTCTTCCTTCTGTTTGTTTTGGGTTTGTTTGCTCTTCTATTTTCAGTGTCCTAAAGTGGAAGTTTAGGTTGTATAGATCTTTTTGAAAAATATAGGCATTTACAGATATAAATTTCCCTCTGCATAGATTTAGCTGCAGCCCATATGTTTTGGTGTGTTGTGTCTTCATTTTCATTCATTCAGATCACAGGTCCATCTCAGAGTAATGGAGAAGTAAGGGGAAGGAGGCAAGAGGGATGAGCCAGTGGACAAATGGAAAGTCTCACCAACAGCATCCAATGAGGTGGGCAAGCAAGGCAAGGCCATCTTCAATACCAGGTCAGAATGTGGACAGTACCTTGTCTCCATCCCACCAAAGGGCAGGGCCCAGCCACCAGGAATCTAGCCCCGTGGAGTTGGAAGGAAGACCCAAACTTGGGTTCCAGGTTCCACTCTGTGAAAGGAGGAACTGGCAAAATTAAGGAGATACGATTAATATTAATTTGGCACCTACTATTTGTCAGAAGCTCTCATGTCTTTCATTTGCTTATAGTCTCTGCTGTGCCTCAATAAGGGGTAGTCTGTACCCCTATTTTATACATGAAGATGCTGCAGCCATGATAAACTGGTTGTTCACAGTTCATATCTTCTCCATCTGTGACACATTAGTGGATGACACTTTCCAGTACCTGGCTTTTAGGGGGGACTACATGACTGAATTATGACAACTAAATTGGGCAAAAAGTCTTATACATACTCATTGATCCTCATATCTCCCTATAAGATCCTCCATGCCCCTTTTCATTTGTCTGCTGGCTGTACACAGATGATAAAATGCAGGGCTCAGAAGCTCCAGTGAATGGCAGATACCTCAGACAGAGGGAGCCTGGGTCCCTGAGTGACAGCACGGAGCAAGCTGACATAGACATGGCCCTCCAGATAACCTGCTGTGAGCCCCACTGCTAGGCCATTTCTCCATTGTGAGCCTCGTTCCCCTTCTGCTCAAGGTAAATATGGAACCAGATGCTGGCCAAGGCTCCTCCAAAGCTGCCTTTCAGAGATGTGTGTGTGTGTGGGTGTGTGTGTGGGGGTGTGTGGGGTGTGTGTGTTGGGGGGAGTGTGTTTTAAGTGGAGGAGAAAGAAAGGCACTGAGGACTCCTTTTCCTTCTCATCAGCTCTGCTTCCTTTCTTTATGGCTGTCTGGCCGGCCTGGTGTGGACCTCCATCAGAACTCAGAACACACACCAGCAAGGCAGTGGTACCCTTTACAGGCTTCCCAGCATCGTCACTGATGAGTTGGTTCATTTTCACAACAGGTGTGGCCCACTTATCTCTTCCTCCCCAGGAAGGAATCACCGCAATGATGTCAAATCCCGCCGGTGGGTGGTCCCACCCAGCACCCCAAGGCACACTTGTCTTCCTTCCTTCTTGCCTGGACACTCACTACAGGGCAGAAACATTCACATGCTCCAGTCCCTGGAGGCCTGCAGAAGCAGCAGAAACAGCACAGCTGCCTGCTCGGGGCTGTGGCGGCCATTTCTGCCACTGGAGTCCTACACTGGAAACACGCGCTGCTTCTTAAAACCCTCCCGAGGTTATTTGGTGGCGGTGTTATTTCTCTTCCCCTCTTGCTGCTCAGTCTCCCTCCATGACTACCTGTCTTTACCACTCACTCTCCAGAGGCATTTGTCTGCTGGGAAAATAGCAGGGGACAGAAAAGGTCACTGTGACCAGTTCTGACTCTCCGCATACAAATGCGCCTTTTAGCTGTGGGCCCTGCAAAGAAGGACCAGGTCCTATTATTGATAAATCCTTGAAAAGACTCTAATGTATCTTCATTTCAGGAAAAACAACTGCCTTCAAGGTTGCACCAAGAAAATAAAGCAGACGGCCTGGTGACGGATTCGAGAAGTTGGCATTTTCCCGGAGATTAAAAGATAATAACACTTCTATTAGGATCACTCCGCCACGCTGTATTGATCTCATCAGGGAAGCCACTGCAGGTCTAATATGAACAAAGCGCGTTCTGGAATTAATCACGGGGGGTTTTATTACGGTTCATAGGGCGTTTCGTTCAAGCTGCATCGTTTGCAATATTTATGGCCCCGCTCCCTGGCTGTTATTAAGTGCAAGTGGGCCATGTGAAGCTGGGCCTGCTGAGTTAGAACACAAAGTCATTCTTCAAAAGTAAATCTTATCTAAACTGTGCACACAAAGCCAATTACCTTTTGATTTACATTTTAATTCCGCTGCTGAGGTCCCATGTTGGTGTGGGAGGGGCCAGAGATGGAGACCCGGAAGGATCCAGCTTCTAAGAAGGCCTATGTCCGGCTGCAGATGTGACCTTGGACTAGCTCCTTCCCTACTGAGCCTCAGCTTCCAGATCTGTCAAATGGGCCTGGTAGGGCCATCCTCCCAGGGCAGCACGAGAATTCCAGAGAGGGCATCCACTGAGCATCTCACATGAAACTTGACTAGGGAGGAGCTCACAAAAGTCAGCCCTAGGGCCGGCTGAGCGGCGCAGTGGTTAAGAGCTGGCTTGGGACGCCAGCAACCCTGGTTCGGATCCTACATGAGGGCCAGTGACACTGCCCTCTTTAAAAAAAAAAAAAAGTCAGCCCTGCCCTTCTTCCTGACTTAGGCTGAATTCTGGAGAGACCCAGCTAAGCAAAAAGATCCAATGAAGATAACCTGATTTCTTTTTTAATCCCAAACTTAAGATAAACACACGAGTGTGCTTTATGACCTGTGGAAACTAGTTCCTAGTTCACCGGTTTCCACCTCCTGTTCTTTTCTGTGTAGATCATGGATGCCTACATTTACCACGCAAGGTGGGGAGAACCCCCAGCCTTGAGGACAAAGACTACCATAAATCATAAATCATACTGAATAGTTTTGAAAAGGAAATAAGACAGATTTGAAAGGACTTAGACCAGGATCTCACACAAAGTATGTCCGCAATAGCTCAAGACTTTATCACTACTAGAAGGAGAGGGAGGAACAAATAGTAGTCGTAATACTAATAATTATAATAATAACCACAGTAGTAGGACTAGTAAACCAGGGTAGTATGATTAGCAATCATAGTAGTAGTAGCAGCAGCAGTAACAATCAGAGTACCAAATAGTACTACTAGTAGCAATGGTAGTAATAGCAGTAGTACTCGTACTGGCAGTAGCGATAAGAGTAATAGTAGTAGTGGTGATGGTGGTAATCGGAGCACGCAGTTCATAGTGCCTGTGTGATATTAAACAAGTCACTTAACCTCTCTGAGCTGCAGGCCCATCATTTATAAACCAGCAATAAAAGCATCCAACTCTCGTGGATCTGTCCAGATAAAATCAGACACTGTAGCTTAAGCTCTGCCTGGCCCAGTTGGCTCGGAAAGCACCCGATTCCTTCTCGGTCAGCCTCCACCTATTTACAATCTCTGGCTTACTTCCTGCCCTGAGCTTCTGAGTCTCTGGCACGTCATGACCGAATGCCTGGAATTTGTGTCTGTGGATTGTTGTAATGGGGAGAGCACCAGAACAGTGGTCTGGTGAGTGGGGTTTGAGGCTGGATCAGAGCCCTAATACTCATATCTTCATCCCGGAGCTGATGGAAGACTAAATGAGAAGATGCAAGTAAGTCCTTCACAGGGGCCTGATGCAGCACGGCGCTTCCTGCCTGGAGAAAGGCCCTTCACTTCCCTGACCTGTTCCCCCATCTACACAACGGGAGTCTGGTAGGCCTCTCCTATTTAATAGTGACCACCAAATTAAGGAGCCTGTCACAGCGCTTCTAGATGACAAAGGGCTCCGTTGTGTCTCAGTTCACAGAGCCTGATAAAGTCCCTTGCACACAACAGATGTCCAATTAATTATTGCATCCTTGGGGCCACATAAAAATTCCCTTTCATAGCATAACAGTTAGGAGGTCAGGTGGCGTCTTCCACTTGAATATCGCTAGCGTCAGGGAGTTCATCATCCTGAGATTCATCCCATTTCCTTGTTAAACAGCTATAACATCCTGATGTGAAGCTGTGCTCTACATCTCCATACCTGCTACCCTTCAGTCCCAGCTCGGGCCTTTGGAATGACGTGAAACACTTTGACATGAAGTGCTTCAAGTATCCTGTTCAATTCCCTCAGTCTTCCTTTTCCACTGGCTAAACAATGACAATCCTGCCACTGTTCTGCTTAGGACATGGTTCGTTCACTTACCAATTCAGCAAGCACTGATGATGCGTATAACTGAACAGGCCTGCACTGGAACCCAGGAACACAGTGATCGGAGATGACGGCCTTATAGGCGCAGAGCTGCTTACCAGTGTTTAAGGACTGGCCGCACTCCTGACTGCTCCACTCTGGGGTTCCCCTCCACAGGTGCAGGCCTTAGAGCTGAGCCCCAAACCCAGGCACAGGCTGACCAGTTCAGAGAGATACCCTGGCTGCTAACCCAGCACCAATACATAGTAACTATCCAGGAAGGTATGCTGAGTGAATGTTTCCTGAATATATAGCACCTTCCTCCTTCTAAAGGCATGTGGTTACTAGTGTCCTTGTCTTGTGGGGAAGGTGAAGGGAATGGCCAACTTGGAGCAGGCCCCCAGGACAGAAGCCAAGATTAGGCGTCATTAACCTGGATCAGTGGAATAAGTTGAACCTATGAGTGTATGAATCCAAGTCACAAGAGTACAAGAGCAAGGTCTGCTGGCCAGAGACAAGACCAATAGGTGTCAGTCCCCAGATGGACAGCTTCAGACAGAAGTCCCTGTCGGACCCTAGCAGGAAGGCTGATGCCAGAACCCTAAGGCAGAGTGGGGGGTGATACGATAATGGAGTCAGGGACAGGGCCAAAGAGCTAGGATGGAAAGAACAGAAGGTGAAAGTCAAGTGTGTACACACTAGAGAGAATTGCTAAATCAGTAACTGGGACAGGGACAGAACTTCTGACCATAGGTGGGCACCTGTGGTCAGTTGCGGGTTCAAAGGCCAAAGCATGTGAGCTTGGTTTGTGGCAGCCACCATTTGCACTTCTTGGAACAAACAAAGAAGCAACAGAGAAAAAAAGATCAAGTGAGAGAAAGAGAGAGAGAAAGGGTAGAGGGTATGGGGAGAGCATAAGGGTAAGAGTAGGAAAGAAGAGGGCAGGAGATGGCGGGGCAAGAGGAAGAACATTAAACATCAACCTTGTGAGCACTTTAATAAACTTAGTTTATTGAATAAGTCGCCTTTACCATAAAATAGATTTTCATTTCCCTCTACCCCAGTCTCCCAGCTCTGTGGCCTGATAAACACAGCAGTGTTGCCACCACAACACGCGCCTTGTAAATCCACAAATTCCAGTGCCTTCCTAGCAAGCCTGGATAGTTCTTACTGGAGGACCAGTGTCCTGAGCCCCGGTTCCTTCCAGAGAACCCCACCCTGCCCTGAATGGGGCTTTGGTGCAAACCCCAGAAATTGACGCAAATGTCTGTGGAAGAAAGGGCACTGGTCACATATTGGTTTTTTAGCTGAGAAAACCCACCACTCCAGGAAGTGGCATAAATATAGCAATATGGGTTTTGAAGAAACATGCAGGAGAACATCACTTAAACACCAAAGTACCAGCTCCTACCCTTTCATGTGACAGGAGAAGTGGCTAACTGAGGGCATGGGGAACAGAAGGGCTTTCCAACATATAAATAGAAGCACACCAGGAGCTGCCACTTATGACCAGCCCATTTTCTATTATGCTGAATCCAGAGGCTAATTTTCAGGGGGTTATAAAGCAACTGTAAAATATTTTTTGACTCACAGGCTTTTGTACTGGCTCAACTGGAGAATACTCTTACTAAAGCCATAGCTCCCAATTTTCCCCATTGAAGTCTGACACAGATACATATTGAATATATATACATACATGTGTATATATATACACATACATGCATATATTTGAATATATACATATGGTATAATATGCATATATGTTATATATACATATATACATACATATATCGAATACATACATGTATATGAATATCCATATGTATGAATAAAATAATAGTAGGTATTCCATCTGCAAACTCCCATTGAGTTTTTGTTTGTTGTTTTTTTTTAAGAGGGCAGTGTCACTGGCCTTCATATGTGGGATCCAAATCGGGGCCGCTGGAGCCCCAAGCCAGCTCTTACCCAACGCGCCACTCAGCTGGCCCTCCCATTGAGTTTTGAGTCCAGGCTGAATTCTGTACATGGTGAATAAGAAGAAAATGATATACAGTTGCAATGCAGCACAGATAAACTAATGTGGGTTGACTGTTGGCTGGTTTTGATTTAGGTGATTATCTGGGGAACACCAAAAGCATTAATTCATAGGGGTTAAAGAGAAATTCCAAAAAAAGAAATGCAAATGACTGATTAACTTGTGAAAAATTGCTCAATCTCTTAGATAATTAAAGAAATAAAACTGAACCAGTAACGGTTGTCTTTTGATTTGGCAAAAACTAACAAAACATAATGATACTCAAAGATGGCAAGGCTGTGGTGAGACTGTTACTCTCATTCATTGATGAAGCAAATGTAAGTGGGAATAGGGTACACACTGCAGTTCGGGGTGCAACTTGAAATTGTTTATTTGACCCAGTTAGTGTCAATAAAGAGAGAGCTTGGGTTTTTGTTTTTTTGGGTTTGTTGTTGTTGTTGTTGTTGTATAATTGCATACAGAAAGTCTGGGGATTACCCAAGACAAGAAAGTGATGTTCCAACATCAGGCATGGGGAAGAAGAGGATCAGGAAGGAGAAGACGCTGGAACAATAGAAGAGGAGGACCTGACTCTTTTGGAGAAGGGACATTCCCCCGAGGACCATTGCTGCCTACAGGTTTTACCAATGGCCCTGAAGAAGGACCGAATGAAGATCAGAGCTACTCTGCAGGTCATCTGTCATTATGGGTTAGAATGACATAGAAACCCCTATCGATAACAAGTGGGGTTGCAGGCAGCCTCAGCCAGTCCCTATGTCATCAGTAAGTGAAGGAAAACCTTCAGGGAACACTATAAGCACCAAACCAAGCAAGCTCCAGGAGGACCCTGGAGCCTAAGTGGGAGAGCAGGATAGCATGCCCCCAACACTCCCTAAGAACGACAAATCCAAGAGGGTTCACTGGGTTCACCATCCCTCGTGGCACT
The DNA here is from genome assembly GCA_033961575.1 of Aselliscus stoliczkanus. Taxonomy (NCBI): domain Eukaryota; kingdom Metazoa; phylum Chordata; class Mammalia; order Chiroptera; family Hipposideridae; genus Aselliscus; species Aselliscus stoliczkanus. Next base: position 40,302,898 of record CM066732.1, on the reverse strand, counting down.
TCATTGTGCATGAACTTCTCAAAAGGACAGTTAACGCCTTTTGAGACTGTGGCCTCAGCAATACACTTAAGCACCAAGGATGCGCGACGTCCAGGTAACTCAGGTGTCACAGGACTTACACTTTCACACAAAAAGACATTTTCTGCAAGACAGATGCAAAGGCAGTGTTTTTGTTTGTTTGTTTAGCTGAGCCATCGTGCCACCTGTTGGCAGCTCAGCAGCAGCTCAGCTCAGACCAGGAATCGAACCGGTGACCCTGTTGCTCAGAACTCACACTCTTGAGTGAGCTCTTAACCAACTGAGCCACTCTGCCAGCCCTACAAAGGCAGTTTTGACAAGGGAATACAAGATACGAGTGACTTCTAGGTGCCATGGAAGTCACAGATCTTTGCCAGCCCCTGGTCCTGTCCCTCTGGGGGTTGTATTTCTCATCTTTTCTTAATACAAAAAAAAAAAAAAAAAAAAAAAAAGAAAAGAAAAAAAGAAAAAGCTCAGCATTATCAACAAAGTCCCTGATGAGGGCAGTGTGGTGTTCACACTTGACATGCACATGTTGAGATTTTTCCAATTTTATTTCACCAGAGGCTATTCAGGAGCTTCCTCTTTGAACAGGAAGCCATGCCCCCCCATTCATTCCTGGTGCTTGTCTCACTGATGATCCAGGACCAAAGGGTTAAAATCGAAAACCTCACCTCAACAGAAATTAACCATCCGAGAACCTCAAGCTGCCGGAATTTATTTCTATATTTGAATCTGAAGATAATTGATATTAAAAATCCAATCTATCAATCCAATACATGTATACTGTGTCCTCATCAAGCACTGTTCCGGGTGCTGAGGATCAAACACCAAAGTGAAGAAAGCACCCTTGCCTTCACGGACTTGGCACTTCCGTGAGAGGAGGAGAGAGGCAGTACACAGAATGAGTAAGTCAGGAGCAGAGCCTGCATGCGTCCTGAGCTCTCCATCGCTATTCACCCCGTGGTAGGACACAAGACCACTGTGGGCAGACCCCAGATAAAGCATTACACCTACACCCACAGGGCCTGTATCCCGGCAGCTGACTTCTGCCTTGCTCTGACACTGTAGGGCCTACCAGCAGGGCTCTAGCTTGTGAAGGAATTCAGTGACAAAACTGAGATGCATGGTGTAGACTTGGCGCCAGAAAGCAGGCCTGAGACCCATTAACAGGCCCTAAAACACAGGCTCATGAGAGCAAGCAAAGAGTTTGATTTCAAGCATCCTGTATTTGAGGTGTATCTAGACATTCAGGTTGGGGTGTCCGGGGGCTGCGAGACCCCTAGTTCTAAAGGTGAGGTCTTGGTAGAGAGATAGGGGATCACCCACATGAAGGTCTTTCTTGAACCATCCAGAGATGAGATCAGCAAAGGAAATAATACAGAGAAAGAGAAGAAGAGGACCAAAGATGGTCAGAGGAAGCTAGTGGAGGAGGGAGAAAGGAAAGAGAGCGCAGATGGGGTGCACAGCCTGAAGTTCATGAATGCCATCAAAGGAAAAGCTTTGGGGACTGGAGGACAAGTGAAGAACACTAGATTGGGGAAGTGACAGAGATCTACTGGGTTTGGTAACTTGGACCTTTCTAAAGATTTCCAAGAGAGGTTCTACCAGAGGGATGGGGGTCATATATATTACAAGAGGAGAAGAAGCAAGGGATTAGAAGGCCAAGAACGCAAGTGTACAAGTCAACTTGATAAGTTCAGGGTCAAAAAAAGAGGGGTAGTGGCTTGGGAGGAGGTAGGATGAGAAAGAGTTTCAGTGGATGCTCAGGCTGAGGCCTTGACTGGCAGGAGAGAAAAGACCTGCTGAGAGGCAGATCCCACAAAAGGCAGGAGCTGCCTGGAAGAAGAGCATAGATGCTTTCACCTGCAAGAAACAAAATGTCCCCCAAGAGTGGCTTCAACAATAGAGCCTTCTTTATCACACACAAAGCACAAAGTGTCAGCCACATGTTTTAGGAAGCTATGGAAGTGCTAGAACGTGAATTATTTTTCATGCAATCAAGATCTAAGTGGCATCAAATGTAGACACGTGGCATGGGAACCAGAAAGCTTGAGGGTCTCAATTTTCAAAATTCATTCTATGACGATGTCTGCATGTTGTGTGGGTGTGGATGCTAATTGTGATGCTTAGGCCAATGCAAGGACAAAGACATATTTCTTAATGAGCTTCCTAGTGCTTGCTTCACCGGATAATCAGTGCTTGTGTTTTTGGACATTAAATGTATTTATGCTAATCATTTCTCCATCCAAATGCAATGTATAAATGTTGCTTGGTGACAGCTGTGCTAAGAGGCCCATTTTTCATGTGCAGGGGCATCAGCGGAACTATGGCACCAGAGGTCCCAATATCTATGCCCATTCTCTCCCTCCCCTTGCAGCTCTGCCCCCTGCTAAAAAATCTGATTCTAATACCTGGGGCCAATACTACTTTGCTTAAAGTGATGAATCACTCTCATTAAATTAAGGTTGGTCACCTTCATGTGACTATTTATTTTGCCCTGTGCCTATCGATCGTAGATTTTATTGATTACTAATTTCAGCTACAACAGGCCTCAAGCATCACAGATTCTTGCTCACTCCACTAACACTGAGGGACAGAACAGGAACCAATGGGTGGAATTGTAGGGGGAGAGGGAAGGCTTTCTAATAGTCAAAATGACCCCAAAACGGGACCAGCGCTCTTGAGAGGAAATGATTCCTCATTACTGGATTTGGTTGAACATTTGAATGTTTTTCTCGGCACAGTTTGTCCTCATACCCTTAAAGCTAAATCAGTTTTAAGGATTTTGGAAAGATGCTGGCCTCTCTCAAAAAGCTCTTATTCCTATGTGGCTTCAAGCAATCTCCATCACTGGCAACCTAAGTCTACCTGATTCCACTGGATTTGACTGGCCAGCAGATGACATCTAAACCCCCACATTCTCCTGAGTCAACACACAAGAGTTGAGTAACCTAGAGTCCTGACTCTCTTGGGGCCCTGCCAACAAATTCTCACTGCTCCCTACCCAACTGAGAACCACTATCTAGGTACTAGCCCATGGAGCCACCTCTTTGAAAGCTCCCCAAGTGGTTTTAATGAACACACAAGTCCAAACCACTTGTTCTCAGTACTGTGAGAAACTACAAATATCACTATGTCCCTGGTGAACTGGCATCTGCCTGGGGGTCAGTCTCATCTCTTGAAGCTCTGCTGCCTTCAGCTTCTAGCAGCACTAAATGGTTTGCAATTCTCTGTGTGCACCCTGTGCCCAGAGAGGGAGATATCTGAGATGTGGCTTTGGGCACAGGGATGCTGAGACAAAGTAGACTGCAAGACTTGCTTTCATTTGAATCCTTGGTATGTTAGGAAATAGGAGAGGTCAGCAGGGCTCACTCTGGCTTTCTGGGTCTTCTCTCTACTCAGTTAACGGAATCGCATTACTCTGTGGCCTTTTGTTTCCTTCCCTTGTGTGTGTGCCATGCATGTGCCTGACTGGGACCCTTGTGAGGAAGGTGGCTGTGGGCCTGAGCCATCCAGAGACACTCTTCAGTTCACTAATCATAAGCCATTTTTGTGTCTGCCTCCCACAGGAAACTGACAGGTATTTAAGAAAAGGCCTGTGTTTTTCTGTTTTCCATTTTTCCAGTTCTCAGCACAGTACCTGGTATACAGGAGGTGCTCAAAGAACTACATATTTCTAGGAAATTGATATACGAGGAGTGAAACTTCCCAGAGGCTGTGTGGGATAGAAGCAGGACAAAGTTTCCATGACAAATCTTGAGCGATAGGAGTTTTACACTCCATTGAGCAGATGCATGGACTCAGGGGAAGGCATTTACCCACGACAGAACCTGGCAAAGGAGGACTTCAATCCAGGACTCATAACAGTCTTTCTAGTTTACTTCCCTCCACTTCAAACCCCTGCTGGCACATTCGAGGCCACACGAATGCATGTAATCATGACAATTATATTTACAATTTTCAGAATCAATTGTGCAACATTCCAAATGTCATCAAAGAAGTGCTTGAGAAATATCTTTGACTGATGGACCATCTGACTGTCTGAGATAGAATTTTCCTGAGAGTATGCCCAGGGTCCAACAGGTCACTTTGGCCAGATAACATCTGACATCTGCTTCTGGGTTACCACCATCATCCTTTCCACATTAGAGCATCTCTCATGAACATCACTGGAACAAGATGTCACTAGCACCATCAACCAGGCCTTGAACAAGTGCTGTTGGGGGACTGTTAGTCCCCCAATCTTGGGCAAGCCTGCCCCTGCTTCTCCTACCACTCCAGACCTTACCCTTCATGCTCAATGTAAACTCATTCCTGGTTCCTTCCAAACCAGGTTAGAATACACAATACAAAGGAGAGGGCCATAAGTCAAGCTGCCCAGGAAGCAAACACTGAGATGTCTAGGGTGCCAGATGTTTATAAGAGTGCCCTTCAGATCAAAACCTAGGGAAGGGAAGGAAACAGGTGGGTAGCAGAGGCAGATGTTCACTTGTGATGCGAGCCCGATGGCAGATTTAGCCAACCCCACAGGATGCTCAAGAGTTAGAATGACCCTTCTGCATTGTTCCAAGTTGAGCCAAAATACTTTATACTCCTGTGTTGAATGCTCAGTTTGGATGGACTATCCCAAGAAGGGGCATGGTCTTAGGTGAGTGGCTTTCTACAGTCCTTAAAGAGGTTGACAGATACCCAGGTGTCCTGCCAACTGTCCTCCAGCAGCTGGGACAGTAAATCCCCATTCAATGGACTTCACAGCGTCTACCACAGGAGAGTAAAAAGTTGGTCTATCTCCCCCAGTGTGGGAAACCAGCACACCCTTCACATCCGAGGCATCAACTCAGAGCAACCAACGCATGAGCTGGCTGCATATGGTGGACTCCATGAAGGGACCCTGCCTTCCAAGAGCCCCCTTCAAATCCCTGTCTGGGTGGGTCTACAGTGCTGGTCTCTATTACCCTGTCCAGTCTTTCTAGTTGTCTGCTAAGAGGAAAGTTGGGTCCTGATTTCTCATCTGTTTCTAGGGGCCATAATCCCTTGGTCAGTCTCTTCCTGTTCCCTGCACAGGTCATCCAGCTGGTTTCTTAATAGGTTGCTGGTTGGTGGGATTTGTCAAAGGCTCTATCATGACCATGACCCCTATTTTATCTATAGATTAGACCTCAGTGTGGGTCCCTCTAAAACATATATGAATGCTTTCACTCTAGGTAAAGGAAAAGTTGATTTGGGGACCATATGTCCTAGTCTCTATTTATGGTAGTCAGAATAATGGCTCCCCCTTCAATGTCCATGTCCTAGTCCCTGAATACACGGATATGTTAGGTTATATAGCAAAGCGGAATTAAGACTGCAGATGGAATTCAGATTGCTAATAAACTGACCTTAAAAGAGAGATATTATTCTGGATTATCCAAAAGAGCCCAATGCAATCACAGAGGCCCTTAAAAGTAGAAGGGAGAGTCGGGGTAGAGATATGCTGATGGAAGGATGGTCAGAGAGCTGGAACACTGCTGGCTTCGAAGATGGAGGAAGAGGACTGTGAGTGGAGGGATGTGAGCAGTCTCTAGAAGCTAGCAAAGGCAGGGAACCAGATTCTCCCATCGAGCCTCCAGAAAGGAAGGCTGATCCCTGATTTTAGCCCAGTGCGGCTGTGCCAGACTTCTAAGCCACTGAACTGTGAAAGAGTACATTTGAGTTGTTTTCAGTCACTAAGTTTGTGATAACTTATTACAGTAATAGAAAACTTATCCACCATTCTAAAAAGACCTCTCCTAATCACTGCTGTCATGCTGTGTTCCTACTTCATAGGTGCCAGGGAGGGATAGCTTAGGTTACCAGCATTTGGGAATTTTCCCGATTCAATGACCTGGCCCTCTGGAGATCCATGAGAACCCATAATATGGATGCACTTGGTGAGTTTGATTGAAGGTATGTTCTGTGCAGATACTGTGATTATACATAGAGATCAAATATGGCCCAGCTCATTCAGTCTATAGAATAGAGGGAGGTATGTGTGTAGGGACCAAAGCAGGTTCATTAGACGGACAATTGTCCCTAACAGGGATCTGTGGGAACACAGTTGTTACAGGATCTCATCATCTACTAACACAACTCATTCTATGAGCAGTTCCCGACTGGCTATGAGTTGGCACAGTGTATTACCTTAGGGCACGGCCTTCGTCTCTAGTCTGCTTCAGACAGATATCTGCAGAAAGTGGGGCTGGCACTGAGGAAAGTTTAGAAAGTAGAGCATCCTTATAGGAGACATGGCCTTGAGTATCATGATGGTAGCACTCTGGCTGAGGTGCGCCTCAGGGTGCTGGTGTTACAAAAACTAACATGCAAGTTGACAGTAAATCTCAAGAAGACCACAGTCCAGAAATACCGGAATACAGACCACGAGTGGGAGAAAGCAGGCAATGATTTCAGAGAGAGGGGATCTGGACCCTGAAAACTCACTGGGCAGATTCCTGAGGACAGGAGAATACAGTGAGGACAGACTGTGTGCCATTATGGGTGAGGCAGGCACAGAGGAGAAGGGGGACCCTGGGCAATGAGCTGTCAAGCTCTGAAGCCAGACCATCGAGTTTTCCTGCCATTCCCCATGTACTGAGTCTGACAGATACGATGATTTTTTTTAATTCACATTGACAATATTGAACTTCAATCACTTAATCTCCATTAAAGTCATTGAGGATGAGTCATTGACTTTATTTCAACCCCCCCAAAAAAGAAAAAACTCTGAAAATAGATTCTCCAAACTTTCCTAATACCCGTAGCTCATCAGATCAGACCAACTGCTTTTAAAGGTAAGTAATGAGGGTATAAACATTTTTACTCCTATTCCCGATTAATTGCCTGACAGATTAGTAATATTTTAACAAATAATCTGGGACATTCTTGCAGCCTATCCTCCAACTGTGGGTGTTGGTCTATAAACTGAAGGATAACAATAAATAAAACTGTAATATCTAGAGAGTTCTTCACATTTTTCAGGTCATTTGCTCACATATCATGTCACTGGACCTCAGAGAGATTGAAAGTCAGGAGTCAACCCCAGGTGGCATCATTCAAATCCCTTTGCTCTTTCCACAGAATCACAGTGCTTCTTATGTTTGAATAACCAGTACGACATGTGTGAGAAGACACATGACATGAAGCCAGAGGATATAATATCCAAGCTGAAACACCCAGTAAGGCCAAGGCAGAACTTTGACTTCCCGCAAAGCCAAAGTGAAGATAGGAAACTTATACACCATTCAGATCCAGTGATCTTCGCGTGGGTCTGGAAATGCTAAAATGGAAGCTGCCAGCGCAGAAAAGACCTAGATCTTGTGGAAAATGTACCTGGTATGGGGCCGGCCCGAGTGGCTCAGTTGGTTAAGAGCTCGCTCAAAAGTACGGCAAGCTGAGCTCTGAGCAATAGCGGTTCGATGCCCAGCCCGAGCTGAGTTGCCGTTGAGCTGCCAACAGGTGGCAGGATGGCTCAGCTAAAAAAAAAAATAAAAAAAAAAAGAGAGAGAAAATGTACCTGGTATGAAGAATGCATTTCAGGTTCCCCAATGGTAAGGCATCACGAGCCATTTCATACCTGGTTCAGTCCCAGCCTCAAGAACTGTTGTGCATACACTGGGACCAAGCACAATGCACCATTCCCCTTGCCCAGATCCAGTCCAGACCAGCAAAGCTGGATGGATGGGGCTAGAGCTTTGCTGATGGGAGCCAAAGGGGTGCGCTCTGAAATGAATTCTTTAAAAGTCTTCTTATTCCTATCAAAATGTCCACATCTTGCAGCTAGGTTGATTGGACTCTCAGCCACCCATAAGCATGAATATGGTGACAAAAACTGCATCCCTCCTGGCCACTGTAATGCAACCAGCACACCTGTTCACCTGTCAGCACAAAGTAGAGGGGATCTGAGGGAGGAGAAATCGACAGGTTCAGATGTAGCCATACGCCAGACACAGCACTGGATCCTTAACAATATTTCCTCATTGATTTCTCTCAAACACTGTGCCAAGATGATACAAAAGCCACACTACACAGAAAAAGAAACAGGAGCCAGGAGTGTAATGAATTCCCCCATGGTCACAGAGGGCCCCTATCATTTGCAGGTTAAACACAGCTCATTTGTGACATCCAAAGTATGTAATGATGTGGCCCCTGCCTACCTGGATAGCACACAACTAGGATTAAACCCAAGTCCGCCTTTCTCCAAACCTGCATTCCAGTATTTGTTGAAGGACCCAATAAATAGTTGCCAAATAAACAAGTGAATACAGATATTTCTAACACACCATGCTAGCCTCTTAATGATGGGATACACAGAGAGGGAAAAGGATTTAAATTAGAATGAGCAAAAAAACCCACAAAAAAACAGTTGGGATAATTAGACAAATTTGGCAGACGGCCAGAGCATTCACAGCGTCTCTCGCCTGGACCCAGACAGCACCGGGAGGCTTATGGCGAGGAAAGCGACCACACAATTTGAAATGTGCCCGGGGCACTGACACCTCTTGGAAAAGGTGGACTCCACATGTTGGCTTGATGAGGGAGTGTGGCACAGGACACAGAGCCACCCACTCTCCCAGGTCAACACCTAGCCTTGCCTAGCAGTGCTTTTACTGTGGGGGACGCTGCCTTCCCATGACAGCAGCAGCTGTGACACTGATCCCTCCGGCACTCCACTCCTCACCACTGATGGCTGGGCCGGCCTCCGCTTACCAGGCACAGAGCCACTGCGTCAGGGAGCTCAGTGCCCACCACAACGCGACTGATAAGCCGAGTAGGACGCAGCCCTTTGAAGGCCAGAGGTGACTCTAGCCAACATGCGTGGCGATGGAGCTGTCGTGGGCAGGCTGTGCAGCAGCCATCATCTCCGCACAAGTCAACATTTCATGGAAGACCCAGTCCCTGTTTTACCATCTCTCTCTCCACCCCACCACAGCCATCATCTTCAGGGACATTAATGTGCACAGAGTTGTCTCAGCCAATAGCTGAGACATACTGACAGGGTATTAGGAGTAGCAGTGGAGAGTAAAAAAGACCACCTACCTTCACATCCCAGCCTCGGGAGGATGATGAGTTGTGGCTCCTTGATCAAGTTATCTTTTCCCTCCCTGCCCCGGGTTCTCATCTAGAAAACAACGGTTATTACGAGACTTAGTGATAAAAACCATCTAAAGCATTTCATGCTGTGCTTAGCATACAGTTAGTGACCATTTTCACTACAGCCTCAGCTGCCACACCATGGATCTTAGGTTCACTCAGAATATTTCCAGCTCTGAAATTTCAAATCTAACATCTGACCAAAGCCTGTTTTTTCTCAGCTCCCTTAATCATCTGACATCTTTTGTGTGGCCTTATCATGATGTCCAATCACTTGAGTTGTTTTCCTAGCATGTCACCTCCCTGCTTAGTCCTTCCCTTCATCCCACTGCTATAATCTGTCATTTCCATCATTCTCTGTATCTTTTCTCTCTGTCTCTTCTGCCACACTTCCTAGAAAAACCCAGCCATGGGTCACACCAACCATCTGCCCAATTGTTGCCCCACTGAGCCCCTCCTCGTGCTGAAAGTAATGACCCAGCCATGCCCTACCCTGGGTCCCCTCCCAGCAGTGGCATCAACATGCCTCGGTCGGCAGGCAGCTCCCCTCCACTGCTCCACCATCCGCAGCCCCCAGGCCTTCTTCTCCCCCATTTCACAGCAGAGCACCTTGCTTCCTACTTCAAAGTGAAAAGAGAAAGCATAGGTATAAACTCCCTCAATGTTTGATCTCGTTGCCCACAAATTCAGAAGCCTCCACATCTCCCTACATCCTCCTCCTCAGAGGAAAGATGTGTCTGCCTCCACCTTCCTCTGTACCAGGCATCACTCAGGAGTCCTGGCCATCAGTTATCCCTTCTGTATTCTGGACTGCCAGGCGTCCACTCACCGAAGACCCCCATCCCTCCAGCTTATAAATATTCTCAGACTTCCCTTACCGTCAAAAGAAAAGAAAAATCTCCCCTGACCCTCCATCTCTCTCACACAGACAAGCTCTTCAAAGAGCTGTCTACACTCCCTGTCTCTGCTCCTTTACCTTCCATGGGCTCTGCAGCCTGGCTTCCCAGGCAATTACTCTAAGAAGGTCAATAACATACATGGAGTTGTACTTGACTCTCTTCTCTTCCTTACTTCTCCCATCGAATGATTCAAGGCTCCATCAATTCTGATCCTACCTGCGTAATAGCTTTTAAATCCTTCCCATCTCTCCTCCCCGCTATCAGTGATGTGTGCCATCCTTCCAGACTCAGCCATAGACATCTAATTCATGCCCTCCCCCAATCTGGGCCCTACTCCATGCCAAGGAGGGAAACTAGGAACGTTACTCTCCTTGCTCATCATTCTGAAAGGGTTCCTACTGCATCACAAGGCAAAATCTGCTCTCCTATGCATGTTGCACATGGAAGCCGCTTCGTGATCTGGTGACACTGAACATGGCCACCATAAAGGTTAACAGAAGTAGGGGACCGAAAGTCTAACTGGATGTGAGCTCCCTTCAGTCAGGGCACATACCCATTTCCTTCTTTTGTAAAATGCTTTTAGTAGGACTGTAAAGTTTTTCAAAACTTTCCAAGGAAACTCATCGAATGTAGCCCAAATTGGAATAATTTTATAGCATAATGGAAATATCCTTTTCAGGAACAAATTTTATGTGGTTATTTCTTGAGAGAACCTGTGATAATAGTTGAGATAATATAGGTTCCGAGGGCAACTTCCACATGACCCGGGTGCTGTCTCACGTGACATTTGCAAGTCCAGGACCAAAGGGTCCTTTCTCCTGCCACTGCATATCCAACTGTCTGTGCAAACCCAGAACCCTTGGATGCTAGCATTCTGACCTAGAAATATGGGGAAGTCGCTGCAGTGCGCCTTTCCAGATGTGACCCTAAAATCCCAAAAAGAGAAGAGGTTGTCTTTAGGTCCTGCGTCTAGAGCTGAGAAAGAAACCTGGTCTCCTGCCATTGCGATGTGGGGTGTCTGCCCACAGGAGCCCAGGGTCCACATGGCCAATATGAGAAGCCCCTTAGCAGCTGGGGCACATGTGTGTTAACACAGAGGCTGTGAAACATATGAAGGCCTCGGGGCCACAAACAACCACACAGATGGGGAGGAGGGAAAGGAAGAAGAGGTGATGGAGGAGCCCCTAAAAAGAGAAGGGATGGATGTGCCCGGGACGCACACCCCTCCCCAGGGAGCCCAGGATGGAGGGGGCAGGGTATGCTGAGCCCTCAAGCTTGGCCACCAGGACACTGAGCTCTCTGTGCCCTGCTGACTTGAGGAGCCCTGAGTGTCCTCTCTAAGAGTGTTTTCACCAAGCATTTTGGTCTCGCCCTAGAATACCAAGCAGAAGGCAGTCAGAGAACCGCTCGGTTTGTTTTTCTCCCACCAGCTTTCTACTCTGCACCCCTCCAGGCCTCTGGGGGCCCAGCCAGCTCCATGCTACATGGCCCCCACCCTCCTACAAAATGCAGTGCCACTGACGTTGTTGGCACAGCCTGCAAACCAGCATGGATCTGCCTATCTGACTCTCTCTCTCTCTCTCTCTCTCTCTCTCTCTCACACACACACACACACACACACACACACACACGTTGTACAACATGAGGAAAAGTGGGAAAAGGCAGTAGAAGGGAGAGGTAAATTGGAGAATACTCCTTTATCTGAAAATTGGCATTATTTTGGCCAAATATACACTTCACCTCTTTGAATTTCAGTTTCCCAATCTGCAAAATAAATATAGCAATCTCGACTCTACTTCCAGAGTCATTCTGTGGGTGCAAAAAGAGAACAGATATGGACATGCCTCATGGAGCGGGGCTAACTAAGAGCAAAGGGTCATCATTATCCTTCCCGTTTTTGTTACCCAGAAAGCCCTATACACTAAAGAGCTGCCTTTGCTTCCAGTCACATCCCCGTGATGTGTCCTCGGTCCCAGGGGAGGCAGTGCTGGGGTAAGAGTCACCTTGTGTCCCACGTGATTTGTGCACAGAATGGAGCAAGGAGTGCCTGCCTCCCCATGGAATATACGGGGTGGCCAATGAGAAGGACCCTTCTATTGATCCATTCACATTTCTGTCCAACCAGGTCTGGCAGGCACTGTCTTTGGAGTCACACCTGTTGTGAGAACGCCTCTCTCAACTCATCGCCAACCCCACAAATTGTCAAGAAGGCATCATGATATATAGAACTCCCGCATGCCACAAGGTAAGTGTTTAAATCTTTTATAAGATAGTCAATGGCCTTTGTAAAGCCTCAGACAAGAATTACACTGTGTCTGAGATGGAGCTGCAAGTCGATGGGAAATTGATTCTGTCTAGCTGGTGCTGTTTCAAGGAGGAGGCTTGCTGGGTGCCTCCAGGACCAAACGTGCCATCTCCCATATGTACCTAGGGCCTGGTGTGTCACAAGCTGAGGCTACTAAGATATGAGGCCCATTTCTGGGCAGAAGCCCCGGGAAGCTGCAAGCTCCCAGCACAGGAAGACCCTGGAGGGCATCGACCAGCACCGGGATGGTCAGGAAGTATGTTTACCTTCCCAGAAACTGATGCCAGTACCAATCTGATACCACTGCCTGCACCCTAGGCAGGGAAGGCAGAAGATGATAAAGGGCCATTGATCTGGTGGCAACAACCATCAGGGGCAGACACACCTACAATTACTCTCTTTTGCTAAATGATCCCATTAGCCATTGGATCAAACACAATTAAAGGATAGGAGGATGTTGTGGTTCTTTCTCTGCCAGTACCCATTGGCCTAATCCACTCTGTCTACCAAGAGGTGGCAAAGCAGGGAGTAAAGACCCCATTTCAGGTTAGTGGAGCCCAAGGCTCCTGGCATGCCCACTCTCCCTGCAGCACGAGCCTGGGCACCCCACAGATGACCTGGGATCAGAAGTGAGCAGATGGGCTTTGGCAGGTATATCAAACAGCCCCCCATCCTGGAGGCAGTGGGTACAGTGAAAAGAGCACCCACGTTGGAGTCAGGCCATCCTGGAGTTTGAAGCCTGGCTCTGCTGTTTTCCCACTTAGTGACCTCACAGAAATGCCTTACCTGCCCGGGGCCAGTCTCTTCATGTATAATCTGGGGGTGATTATAATTCTGTGTCACAGGGCTGCTGTGCGGATGAAATGTGACAGCGCATGCTGTGTGCTGGGCACAGAACAGCCACTCAATGGCTCTCAGCTCTGCTCTGTCCAGCGCTGAGCCCAGAACTGAAAAAGCAGGAAGCGTTCTCTCTTGGAAGCAGTTAGCCCAGAATCAAGCAATAAAACAGTCACTTGCGCCAGATGCCGGAGTCAGTGTTTGTTGTACATGATCTCAGCCATCCTTCTTTATACCCATTTTACCGGTAAGGACACCGGAGCCTGAGGATTCTAAGCTGTCCATTCATCCAACATGAGCAAACACTGAGGATGTATTTACGGCAGGCTTACTCTACACCAGGCACCCTCCAAGAGGCCCCAGCTACAAGGCTGAACAAGACAGATGCTGCTCCAAGGTCAAGTTTGTGGCAAAGCCCAGACCAGAATCAAGATCTCCCGCCATCAAGTGCTGGGTCCTTCTCTGCCCCCTGCCAGTTCCCCAGTAGGAAGCCCTCCTCAGAGACTCAACACATGCCCACGCTCTAAGTGTCCTTCCAATTTCTCCAGGCTCTCCAGCTTATTTTACAGATGAGGTTGTGTTTCCACACAGTGAGTAGGGAAAGGAGCCATGACCTTGGAACGAGGCTGGGAGAATTTCAGGTCAGGGCCTGCATATTTTCTGGACTACCGCCTGTTATTCCCACCAGGCCAGGTCTATAGGAAGCCAGCAGTCCAGCGTGCTGTGGACTGTGGAGGGCAGGTAGAAGGTGAAGGTCTTCATACACTTAAACTATGCAGAAATATTTGCATAGCCCACAAGGAAAAACACCTCATCAGGCTCAGATAACAAGGAGATGTGGAACAGCACCCTAGCATCCCTGCACCTCTTTTTTCAGTTAAGTAATGCCATTGGTACTAGATGGCCAGGTGTCTTTGAACTGAAAGAAGCATTATTTGAAAACCCTTCAGGGTGCAGAGAAACAGTCTTTTTGCACATCAGCAGTCTACCCAGGTAGGCTCGGCTGCTACAGAGAGACAGGAGCAGGGAGCAGTGTGGTGGTGGGATTATTAAGAATGAGGTCAGGCAGGAAAGGACAGGAAAGAGGAGCCTCCCTGTTGTCAGATAGAGTCACAAATAAACACTTGCTGGCAGCTGGAAATTCAGCTCTTAAACTGTGCAAAATGAGAAAAACCTGGATGGTCAGAAAGGGTACATTGTCTGATAGAGTGGGACAGCACAAGTTCAAGTAGAGAGTCACTTGGTCATTTACATCAGCATATAGTGCCAGGGGCTTGGACCTCGGCCTCAGTCTTTCCTCCCTGGAAAATTGGCACACAAAAAGATCTAAGTGCCTCGAGGTGATGTTTCCTTGCTGCCATAATATGGAAAAGCCCAGCATAGATACTTCTATTCATCTGTCAGACAAGGATTGAGTACCAACTATATACCAGCACCATGCCAGGCACTGGGGACTCAGCTCTGAATGGGACAGCCTTGCTCCCTGCCTTCCTGGAACTTAAAATTCAGCATGGAAAACAAACATAGATGAATGCAGTTATAAGAGGGAGAGTGGTGTTAGGCTGGTGTGCCTGCAAGGCCAAGGGAGGAGGTGGTAGGAGCTTGGAGATGGCAGTGGAGGATCTGAGTGGCTGAAGAAGTGACCGGCATGGTAGGGAGACTGGCTACATCCAAGGGAGTTAGGCAAATAAATAAGTATATTAAGGATAATGGGAGCCAGGTTTCTGATGGTCAGAGAAGGGATTTACAAACACAGAAAGGCAGATTAGAATTGGAGGTATTCAGATGCTAGATTAGAAAAAAGGTATTGGTATAAATTCATATTTTTAAATACATGCATAAATAGATATGGAAATCTATATAGATCAGTGGCTATCAACCAGGGTGTTTTTTTGTCCCTCGGGGAATAATTGGCAAGTCTGGAGATATTTTACGTTGTAACACTCGGGTGGGGGGTGGGGGTGCTTCTCCTGACATATAGTGGGTACAGGCAAGTGATGCCACTAAACAACCTATTATGCACAGGACAGCATTACAGATAACGAAGAATTACCCAACCCAAAATGTCAATAATTATCTGGTTAAGAAATCCTGATACAGGTGGGGGTGGGGAGAGAGAGAGAGAGAGAGAGAGAGAGAGAGAGAGAGAAGAAGAAGAAGAAGAAGACGAAGAAGAAGAAGAAGAAGAAGAAGAAGAAGAAGAAGGAGGAGAGAGAGAGAGAGAGAGAGAGAGAGAGAGAGAGAGAGAAGACAGTTAGATGTGGGTATGTATATAATCATACATAGATTTCCTAGCTGTGTTGGCCGATTGGACCTAAAAGCAATGACACACCAGTAGCTATGAACACATCCATTGCCCAGATCTTGGTTTCTAAATACCATTCTCTATTCAAAGGAAAGAGATTTTTCCCTGGAGAAATAACTGATTCCAGAGCTGGGGCAGGAAAAGTACAAGATGACCTTGGAACGTCTTTCTGTGCTAGAAAGTAAACAAGTGCTCAAAGAATGGTGGGGATATGTTCAAAAGGCCATGAGGAGTCTCCTTCTGCCAAGTTTGAGACAATCTGAACATCAAAATAAATAATAGGAACATATTGAAGCCACTGAATAAGAACTTAGGACTCCATACTGATATAAACAAAACTAACAAATAAATAAGGGAGAAAGGGAAACTCTTCATTAGAGAAAATAACAACCAATGGATGTAGAATAATCATGAAAAATCACCAGTGACAACCATCACAGAGGTGCTTAATTCAGCAGGAAGCATCAATATATGCCAAGGCGAGTGCAGGATACTGATGTCACTTCAGAGAATCTCACCACAAAACAAACAAACAAAAAAAGCACTTTTAAATTATGAATAGACACTGGTGACTCCATGGTAAAGAAACCTGGCAGACATCAACTTGACCAGGTGACCAAAATTGGCCTGATGGGGTGGGATAGGTTGTCATGGTATGGTCCTGTGAAAAGAGCATCATTTCTATAGTATGTCTTCCCAAAATGGAGAGCTGAATTCTGATCCTTAAGAAACATTAGACAGACTCAGGCCAAGGAGCATCCTAAGGAAGAAAAACACTGCCCTATTTAGAAATGTCAAATCTTTAAAATCAGGGAGACTAAGTAAGACATGGTTCCAGATTGGAGGAAGCTAAAGTGACGTGTGCAACTCATAATGGTGGATTGAATCCTGGACCAAAACGAAGGATACGCTGTTGGGATATTTGAACAGGGTTGGATAACAGTGTTGATTCCTGATTTAGATGGTTGTTATGGGGTAGATTAGACAGTGTATTCTTGCTTTGAGGAAATGTATATTGAAGTTTTTAGGGGGACTAGAGAATTATAGACTACCTGCTCTCAAATCATTATGACAATGAGTCATGATCATTTGTATGCTTATGCACACTTAAGCACTCGCACATACAGAGGGCGAGCAAGAGAGAGAGAAAGAAAGGGTGAATGATGGAACAAATGAGGCAAAAATGTTTAAAAATCATGACTTTTATAAAGTTTTAAATGATTTTTTAAAGAAAGGAATGTGCTATATTAATTCTGTTTTGCAAATTACAAAATTATACTCCTATTGTGTAATACCCATATTATATATATACACACATAAGAAAAATATGAAGAAAATACACAAATCTGTTACTTATGGTTATCTGGGTGATTTAATTATGGGAAATTTTTGTCTCTCTTTTTTTTAATGTCTCTCCGTGTGGCCCAAACTTTCTTCCATGAGCATACATTATCTATTGCTCTACAATTGGAAAATAGCATTATGTATGTCATAAGAAAGAAATCATGAAGTTGGATTCAAGGGCATTATTCCTCCATTCAAAATAGCCACCCAGTTAACCAGTCACAGAACTGCTTGCCAGCTCCTCAGTGGATTTCCCCTGGCAGTGATGAGGCAGAAAGCTCAGACTAGAAGTCTGTCAGCTCTGGGCTGAGCTGCAGTCCTGTTCATTGGGCAGGGCTGTTCATTAGGCAGGCCTCCCCCGTCTGGACAACGTAGTTCACAGTCCCTCCCTCTGAGCATCCTTGAGAGCCAAAGGAGACTTGTGATGTAGACAGGCTTCTGAACCTATGAAGTGCTTGTGGATGGCAGGTAATATGAACACACAGGTAAATAAATCACACAGCACTCTTACAATTAATATCTACCAGTCACTGGGGCAAGCCCTTTACCACCTTTAACTGATTCAGTTTGCACAACCATTACTAGTAAGCATACTCATTTTACAGGAGAGGACATGGATGCACGGGAAAGGTAAGGATCATTTGTCTAAAGTCATCTCTAAAAATGGTGGAATCAGGATTCATACCGGGGGCTGACCATAACGCACATGAGCAATCCACCTCTACCTCCTCTGTGATGCCTGCCTTCCCTCCGCGAAGGTACAGTCCTTACTCTCAGGTGCCCTCCAGGCCCAACAGAAAGCACCTTTAAGCAGACTGCATATTTCTAAAGCTCACTGGTCTCAGTGACAGCTGCCTTCCAGGGCTTTTCTCCCACCAGGAGAGTGACCTCTGGGCATCTCTTTCTCTGCCCTCCATGCCGCCCAGGGTCTGCTCTGGCTCCAACAATGCCCCTTTGTAAATGCCCCCTGCACTTCAAGGCTGCCCTTGTCAGTCATGACAACCCACAATTAACCAGGTAAAAACACTGCTACGGAGGAGGAAATATCCCAGTGAGTGCTCCCTGGAGCCTGACATCCCACTTTGATGATTCTTGGGACAAAGTCACTTGGAGAATGTCAAGCTGTGCCTGAGAAAACGACTTCTTCTGGGACTGGAATCACACAAGCTATCCCCACACCGGAATCACTGGTGAAGAATTTTCCTTATCTACTTGTTATTTGGAAAAAATTTGTTCTTATTTTTAAAAAATAATAATAAAGAAATCACCACCAACAAAAAAACCTTCAGAGACTACACTTGAAATGAAAAAAGCCATTCCTTTCCACCTATTAAATGTTGCTTAATTTCTTCCAGAGTGAGATCTTCCCTTTAACTTTGAGAATTAAGGCAACAGCGTGAACACTCAATAGGTGAAACAGATCAATAGGTACTCTGAAATGAAGAATTCTACCTTAATTGCGTGACTGTCTTAGCTAAGCCTTGGTGTTTTTATTCTATGGTTTCTTTTGTTGAAATTGAGGTGAGAGGCAAACAAAAACACCTTGAAAATTAGGATCACATAATGTTGCCTTGCTAGAGACATAAAAGGCAACAGAATCCAACAAGATCATCTGAAAAAAAAAAAAAAAGGAAAACAAGTCCTGGACAATTGATGCATCTGACCACAGTGTCACACAGCCACTTTGTGGTCCAGCTGAAATCCCAAGTCATAAGCCCCAAACAATCAGGACTTGAAATGACTCTGATTCATATCATTTACATCAAGGGTTTGCAGCCACTGGACCACAGGATCACTGATCGCAGGTACTATATATATATCCTTAGCCTATGGATGGCACTTGTAGGTACCCAATAGGCATTGCTTAAGCAAAGAAATTAATGATCTCCAACATCGTTTTATTAGAATTCTAAAAGCATTTGAAAATATATATTTTTAAACATTTTGATTTGCATTTAAAATAAAGCTGTATAGGGCCAAACCCAGACAGGTGCCCTGCACGTGTTTACTAAACAAAAGATGACGGGTGCTGTGATAATTAATCAGTTGGCATTGACTGTAGCTCTTAATGAAATGAAGCATGAACTGTTTGAGAAAGCAATTGAAAGTCATCATACATGCCATGAATCATTTCTCGAATGCACATTTATTAAATCAGAATTCATAAGTTTGATATTTTATCTAACAGTGTTGCTACCCTTTTGAGACTCGATCGGTAGATAAAAAGACAGATGTTTCCAGAGCTAAATTGGAGGAGGGATGGGGCAAGGAAAAAACAACCAGACATCAATTAAAAGAAGCAGGTAGCAAAATGCCATTGCCCAATGTTTGGGTTTTGTGCTGTCTTCTTGAGATGAAATTCAAAGAAACCTTTGCAAGTGAATAGACACAGGAGCAGGACACAATACCAGAGGTTTCTGGGCTCAGCCTGAGAACAAGTGGATGTTGTGATGGTGCAAGAGGCAGCCATTGGTTTGGGGGCTCCAGAGTTGACTGTCATTAAGGGACACTTCAGTCAAACAAGGTCAGACTAATGCAAAGCCCTATTTTTACTTCCGGAGGGTCCCAGAAACCTGGAGGGGGTCAGAATCCTCTCTCATTTTTCGGGCTCTTCAAAGGCACCTGCTCCTTTTCACTGAAGCAAATATATATATCACATCAATGGCATGTCCTGCCACTATTGTCCCAGGCACCTTTTGCGGGGAGCAAATGAAAGTGGACTGAGAAGCCTGTGAAGATGTTTAGCTCTTTTGACTGCTGGTGGCAGTAAATTGGTGGATCAAGGTGACATCGTCCCCCATGGCTCACAATTGCCAAACTTCTTAGCGTCTCATATTCATAAAAGCAGACCTGGAATCCTAGGCAGCTCTCTTGCACTGAAAGTAAAGGAGACCTTCCCTTTTAACTGCTTTGACACAATGTGGCCATTCTCCTTCAAAGCCTTTCAAGCCCATCTTTTTGCCAGCCAGAATCATGGTCTAGCTGCTGACTGACGTTTCTGCAGAATGTTCTGGCACTTTCTTTGCACAGAACAACACACATCTGAAAAATAACTTCTGTCCATCATAACCTGATTAGACTGCTATAACTGTAGCAATAGGACAATCACAAGAGTACCCTGAATACCAATACATTTGGAGAAAAATAACCATAACCATCTCCGCCATCATCGAGGTAGCTGCAGCTTCTCTCTTTCCTCTAAGTAAAGCAAAGACATTTGATTCCAAAGCCAAAAGCAAGCAGAAGAAAAAGCCCCTGCTTTGTGCAAGCCAAAAGTTGCCAATGAATGCAACAAACACATTGCCACCCTCTCTTCCATCTCTTTTTTTTTTAAGAAAACTGGGAAACTAGGCATTCTGCAGGACACAGTTTGTGATTGATATCAAGTCCTCGTGTTCAGTTGGGATCAGGGCCTGGATGGAGCTGCAAGCCACAGCAGCATTCACCCCCACCTGGAAGGTGGTGAAACCACAGATGGCTGGGCCCCGCCCACAGAGTTTCCGACTCAGTATGTCTGGGATGGGACTCCACAATGGGCAATTCTAGCAAGTTCCCAGGGAACGCTGACCTTGCTGGTCCAGGACCACAGTTTGAGAATCACGGCTCTGAGCAAAGCCTCGCTGGAAAACCCCTACTACTTTCTACAAGGCAAGATGGATGAGAGAGGATTCATGGGCCCTCGAGTCTACATTCTCATCTGGTTTTAATGCCTCCAAACAAACAGGTTTGCTGTATTTTTTTTAATTCTCCTTTGTTGTTTGCAGTACTATACCAGCCCTGAGTTTATTAATATCTGTAGCAAGACAGAGACTCATCCTCATATCATTGCCTAAAGTCACGAAGCAAAGACGGACCTAAAACCCAAGGTTATTCAGCCAGCTTAAGCCCTTCCCTCTAACTCAGCCCAGTTTCCCTGAGGCAGGTGCATGAAATATGTGGCTGATTCAAGCAGAGTAATTTTCCATTTACAAAACTGCGCCTCCCTGGACTAGTGGCTCCATCCCGGTCGGCTACACATTAGAATCCTCTAGGGACCTTGCAAACTATAACAACAGCAGGCCTCACTTCAGAGATTTTGATTCAACTGTGCTGTGGTGGAGTCCAGGCAGAGAATATTTTTAAAGCTCCCCAGGTAATTCTCAAGTGTACCTGAGCTTGAGAACTGCCACCTAGACTGGCAGAATGTCCGTTCCCTAGCACAGTGCTTCTCAGACATCAACAAGCATATGAATGCACTCAGCTTCTAGTAGCAAGGCCCTAGGAGATTCTTAATAAACATGTGTTGGGTAAAAGACTAGAACAGAGCTTTTTTAAAAAACCCCAGACCAACATCAGCAGCATCACCTGGGAACTTGTTAGAAATGCAAGTTCTTGGTCCCCATCCCAGACATAGAGATTCTGAATCACTGTGCCCCCTGGCGGGGGCGGGGGGGAGGAGAGAAGGTGGGGAGGTGCCCAGCAATCTGTGTATTAGCAAGCCCCCTAGAACTCTAGATAATTTTGACCTAGGCTACCCTTGATGTCTCCTAGAATAAAGGCATTTAAAAATGGATGGAAAAACTTAGTTAGAAACATACAACTACAGTTAGAATCTGTCGGAGAATAATGATGCCTTACCCCACAAAGAGGGTGATGGGTAATATTATAATTGCAGTAGAAGCTCAGGGTTGGCGGGAAACGGAAGCTCCTTCAGAATAGATGATGTGAAAAGGGAGGGGGTGGAGATGAGGCTGGGAGTCACAGGGACCCCGATGGCAGACTCTGAGATGGCAGGTTACTCAGGGACAGCAGCCATTTCACCGGAGAGCAGAAGGCCATCCCCAAGCATGCAGGGCATGGCAGGCAGGTCCCTTGACCCTCACGGGAATGCTGCAGGTGAAACACTGCAGGTAAGTGAAGCAGACAAGCAATGTGGACCCCAAGAACACTTGTGGACTTAGAGACCCCAAAGATCCTGACTTTGGGGCTCCTGGCCATGAATCTTTGAGCAAGGGGCTTACGTTGTCTGGTCTTCAGGTTCATCATCTCAGAGACGAGCACAGTGACAGTGTAGCAAGGGTGCTGTCAAGTTACATAAGCAGCAAGCACAGTGCTCGGAAAGCAGTGCTGCTCAAGCATGATAGCTGCAATTAGTTTCAGATGAGGAAGCATGGTCCAAACTCACCATCCTTACGGTACAGCAAAGGGAGCTGAGAGGTGAGCCACTCACGAAATCACAAGGGAGGAAGTGGCCTTTTCAGTCCGGAAAACCCAGGTGAAGAGTGTGCCATCTTAGAATCTTCCCTGGACCAGGCCAGCCCACACAACCCACTTTAACCTGGCTTCTCCTTGAGTCTACGTCTACAGCCCTAAGAGGAGGGACCACTGACAAGGAGAGATGAGGGCATTGCACCCACTTGGTAGCCCATCTGGTCCCTGTCCAAGGCCAGGCCCAAGGCCACCAGCCCCTTTGAGGTTGGAGGGTCAGGTGTCGGCGAGCTTTCCCCACCCTGCAGCTTACATAGCTTTTTACACCCAAGAATGCTGAATTCAGAGTGGCCAGCAGCAAATAAAACCAAGGGAGGCTTTAAAGTTTTTTTCTAGTATTGTTTTTTTTTTTTTAATCCAAAAGTAAAAGAACTCCACCTAAAGAAATTAACTTAAAAGCATACGGAAGCTGCAAAAAGCGCCCTGCCTTCATTTTATAACTGAAAGGGCACAGTCTGGCTTTGCAAATGAGCTCACACAGCAGGTATGTGCGATTCAATGAAACGTGAATGCAATCCTCACGCCACCATTAGCTGCTCACTTACCTTGGGACAGGAACACTTAGCGAGTGTGTTCCATGCACCAGGCCTGGGGAGGACCGCTTCCCCATATTCACATATTGTTTTTTATTCAATAATTAATAAGTGAACATTGGGGGCCAAGCATTGTGGTAAAAACTGAGGAACAAAGATGAATGACTGGGGAGGGTGCGCTGTTCAGCCCTCAAGGGGTTTACAGACCAGACTGCTAGACAAAATTGCTCTCATTTAATCCCCACCATAACACTATGAAGTGGGCATTGCTGTCATCCCCATTTTACAGATAAGAAAACTAAGACAGAGAGAAAAAAGAAAACTGCATTGATGATTGAGTGGCAGAGCTGGGATGTGAACCGAGAACTTTGTGTCTCCAATAACAAGGCTACTGCAAGTCCTTCCCCCTCTTTGTAACCCTCAGTAGTCCCATCACTAAAATAAATGACTTGATGCAATCAACTGTTGGGTCCTCTCTGTCTCCATCTATGCTTCCAGTTGGATTAAACCCTGGGGTTCAAAGAAAATGTATACATGTTCATAGCCCATTGGATGTTAAAGCCAATTCATCCAATCCTGTCATCTGAGACCCAGAGAGGAGAATGGGTTTGTCTGAGACCACACAGAGCAAGGATGTGAAGGCCAGGCCTCCTAATGCTTGGGTCTTTCAATTTTTAAACACACATATAGACACACCTAAACACCTCGAATAATGTCATTTGTCATAGTTATGTTTTTACTGCTAGGAAAAAGAACACCAGAGGAAGAAAAAACACTGCTTCCCCCTCCAGCTGGGGTGCTTAAACATGCTCTCTGTTTTGAGAGGGCTGGGGGAAACCTCTGGAAAGCTTCACCCAGCTAATGGGAGTCTCAGCTCTCCCCAGGGCTCACTGAAGTCTAACAGATAAAGCTTGGCTCTTTCATTCCCCAGCCCCAGACAGAGGAAGGGATAACGGATGCTGTAAATCAGCCGCCACATAATCATGCATTTTTAGAGTTGGCTTGTAATTAGCCTATATTCATAGTGCTGTGTGGGTAGAGAAATCTGCAGCCAAGGAAACTCTGAAAACCAACATGTTTGTTTCAGGAACTGATCTGTAGGAACCATATGCCAAGTGACAGCTGAGTCCCTCCCCCATCTGAGAGCAGTGAGAGAACCTAAGGCCATGCATACACATACACACGCCTTGATACAGCCTTTCCTGCTTCCCCCAGGCTCACAACACCTCATCTGGCTCTGGTTTATCCCTTTTCTGGTTGCCAGGTTTCCCCTCAAGCAAGCGAAACTTTTATCAACATGGCTGGCTCCTCAGGGATAGTCACGTCAATCAGTGAGGTGGGGGTGGGGAGAAATGGCGGCTGACTTATACTGAGACTTTCACACCAGGAAGGGTGCCAGATGTTTAGCTGTATTCAGTCCTCCTAGCAGTCCTACAAGAGTCACTCTACCACTAATGACTTAAGCTGGGTCCACACACTGAATGTGTTAGAGTTGTTCTACTAAGATTGGATTCACAGAACCATCTTCTTTTGTGCAGTAATAATAAAAATCATGAACACTAAAGACCAAGACTTGCAGTTTCCAAATTATATGCATATTAGACATCTCGCTTGAGCCATGGGAAAACTGAAAGTTTGACTTTGTGTGTATCGAGTGATTTGGGCCTTGTATTGACAAAAGCAGTCTGTTACATCCTCTAGGAAAAGGAAAAAACAACACTAAGCCTACTTTGCTGAATTTCTATTTATGTATGGCCAATCCCAGACTGCCCTCACCCCTTTTCTGCAAGACCTTAGTAAAGCTCTGAGGGCAGGGACTCTGGAGGTGTCACTGTTATACAAGCTTCATGTATATGTGAGCAAAGGGGTGGGTTTCCTCATCTTCAAGGAACATTATTTACAAGATCAGCCTTCTCAGGGGGTCGACTCCCTGCCTGCACACCCGCTTCCATACCTCTGCTTAGCCAGCCGCAGAGTCCCATGCACCTAGGACGATATTCGAACAGCAGAAGGGTTAGTTGGGTGTGGAATTCACATTAGGTGAATGTCGAATCCACATATTAGACATTTCACTTCATTCTGAATATATCTTCTGCAACTACGAATGCCTCCCCACGCCCCGTCCAGTGTACCACAGTGAACATCTGCTGTCTGCTATTTACCACCAGCGCGGATTTATTTTTCTCTCTCACTGCCCAGCCCAGTTCCTGGCACACAGGACATGTACACTAAGTATTGTTGACTGACTCCATGAATCGAACAAAAGAACCAGGAGAGTTAAGGCTGCCAATTTGTAGGTGTGTGTGGTTGGGTCTTTTTGCCATCCCATGGTCTAAGACAGTAATTCTCAATTCTTGCACCAAAATCACAATCAGAAGGTTATTTGAAGAGTGGGGATGGGGAGCTGGGGTGTTTGCAGAGAGATACAGCACAATCAGCTGGGATACTCGTGTCTGGCGCTGCACTTCACTTGGTGTAGGAACCAGCTTAGGTGCCTTCTAAAGACCTCGGTGGTTCTTACATGCAGGCAGGAGGTGGGGGAGAGGGGAGGGGAGAGGGGGATCGCGGACCAAAGCATGGTCCCAGAACAGCCTCAGCATCACCAGGAACTTGCTAGAAATGTGACTATTTGGGTCCCCTTCCAGACTCACTGAAAAAGAAACACTGAGGCTGGTTTGTTTCAAACAAACCCTCCAGATGAGTCTGATGCGCTAGAATGTGAGAACCAACTGCAGCAATGGAGGCCAGATGCTTGCTCCCTTGGCTCTGGGCCCAGAGTGTGGAGATGGAGGGTAAGAGTCCTTCCTTCCTCTCAGAGTCCGAGATACGGAATCTACGGCTCAGGACTGCAGGAGCCGCCATAGCTCCAGGGCATATGTCACTGCTCTGTTCTAAAAATTGCTACATCTGTACCTGCACAAGCTAATAAAAAGTCTTCCCACAGGATTGAGAGCTTTATTAGGCACTGCCGTGTGCCAGGTTGCTTCCCGGCTTCTCTGGCCTACACCCCAGGGCATGCTCACCAGGACAGCAGCTACCCCAGCTCCTCCAAGCTCCACCCAGTTCCTGCCCTGAGCCAATCAGGACGTCCCCTGGAGCCTCCAGAGGGGTCTGCCTTCATCTGGGGGTCCTGTCTGCTAAACTTGTTCTCTTTATTCATAGTCTCCCCTCCCCACCAGCCTCTATTTGGAACGTTCCCAAGACATCCCATGAAGGGTGAACTTCCTAGCTGCTCCGCCTCAGGCAGCAGCCCTGGGACAAAGGAGAGAGGGATGGGGGCGCCTTGCAGGGGCTCCACAGGAGGGTCAAACTCTTCTTCCCACCAAAAACACCCACAGGTTCTGCAACTGTCCACGATGTCTGACTGGGAAGTCCAGCTGTCAGTCCTCTCCTGGAAAACAGGTAATGATGACTGCCACACGGGTGTGTGAGGGGTAAGCGAGCAGCTATACGGGAGCTCAGTAAGTGGAGGCATCTCTGCCCCTCCTTCTCCCTTAGCCATGCAGTCATAGGCACAGACACAGCTCACTCCGTTCCTGCACCCATCTGACCACGGAGCTGCTTTGCTCATTTGCCCTGCAGACCCGCTCTCCACCCGGCTCTGGGCCCTGGAATGTTGGCCTGGATGACACACTCACACTCGGGTCCATCCCACAGGAGGTGCCGACAAGAGTTCAGTGGGTGGAGCAGAGGAGGGTGAGGGTACTGACTTCCCCGGGTTCGCCCTCTCAGTTGCACCCTGGTCCTGAAAGCTACGGCAGCTGGCCTAGCCTTGGTCCACAGTGACAACCCCGTCCAGCTCCTGGCAAGCCCTCCTTCTCCTCCCTCCTGGCCCCACAGTGCTTCCCCATTCCTTACTGATTTTCCCTCAACCTTCCACAAGCTGTTACAGATGGGCCATTTATTGATCTCTCCTCAATTCCCCCCCTTTGAGAGCATCATCTGTCTCTTTTTGGGAGCCTGACTGATCGCCCAGACTTCTCTTTGAGCTGATAATGTTCACCATCATTTGAAGCACACCCTGCAAGGCCCATCTTTTCCAAGAAATCTCCTCAGATCAGCCTTAAAACATTATCTCTGTGCAGACCTTATGCCTACCATTCAGCCTGTGGCATCCTCTCCCTCCTGCTGCTAGACCTCACCCCACGCCCAGGACCCCACCCACAAGCCCACTGGAGGCAGACACTCCCTACCCGCTCTGCACTTCCCTCTACACCTAGACAAGCCATATGTTCTCTGAAGAGCTTTAAGAGACCAGTAAACCTTCTCTCCTTCACTCGCACCCAGGCTCATGGCTTTGGCACTGCTGTTTTAAACACCTGTGATATTTCACACCGACCTTCTCTCAGTCTGTGACTCACAGGAAGGCCTGGCACGGGGAACACACCCGCCCCAGTCTCTATCCCCCATTGTCCACAGGGGATGCCTTCTGAGAACCACAGGACATCGAGGCTTATAAAGATCATCTGTCCCCATGCCCTCCTTTTGCTGAGGGGGAAGTGGAGACCAAGTTGCTGAAAGGATTGCACAAAAGCCACAGGTGAGTTTGTAACAGATGGAGACCAACCAGCCCACTGCCTCAAGGGAGGCCCTGTGCACTTGGCCTTGAACTGCCAACCTCACATCTGTCAGTGCTTCTCCAATGAAGGTACCCAGACACATATGAAATGTGCTTCAGGGCTTTATGAAGCCAAAGGAGTAACGTGCTGCATCTCTCTGGAGATGTGTCGGCTTCCATGATTCAGGGTAAGGGAGCGAAGAAGATTATTACACTCAGGAAGGACCTAGGGGGAGGCAAGTGAGGCACTCTCCCAGGGCACACAAGTTAACAGGGCACCGAAAAACTTAGCAATCAAGATAAATGATATTTTAATGCATTCTTTTTAAAAATCGAAATTAATACAAAAAGACCCATGACAAACAAAAGATCACAATTTTAAATAAAATTGTGCTGCATTTGTACATAACCCTGCCTCACTTGCCTCACCCTAATCCTGCAACCGGTGCTGATGAAACTTTATTTACAAAAAGGGCTGGCCAGCTTGCCGATTTGAATTTTGAAAATATTGCATCAACATGTTAGTTATTTTGATGGCAGGTTTTTTTGGTGTCCCTTTACATTTTGGGCCGAAGTGTGCCTCTCTCTCCTCAACTTAGTCCCAGCCTTGCTCACTGTAAGTCATTTAAAATATGCAAAAATAAAGCAAACACAGCTATACTGCAGAGTGGAATATAAAACCATACAATTTTTAAAACAACAGACTCCCAAACCATCTGTGCTGTGGGCGACACCAGCAGATTCCTGGAGGTCTGAGATCACCCTCCCAGATTTAGAGGCACTTCCCAGAAAGCACTAGACAGGACTGTCCCGGTAAATCAGGTGAATTGTTTGGTTCCACTTTGGATGAGAAAGATGACACTGAGAGATGTTCAGTGATTTGTCACGTGTTACTACATGACTGAAAGATGCAAGTCCGGCAAACAACTGCCAGTTAACTGAGTAAAGATACACTTACATCTGAGTCCCTTTCTCAAGTGTTACTAAAAAAAAGACGAGTGAGTGATCTACATATGCCTCAGCTAACTTGTCAATTCTCTTCTCCCCACACCGAGTGCTCTGAGTTTCTGAAATAACAGGTTAGGCACCATAATTGGTATTTCTATGAGAAATTCCAAGGGTTTGGTAGATACCAAACACGAACATTGAGAAGCACACACAGCACTTCATGCGTTCCAGATCTGATCTAATTATGCCCCAAGGTGGCAACCTAAACCAGAAGGCTGGGGTTCGGTGTCATCTGCGTCAAATGTGTCACCCTGCCACCTCCCTCTGCTGCCCTTTCTCTCTGGAATGATTACCCTCCCCCACCCCCAACCCCAGACAACCTTTCATGAACTTCAAGGCATTGACCCTTTGCAAAAGCCGCCACTGACACCTCTTCTGCGTTTCATTCATGAACTCATTCATCCATTCTATAAATACCTAGTGAATTTATGTATCCCAGCACAGTGTGGGGACACAGTGGGGAACAAAGAGACATTGTCTAAACCCCCACAGAGCTCAAGGTCTAGTGTCCCCATGGCACCCAGTATCTCCCACCCTCTTGTGGAAGGATAGTTTCACATTGAACTCCACTGGTCTGATTCCATCTTGTTCTCCCCAGCTTGACTGGAGCTTCCTAAAGCCATGTCCTATCCATCTTTCAATCCCCAGGGCATAGCAGCACCTGACCCAGAACCGTGAGCGATAAAGAGGTGAGAGACTGAGAAGCCACTTTGGTGTTTATCTTGCTTTGGTGTTTCAGGTTGCCTTCTGATCACTGTGCCCATGAGCCATGCCCTCTGGCCACTTCTGTCATTCTCCAAATTCCCACTTGGGATGCCCGTGGGGAACAAATCTGCCCTTTCATCTAAAAGAGCCACATCCACCGACTGTGGCCGGAATTTTCTCGATAGCTCCAGTCGGCTCCCACTCTTGAGCCAACTGGCCAACAGGCTGTTGAAGGATTTCAAAGGCAGCATGACTAACGTAATGTTTTTGATTGGAAAGGGGGGAAAGAGCTCTCAGCGACCCACTCTCCTTAATTACATGAAGCGAACGCCTCAAGTATAGCCGTGGAAGCCTGTTTCAGCCTCTGCTCCCCAGCCCTGCTCCCGGGCCAGCGGAGCAGCACAGATGAAAAGGCTTGCCTGCTGAATGAGGAAGCAGGGGGACCTGTAAGTCCACCTGCTTGGGACACGGGGTTGTGTGTGACCCTGCAGCACCCCCTCCTCATTGTACGCCTATTCCCAGGCTCCTCGTAGAAATCTCAAGGCGGTGTTCACCTCGAAATGCCAGCATGCCTCGGAATTAGAAACCAGCTGAGAGGGCACCAGGCCTCACCGGTGAGCCCCCAGCCAAATGCAGGAGGGCCTCCAGCCCGAACAGCCGCTGATCTCACAAGGGAGGCCCCAAGGCGTGTAGGCCCAGAGCCCCCAGACCACCACCACCAGCGCCTGCTCCTTTCCCTCTGCTAGCCAGACCCTCTTTCTTCCCTGGCCTCCTTCCTGGCCTCCCCGCCTCTAATCCAGACAGTTTCCCTTCCACAGATCGGCCTGTGCCAAGCACTTCCATGCCCCATCTTTGCTTGTCAGCTGACCTTGGTATTCTCCAGTCTCATGCCCTCACCGCAAAACAGCTGTGTTTCTGAATGTTCCCCCATATTGAAATCTCTGCATACATTCAAGGACATCTGCAGCCAGACCTGTCTCTTCTCCCTCCCATCCACCCCCGGGCGCGTGCACATGCGCACACACACACACACACACACACATTTTCTCTCCCTTTCTGTCTCATCTAGATTTACCTAACACCAGTTGAATGCCTACTATGTGCCAGAAGAAGGGAACTAACCGCTTCTTGAGCACCTATCACATGCCAGGTCTTTATTTAGTCTTCTTGCATCTTGAGTCTCATTCCATCCCATGTAGATATTATTAGTAGTATCATTTCTCTTTTGCAGTTGAAGTTACAGAGGCTGAGAGAGGCTAGACAACTAGCCCAAGGGCCCACAGATGAGGGTATTCAGCATTCACCTGGTCCCTTGACGTGCCACTATATACTCCAGTCTTCTGCCCACCTGTCCAAATTCTGCCCAACTGGATCACACCCCATGACTGTGAGGCTGCCATCTAATATATTAGTCAGGGCCTGATCAGGAATAAAATGATGACACATTCAAATGGGTTATTTGCGAGAGTTACATAAAACACCTACTCACATAAGCATGGGCAGGGTACAGGGAAAGCCACCAGAGACAGTTCAGAGCAGGACGCTAGGGTTTGTGGCAACTGAGAGCCATCACCACCACAGGCATGAAAAGGGGAGAGGAGGCGATAATTGCCAGAACTGGACAAAGAGGGCTGTGTGGCAAGGGCTCTGTGACTTTATGTCAATAGGTTCAGCCAGCTTTTGGGCACCTACAGGAACGACTCTCACTCTCCCCCCCATCCTCCACCTTCCCTCTCATCTCCTGCAGGTCTCTCCATTGACCAAAACCAATAAGAAGCCAAAGGGCAAGGGGGCCAAGTGACGTTCCAGAAAGATCAGCCTCCCAAAACAAAAAGCCAGGGCCATCCACTATTGTCCAGGTGCAAAGTTCATGTCCCCAGTACATGGGGACACATAAAGTCAGCTTGATCATCCCCTCACCTGCGTCCTCTGATCACACAGTTCCAGCTTTAATCATAGTGTCTTACTCCACTGCCCACTCCATACCCCCGACCCCCTGCCATGGAGGGCTCTTTCCCTCCAGGGTGAACCAAGCCTCATTTCTTGGAGGTTTGAGTCCTTGGTGGTCTTGTTCTCATTGGGTTGCTGCAAAGGGATGGGCGGGACTTTGGGAAAGGAAGTCTTAAGAGGCGCCCAGTAATCTCCTGGTAGACCCCACTAGGCACACTGCTTCTCATCTCATCTCATAATCCTCTCCACTCACCGCACCCTCCTCCCCCATGTAATGTAGCAGCAACCCAATTCATGGTGGCAATTGGGATCATTTTCCTCGGGCCACTGTGACCCCCTTTTTTTTTGCCTATGGTTTAGTGGCACATAGAACCCAAAAATGTCCAGGAGATGTTTTAAGCCTCCAATTCCTAAAATCCATGGCATTCCTGGTGGAACTGCATCTCCCATGGGCACCGGGGCCTTTCAGATCAGAACATTAAGAGGAACCTCTGCTTAGGATGGCACAGGGCAATATACATAAATTACCACAGTGAACTCCCAGGAAACCCTGGGAGATGAATGTCCAGTCTACAGATGAGAAAACAGAGGCTCAGAGCAGTGGATTCATGTTCCCAATAAAACACAGAGGAGTGTTTGAGCATTGGTACAAAACGCTAAACCTCGGGTCCCTTCTCTTGGCCCAGGCTGCTGCCATCAGGACTGCACTGGCCATCACTACCCTCTGAGCGTTTGATGTGTATGCCCAGGCAGACAGACAGATAGCCTTTTGGATTTCTAGGGGCCGTAATTCATTTCCTTCCATGCCCTTTCCTCTGTAGGTCCCAAACATTTCAGACTGTGGAAGCAAAATATCCTTTTCATCTTTTGTCAGGGACCTGGTACCCCAGGTTTTCTAGTCTGGACTGACCAGTCTCGGGGAACCACCTGGAAGAGGCACGTATTGAAGAAACCACAGCCCTGTCAGATCACTGATTCCAGAGCCTCGAGACTGATAAGAGCAGCGCCTCTCTGCCAGCGGGTTTCATCGAAGATAGAGCCTCCAGATAAATCACCTTCACCAAACCCCAAAGCCTCCTTCCCATGCCCCTTTGAATTAAAAGAGTTCCCTCTATTAATATATTAATTCAAATGAAATATTAATAGCTGATCTCTATTATTTATTGGCTGTTTGGGGAGAATAAAATATTGAGATCCAAAGAGGAATCAATTTCTACAAATCTCCCTCTCCTGAGAAGGCTGGATTCGTGGCACATAATAAAGAGATAAGCTTATCAGCTGCATCAGTTCAAAGACATCTGCTGTAAATGTTGATTCGGAACCAATAAGAAGATTATAAGCACTGCCATAAAATATCTTTCCGGGATGTAAATTATTCAAACTCTTCGTGGGCAGACACAGTATCTCATGCCTCAGTGATCCCAGTTCTGTGCAACACATTTCATTTATTTCATTTATTAAAGCCAGAGAGGGCCTTTGTTGATAAAGCCCCCTAAATAAATAATAACCTTCATCTCCTTCTTCCAAATTATTTCCACGATTAGAATTTGCAGTGTTCGTGCCAGAGGTGTCGAGAGGGCTCCTCTGTCAGTGGCGGGGATGTCTTCATCAGGAAGTATCTCAGTCAACGCCCCCATTCTTTGGAGCAGGCAATGGCTCCAGCACTGGAGACAAGCTCTGGGGGTTCAGCAACGTTCATGTTGCGAAATACAGGTGATGTAAGGGAAGGGCTTGGAGTCCAAACCTGCTCTGCCCTCAGTCTCAGGCCCTCATCGTGTTATTCAACCTCTTTAAAATGGACTCATACAGGAGGTAGGGAATAATATGTGCACCCACTGTGCACAGAGTCTGGCTCATACTAGGTTCTCAGTCAATATTAACTGGACCGATGACCATAGCATAGACCCCATGGGGGAATGCTGCTTCTTGTCAAGACTTCCTAGAACCCCACAGAGTATCTTGGGGTGTTCTGCCTGCCCCAAAGAGTACTTAGAGTAGGCCCATCCTGCAGTTATCCCTGGCCTTTGTTCACACAAAAGCCAGATAAACCCCACCCATCTTTTAAGATCTAATGCAAATGCCACCTCCTCCTTGAAGCATGTCATGATTTCCTCACTTGGATTCTTTATTTCCTTTTCATCCTTCCTCAGATATTTATGGAGTGTCCCTCCTGTAACATGCGTTGATCTGACATCTTTTGAGGTACAATCTTGTGTAATCTTCCGTACAACCTTGCAAGGCAAGTCCTGCTGTCATGTGTTACAGAAGAGGAAATTAGGCTCAGGGAGGCTAAGTGTCGTGCTCAAGTCATACATTGAATAAGTGATGAGGTCAAGGCTTGACCAGGTTTGGCCTGATTCCAGAGCTCATGCTCTTTCCTTTCTTTTCCACTTACAGTGCTGCTGATGAACCCACAGCCCAGTGCTTCCCATCTGGGCTTCACTTATCCCACTGAGCTTGCCTGGGTTCTGCCAGAAATGGTCCTGTGTCCACAGAGCTTCATTCAGCCTCCTACACAGAGCCCTCGGTGCCACCTGGAGCACTGGGCTCAGAGCTTGCTATGGACTTTGCAGCCCCATCTGCCTGGCTCCCAGCTAGACCCGCCCCCGTCACTACCCCCAGTCCCTGCAGCCTCCTTCAGCCCAGGCCCAGGGTGACAACAGGAGCTCACATCCATTTTTCCTGCTTCTCCATTCACCCTTCTGTGCCACAGTTTCTTCATCTATAAAATGGAGATAAACAATGGTACGTATCCTAGGCAGCAGCCATGAAGATCAAATGAGATCGTGAGCATATGTAAAATGTTTTGAATAAGCCTGGCACATGGTCAGGGCTCCCCAATAGCAGCTACTGGTGCTATTATCTTAAAGTTGTCTGACAACTTCATTCTGACTCCAAATCCATGCTCTCCCCACCATGCACTGAGCATCCCCACAGCAGAAAGCTTGGCATCTAGGAGCTAGTCAGCAAATTGTGAATAACTGGTAAATTCTTTCATGTTCTCCGAAGCATGTGCTAATTAGCATCGGGTGCAGCTGCACGGGAGTGTGGAGGGTGCGCGGGCTCTGGGATCAGACAGGCTGAGGTTTGAATCCTGCCTGTGATACCTTCTAGTGGGCTGTCCTGCGTGAGTCACTCAATCCCCCCTGAGCCTTTATTTTCACATCTACAAAAGGGTTTGGGGGACAGGGCTAGATGCCAAAGATGCCAGGTCACTGTAGATGGAAAGATAATCTGCTTGCAAAGCGTCCAGCACATACCGAGGACACCATAAATGCTCACCTTCTCATTCCCGCCAACCTTCTCTCAGATGCCCTCCTTCCTCTCCTACCTCCATGCCTAGTGGTTTCTAGCATCTGCACCCATTGTTGTGAATACCATCAATAGAGCACTATATTCCGTGGCTTGCTTGCTCTTGGGTGTTTGGGGGTCTTGTGCTGACCCATGACTCATTCTGACCTTATGTCTCCAGGGGGATAATGAGTGCCCCAGAGACACGGAGCAGAGCCTGCCTTGCCTAGAGTGACTATAGCTGCTTAGACACGGTCCACAAATGCCCAGGGAAGGAATTATTCCCATCAACCCTGAAAAGGAACATTTGGCAAAAAGAAAGGCCCCAAACCAGGCCATAAAACTCTCGATCTCCCTCCATGCTATGCAGGTTCTATCCATTATTCCAACCCAATTTTAGGAAAACAAAAATGGTGCTTCATTACATTGACAGTGCCAAACAAAGATGAACAACTGTCCAACAAAAATTTTAAATGTTCCCTTACACATAAGAGCGTGCGCGCGCACACACACACACACACACACACACACACAGGACACTCAAGAATCACTGGCAGGGTGCGTGGAGAGTGCAAACTGTCTTGCACATTGATCAGAAAGAATGAGTGCTCTGAATTACCTGTCACCCAGAACACAGATACCATCTGATAAATTTGCTCCCCCAGCAATCCTGCATTGTCAAGAGCTGACAATCAGACATGCAAAACAAGCATTATATATGAATTTTGCAAAAGTATCACTTTGGGAAAACAGAATCAAAACAAATTGAGAAATCATATAAATAATTACTCTGAGCTTCAACTCTAACATAAAAAGGGAAGGCATATAGCAGAAATGCTAATTAATGTGACTGTTTAATTACAAGGGCACAAATTAATAACAGAAATTACTCCAGATTTGCAGCAGGCAGCTCATCTCTGCATGTGATCGCAGAGGTGTGGGCACAGTGGAGGGGTGCCTTAGCTTTCCTTCACCAGGTGCCCACCTGGAATGGCGTCAAGAAAGGGGAAGGTGAGCCCCCGTGCAGGAGGGCCAGATCCTCCCAGCCCCCCCTCATCAGGAGGTGCAAGCGTCCACCCAGACTTCTCTAATTAGGAGATCATCCCTCGTGCAGTTCCAAAGGCCCAGCCACAACACACTAAGGACAAAATAAAACAATACAACCAACTGGCAGCATGTATTCATTAGCCACTATATGCCAGGTACTCTGTCTCTCTCTGCCTGTGTCTGTCCCTCCCTTTCTCTCTCTCTCCCACTCAATTTGTTTTAGTTTCTGGTTTCCCAAAGTAATGCTCTTGAAAAATTCATATATATCACTTGTTTTGCATGTCTGACTGTCAGCTCTTGATAAGGCAGGATCACTGTGGGAGCAAAATGCCTATCAGACTCAGTCAGGTGGATGGTATCATGTGCATGGGAGATCGTTCCCTAACCCTGCCGTGAACACCAACGCTCTAAAGCTCTGCTGATCTGATTTTGCCAAAGCCTCGTAACTGGACACAAGGTTCTGAATTCAGAACTCTGGGTGTCCGAGTTCAAAGTCTGTGCATTTTTAATTATAGTAAGATTTCTAGAAAAAAAAAAGTGCTTCCACTTCTGCAATTTACAGCTACAGCATTCATTTGATCATTTATTTTTTTTATTCAGTAGAAGTCAGTCGGTACCTACTATGTGCCAGCTTTGACTAAGTTCTGGGATATAATAGTGAGCAAAAGCTGACCCAGAACCCACTTTCAGAGAACTGCCATGGGCAGTAGGAGAGAATGACATAGATAAAATAATCACACAAATAAACGTATTTCCATCGCCTTTGATCGGGCTTCATAGGAGGAAAAACAGGACTATGAGAATGCGTAAAAGTGAAGGTCAAGTGGTCAGGAAATGCTTCTCTGAAGAAGACATGGTGGAAGTGTGAGCTGAAAGATGAATGAGGATATATAACATATAGAACAAGAATAATACATATGAATATAGAAGAATTTTGTATACTTGCTCTCTGTTTTCCTCCCACCCACCCACCCCTCAGTCTAGTCCAACCTCTTGTGCCTTCTGCTCCCATCACTCTGCTATAGGAGTTCAAGGGATAAATTTCATGGGCATTTTCAGGCCTCAATTTGTTTGAACCTCACACATTTTGGACAGAGTTGATCCTTGAAATCATCTTCTCCTTGGCTTCTGAGCCAGAGATTTACTTGTTTTCTTCCTGCCTCTCTGGGTCCTCCCTGAAAATTGCCATTACTTCATCGTTCTCCTCCAAGCATTCTTCAAGGCTTGGTCTTGGGCGCTCCTCTCTCATTCTATATTCTTTCCCTGGACAGTCTCATTTCTTCAGATGGCATTCTATACAGTAGAGTTACTGTAGTGATTCGCACATTTGTGACGTCGTTCTTCTGGACTCCAAATCTGTATTCTTAAATTGCCTGATGGACAGCTGCTCTTGGATGTCTCAAAGGCACCTCAAACTCAACACGACCAAAACTGAGTTTGTCTTGTGAACCCCAATTCCATCTCAGCACCATCTACCCATTTTGCAAACCACAACCCCAGACAATACCCACCACCTCTGTCCCTCCTTGCATTATATGCTAGCCTCAATGATGGCCCCCCAAAGATAACCTGGTCTTTATCCCCAGAATCTGTGAATATTGCCTTATTGAAAAAAGGGAAATTGAAGATGTGATTAAATTAAGGAATCTTAAATCTCAAAATGGAGAGATTATTGTGGATTATCTGGCTGGGCCCTAAATGTAATCATAAGGATCTTTATGAGAGGGAGATGTAATGACAGAAGAGAAGCCATATGATGACTGCATTAACTTTTAGGACTGCATGATTTCTATCTAACTCCCCAGCTGTGAGTCCTCAAAAAGCAGTTATGGATATAATGACCTATCATTATATCCCCAGCATCTAGAAAAGCACCTGGCAGAGAACAAGGCTCAAGGGGTATGTTTAGGTGACCCAGTGAGTGCCCTTGGGCATCTGTGTGGATAGGGTTGGCGGCCTCAGTACTTAGCTTTACCACACCTTTCTGGCATGAAGTTAGAGAAAAGGGAACACCATGCTCCGCAATGGCCAAAGAAACTCGAGACCTCCTTTAGCACCATCTTCTGAGGACAGACGCTGGGTGGATTTCTCGCTAATTTAGTATTCACAGGAGAAAATGCGTGGCCCTTTTCTTTGCCACTGAGCCTCCCTTTTTCCCTTTCCAGGTCTGTAAAGTTGCCTTGGTCATCTTCCCTTGGGTTTCTCAGATAAAAGCACTTGGAAATCTTCTAATAATAGAGCAGGTTCTGTCTAGCTCCCTGTGCCCTGGGGTTTACCCTCAGACACCTCATAAGCCATGGGGGTTGGAGGTGGCCCTGCATTAACCAAAGTAGCTCCTCTTTATCTATTTAACAGACTCCACATAGGAATTTTTTATGAAAGGTTTTTGTGACTAGAAAGAAACAAATCTATATATTTTTAAAAAATGAGTATTATGTTATTTGTACCATACTTTCTAGTTTTCAAGTATTTTTCTTTTTAATTTTTCCTTTTTCTATTTGGTTCTCCCATAAACCTATCCAGCTAAGAGGATATTATTAACTCCAGTGAAGAGATAGACAAAATGGCTCAAGGAGCTTAAGTAACTTGCCCAAGATCACAGATATAGTACAGGACAGAGCTTGGACTCAAGTCCACAACACTGGACTTTATGTAACCACGCAATGGAGATTTCAGCCAATTTTATCTATTCATTAAGGAGCAGGTGACTTCAGCGAACATTTAGGTTTCTTACGCAGGAGAGAAAATAGAATGCCATTTTTAACACTGGTTTCCTCTAGGTGGCAGGTTTAGGAGTAAATTTATTGCCTTCTTTGTGTTTCTCTACAATGTGCATGCATTAATTTTATATTTAGAAAGCATTAGAAGATAAAGAAGTATGATTACGAAATAAATCAATGGGAAAACAGAGGAAGGTCTCCTACTACCCTGGGAGGCTAAGGGCGGGACCTAATCGTGTAGAACTGGCTCTGAGCCGGAAAGAGACAAGCAGATGTTACTCCAGTAAGGAAGCGCGCAGTGATATGATACCAGGTAACATCGATTCCAGCAGCTTCTGAGATAGGCAGACCTGCTTTGCCAGTCACCATTTAGGTGAGCCTCAAGTCTTAACCTCTCTGAGCCTCAGTTTAGCTTTTTGAAAAATAGAGGAAATAAACCTAACTGTTCTGACCAGGGCTTTTGACTAGAAGCAGCAGAAATGCAACTGAAGCTAGCTTAGCATGCAGAAGGAGTTTGCTGAGCCATGGAGGTGAGGAGCTAAGGAATCTCATTGTAGCCATGGCTGGCTTTCCTTGTGAGCTCTGCCTTCCCCTTCTTAGCTCCTATGCTCACTCTCCCAGGTGGCTGGAGAGCTGAACACCAGGAGGCTTGCTCAGACCCTCCCAGCTTAGCAAATCTGGTGGATAGAAAACCTTTCTCAGAGCCCACATACCATGTCCAAGGATGACTCCCTTCAAGCCACACTTGAATCCCATGTCCCCACACCCCCTGGCTGAACCAATCACTGTGATCTGGTGATGGGGAATAGGATGGGCCTGGCCAATCTCATGTGTCCACCTCAGTGGCCAGGGCCAATCACTATGACCCAGTGATAGAGGGTAGGATGGGCCCAGCCAATCCCACATGCCCATCTCCCTATCCAGTAGCCTTCTTCTTTATTTTTTTTATTTTTTGAGGCCAATGTCACTGGCCCTCATATGTGGGATCCGAACCGGGGCCGCTGGCCTCCCTAGCCAGCTCTTAACCACCGCGCCACTTGGCCGGCCCGCAGTAGCCTTCTTCTTGGAGACCCAGCTCTCATGTGATGAATACCAAACAAAGTACATGCCTGAGCAAGCCAGATGGGGTGAGCATTTCCACTGGCCAGAGGGTCCAATTTATGTGTGAGGTTAGAAGGTTTAATTGGCCTGTGAAATGCATTAAATGATAAGTAAGTTTTGCTAAACAACATTTCAGTACTTAGCAGAGGGAAAAACTTTAAAATCCAGCTAATAACATGAAAACAAAGAAATGTTCCCGCCCCCCGCCCCGCAAAAAAAGGACTGTAAGAAGTTAGGTTTGGGAGAAAAACAACATGGCACAGAAAACAAATATGTGGCCCCTTACATGGACTAAACCCTGCATGGCCACCAGCTCCTTCCCTGTGAGCTACGCTGGCTACTTAACTACTCTGAAAATTGGTGACAAGAATTCAGAAGATGATCCTGCCTCAGTAAAACTCCAGCTAAATTAGATATTGAACAAGACACTGAGATGCTGGCAAGAATACACAAAAAATTGGGCCTCAAGCTACTGGAGATGATAAATTGTCAGTTTCTCTTTAATAAGATTGTGTCTCATCACCATCTCCTGGAAGGGATTTGATAGCTTTTGTTTGTAACCTGTGAAGATTAAAATCAATTCCCAACTACAGCTGGAAGCCCCAAACGGTAGAGCTGCAAATATATCAATTAGTCAATCAATTTGCCAGTCAATAGATCAGCAAGTCCATATTGAGGGCCAACTCATACTGGGCATCTGGGAGGGAAAAGAATGAGAAAATACGACCCTCTCAATGCTAGATGAGGGAAGCCATGCTTCAGAAGGCATTAACTCCAACTTCTAAAGCAATGGCAAACCTATTTCCAGTAGAATGACACTGAGTCGGTATGTCCCACTTTCTCACCCGTCTTGTCTTATAGATATATTTGATTTGGGACTCTGGATTAATCCACAGACTTTGACTTGCCCCTTTGCCCTGCTCAGATATTCACACTGGCAACATCACTCCTTACGTATCAGGGATGCTCTGATGGCATTTCACAGGAGGCAGAAATGAGTTAGAGGACTTCGAATCAAGTTCAAATTCCACCCTCACCATTTACAGCTTTGCATAAATTATTCAGCCCTTCCTGTCCCTGGTATCTTGAACCATCAAAGTAGAAATAAGATCATGTGCCTTGTAGCCCTGCAAGGGTTAAATGAGATCACAAATGTAGAGTGCTTAACATAAGACCTGGTTCAGAGTTATTAGTAGTTGCTTAACATTCCAATTGCCACTAGTGGTGGTGGTGGTATTATTTCAACTATCAGCTGAGTCACACCCAGATTAGATTTTTTTTAACCCGTAGAATGTGTAGAGACATGCTTTGATACTCTGGTTGTTTTCCCCCACACACTCCAAATGGACTTCTTCACCTTACAGTAATCCTATTAAATTCTACAGACTTCCACTTACATGACAAATATCCTGCTGGCTTCAGTCCAAACAAAAACTAATTGTCCCCTTGTTTGTCTGTGTGTGAGTTTATTTTTCCAGATGAAACATTTCCAACTCTGTTTTCTCGTCCCTTGGCATTTTTTAACGACCAACACTGTACATGTTAGCCACAGAGATAGGGTTTCTTGGAGCAAGGAAGTAAGAGTGTGTGAAGCCAGCAGGTCTATTTGAAGCCATAGTTCTTAATGTCAGCTAAGAAATGGCTTACAGCGTGTGATATAGAGGGAAGAATATAAACCTGATGGTCAGGACCATCTCTTAATTAACCCTGCCTCCTGCTTCCACCTCCTACGTGCTGCTTGACTCTGGGTATGCTACTAAACCAGGGCAAAATCAACAATGGTTCTTGCCCTTCCAAGAACGAATTTGGTATTATTTTATCAACATTATTTTCTTTTTCTTTTTTTTTTTTTGAGGGCAGTGTCACTGGCCCTCATATATGGGACCTGAATCGGGGCCCTGGCTTCCCAAGCCAGCGCTTAACCACCGCGCCACTCAGCCAGCCTCGACATTATTTTCTTGACTATTCCTCACAATGACATTAACAAGTCTAAGAGTCATCACAACCCTTAATCTGAGGAAATCAATGAGGTATTTCCATGGGAAGCTCTGGAGAAAGAGGCTTAAGACAGAAAAGCAAGGACTCCAAGTCCTGGTTCCACCAAGATCAGTGTGACCTTGAGTAAGCCTCCTCTCTGAGCTGGCTTCATTTTACTCATCTGAGAATGGGGAGATTTAGTCAAAAGGATTGATTAAATGTCCTTCCAGCTCTAGCACTTGGTCAAACTCCATTCTAAGACTCCCCACATCATAAAATCTTAATGTTGTTATCTCTCCTGTCTCAGCTGCCTTAACAACCACACCAGAAACCTCTTGCTTGTCAACAGGAAGAATAACCAATATTTGTTGAATGCAAAATATGGGTCAGGCTGTTTCAGATGCCTTATCTTATTTAATTCTCACCACAATCCTCTGAAGTAGATGCTATCATTATCCCTCATTGATAGTTGAAGAACCCAAGGCTACGAAAGGTTAAATAACTTCTTAAGATACATTTCTGGGGCTTGAGGTCCTAACTCCACATCATGGTACTGCTTCTCAACAATTATAACCTAGGCTTCCAAGATACAGAACTTGCCACCGTTACCTCTTATCTTCCCCGGGGTTCCAGGAGTCATCTTCCTTTGTTTGTCAGGTCTTTTTGCTCCCCATCCCCCACTCCAGTTTGGACTTTGACTGGGGAAGGAGGGATGGCAGCATGGGGTAATGGATGGTTCAGAGACCTTGGAGGTGGGCTGAGCGAAAGTAGAGTCCTGTCTCTGCCAGGCAGGAATGCATGCTCTCCAATGACCTCCCATGCCTAGCTGTCCTTATCCAGAGCACTCCTGACTAGGAGACTATTATAAAAGTTAAGTGCCGTCATGTAGATTAAGCTGTAGGCACAGCTGCCGAGAGACCACTGAGCAGTGACCTTACTCTCCTCCTACTCATATCCTACTTTCCTTTAAGACCCAAGCCTTGAAAAGCAGCTCTCTGTTTTTGGAATTGACCCATCCCTCCTTGAATCAATCTGGGTCCCAACAAGAAAAAGCTTGCATACTGAAAACAGGGTGATTCCAGCGGGGAGGAGTGATTTCTGAAGGGGCTACGTACAAACGTGTGTAGACAGGACTAAGGTGATAGGACAATAACCTGAGTCTTAGTAGCAGCAGAAATTGGCCACCCCTAGAATGAAAAAGATGAAAAGAAGGAGTAGTTACTAGAAATCAGAGAAAGAGGATACAGCATCAGCTTCTTTGGGAAGAACAATGTCCTTCAGTCAAAAGATACAGCCAGCCAAGAGGTGACGTGGCAGGGAGGCAGTTAGGGAATAAATACTGTGACCTCACCCTTGGCTATGAGAATTAATTCCAGAAACAGAGACTTGACTTAAGCTACTTTGCTAAAATACCTGTTTCATGCCCTCATGAAACGTACTGATTAATAGTGTTGCTTTGAAACTATGGGCCCAAGGCATTTGGGGCTGGTTTGTACCAGCTTGTCAACATTGTTTATTGACAACGGTGACATTGATGATTTGCCTTCTGTGATCTCCCTCAAACTCTTTTGGGGCTCCCCATTGACTGGACCCCGTGGGAAGCAGAAACAGAGAAACCCACTGATATTATCCATACATTTCGGTTTCTGGGGCAGATAGCAAGTCGCAA
This sequence comes from Aselliscus stoliczkanus, assembly GCA_033961575.1. Taxonomy (NCBI): domain Eukaryota; kingdom Metazoa; phylum Chordata; class Mammalia; order Chiroptera; family Hipposideridae; genus Aselliscus; species Aselliscus stoliczkanus. Next base: position 40,260,276 of record CM066732.1, on the reverse strand, counting down.
GAGGGTGGAGAGTAGATCTCCGCATTGTTCCTCCAGCACAAAGTGTATGTCTCATACATCATACTCACTGGGCTCTCACTTACATCAGAAAATTACACATGTGGGTGGGTGTGCTGGCCTCACACTTAACCATGAGCTCCCTAAGAGCATACATTCCCCGCCTTCCCATGGGCACCTCCTCCGACCATCTCAGTGCCTGGCATGGAGGAGGTGTACAGTAAGCCTAACAGGATCCCCAGGACTAGCAAGCATCATGGAGAAGCAGCCAGCTTGCTTTCCCCAGGGTCCGTTTTTTGTTCCCATTAAAGGCCTTGCCAGTTGCTCAGCAGCTACAGAGACATTTTGGAAGGTGGAGAGAGATTGCTGAGAGGAGAGAGTTTGCAGGTTGATGTCTAGTCATAAAAATTCTCCAAGTGCCTCCCCCGATGACATTAGATAAACAGATATGGGAATCACATTTCAGCGTGACAGCTTAAAAGGCACATCAAGAAATTAAAAAGGTCTAGAGCAATCCTGTCCTGAGAGACTCTTGTCAGAGAGATTGCTTCCTGTCAGGGCCGATTTGGGGGTGACATGGCCCGTGAGCCCACGATCGGGTCCTTGAATTCTCGAAAGTGGGATCCTCTGAGACCTGGGACTGAAAGCTGAGTGAGCCTGGAGAACATGACCCTTCGCTGCTTGTCAGCGTTGAGAAATCACCTGTAATCAGCAGCATAGAACATTGGCCCAGCCAATCTCCACCCAGGCACGCTACCTTCCCATCCTTGTCAAAACCCTAACCGTGAGGAATATTTATAGAGTATTGCCTGAAGGACATGCCGTCCATCACTCCTTTAGATCAAGTTTTCAGATTATCTCCCCCAGAGCCTGGAATTCCTGGGGGCGTCCCTGAGGGTCCCTAGAAACCAATCCCCTGCCTGTACCCTAATCCAGAGAATGTCAGGTCTGATCTGTTACATATGGGACATTGGAGTTGCATATAAAAAATCACCTTTGTAAAAACGGATGCTGATGCCTTAAAAGAACAAAAGGCATTGCTGTCGCCTAAATTTGATTCTGTGATTCAGAAGATAGTGAGAAATTGGCAATCCTGAGTCATGTGCCTTTGCTCTGCTGTCCTTAAAATTTCTGGTGCTCAGCTGAGCTTCAGTGTAATTCCCAGCCATGTGGTGGGGACCCATAGAAACAGCTTATTGAACTTTCTAAACTGTCTCTAGAAGGACTGACTCCTTTTAGTGACTCCGTAAGAGCCTTTCCTCTTTTGTATGAAGAGAAGTTGGTTCTGGTTTGATCATGTCATGCAGCCACCTGGCCCTGCTTCTATCCTGGCCTTGGCCTCCGGGAAGCTCAGTGCTGTCTCCAGAGCCCACTGCCAACAGAACTTGTGCTCTTACGGATTCTAATTCCCGCCGCAGCTCCCTCAGTTACTTATGTCTCTGTTTTGGATTGCACTTGTGAGTGTGTGAGTTAATGTATAATATGTGTATCCTCTTTCCTTTGTGGAAAAAAAACAAGGAAGCATATAAGAATATAAATAAATAAAAGTAAGTGACCCTTAAAGAAAAAGGAAGCAACTCAGGTCACTTGATTGGGCTTTTGCCAACTCGCAAACTCATTCTAATTCTGATCTCCTATGAAACACACTGGTTTTCCCCATTCCCTGCTTACATATCTCTATGGGCTCCCAGCCTTCCGGCTATAGGAGGAAATCCAGCCTCCCTCTGGTGGATGGAATTCTGAGGCTTTACAACCCTGAACCATCAGTTCAGCCCTGTTCTGCCCCTGCTTCCTACACCCCCACTTTGCTAAAAGACTCACCAGTCCCCAAATCCACATTGCCCCTTCCTATCCCAGGTTTCGGCACACAGGGTTCCTAAGCTTGTCCTGTCTTTCCCCCATTTTCCCCATGGAAAATTCAAGACCAGAAGTGTTTCCACTCACACCTACTCTGGCTCCCAGTGCAGTGAGCTGGCCCCACTCCGTTTCTTCAGTCTTAGTCACATCTCTGTTGGTCACTCACAACATTGCATTGCCAGGCTTCTCTCTGTTAGTCTTCCCACTGGACTCTAAGCTCCCTGTGAACAGAGGGGACCACACTTTAAAGGAGATCCTGCACTGGGGATAAAGCACAGAGCAGGCTTGGCTCAGAGGAGCGAAGTCCTCCGTTTATGTCACAAAAGACAGGCAGACGGATCCCAAGGCATCATTCCATAGCTCACTGTCAATACAAGTTTTAAAAAAGGAGATGGCCATGGTGACTGTCATCTCCCCCCAATCCTGTTGTCCCCTGCACTTCTTGAGGTCTTCATTTCCAATCCTAGAATACATCTGCAGGCACAACATCTGGAATTTGCTTTGCTGTCATTGGCCCAGTCTCAGGCTTCTAATATATTTAATTCCTGATTTGAAGAATCCTTATTCATTTTGCTAACAAGTGGGGACATCATCTGGGGCCCCAAGGAAGTTACATTTGCTTCCATGATTCTGCTGTCCTGACTCGTGACACAGAGTAATAATGTTGGTGCACCAGTGGAGCTGCTGTTTTGTGTTTGCACGCCCATGGCACATGCACGAAACCATACACACAAGTGCTGAGGCTTGAGCAGATTTGGAGTCAGAAAGACTTGAGTTCAAACATTGGTTTAGCTACCTACCAAGTGTGTGTGTCCTTGGGCAGGTCCTCTAAGCTGTATAAGCCACACTTTCCTTTGTACAATAGGGAATATCATATATTATTTCCCCTGCAAACCAACAAGTTAGGTATAAGAAATAGCTTCAGTTTAAAGAGTCACTTCACCTTTCCATGCCTCAGTTCCCTTACCTATAGAGTAGAGATCATATACATGCCTATTTCACTGGCCAGCTATGAAAATCAAATAAGAAAAGGTATGTACTCAGTACAAAACCTTGATATGAACTCTTATTTATTGTCTCTGGCCATGTCTCCAGAAGATGAAAACTTTCAGCCTTTTGATGTATTTTTTACTGATCCAGGGGAAATGTAACCTATGCCTCTGGTACTTGTTGTACCTAATGGCCATAAGGATATTCCTGGGAAGGGATCCCTGACAATTTGGACAGATCCCTGTGATTTCTACCTTTGCACTAAAGCCACACTCATTGTCTGCCAATGAGCCTCTAGACATCTATGTACCCCTGGAACTTTCTTCCCAGCTAGCACCCCTTGCCAAGCTCTGTTGTTATTTGGAAACATGCCATTTACCCATCCTCTACGCTTCCCACCTGAGGGTCTAGTGACATCCTTCTGCCCAGAGTGCTGGTCATCACACCTACATACTATGTTCAACCTGCCAACCGGTAGTCCCTCCCTCACCTTCCCCTGTGGCTGCCAACATCCCCTCTAATACCTCTACTCCAGTAGTGGGCTCTCTCCCCATCAGCTCCACCCCAAGGCAATCAACCGCAACATGCACAGCTAGGATTGGGAAGCGACAAGCATGGGAGAAGCACTGACACATTAAGAAAAGCCTCCCCTGTGCCGGTACCCAAAGAAAAGAAGGAATTTGCCCATGGCCAGGCCTGGGGAAGCTGCCATTTTTCTTCCTGAACTCTTCCCATTCCCAAAGGGCAATATTTAATTCATAATGCTGGAGCTTGCACCATTGCCAGATGTATTTCCTTGATGATTAAACATTAAACACACAAGTATTTCAAAGCATTTGAAATAATTCAGAACTAATGAAGGACTAATTGCTTCACTCTGTGTATTCAAATAGTGATGTTATTTTTAAAAAATGCATTCTTAATGTCAACTGTTGCATCAATTAATTGCAAATTTTCCAACAGTTAGCTGTAGTATGATTAAAGCATATGAAAATAATCTTTTAATTAGCTTTCACTTTGAAACAAATAGACAATTAAACCAAAGAAGTAAGTGTGAAAATTCAGTTGGTCTGCTTTTTTGGGGGGAGGGACACTTGCACAAATAATGACTGTATCATTGGACATTATTTTCTTGGCTAGTCTAATAGTTGTTACAGTAATTTCATCTTTTCCCTTTTACATCCTTCTATTTCTTACAATCTCATACTCCTACTGTTTTCCCCAGAAGCCTAAAATACAATATATAACTAGATGAATAATAGCCTTTTTCAAGAATGTCTTTTTGAGCAGAGCTATTCAAAATATAGCAGCCAACTCTTATTAAAAATATCCTTGTACACATCAATGGTGTTTAAAAGAGAAAAAAAACTCTGTTTTGGCCACTGAGTTATTAATACTTTCACCCACCCTGGAAGCAGGACTGGGACTAGGCTGAGAGCAGAGGCACATGGGCACAGAATTTAAGGAGGTACTCATCCCAGGGGCCAACTCTGCACTTGCACAACCTTCAGAGTGTGTGCCTCCTTAAATTTTCTGACCTAAGTGCCTTGCTTGCCTCACTCTAGTCGCAGCCTTACTATGAAGAGTCATAGGGACCTATTACGTGCTTGGTGCTATTCAAGAACCAGTTAACAATGAGAAAGGGACTATACAATCTCTTTGGTCCAAATCCTCTTATGTCACATCTAAGGACACTGTGACCCAGAGAAGAGGAAGGAACGTTCTCAATCTGCCATCGGAAAAAGAAAGCTGGAGATGGCAAGGCCCTGGTCGCTCTCCATTCAGTTAAGAAGTACTTGGTGGGCGTCCTCTCTGGGTATAGCATGTGTGGGAGATCACTGACCTCCAGTGATCAGTCTTAGCCATGGAAGGCACATTCTAAGACATAACGAGCAGTCTTAGCCATGGAAGGCACATTCTGTAGGGCAGAGCAAGAGAGCTGAACCTGAGGAAGTGAAGATGAAAGGCCACTCTGAGCTGAGTGACCCTGGGCTAGTGACTTAACCTCTCTGAGCCTGTGAATCATTTCTTTACATGAAGATACTACTGATGTCACTGTGAGCACCAGGAATAATAATGGGAAGTGTGTTGAACAGTGACTGACATGGGGTAAAGCATGATAATGACAATAGGTACCATTTTGTAGGTAATGTACTATGTGCCAAGCATGATGCTACATGCTTCATCTGCATGATATCATTTTCTCTGCACAGAAAACTATAGGTAAGAAGACAGGCTCAGAGAAATGACATGACTTGATCGAGTTCTTATAGCTGTTAAGTGGCAGAGTCAGGATGTAAACCAGTTCCATCAGTTTCTGAGCTGTTATGCTAAAAGAAAGGAAGAAAGTGGAGCTCAAATTTGAAAACATACCATGGTGAGCAGGATTCTTAAAGAAAGCCCTATAGATTTTAAATCCGTCATCTAGTCCCCTCAGCTACTATCACAAACTCAATTAATGGTGCCCAGTAACAACATCAGCAGTAAGAGTAGTATTATAATCCCCTCTTGATGGAAATGACATATAAGACATGAAAAAAATCAATTCCCACATCATGGTACAATCGCATCAAGACCTTTTGGAACCTTGAGAATAGAACCACAGCATGTAAGAGAATCAGAATGTAAGGGTGAGAAGGGGTCCTCGTGTCTGTGGTATCCAACCTCCCTGGCACCTTGTTCAACCCCAGTGAAAGGGGCCCATGCATTTCATCAGGAAACTCTGTCATTACATTGAACTGAAATCTGCCCTTCATTCCATGGGGCCACACAGACACGCAGTACGCCCACCCCGTACCAGCCCTCATGCTGCCTCTTCTCTAAGGCAGAAGTCCCCCGTCTTCACCCATCTTCCACAGGGCATGCGTCCTCTATGCCTTATCTCAACAACTCTTCCTGTAACCTTTGGGATTTGCGCAGATATGCATTAAACCCCACCACCGTAGCTAACCTCCAGGAGGCCAATTAACCTCTCAGACCTCAGTTTCCTTTTCTGTAAAGTAAAAATCATAACAGCTACTTATCGTAGGGTTGTTGTATTAAATGAGATGAAGCATATAAGCGTTACCGGCTCTATATAAGCTCTCAGTAAATGCTAACCCCTATCTTCATTACTGGGGCAATTTCACGGAGAAGCAGGAGAACATCTGGGGGCCTGGAGAACAGGAAATCCGAGGGGCCAGAGGGCCAAGTGAGAGGGACAGAGCAGAGGCGAGGTCAGGTCCGCCTTCCCGAAGGGTAATCGGTGAATAAACAGTTGCTGTAAACAGTCCTGTGGGGACTCAGAGTTGGAGTTTCTGCAGCTCCATTCGAATATCATTTTGGTTCTGCTAAATTATCACCGGAATGTGTTATCACAAATCATTCTGTGACTTGGCAGAATTGAGTGAAACGTGATCCCAAATCATAAATTAAAAGAGCGGGGCATTTGCAATGGCACATTCATTTACACCGTTCCATTTCACTCTTTCAATGGCTTTAGACATTCAAAGCTCGCAGCAGGGAGCGTTGGCCACAGCAGAAGGAAGTCGCTGAGTTATGACATGTCCTTGTCAGTCTTCCCTGAGAAAGCAGGAGTGAACACGTGCTGATGGGAGGGGATTCGCAGGATGGGGAGAGAGGGGCAGCTCAGCTTTGGAGCTTTCAGAGGTCAAAAACACAGAGAGCAAACGATAAGGACCCCAGGATGCCTCCTTCCTTTCTGCACCAAGTATGGGTGAATGCATGGATTAAAAGGTGAGTGGAATTTGGGACTGTCCACTTCATCCTTCTTTTTCCACAGTTCCTGCTGTAGCTGCTGGGATAAAATCTGTACCCTTCCCAGACTTGGCGGCAGCAAAAGCCAGGTCTGCTGGTAATGTAACAGAAATGTCATAAAAACCTGACAGGGACCTGAAAAGGCTTCAGGTCCTATGTATGTTTGCCCAGGGATAAAGAGAATACTGGCTACTCAGTGGCCTGAATCTCAGACATTAAAACAATCAGGTCAGTTAAGACCTTGACTATTCTAGATTGACCGTGGCCCACCCCACCACTCAAGTTCGGAATGAGATACCCCCCGAGTCTCACCTATTGGCAGAGTGAACACAGAGGTACTGTGCCAGTGAATAATATGGGAAACCGATCTGATGATCAGTAAAAGATTCACATGAGGAAAGAAATCATTTTTGAGGTTTGAAGAATGAGTTAGCATTAAATAGCCAAAGGGAGGTTGGAGGGCTGGGGGCAGTGCAGCCAGTATGTGCAGGGGCTCTGTAGTAGGAGGGAACATGGCTAATAGGAAGGGCTGAAGGGCAACCTATAGGCTGAAACAGAGAATGGGGTGGAGACTGGGGGACAAGGAGGCTGGGGTGGGCCAGGTTACACTAGGCTCGGGCTATGGTGAGGATTTCAACTGGGGTGAAAGGTCAGCATGTTTAAATTTGAGTTTTGGAGGAAAAAAAATTAAATCTGTTTGATGTGTGGGGACTAGACTGTAGGTTTTGTCAAGAGTGAGGGGAGGTAGATTGAATAGGGAGCTACTACCATGGTCTGAAGGAGGGTGATGAACTTGAACCTGGACAGGATAGCTACAGGGGAGATGGAGTGAAGAGGACATATCCTAGAGATATCTCGGAGGTAAAATCAGCAAAACTTGGCACTGGATTGTCTGTCTATGGTGGATGAGAAAGACTGAAACTGTCTAAGGTTTGGCCTTAGAATTCATCCAAATGTTCACCTGTGCAGGGTAATTTAAAGCCTAATAAAACAGGCTTCATGAAATTAGATTTTATCAAACAGTAGAACTGTGGTAGGCTGCTCATTTGAACTGAAAAATGCATGCATGGTAGCCATGCTGCCCGCCCGTTCTACCATTTTCAGTGTCATGAACGGGGACAGACCCCTGTGCCTGACACCTTCAGACCACATTTTCTCTTTAGATCTGTTCTGGAATCTGCTGGATACAAAGCTATTCTAATGTTAGCCTGTAGAGAAAGAACTATTGAATATTCTGTGAAATGAAAATTCAGAAAAGCATTTTTTCTTTAATCTCATCCAAAAGCTACACCAGGATACCTAAACCAGTTCCAACATTGCCATTAACTTGCTATGCGACCTTGGGCAATTTTCTTCCCCTCTCTGGGCTTTCATTGTTATTTTGGGAATGCCGCACTAAGCAATCTGTAAAACAACTTCCAGCACTAAAATTCTTTACATATGTGACGCCATCGCTACACACACAGAGAAGAATATGTTCATAATTGCAGGTAATTGAACTTCTGTTTCACACTGAGTACTGCGTACTTGACTCCCTATTTTAATTCAGAAAGTTCTTTCAAACAAAATGCAATATAATTTACAGTCAATTTCGAAACAAATTTGCTCTAATGAAGAATATTCGAAGCAACAGCCCCACATTCTTATAGGGATTACATTTTCCAAACGGGCAGCAGGCAAAGGGAAACATCAAAATACGTTCCCAATCTGCAAACCCCAAGAACGCGCACCACTTGACATTGCTGTTTGTTCCCCATCAAAGTAGCTGCATGTTCACCTGCCCAGCCGGACTCCTTGGATGATATTTCTGCATGGTACTAATTTATATCTCAGGCCTCCCAAGTGCAGCACACCTGATTGCTGCCTCTGCCACATTCTGCAAAGGAACATCTGCTCTTAATGTCTCAAAGCCGCTTCCAGAAATATCTTGTATTTCATGCACAAAACTGTGTAGATTCCAAACCCCCACCCCTCATGCTTGCTGCCAACACCATACTTTGGATTAATCACCATCGCCCATTTCATAGACCTTGGCCAGAGCGAAGTAACTGGTCTACCTGACTCCAGTTGCCCCCACCCCACTATTCTATGTTCTGTGTCAGCTTCCAGAATGTTCTTTATAACAGGCAAGCCTGTCCTTCTCTGTCCCCTGCTCCAAAACTCCTCTGCTGCTCAGGATGAAGTCCCAGCCCCCAGACATCTCATTCCAGGTCCTCCAGGAACTGACTCCAGGCTACCTTTCCAGGTATCTGACCTGCCCAGATTCGGCCCAAGGTGCCCTGTTTCCTAGACACACACTGGCTATTTCTCGCTTTTCACATCCTCCTCCACACTGGCTTCTTTTTACTCATATTATTCCTCTGGAATTTTCTTTCTCTTTCTCTGCTTAGTGTGCACCTGCTCACTCATTGAACAAATGTTTGAGCACCTCCCATATGGCTAGTAATGGCAGAATGTCTGGGCCAAACTCTACCAGAGGAAAAATGGATCAAGACTTCATACTCTGGAAACGGAACCATTCTGAAGGATGCTTGCAAAGGGCGCTTCTCGAACAATGACTCAGAAACTTAGATGAGTCCACAAGTCACCTGGTGATCTTGCTAAGAGGCAGATTCTGAATCCGCTGGTTTTGGATGGAGGCAGAGAATCTGAAATTTCTAACAAGCTCCAAGGCAGTGTCCATGCTGCCAGTCCAAGGACTTTGAGTAGCAAGGGGATCACCTTCAGATGCAGGCATACTGGGTTCAGATTCCAGCCCTGCTGCTTCCTTGCTGTGTGAAGTCAGGCAGGTTACCTGTCTGAGCTTCAGTTTTTTGATAGACTCAATAGCCAGCAGGTACTGTTATTCAGTGATGTGTTCTCAAGGAACTCGGAGTGGGAGAGACAAGTAAATGGACAATTACAGTCCAGCAAGATGTGAGCTCTTATAGAGGTGTGGACCCAGGAAATGCTCAGCAGACATTCTAAACAATTACAGTCCAGCAAGATGTGAGCTCTTATAGAGGTGTGGGCCCAGGAAATGCTCAGCAGACATTCTAAAGAAGGCCGTCCCTAATTTGAATGTTAAAAAAAAATAAAAAAAAAATAAATAGAGCAAGAATGATGAGTCAAAGATGTGAGCGAAGAGAGGACACATGTTAGGGAAGAAAAACGAACTGGTTACATCCTCAGGCGAGGGTTCTTGTTGGTGAGCAGAGAGGACGAGAACTGAAGGAGTGATGACTAAGTGGTGAAGGGACTCTATGTCATGTGTGAAGTTGGCAATTGCCCAGAAGACAAGACTGGGGACTCTAAGCAGGGGAGTGACCTGGGCAGACATCCTGAGCTGCCACATGGCAGGAGCCAGACCAGAGGCAATGACACTGCAGAAAGGTTCCTGTCATGTACCTTAGAAATGGTAGCTGCAAAAACAAGCGAATCCATGATCTAGTCATCCCCTTTCTTGAATTCACAGACTTCATTCCTGATATTATAAATAATCCAATAACATAAACAGATGGATCTCACTGCTCCAGATATCACCAGCAGTGTAAAACAAAATATCAGGATATAGTTATAGTTTCAATTCTACTAACACAGGCAGCACTCCCTAGTTTGGCTAGTCAGGCTAGAGAGAAATCAGCATCCATGAAGAAAAGTGGCTACAAAAGGGCAGGGTTGTCAAGCTTCATGAAACTCTCTACCGTACTGACCATGTTTGCTGGTGTACCCCGATTCATTGTCTCTGCAACCTTGGGAGAGAAGCACAGCTACTGCAATCGGTGGCTTCAGGCAATGTCCCCAGCACTCTGAAAGCCTGTTGTGCCCAAACACATAACCATGGACTTCAGTCTGGTCCAAGAGAAAATTTGCGTTGGGATGCAGCAAATATTCACTTTAATGGAGTTGCCTTTATTTTGAGATTACATACATGATATCTGGAGGTGTTAAAATGTCCTTCTTTAATGAAATGGTTATGATAGCAGAAGTTGGAGGGTACTTCCTTGTTCTTGTTTTTGCTTTGTTTTATGTATTTACTTAGCCAAAGAAGAAGCTGGGTATTACCGTATGCTCAAAAACCTATTGTTGGACATTTTAAAGGACGTTTATAAAATCCAAACATTTGAGGTTTACTGTTCTACACCATTTAGAGGACCTGAGCAGGACACGTGGGACCAAGGTAAGTGGATTTTACTGAGTGAGTTTTATTCCCTGAACTGAAACCCACTCATCCCATTGCTGCCTGGAAAATGCATTGGAAAGTATTGAGTCTCATCTTGTACTCAAAGGGGGACAGCGTTATAGAATCCATTAGTAAGACCTGCCTTGGATGAGAGAGAGGAAGAGGTGATCCATGCGCAGTGGTTTGCAAGTAATATTTAACCATTCCCTAAAAAGAAGAAAAATCCTGATTGTGTCACTGGCCAATTTCCATGGTAAAAATGCTCCCACCATAGCCAATCTCAAACCATCAACATGAGGACACTGAAAGCAGAGTTGGGAAGAACTGCACGCCATCAGCTATCATAAACTGATAAAAACCAGCTCCAGGGCACCACAGCACACGTTATATATTTACTATTCTTATTTTAGATGGGGAGCCATTGCATGTGTGTGGTTCAGGCTTCAATTCCCAGATCACAACTCTTCTTCCCCTTGCTCACGTGTCCCCAAGGTATTCCAGAAAAGCATCAGACATTTTCTTATATCAAATATGGTGATTTTATCGATTCTTTTATGTAACACCAGCATGAAATTAAATAGGTGAGCTAGTGGACTCCTTGCTGGCAAGAATGATAACATCAACACATGAACAGTGACATTGAAACAAAGCTATTAAAGTAAATTCCATCAGGGGGAACTGGCATTAGGCGCTGTGGCCGATGGAGGATTAATTGATATTTGCCTTCTTGCTATGGAGACAACATAGACAAATGCTTATTAAACAAACTAGAGCTTGTTATCTAGTAACCAAAATTAATTCATTCAAGATGGCATTTCTAGGCTGAGCAAGACAGCTTTCTGCAGACCATCAACTCCTAATATTTACTAAAATATTGAGTCATGACAGTAAGCCTGAGGTATAGGGCCCAAGGAAAGCTTACAGTACTGAGTGCTGCTTTTGTCACCTGGCTTCATGAACATGCAACTCGTACCCTACCTCTTTTGGTGTTAGCCCAGCCTCGCCCAGCTTAACTCTGAAGCTCAACTTCCCAGGCTATGGGAAAGTCAGCAGAGGAGCTTGGTCCACACTGGGGTTTTAGGATCTGGGAGTGAATATGGGATGAGTTTGGAACCTAGAGCATGGGATACTGTGTTCAAAGCAGTACGTCCATGCAAGGCTCCACTGTACACACATCTGTGCAGGCTGTGCATTGCATAGCTCCAGGGGTATCTTTTTATGTGAATACGGCAACCCTGCATCTATAGAACCGGAAGTGAGGCAGGATCTGGAGCAAATGATCAGTGATGACCAACAAGGAAGACTGCTGAAAGGAGTTCAGGAAAAAACAAAAACAGAGCTGGGACTGCTATAGCTGAGCCTGTTGATGGGGAAAGAGCTAGTACGTATGTAGGTCTTGCTTGAAGTAGGCGCGGCATTGTACAGATGGGAAAATTGAGACTCAGAAAGGGAATTGCTCATTACCCAGGAAATGAGAGGCTTGACAGAAAGAAAGTTGTTGCTGGGGTAAGACTATCTGGCAACAGGCAGCCCTTGCAACTCAAGCCCAGGAGGGCTTGTCAACTGAGCAACTCAGTAGGCGTGGGGATACGGGACCAGGTATAAAATCAGGAATGAGTTGAGAGTCAGCAAACGGGTTCTAGGGGAATGCTCCATGAGCAGGGCAAGGGTGGGATGACCAGATCCCAACCAGATTCTACAGGGCAGGCTGAGCTCCTGACTGCACCTGCCATCTGAATTCACTTCAGTTTCTGAAAGATAACCACACCACAAAGTCTTCCTGCCTGCAGGGACGAGCCCAAAGCTGCACACCAGCCTTCCATAAGCCCGCTTTTTACAAAAGTTACTAGATGACCCTTGCCCCTGGCTAGTCTGCAATCACTGTCCCTCCCTGATGGTGACTGAAGTTAGCAGATATCGCTGCCCAGGGTGGAGAGATCTGTTAGCGGAGTGAATGACAATGTAATTATAGTATAGAACATTGCATGGTGTGGTCTCTGGCACACACTATCCCATTATATCCTCACAACATCCCTGAGGGGTGAGAATTCTGTTCCACATTCTCAATATCAAAAAACTGAACCTCAGACAGGTAACTCGCCTGACTTCACACAGCAAGGAAGCAGCAGGGCTGGAATCTGAACCCACTACGTCTACATCTAAAGGTGATGCCCTTGCTACTCAAAAGTCCTTGGACTGGCAGCATAGGCACCACCTCGGAGCTTGTTAGAAACTTCAAATTCTCTGCCTCCATTCAAGACCAGCGGATTCAGAATCTGCCTCTTAGCAAGATCACCAGGTGACTTGTGGACTCATCTAAGCTTCTGGTCATTGTTCTAGGAGAGCCCTTTGCAAGCATCCTTCAGAATGGTTCTGTTTCCAGAGTACGAAATCTTGATCCATTTTTCTTCTGGTAGAGTTTGGCCCATTCTGCCACTCCTAGCTGTGATTTACCCTGGAGCAAGACAAATGTCAGGGAGTAGAGGCTGGTACTTCCGCTTCCATTTCTTCCTTGCAAAGACGAGAGAACACAGCAAAGCTGTAACATGTGTAACTTCTCTCATGATGATGACACAGCCAAGATGAGGCTTGTTTTAAAGGGAAGCAACTGCTCTGAGCTGGCCAGTGTCCCAGGGCTTCATCTGGGTTTCTGTGACTTTTCATCACCCCGGCTGCGGAGCAGGAAGGAATTCAGTGTGGCTTGCTAACACAGGTGCTGGGGAAAGTAGAAACAAGGCTGAAGCCATCAGATTTCACCTCTCTTCTCCTTGAGCTGTCAGAACAAGCCCACTCCCATCACCTTAGCCCATGGGCAAGTTTACAAAAGATGTCTAGAAAGGATGGTGAATAGACCATTCACATGAACACTCTCCTCCCTCAGCCCCGGGTGGGACAATGACCTCTACCTCCTGGCCACAGCTGATGGGACCCAGGATGGAGCAAAGAAGTGACATGTACCTCCCACATTCATACATTCGTTCTGTTCTTATTCTCCCTCCCTTTACCTCCCTCCTTCCTCTACTGTTCTCTAAGCACTCCTCACTCTTTCCCCCCTCCCCTACCTCATGTCTGGCATTGCCAAAGAGAGAAGCTGTCAGGGAGCAGTGAGGGGATACAGCAGGTGCTATGGACGCCCTCCCACCCCCACCATGCCCCTTAGGCCTCCACCTCTATATACTGAAAGCTGCCTTCTGCAAATACCCATAGCTCTCCCTGTGCGGCATGCCTGCCATCACGGAGAGGAAGTCAGAAGCTTTGAAGAACTAATACCCCCACAAGCGGCCCTGAAAAATGACCAGTGAGAGGTGGCGTGAAAACAACCCAGCTCTCTGGCCCCTAGTGCAGAGCTCAGCTCTGACGCACCAAGTTCCCCAAAGGGCTAGGAGCCAGTAGCACACAGCGGTAACTTGCAGGAAAACACACCCCTTATTGGCTGCCTTGCTCGTCCTCCCCTCATGTCCTCACCCACTTTCTGGTCACCTCCCATATAACCCTCACATTCGCATTTGCATTTCAGGATCTGCTCTCCAAGATTAAGAAAGAGGTCATGGGAAACATGGGGAGACCAAGGTCTGAGGGACAAAGGCAAACGGGGTGAAGAAGCCAAGGGTACAGAGAGGAGAAGGAGAATCCAGGGGGTTCCAGGTCCCCAGAACAGCCTCAGTTCCACGTGGCTCTCCAGGCCCTTGTATCCTTATAGAAAGGCGCTTCCTTAGAGAGGCCAGAGAGACCAACCCTTGTCCCCAGGAGAGCCTAATGAGATCAGCAAGGCAAACCAAGACAAAAGGAGGGGCAGTCAGATAATAGAATTCAAGCAACTGTAATAGTTGGCAGCTCTGGATTACTTCCTGTGTGCCTGCCATTCCCCTAAGCTAAGTGCTTTGGGTGTGCTAGCTTGTGTAATTCTCACAACAACCTTATAAGGTAAGTGGTTACCTTATGCTCTGTTTGCTGATGAGGAAAGTGATGAGTCACAAAGAGGTTAAGGTGGGTGAGTGATTTGCCACAGCTAATAAGTGTCAGATGGAGGTTGGAATCCAGACCATTTAACTCTTAATGCCACACCAGAATAGTCAACATGGCACTGCAGTACTGCCCTCCTTTTAGAGACTTTCACATTTCCAGAACATATATTGAGGGGGCGTGGGGGGCAAAAAGTTGTTATGGCCTCCAAAAGCTTCTGGCTCTGGACTTCTTTGTTTCTTAAGTGGATTCAGTCCCAAGTGATGCTGGAGCTTGAAGAAGCCTGGATGGAGCCAGACTGGGCCTAGGGGGTGGCTGAGGCACAGTCCCAGCACTCAGGCCAGAGCCATGGGGAGATGGACTGCATCAGACGGCATTGCCATTCGCCAGCTAGCAACCATGTGCAAACATGGAGCTAGGAGCTTTATCTGCTTTACAGTCTAATGCAGCTCCCATCCCTGTTGAGTACATTGCATCATTTCCATTTCACGTCTGAGAAAGTTGAAGTGCAGACAAGGTAAGTGCTAGAGCTCACTGGAGCCCCTGGGTCGCCCTGACTCCTGAAGCTCAAATTCCTACCCAGAATTTGGGCTGCCTCTAGTCTGGCTCCGGTCACCCAAGATGGTCTGTCAGGTGGCTGGAACATGTGGGCAGGACTCTGGGCAGCAGTTGCTGGTGACCAGCCATCAGCAGAGGAAGGAAGCAGGGAGCAGGACCTGGAGTATGCAGGTGTGAGACCCCCTGCTGGGTATCTCAGGGCTGCAGAGGGTCTCATAAGCCCCACAACCTTTCTCAGAGACCAACCCGCATCTACATTTACACTGCATTCTCCTTAGCTTAGGGAAACCATTTTTTGATTCTAGAACAGGAAGCCTTGCTCAGACTCCCCAGGAATTCTCCCAAATCTATCTCTAGGCATGAGCTCCTTCTGTTTCCTGCAGGGCCATGTGTTTTTGAAATACAAAAGCCAGTAAGAAAATGGATGACAGAAAGGAAAGGAAATAAAAGGTGGAGAACGCTTCAAATATTGCATCATCCCCACAAAATATATCACCCCCATTGTTAAATGCCACTTCATCTAGCATTTAGGGCAAGTGCAAACCTCAAGGTTTTTGTGTGTTTGAAACCAGCCCCTCATTTTCCTCTCCTTTAGACTCGAAAGGCTTGTACTAGTTTCCTTTGTGTTATATTTCCTTTCCCCAGAGATCCACGAAATCAAGGAGAAACCTACACCTCACCAAGTCTGCTTAGAAGGTGCCCCCATCGGAAGGGCTTAAAATGAGTTTTTAAGAAAACAAAAATAGGAAAAGCAATACCGGTGGCATAGGCATGTTTGCCACAGAGCAGAGCAGCGACAGCTGGGTGCTCCCTGGGCCCATCTTCTGAAGTTCATTGTGGTGGGAGCTAGAATCCATTTCCTGTTTCAGTTGATGTTGATTTCATCCCAGCATATTTCAGGCCTCTCTACATGAGATGATTCATTGCTTCATATGAATGAGTACAATCAGCTCCAATATTTGTAGTCTTTATGCAATTGCTGTAAGAAAACATGGGACTGTGTGCCACCCATCGCCCTCTCTGATCGCTCCAGCCTTGGGTTGGGTGTTGGGTGACAATGACAGGCAGTGGCTGCCTGGGCTTGTCCTCCTCTGTTCTGCTGACTTAGAAGCACACAAAGCATCCATCCCTCTGGAGACCAGCAGCTCCTGGTGGAAAGACATTTTTGTGGAGGGGATTATGCTCCTGCCAGCCTGGCCAGGGAGGCTTCCAAGGGCAATTCGGGGGGAATCTTGGCAGATCTTAGGCTCACACAGCTTTGTAAACTTTGTGTCCAAGAAACTCTCAGGGTCCATTTTCTTGGGGATAATCTCAGCATCCAAGAATCGCAGGACAGGAGGGAGACCTCCAACCTCTTCCTTGCCATTCCAGTAGTTGTACCGGAGGAAATCAAGAAAC
The DNA here is from genome assembly GCA_033961575.1 of Aselliscus stoliczkanus. NCBI lineage: Eukaryota > Metazoa > Chordata > Mammalia > Chiroptera > Hipposideridae > Aselliscus > Aselliscus stoliczkanus. Next base: position 40,243,595 of record CM066732.1, on the reverse strand, counting down.
AGTTGACAAGATTCATAAAGTGTCACATGGCAAGAGAATCAAGATTAGAATCCAGATCTTCCTGACTTGTGGTCCAGGGTACATAGCGCTGCTCCTCTTTTATGGGCTTTCTTTTTGAATGAACTTCCTGCCTGGTTATTCGAAGTATCCATGTTCATTACAGAGAACTTTCTCAATATGGACCATATTTACCCCATAATCTCAGCCCTCAAAGCTAATCACCATCGTTCAGGTGGCATGAACATTCAGCCTGTGCACTCACAAAGGGCTTCAGGCCCAGAAGGGTCCTGTGCTTGATTTAATGTTCTGCTGTTGCCATCTTGAATTTCTTAGTACTTTTCCAATAAGGGGCCATGAATTTTGATTGTGCACCGTGCCTCATAAGTTATGTAGCTAGTTCTAATCACCATTCATATTTTCTTGCCTTCCTTTCCAATGCCTAGCATCATTCTTTATCCCATTTGTCTCCTTGTTCATTCAAATGTTTATTGAGCACCTACTACATGCAAATCGCAGAATCCTATGAAAATACCATTGAAAGGATGCATTCCTTGATTGCTTTATTCCATGAACACAGGCTAATGGTCTGGAGTTGTTGCTCTAGGAAGATTAAACCGGCTGTCCCATGGGGAAAAGACTGACTACAATTCATTTGACTATAAGATAACATAAATTGAGATAATCAAATAAGGTAAGGGAGAGGTCAGGCAGAAGGAAGAAGGTCAGCCATGGACCTTTGGCATCTATGGCAACGTACTCTGCATGTCCACAAATGTGAAGTGCTCTGATGGAGACAGTGAGGGCGAGGCTTACATGCAGACAGGTGTTGTTTACATGTAAGCAGTGTCTCAGAGAACACACCTGTAATTGTTGACACTTTTACAACCTAGCTGCAGGAAATAGGATTAGATTCCATCCAGTTCCTACAAAGGCCAACTCCATTGCCATGACCCAAGCATTTCCAGGAAAAAACATAACATTTAGTAACTGCTCTGCTGACCCTGCTCTGTCCTGGGTTTCCAAATATGGTTAAGGCCAGAGTGTGGCAAGGGATCTCTTTACCCTGAAGTCTAGGCAAAGATGTTTTTTCAAAGCAATGAAGAGCTATTTCCTCCAAGTAGCAGGTAGAAAATGTAAAAGAAACAGAAGAATTACCCCAATTACATGGCAGACACTGGAAATGCAAAGGACAAAGATGTGTAGGGTCAAAATGTCATTTCTCCACCAGGAAAAAATAATAATAGTGTAACCTTTCTTTCTCTGGACCAAAGGCATCTGATACGGATGCTCTGCATTTACAGCAATATACCCCACAGGATATTTGAAAGCTCTGATTCCATCTTTAATTTCTCCCCAACAAGGTGAGTGGCTGAACTGAACCACTGCAATAAGAAGTTTCAACTCCATAGCTCGGAGTTCTTCTAACTCCATAAATACCTACCTGCATTTTACAGGTTCTGGAAAAGGGGAACTATCACAACTTCAATTGCCTCCTTGGTACCTGACCCCACTTAACTTGCTGTTGGAAGTCTCCAAGGATAAAACTCTCACGACCCCGTGAGCTGAGAGAAAACACCCTTTAAGGGAGACCAAGATAAGCCTGCCTTCTCACCCTCAGCCATCTTCTTGGAGGGAGCCACACCCACCACTTTCCTCAGTTTTTCCAAGAGAAGCACCAAACTTGGCACTGAGAAAATACAAATCACAGAGCTTTGATTGGACTTGAGATAACGACTGGAGAATTTCTCCCATGAACTAGTCTGCTGCTGCCAACCTTGCCCTTCCAATTCATACTCCTGACTGAGACCACAGTGATATTCTAAAAAGCAAATCTAACATGTAGATGTCCCACATCCCTGAAGCCCGCCTGAGTTAAGGGCAGCTATGATGGACAGTCCCATGCACAAATCTAACCCATCTCAAGTGCACACTTCTGGGCTTTCTCTGAAATCACAAAAGCCACCTGAATCCATGAGCAACAAAAAATTAATTGGCTCTGACAATGACCACCACAAAAGAGAGGGGACAGGCAGAGGGGGCGTGGTCAGGCCTGGTCGTTTGGCACACAACTCTGCATGTCAATGACTGTGCAGTGCTCTGATGGAGAGAGTGTGGGCGGGACCTGAAGAGCAGGTGTTATTCACCTGTAAGCAGCCCGGAAGTGCAAGGAATCGTTGCTTTTGAGGGCAACCTTCAAATGGTAAAGGATGGGAGTCAGTGGATAAATGCCCCCAGCTCGCACTCTTCAGTGGGACAACTCTGGGGCATGTTCTGTGTGGTTCATTAAAGGATCCCCAGACAGCAAGCCTGAGACCTGCCTCACCGATAGTGATCACCAGCCCAGGAACACACACCATTTCCACTGTTCTTCCTTCTCCATATCACCCTTTTTGTTTCCTGGGATCATCTTTCAAATAAGCCACATGTACCCAAGCCTTCCTCTTAGGCTCTGCTTTCAGGGGAACCCAAACTAAGACACCATCTCATTCCCCTCCTAAAACCCCTCAAAATCTCTTTGTGTTTAGGATAAAACTGAAGCTTCTTAGCTCAATGTTTGAGGCCTTTAAGATTTGGCTCTTAGCTGTTACTCCTCATTTGAATCCCAAATGCCAACTGCACCTCCCTACCTACAATTAAAACCACCACTCAGGTGCCACCTTCACATCTTCCCTCGTACAGAGTCCTCGCTTCCTTATGTCCTCGTACCCACGTTGTTTCTACTTGTGCCTCAAAACTCTGGCTTAATGCCCCCTCGGCTGGGAATCCCTCCGCTATGCACCTGGATGCGTTCCCAAAGTGCCTTGTTCATGGCATCTGTATTTGTGTCCATGCCCAACACCCCGGCAGAGTGTATGTTCCTCCAGGGTGGGGCTAGGTCTTAGTTTGACAGTGGAGTCCAGGGTTTCATGCAGAGCTTGGTATACTCTAGGCACACATAGATATTTTTTAAAGGGCTATATGACTTTTCCTTCTATTCTCAGCTAGATTTGGCATCCTCTTAAGTTTCCTAGGCTTTGTTGGTCTCATCTGTGGTCAACGAAAGGACGATATTTGGAAGGAAGTGGCATGAAGCAACTTATTCAAACATCTGCTCCCTTACCTACCGTGCAAAACGCCCCCTTCAGGGGGAACTAGATAACGATGCATCATAGGTATGAACACAAGCCAAGGCACACAGAGATGCAAAGTGGGAGAATCGGAAGGCCTTGGAATGTTAGAGTTGGGAGAAACTCAGAATTACACAGCCCAGCCAGGAGAGGGGAAGTGACTTGCTCAAAGGGACTAGAAACCCAGGCTCCAAATTCCCAGGCAAGCATTCTTTTGGCTCACCCACATCGCCTCTCACAAATGGGGAGTTGGAACGAGACTGGTTAGGCCTCAGCCTTTCTTAGCAGATCAGGACACAATATTTTTTGAAGTGTAAGGAAGTAGCAGAGAAGCAGTACTTCAGGGAGAATTGTTCTGAACACCCCAATTCAAGCTGAATCTGGCAAATTTCCCCAGAGGAAAAAGGATGCTGTTCACAGAATAAAACTCAGGGGGAAAAAATAAGCAAGGGTAATTGAGTTGATGGATTAGGATTTCTAGTTATGTGCTATGTATTCTAAATATTCTTCTTTGTTTTCTTATTCGTATATATATATATAGCCCTTTCTGCACTGTGCATTGTGTAAAACATATGACTGTGAACTCGGTGAAGTAGGAAAGACCTTGTCTAATTCATTTCTGTTTCTCCAGCATTGACTATTGTCCCCACCTTAGACCAGTAGAAGGACTGAATTACGTATGCAGCAAGGCAGATGGACAAGAGGATGGATAAATTAGTGGCTGACAAATGAAGTGACAGAGGGGTGGGTGGGTGAGTAAACAGGTGGGGTCTCTCTTTAGTACTTCCTTCCTGTCCAGCTCCTTCATGACCTCTTCTCTATCTTACTACCCCAAACTCATTGTCCTTTGCCTTTTCTCAAGCCTAATCTAAAGACAGGCTCTAACTGTTTTCCCCAGCAAGCAGAGTGTCTCCATGACCCAGAGGTTTCCCATACCCTCCTCATCTCCTGGAAACATTGGTTTCTTTCACTATGAAAGGCCTTTCTTTAAATCCTTATTGTCCTCAGAAGTCTGTTAAGCGTTGAAAGCTGTCATTCAGACATCTTGCAGAAGTGCAGACCTGAGACCCTTCTGAAGGTAGAAGCCCACCCTTGACTGTGTAAGAGAACTTCTGGGCTTGTGGCCCATTGTCTGATGTCAACCTCCTGAAGCCCATTCCCCAGAAGATGGGGATTCCTCCCTTCACCGTCTCCTTGCCATTCATTTTAGCATTTTTGCATAACGTTCATCTCCCTAGACAGTTTCTATCATGTTTATTTCAGGAACTCCAGCAGTTGCTATTAGCGTGACCTACATATTTTTTTGATGTCCTAGGTGTTCTCCAATTATCATTAACCCGGTACGTTTTAAAACTAGTCTTAGAAATAATTATAGCAGGAAACTAGTTTTGCTTCTTTCCAATCAACAGGAGGAAATAATAAGAAAAAGATTTCAATCATGAGCTGAAAAATATGCTTTCTAAGCAAAAATCCAGAAGAAATATTGGCCACTTGGGAAAGAAGGAAGCAAAAAATTATTGATCCACTATTGTGCACTAGATACTTTCACCTATTATTTCCCATAACCCTCATAACATCTTACAAAGTAAGTATCAAAATTTCTACTTTTCAAGATGGGGTAAATGAGGCTTAAAGAAATTAGAAATATTCCCAAGGTAAAAACACTGGTAAATGAGGAAGCAGAGGCTGAGCTACACAAGCAAGTTTTGCAGGTCCACAAGTTGGCACAGAGGTAACCTCTGTCTAGGTATGACCACCGCGTCTTACCACCATCTTTATCCTCATAACATCCTGTGGCTTGAGAGAAGCTACAGCCATGTTCTTCCTTGGCCTTCCCCTTCCCCATCTCCACTGAACACAGTTGATTGGTCCTGGGTTGGACATTCAACCCATGGCCAACCAATTAGAGTCCTTCACTGGGATTTTTCACATTGAAACTGGAAATCAGAGCCAGACCCTCTCTAATATCTGGCAACAGAAGAAGAGAGACTGAGACATAAAGGCCAGGAGCAGTGGGCTGTCATTCACAGGGGAAAGTGGAGATGAGGGAGGAACAAAAAGAAATGGCAGAGCCCTGACATGAGTAGTGCCCAAAGCCCAGCTGCATCTTCATCCTTCTTGTGGCTTGGTTGTTCAGTCTTACCTTGTCCATGAGCCAATAAATATCCCTCTGCCTAAGCTAGCTATAGGTATATTTTAGTCTTGAACCAAAAAGAGTTCAAACTAATACAAAGGTCCCTGTGTGCACACTTCCTCACCCTTAGTTGGAAACTGGGTAAGTAAAGTGGGGATGAGACAGAGCCAAGAATGTCTCTTAATTCTGTAACATGACGGAGATTCACCGGAAAAGCTTTCCATGCCTGAAGGATGAGTATTGGTTTCTAAGGAATCTAAAAGGCTGGTCCCAACTGAAAACAGTTCAATACACAAGCAGGAACGCTGAGCATGAAATAGAGAGATGTAGGTGTTTCACAGTGACACCCAGTCCACCCCTCACCGTCACTCTTATTTCTAGAATGAAACAGCTAACAAGAGCAGGGTTTCAGTTACTTACCTACCACCCTCACTATGGAGACAAGTGTTTACACGACATTTTTTGAAAACAGGTTCACTTGGTTGCCCTTTATCTGTGAATAATGGATTTGACGTGCCAGCCATATTTTTTGATGCACACTAAAATGCATAACTACACAAATAGAACATGTTTGACTGTGGACCACTCAAATCCCCTTGGGTTCCACACTCTGGAAAATAATGGAGCAGATGATTTCTAAGACGCTGATGGCCGTGTCATGGAAGGTGGTGATAGAAAGCCAGTCTACTCAGTGTTTATTCAACAAACGTTTCCGGAGTCCTTGCTCCAGGCCTACCACTTTGAGAAACCACAGCAATCCGTGTAGTTTTAGGTGACAGTAAGTGAGCATTGATGATGGGCTGAGCTAAGTACTTTACAGCATTACCTCATTTTAATCCACAGAGAAATCCCATGAGGTAGATATAACTAATTTCTGAATCTCAGAAAGGTGAATTATTTATCATTTAATCCTAAAGCTAGTGTATTCATTTCCTATTGATGCTGCAAGGAATTATCACAATTTTAGTGGCACATTTATCATCTTGCTCTTCTGTAGGTCAGAAGTCCACCATGGGTCTCACTGAACTAAAATCGGGGTGTCAGCAGGCCTACAATCCTTTCTGGCAACTGTAAGGCAGGTTTTCCTTCCCTGCCTTTCCCAGCTTCCAGAAGCTGCCACAGCCCTTGGCTCACGGCCACCTTCCTCCATCTTGAAAGCTAGCAACACAGGATGCGGTCTCTCTGGTTCTCTGCAGCCAGGAAAACTTGTCTGCTTTTAAGTTATTAGATGGGCCTCCCGGATAATCCAGGATTCTCTGCCCTATCATGAGATCCTCAGCCTTCATTACACCTGCCAAGTCCCTTTTGCCATTTAAGGTGACATATTCACAAGTCCCAGGGATTAGGACATGGACGTCACTGGGGCCATTATTCTGCCTATCACAGATTGTGAGGGGCTCATTAGATTCCTCCTTTGTCCCATGGTCTGAACCACTACATTACAGGCAGGACTCAAGGTGCCTGTAGTTAGTGGGAGGTGGGTGGAGTGGCACACTCCATGTTGCTTCCCCGTTTCTTGTCTCTTTCTCTAACTAGGATGTAAACCCCATGGAGGCAGGGATTCTACTGCCCTGTCCCCTGCTGGGTCTCCTCTCCTGGAAGCACTGTCTAGCATGATAGTCACAAGCCACACTGAGCACGAGCACTGGAAAGTGACCAGTCCTGAGAGGTGATACACGTGTCACAGACACACAGCACTTCCAAGATTTAGTGTGAAGAAAAGGTAAAATGTATTAATTTTTTATATTGATTACATGTTAAAATGATGATATTTTCGACATAACAGGGTAAATAAATTACTAAAATTATATTTCACCTTTTCTTTTTACCTTTGTTAATGTGGCTACCAGAGCATTTAAAACTACATATGTGACCTGAACTATGCTTGGCGCTCAGCAGACACCTAACACGTCCCTGTGGAGTGGCTCTCAGCGTGAAATAGCCTGACATGAGTGGGGAACAAAACTGACACATGCCTTTTCAAATGAGCAGTCTGAGGCAGGCAGTCATGGGCTGGCAGCCTGGGGAGGCAGGCAGTGGACATCTTAAGGATTCATACCGAGAACCGATGTTTCCAGAACACTCGGCATACGTTAGGCTGAAATGCATTTTATTCATCCTGGTAGTACCAGCTGTACAGGATAACTGTAAGCTCCGAAGTGATGTGACTGAATTTCTGTTTGAGAAAGAGGATTCCTTATTTGAGTTATGACAAGCTGGATCAGGAAGGGGGCTGGGTCCTCAGGCAAAAGTGAAGTTTGGGGAGATGGTGAAGGACACCCATTTTAAGAGGAAGTAGTTAGGATACAACATGAAGGGGCTTGTACAAAAAAGGAGGTCTGTGGCTTTATGTTATCTCGGAACCAAATTGGGTGAGAAACAATTCAGTGGAACTGGGTAAAACGGTCCACAGAAAGATCACATCACAGGGAATGTGTCTATTCCGCCCTGTAAGGATGATGGTACAAAGAGGCTCAAGTGCAAAGTCCATCCAATCGAGAGCAGACAGCAGAAAAGGTCCGTTTCATTCCAGAGATCACAAACCCGGAGGCAGCTTCTGTAGAGACAATGCACGTGCCCGAGCGCTGGGTCAGTGCAGCACCAGCAGTGGGTCCTGGAAAGGTCAGCATTGACCTGACGGAGAGAGGAGAACACGCCTCGCCAGGCCATGCGGGCGCTCCCAGCGCATCTGGGCTCTTTGTTACGGAACCAAGGGCAGCATCCTTTAGAAAGGGGGGCCAATAGGTTCAGAGGCCTTCTCAAGCCCTTTCTGCAACATGCCTTCATTAAATATTTCACGGAGCAGAAAGCCTACTTCAAAAGAGGGTAGCCTCCACAGCCGGCAATAAACCGGAGTTTCCCTGGTCACAGTGAGCGACCCACTCAGCTGGGGCTCCCCACTCCTGTTTTGTTTCTCCCTCTGGTCTAGTGCCAATTAACTTCAAAACAGAAACATGCCTCACAAATGTCCAACCCAGTCAAGCCAGACAAAGGAACCCTGACCAGCCTCAGGGTGGTGATGGGGCGGGGGTGGGGAGTGAGCCCAGAGGAAGGAGACTAATAGGAGACAGGGGCTAAGGGACACCCTGGTGTGAGGCAGAGCTCGCTTCCCGTCTGCATTTGGGGGGAAGCCTGTGGAGCCCCGCTCCTGGGACCCAGAGTGAGCAAGGTACGTGCCTGCACCCTCCCTGAGCCTCCAAACGCCCTGAAAAAGCAGGACTTGCCTGTACAAATGAGGCTACAATGAGGCCAGGGAGACAGAAAGGAATTTTAATTAAAAAAAAGAAAGTGACTTCTGGGGAAGAAGGTGAGTTTTGCATCACATTTACTTTCCCTCCCTCCCAAATTCCACTGAAAGGACAGTGAAAGGATTTTTAAAAGTACAGCACCCAGAGTGAGCCCTGATATAAACTATGGGCTGAGGGTGATGATGGGGACATGCGGACTCATCAATTGTGACAAATGGACCACAGCGGTGGGGGGGTTGTCGATAATGAGGAAAGCTGTGCAGGAGTCGTGGCAGGGGGAATATGGAAATCTGTGTTCCTCCCTAAGTCTGCTCTTGAACCTAAAACTGCTCTAAAAAATAAAGATTTTCTTTAATTATAAAATCAAAGAAACCCACAAACATGAAAAGAATGAGTGAGGAGGCAAGAGCAAGAAAATGTTGGAAGCAGGAAAGCAAACAGATGAGAAGTAACTGGCTTAGACCCCCAGAAATGGACTCCTTAAGCCTGTGGAGAGCTGAGAAGCAAACCCATTGACACAATAGAGCCCCCAAATGCTCAGCACCAGGACCTTTTGGGGTCCTTCACAAGTCCCCTGGCCTGTGGAAGAAAGGGGGATGAAGGAGGGACAGGGGAAGAGCGAGCTGCATTCTGAACCCCATCCTGCTCCCCCTCAGCTCCACCATCTGAGCTCCTAAAACACAGCTGCTCTCACTCCCGGCAACCCAGAAGGCTGGTCCTTACTTCCTAACTCAGTTTCCCCAAGTTTTTTCTTTAAAAATGTTCACTCCTACAGAAAAATGGAGGACTACTAGAATGAACTCCCATACTCCCTTCATTTGAGCACTAATTATTAATGGTTTACACACTTTCTGTGTGTGCGTGGTGTGTAAACGACTTGAAAGTGTTTCCGCCTGCATCTCCTAAGAATAAGGACATCCCCTAGAGGCTCATATAAGAAAATTCACAACTTTTTCATTTCATTTAATGTGTAGCCCACATTCAAATTCCCCCAATTGTTCCTTTTGGAACGCTGCCAAGTGTCCTTTGTACTTTTGTTTGATTCTTTGAGTCTAAGACCAGTGGAGGTCCATGCATCATATTTTCTGGTCATGCTCTTTAGCCTCTTTTAACCTAGATTTGTGTTACTCAAACTGTGGTCATCAGACCAGCAGCAGCACATCAGGTGTTGGTAGAAATAGTTTCAGGCCCCACCCCCTACCTTCTGAATCAGAATCTAAGTTTTAACAAGATCTTCAGGTAGCTTGTGTGCATGTTAGTTTGAAAAGCACTTCCCTGAAATTCATACACCAGCGTACACACTTGTATACACATACAGAATAACTACTGCATTATTCTGCTTGATGGTCAGAAATTACCCTGTAGGAGGCCATGTGCCTTATTCCTTTCTGCATGTCTAGTAGCTCGTAGCTGTGTGACTTTGGATAAGTGACTTAACCTCTCTGTTTCTCAGTTTCCTCATCTGTAAAACAGATAATATAATAATTGACCCCAATGGGTTGGCATAGAATTCACTAAGTGAATGCATGTGAAACACTTGCAATTGCGCCTGCCACAAGATAAAGCCTATGTAAGTGCTTGTTATTGCTTATTCTTACTTGTATCATCTTTACCATTATCACCACTACCACCATCATGAAATCCAGCCTTTGGCACAGAACTAGAGCTCCACAGACGGGGGGTGGGGGGGGGTAGGAGGGGTAAAACCCTTTAAAACAAGAGAGAATATGTCAGAAAACCCTGGAACTACCTTCCTTCCGACCCTGGCCTCACTCCCCCACCCATGACCACTTCCTTGCTGATATCCAGACCTCCAAATTGGTGTCCATTCCAGCCCACCCTACAGCTCACGGAGAACTGAACTAACACAAGGCCATCAGATAAACCTGAGTGCCGGCTGAGGAGATGTGTGCTGCCTTCCAAACAGTGCTGGTCTTATTATTTCAAATGACAAGTAGGTCTCTCTGTGAATCTGCTTGTCATGTCAATTCAGTTTTTCTGTAAGTATATTTCTCATTTCATTTCCCTCTGTATACAAGTTACTGATGCAAGGCAGCAAAACTCCAGGTCAGCTGTGCTCCCTGGAGGATGACCTTGGCCTAGTCCTCAGTCCCTTGACCCCAACAGGCATGTGGGTCCTCCCTGCACAGACCATGATAAGTCTCTGAAAGTTGAGGGGCAGGGACATAGAAGAAGAAGCAAGAACAATAGGAAGTTGGGGCCTATTGAAGCTGACAGTGAAGGTGTGAGTTGGTTGTATTATTCTCTCTAATTGCATATACTTGGAACTTTCAAGAAGTTGAGGGAGAAAGCCTCTGAGAGCTGAGCATCTATGGCATGGGGTTGGCGGGATGAATAAGAGTTTCTGATCAATGAAACACAGAAACAACCCAGACAGAAAGAGGTGTCATAGGAGAAGAGCCCAGAGATGGATAGCCGGGGAAGGATTATTCTGTTTCAATGTCAACTGGTGAACCCAGAGTTTATACAGTCCCCACAAGTTAAAGGGTCAGTCCTCTTGAGAAGACTTGCCCTCAATTTAGACACCAGTTGCAAGTGTAGCCTGCACTTCTGCTGGCTACAAAGTTGGGGGTTCCTATGACCCCCTCGGTTTTGATAATTAACTTAGAATGGCACACAGAACTCAGGGAAGGACTATATTTATTATAATTTTATCATAAACGATACAGATGAAGACCAGCCACCTGAAGACACACATAAGGAAAGCCTGGGATGGGAAGATCCCAAATGCAGAGCTTCCATGTCCTGTCCTTGGAGAATCAGGGTATGTCACCCTCCAGGCACACCGATGTGTTCACCATCCAGGAAGCTCCACTGAGCTTCAGTGTCCAGAGATTTTATTGAGTTTTCATGGCATAGGGATGATCCATAACTCAATCTTCAGCCTTTGTCCCCTCTCCAAAGGTCAGATTCGTTCAAAGCTCCAACTCTCTAATCACATAGGTGGTCTTTCTGGTGGGCAGCCCCCACCCTGAGTCATCTCACCTCATTAGCATAAATTTAGGGGTAATCCAAGGGGCTCATGAATTATAAAGATGCTCCTATCATTTGGGAAATTCCAAGAGTTTGAAAAACTCTGTGCCAGTGCCCACGACAAGACCAGACAAAATTCTTTGCTATACCTCAAGGGTATAGGCAGTGGAGAACACATGACATCAGCCATGCATTAAGTACCCTCCCCACACCTATGCTGCTCTGGGCACGCTGACCTGCACTATACATCACTTAGTCCTCATGGACATCATGTAAGGTGTGTGTGTGTGGGGGGGGGAGAATAGGGTAAAAGGCAGAGAAAAAGGAGGAAGACAGAGGGAAGAAAAAGAGCAGGAGACAGAGGAGGTAGGGAAGGAGAGGGGGGAAAAAAACAAAGCAGGAAGGAGAAAGAGAGAGAAAGAGAGAGAGAGGAAGACGGAGGGAGAAGGAGGGAGAGGGGGAGGCAGGGAGAGGGAGTGATGGGCTTACAGCCAGGCTCAGCCAAACTTGGTTCTTCATCCCTCCAGCAAAGTGATTGGTCTAAGGGCAGCCAATCAGAATCCTTCCTTGGAAGTGACCAGCTGTCCTGTTTCAGTTTGGGTTACTGACAAACACATTCTCTAAAGGCATGGTGGGCATCCTTCAGACAGCACCAAAACGAGATGGGGATGGAAATAGGGAGAAAGAGAGAGAGATGGCAGTGTCCAAGAGGCCCTGGCTCAACCCTTGACCTTCCAAGTTACGTGAGTCAGCTATTCCCTTTTCTTCTGTTGCCTGATTCCAGAGATGGTCTGCTAACCCATGAGATGGCTTTGAAATCAAGTGTTGCACTGCCCCCCATCATGTTCTCTAAGCCCTCTGACGGCCAGGGCAGTGTTCAGGCCCTTTTCTTACCCAGTTGTTGATTGGTCCCAGCATGGGAAGGGAGACCTGCGTGCTACAGTAATTTAGAAACTTATATGAGCCCCAAGCTGATATCTGGGAGGGGTCCCTGCTCCATTTCAGCAGGAAACCCCTGAAGCGTGTCTTTCAGGTAGGAGACTGAAGTGAAACTTCTGCCATCAGCCAATCTGCAAAAGGCACATGCTCAGGGTTAAGCATGCGGGACAGGCATGCAAACTGGCCATGAGCAAAGAAACAGAGTAAACATCTAATGGGGGGCATCATGGGAATGGGCAGGGAATGAAAGAATGGAGGACATCAGGCACGAGACAGAGAGGAAATCAGAACACAGTGCATTTCTGCTACAAGTAGGATAGATGCCCCAGAATTCTGTGTGCCGGTTTTTGTGGCCAGCTGTTTCTAGAGAATCTAGGCCATGTTTCTCATTTATTATTGTTGTTAATAATTAGCAGCAGCAGGAGCCACAGTGAACATCCATTGGACCCTGGATGCCAGGCAGTGAGCTCGGCCTTCAGTTATTATCTCATTTAGCATGGTCAGGTGAGCGTGTTGCCCCATTTTATAGATGAGGATGGTAAAACTTGGAAAGGTTGAGTAATCCATTCCCAATGTCTCAGCTTGTAAGTGGTAAAGTCATTATGCTGATGGGAAAACTAAGGACCAGAGAGAGAAAAGGACTCACTCAATGTCACACAGCAAATCAAGACAGTAGCAGGAGTCAAACTCAAAACTCCAGGTTCTCGGTCTAGTACTCTTCCTTGGTCAGATTGGAACTATTTCATCAGCACCAAGGGAATGCTGTCCAGGGAGCAGGATATGCCATTAGGCTGACTGGCTGCTATTCTGCATCACTGGATCCTGCCATGAGAATTTTAGCCAATGCCAAGGGCTCAGAGAAAAGTCACATTCAGGCTAAATGGACCTGAGGCTATAAACTGGTGATCCGTGAGCTAGTCAGAAGTGTTTTTGTTTTCCTGTGGAGTGGTGTAAAAATTTGATTCAATACTTGAACACTGAGATTCCACACACAAATCGGGGCTATAACTTGGCAATCGATTCCACTGGACTTGGTGATAGATTGAATGTGAGAGTCCAGAATCCAGACTGAGAGCAGAGTATCAACCAAGCACAGTGAGTTATCCAGAGTCTATCATCCCTAGCTCCATCTCCATTCAGCAAACTGTTTTTGCCATTCCTACTATACATCCACCTAGGATCTGATGACCCTGGAGAAGGAAATGACCCAGTCCCAGCACCAAGTTGACCTCTGTGATAATCAGATATGTTTCTGCAATACTGCTGTGTAACAAACAACTCCAGATGATCAGTGGTACAACATTTGTTGCTCTTAGGTCTATAGCTTTGCTGGGGAAGCTCTATTTCTGACTTTGGGAGGAAGGGCAAGTTTGGGGCTGCTTTACATCTTTCTCCAGGACCATCAAGTAGTTACTCTCAGCATTCTGTTCTCACAACAAATGGCAAAGTGCAAGAGTCTGAGCAAAAACACACACAAGTATAAGGAAAGCCTCTGCTTTTGTTGCATCTACTAGCATTTCATTGGCTAAGTAAGTCCCATGGCCGTACTCAAAGTCAATGGGGCAGAGATAAATATCCCACAGTTCTTAGAGAAAGACATAGCAAAGTCAAATGACAAAAGGTGTGGATGTATAATCCTATTACAAGGAGGGAGTGAAGACTTGGGAATAATCAATCTACTACACTCCTAACAGATCACTTTTAAGTCATTGATTTGCCAATCTGCTGGGCCCTGCAGGCAAGGAAGACAGGGGAGCCAGGGGGTGGATTAGCATCTGTCTCTACACTAGGCCAAAACACCCATGCTCGGAGCTACACAGAGAATATGAGGCCACGGGAAAAAGTATTGGAGACAGTGGAGCAGATTGCAGGTCTTGGCTTTTGGAAAAGGTGAAGAATAGCCAGGCTCAGTGGTCCTGGGACCTGTGGCCAGAGGCAAGTGTCAGAGCATCAAGGCACAGCTCCTCCCACTTCCCCAAGAACAAGTCAAAGCTAATGAGGAAGAAGTCTGAGAAACGGGCCCCAAGGGGCGACACAGCCACTCCACCAGAGGCAGTTCTCACTAATTGGCCTGCTTTGGCTGGTGGCTCACCAAACACAGGACAGGAGCCCAAGTCCAGCATGGCTCCCTCAGCCTCCAGGTCAGGGCTCAGACATGGGCTGAGCACCGGGCAGCCAGCCAGGCCAGGCTTGGCCAGGATGTATCTGAAAAGCTCCTCCTGCCTGAGTTGCTGAGACTCTGACAACTGTGCTTTCACCCACTTCAAACCTCAGGCTTTCTTTGAGAAAAGCTGTGCAGTGAGACTGAGGAAAGGAAAGATGGCGATTGGAAATTCACAGACTGGGTCTTGTAAGGGGGTGGAATCCTTGGTGGGCGTGGTTCTCCTGGGTGAGACAGAAAGACCACCCTCCTCTCTGTTCACGCCCTGACCCTATCTGTTTAGAGCAGCCTGGCAGAGGCTTTCATAGCAGCATCCTGGCTTCCTTGGTGACACTGACCAACAAGTCGTGACTTATATCTCCATCAGCTGCCAAGACACATCAAGATGCCTCACCAAGGGTGAAGGATGCTTCTCTCCATTAGATTGGCCTGTGCAGACAGGAAGTCCCACCAACCCCAAACTTCAGTAGCCAAATCACCTTAAGCCCATGCCCAGGAAGAAAACACATAATAGATTTCAAAGCTGAGCTCAGGCCTCCTGCCCTGGAATTCAAAATCACATTGGTAGTCCAATCTCATGAGAATAGCAGAGATGACCAAGTTCACCTCCATAACTTCACAGCTGGGGAAACTGAGGCTTTGCATTTAAGTAGTCCTCAAACATTAGTTTTCCCCTAATAAGAGTAAAGAAAATGAGGACTTAACCTCTGGGCCAGACACGATGCGACGAACCAGGGCAGCTGACAGCTCTTACTGCATGATTATAAGGGTGAGCGAAAGGGACCTGGCAAAGGCACCTGGGGCAGGGACATGGCTTGGTGGGCGGAGCATGGACTGGATTTCAGCCCCCATTCGCTTGCTCTCCAGCCACAATAGGCACAGCCACACATGACCGTCCTGCCCAGCACTGTCCTTGTGAGGCGGATACTATTTGTAGCATCAATTAACAGATGGGAAAATGAGGATTAGAGAAGGTAACTTGCCAGATTATACAGAATTAGTAACATGCAAGTCTCTCAAGTTTGTGGTCTTAGAAAATAGGATAACACAATGGTGAGCTCCCTTGCCCATTTTTTTTGCTTTTGAACTTGTCAGATATTTTATTGTTTTATGACCTGTTACTTGGAAAATATCAGGTTTCTGGGAAGAGTTAGCAACATATTAAACTAGCTCAATGGTGGAGGTCTAGTCATCTGTTTAGAAGCAAAACACCCCAAGGAGGGCAGACCTGGGGAAACAGTCCATCTAACTAGTTTCACCTTCACCCTGGAAAGTGGAAACATGGTTTGCCCACAATCCTACCAGGAGTCAGAAGCCAATCCAGGCCCTGACACTCGGGCCAGCGGTCCCCACCTCAGCAGGCCAAGTGCAAATACGGATAGCCCTCCAGCTTTGTGCTCTGTCAGGAGACAGGGAGGAACAGGAAAGGGAGGGGCCGGGCAGCTCCCTCTAGAGTCCAAGCCCTTAACCAGAAGCTCGGGACCAGGATGGGAAGGAGCAGGGGCTGTAACAAGTACCACTGTATTGGCACCATCCTGCTCGGTCCTCTGGATGAAAAGGTCACCCAGCCCACAGTCAGGTTTCATAGCCAAGGGCTCACCCATGGCTCTCTGCAAAGCTATGCATTTCATAGTCAGATAAGGAAGCACCTCCCTTCCGGGGGCAGCCAGGGTACTGTCTTCTCCTGACACCCCCTGAACAGACCTATTACTCTTAGACAAACGCACGTGACTGCAATGCCCAACCACCTAACTGTCATCCCTGCATGGCTTTGCCCATGCTCTCACCTCTGCCTGCTCACCCTTCCTCCCTATGCCATCCTTTACCGAGGTCCTACGGATCCTTCAGCCGAGGAAGGACATCCCCTGGGAAGCCCACCTGACAGCCCCCCACTCTTCACTGCTGGACTAAATGTCTCCCCTATGGGCTCCCAAAATGCCTTCCTTTCTCATTCACTGAATGAGATTCTGCATCTGTTTTGTTTTGGGTTTTTTAACCCCATACGTCTGTAAGACACAGGAACTATTTTATATTTTATTAACACTAGAAAGCACGTAGCCCTTGTGCCCTCCTCATAGGTGCTCAGTAAACGTGTTGAGTGAATGAATGGTGAATTATCATTATGCACACGATAAAGAGTAGAGTTGGTAAGTTGTAGTGTGCAGTGTGTAGTGCGCAGAGAATAGATAGCTTCAGCCAACAGTGGGTGCTCACTGAAACTTAGTTTGAATATGACTAAAAAGCCAGCCGGGAACCCCAGATGGCTGAGGGCATCCTGATGGCGCCCCCAGGCATCTGGACTGTAAACACCAGTAAGTATACCTATTAATCCAGCAGTGTCTCTGGGTCTCCGCCCAGAGGGGTTCACGCACCCAGGACCCATGGTACTGCAAGAATAATTACAGCAGAGGAAGGATAAACAAGAGTGGATGATGGGATAACTGAGCAGCTGTCAGGCCCTTCCCAGGGCCTCGAGGAGCTCCCGGTACCTCAGGCAATGCCTGGAGGAAAGTGCCTGCAGACATCAGGGGGGCTTGTCAGAAAACAGTGACACAGACAGAAAAGGCCAAGGTTGGAAGAAAGAGCTGGTTTACTCTGGATGGCTTCCAAGAGAAGCCATTACAATGATGCATAGCTGGAGGGGCCCCCAGGGAGACTGTCTCCTCTTGAGGACAAAATATGAAGCCATCAGTCAAATTTCAACACCCTCCCATTAGAAGTCTGCTTGAGGATAAAGACAGTGACTATATGATCCACAGCTTAAGAACCAGCCCTAGAGGCAATGCCCAGGAGAAGGTCATTTATAGAAGTGCTCAGGTGAAATGTATGATTTGGGGGTGGGGGGGATCCTGATGCAACCGCTACTGTCTCCTCATAAGGAGGCCCCCTCAGGGAAAGGCAGTGAAAGGGGCAAGAGTTATTAATTCTCAAACCCTCTAAATGTCCACTGGCCACGGGGCTGATCAATATCTCAATAGATTATCTATACTGTGTATTGAGTCCCTCCCCCTCGTTAATCATGTTAGACTCTGGTCCTCATCTTCACACAAGGAAGGGGCTTGTACTCCCACTTTATAATGACCAAGATGGTGGGGCACAGTTTGGCTAAGAATCTGCCCTGATTGCCCTACATCGCTCATCTGGGAGATGTTGGGGGTCAAGACTTGAATGAATGCATCTGTCCCCAGCGCTCACTGTCTTTCCTCTACCCCATACTGCTGTTGGCTCTGACCTCACTTCTCCCCAAAGAAGAGGCCAAGCTCCAGCTCAGGACGGCTGGAGCGCCTCCAGGTCATGAAGCACATTGTTCACTCCCCGATCTTATTTCGGCATGTGTAAAACAGGGATCATAGTCTCACTCACCAAGTTTTTTGGGGGATAATATATACCATGCTTGGTACATAGCAGTTCTTTGACAACCATTAGCTCTCTCTTTTCTCTGCACTGTTTTCTCCCACATCCTTTATGATGGGATTACACATTTGGAGACATAGCTCCTCTACGACAGATATTCAGGCATGTCCATCTAATGTGTCCCTTCCCTAGTACCTTGTACTGGGTTGGCATCTCAACAAGTACTTGGTAAATATACATTATTGAGCCGCTGCTGAGCAGATCAGGCACTGAACACAGTGTTGACTCTGTGCTAGGTACTAGAGACCAAGGTCTCTGATCATCCCTCCCACCTTCCACCTGCCAGGATATACACTTTTTTACTTTCTTCCCAGATCAAAATAGCACATAACCCTGACCCCTCAAGCTAGATGGGCAAATCCCCTTCCCTCTCCCCCAGTAGTGGAATCCCCTCAACAAATCCGCAGATCGATCTCTCAGTCTCTGCCAAGACACTTTCAGCAGTACAGAACTCACTTCCTACAAAATGCTCGTCTATATTTGAAATTACAAGGAGGTGGGTTTGGCTCTCAGCCAAGTCAGTGAGTCCTTCTAGCAACTCTACTAAACATGTGCCAATATCATCAGCCCGTCCTGCAGACATGAAACTAGGGTTCAAAGAGATGAAACAATTTCCCAAAGGTCACACAACCAGCATGTCATGACTGTATTTTTCAAGGCACAAAAAAACAGGTAGTGCACAATTGATAAATATTAATGGTTGACTGACAGCTCTATTCCTAGGAGGGGCATTCCTAGTGACTCCACATCTCCATGTAAACCCCATCCCAGAATTTCCAGCATTGCTTTTGGGAAGCCTAATAATGCAGACAGCCTTCAGCTCTGTTAAGACATAAATCTCAATAAATGATTTCCAATAACATAGTTCTTGCCAGGAAAGGAAACATTTACACCATTGCCCATGCATAATATAGGTTAATCTCTCAGGATGCATTAAATGTGTAAATATTTAGAGTGATGCAAAGCTCTGGTTGTGAGCCAGGCCACTCTGCCAAAAAGAGGAGACGCTGAAGGGAGAGGGTATTTTTAGACTTGGACCCAACTTGACACTGCCCGTAAGTACTTTGTGTTAGTGGGCACAGCACACGATCCTGCTACTGATTTGCCAGGCAGGAAATAACATGTTGGTTTCAAACAGATGCTCCCGAACCCTTAATGGAAGCTGATGACTTCAAGATGGGCTGGATGCTTTGTGGCTTCTTCTGAGACAGTCAAAATTAGGATGGGACTTGGAGCGTGACAAAGCACCAAATCTGCCAAAGATGTGCTGAAGTAACCCAAGAGTGGAGATGGGTCCAATTAAACATGTGCTGGAATCAAAGGCACATACAGGAAACAGGGAATTTAGTTGGCCTTTGGAAGAAGCAGAGGATGAAGGCAAGTGGAGGGAAGAGAGGAAAATGCTGATGGGCAATATATTTTAACTAAATATGAGATCGAACCATATGAAATGGCTGATATTTGAGGGTTGTTGACCAAAAATATGGTACTTTCACATGGATGAATCTAATAATAATAGAGATATATTAATATTTATTAATGTAATATTATAACCACTGCCATGTCAGGGATGCAGCAGCAGTCATATAACTGTCCACAACGCGAGATCAGGGTCCACAATACAGACACAGGTCACGTAAACTGTGGAGTTTATACGCTGAAGTGAAAAGACCTAAGTATTTTTGTGGAGATGGGAAAAAACACACACACACACACACACACACACAAAGACAGGAAGGATATGCTATGGTCTGAATGTTTGTCCCCCCAAAACTCATGCTGAAATCCTAATCCTCAGAGATGGTTGTATTAGGAGGTGGGGCCTTTTGAGAGGGGCTTAGGTGATGAGGGTAATGCCCTCATGAATGGGATTAGTGCCCTTATAAAAAAGGCTCCAGAAAGATCCCTACCCCTTTCGCCACCTGAGAACATAGTGAAGGTACTGCCTCTGAAGGTACTGCCAGGAAGATGGTCCTCACCGAAATGTGACTATGTTGGCACCTTGATGTTGGACTTTCCAGCCTCCAGAACTGTGAGCAATAAACGCCTGTTTATAAATCACCCAGGCAGTGACATTTTGTTACAGCAGCCTGAACAGACTAAGACAGGAGATGAGTGCCCTCAGGGCACAGACCAGTTAAAACCCCGGCCAAGCTTCTGCAGCTCCTATCACCATTGCCCTGGCCCCTGAGCAATGCAGCAGAGAACAGAGCCCACCTCTGTAGTACACGCACAGCTGGGGTTCAAGTCCTCACCGTGCTCCTTACGAGCTGTAGTGGCCTGAATGGTGGCCCTCCAAGAGATATGTCCATGCCTTGACTCCTGGAACCAGTGAGTATTACCCTGGTAAACATTATACCTTATATGGCAAAAGTTGGATTAAGTTAAGGATCTTGAGAGGAGGGGTTTATCCTGGATTATCCAGAAGGGCCCTAAATTCAATGTCAAGAGTTCTCATAGGAGACAGACACAGAGAGGAGAAGAATAAAGAAGAGGAGGCAATGTGACCACAGAGGCAGAGGCTGGAGTGATGTGGCCACAAGCCAAGGAATGCTGGAGCCACCAGGAGCTTAAGGAGGCAAGGAACAGACTCTCCCTCCGGCTTCTGGCCTCCAGAACTAGGAGACAATAAATTACTGTTGTTGTTGTTTTGGGTTTTTTTTGATGGCAGTGTCACTGGCCCTCATATGTGGGATCCGAACCAGGGCCTCTGGCTTCCCAAGCCAGCATTTAACCACCGCGCCACTCGGCCGGCCCTAAATTACTGTTGTTTTAAACCGCCAACTTTGAGAGCATTTGTCACAGCAGTCCCAGGAAACTAATACACAAGCCTTCTGCCTCACCTCTCTCATCTGCAAAATGGAATAATACGAACCTCATGAGAGGAGCCACATGAAGTGTTTAGCACGATACCTGACATACACTAAGCACTTGGTAAATGAAAGATGCAATAAGCAAACCACAGCACAGACTTAAAATTGAGTTGGACCTAAGACAATGGAGATAATTGCCTGCCACATATGTATTTGGTGCTTAAAAGATGTGAAAACTCCAAATATGAGAAGTAAGGAGTCTTTGGAGCAGGCTCGAACCACTTGCCTCAGCCAGTTTCAGATCACAACTTGGAGCTAAGAGCCTTTCTTTGATAACTCTCAAAGCACCACCAGCAAAAGCTGCTTTGCAGGCCGGCCGAGTGGCACGATGGTTAAGCTCTGGCTTGGGATGCCAGCACAGCAGCCCCTGTTCAGGTCCCACATATGAGGGCCAGTGACACTGCCCTCAAAAAAAAAAAAAAAAAAAGTTGCTTTGGTTAAATATATATACATGTATATGCATATATATATATATATATATATATACACACACATATATATATGTATATATTAGTTATATACATGTATACATATATATACTTTTCCAGAATACTTACATATATTTACATATATACAGAATTGCATATTGGACACAATTTAAGCAATTGGGAATCTGGCATTTTGAGCTTGTTCAGCCATTGGAAAACGTATCTTTCAAAAAGATACTTTAAAAAAAATAGGACACAAGGGAAGAAGATGGTTATTAAAAATGCTTAAGAGCCTTCCTGAACTTCAAATAGGCTCTTCACAACAATAATACTGATGATTTAAGGGAAAAATGAATCAAGACTCTATTGATTAAATGTTCCTTAAATTATGTGTGGGATTTAAAATGTGTGGCAGCATGCAAATCACGTTGGAGGTAAAACGTTTGAAAAATCACCAAGACATTTAAAGAACTGGGAATGTGGCTGCAGTTTCAGCCCCAGGAGTCAGCAGCCTGGGAGAGAAAAACAGTCAACCCAGAACCCTGCAGACCATCTGTGGCCCAGGGCAGTCATGCCAGTCCCAGAGCCCTGACGGCAAGCGGTGACGTCTACTTCCTACTGATCTCCCTAAGCCTCCAGTGGTCTGGGCTCTGCACAATACCTCAACATATCATTCATTCTAGAAACCTTTACTGAGCATCTACTAGGTACCAAGCCCCATGCTCAAAGCCAGAGGATACACAGCACACAGTCGAATGCATCCATTACGATTCAGAGGGTTAAGAACCATGACATGAAAGATAGGGGGTGGGGAGCTGCGAATACCCACTGGGACAGCACATGCCCTTTCCAGAGACACTAGGGGGCAGGGGGCTTCCGGAAGGAAAGGAAGTCTAAGAGGAGAGTTGAAGGGTGAGCCAGCATTGGCCAGATGCAGAGAGAACATAGGGGAAGAGAGAAATTCAGAAAGGAGGTGGGGGTGGCACAGACGAGGGGCCAGAAGCTCGGGGGAGTGAGGGTAAGAACAGAAGCAAGCGCCCCCAGGCCTGCCTCTGGGCCCTCCACCGGGGCCACCCGCTCAGCCTCCACTTGGCAGCAGCCGGACTGCACTTCCCAAGGGCTCCTGGCTCTGCTCACGCATGTCTTCAGTCTCCTGAATTCCTGAGTGAGGGACTCCCTCCCACAGAACCCCACCGGCCCACCCTAGGCCTCAGACAGGGAGGACAGCCAGACAGCATGTGTGGAGGCCTCGGAAGACGTGATGTTTTGGGTTCACATGGTAACTTCGCAGCGTGAAGGACAAATCCTCTCCCCGGTGACCTGTGACTAACCAACTTGCACTCCCAGCACCCCTTTCTCCTGACTTAACACCGAGCCAAGTGGCAGGCTCTGTCCATCTCCCTTCCTTCCCTGTCCCACGAATCTATGCTAAGCGGGATCCCTCCCTTGTCTCTCTAGCCTGCCCCATAGAGACCTGAGAGAAAAGACAGGCTGAGCACAAAACCTCCTCCAGGAACAGCTGGAGGGAAGAGCAAAGCTTGGGGACCAAGTCCCTCCACCCTCAGTCCTCACTGTGGACTCGCTGCCCCCAGAAGCAGTATCTGGAGGTCCCGGAATGTCCCAGTGCACAGGCAGTGGCAGCAGGTCTCCCTGTCATGGGCCACATTCACCATGCATCACCCAAATCCCAATTTAACCTACAAGCTGCTCAAGAACAACGTCCTCTTCTGCACGTTGTTCTGCCACATGTGGCCCAGTGCCTGGCACAAAGATGGTGCCTCATAAATGTAGTGAAGGAATGCACGTAGACATCCTGAGGACCAGGCACAGGCCCCTTCACTGTTGCTTTGAAGCTCACCTTGACCAGTGACACAGTGACACAGGATGATGAGCCTCATCAGAGACTCACTCATCCAAAGCAGATTCACCCGGAGTCCTACAGCACTGAGAGAAAATCAGAACAAGAACTTGGGCCTCGGGGCCCACACACCCCACCCCACCCCACCGACCTCACCTTTCCCATCGCACTACTGACTCTCTAGGTAGAATCGATCTTTCCCTGTATCCATCGGTGCACCCAACAGGGCACATAATGAGGGAAAGAGGAGGAGAAAGAGAAGGGAGAAAAGAAAAAGTAACTCGTAATCCCCAGTCCTTGAGAAGTTGGCTACCAGCCCTCAAGAATTGCATATTTGATTTTAAGATATTATTTCCCCCCTTTCCTCCTTCCACGAAGTGGTGCATGGCCCATTTATATATTTAATTAGAATGGATTAAAATTAATAACATCTTGAGTGGTTCCTGACCCTTCTTGAGATAATTGGAGACACCCTGGGGTGATGAAAAACTAGGAGGAAGAATTGCTGATCCAACCAACAGAGGCTGAACTTTTTCATGTGTCTGTAATCAGCACATCCCCTAATCACCCTCTGTGTATATATATTTTTTTAACAAAGACAGGTATCCTTAGGATTGGAGTCACGTCCTGTCCCTTGGGCTGCAGGGCTGAAGGCATGCCCTTGGCAGGTAGACCAGCTGAAATCTGTCCTGTCTGCACCGGCCAACTGATACACAGCTCTCACATATATTTTAAGTTTCTTTTAAAGATTGTTATTACATTATTTTTCTCCACAGGTACAAATATATAAAACATTTCTGAGCACCTACTGTGTGTCAAGGGATGTGCTAAGTACTCTCACATCCATTAACGTGTCCATTCTTCACAACAACTCCATCGGAGCAGAGAGGATGCAGAAGCCATGTGATTCTCTCCCATTTGACAGTTGAGAGAACTGAAGTGAAAGATGGTGCAGGAGCCAGATTCTGGATTGAAACCCAGCCCCTGGGGGTCAGCTACTACCCGACAGAGTGCGAGCGATATCACACATGTTAGTCCCACCTTTAATCAGCCTCACGTTATCACTAACGTGCCCAGTCTCTGCTCTCCGCACAGCAGCCTGTAGGCATGGACATGGGCATGGTAGGGCCTCCTTCGTTGTCTCAACACCTTCCACTTACTCGGACCCAAGGGTGCAAACTGCGATGAGTGGACAAGAGCTGAAGAATAAGGCACAACCATCCCTAATGATAAGGGGGAAGTCAGAGAGGTGAGCCAAGCTCACGGGACCCTGCCTCCAGGGCCCTAACAGCTACACTGCACACAGAGGTCTGCTACGGAGGGGGCAGAGGGGGACCCAGGATGGCATCAGGCAGCACTGGGTTCAAACCCTGCTCTGCTTCTTACTGTGTAGGACAGGTATGGAACCTCAGGTAAGCCACCTAAGCACCCCACAGGTCAGCTTCTGCACCTGTGAAATGAGCAGGCTCACGCCTGTCCATTGGAACCTTGACAATAATCATAACGTAATGATAATAAAGCCATCATTGGGAGAGCGCCTAACATGCTAGTCACCATTTTGCAGATGCGGAAACAGGTTTAACGTCACGCGGTCACACAGAGACACCTGTCTGTCTCCATGACACTTCCTGGCTCCTCATACTGTGGAGATACCTGGTTTCCAGGCCCACAGTGAGGACAATGAGCTTTAAACAGTAACTGAGAAAGGCAAGGCTTTGTTTATCTTCTTTGGGGTCACTCCGAGCTCCAGAGGCCAGTAACACCCACTCCCCTGGTATTTCCCACACCTATTTGGGCAAATGCCCCATCACCCCCAAGCATCGGTCTCCTCACTGCTGTCCCCTGGATGACAGATGGGAGCATTCCTGCTTCCACAATGAGGACCGTGCATGGGAGCAGGACAGCATTTCTGGGTCAAATTAGGTCAAGCCAGATCCGAGGCGCTGGAGCTGCTATGGCACTAGGTAATAAAATCCGCGCTGGTTCGGCCTGGAGCCATTTAATTTGGGGGAGGCAAGATTTAGCTGACTTGAAAGAAGGGGGAAGCAAGCTTGCAGAAAGAGATTGATTTCAGCGAAACACAAATTCATACTCACTAAATGCCTTAACACTTTCGAATCAATTAAAATGAGATAGAAAACAGGCACAGAGAACTAAAGGATGGCGGCAGGCCCGACTGGAGAAAGGAGGGCGGGAGGAGGGAGGCTTCCTGGGAAGCAGAGCAGGCCTCCAGGCCAGGAGACACCCCCCTCAGGCAGGAGGGGCATGCTGGGCTCTAAGATGTTTCCTTTTCCAGGCCCTGGGGGACTGGTGAGCAGTGGACACAGGGCATGGGTCACGGGTTCTCAAAACTCAGTGTCAGAATCAGCTTTGGCAGGATGACGGTAGGGAGGTACATGTGTGGAGTCCCAGGGCCATTTCCGGAGGTTCTGATCCATCAGGGCTCTGGAGGAGATGACGATGTGCCTGTTTAACCCCAGTCTCCAGGGCAGGTGGTTAGCAAGGACTAAACTAGAGATACCATGGTGTGCCTCTCCTCCTGCCTCTGACCACCACATCCTGCTCATCCCTGGGGCTACTGCAGGAAGCCTGGGGATAGACAGTGAGAAAGACCTTTGCATCAGCCCATTTGGAGAAGATAAGGCCTCTGGGGATATACTTAGGAGAGGGAGTCACAGGACTTGGAAAGTGCGGGTGGTGGGAGAGAGAGAGAGAGGGGTCTTCACAATCCCTCAGGATCCAGGCTTGGATTGCCCACATCCCACAAGGATTAGACATGGCTCAAAATGGGGATGGGCCACTCTGAAAGACAACTGGGCAGTTTTTTACAAAACTAAACCTCCTCTTATCCTCTTATCAGACAATCCAGCAATCATGTTCCTTGGCATTTACCCAAAGGAGTTGAAAACTTATGTCCACACAGGAAGCTATACATGGATGTTTATAGCAGCTTTACTCATGATTGCCCAAACTTTGAAGCAAACAAGACGTCCTTCCATGGGTAAATGGATAAACAAACTGTGGTGCATCCAGACAATGAAATAGTATTCAGAGCTAAAAAGAAATGAGCTATCAAGCCACAGAAAGACATAGAGGAAACTTAAATGCGTATTGCCAACTGAAAGAAGACAGGCTGAAAAGGCTGCATACTGCGTGATTCCAACTATGTGACATTCTGGAAAAAACAAAACTATGGAGACAGTAAAAGATCAGTGTTTGCCTGGGGCTGGAGAAGGGGCGATGAAGGAATAGGCAGAACACAGAGAATTTTTAGGGCAGTGAAACTGTTCTGTATGATGCCATAATGATGGAGGCATGTCATTAGACTTTTGTCAAAATCCACAGAATATATAACACCAAGAGTGAACCATAATGTAAACTACAGGTTTTGAGAGATAATAATATGGCCATGTAAATTCATTGATTATAACGAATATACCACTCTGAGGATATATATGATTATGGGGGGGCGGGGGAGGCTGTGACTGTATGGGAGTAGGAGAAGTCTCTCTTCTTTCTGCTCTATTTTACTATGAACCTAAAACTGCTCTAAAAAATAAAAACTAAAAAACAAAAACAGAGCAAGAATTTGTCTCAGGTCCCATGAAATAGAGGATGTGCTAGGGAGGCAGAGTGGTGGAACACGGGGTGGGGATTGAAGCAGTTGGGGACACAGCAGGAGTAAATCCAGGCTGCTGGCCAGGTGCCCATTCCTTATGGGTAGGTGAAGTCTGGCATTGCAAAATCGGAACAGGAAGCGCAGGCCCTCCTTCCCACCCTTCCAGCCCACACAGGTGATGGCGCAAACAGCAGCAAGATCTCCATGACAGAGCAGCCCCTGTGCTGAAATTCTCCGAGATCCCTTAATTCCTCCCAAAGAAAACAGTTCAAACAGGTGCATAAACCAGCGAGTTGAAGAGGAAGCTTCAGCATCATTATCCTCTGGGCAAGGCCGCCTAATGCCCCTTTAATGCAGACTCTCCCTGCTTGCTCCTAACTAGGGCTGCTCTCCTTCAGGCGCGTCCTATAAAATGCATAAATATGCTTCAAGGAACTGAGAGAGCTCCTAACAGCCTTTAATAGCTATCATAAAATGAAGGCTAAAATATGTGAAGAGGGATTGGTCATGATAATAGTGCAAGGTATGAAAGCAGTGAATTTTCCAGCGCCTTCCTGGCTGCGTTTTATAGCAGCAAGAAGTTGCTTATAGTCAGAAGCATGCCCAGATGAGGGGGACCAGGAAGGGGACATCCAGTCTCTGGTCAGAGAATCCTGGATGGTTGAACTGGGAAAGCAGGGCCAATACCTGGAGCATACTTGCATAAGGTCAGACAGCCAATGGCAGGCTCCAATCTGCCATGATTCTGTGTAGTTCAGGTGGAGAAGGTCCAAGGAATTTGCGTTGTTCATTTATTCTCTGGGTGACTGAGATTAAAAAAAAAAAAAAGTAGTCTATATTAAACAAGCCTGTGACTGAAATAAGTTGGCCCTGGATACATAGATTCACCCCCAAATCACTTTGGGGGCCAGAGGCTGGTCTGTTGATGGAGCTCGCAGCCTGAGCTCTACCCAGAAACTGGACAATTACCCTGCAGCACATTAGCAAGGGAGGACAAAGACAGGGTACAAAACTGAGACCCTGAAGGCCAGAGGACGGTTTTCCAGAATGGGTGGGTGCTATGATGAGCCTGCTGTGAGCACCCCAGGGTTCTGACACACGAGCTGGCAGGAGAGCCCACAGCTCATAGACAGCAAAGCCCCTAGTTCATATCCTGGCCTGAAACAGGAGCTCAATACACAGCAGTTTTTGACAGGTGCAGCACTGACTGTCTACAGAGGTGCACCCACCAACATATAAGCTAGGGGCTTTGCATGTATAATCACATTTAACCCTCACAGTGCTAAACTGGAGTCTAACCACACTGACTTACAGGTACATGTGGACCTAAGGTTGTTGAAATAATGTCCAGACAACACAGCCTGGAACCCGGCACTTGTTCATGACCCTGCCATGGTCTAGGGCCTACTGGTCTCCCAATACTTAGGTTCTGCCTTATGGTCTACTGCCTCCTTTGTCCTGGTGACAATGGAATGGCTACTTACATCTGACCCTGAGGACCTTTAGGACATAAGACTCCCTGCTGCTCAGGCTCACACCCCCTCATCCCAGCTATGGCTTAAGAATCCAGCTTTCCTGACTGCCTGGGGTCCCAGCCCAGCCATCCTACTCCTGAGAACATGAGATCTAAAAAACCACATTTCTTTCAGTCCATCCAAGCTGACTGAGCAAAGCTCTGGGAGACCCCTGCTCAAGTCAACTGACAAAACCTCAGCTGAGGTCTACATCTCACAGAAGTCAAATCCAAACAAAGATGGGGTATGGGCAAGAAGAAAAGGGTACAGCTTTCCTTATAAGCTTTGCTCCCTGGCCAGATGGGGGTGGGGGACAGTTGACAGTGCTCAGCACAAATAACTTAAGATTCTGGTGTGATCTAAGGTCATCCTGAAGGCATTCAGAGGCAAAGACACACACACAAAAATCAAATGTAGAAGGACTAGTTAGAAAAACAAAACCATCGGTCTTCCCAGACAATGGTCTTCATGGAAAACCTAAAATGAATCTACCATTATTAGAATTAATAAAAAAAGCTAGCAAAATCATTGCACATGAAAGCAATGTATACAACTTAATTATATTTATTTTAATATCAAGTACATATAAATAAAAATTTAAAAGGCAGCATTTATAGCAGCAACAAAATGCATAAAGGGCCTAAGAGAATCTAACAAAAGATGCTCAAGACCTTTGTGGAAGAGATTAGAAAGGTTTACTGAAAAACATTGAAGAAGAGCAAAATACATAAAGAAATAGACTAATTTGGCACAAAGATTCAATGTCACAAAAATATCAAGTTGAGGAGAATTGGCACATACATTCTATGTAATTCTAATAAAAATTCCCAACAAGGTTTTCTGTGGATCTTGACAAGTTGATTTATAAATAAATAGTGTGTGTGTGTGCGTGTGACACACACGCACACACACATATATATAATTTTCAGCTTGCTCAAAAGAAGACAAATGTATATTGAAACTACACTGAGATGCTAATTATCATCCAAAATTTTTCAAAAAATATACAGGGCAAAAAATACTTTCATACACTGTTGGTAAGAACTCAAAATGGTCTTAGTGCCCCAGAGGGGAAATACTACAGAAGATGATGAAGTTAAATAAAAACCATGTCATCACAAATTCCAGCAGCCCTGATGTTCTTTACTGTACGTGCATGCATGGATGGGTCCATGTACGCATGTGCATATTCTAGTTCTAGCCACTGAAATAGTCCAGACACAATGTCTAAGCCAATTGCTTAGTCATTAGTGAGGGCTCCTTACATACACCAAAACTGCAGCTTTTCTAAATTGCATTTTGCACTAATAAGAACCAGGACTTCTTGGACAAATGGCTAATTCCAGGTCTGTGGTGAAAAATGTCCATGATGAGGCTGGAACACTTTGTAATTTCAGATTTCAAAGACGCTAACAAAACTACTGGGTCATATAAAAAGATTTCAGAATAACTTGAAGACTCCCAGTAGCCATAGATGGGGCCATTTGGACATCAGTGAGGATAATGACTACAGTGGATTAAAACACATAGATCCAATTCATGAAGTCATAAGGATATTTTAAAAAACATATTTGTTGCCTTTGGAGGATTCTCATCAAGCCATTATTTTGAAAACTGGTAAATAAAAGAATCACTGACTGTGCTCAGTACAGATAACTGACTCTGGTGTGATCCAATCTGTCCTGTTTTTCTCTATAGAGTGTACTTTAAGGTCATTATAGTTAATTAGGGAGGGATTCATTTTTATAAAATAACTCCAGCTAATAAGTAGGAAGGAATACCGCCATTTTGTAATTCCAAGTGAATTAATGGATCTAGGCCATAATGATCAATGGCTGCTATTAACACAAAAGGAAGATGACAAAATATCATGTGTCTCCTCATGGACGTGCATACCACCGCCTATGAAGTAGTCTTGCCTCTCCCTCTCCCCAAAATGAATTTAAATAAGATCAAGTCTCAAACTATTTAACAAGAAATACAGAGAACCAAAGAACATGGTAAGTGACACTACCATGATATAATACAAAGCCCAGACCATGATAAACTCTTGGGGTGAAACTTCACTTGAATCCTGATTCAAACAGTTTATACATATATGAAAGAGTTTGACAATTTTGCTTTGTTAACTAGATATGTGAGGTCATTAAGTTTTAGATGTGGTAATAGTATTATGCGTATTTTAAAGAGTCCTTAAATACATAGACATGAATAAAAATAGCCAAGATACCACAGAAGCCAAAGGTAGACAAGCTTGCCCACCTGTCATCAAGTTTTATAAGAAAACTATATTAACCTAGCAGATAAGGTGATACTGGTGCAGGCCAGGCAAATTGACTACTGAAGCAATAGGAAGCAATAGTGTGTGTGTGTGTGTGTGTGTGTGTGTGTGTGTGTGTGTACTTTTTTTTGACAGAGCTAAATTTCTCAGGTAAATAGGAGATGGTAGGACTAATCAATAACTGGTGCTAGGACAATTGAATTGATTATGCATATGGAAAATAAACCAGTTGAAAAAAGAAGACAGATCACTTAAACTACACTAAAATTAAAAACTTCTGTTCAAGACATAGCTGAAAGTGAGAAGATGGCTCAAACTGGGAATGACATTTGCCACATGTAGACAAGACCAAATGATTAGAATCCAGAATACAGATTTAACTGCTAAAATCAGTGAGAAATAGCCACACAATCCAATTCAAAACTGTAAAAAAGACTTGAACAGGTATTCTCAAAAAGAGAAACTAGAACAGCTAATAAACTTTGGAAAAGCTATCTCATTATGTAATCAAGAGACTTTAAATTGAAAGCATGATAGAATATATTCTCATACCCAATTAAAGAATCTGACAATACAATGTGCCAGTGAAGATGTACAGTAATGAAGCATCTTACACACGACCAGAGAGAGTGTAAATTAACTCCAGCAACTTGGCATCAACAACTAGAGTTGAGTTTGAGTTTTACATAAGGCTCAGTAATTCTATTCTTAAGTACATACCATATGTGCACCCAAATATACTTACAAGAATGTTTATAGAATGGTTTTCTAGAAAAGACCCAGAAATAGTCTTTAATAGGAAAATGGAGAAATAAACTGTGGCATGGTCACATAATGGGATGGGATGTGACAGTGAAAAATAATACAGGTCAAATACACAGGTCATCATGAATCAACTTTACAAACTTAATGGTAAGAGGAAAAAAAAGAAAGTCACATAAGAATACTTACAGCATGATACAATTTTTATAATGTTAAATCAAAAAAAAAAAACCTACAATAATATATTGTTAGGGGTATATACATATATGATAACATCCTAAAGGAAAGTAGGTGAATGATACATAAAAAAATATCCAGAAAAGCGATTATATATGTGGGAGGGAAGGAGAACTTCAGTTCTCGTAATACTGGTCTTGTTATATTTTTTAAATCAAGTTTTAAGTTCACAGATGTTTGTTTTATTACATTTCACATCATACAGATTTAACATATTGGTTTTTGAAGCTAAGGAATGGTCTAGTTTAAATGGCATGGCTGACTCACTTAGGACAGGCATGGGTCTTGTTTCTGCATAGAAGAGACAGACTGGGTTCTGGGAGGAGATAAAGATGGCGTACCAGGGCTGACAGCACAGCTGGAGATAAAGATGGCGTACCAGGGCTGACAGCACAGCTGGAAGGGCCAGCACACCACGTGGATCCTGTCGAGGCAAAGACACTCCCAATGATGCGAGGTTAAAGAGGAGAACTGTTCCTGGGCTAGAACAAATATCTGACATTAAGCTTCCTTTCATCCCTAAAACACTGCACCATCTTTGAAAAGGAAACAACCAAATCTCTGCTTCTGGCAGCCACGTCCTGTTCACAGCTGAGTGCCCTATTTCAGATTTATGAAATATGTCTGCCTTCATATACCCTCCACCCTGCCTGTGTCAAAGCTTGATGCCTCCAGGTACACACATCCCTGGGGGAATGTCCGAGAGTCTTCCAGTCACCCAATTGCATAAATATTTTTGACACTTAATCCAACCTGAGCACTTGGCTGGGCAGTGAGACTGTGAGATTAGCAAAAGAAAATCCAGGCTTCATCACACCTACTGAGAAAGGGAGGGGGAGCCCACGTGGAAAATGGCAGCCACCCCCACTTGCAAAGGTCCTGTCCCTGCAGTTAGGTGGCTGCCCTTTCCACAATCTGGCATAAGACTGGTATTACTGCTCTCTGGGGACAGTCAGCCAGAGGGGCTCAGGACTCATAGTCAACAGGGACAGCTTAGGGCCATAAAGAGGCACCCTACTGAAAACAGGAGGAACAAGCAAAAGTTAGGAAACCCTAGAAACCACACGCAGCCTGATTCCTCAGGCAGGAGAAAATCACTCGCCAAGCAAACCAACCAGCCCAAGGGAGGAGACCTACGATACGGACATCTGAGTGGGGTGGGAGGAGACAGGCAGAGAAATTGCCAGGTCGCAGCTCATGTCTAGACAACAAAACCCCAGCTAATTAGCTCTGCCCTACCACAGAAATATCCCCAATCAGCAACTTGACATTTCTCTCAAACATGTATGTGGACTGTCAAGAACCGCCGGCCTTTGAGAAAAGTTTCTAGGAGCAAAGTCAACAGACATAATGGAACTAAAACACAGATACTAGAAGAAAAACTGCCGCAAGTTTTAATATCCTTGGAGGGGTAAGAAAATATTATATCCATAAAACAGAAATTGTACTTTTCAAAAATATATATATATATATATGAATAGAAAATGGAAGTGGAAAAGTAAACAAATTAGAGAATTATTGCAGGAAAACAATATTTGAATGCTGGAAGTGCTAGAAAGTAAAACTAGAGCAAGTTACGGAAGAGATGAAAGGATGGCCCAAAGGTCATGCATTTCCAGATTAAAACAATCCATTGAGAGCTCAGCTCCAGTGACAGCAAATGATCACTACAAAGGCAAAGCGATCTGAAATATCACACCACCTCCAGGGACAGAGGGAAGATACTGAAAGCTTCCAGGAAGAAAAAACAGGTCCTAGACAAAAGATCAGTAATAAAGTGTCATCAATAGCAAAAGTGGAACTTAGAAAATTCAAAATTGTGAGCAGAAAATATACAGTACCCCCTCCTTATCTATGGGGAACACATTCCAAGACCCCCAGTGGATGCCTGAAACCACAAAGAGTACCAAACCCTGTATACTTTATTGTTTTTTTTCCTATACATACATACCTTTACATTTGAAGGAAGAACTTTATGCTTCTCACTACTTATGCACTTTGGGACCACTATAAAGTAAAACAAGGGTGACTTGAACACAAGCACTGCGATAAACACAACAGTCAATCTGATAACTGAGCCAGCTACTAGGTGACTAATGGACGGATGGG
Source organism: Aselliscus stoliczkanus (assembly GCA_033961575.1). Taxonomy (NCBI): domain Eukaryota; kingdom Metazoa; phylum Chordata; class Mammalia; order Chiroptera; family Hipposideridae; genus Aselliscus; species Aselliscus stoliczkanus. The sequence continues at coordinate 40,209,917 of CM066732.1, read as the reverse complement.
GAGTGTAGACAGTGAGGATACCCTAGACAAAGGGATGATTGACATCCCGGGAGGACAGAGTGGGAAGGCACAAGATTTCATCACACGACTCAAAATGATGCGCAATTTAAAACATTAATTGCTCATTTCTGGAATTTACCATTTAATGTTTTCAGACCACAGTTTACCTCAGGTGACTGAAACTGGAAACTGTGGAAAGCAAAACAGAAATAAGGGGGGACTACTGTATGTATGTACGTATTTGCAGCCTAGAGTTCTACACCCAGCTAATTATCAATCCAGTGTTCAAGCAGGAAAAAAGATCTTCCTAAGACTTGCTGAATCTTTCAAAGTGTATCATCCATGCACTTTGAGAGGAAGCCATCTATCCACTGAGGAAGAGGGTGAAATCCAAGAGCCAAAGACAGAGCACGGGAGATGGGCTATCTCCCAGGCTGCTGGGAAAGACGGCCCAGGGAAGAAAACGGCAGGGCGCCTGGAGAGCAGCTCTGCAGACTGAGCCTCAGGGCGGCAGCTCCAGGTGTGTGGTTTGGTCCCTTTCCATCTGCCCGTCCCCTCCTGAAGGGCATGTTTTGTCGGGAAATATTCTCATCCTGTGAAGATACATTTTATTTTTGTGAACAAGTCACGTGGGGTCCAAACTGCTGGTGAATTGGGGAGATTCTGACTGTGGTTCTGACCCTGACAAGCCATGTGGCTTGGGCAAGCCACTTCCGCTCTTTGGGCCTCAGTATCCTCATCTGTGAAATGGAGATGCTTGGCGTGACCTCTTTGAAGACCCTTCCATCTGAAATTGCAACTGTATGTCTCTTCTTCAGGAAGCTGATTAGGGATCCACAATGCACCTATCAGTGCACAAAAGTTGGATAAACTATTTTTGAGGTTGTCTTGAGATGAGAAATCACTCTGTATCTCCACGCACAGGTATTTCAAGGAATGGGCCAATGCCTAAAGAAACCATGCATGGATTTTCTTTCAAGATGATGACTTTGAGAGGCAGCAAATGTGTGACTGTGTTTTCAGAACAGGTAGGTTCGTTCGTAATCAGAACCAGAACTTGGCAGTAATAGCTCAAAGGAGGCGTTGTCCCATTTTAGCTTTAAGAAATCATGTGACACATACAGCTCACACAGCCAGTGAGGGAGGAGCCACCCATGCCAGGAAGACCAGGTCCCCTGCACTCACGCCGGACAATGTTTCCACCCTTTGATCCTCATTTCAAACAATGAAGGTGGTTTCTGAGGCATCATCATAAACCACTTAGCGTCACAAATCAGAAATGATGCTCGGAGGCCTGTTGGGAGTTAATGCCAGTTTGGGAGAAGAGGGTGGATAATTAAGGATATCAGGGTGAATTAAGCTTTCTGTGATGAGGCACAAACATCTTTTCACGAACAGCGACATCATGTTAGCTTATGTTTTGCTAAAAGGAAAGGCAAGGCGATCATAGGGGCTTTCAGCCTGGCAGCCTGGTAAAACACATCTGGCAACTATGCCAAATATTTAAGAGTCATTAAAACCCCAAACTCCCTGTGCCAAGAACTTTTCTCCTTTGTTACTCAAGTGCGGAGCAGTTACGGAAAATGCGTTCCATATGGCTTGTGCTGCCGCATTCCTATTTACTTCATCAAACCACTGCTTTGAAAGAGCTATTTGATGTTAAAGATGCGTTAAGATTTTATAGACTTTCCCAACCAGCTTTTTCAAGATTCTCCCTTTGAACCTGAAACGCTTGCTGAGAGTAAACAGAACTGAAACCACAAGGGGTCAAGGGCTTTGTTGGAAACAGAGAGACCCCAGGCTGATCAAGGGCTTTCAAAGGTTTGGGGCAAACATGCCTTTCCAGCCACTTGCCAAAACGCTCCATTCAAGCTCATGTTTCCCACGTAAGTTACATTAAAATAAATGTTTTAATGTATTCATATTTTATTAATAATGTAACACCCTCACCCACTACCTCCCACCAAGAAGCAAGGGAGCAAGACAGTCACATGCTTAAAATATGAACAGAACTTTAGAAAGTTGGAAAATGTATCTTTAAGCCATCAACTGAAATTCTTTCCAGCATTGAGAGAAAAAGCAAACAGACACAGAGCTTGGAGAAGCACTCAGGGCCAGAGTCAACAGACACTCCAGGACACCAGAGCTGGGAGGACATTCAAGAGTAGCTCTCATGTTATAGACAGGGAAACTGAGGACCAGATTGCAGAGCCAACCAATAACAGGGCCAGAAGCAAAGCCCACAGGCTCCCAAATCAGTACACCCTTTTCCTCTCCACCGCCTTCACCTTTCTCCATCACCGTCTCTTCCTGGCAGCCTCTTCCCAGTTCCCCCCACACCCTCTTCTCCCCATCATATTCCACCCCCACCAAGCAGCCAGGGTGACTTCTGTAAAGCTGAAATCAGGCCACATCACTTCTTTACTCAGAACCCCTCAGCATTCCCTGATTCTCCAACCTTGCACCATGCCTATTTGCCCAGCATACTTGCCCCTGCTAACCTGCCAACCGTTGTCAGGTGTCAACAATCCCCTACCCACTCTGTTCCACCCACACTCCTGCCTTCCAGCTCCTTGAGCCCTCAAAGTTCATTTCTGCCCCGGGACCTTTGCATTTTCAGTCCCTTCTGTCAGAGGTGCTCTTCCCCTCTCTGCACAGCTCATCTTTCAGCTCTCAGCTTGAGCTGCACCTCTGCAGAGAGCTCTTTCCTGGTTAGTCAATGTAAAGAACCCCCAAGACCTTCACTAACTCCTGTCTCTGCACATTTATCATCTGAACCCCACACTAGACCTTCAGCTTCATGAGGCCATGAAGCAAGCTCCCTCTCTCTCCTCGCTCCCTCCCTCTCTCACTTCCTCCCTTTCCCTCCCTCTCTCCCCCCTCCCACCTTCTCCTTACCCCATTCAGGGCCCTGCCTTCTTAGAGCTGCCTTCACTCACTCCCATCCACTGGGCAGTGTCCAAAGGAACACGTCCATTTAAAGAAAGACCTTACAGAAAGGCTAGACCTGGTACCATGATGACCAGATGCTAAGGGGGCAATGGGGCAGGAAAAGGTTGGGGGGGGCATAGAAAGAGGCTGAAGAGAGGGGGACTCCAGCCAAATGTGACAGTGAGAGGGCCAGAGGAGGCATGGTGGGGGCAAGCCAACACCACCACCTGGCTCTGTGTGGCATCAAGGCCCTCTGTCCTCATAAGCGGGTACAGCCTCTTCCTTAGGCTCCATCAGGGCCCGTACGTGAGTTTAAATGTATGTGAACCGAGAGGAACACATTCACAAGGGCTTGAGTTCCAGCTCCAACATTCCCCTAGGAATGATTTTGGCAGGAGATCTGTTCTGAATCCATGGTATTCTGAGGGTAAAGGAGACAGAGAAATAAGATAAGTCTCTCTGAAAGGAGCTCTGACCTCCTCCCCGCAGGCCTCAGAAACAGAATCTGTCTTTAAGCCTGGATGCTCTGGTAAAAAGAGTTTGTAAATAATTTAGCACTCCAAGTAGTAGATTCTAAATGGCCAACAGCCTCCTGAAAGGAAGGCCATGGAGGCTCCAGGGAAAAGAGGGCTCCAGACTGTGAGTCTGACAGGAGTAGGGCCCGTGGCTGCAGGCTACCACCAGAGTGCTAGGGCCTGCGTAGCCTGGATCATGGCAGGTACTCAGGGGTTAATCAGATGAATCAATACCTAAGGGAACAAACAAATGAGCAAATGATTTACACACACACACACACACACACACACACACACACATACACACACATCAACCACAACATATGACCATAGTCATGGGCCACAACTGCCACCTCTGTCCCCTCCCCTCCCTGCTACCAGTCACTTATAGGTAAAGGAAATCGCTTCCCACACCCTGGTCTTCTGAGAACATGCAAGGAAGCAGCTTGTATTAGTCAATTACAAAGAACAGACAAAACTCAAAAACCAAAAAAAAGTGGGGATGGGGAGTGATTTGTTGAGTAATATGCCCAGGCTCTTTCATCCCTTAGTTTCCCTCTGCAGGTCAGCCCCACTGTTTCTGGCTTCCCATGACTCCACCTGCCTAGAAGGGAGAATGCCTGCAACCAGGGTCTTTCTTTAACATCCCACAGGGAGAAAAGTTCTCTTCCTTCTCCAGTATATATAAGACCTAGGGAACAAACCGATTGGCTGGTTTGGGTATGTGCCCACCCCTTGGACCAAGATTTTGTGGCCAGGAAAAGAATACTCTGATTAGCTAGGCTTGGATCAGCCATGAGAACCTATGGCCAGACAAGCTGGTTCTGTATCTGACAATCCCACAAGAACTGAATAGAATGGGCCAATGGGTGTGCCTCCCAAAGGAAGAAGTCTTCCGCCATCACTATCATCAGGGGGAGGAAGGGAAGGAAAAGGAGGAGGAGGGGGGCGAGGAGAAGAGGGGGAAGGGGGGAAGGGGGAGGAGAAGGAAGAGAAAGAGGAGAAGAAAGAAGAGGAGGAGGAGGAGAAGATGGGGAGAAGGAAGAGGAGGAAGGGGACAGACGGCATGCCCCCACCCACGCATATCCTCCCTGCTCATGGAATCCTTTATTATTGCTACAGACGCTTGGATGAAAGAACAAAGAGACAATCATTCCCTAGCATCTTAGATAAAATGTGCTTCCAACTGTCCTCCCTCTAGCAGGGAGACCAAATGCCACAGCAAAAATGTAGGCTTTGAAGTCAGATCCAAGTTCAAATCTTGGCTTCCCAACATGCTCAGTATACAATCTTGGGCAGGTTGCTTATACCCCGTGAGCGCCATTTCTTCATCTGCAAAGCAAGCAGCAAGACCCATCACATAATATGTACTGAGGATTCAATGAGAAAAGTATGTGAAAGGCTTGGCATACATTCTCTGACCCAACGACGTCAATAAACATTTGCTCAATACATGAATTAATTAATTTGAGCGTCCCAGGTCAAAAGGATCTAGCTAGATTGTCCTACTTCCATCTCTGAGGAACAGAATGCATTTTTCCTTTCTAGTAAAAATAGACGGTGGCACAGTTTAAAGTTCTAAGACAGAAAAAGTCCAATTGGCCAAGTGTGGGTCTTAGAGGCTGTAACTGTCCCTGTTTTATGGAAGAAAACTGAATCTCACAAGGGAAAAAAAGTAATTCCCCCAAAAGAAATCAGAATACTCTGCCCAAAAGGAGGGGAGGTAAATGCTAGAATGGGGGCCTGTTCGGAACCATGGGTAAGCTAGTAGGAATTGGCTAATTATTGCTCTCCAATGCACCAGCAGAATGACAAAATTGTCTTTCACCCACGTGGAAAGTACACCTCCTCCAGACATCATTTGACCTGAGCCTCACCTTAGCACTCTAGGAGGAGGAACCATGCATGATTCATTCCTTCTACAGATGGAAAGATAAGCTCAAAAAGTTAAAGTCATTCAATTATGGCCACATGAGCATCAAATGGTCAAAGAAGGGTCAAATTTGGCTCAGTCAGAGAGGAGAGATAGAACTGAAATGGCCATGGCACTCTCTTTAATTATATATTGAAGTGAGCTGTCAGTTTTGACACAAACATGGCCCCTGAGCACAGGAGTGATCTTGAAGGTCAGTAGACACACACCCCCTGTCCAATCTGAAAAACTTCCGGTAACCTTCCGTGTGGCGTAGGGGCAGAACCAGAGTTAGAGACATGCCTATACCCTTCCCCACTCTGTGGCACAAAGCACCTAATGGACCATCAAGTCAAATACACTAACCCAGGTGCAATTCTTAAAAATGAAAAATTATTGATCTACAATATGCCTAACCCTGTAGTACGGAGTTTAAGAATAGAATGTGATATTATCAAGATGTCTGAATTGTGATAAATGCATCTGTTATTGAGGAGATGCTTCACAGTTCAGGACCTTGAGACCTAAGTTTTGGATTATCATATGTGGAAGGGATTTGGCTACTCATTACCTCCTACACCTTCTGAAAGACTAGCTCTCGCTCTCTCTCTCTCTCTCTCTCTCTCTTTCTCTTTCCCTCCCTCCTTCCCTCCCTCCTTCCCTCCCTCCCTCCCTCACAAATGTTCTAATCTCAGCAATCATTTTCCAGATTAGAACACTTTTAAGAGTCAAGGGGGATGTTACTAATAATTATGCCATGACCACAGATAAAAACCAGAACTGTCTTGGGCAAACCAAGACTGTCACCCTAGTTAGAGGGAGGAATTGAAAAGTCAGTCACACTGAGCAAATATCAAGTATTTGATGTCTTAAGAGCTCAAAATATCTTCCCTCTTTATCAGTCTTTTTTGACCTCGATTTTTTGCATGATTCTTTGACAGAAATTGTTCAGGGAGCAGTACAAACACACATATATTCTGAGTGAAGGTTTTACATGATGGCTAATTTGTTAAAATGGCCTTAAAACATTGTCTTTGGCTACAGAACAACAGCACAGTGGGAGACTAATGGAGATTTAGCAACCTGCCGCTAATTGTAATTTCCTTTGGTTTCCTTTCTAAATCATTTTCTTTTTTGTCTTTGAATCCCTGTCTCCATTTATGTCAGGTTTGGTCCAGTCACAGCTCCATCCCAGCTCCCTCTGATGCCAAGAAAGGTCCATGTGGAGAGCACAACAGTGCAATAAGGACGTAGCAGAGACTGCGAACCCTGTCACCCATCCAGACCTGTTGATACAGAATCCTAAAAAAGAGCCTGTTGATACAGAATCCTACAAAAGGGGTTCTTACCTGGAAAGGATTTGGGTTAGCCACATATAACACTAAGAAGGCTGACCTTCTGACACTCTCCCCACTGATTTTTAGCAAGAAATCCTTTCAATCTACAAGTCCTTCTATCCCCAAATTCCCTTCCACTGATGGACAGAATTCTATTTTCTTCCCCCAAACATCTTTACCTGTGATGATGGGGTGAGGGTGGGGGGGAAGGAGGATGGGGATGATACCAATAGAGGAGAGGAGACCTCAAGAAAGAAGAAAGTGAGCTCAGTGACATTGTGACATTGTAGCTGCTTCCTCAAAGGGTGAGTTTAGAGTTTCAAGAGGTTCCAGGCACTGGGAATGGTGCTCCCTCCAGAGAGGGCCGGAGTGGAACCACATCAACTTTTGCTGCTCAGAATTTGGATCCTCCTAAATTTTTAGTTGTAGGGAGGAAAGGCTCATTTAAATAAGGATATCTGAAAGCCTTGACTTGAAATTATTCTGGAATCAGTGGATCTTTCCAGTTTTCTATAAGAAGTCAATTAATTAGATGAACCCTGGAAATGGATATGTGGAGTAAGACCATAGAAGATAAGTGAGGAGTTTGGGAGGTGGGCATGAAGACTGGAAAAAGTGAAAAGTCAACAAAAAAAAAGAGACTAGTGAGCATATAAGAACAAATGTATGAAAAGTCTCTAGCATTTTGAAGGAGCATAAACAATTTTTGAGGTACCTGGAACACTGGGTGATGGCAGAAGATGGAACAGAAGACCAAAGAATCATATAGTTTATTGATCTTAAACCTGTGCTACCTAGAGCCCCTGGATTCCAACAACAGGGATGCTTCAGGTGTCCCCTCAGGTAGGAGTGAGAGTATGTGTCAGGACAAAGGGGCTTTGGAAAGGGCTGTGATGCCCCAGCCCCATTTCGTTCCACTACACATCTCACTCCAGGTAAGATTGCATCTGAGTAAGAGTGTCAATTGCTGAAAGATTTGGTGACCCAAGATTCTCATTTAATACCTGACAGACCTAAACCAGGGAATGAGTGGACTTGCCAAGGTCAAACACAAAAGTAGTAACACAACTAAAATAGCAATCATACCTCCTGGCTCTGGTCCAGTACTTTTTCCATTACACAATTTGATGTGAGGAGCTTTCTAGAATGAAATGAGAAAGTGAAAGAGGCCAAAAAAATAGAACCTTAGTTTTTCCCATTGTTGGCCAAGAGAACTCTGGTCCCAAACACCACACACACACACACACACACACACACACACACCCCACTCACCTTGGAACCCTGCCATATTAAATCCAAGGTTCAGTGGTACCCAATACATGTGTCTTATGCAGTGTGGGCAAAAAATCATTTTGACCTGTTCAATCAACATGAGATGGAAAAAATATTAATGGTTATTTACAATATCCAACTACCTTCCTGGGCCTCCAATGATAGATATCCACAATAGAACCCTGAATTTTGCTGGGTAGGGTGACAAATATCAATTGATAAAGATTAAAAAAAAATCCTAAATTGCTTGAAATCTGGAGTCTACAAATTACAGCCCAAGGACCAAATCTAGTCCACTTCCTGCTTTTATAAACAAAGTCTTATTGGAACCCAGCCATGCCCATTCATTTCCTTATTGTCTATGGCTGCTTTCAAGTTACAGGGTTAAGTAGTTTTAACAGAGAGCATATAGCCCACAAAGCCAAAAATATTTGCTATTTGACCCTTTACAGGAAAAGTCTGATGATCCCTTTTCTAAATAAAGGTCTACGGAAATCAGAAGAGCCCAGGAAAGAGAAGGAAGCTGGGGGCACACAGGATGAGAGGCAGAACAAAGAACGATAGCTGATGGAGAGAGAGAGAAATAGGGGGAGGGCGACTGGGCAGCTGCCATGAAGAGAAACACTGGCAAACGAGATGTCTAAGATGGATTTTTAGAGTTTTGCTCTGTAATTTGCATACATTATATTCCTTTGGTCCCCCTGAAAATAAGGATTCAGTTTTTAAATACGGCATTATTTTTCAAAAATTTCAGAATGTATTTGTGATTTTTACTGATGCCAAGTTCCGAGAGATTTGCCTACAGATAGAAGGTGTTGGGTGGGTGTAGGGGCAACCTAAGGAGGGCCAGTTACATTTGGGGGGGAAAAAAAAGCTTAATAAACGCCTGATAGTTAATACAGGGCAATTGAGACTTTATCCGCCTTTCCCTGTTTCCAGTGCTGCTCCAGGCTGGCCATGAGGTGGCTGTAGATGAGAGAAGAATCCATGGTGGGCTCAATGCTGTAATAACAGTGACTACCATCTGAGCACAGGTACTTCCTGTTTATCACCTCATTGAACCTTAAAGAGAACCTAGCAGAACTCACTTCTATTAGCCCCATTTTACAGATTGGAAACTGAGGCTCAGAGAAGGCAAGTGGCTGCTGATAGTGCCAAACTGGAGATGTAAACCTGACTCCAGAGAACACTCATGGTTTTGCCTCCTTCCCCATCTTCAGAGGGTTCAAGGCCACAAATTCACCCAGAGATGCTACCCAGAGCCCACCCTGTTGTCAAAGCCTAACAAACCCCACATGCCACCTCCTAAATTGTCCTGAGCCTTGGAGGGGAGGGGATCCCAGCCATGTTTTTCACCATCTAAACCTCAAGTCCTTCCTCTCTCCTCTGTTTCTCTCCTTATCCAGGGAACCCCTCTGTTTCCTTCGCTACATCCATGCTCTCCTCCCAATGCCTCCTTCAATTCCTGTTCCCTTTCCACGGCATTATTTTTATGATTTCAGGTCTTACATTTAAGTCTTTAATCCATTTTGAGTTTATTCTCATATATGGTGTAAGTAGGTGGTCCATTTTCATTTTTTTGCATGTGTCAGTCCAATTTTTCCAGCACCATTTATTAAACAGACTATCTTTACTCCAATGTAAATTCTTGCTTCCATTGTCATAGATTAAATAACCGTATATGGATGGGTTTATTCCTGAGCTCTCTATTCTGTTCCATTGGTCTATGTGTCTGTTTTTATGCCAGTACCATACTGTTTTGATTACTATAGCCTTGTAGTATGTTTTGATATCAGGTAGAGTGATGCCTCCCACTTTGTTCTTATTTCTCAAGATCCACAGCATTATTTTTATGTATTCACTCCCCAGAATGTAAGGCTGTTCACAAAGACACATAGAATATAGCACAATCACAAAAATTAGGAATAGAGGAAAGTACGCTTCTAAAGCAACATAGCACTTGCATTGAGAAAACAAAGCATCCCATAAAGTCTTACGTACTCATAAGTGATCCAAGTCTTATGTAAGACATGAATCGAGCACAGTTTGAGTTTCCTAGCAGCCAGCACAGCCCACACAACTGAAGCAAGGTGGCTTGTTGTTGTTGTTGTTGTTGTTGTTGTTGTTTTTACCCCCAGAGAGGCACAATTATTCCTCATTCTTAAACAAGAAAGTCCATTCTCCAAAGGGTCCTTCTTAAAAGGACACATAATATGCACTGAATATGATCATCAGCAACATTTTAGAGTAAATCTTCTGCAAATTCTCACCAGGCCCTTCCTTATATGTCAACATGTTTAGCAATATTTATTCACTATGTAATATCTATCGAATGCCTACTATGAGACTGGCACTGTCCCAAGCATCAGGAGCACACTGATGAACATGATAGGCACTGCCCCTGCTGCCATGAGGCAGACGGTGGTACAGTCAGGAGGCATCAAACCAAGGAGCCAGTAAAAGCATTCAAACCAGGGTGGGTGAGGGGAGTATAAATGTCACTCTCCAGGTGGGCAGCTTCCGGAGACCTAATGACATTGTATATGACACAAAGTCACTGGGCTAAATGTGGTTTGCAGCCTCGGTTTTTAGAATGCTAGTGTATACAAAGATGTGTCTGCATACACACACTATGATACAGCATACAGACAATATGATACATATTAAAAACCTGCCCCTCTCCCCATTACCTTTAAGCAAGCCTTCCTGGAACATTTACCAGCCTGCTGGCCACTGTAGGGTTCTAAGCACTGACTTAGAGGGATGGATGGACTATATGCTTGAAGCAATTCCCTATCCAAATGTAGTATATTCTTGATAATGTTATAGAAAGAACATTTTTTTGATGAGTAAAATTACTCTTCAGCTCTTGGAATAGATGCCAGGGGCCAGTAAATCCCTAGTGGAGATGTTTCTCAAGGAAAAAAAAAAAATCATCTCAGGAATTTCAAGGTTAAGGAAAAGGGGAGGATCAGTCAGTCCTCTTGCTTTAGATCTAAGACTTTGACTTCCTTCGAATTCTCAGGGAGATCAGATGAAATTCGTTCTGGCAGGCAGGTCCCAGAAATTCCACAAGTGTCTGCAACACCAAAGGATGGACATTTTATCAAATGAACAATACCCTGAAGACTTCAGACATCTCAGTTTGCGATCCATCCATTCATAACTTGGAAAAGAGGAGGGAGAAAGCTGGAAGCTGAGAACCTATATCTGAGAAGAGATAAAAGTTCAAAGTGATCCCATGGGAAGAGACCTAATTTTACAGTCAGCCAGAGAACGTGAGAGAAGGAAACTTGGGGGAAAAAAACACCTCACAAAGAACACGCATTCACAGTGTGCTTCCACAGGAAGCGGTGCATGATCACCTTCAGATATCTGTTTTAAGGTCCTGGGGCAGCTAGAGTGTTTGTGAAAGGTACATTACAGTTTGAACCATGCTGTAACTCCAAGTGCTTGCAGCGTCTAACTCTGTGCATCAGAACGTTTGGCTCTAAGAGCAAATAGGATGTACATTTCACTTCTCACCACATTCAAATAAAATATTTATCAAAAAAGAAAGGAAAACTTGGGAGAGCTTACAATGGCAAATTCTGCTCCTGATTAGGTCAGAGTCCAGTGTGAGCATCATATCTGGAGACGAGAAGAGTCAGGCCACTTCAGAGGTCACCACCCTCCCTGGGATGCAAAAAGAGGAAACGGGGGGGGGGGGGGGTAGAGGGAGAACAATTAACAGAGCACCAGCTTTGTGCCAGATGCTGTTTCATTTGTTATCGATTGCTCATAACAAATTACCCCAAAACTAGTAGCTTAAGGAGCATTTAAGCATGACTTCATTAGGTGCTCCTGGCTCCGGGTCTCTCACAGGCTGCCACTGAGGTACTAGCAGGATCTACAGTCATTGCAAGACTCCACTGGGGGAAGATCTAGTTCCAAGTTCACTACCATGGCCATTGTCAGGCTTCCAGTGCTCTCTGGCTGTCTGCTGGAGACATTGGTTTCTTGTCACCCGGGCCTCCTCATAGGGCAGCTCATAACACGGCAGCTGGCTTCCCTCAGAGCCAGGGAGTGAGAGAGCATAAGAAGGTGCCTGAGATGGAAGCCACACTCCTTTTGTAACCTAATCTTGGAAGTGACAGCCCATATTCTGTTCATTATTCTTTTGCCACATTCTTTTCATTAGAAGCAAATTACTAAGTCTGGCCCATACTCAAGAAGAACAGATCATACAAGGCACAAACAACAGAAAATGGGGGCCTGGGGGGTCCATCTTACAGGCTCCCAACCACACTAGGCCAGGGTTCTTACATGTGTTTATTGAAAACAAACAAGACATTGTGGAAATGTGCTTTTCCTAATTCTGCAGACTTTGTAGCTAAGGCCATGGATCCTTGACCAGACTTAAGAACAACCTTATGCTTTGTGGCAGAGCCAGGATTCGAAGTGAGGAACCCATACACTTCCTGCAACATCACACCCTGGGAAGCAGAAAGCTAGAAAGGGCATTTGCTTACACTCTCTTCCTTAGCAGCTTCCTCCTCATCTTGGAGGAAACCAGTATTTTGAAAGGGCAAATTAATGTCTCGCATGGCACAAGTTTCCCATAGATTGGTTTGTTTTGTTTGCTACAGAATTTCTTTTAAGATAGTTTTCATGGAACTCTAATAAAATAAATATTTAAAAGCTTATCTGCTCTAAGTCAAACGGTGGTGGGTAGGTGGAATGGGGTGGAGATGGCACAGGTCTCTATCCACTCAACCTCCCTCTCTCACTCTTAGAGGCCTGAGGCTCTAAGAAGTTGGTTTGAAAACATACGAGTACAGTGGAAATGACAGTAAAATCTATGCATGCAAAGCTTCAGAGTCACAAAATCATCACCTACCAGCTGAGTGGCGTTAGGTAAATCACTTCTTCAATCTCAGATTCCCTTTTCTTTCTGGAATAGTGGAATGATGATAATTCCTGCTCTACAAGGGAGGATAAAAATTCCAGAGAGAGTCCTGGCTATGTGCTAGCTAATGCTAATTAACAAATGCTAGTTTATATTTTTAGACTAAAGAATTATTAAATACGAAGATATTATTAGACTAGTCTTCTAGAAAGAGGGGGGGAAAGCAACTGCCTCAGAGACAAGATTGATGCTGTGAAACACAAAAGTCATGAAAAGAATATTAAATCCTACACATAATGAGTGGAACATTTGCTTTCTACCCATGACTCAAGAAGTAGAAAATCTAAACAGCCATATATCTATAAAGATAGTGAATATGTAATTGAATATCTTCCCACAAAGAAAACTCCAGACCTAAATTGTTATCCTGGTGGGTTTTATCAGATATTTAAGGAAGGTATACCAATCCTAAACAAAAATTTTCAAAAAACTGAAAGAGAGGAACACAATTCCAGCCTCATTGTATGAGGCTAACATAAACCTGATGCCATAACCAAATAAAAACATCACAAGGAAAGAAACTGTAAGCCAATATACCTCATGAACATATATCATTCAAGAAAATTTCTTATGAAAAAATCCTCACACAATAATAGCAAATCAAATCCAAAAAATATATTACAAGATACAATATAACATGACCAAGTGGATTTGTCACAGGAATGCAAGGTTGGTTTTACATTCAAATATCAATTAAATTTGTCACATTAATAGAATAAGGGGTTGGGGGGACTATGATATCCTCAACAGGTACTAAAAAGTTTTCACAATTTTGTGATTTAGAGAAAAAAAACTCTCACTAAGTAGGAACAGAGGAAACTTCCTTAAACCTAATAAATATTATTTTTGAGAAGCTTACAACTAACGTTATACTTAATGCTTTCCCACTCAGATCACAAAAAAGTCTGGGATATCCACTCTCACCACTTCTATTCAATATTGTACTAAAGACTCTAGGCAGTTTAATGAAACAAATAGAAATGAAAGGTATATAGAATAGACTTAAAGAAGTAAAACTGCCTTGCAAACAACATAAGAGTGGACAGAGAAAATTCTAAATAATCTAAAAATCAACAAAAACTACAGAGCTAAAAAGTGAATCTATCAATATCATAGTTTACCTAGACCTAAACATAAAATTTGAAACAATAGAACATCTCAGAAAAAACTAGAATATTTTTGTGAAGTTGGGCTACATAAAAGTTCTTAGATAGGATATAAATCAATAATCATAAAAAACTGAAGTGTTGGACTTTATCAAAATGCTTTAAGAAAAGATTTATGGGGCCGGCCGAGTGGCGCATTGGTTAAGCGCTGGTTTTGGGATGCCAGCGGTCCCGGTTCGGATCCCACATGAGGGCCAGTAACACTGCCCTCTACAGCTAACAACAGCTCCACCTGGAGCTGGGCTGTGCAAGCCCCGGTGATGGTGTGGGCTGCAGCCCCTGCTGCAGTGGGCTGCCATAGGCTACAGTGAGTGGCCCGCAGCCAGCGTGAGCGGCTGGCAGCCAAGCGTGAGCTGCCAATAGCCGCGGTGAGCGACATCCAGAGGCCAGCGACCGATCTGCCTCATCCGGGAAGAGCGCAATGACGATACCAACAGTGAAGCAACATCCTCCGCAACTAAACTGAAGAACAAAAAGACAGCAACTTGTCTGTTCCCCTTCCCCGATTCCCCAACGCTGTTCCCCTCCGCCAATTCCCCAATAAAATCTTTAAAAAAAAAAAAAAAAAAGAAAAGGTTTATGCTTATCAAAAGACTGTTAAGAAAATGAATAAGCAAGCCACAAACTAAGGAAAATATTCATAACAAATACCTAACAAAGAATATGATATATAGATATAGATATAGATATATAACATATAATGCACACTTACATATATCTATATAATAGATATAAATATATAACATAGTAGATAATACATGTAACATAATATATGTATATCTATATAACTTCTACAACTAAATAATAAAAACAACCCAGTAAATAACGGACAAAAGATTTGAACAGATATTTCACGAAAGACTTATGCATACAAAAATATACTCTACAGGGACCAGCCAAGTGGCTCAGTTGGTTAAGAGCTCACTCAAGAGTGCAAGCTGAGCTCTGAGCAACGGCGGTTCGATGCCAGCTCGAGCTGAGTTGCTGTTGAGCTGCCAACAGGTGGCAGGATGGCTTAGCTAAATAAATTATATATATATATATATATATATATATATATATATATATATATATATATATGTTCATTCTACATTTTTAGTCACCAAGGAATAGCAAATGAAAACATGGAGATACCATAACATACCCAAGCTTTTATGAAGCTGTAGAACACCCAGAAATCCTACACAGTGTTGGTGGAATTATAAAATATTACAACCATTCTGGAAAGAGTTCTGGCAGTTTCTTGAAAAGTTGAATGTATATTTAGCTTACAACCAGCAATTCCACTTTAAGATGTTTACCTAAGGAAAATGAAAACACATACGTCTTTTACAAATGTCTTTTACAAACTTATTCGTAGCAGCTTCATTGATAACAGCCAAAAACTGGTAGCAGCTCAGATGTCCACCAAGAGGTGAAAGGATGAACAAACTGTGGGGTATTCTGAAAAAAAATGAACAACTAAAATGAACAAAGTAAAAGTTTTATGCTGAGAGCAAAGCCTTCACACAGAAGTACACCCTGCTTGGTTCCATGTACAGGAAGTTCTAGAACAGGCAAAAACTAACCTTCAGTGATAGAAATCAGGATGGTACATATCTCTGGGAGGGCAGGATGACTAGGAAGGGCACCATGAAGCTTTCTGAAGTTATTAAAATGCCTTGATAACAGCGTGGCTTCTGTGGGTGTATATGTTTGAGCTATATCTTTAAGGTTTGCGCCTGTCACTATATTTAAAGCTCAATTTTATAAAGTCTTAGTTTTAATTGTAGAAATTAATAAGATGATTTTAAAATAGAATGCAGAGAACCTAGGAAAGCCAAATACTCTTGAAAAAGAGTAAGATAATAACGACCTACACTGCCAGATTTCAACTCTTAACTATAAAGCCATGGTAATCAAGACACTGTGGTATTGGAAACAAAAGACACATTGATCAGTGGAAAAGAGTCCAGAAAGATCCACTCTTATATAACCCATTGATTGTTCAGTCAAGAAGCCTAAGAAATTCAATGGGGGAAAGAAAAGTTTTATCAATAAATAGTACTGAAACAAAGAGCTATCTATAAGGGGAAGAAATGAACTTTGACCATACACTATACACAAAAATGAATTCAACATGGATCATACATATCAGTATAAAAGCTTATAACAGGGCCGGCCGAATGGCACGGTGGTTGGGCGCTGGCTTGGGAACCAGCGGCCCTGGTTCAGGTCTCACATATGAGGGCCAGTGATACTGCCCTCAAAAAAAAAAAAAAAAAAAAAAAAAAAGCTTATAACAATAAAACTGCCAGAAGAAACCACAGTAGAACATCAGAAATAAGAAAGCATTAATCATTAGGGGAAATTTTTGCTACACTATAGAAAGGCACACTTGAACCCTATGTAATTTTATTAATCAGTCACCCCAATAAATTTAATTAGAAATTTTTTTTTAATTATGTAGATACTATTAAGAAAGAGAGAAAGCTAGGCAAAGACTCGGTGAAAATATTCACAAAACATGTATCAGACAATCCTTTGGATCCAAAACATATATAGAATTCCTCAAACCTCAATCATAAAGACAACCCAATTTTTAAAATGAGTAAAAACACAAAACAGGCATCTCACAAACAAATACATGTGAATGGCCAATATGCATATGGAAAAAGGGCTCAACCACCATTAGTCATCAGGGAAATGCAAACTAAAACAAAAATGAGATATAATTACACACACGCTATAATGTCTGACATTTGAAAGACTGACCACACCAAATGCTGGTAAAGACGAGGAGCACCAGGAGACATGAATATCAGGAGTGCAAAACAGATGACAGCTTTGGAAATCTGTCTGGCAGTTTCCCATAAAGGTAAACATTCACCTACCCTATCATCCAGCAATTCCACTACTATATAGTCACCCGAGAGAAATGAAAACATGACACACTAAGACCTGTACAAGAATATTCGTATCAGCTATTCATAATAACCGAAACCTAGAAATGACCCAATGTCCTTCAACAAGTGAATGATAAACAATTAAGTTATAATCATACAACAGAATGTTACTCAGCAATAAAGAAGAATGAATTACTGATATATGCAACACCATGAATGAGCCTCAAAGATATTATGCTGGGGAAAAAAAAAACAAATAAAAAAGAATACATCCTGCACAATTCGATTTATATGCAGTTCTAGAACAGGCAAAATTAATCTGTGTTGAAAGAAATCAAAGTAGTGTTTCCCTGAGGGCTGGGGGGAAGGGCGGGGCAGGAAGGGCTAGAAGGATCAGGAGGAATGTTTTGGGGTGATGGAAATGTTCTCTGTCTTGACGGAGGTGTCGATTACATACGCATCTGCAAAAACTCATTAAACTGTACTCTTAAGATCTGCGCATTTTACTGTATTGTAATTAGTCAATTTAAAAAATAAGGAGCTAACATTTTTTAAAAGAGAAGAAATGGGGAAAAGGCATGTACAAGAGCCTGAGAAAATACAGGGCTCAGTGAAGTAGTGATTAATAACAGGTGGGCATCAATGAAAGGCACCAAATCATGGTGAAATAAAATGGGGTTTTGCTAATGATTCACTTTTTCAATGTTATCTATGATTGCGCCTTCCCTCTCCTTCCTTTATAGACATGCTCACTGGGAGAAACATACTAATTTTCTAGTAAGTTTACAACCCTCTTATTAAGTAGGTACAGTTTGTTGGTCAAACCATAAAGCCATAATCTGTCTCTATCAACTACTAGGCAGCAACTGTCACCTACCTGAGGCTCAAGTAGCCAAGAACAGATAGGCCAGGGCCGGCTGAGTGGCGCGGTGGTTAAGCGCTGGCGTGGGAAGCCAGTGGCCCTGGTTTGGATCCCACATATGAGGGCCAGTGACACTGCCCTCAAAAAAAAAAAAAAAAGAAGAAACAACAGATAGGCCAACACTTGTTACATCTGCCCAGCTGGCAGATGTAACAGGAAATGACAAACACACCCATATGGCATAGACCATTCTCTGCTTCACCCAGAGCCCTTCCACTCTTTATCTCAACAAATTAGGCTTTTTGAATACTTGGGCCTCTAGTCTTCCTGAAACCATTTTCAGATGCTTTAAATATACGCAATGTACCAAGAGGCAAAGGCAACTAAGAAACTTTCATCAACTTACTTGGTGGATGGCAAATTTAAGCTAACTGTAGAACATGCATTCAAACAATAAATAACCAGAACATTAGTTTGATGGCGGAGAGTAAACCATTTTTCTCAGCAGTAAGAGCGGTGGTCTCATCTTTCCCCTATGCCCAACCCCCCCCCCCACACACACACACACACACACATCCTGGGCCTGGAAATTATCAAAGAAGGATCACAAAAAGAGCATTTATTGAGGTTGCCCAAATTAGAGATGAAACAAACCACTTTTGCATAGTAACTCCCAAAAAACTTACCACGGAGAGGTCCATATTCGCAGGGAGAGAATGACTGTCTCTGAGACACTCCCTTAGTGGGATTTGAACCCGCACCTCTCACTGCTCTCTATTCAGGGTGAAGCCAGTTGATTGAATGCCGCTGGTCATTAGAAGCGTAGAGTCCTGGAGTAACAAGCGGGAGCACTAAAGGGCATAAGGAGAGAACTAAGCTTCACAGTCCAGATTTTCTCACAGCAACTACAAGAGGATCGCCCCAGGAGTTTACTTCAAACACCCACAGCTGTTTGAGGAGCTGAGGCAAGTCAAGTAGAATGGATGAGTCCCACCTGAATCCTTCCCACCCTATCCAGCTGAAGAATGTAGACCCCTCAGCACCCGAAGTGTGACCTGGGTGCTTGTTAGAAATATGGACTCTTGGGCCCTACATCAGACCCCACATCAGACCCCACATCAGAGTATGCATTTCTACAAAACCCCCAAGTGATTCATATGCACACTGAAATGTGAGAAACACCAAGGGGAGTTCGTTTGTTTTTATTTAACAAATATATATATATATATATATATATATATATATATATATATATATATATATATATATATATATATATAATTGCATTTATTATGTGCCAGGCACTGTTCTACGTGTTTTACAAATATTAACATATTTAATCCTCATAGCCACCTCCTGAATGTAGGTACTATTGTCGCCTCCATTTCAATGAAGAAAAAATGGGGCACAGAGAAGTTAAGTGAATTGCCCAAGGTCACACAGGTAGTAAGTGGCAGAGCTGGGATTAAAACCCTAGAAGCCCAGCTCCAGTGTCCATGCTCTTAACCACTTCATTACATGGTTGAAATAACTCCAGGGAGAAATACAGGATGTTTTTAACATATTTCTGGGGTCAATTTGTATGTCTGGCCAGTTAATTCTACTGTGATTTAATAATGGACTTGAACACACCGGTTTTTCTACGCTAAAGGGTACATGATTAGGATATGCTCATTTGAGATGCTCTCCCCAAAAGAATCTAATCATATTTCTCCTGTTCTATAAAATGGCACTGCTTACCTAATTTTCCTTTTGGGGGTTAGAGATCTTGGACATATACTCAGCTAGGCTTACTATTCTTAAGTATCCATTTTTACAAACCTGAAGGAATTTCTTTAACTAATAACATAATGAGAGGAAGTGACTGAAACTACAATTTGGAAAGCATTAAAATAGTTTAATATATGATTTATGTAAGTAAATATGCACCAAACAAACTACAACTAATAGCCAGCATCACTTTTGTACATTCCTAGTTTAATTCAATTCCTTCCCACCAAAACATGAGTGGGACCCTCAGACACATGTAGCTCTGGGAAATGATCCTCAATCAGTATCAAGATGGTCCATGTCTCATGGAAGTACATAATAGACCAATCACTTCTTATAAGAAGCTCTTTCTGTTAATCGCAATAAAGGAATTTGTTAAACTTCTTAGTGTGGATCTGCAAAATGCATACAATGCATACAGGGATTTCCTGTCTCTGAGTCTGTGCAAGGGTGGATTTTAAGGGCAGACCTTAAGAGGCCACACTGACTTTCAGCATCAAGAACTCAACTCCTAGGATATGTGTTACATGAAATATTTTCCCTTGTTTATATGGGAAAGCTGTTCATGCTAGGCGCCCTTCCTGTGTTACTTTATGAAACGTCCCCTAAGTATTGCTGCTATTAGTATCTCATGTCCTCTTATGTTTAGGCAAAAGACTCAGATAGCATTTTTTTTTTTTTGAGAGCAGTGTCCCTGGCCCTCATATGTGGGACCGAACCAGGGCCGCTGGCTTCCCAAGCCAGCGCTTAACCACCCACCGTGCCACTCGGCTGGTCCTCAGATAGCATTTTTAATTGACTAGATTACTCCCTAGAGAACACATTCTTTTTTTATTATTATTGGAGTATAATTGACATGCAATATCCTATTAGTTTCAGGTACATCACAATGATTCAATATTTATATAAACTGCAAAATGATCCCCCCATAAGTAGTCTAGTTACCATCTGTCACCATACAAAGTTATTACAATATTATTGACTACATTCCCTATGCTGCACACTACAACTCCATGAATTATTTATTTTACAACTCGAAGTTTGTACCTCTTAATCCCCTTGACCTCTTTCACCTACCACCCCGTAACCCCTCTCCTCTCTGGTAACCCCCATTTTGTTTCCTGTATCTATGAATCTGTTTCTGTTTTGTTTTGTTTGTTCATTTGTTTGGATTTATAGATTCTATGTATAAGTGAAACCATATAGTATTTGTCTTTCTCTGACTTATTTCACTTAGCATAACAGCCTCTAGGTCCATCCATGTTGTTGCAAATGGCAAGATTTCATTCTTTCATATGGCTAATATTCCATTGTGAGATATATATATATATGACATTTTATGTATTCATTCACATTCATCTATCAGTGGACACCTAAGTTGCTTTAATGGCATGGCTATTGTAAATAATGCTACAAAATTTGTTCTTGCCTAAGAACAAGGTTTGACCACAACAAGTAGCCTCACTCCAAGTATGCTTTCATCTTCAAACTGGCATTTATATTGATAGTTCCAAAATTCTCTGAAACAAGCTTTCTGAGAGGCAATCTGGAGTGAGGCAGTGATTGATTTAAAACTTTGCAAAAGTGTTTGAATGGCCTGAAGCACTTTTTTTAAAATACCAATGTCTAGCCCCCACCCCTGAGATTCTGATGAAATTGGCCTGGGTGGAGCCTGAACTTTGAATTGCTGTAACAACTCCAAGCACTGTAAGGATTAAAGGTGATACTGAGGGGCTGGCTGAGTGGCTCAGTGGTTAAGCACTGGCTTAGGAAGCCAGCAGCCCCGGTTTGGTCCCACATGTGAGGGCCAGTGACACTGCCCTCAAAAAAAAAAAGGTGATACTGAATGAGAGACACCAGACACAGTGATTGGCACAGCTATTTACTTGATAAATGCCACCCATGCCTTCCTAGCTTCTTCTGAAACAAAGGGGTTACCTAAAATATGGTTGTACCTCAGGATCAGAAGGGTTGGCAGAGCTCATTGGAGCAACTCATTAAAGGAGAAGATGACAGCAGAGGGAGGAGTAGCCAGCCATTGACTGGGGACCCTGACACAGAAAGATTTTGTTTTAATGCAGGGCAGAAGGTCAGGAGAATGAAGAAAGAAAAAGGAGGATTTAGCAAAATCTGATTACCCGGCAATTTTTAAAAGGGTCACTGCCAACACTGCGCTGCTGCACGGAGTCCATTTTATTCAGAAAAATTAGGGGGTAGCGGAGTTGAGCAAGAGGCTCCATTTAGCTTATTATCTATATTTAAATAGAAAGGTCAAGGCTGAAGTCGGCAGAAGGCAGGAAAGTGGAGATAATGGAAGTTAGGGAATCTGCTTGGGAGGCAACCGAGGAACCAAGTTCGTCTCAGGTGTAAGCCAGAATCCTGTCCTCCCTACACATCTCTTAAAAAATAAAATAAAATAAGGAACCGACACATGACAAGCAATTTCATCATCATTACTTTAAATACTTTTAACAATAAACATTGTCAGGTAGCTAGTCATTCATTTGTTCAAATATACTTGCTGAGCAGCTCCTATGTGCCAATCCCCGTGCGAATACTCAGATTACACAAGTGATGCACTGAAGCTCAGTAACTTGTCTAAGAAGAATAAATCACAGAGCTGGAGCTTTTATCTGAGGTTTGACTCCAAATAACATTTAGAAATGACAAGGTCTCCACCCATAGCTGGGAATGTGGAAGACGTGATGGCCCTGGTTTACAGCTCTTACGTCTGACACTCCCTTCCGCTGTACCGACCCCCAAGTTTTCTCCTGTCTTACTTCATATTGCACTTCAAGGATCAGCTAGTAAATCCTCTTCTTTCAAAGGCCTTTCCTGACCCCACATGAGCTGACTCTCCATTTGTAGACCTCTGGCTCATGGCAAAATTACACTACATTATAATTATTTACTTTCATGTCTTCTGCACTGGACCATGAAATCCTCAAAGACAGGGGTTACTCATGATTCATATTCGTATTCATAGCACCTGGCATAATGCCTGATGGAGAGTAGGAATGGAAGGAAGGCGGGCGGGGGGGAGGAGGGAGAGAGGAATTCAGCAGTCTTTTCCAAAGAAGTGAGCAATTAATCTGGATATGAGATTTGAATCAACATAGAAAGGAGTGAATGCTTGCATTCCCTTGCTGAGAAATCAGTTCAAGGAAAATCACAAGGAAAAGAATGTGGGGTCCTGTGGAGAGTCCACCTGGCTTGGAGGGAAGGTTTCAGGCTGAGCAGTGGAGTTGACTATAAGGTCCGAGGGTGTCTTGCAGGACTGACAGTCAGCCATGGTGCTCGGTATTGACTGAGCACCTACTCTGAGCCAGGTATTTTGCTCGGCAGAGCAACTGAGACCAGCACAGGCCCTGCTGTCATGGAGCTCACAGTCTCACAGACTAAACCTGTTCTAAGAGACAAAAAGAAATCAATTAAGGACCTCACCCAGGGAGTGATACAATTTAAGTGGATTTGAGGGACATTTATCTTGTTCAAAGTGAAGGATGATCAGGAATGAGGGAGAGAGGGAGGAAATAGGGGAGGGAGGGAGAGAAAAGAAGGGAAGAAAATGAGGAGTTATAAATTAGACTCTTAACTCTGTGATGGCAAAGTCATATTCTGTATCACTCAGTCTTGAGTCTGTCTGATTCATCAAGGTACCCCCAGCACCCAGGAAAGTGCGAGGTATGACAGGTGCTCAAGAAATATTCATGGAGGGGATGGGATAGGAGAGGAGGGGAGAAGAAGGGAGGGGAGGGGAGGGGGGAGAAAGGAGGGGAAAGGAAGGAAGGAAGGAAGGGGAGGGGAGAGGAGGGAATGAATTAAAGTGGATTGAGGGAGGGCAGCAGATGAGCCCTGAACTGGATGTCATGGCCCCTAGTGTCCAGCCCTTCCTGCCTCTGCCATTGATTAGCCAAGTGATTGAGAACTTTCAGTAGCTTCCCTGTTCTTCATTCCCTCATCTTTGACATGGAGGGGTTTCAATTTCTACACTCGTTTTCCATAGAGTATGAATAGTTTATATGGTCAAATTAAAGGCTGCATGGTCAGCTAATTATGGACAATGTTAGGTTAAATAAATACAAACAGGGCCCTTGACCACGGGGCAACTCAGAGCCTTGAGAGTGAGTTGAAAAGATCCAAGAGGAAGGTACGTATGCTGTAGTTCCCAAACTCATTTGACTACGGAGCCCTAACCCTCTTGTTTTCATTATTAGCCTTATAGAACCTCTCCAGCTCTAATGGTCTGTGGCATCATCCAAGTTCACCAAGACAAGGATGGCCATGTGGGTCCGGGGACTGCAGCTGGATTTATCTGGAGTAGAGAGTCTGGGTAGGAGAAGAGGGGGTCCCTGTTTGGGCGATGGAAGGAAGGGTGGTCTCAAGGAGGCCTCCAGTGATGCTCCAGTGAAGAAGGCTGAGACTGCAATGCGAGGTGAGACCTGGACGTTCACTCCAGAAAGCAAGCCATCCTCGGTGTGAGGCATTGATATTCTGGCATGGTTTGTAATTTCCCGTCCCTGGGATTAGATC
This sequence comes from Aselliscus stoliczkanus, assembly GCA_033961575.1. Taxonomy (NCBI): domain Eukaryota; kingdom Metazoa; phylum Chordata; class Mammalia; order Chiroptera; family Hipposideridae; genus Aselliscus; species Aselliscus stoliczkanus. Next base: position 40,185,786 of record CM066732.1, on the reverse strand, counting down.
TGTCAGGGAGGAATCCTTTGGCGGCCTCCTCTCAATACATCCCAGGGCTTTTATTTTGTTACCAATTTCCCTACATTGTGTGCTTTCTTTGAGAATCATAACTGTGTGAATATTTGACAATTGAATGCTACAAACATCTTGAAACATACAGTTTTCCCCAGAGCTGCATTTCATACTATAATCCGAGGTGATCTTGGTTGCCAGAAACACTCAGGCCGTTAATGGATTTGGAGGCGAGATGCTGGTAATGAGATTTCCAAATGTGAATTGTTTCGCTTTCAAATGCAGGGTGAAATTCAACAAAATATTACCTTAGACATGCTGGCATAGTAAGTCCAGCTGATTAAATGAATGCTTGCTGTGTGTTTCATGGAGGCCTTTACTGTTTCCAACAAAAGCTAGAAGAGGACTGGTCTTATTATTTCTGAGGGGATAGGTCCTCGAGCCCCAACGTTGAGTAATTCTGTATTCTAGGGTCACCCTTAGCCTCTTCACATCCACAACCTTGAGAGGTTGATTTTTTTTCATTCGTTCATTCAACAAATATTTATTGAGAGCCTACTATGTGTTGCTCACTGTTATGTGCATTGAGTAATAGGGCTTGGAACAATATTTTACAGTTTCTGTTGTCATAAAGCCTACACTCTGGTGGGACACATACATACAAGAAACAAGTAAATACAAACATTTAAATGTCTGATGGCAATAACAGCCTTGGAGAAAAATAAAGCAAGGTAAGAGTTAGACAGTACTGGGTGGGTTCTCTTTTAGTTAAGGTGCCAGGGAGACTTCAGGGGCAGATGCTGGGGAGAAAAGGAAACTGGAGGGCAGTGACTGCTCCACGCTCCAGAACCCTTAGGTGACAGGGCTGGATTTTGAGTCCAGCTTTATCTGGTTCCATAGCATCAGCCACCTCACTGGGAGCCAGACAGAATTATCAGGGCAAGACAGGAATTGGGAGATAATGCTACATAGGGAGGAGAGAGCTGCCAGGCTCTCCTAAGGGAGGGGATGCCAAGATACAAAGAAAGGATAACCAGGTGAGGCCAGGCAGGCACAAAGAAGGTGGGCTAGACCCCATCAGCCTGGCCTGCCTGTGCCTGGCACCTTACACTCAGCAGGACAAAGCTGGGCTCCCTCTCCTTTCCCAGACCAGCACCCCCCACCACCTGAATGTGCCCAGCATCTGTCAGTCATGCCAGTGTGACCATCATTTCCCCCTTATTTCCTTTTGCTCTTCATGAGTCATCCCCTCAGGACCTCTTTGAGAGCATCTATGAGTGTGAACAGCCTAATCTTCGAGGAAGTCCTCCTTCAGAGCTGGCATCCTGCCTTGATAGGTAAGTCTACTCCCTGAGAGGTGGAGTAGAATGGAGGAGCTGATTGCCAATTAGCAAATAATCTCAAGAGGGGCAAAAATTGGCCTCTTTTTCTCCCATCCATGTATACACCATTCTTCCTACACCAAGATGGGACAAGAGTCCCTTCCAAGAGGACCATCTCTACATCAGTTCCCCACACGTGTGTGGGGATATTTAAGGGCCCTGCAGCCTGATCTCACCTGGCCTGATTCCCTCCCCACAGGAGGAGGGCCTTTTGGTTCTGAGTACTTTAAATTATAAAAGTTTCATTGCCTTCCCCTCTAACTCTGAGCTGCCTGAGACACAGGAGTATGAGAATTCACTACTCTATCTCCAGCTTTTAGCACAGTGGGCACAATCTAAGTGCTCAAATGTGAGTAAGATAGACGAAAGGGATGAATGACCTTAATTCATCAAACTGAAGGTCTGTAGCCTCTGTGAGGTGCTGTGCCCCATCCCTGCAGCCCCCTGATTTCAACACAGATGTGGTGGACAGTGCCCAGCATCCCACAGCAAGAGGGCTCCAGAGAAGGACTCTCAGCTGCCTTAGAGGTGATAAGAACTAAAGGGGAGTCAATGTCCCCAAGGGCACATGTCAGCTACTGGGGGACACAGTCAATGGATAAAGTCTCAGCCTCCCCATCCTCGGTGGGACAATTCTGAAGTGTGTTCCTCATAAGATCCCCAGTGGAACTGGGCCCTCATCAAGCACCAGCTCATTAACGCACCCTTTACTGGCTTTCCTCCCTCCCCATCTTGCTCTCTCCACTCCCTCAACATGCTTCCTCGAGTCAGCTCCCAAACAAACTATCTGCACCCAGGTCCTTGTCTCCTGCTCAGATTTGAAAAAAACCCAAATTAAGCATCTAACAGGGGCTCTACCTGGTGGGACTGTTCAACCCCCTGATGTTCAGAGTTTGTTTTATTTTATTTTTCTGATGTTTGACCCAACCTCTGAAAATCCCCAACCATAGTCTCTCTTCCTCACCATCCAGGGGTCCCCAAACAACACCTCAGAGATTCAGCTTCCACTTTGGCTATCATTTCTGACATGTTTTCTTCTCAGACAGGAAAATTGAATGGACTTAATACTTAGCACGAATGGCATTTGGGATGCTTTCCCCAACCCCCAAATCTGGAAGTTTAGAGGCCATATCAAAACGCTTATCAGGGCCGGCCGAGTGGTGCATTGGTTAAGAGCTGGCTTGGAACGCCAGCGGACCTGGTTCAGATCCCACATATGAGGGCCAGTGACACTGCCCTCTACAGCTAAGATGGTGAACAACAGCTCCACCTGGAGATGGGCTGCTGTGAGTCCCCAGGACAGCATAGCTGCAGCCCCTGCTGCAGTGTGCTGCCACAGGCTACAGTGAGTGGCCGGCAGCCAGCGTGAGTAGCTGGCAGGCGGTGTGAGTTGCCCAGAGCCGCTGTGAGCGGTCATCCAGAAGCCGGCGACTGATCTGCCTCATCCGGGAAGAGCGCAATGACAATACCAACATGGGCCAGTGAAGCAATGTCCTCCACAACTGTACTGAAGAACAAAAGGACAGCAACTTGTCTGTCCTTGCCCAATTCCCCAAAGCTGTTCCCCTCCCCCAATTCCCCAATAAAAAATCTTTAAAAAAACAAACAAACAAACCCTTATCAACCATTCAGAGAGCACAATCTTCTGGAAATTACATCAGGCTCTCTTTCAAAGAACAGAACCCGGAAGGGCGCCACTTTGAAATGTGGCCATTTGAGACATGATGGCGATTGCTCCAGAATTCCTTTCCACCCCGCTGCTGTGCAGCATGGCTAACCCAGGGTCTTCTGCAACCACGGGATGCAGAGAGCTGCGAGAAGGCGAGAAGGCAGGCTCCTTTCAACAGGAAGGCAACCTGGCCAAAGCATTCTTTCATTCTGGCTTCTGGGGGACTCTGCCTTTCATCTAAGTGAGCGGGAGTCTGAAAGAACAGAAGTGTCCCCATTGAAGTGCCGCATTTGAAACAGAGGCTGGGTGTTCACGGAGCAAATGCCTCTTGGAAAGGAGTTGAAAACTCAGCCAGAGAGAAAGGGTGGGGGGAATGCTTTGCATCTGGGTGGGCTCTGTGTAGAACATGCTAGAGCCCAGAGAAGGAGAGGGCTGGAGAGGAAGGGCTTGGTGTAGCTGGCACTATGGGTGGCACCCAAGAGCCCCTCAGCATACCTCAGGGATCATTTGCCAGCATTCCTAGAAAGCCAACATCTCCCTGAGTCTCTCTACCTGGGGGCTTGCACTGGCTGCAGAAGCATGTTTGGCCTGTGAAAAAGATAAGCCCCCAAGCAATGAGGGGCAGGAGTGCAGACAAATGCCTCAGCTTCCTTGGCCCTTGGTGAGACAATCCGAGGTGTGTTCCACATACTCATCACAGGGTCCCCAGTGAGAATGAACCCAGTAGCCCACAGCAGTAAGTCACTCACTGACACCCCCTTATTAGCTTTGTTCTCTTCCTTAACTCACCTCCCTTCTCCCCTACAGTGCGTCTTGGGATCCCATCCCAAATAAATCTCTAAATAATCACATTTGGAGGTACAAGGGGTTAGGACTTCAACATATGAATTGTGTGTGGGAGGGGACACAATTCAGCCCCTAACAGACCCCCCAAGAGATGCCCAACTCCAAGGTGAACAAAGAAGGATTCTGATTCCATCATTGGCAAGGTTCCTGGATGTGGCAGCTCTTGGTTAGAGAGCAAAGCAACCAAGGATAATGAGGCCTGAAATGAGCCTGTCAGAAATGAGGATCAGGGTGTGAAGTCTAAGCCACAGCAACTATTTGACCCACCAGTGAGTCTGGTCCTATTTCTATGGAAATAAGTTCATTACAGTTAAACCTTTTTTCCAGCTCCTGGTTGATTCATGAAGTGGTTTCGAATGTTGATAATCACTTCATGAATCACCGACAAATATGAGAGCCAAATATCTGGCACTTGCGATTGCTGCCTCTCCTGATGAACATTTCTGCCATGATTTGAGGTGGCCCCTCTCAGCAACCAGGTGTGTGGATGAGAAAAGTCCTCGTTCATGTGCCAGGGTCTCCTGCTTCAGTAATTCCACACTGGCCATTCTGTCGGGCATTGATTCTCCCCCAAATGTTTCATGGTCATTATGAATTCATTCTGAAAGGTGACTTTGAAATCATCACAACATTGGGCATGAAATGATCAGCCATCAAATTCTGCAACCCTGTTTTTGGGAGAAGTAAGATGATGTGGCTCAGAAGGTGTCACAGCATCCATGTTTCTGCCCAAAGAAGAATCTGCTTCAGCCCAGGCTATAAACCAGACATCACCATTCCCTCCAGGCAAAGGGAATATTTCTCTCTCAGACAGACTGCAGTCTCCAAAGAGAACAGAAACCAAAGGATCAGATTGGAGAGACACACAGAAAGCTTCCACATTGCCTGTAGATATTAGAAACACAAAGATGGCACCCATAAACCCGAAGGTTTCTTGAACACTTTAGATGCAGAGGCCAGCCACTTAAAAACAGAAGTCGCTTAAAAGCGGAGGCAGGCACGGGATCTGCAGAATAGCATAGGGAATAGAGTCAATGGAATTGTAATAGATATATATGATGTCAGGGGGGTAATAGATTGGGGGAAGGGTTTATCTCTTTGTGAGAGGTGAAATGTCTGTTACATTGTTTTGTACACCTAAAACTAATAATAAAATATCATATATATATATAATATATATATATATACACACACACACACACACACACACACACACACACATATAAAAGCAGAGGCAGACAGATGCTCCTCTCAGATACCTGCCCGCCTCACTCGCTCACTTCATTCACCTCACCTGACCGCCAGGCCACCCCTCCGAAGAGCTCCCACGGGCACCCCTGCTGCCCTCTCCTGCTGCCCTGTCCTCCAGGGTACTTACCACCACCCATCACCTTATATATCCATCTCCTGGCTCTTCTGTCTCCTCCCACTAGCAAGGAAGCTCCGCAAGGCAAGGATCTCTATTTGTTTTATGCTCTGGTCCCAGCCCTCAGTTTAGGCCACTTGTTACCACATCCTGCCACCATCAATTACAGACACGGGAAAGGGCCTGAAGTGTCAGTTGGTCCAAATGTCCATTTTCCAGAAGAGGAGACAGATTGAAGGACCAAGTGAGTGTTAGAGTATAGAGACTAGGTCTAGACTTCTTTTCCCCACAGTCCCTTTCCTGCGCCTCTTTTTTCCCTCGCTCCCCTTTTCCTAGGACCTCCTCAAGAGGAAACAGCGCCCCCCACCATGACTTCAGCATCCTGGGAATGGGCTTTCCACAAGCCGTCTCCGGACTCTGCCCCCTAGCGGCAGACATTGAGCAGCACCTCCCACGAGGCCACTTTCGTTCAAGGAGGAGGCACTGAACATCTGCTACTGGCCCTTGGCGGAGTCTACAAAGATTTGTTGACTGCCGTGTGCCAGGCACCGAGGAGGGGCCGGAGATAAAGCTGTGGGCTAAAGAACAACAGCAACAATATCACTGTTCCTCTCCTCATGGCACTCGCAGTTCAACAGGAAGGGCAGGAATTAAATCATTCTCCCAACTTGCGTCCAAATGTAACTTCAGTTAAGGCAAGAGCCATGGAGGAGACACAGTGTGTGAGGGAGTCTAAGTGCATGAAAGCCTTTCCCGAGGAAGGGACATCCAAGTCGATGCCTGACAAAGAGGCGAGCGCCATCTAGGCAAAGAAAGAAACGGGAAGTGTCAAGGCCTCCAGGGAGGGGACAAGCCACGCCATTCCTGGGTTGGCTGCAGGTTCATGAGCCCAGAGCACTTAGTAACCAGGCGGTTTGGGTGTCAGAAGCTTCCGGCTAACTGACATTTGACCAAGAAATATATCTTTCAACGGTGAAGGTAGAAATTTTTTGCTCAAATATCTCTGTCTCTTCACTGAACTAACAGCTTCTTGCAATACTGGGGGTGAGTCAGGACTTTTTAAGGTCTCAGATTCTTTATTCCCAACCCCTGAACAAACAGGGCCACCTTCACTGAACTTACGAATATGCAGTGCCACCAGACCATCACTTCAGGGCTGCTGAGGATGCTGCCTAATGTCCATGGGCCTTGAATCAGGAAGACGTGGATTCCAGTCCCAACTCTGCCCCATGCTGGCTGGGTGACCTCAAGCAAGTCACTTCATCACCTAGGGCTGTTTCCTCTATTTCTTAGTGTCCTTGAAATGTCAAACTATGATCAGCTTTGTGAATTGCCCAGGACATAATATTATGTCCATTTATGTCTATGCCCATTTCCTTTCTAAAATGGGAACAAAGCAGAGTCCCTAAACAGGCAGCATTAGAACTGGTCCTTAAAGGATGAGTGGGGATTTTCCTGGTGACAGAATCACTCACACAAAAGCGCTTAGATCTGCGAAAAGAAAATCCTGCCAGGAGCCTGAAGAGAAGGAGGCACAACACGGGGGAACATAGCTAGAGATGAGAAAAAGAAAGGGCCCAGGGAATGGCTTGTGGAAGGCCTTGAATGCCACCCCAAAGAGACTTCCTGGCAGTGGTGGGGAACAATTAGAGGGTTTCCAATGAAGAAATACTGAAATCAGATGAATTCCTTCGAAAGGTCACTCATTCTGGGCAGCAGCCAGGAAGATGGAATGTTGGAAGGAAAGGGATGAGGCAACCACTAAAGATATTTTGGCAGAAGTCCAGCTGGCACGCGAAGAGTCTAGGGCTTTGGGCTGAAGGATGGGAGATGGTGAAGAAGGCTGGATTGGCTGGATGGACAGTGAGTGGCTGAGGCAGATGGACGGTGCTAGAAGGCACTGTCCCTGCACCTTCCCTGAGGCTGCCTCTCCCCTCTGCACACCCCTTCAGGTGTGCCCTCAAAGGAGATGTCTAGAGAACAGGGCTGTATCCCACTTCCTGACCCAGCAAGGGATGCCCCACAACTGCCTTCCTTCCATCATCGCTCTCTCTTCTCTACTTCTTGGTATCCGGCAGCCAGTCTTCCCTAGCTATACCAGTTTTTCTTTCCTTATAACATGTCAGGCATCTCTCTGTTATCTCAAAGGACCCTCCAACTGATCCCTGACTGATGTCACTCATCCTCCTCCCAGACTCCGTCTTCCCAGCAGCCTCTCAAGCTCCTGCATCGCCCCTCCTGAAACCACAGCACAGGCATTCTTTACACACAGCCTTCTCATCAGCCAAGCCCTCATCCCTGTCTGGTTTCCATCTTAAACTAAATTATTAAAACACTCCTTTGAAAACAGCCTCCCTCGCTGCAATAATATGCAGGTTGTATTTTCAGCCATTGTCTCTTCAGAGCAGGGGCTGCATTTGACTAAAGCAAGGGGTAGGTGTGCTTGCCGACACCTCTCAGCCTATGTCAGTGTGCCTTTGATGGGAACTATCTCATCTGTAATCAGTTTACTGGGTTATGGATCCAAATTTCCTCTGCAAAACATTAGGCTGAGAGGTTTTGCCTGCAGGGAGGCAGCTGTGCTTTGAGAAACTTCAGACACTCCGTTTCCTGAACCTCTTTGGAGTCCAACAGAGCCTTGGTTCTAATTCAACACCCACCGTCCCAAAGAAAAACTAAATTTAAGTTTTATTTCAACACACTATGAGGTGACCACTGTGTTCAGCAAGATAACAGAGATAATTTCAACAAATAATTATTGTAAACTTGCTATGTTCCAGCTGTGAAAGATGACCATGACTCTCTATGTGGTTCACATTTGGGTAGGGTAGGGAGCAGGGCGAAAGACTGAAAAATAAATTGTTTACCATTTGGTGTGATAAATGCAATGTTATGAGTGTGGGAAAAGTACTCAGCTGACTGAGTAATGCCTGAGTTATGTTTTTTTGGTTAACAAACACAAAGGTGTTTTCATTTTTTAAAATATGGTAAAAACCCAATGCTAGGGAAGCCAGGGTAAAATTTGCACAGTGTTACAAGAGAGCAAAAATGAAGATGCACTTAAAGAATCAGCATAGTGAGCATAATAGTCCCTCCTATCCCAATAATCACTCTCCTGGGAATTTATCCTAAATTATGAGTAAAAGAAACAAAGATGTTTACAGATGTTCAAGATATCATTTTCTAGTAGAAATGGTCCAGGTAATTGAGATACATCAACCCAAGGGTACACGATGTAGTGATTTAAAGTAACTACGGAGACTAGTAATTTGAACTCTATTTGGGATCTAATTTCAAGTAAAAGAAAGAACACACAACGTTATGTTCAATAACTGCTTATGGTCTCTGCAGAGTCCTCACCTTCTAGTAGGTTATGCTTTGAACGTCAATAGTCTGAAAGGTCTTTCTCTCCATGCTCCCATTGAACTCTTAGAGTAACCCTATGCCATGGGCATCACAGTCCCCATTTTACAGATGAGGTAACTGAGGCTTGGAGAGATTGATAGGCACACAACATGTAAATCAAGGAGCTCTAACCCACGTCTCCTAACTCCAGTTCCACTGCTAATGCCACACATAGGTGGGCAGGCAGATGTCTGGACCATCAGTCTGCTGCTGGAGAAGGCCATAATTCCTCACCAAAAAAGCCTGGATGTGCTTTTGTTCCAAGGCATCCAAACCAGCCAGTGGGTACAAAGAAGGTGCCTATGTCCCAGCCAAAGCACAGTACCTACATGAGAACTGGTTGACGGGAAAAGCATGTAACCAACATGCATTGATTTACGCAATCATATAATTGGGCTTGGCACTGGAGGTTGGGACAGGAGGACAGAAATAACCACCTTCACTGGCCCATTGCTGAGCAACCACCAAATGCAGGCATTGAACAATGTGTACTTCACGTATTCATCCTTTGATGGACATTGAGATTGTTTCCACATCTTGGCTATTGTGAGTAACGCGGCAATGAACATAGGAGTGCAAATATATCTTGGAAATCCTGATTTCAATTCTTTTGGATAAATACCCAGAAGTGGGATTGCTGGGTCATACGGTAGTTCTATTACGGTAGTTCTATTATTCTTAATCTTTTGAAGACCCTCCATATTGTTTTTCATAGCAGCAGCACCAATTTACATCCCCACCCACAGGGTTCCAATTTCTAAAGACATTCAAAGGAATATTATTCAGCTTTGAAAAAGAAAGAAATCCTGCCATTTGTGACAACATGGATGAACCCTGAGGACACTGTACTAAGTGAACTTAGCCAGACACAGAAAGACAAATTCCACCTATTTGAGGCATCTAAAATAGTCAAACTCATAGAAGCAAAGAGTAGAGTGGTGGCTTCCAGAGGCTGGGAGAGAGGGAAATAGAGAGTTGCTGTTCAACAGGTTTAAGGCTTCGGTTAAGCCAGACAAATAAGTTCCAGACATTGGCTGTATGGCAGTGGGCCAATAGTTAACAACACTATTGTACACTTACAATTTTATCAAGAGGGTAGATCTCATGTCTCATGTTCCTGTCACAATTTTTAAAAGTATGTATGTATGAATTAGGCACCTGATCTTACCTCTGTTTTCCCCTTCACTTGCTGTGGTGACTTCGGGTAAGTCAGTCAATCTCTCTGTGTCTGTCACTTCATCTGTAAAATAAGAGAATAATAGTACCTGCTTCATAGAGTTATCATGAAGTTCAATATTTTTCTGGTGTTAAGAAGCTTGGAACAGTTCCTGGAAGATACTTAGCAGACATCACCCTCCGTGCTTTCTATACATACTTCTCAATTTAGGCTCGAGTCTCCCTGTGAAGAAGGAACTATGATTTCCATTTTATAGATGAGGAAACTGAGGCTTTGGGAGTTTACATTACTTCAGGCAACATGTGTGTAAGGGACCCATGCAAGCCACAGCTGGGAGGCCATGGGGAAGGAAGAGATCCTGCTGCCTGATGTATCCCAGGAAGGCTTCCTGGAGAAGATGGCATGGCATCTGGGCTTTACAGAACAAGGAAGGTGGGGATCAACCTTCTCAGAGTCCCTAATGGTGGGAACAAAAGCATCATGTTGATAGGATGGGTGGATGATCAAGAATGAAGAGCAGGGGCAAGAGACTGTCCTGTCCTGGGCCTCAAATGCCTGGCCAAGGTGTCCAAAGATGATTGTTTGGCAGTGGTGAGTCAGAAAGGCTGTGAGGCAGGAGCAGAAGCTGGTTGCCTGGTCAACACAGGTGCATCAGGAACCCATTTCAAGTGCCAATTTCTACCACCCACTCCTCTGAACAAGCTCTGAGCAGGGCTGAGACAGCAGAAACAAACGAAACACATTCCAGTGGTGAAGGACATCTCCAGCTTGAAAAGGGTGTCAAGCCCAGCACTTGGTAGACTTTAATGTGCATTTGAGTCACCTGAGAGCTTATCACAAACAGATTCTGATTCAGTAAGTCTGGGATAGGGCCCAAGAATCTGAATTTCTAGCAAGACCCCCAGGTGATGATCCATGGACGATACTTTGTGTGGTAAGAATCTGACATATTTGTTTTCTTTCTAGTCTCATAATTATAATCCCAACCAGTAGCACAATGCCTGGCTCAGAGTGGGTGCTTCATAAAGCATTTGTTAATCAAAAAAGTTTAATCATTGGGCCAGCCGAGTGGCTCACTAGTTAAGAGTTGGCTTGGGAGTGCAATCTCTGAGCAGCAGGCCGCCGGTTCAGATACCACATGGGCCAGTGATGCTGCGTCCTCTACAGCTAAGATGGTGAACAACAGCTGCACCTGGAACTAGGCTGCCAGGAACAGCTGTGAGCCACTGTGAGCAGCTGTCCAATGGCCAGCGACTGATCTGCCTCCCCGCAGGAAGAACGCAATGATAATACCAACATGGGCCAGTGAAGCAACGTCCTCCACAATTAGACTGAAGAACAAAAGGACAGCAATTTGTCTGTTCCCCTTTCCTGATTCCCCAACGCTGTTCCCTCCCGCAATTCCCTAAAATCTTTAAAAAAAAAAAAAAATTTAATGACTTTCATTCCTGTTATCATTGACTTTGATTAAGGAGACCCATACACACGTCAGGGGCTATTTCATCTCCCTGGTCCATCTCCCTACAATCTAAGTAGAAGAATTCAGCATTCCCTTTTCCACTCTCACAGGTTCTTTTCATTTTATTACACAAATGATGGATGTTCATTGAAAAAAGAGGGGGTAAAAAAGATAATCATAAAGAAAAGAAACTACAGTCTGATGCATACTCTTTCAGACTCTGTGTTACACACTCCGTGTTCTGTTGATGCTTTAATTCTCCTACATTATGAAGAATATTTCCCATGCCAAAAATATTTTAATGGCTACATAATATTTCATTATTGAAAATTGTCAGAGAGCACACATTTCAGGAACTTACAAAATATAGTGACCCAAAAATAAAAAAGCAAGGTCCCTGATGAAGAATGTGTGGGAATGCGCAGAATGTTACAATGCCTGGGATTTGCTTTAAAATGGTCCAGGGAGTAGGGAAGCATAAGACAACAGAGACAGGCCAGGCTATATGTCAATCATCATTGAACTGGGTGTTGGATATATGTCAGGGGCATTATAGGACTCGCACTTTTGCATGTGTTGGTAACTTTCTAATAACAGTTTAAAAATAAAAACAAGAGCCAAATGAGACCAAGGAAGAGGTTTCTGGGATAGAGATGGAAAGTGTTGGAAGTTCATTTTTCACACACACACACCCCCAAAAAAAGAACAGTGTTTCATTTAGGACCATTCAGCCTGTCACTACAAAATCTCAAGGTCCTTGAACTACTGAATTGCACTGGAATACTCTATCTTTATTATTTCCTATCCTGTCGGAGTGGATTTGCATTTTAAGTGCATGCTTGATGTCACATCTAAATTGGAACTAATTGAGATGTGCAGGAATGTGGAAGCATGATCTGGCCTCGTTGGGGACAACATGAGGTTTGCCCATTTAGAGACCTGCGGACAGATGGAGGTTCTGGGGAGCAGGGGGCACAGCCTTGCCCTATCTGTAGCATGTGTGAAAATTGGCCAGGTCCGTTCACCTCTGAGCCTCAGCGTCCTAATCTGTAAGAGGAAAGGATTTGAACAGACTTTACAACTTGTCTCTGCTCAGAACTAACTAGATTCTACTCTGGGAACCCCTTTCACCACTCTGCTTTGCAATATGCAAATCAGGGTTGGCTAATTGGACAAAGCTGGTGGGAACAATTTAATAAACTTTGATAACATTACACAAAGTAATTGTTCAATTATTTCAAATGGTTCAGTTCAGGAAGTACAACGGGGTGCAGGGGGAGGGAGGTCCTCAGAAATTACCTTTGCTTATTAATCATCTTATCCAGTAGAAGCCAAATGAGAGTGAAGACTTGTGGGAGTGTTTTTGTTTTAATTCTGATTAACTGCACTTTCATCTGAACATTTTTAAGCTGTTCTTTGGCCTTCTTCATACGGATGTTGACTGAGTTCTGTTATCAGGATTTTAATTAACACCAGGTAGAGAGGGGAAGTTCGATGACACGCTATTACTTCTGTTTGATTTAAAGTCAACGTTAGGGACTCTTCTTCGAGGCGCTGTTGAAATTGTCTTATCTCGTGCTTTCCAAGGATGGCTATTTCATGTAAATGTCATTTCTGCTGTCCAAAATGTTACAACACGTGCCAGCACAATAGAACTACTGTCTTGTTCTAAGAGACACAAGGGAGCCAGCATGCTTTTGATCAAAGGCACGATTCACACATCAAAGTAATACCTCTTCTGTTAAAGTCAGGAATCAAGACTGTGGAAAGGAATGGAGGAGACTCTGGCTTTAGTGAGAGCCTAGCCTCCTCTGTGGGGAGGTGCCTGAATTTCCAAGGCTTAGCGCATCTGCAGAGACCTGGAAAGGGGCGCTTGGTGGGACAGGTACATCGATGGCATCGTGTCGTCAGTGTGCTTGTGTTCATCAGTCTGGACATGCCGTGATCCCCACACAGAGGTGGTGCCTAAGAGCCTTTGGTGTGTGGTGGACCTCAGTTCAAATCCACGCTGTGTCACTTGCCAGGTATGTGACTTTATACAACTTATCTTACCCCTCATTTTTTTCATCTATGAAATGGAAAGAACATCTAATGCATGGAGATATATATATATATATTCATACAATGGACTATTTCACAGCCATAAAAAATGAACTATTGCTAACTAAGTAAATGAATGTCAAAAACATTATGTTATACTCCTCCCCCTCCCCCTCGCCCTCCCTTCCCCCTCCCCCTCCCTCTCCCTCTCTCCTTCCCTCCCTCCCTCCCTCCCTCTCCTTCTCTCTCTCTCTCCCCCTCCCTCCCTCCCTCCCTCTCTCTCTTTCTCTCCCCCTTCTCTCTCTCTCTCTCTCCCCCTCCCTCCCTCCCTCCCTCTCTCTCTCTCTCTCTCCCTCTCTCTCTCTCTCTCTCCCTCCCTCCCTCTCTCTCTCTCTCTCTCTCTCTCTCTCTCTCTCTCTCTCTCTCTCTCTCTCTCTCTCTCTTTCTCTCTCTCTCTCTCCCTCCCCCTCTCTCTCTTTCTCTCCCCTCCTCCTCTCTCTCATTGAATTTGCATTACTTAACTGAGCGTGAGCTACCGCTTCACTGTACTCTATTTCCTGGTCTCCATCCCCTGAAAGCTCTGTCTGGTCTGGCTCAGGGGGTTTCGCCAGTTCCCAAAAAGGAAGTTAACATCATACCCATGCTGTATACTATGTTACTTAAAAGCATAATAATCATGAAAGTACTGTTCAGTAAATCCATCACATTTCATTTCATATTTCATATCTCAGCTTTTAAAAACCTTGGATCTATTGGATGCCTAGATGTGGGAGACCAAGGTAACAATTGCATCTTGGACGCTAGCCCTCACGGTGGACAGACCCAGTGAGCAGCTGCCCTGAGGCACTGCCCTGCACAAGGGAGCCTGTAGGGAACCACAGAAGAGGTGTGTTACCACCAGAGAAGTCTGGCTTTGAGGTGCAGTCCAGCAGGGACTGCCCTGTGCATAGGAACCAAGTAGGGGGCAGGCCCTGTCGCCAGAAGTGCTGATACTCTGTAACACTGCTGGGCTCGAAGGCTTCTCTTCATGCTGTGCCCAACATCCCATTAACTCACTTGGAGAGCCTCGAGGGAGACCTGGACAGCTGTTCAATTACCTTTCACCACCCCACAGGTGTGTAAGATGCACTGCAGAAGCACATGTCACATCTCTCAGAGCAGGAGGCTCTGCCAGGGATTTCCTCTGAGCACAGAGATCTGGAAACTGTATCACTTTTGACTTAGAAATGACCTGGATCAAGGGCCCCGCTTTCTAAGCATGACAGGATGATGAAAATATTCCCTGACAGCATACCCATGTGAGATAGAAGACTCTGAGATGAGCTCTGGAGTTAGAAAAATGAGTGTCGTCCATTCTCTTACCCAATAGCCACTCATCACCCACAGGAACATGCCCAGACTGGCACAGGGGCTATGGGAGACTCAGGAAGCAATGATGATTTTTTAAAGAATCTGAAATAAATCACACCTACTCACTAGGTGTTTAAGACCTAGGTGAAAAGAAGGGACATGTGAACATGAAAAAGTAAATTCCAAGGTCATCCAATTATTTTCCACAAACCTACACTAGGGGTCCGTCGTGGACCAGGCATTGCGCCCCCTCTAGAGAATCACAAAGAGTCTGACATTGTGACACCTGCAGGGCGCCACATCCCAACAGAGGAGCTGGACAATTAAACATCACAATGTGGAGTGACAGCAAGTAACAGAGGTATACGAGAGCCTTTGCAAGCACAGGGAATGAGCTCTAATGTATGCCTGGGTGTGTCCAGGAGTTCGGCTCTGTTCCCTAAGTAGAACTTAGCCAGGCAAGCAAAGTGAGGAATAGCATTCCAGGCCCAGGGAACAGCATGAGCCATGGCAAGATGGCTAGATGGCCCATGAGTGCCATGGGGAAAAGGCGGCAGCAATAGGCCAGTGTGGGTCATGAAGGGCTTGTGCCCAGGTTTAGAACTTGAACTTTGCCCAGAGGGGGAGGAGGAATGGGGACAGGAGAGGTCAGCCCTGGTACCGGAGGGGGAGGTGAGAGAGAAACAGTGAAAGGCAGGGAGGCTCATGTCGCCATGAAGGCAGGCGGTTGGGAAGCCTGGGTGTGGGGAGGGCAGTGCAGTTAGGAAGCACAGAGCTCAGGCGCGGCTTCCTGGCAGCTGATTCCGTGACAGAATGCTGATTCCCTACAGAAACCTCTCAGCACCTGTTCCCTAGGAACCTCAGGAAACGTGGTAAAGTCATTCCCTGCATCCCAGGAAGCTCACCACCTCCTTTCCTCCCAGAGTCACAAACTGAAGACAAACAACCCTTCATCACACACCCTCTGATTTTCCTGTTTGCTTTTCCAACCAAAGAAAAAGTGTTCCATTGATGCTCCTGCTTTGTTCTTAAAAGAAGCTGGCCACCTATTTCTTCAGAACAATGACAAGCACTTGAGAAGACAAGGGATAAAAAAAAAAAACGTGAGAGACGTGGTTCTTGCCCTTGAGAGATGAGCAAGGCGGGTTTCTGTTCAGCACCTGGATGGGGAGCAAAGCTTCCAGGTTGCACCAAACACGGGGTAGAGCACATCCAGGGTCTGCCCATCTTCCTCAGGGGACTGGGGCTTGGACTAATGTTCAATATCATCCATCTTTAATCCAATAGCATTGATTACTGGAAGTACTTTCCCTTTCTGGGTACCTCATCTGATGACATTCATCACTCATCACAGAAAGGGAACCATCGCTTGCGTAGCTCCCCATGTCTCCCTCCCCGAACCAGAGAAGCCGCATTGGCCAGAATGTGTCTTGTCCTCTTCCCAAACAGCGTTAGTTTGGATTCCCCCAGAAGCAGACCCTGGGGCAAAGGCTGAAGTTCAAGCGGTGTCTTTTATGTATCATACAATAAAAGTGAAAATGGAAATCTAGCGCAGGTAAGTGATTCCACAGAGGCCTTACCCAGTATAATGGTTAATATCAATGTTTTCATAGAGAAAACCCATTTGGATGGGATACTATGAAAAACATTTTTCTGAGTTGATTACACTTACAGGAAGTCTCTCTCTCTCTCTCTCTCTCTCTCTCTCTCTCTCTCTCTCTCTCTCTCTCTCTATCTCTCTCTCTCTCACACACACACACATACATACCATGAATCACAGGTAGAGAAGAAATAAACTATCTCTGTGTTGCAAGTTCCACAAACCTAAAGTAATAACAAATGTCACAATATCAAGCACATCATTGTCCATGAGATTGGAGCAGAGGGGAGGCTCCTTGCTACTCCTGCTCTTGACAAAGTCTAGTCTTCCTGGGATGGCTCAGGACCCAGAGGCCAAACCCACGAACCTACCCGTGGCTCCTCACAGCCTCTTCCTCCAATCATCACATATGTACCAGGTGCTGACTGCTACAGGTGTCATGTTGCTCAGCCCTCACAGTAACCCTGGAAAGAAAAGAATGCTGCCTGCATTTTATAAGCTGTGACTCACTAGTTAGTGGGGGAGCTGAGATATGAACCCAGGCCTGTGTAAGTCCAAAGTCTGCCGTATTCCCCAATAAAAGAAGTGTTCTAATATTAGCACTGCCTGCCTTCTTCATTCACCCCAGAAATGTTCATTGAGCGTCTCTTTTGTGCAGGTCTCCAACAGGCACTTCCTTTATGGAGGCCGGCAGCAGGGTAGACACAAATATTCATGAACTATAAAACTCCCAGTGTTCCTATGGACAGGAATTGAACTTTGATCCAGGTGGCCATCGTGCATTAAAGTGGGTATCACACAGGGGTGTCATTACGGTTCACATGTCTGTCTCTCCCACTCTGGGTGACAATCACACCGCAGTATTTAAAATTCGGGAAATAACTAATGTCAATCGGTCCTCACAAATTTATAGATAAGAAAACTGCAGGTTGCCAAGTAGATGTGATTTGCTTGTGGCCTCACTCATATTGCGTCAGTGACAGAGCTGAGACGGAAACTCAGGTCTGCTGACTCCTAGTCTAGTGCTCTCTCTGAGACAAGGGGCTGTGCCACCTCTGGTAGCTCTCGACAGCTACCTCATGATGCCTACTTCCAGATGTGCTGCTGTGATGCAGCCCTGTGACTCACCTTCCCTTTGCCTGACACACAGGTGCTCTCACTTCTCCAGGTCTCCCAAGGAAACACCCACCCAGGCTGTCCCGCAATTGGGCTCATGGGTGGGTTCTCATCCTGTTCAGTGATGACCAGGGTAACTGCTGCCTGTCAAGTACACACAGGGCCCAGGGCCTCTGAGCAGCCTGGGGAACAATCACACTTTGGGGAACCAATTAAGTCCCAGATCTGTGAGAGGCTGACGGAGGACAATGCGTCCACAAGAAGCCACTCAGGAGACATGGCGTTTTTCTAGGACTTTGCTATGACAACTTTGGAATACACTTGGGCCATTTGAATAAAGGCAGGTTTGTGATAGTCAGGCTCTCCTATCCCCTGGAATGAGATATCACCCAAGCTCGAGAGAACAAACCTTCAACCACAGCTGGTGGAGGGAATGAATGGGAAAGGAAGGGCAAGGCAGGGAGGGAAGGCAACAGAAGGGAGTTTTGCTCAGGATCTATTGATTTTTCTTAAATCATCATAATAAAATCATTTCTAAGGAATTTTTTGGAATTTTAATGTTACGCACCAATTACAGCTTTTCCCCTTTGACACTAAGCAGGGGATTGGAAGTTTAGAAGAGTTCTGGGGTTATTTCACCCCAGACTTGTTGCATTGGGGTGTGTAGGAGGTGGAAAGACACTGAACTTCAGTGACCGTCAGCAGTGGGGTGGTTCTGGATGGTGAGCTGTATATACTATAGGTGAGAGGAAGGACCCAGCATGGAGGGTTCAATCTCTCTTTGTTAATTCAATATTGGTCTGCTCAGAGAAAATAAAGAACTGTAAAGAGATGGTGGGAGGGATCTGTCAGCCAGGACAAGGAATTTGAACTTCACCCCGTAAGCAAAGGTGGGAGATGACTGTTTAACCAAGGGGATGCCATGAGCAAACTTGGGTTTTGGGAAGATTGCAATATGGAGTGTGCTATGGAGGCAGAGCAGCCCAATGGTTAAGAGCTCCGGCTTTGAGGCCAGACCCAGCATGCAGCTGTCTCCAGCCCTTCTTCCTGTGAGGGGCACGGCTCTGGGCAAGCTATTCAATCTCTCTAGATCTTTGTTTCTTGTGAGTAAAATGAGCATATCAGTGCTATACCTATCTCAGCAGCTTGAACTAAGCATGACAATCTATTAAAGGCCTATCACATATGTAAGTCTTCAATGAATGGTCCCTGTCGTCTTCTCAATTTTCTTCCTAAGTCATAAATGTACAGACAGAAATTGAAGCAGCTGCCTCTCAACAACTACCCTCGAGGCCACGCCTGTGTCACCCACACTTCTTTTGGGAGCCACTCTCCTCCCTGCAGCTCTGCCCTGTGTTCTGAGTAGAGGCTGCTGTCTTCCCAACCCTCCCTCTCTAGCCATAGTGATTGGTTCAGGGCTTGGGTATGTGACCCAAGTCTAACCAATGAGAGTCCTTTCCCCAGAGAAAGTTTACTGATGCTGGAGAGAAGATCCCCATTTCCTCTCACTGGTGAAGTTTTGAGGTGTGAGTCTACACGCTGCAGGTGACCCTGTAGATATAGAGGGAATTTACGAGGAGAGCATAAGGCTGCAGATAGAGATGAGATGTGGAGGGACAGGTCTTGTGACATCTGAAGACCTAGTTCTTAGTCCTGGGCTCCAGGAACTTGTCCTGGCTTTTCAGAGCCTGATTTCTCCTCTTGTGCTTTCACTCTACAAGCCGCCCTAATAGCCTTCCAATAAATTCTGTTTTTTGCTTAAGCCAGTTCAAGTTTGGTGTCTGTGATTTGTTACCAAGCCCCCTGATTTAATGCCACCATTGACTGATTTTAGCTTCAGCACATCCCATTAGAGCTCTGTAATTACCCACATTTCCCCCACCCACCTCCAACAAATATTGTGTTTCTTTATGATTTGACTAAATCATATAAAATGATTAAATGATTAAAGACTAAAACATATAAAAATAAAATCAAGTTTCACTGTACACCTAATGAACCAACTTTATTAAAGACTAAAACAATATAAAATTAGTTCTGTCCCAAGGTATGCAGGGTACATTGTCAGAACCTCCATCCTCCCTGTAGATCAGCCCACTTGGGTATATCTCCAAAGGTTGCTAAACATCAAATATTCTTCACTTATATTTCTCGTCTGTTCTAAAACTGATGTTTCCCATTGGATGTTTAATCGCAGGTTGCTTTGTTAAGCATTTTCCCTGTTCAGAGGAGTACATCAGAAATTGAGTCCCTGACAGAAAGAGGCAAGGGATGAAGCACAAATTCAACTACATGCATTTGGACTTCTCCCCTCCTTTTGCCTTTGTGGTTTGGACACTTCATTCCCCAAAGTGAAAGATAAGGGCTTTCAGAGAGAAAACCAATTGGGTTGCTGGAATCCAATCAACAACCATGTCCTAGAGCAAAGGGCCAGTCCAAAGGGGCGCAGCATCCATCTCTCAGTACCTCCCAAATGCTACAGCCCACCCAGGTCAGATTAGAGGAGGCTGGCTCTTTGTTCCCAAAGAGCATGAGCCTGACAGGTGAAAAAGTTTCACCAGGGCAGAGGAAATGAAATTGAATTCAAGTTGGAGGTTATTTGTCTTATCCGTGATCTGCAGTGGTCTCAAGTGATAGCGCGAGTGGCAATGTTCAAACTCACGTCTGTGAGTCAATTACTGGGTACCTGTGTTTAAAAACCATTCTGATGTGTTCAGTAAAATGGTTGAAACATATCGAACAGAAAGGAAAAAGAAGAGGGAACCAAGCCCCTTTAGGGAATTGTGTTTGAATCTACAAAAAGGCTGGATTGAAACCTGCAGAGTATTTATAAAGAAGCTAAAAAATCTTTTATTCATTTGAAAGGAGCTGGAAAAGAGACACAGGAAGTGAAGCAGGAGAGAGAAAGCTGCAGCATAGAGAAGAAAAGGGAGCAGTGAGAAACAACTTTGTAATGTTGGCTAAAATGAGCTTTTCCTCAGGGGGAGAAGTTAACCATTGCCATCACTGGTGTCACGGGCAGTAGACTTGGGTAAGTGTCCCACCTCCACTATTTGCTAGTTCTAGAAAATGTCACTTCCACTCTATGAGCCTTGGTTTCCTTAACTGTAAAATGGAAATAAACTCTATATACAGGGTTTTGTGAGGATCTGAACATTAGAATAGATGTGAAAGTCCTTTATAAGCTGTGGAGAGCCACACAGATGCTAGTTACACATATGACTGGTTTAATTTAGGCCACAGTGTGTAACACATATGGAGTGGAAATCCTGATAAAGAGCCCAGGGACAAAATTCAGATGAGAAAAGCCAAGACTGGAAAAGATAAGTTCCAGGCAAAAAGCAATTTCTGTTAGAGAGTCATATGTAAAAGGTCAAAGGCAGTTAGTTCTGTGCCAAGTTCTGAGGCCCACAGGACCACTTAGCTGAACAAGGCAAGTAGCTTATAGTAACTGATCACCTATGTGTGATTTGTCACTTTTAATGCAAGCTCTAATTAGGCTAGATCTCAATGGCTAGAGCCAGTTTGAGTTATCCCGATAGCCATGCCTAATTGTTCTGCCTCATGTGTTTATCCTAACTAGTGCCACTGCCTCCTAGTGGCATGTTCCTGAATTGCAGGCATAATATGAATTAGAGCCAGTGGTGCTTCTTAATCTTTGCTCCATAATAGAATCACCTAGGGATCTTAAAAGGCACTGATGCCTGAAGCCCACCTCCAGAATTATGACTTTTATCGGTCTTGGTGCATCCTGGGCATTAAGATATTTAAAAGCTTCCCCAGGCATTTGTACTATACATCCAAGTTCAAGAACCACTACTCCAGAGGTCAGCAAACTTTTTCTATCAAGGGCTAGATAGTAAACTTTTTTCAGACTTTTTGGGGCCATATGGTCTCTGTCACAATTATTCAACTCTGCCCTTGTAGTATGAAAGCACCATACACAATATGTAAACAAATGGGCATGGCTGTCTTCCAATAAAACTTTACTTGCAAAAATAAGTGGCAGGCCACAGATTGCTAACCCCTACTCTAGAGATGCTTAAAGTGAGGTCTGAGAAGCAACAGCATGGACAGTTCCTGAGAGCTTATTAGAAATGCAGAGCTTCAAGCCTCAACAAGATCCCTAGGTGATGTGTATGGACATTCAAGTTTGCAAGGCACTGATCCAGAGGGTATGCTTTGTGAATCCAGCTCTGCCATCGTCGTGGCACCGAAGTGGAGAGTTCTCATCACTGTCAGCATCTCCGGTGCCTGTCACCTCTATCAACCTGGCTGTCTCCCAGCTGCCACATTTCCGTAGCATCTTCTCCTTGGTGACTCAGACAATCTGAGCAGCTGTCTATGTTTCATTATGGTGTTTCCAAAAGGTCAGTGGAGCCACACACACAGTTTCTATTTTTTGTAATAATATACAGAGAGGACGTGGCTGTGGAACCATATCAGGTGATATGCCCCTGCTCCCTGGAACTATCCATTTAAACTTGTCAAATGTCATATAGTTCCCCAAATACCCCATGCTACTTCAAGCATTTGTGCCTTATATATGGTACTGTGCTTGCTAGGAAAGCCTTGTGGGTCATCTTGCCACCAGGTAAATTTATCCAACTTTAAAAAAAACTGACATTGTGAGACCTTTTGCACCCACTCCTACCCAAATTTAATCACTCCTTCCCTGCTAGCCCCAGGCCCTGTCTACACCTTTGCTCCCATAGCACATTTATGGTAATAACGGGCTTCCCAGTCTGTCTCTCCAGTGGCACTGAGCCCCTTTCAGCCAGGCTCATATATCACCGCCTTCTACATCCAAATGCCTAGCACTGGGCTTTGATATGATACATGCTTTATAAATTGTCATTGGTTTTAATTTAATTGACCTAGAAGTGAGTTAACATTTCTTTTGTAATTGGCATGCTAACCTAATCACCACAGAACCCTTTTCATGGCGAATACTTAATAAAAGCCCACGAAAACATTGCTCTCTAGAAAAACTTTGGGAAATGTTGCCTCTTAAGATAATAGCACTGGCCCAAATCAAATGCAAGCTTGTGACATGCCCTGGAATTTGAAATCTGGCTCTAGCCCTTGCCCAGGAATAAGGAGGAGGTGGGAGAAGGGCTGATAGGACACCTTTGGTTCCTATCAGCCTAAGTCATCATTCCTGAAAGATGATTTCAGGATTGTCTCAAGGACACTGTAGAATTCCCACCCACCAGAGAAAGAAACTGGCTTCCTGTGTTAGGGATTTGCCACTAGCTTGGTGGCATAGCCAGGACCAGAATCCAAGTCTCCTAGCATTGGTCCAACAATAAAACAAGGCAGATTATTTCACAAAGAGTTTATCAGGAGGTCACCATCTGTCCCTATGTCCCGTTCCTACCTGGTACTCCTAGAACTAGGTGGGAGGGGAGAGAGAGAAGGCAAGTGTTTATCCTCAGTAGAGCCTCACATCTCGATCCAGAACCCAGAGTGGTCAGCAACGAGATGCCTTTCCCTTATAGATGTGGCTGCAGAGTTCTGCTGAATCAGCGGTCAGTCCAAATGCTCATCTGTCTTATCCCTCCATCTGTTTGGAGCTGATATTTTGACAAGGCTTCCACCTAAGACTCCTTCCACTTCAACAAAGCAGCACAGCCTGGGCAGCAAATATGGCATCAGGGCCCATAGTCCTGACTCCCCAACCAATTGTCTCTCTGGCCAGTGCTCTGGGCAGTGACTCCATCGCATCCCATTATGCAACTGCTCGAGGGAACTGAGGAAGGAGCCAGCTGTGTTCTGCCTGTCCTTGACATCTTCCCTGGGCTTAGCCAGAAATGAGGAGCCCACACTACTCCCATGCAGTGGCACTGAGAAAGCCCCTCTCATCAATGTGCTTCAGTTACCACGCCTCTAAAAGGAGCATGTTGGACTTGACAGTAGTAACAGCTGATGTTGACTCCACTTGGGTGCTTGTGCTTCATGTGCTTTACCTTATCAACAACGAAGCCATCCGGTAAATGAGAAACCCTGAGTGGATTAGGTTGGAGGTGCCCTGGAAGCAGGCCCCGAGAAAACACCTGAAGTGCACATAGTCAATTTGGGAGGTGATCCTAGGAAATATCAGTAGAAAAGCAGGGAAGTGACACCAGAAACGGACCACAGATGATAAAGGGGACACTGTTGAGCCAGCTACACAGTGCTGACTGGATCAATCCAGTGGGAAATCTCTGGGGGAGTGGGCAGACTGCCCCTAGCTAAATAATCCCAACGGTGGGACAAAGGAGCTTGGGTATTTAAGTAGGTTGAACCATATGAAATTTCCACTAGTCAATCATTTCTGACCTACAGAAATGGCAATTTCATGTGGTCCAACATAATATTAATTCCAAGAATTGGTGGTTGAGGGCTGCTGGGTGGGGAAAAGGTGGTGTTAATTCCATGGCATTTCTATTCTACCCTAAAACAACAGAGCAACTTTCAAAAGTTTTGGGGGGAAATCCCTAAACATAGAGATGCGGATACTGGCAGTAGGGAGGGAACACCGCTCACGAGGTCCAAACAGGATTCAGACCCGGGCTGTCTCTGTAACTCATATATATATATATATATATATATATATGTAACCCACACGTTGCTTCCACTCAATTTCTAAGATTTTATCATTTCCTTGAATTACACAGTCCTATGTTTCTAAGATTCTACAAATCTTCAACTCCAAAGTCACAACTCAAAGGCGAAATGTCTTAAACAGTAGGGCAAGCCAATTAGCCAAGGTGGGGTGTTCATTTATGGGTTTCACAGGCATTTTTGTCAAGTATACACAGTGTTCCAGGTTCTGCACTGGGCTCAAAGAAATCGTGGTGAGCAATGCTGCCCTGCAAAGATGGATTAGAGCCAATACGTGTCAGGAAATGGGGTTAAGGCAGCACTAGAGCTCGTGCTGGAGGCCAGAGGAGGGCCACGAGGCCTTTGAGGGGAAGGAAGCCAGAGACCTCCTGCTGGAAGTGGCACTGCCTGAGCAGGAAACAGAGCAAGCCAGGCTAGCGGTTGCATGCGCACCTCCCCGCAAACAGTCATTCCAAGGGTACAGCCAACACGCGTTGTAGGGAGAGTGATTTACAGAGTTGCTCAAGATCCCAATTCTTCAAACGTTGTCCATGAACTTGTGTTTCAAACTTTTAGGAATGAGTTATGGCACGCCACCCTGAAAATTCAATTACCTCAGCAAGACATCTGGCATAAATCAAAGATATATACTGCTTGGAGAGGCATTAGAGATCCACAGAGAGGGAGCGACTGGCCCAAGGTCACACAGCAGAAGACAGAGGCGGCTGAGATACATTAGCAATCCATAACTTTTGCCTATATTGGTACGTGTTGGCAAACAGTACACTTGCCTTTTCAACAGATACCCTCCATCTCTCTCATCAGAAGAGAGACAAACCCTGAGGAGGGAATTCGAGAACCTGACATAGACTCTGAGCCCCCACAGCACAGACTTCAATGCCTGATCGGTGACACGGGGGTCACTGTGACTTCCCCACGGAGAATTAAGTGAGGTCATGTCTGAAGATATCAGTAAATGGTACAGAGTCCTGCAAATGCAAAGGGTTATTAATAATCTTTATTATCCATTATTAGGTGTTATTAATTGTTCATTCTGCCTGGAATAATGATAGCTAACTTATTTCCTGTTTTTTAAAAACATATTTTTGTTAAACTTAATAAAGCTTAACAAATTTTTGTTATACTTAATAAAGTATGATTTAAAAATTATAGGGCCGGCCGAGTGGCGCGGTGGTTAACTGCTGGCTTGGGAAGCCAGCGGACCCGGTTTGGGTCCCACATATGAGGGCCAGTGACACTGCCCTCAAAAAAAAAAAAAAAAAGTAAAAATTATAACACCAGCAAGAGAATAAAATGAAATCTTCCCAGAGCAACCCATGTTAATATAATAGTTTCCCACAGACCCTTCCAGAAAATTTTCTACATATAACAATGTGTGTGTCTGTCTTTTCTATTGTTACTTGCTTTACTTTTGTTCATGGAACTGCACTCTGGGCAGGGTTACACAGCATCAGTACGTGTAGACTTAACTCATTTTTTTTTTTTTAAGAAGAGTGTTCCCTTAATAAATAAATCACAAATTACTTAACCAGACTCCTGTTAATGGCCTTTTGTGTTCTTGGTGGGGATTTTTTCCTATTACAACAAAGCTGCCATGAGCACCTTGAAGGCATGGCCAGGAGAACCACGCTAGCGTGTTCTAGGACCTGAAATTGTTGAGTCAGATGCCATGTGCATTTAGTCTTGAAACATGAGGTTAAACTGTTGTCCAGAGAGGTCACACTAACAACCCCCCACTCACACCGTTCTCCCATTAACTGTATATTGAGTGTCCCTTTTTCCCTAACTCTAGTCCACCCTGGAAAAGAGGAAACTTAATATTTACCAGTCTGAGAAGTGAAAACTGGAATCTGGTTACTATTTTGATTTGTATCTCTTTTACGATGACTAACAGTAAATGTCTTTTTATAATGTTGATCGGCAATTTATTGTGCAGTGTAGTTTTCTTTAGAAGTTTGGGGAGAGGGAGGGAAAGAGAGAAACAGAGAGAGAGGAAGAAAGAGGAGTTCCCTTATTAACTGCCTGTTTATATAACCCTTGCCCGTTTTTTAAACATTTTTTCCATATCACTTTGTATAATCCTTTTAAAATAAATTCGGAAAAGCAGCCTTGGGTGATATGGCACCAACTTTTTCTTTTTCCTGATTTATTGTTAATTTTATTTCTTTATCATGTTTTTTTGCCATGGATTTTTTAAAAAATACATAAAATCACTTTCTGAGCCTCCCTTTTCTACTCTTGCCACAACTGTGATCTTTTTAAAATGGAAGCCAGATCGTGTTGCTTTCTGGCTGACAATCTCCTGTTGTTTTCCATCATTCATAAAATAATTTCCACAATTTTTCTATGACCTAGACCTTCCAGGTCTAAAAACTGTCAATTTCTCCAGATTCATACTACACCTTCCCCTTACTCCAGATGCACCTGAGCTCTTTCCCATATCCGTTCTTTATCCTTTGCTTTCTCTCCTTCTGGAATGCTCTTTCCTCCTGTCTCCAGCTAGCTAACAGAGGAAAACGTCCCCATTCTTCAGGTCTCCACTTCAATGTTGCCTCTTCAGAGAGGCTTCCATGATCCTTTGACTAAAGGTAGCCTTCCCCTGCTATTCTCTGTCTCAGCTTCTTGTCTGTCTCTCCAGTTGCATTTCTCACAGTATAGAAGTCCTTCCTCGCTGGCTTCCATCTGTACTCTTCCAGAATACGAGCTCCATGAGGTCCAGGCACCTTCCGTCTTGTTCACCATTGCATCCCCAGTGCCTTAGTTTGTGCATGAAGCACTGTGGGTCCTCACCAGTTATTTATGTAACGCACGAATTAATTTAATCAGATTTATCATCCCCCGCCCCCCTTTATAGCTTTTCATTTTTCTGGGCATCTTGGAATGGTACTTCTGTCTGGTTTCTTTTTCAGATTTACAGTCATTCTGTGAGACTTGTATTTATTGAGCACCTCTCTGTTCCTGGCACTCTTCATAGGTACAGAGATTATTACTGTGGGGAACAAAACCAGCAAGACAGCTCCATCCAAAAGCTTGAATTCAGGGCCGGCAGAGTGGCGCGATGGTTAAGAGCTGGCTTGGCACGCCAGCGGCCCGGGTTCGGATCCCACATATGAGGGCCAGTGACACTGCCCTCAAAAAATAAAAAAGTTAAAAAAAAAATCAATCCAAAAGCTTGAATTCAAGTGTGAGGATGATGGGCCCACCACAAAATTAATGATTTTAGAGGATGGGAAGAGCTAGGGAGAAAATAAAGGATAATGTGAAAGAAGATGGGGTGGCCGGGGTGGGGTGTCTCTGAGGAGGGGACATCTGAGTTAATGAGGAGGAAGCCATGGCAAGAGCTGGAGAAGAGCGCGCACACTGACAAAGGACAGGGGCAGCACACACTGGCAAAGGACAGGGGCAGCCTCTGCACAGGAAGAAGCTTGCGGAGTCTGGGCACAGAGAGGCGGTCAGGGCATCCTCTGAGGGCCTGTGACGTGAGCTTCCTGGGTATGCATGGGGGCGCTCTAACTGCAAGGGGCAGCCACGGGGGAGGGAAGGGGACCGGAGGGCGTTGTGGGGATCTAAACCAGAGAGTGGTACCAACCGACTTCAGTGGTTAAAAGGTCGCTGGAAGTTATTTGGGAGGGGGAGGGGAGGGAAGAAGAAGGAGGGAGGAAAGAGGAGCCTAGCTTTATAAGTTTTTCTTCACAAAATGACTGGTCGGTTGTCCCATTTATTAAATAATCCATCCCTCCTTCCCGAGGATTTAATTTAGAGTGCTTCTTTTAATGTTTACTAAAATTCCCTTGGAGATCACACACACACACACATAGTGGGTGCCAAAAAAGAGTATATACATTTTAAGAGAGAAAAAAAAAACTGTATTAAAATTTTAACAAAACCTATGATAACAAAAGATGAATACAAGTCATGTGTAGACATGTTTTTGGCATCCCTGGTCTATGGGGGACGGGGGGCAGGCGGGCTCCGTTCTGTTCATCTGTTTCTTGAAACCAAAACATTTTGATGAGCATAGCGTCATGATACATTTTAAAATCTGCTAGATTGGGCCGGCCGAGTGGCGCGGTGGTTAAGCGCTGGCTTGGGAAGCCAGCAGCCCCGGTTCAGTCCCACATATGAGGGCCAGTGACACTGCCCTCAAAAAAAAATAAAAATAAAAACAAATTCAAATCTGCTAGATCACTCCCCTTTTATTACTATTTTTTGCAGAATTGCCCTATTTTTGCACATTTTTTTTCCCCAGATGATTTTTGAATCCTTTCGTCAAATTTTAAGAGTGTGAGCCTCTTAATGTTTTAATTGGGATGCACTGAGTTTATAGATTTATTAAAACATAGGTTAAAAAGAAGTCACAACTTTATATACTGTGATTATCTAATAAACACAGCCTATATCTACTTGTTCCCATAGTGTTTTCAGGGGTTTTATACACCAATTTAACAGCTATTAATTTATTAAAATAACATATATAACTCGCTTACAAAAGCTCATTATAAAAATTTGGAAAACTGGGCCGGCCGAGTGGTGCAGTGGTTAAGAGCTGGCTTGGGATGCCAGCAGCCCCGGTTCAGATCCCACATATGAGGGCCAGTGACACTGCCTTCTACAGCGGCTGTGTGAGCCCCAGCAATGGTGTAGGCTGCAGCCCCTGCTGCAGTGGGCTGCCATAGGCTACAGTGAGTAGCCAGCAGCCAGCGTGAGCAACTGGCAGCCAGCGTGAGCTGCCAATAGCCACGGTGAGTGACCATCCAGAGGCCAGTGACCGATCTGCCTCATCCGGGAACAGCGCAATGATGATACCAACATGGGCCAGTGAAGTGACGTCCTCCGCAACTAGACTGAAGAACAAAAAGACAGCAACTTGTCTGTTCCCCTTCCCCAATTCCCCAACGCTGTTCTCCTCCCCCAATTCCCCAATAAAATCTTTTAAAAAAAAATCTGGAAAACAGAGGCAATATAAAACAGAGGAAAATATAAAAGAAAATGCAGAAGTGAATAAAAATCCCATATAATTGCATCACACTAGAGAGCCACAGTTAACAGGCGGTGTGTGTGCAGGGCACAGACAGGCAGGTGTGCGGGCCCATTGTGATATAGCATATTGTGTTTTATATTGCTTAAAATGAAACTTCACATTTGATCCCATCATAATATTCTCTAAAGTACAATTATAATGGCTGTCCAACATTATATCACATAAATACTACAATTTATTCAACTACACTTCAATTGTTAAACATTTCAGGGATTTTTTTTTTTATAATGTTTTGTCTAAGTGTTACTGCAGTGAACACACAAATGGGTATTTGTTCTCCTGATTATTTCTTAAAGACAGTTTCTTTCACTTGACCTGTGGATTTCCGTCCTTTGCTAGTTTCTCCCTGCTGTGCAAGACCTCTTTATATAGTGAAAATTTTGACCTTTTGTCTGCCAAAGGTTTGCTGAAGTTTACCTAGTCTGTTGTTGGTCTTTTAATTGTATATGGTATATTGAATAGGACAGGGTTGGATTTTTTTAATATTTGGGGAATTTGGTAAAAGATGAAGATCTATCTAACCTGATAGTCCTTCTAAATAGCCAATTTTCACAATATAATTTGTGAAATAAACTCTATGCCCCTTATGGTTTTCACTCTGAAGCCTTTTCAATCTACACCAAGTCCAGTTTATATAGGACTATCTATCCCATTCCATTGATCTGTCAGTTCATTCTTAAACCAGTGCCAAACTATTGTAATTACTAGTTTCATAATGCATTTCAATATCCTGAAGGTAAGGACCCTCTTGCTGTTTCTTCTTTTTCAAAATGTTCTAATTCTGATCCAGAACAGAAAGAAGCCACAATTTTCTGTTGTGTGCTGTTGAGAGTTGCTGCTTGGTCTGGGGAAGCAATGGGAAAAAAGGAAGTGGGGAAGATGGCTGCTAAGGGGCTTGAGAGCGATTCCTTTGGCTCTGATCTCAGAACTTGCTACCTTGCCTGGTTCCCCAGAGGTCTTTCTGGGGGCTACCACAGAGGCCCTGCTGAGAATAAGAAGCTGGTAGCTTTGTTCCCATTTGCCAAGCTCCCTGGGAGCCTTCCTCCTTCCCTCAGGGACCTTCCACTGATACGGGAGGTTATTCAAAACATTCAAAGCATATGGTCCTCTGGCCCTAACCAGTCATAGTCAGGCAGACTTCCCCTGCTCCTGCGCCCAAGATTCCCATCCTCTATTCACTCAAGCAAACACTAACCTCCCTCTTCTGTCAGGCACTTCTGTCAGGCATTTAGCAGATGTAATTAAAGCCCCATGTCAAATGACCTTCAAAAACAGATTATCCAGGTGTGCCTGACCCAAACAGCTGAGGGTTTAAAAGCATAGAATTTTCTCTGGCTGGTGATGATAGCAGAGGAAGTCTGAGTGGTTCAAAGAACAGGGGGATTTGATGTGCCTTTGTGGTTTGAAGTGGAGGGGCCACATGAGAAGGAATGCCAACAACCTGAAATTGCTCAGACAGGCCAACAAGGAAACCGGACCCTGGTCCTCCGCCCACAGACGGCTGAATTCTGCCAATACCCTGAAAGCACTTGGAAGCAGGTTTCTCCCCAGAGCTCCCAGAATATGGCTCAGACCAACTGTCACCTTGCTATCAGCCTTGTGGGATCCTGAGCAGAGAACCAGCCACGCGCTGCCACACTTCTGACTTACAGAACCATGAGTTAACAAATGGATGTCTTTTAGTAAGCCACTAGGCAACCAGAGAAAACTAACACACCACCCAATGGCAACCAATGCACCTCATGCTCCAGCCCTCACTGTGCTAAGGAGGGCAGTGGGATTAGAGCCCCACTCTGTCTGTATCTTTGCAGGAAATTCCCCATCAAAGATCAAAAGTTAGCCCTGCATGGTCCATGGCAGGAAAACCAATTGTTCCCTGCCTGGCTCTGCACCACCTGATCTGAAAAGAAAGGGCAAGATCTGCCCATATAACAGCGTCCCTGGCAGCAGGGATGGCAGTGCAGCAAGAGTGACCCATTAACACATCAAGAGGACGCCAGGGGACAGCCTCACTAAAACCCCACTTTGATTTTTCCAGGCATCTGCGAGAGAAAGAAGGTAACAGAGGCTGTGTCATGAATCTAAAGCCTTCAAAAGGGAAAACTATCCACACCCTCACCAGTGGAAGAAAAAAGAATATGGGGCGGAATGCAAGTCTGGGCAGCCAGGCAGCCACAGAGAGAAGGGTGGGACCAGGGAGTGGGGGCAGCACGCACCTGGCCCCCGGATCCACTCCCACCATGTTACAGGGTTCCCCTGCAGACCCAACCAGCACCAGCGCTCCACAGCCCACAATGTGGGATTTGGATGTATTCAAGTTCTCTAAGCCTCAAATTAGCCCTTGTAAGAGCTTATCTTCTTTCCCCCCAATTGACTTTAATCAAGTGCTTCAGAAGCTGGGAAATATTTTAAGTTAATCAGGCCCTTAATGCAGGAGCCTGGGGAATGCCGCAGAGCTGCTCATCTCTCCAGCTTGCCACACTTTGTCCATCTCTCCCCTGCCTCCCTCCCCCCCACCCCCGCAGTGTTTGCGAAATGCTTGGCGCACTTGTCTCACAAATGAAAGGGAGAGGGAGAGAGAATGGCACAGTTAACATGACACATTACAGCACAATCATAAAATGGTTTTCCCAAAAGTGGCAGGCAAATGCTCTATCCAAGAGCAGCCTTTTTAAAACTCCCTACTGAAAAAATGTTAATACGTTCTTCAAATGCACTGAACACTGGCTCGGCTCCTGCCCAACAACAAGGCCCAGCACACTGACCTCGTTTCTGAACCCCAACGAGGAACCAAGGTCCGGTTTGACAAGATGACAAATGCTTGAATGCCAATAATAATCGCTAACATTTGCTGAGCACTGAGTATGTGCCCCGCGCTAAGTGTTTTCCACACACAAACTCCTTTACGCCTCACAACAGTCCTTCACTCTGAACGCAATAATCACTCCCATGTTACAGATGGTGAAACTGCGCCCTGAGAAATTCCTCCCAAGGAGGTCTTTCGGGCTCGTGTCCTATTTACTGTGAATTGGGGGCCATGCAGACATTCCACACGGGATGGCGTTTTCCACACTGGACGTCCAGTTAGGAGATATGCTAACCCCAGGAAACGAGGGACAAAACGAGGCCCAGAAGGGGCGGGCAGGAGGGGGAGTCAAACCTACATCTGTGTCGGGTTGCTCAAAGGAGTCCCAGGGAGGAGAATTTATACCCAAGAGATGCGTTAAGAAAGAAGGGAGAGAAACAGGAACGGGAGGGAGGGGGAGGAAGAACAGAGAAACAGAAGCCAAGCAAAGGTATGATTTAAGGCGAGGTCCCAGCTTCCTTCTGCCTAATCCCAAGCATAAATTGTGCCCCAGAGTCTGTCTTGCCTGCAGGTGAGGAGCTGGCCTTTTGTCCTCCAGCCCTGGCTGCGCATTGGCTGCAGGCTGCCCAGGAGGTGGTGGGATTCCCAGGCTCCCCAAGGGAGGGCCTCCTGGGACACTCACAGATACAGGAGTTAGAGAGAGGTGTATATTGCTAGGTAATGGGTTCGCAGAACCAGTAAGAAGGGTCTGAGGGGATCTGGCAGCGCCTTGACAGTGTCCACCACAGTCTATTTGAATCCTGGTGCCTCTATCTAGCTGTGCTGCCCCAGGCAGGTTGCTTAACCTCTCTGAGTCTCAGGATCAGCCTCTGTGAAACAGGAATAAAGATTTCTAATTCTCCCTCATAGATAAGGATACTATTCAATAAAATGAGGGTGTAGGGTCTAAAATTCGCATCCGTCACCCATGATGTGGTGGCCACACAAAAATTGCAATCAAATTACCATGAAGACACAGGAAAAGACAAAAAATGTACTGAACCATCATGAGTAACTCACAAAGACATGCAAATGCTCTGCTCAGGACCAGCCCCTATCACTCTCCACCATGAAAGAGGCTGATTGGTACCATTCCCTTGAGCTATGACCACACCAGCCGAATTCTGTCTTCCCATCAAATGCACCCACTTCTCCCCTGAAAACCAAGCTCCCTGGTAAGAGTTTAGAGCTGCTCCTGGCAAAGCCAGCCACTCCACTGCACATGAAGCACCTGGAACCTGCATATTTACTTTGTCACCATCCAGAGGACAGCACTGAGGAAGTTTGCAAAAGGGCTCCATCCGAAAGGAGGAGGGCAGAGACCTGTCTGGTTTTGGCATCTGCTGGGGCTCTCTAATCTAGCGCCATTGTGTCCGTTCTCTAATTAAGTGTCTCTGCTCACACTTCCAGCTCACCTTCCCTAGAAACCTGGCTCCATTGAGCAGATATGTAAAAGCTGACAATTAAATTGTCTTATCAAGCTTTCACAGCTTATTAAGTTGTTCTGTTGCATGGGAAATGATTAGTGTCTGTAAACAGAGGAAGGCAGTGGCAGGCCCAGAGGCTGCAGACTGGGGCCCTGGGTAGTGGTGCCCGAGAGCGGGCCCCGTGTGCAAGCCTCGCCAAACTCTGAGCAGAACCTCCAAGGGCCCAACGCGCTTGTCTTGAGCATCCAGGAAGCAAGGACTGGCAGACAGTCACTGACTTCTCTGAGATTAACTGACTTCGAGAGAGCCCTGGACTTGGAGACAGGAGACAGAGGGTCTGTGTGCAAAGCTCTGCCACTCAACAGCTGCAGGAACTCGGGGAAGCCACTTACACATCCCAAGCCTCAGTGTACTTATTCCATCCAGCTAGGACAAGGGCAGAGACAATAACACATTCTTGTGGTTTGCTGGTAGAATTGTTTTTTCCGTTTCAGATATTCAAGGAGAAAGCTTAATGTGTCTCATTCTCCTGAAATGTCTCATTTAGATTAGTTATTTGTATGTTGACCGTCCAGCCCACACATACACACAAACACACACCCCTACAAATTACAGTTATATGAACAAAACACTCAGCCACATTTTGACCCTTGGAGTGGATTTGCACAACCATCACTCCCTTTGTATAAAATGTCTTTCCCCTGGTTATCAAAGGGAAAAAAAAAAAGATCCATGATTTGTCTTAATTCAGTTCCCTGAAAGTATGGAGGAGGCACAGAACCCCTACAGAGCTCTAGGAATCGGGTCTGGTGTAGGAACTGGGAGAAAGGTCTTGGGGTGGGGGTGGGGAACCCTCCCTCTCTTGGATCACGACATCCATGTTGGAAGCAGCCTTGCTCAGGCCCAGCCAAGCAAAGAGGGGCAATGGCCAAGGCTAGACTACTGGACAGTGACCTGATAGCCAAAAGGAGCAAAGCAGAGTTCCCAGGACAGATCTACCCGGGGGTGGTGGGCATGAGTGGAAAGCTGAAGTCAGCCCTTGTCCGGCCAGCATCCACGATCCTGAAGCAGGACCTCTCCCATTGCTCCTCAGCCAGCCAGAGGGATCACCGTGTGTCGGCCATAAGAACGACTGTAACAATACACCGTCATGTACAGGTTTCATCACAACGTCAGGGCACTGTCACATCCGCCATCTCCGGGGACCCTCTTAATGCCCATGAGAGGCAGGCAGGCCTGCTCTCCCCACCCCTATTCGGTCTCACAGCAAACATCCAAGTTCAGAAATTCTTCCAATGCATCATGTATTCTTCAGATCTGGAATTCAATTCTCAACTGTCTTAATTGACTGGCCCAAGGTCAGAAAATACCTCTAAATAGTCCAGGAGTAGAATTTAGGATTTCTAATTCTAAATACTCTCTTTTGCCCCATTCCAAAACACTTTGGGGAAAGACTCCCACAAAACACGGAGACCCTCAAAACTCCATTGCGCTAAAGTTGGAAACTTGGGAACAGACTCTGGGCACCCGTATCCTGGAGTGGAGCAAAGAGTGTGGGTGTGTTCCCCTCTTCTTCTGTAATTTTTGGGCTCATTTACTGACTTCCTCCAGTATGTAAAGACTCTCCTTTTCTCAGCTTTTAATAAAGTCAGGCATTGTTGCTTATATTTTGCTAAAGGTTTAAGTGCTCTGCTCACACACTCTTCCCTCCTTTTCCACTCATTTCCCCTTTACATATATTATATGTCACCCTTCTTCAAGATGACAGGCACGTGTCAGTGATGGGACCATGGGGAGCAAGGAAAAGAAAATGTAATGTTATTCTAAACATACAAGGGCCGGCCGAGTGGCGCCGTGGTTAAGAGCTGGCTTGGGACACCAGCGGCCCCTGGTTCAGGTCCCACATGTGAGGGCCAGTGACACTGCCCTCAAAAAAAAAAACCAAAAACAAACTAAACATATGAAAAATTTACGATATGAGAAGTCTCTGCTCTTTTGATGGGCTAGTTATGTGTATTCAATAAAATGAGTCAACTAAGTTAAAAAGACTAATGTGCTCAATTGAACACGCAACATCTTTGATTACCGATGCCAGCACCCCATGCTGGTATGGACTGGTCGCCAAAGAAGCATTATCTTATGCACCAAGTGGGAATGAAACAACAAGAGCACATGAACAGGACCCATGGGAGATTCACATAGCTGTGGAACAGCCGGGCCTGGAGGAATGAAAACCCACCGAAGAGTACACAGGTGTCAAGCTCAAAGCTAGCGAAAACCCTGACACTTGATCAAGCAGATATCTTCTTCCTCAGCCATTCCAAGATAAAAAGCTGGGAGTCTCCTGGAGGTCATGGGTGAATCAGAAAGAAAATTGATTGGAGAAAGGATGGAAGCAAGAGTGAGAGAGAGTTGAGGGAGGGGAAGGGGGCTGGGAGAGCAGAGAAGACCCCTTCCCAAAATCAATATGGTGCAGCACGGTTTTTGTCAACTAAAGAAGAAGCCACCCAAGACATAAGGTCCACTAGGGCACATGAGTCAGCTCAGTGACATGTGTCCCAGGGAGCAAGAGTTTCTCATACTTGAATCTCAATTCCATTCCCACTTGCTGTCCATGGGACCCCTACTTCATCCACCTTCTGGGGCTTCTATGGATATCATTGGGTTCACGTACAAAAGCACCTATCATGGGTCCTGGATACAGTAGGCATCCTTGGGCCTCAGCACAACCCTGCAGGGCTGAGCTGCTGGTGGAGAACCTGATCTGGCTAATGCAGAGTTCATGTTCCTTCACTTTGCCATCAGTTGCTGGTATGTTTCAGAGCAGCGAGCCCTTTTGTCAAATTAAATACAATATGGAGCCCCAACACATGTGAGTGGAGAATCCAGGGCTGTACACACTCAGCTTAGAAAGCCTGAATTTAGGCTCCGCATCCACAAATCAATCAATGTGCTACACCATATTAACAAAACGAAGGATGAAAAATCATATGATTATCTCAATAGATGTGGGGAAAGCATTTGACAAAATTCTACATCCACTTATGATAAAAAAAAAAAAGCACTCAACAGAGTGGGTATAGAGGGAACGCACCTCAACATGCTAAAGACCATACATGACCAGCCCACAGCTAACATCATACTCAGGAACAAGACAAGAACCATGAATTTATGATAGAACTTTGCACAAAGCAACGGGATTGACCAAAAATGACACAATGACTTAAACTTCACATTTATGCAATTACTATTCAGATACAACTTTAGGTTATGGTGTCAGGTCCATCTTACAGATGGTAAAACTGAGGCTAAAAGAGTTTAATCAGCTTACCCAAGGACACTCATATGATGGGAGACAGAACTTGGATTCAGCCTAAGATGCCCACCCTGTGAGTCCATTGTTCTCTCCAATGGCAGAATTCCTCATTATCCCTTCTTGGTCTCCTGAAAAGACCATGAGGCTGACATGACAGGGGATGGCTCATTCTCTCAGCTCCCCAAACCTTTCACCTCCAACTGACTCCGCCATCTGGAGCTCACAGGAGGGCTGGCATACTGTTCACACGGAAAGTCCCTGAGGGTCTTCAGCCTTGGCCCAGGCACAGCACACAGGCTAGAGCTGTTACTCTCCTCCTGGGGCCTTGCCTGGTTCAGCAGCAGTTCTCTGGGCACTCATCCCGCCACCCTCCCCACAAGGCAGAACCAAGATGGAGAGGAATGCTCTCACCAGGCCATCCACCAGTCAGCTGTTCCCAGACTGCTGCTCCTTTGGAGAAAAATCTCCCCAACTTGGTCTGCATCATAAGCACGTCTTTCCCAAGCCCTGGATTGGGAAAGGGCGCAAGGGTCCTGAGAAATGGTCAGAATCCAGTCCTTAGTGTGTCAGAGCCATAATGGATGTTGGGGAAGAGGCAGGCTCATTCACACTCATTTAAGAAGATCCACAGTGTGGTATGCGCCATGCCCTGTGCTAGGTTGCGGGGATACAGAAATAAAGACAAGTCTTCCTTAGGACATTAGGACCCAGTGAACCTTTAGAGACCACTCAGTCCTACCTATCTATATAAAACATAAGAAGGCTGAGATCCAGAGATGAGGAATTGATCCAAGACGTTCATGTGAGTCAAACCAATAGGGGCTTTTCCTGAGACTTCTCAAGTTGGAGCTACAGAAAACAGATGTGTAGTTAGGACTTTCAGCCAAGGCTAGGACTACAGTGAAGCTAGGGAGATGCCAAGTGCAAAATACAAGGAGGCATCCCTCAGTATCTTTCCAGACAAGTGTATCTGTAGGATGAGAGAAGGGACCAAGGAGTGATGAGAGATGTATGGAGAGACACTCTTTCTTCAAACCTGTGGCAATTCCAGTACTTTCCAATAAGATCCCACTATCGCTTAAACCAGATGAAGCTGGGTTTCTGTCACTTGCCACCAGTGAATTCTGACTAAATATGAGAACTTGCTGTACCCATCTCCCCCACATCTGCTTCTGCTCTGTGACTCAACTCCACTGTTTTGTCCCTCAGTTCTGGACACTGGCACTAGACTCACTTCCATGCTGTGGGGCCAGTGTCCTCTCCTCAAGTGCCCATCTCCACCGGGACCTCTACAGCTTCTCGGGGGAGGGGGGGGGCAAAAGCTTGGTTCACAGCCCCTACCATTAAGGGGCTTCCTGGAAAGATGGAGCGTACAGCAATGTACATGAGTCTCAGCTAAGGAGGCAAGGTAGGCTGTATTGGAATGACAGAATAGGCCAAAGGTTGTCTGAGCAGAGGGACAGTGTAATTCATTCTGAGTGACCCAGGAAGGCCATAGAAAGGATGAAGAGGTAAAAGGCATTGAAAGCCAGGAGGCAAGATTCTAGGGTTCACTCTATAATGACCAGTATCCTGAAGTGCTGGTCAGGGACCTCCACCAGCCTTCCCAGAGCCCACACTCTATCAGATCATGGTGTGTTCTCCTTCCTGCCCACATCTACCTGTGGGTCTTTTGTGACCTCCCTGCCTAAGCTAAAGATTCTGCCAGGATGCCCACTGCCCCAGCCTCGTCTCCAGACCTGGTCTTGTCACTGAGCCCCATTGCAGCTGAGTCCAACTTCTCCATGTTAGGTTTGGAAGTAAAGGAGTGGCCCTGAGAGCAGGTTTCCTGCCATCAGGGCCTCCCCTCTTCCATCTGACCAGACTGAGACAAGAAGAGATGCAGATAGGAGGCCTGGGCTGGCAGCCATGGGGTGTAGCAGGGGCAGCGGCCTTGGTGGCCAAACAGATTATTTTGGAGACATCAGGGTTTGGGCAAGCTATTTGCCAAAGTGGCTTCTTTGTGGGCAGAAGCTCAGTGTCTCAGCCTCTATGAAGCTGGGGAACAGTATCTGCCAACTCGGCTCTCCTCAAACAGGCACATGTGACACAGCCGTGGGGGTGGAGAAACAGCCAAGAAGTTACCAGAGGGAGGACATAGCTTCAAGCCCAGGAGGAGTGTCCTGTTTCAGATCACACATCACGAATTATTTTCTTTGCACATTCCTGGGAAGTTTGGGGGCATAAACTTTTTGCCTTATCTTTCCTAGACTGGAAGCCAGGAGCTGGCTCCAGTGATGTTTGCATTTAAGCAACTGTGAGAATGGGTGTCTGCAGCCCCTGGGGCTCCTAGTCAGTTGAAGGGATGGATCAGGCTATCTCTAGGCAAGGGAAAGGGAGAGAACTGGAAACTCAGGATGGGATAGGACGAACAGCACGGGGAAGAAGTGGAAAGGGGAAAGAGGACTCACCATTGCTGTATCAAGTCAGGGTTTGCAAAGCCAGCTCCAGGGTAGGTGCTTACAAGTGTGGGCTCTGGCATCTCAAATCCCAGCTGTGCCCTCTACTGACTGTGTGACCATGTAAGTTACCCATCCTCTCTGAACTTGAGTTTGCTTATTAGTAAAACAGTACCTACTTCTTAGGATTGCTCTGGGCACTGAATAAGATGACATGTCTGAAGCCCTTAGCACAGCATCGGGCACACTGCACGCACTCCAACCAACTTGGACATGGTTATGACTCTGCCAGGAGCTTCTGTGAAATGTGGTTACATTGAGAACAGGTAGACAGAGAAGAAGTCTGGGGCCTGGTGTCTCTCATGATCTCAACAGACCTGCTTTGAATACCTGAATCACAGGGGACCGCTCCCCCTGGACCTATGAAGTCAAGAGCTCTATCAAGGCAGGGAAGCCCAGCATCAACCTTTCACCTCCCACTGTGAAAGTCATAAATAATTGGAATATTACTCAAAGATATGCAAATATCTAGGTCAGCTAACATTTGGAAGTCAGTATTAAGCATGCCCCGGTTCTTCCTTGGACTTGAGTCTTCTGTAAATGGGGTCTCTGCTTGTGGAATGTATCATGGACATTAAGGCTCTGCCGCTTTAAAAAAAAAGAACCACAAAAAGTTTGAAAACCGCCATCCTAGACAATAACACCTCTGGTTATAGGTTTGCATCTGAGACCCACTAGAAGACACTTCTCTCCAGAGGGGATGCTGCCCCTTGCAGAGCGCTAAGTATCCCAGCTCACTGAGACTGCACATGGGGACTACATCTAAACAGGCAAAGCCCACTTTCGATACATGTTGGTAAGAGACACTGAGTGCAGGATGTAATTATTTATTTTGTTTTATGAGACACTTCTTTCCCACCTTTAAGTCATTGCTTTCAATTTCACAAAGCCAAAATCAAGTTCATGGAGAGGCAGGGCATCACTTCATGGTCTATAATCTTTGAAAATGTATTTAAAAGGAAGAAAGGTTTTTGGATATAAATAGCCAGAAATTAATTGAATGGCAGAAAGGTGACCCTGCCAGAGGGTGGCGGAGCGATGGGGCTCAAGAAAGTCACCCCAGATGAGAGATGAGAGTCGCCCTCCTCCCCACTCTACCCTGGTCCTGGCCTCCAGAGCCTAAGAAAGGAGAAGGTCACACCCAGGGAGTGAGGAGGGGCCCAGGAGGCTGGTTAGTAAGAAGCGACCTTCAGTAAGAAAATGAAAACATCCACGGAGGGCCTGTGCTTGCGTCCAGCCCCAGGGCCATGTTTTAGCATCACGATGTCCAGAAGTGTAACATCTAAGAGCCTCTCCTAAGGATGGCTGAAAAATCCACTCACACCTAAATGGCAGCTGACCCATGAGGAAAGTCCCTGAATACCACCCTTTAGGCACGTATTTGAACATATCACTTTATTTTTAGTAGGAAATCCTGGGGAGGTGCGTCCTTTTAACTACTTCATTTTTGTGTGATTTTTAAGAATCCTTTTGCAAAAACCTCAAAACTTTAGAATTATTTTCTTTCAACACATTTGCACCAGGACTTTTTTTTTTTTTTTTTTTGTCAAACATTAAAAGCAAAGACTGGCTAACCTTTTTTAAAAAAGGAATTAATTTCTTAGAAGGATATAGGGTCACTCACAGAACCAAAGGCAAAAGCAAATATACGCAATGCCTTGGGACGGATGGGAACTAGGTAGCTCCTGGGGATGCCAGAGTGCCAGCTGGTGGCTGATCTTTCCAGAATATTGAGAGATAAAGGTGGCTTCACTCTCCTCCCCCTCCCCCAATTTAGAGTAGAGTGATTGACAGTTCCTCCCAACCACATTAAAGGAAGAAGAGGATATTCAATTTCTCCGATGGGAAAAATCACACTTATGTTTTGACAATTTATCATTTATGTGTCTTTTTCAGATAAGGAAAGTATTCAAACATAGCTTTTAGTCAAACTCCCAAACTACAGGTATAAATTGGGCATTGCTCTTAAAATAGTAGTGGAGGGGGGTGGGGAGAAGGGTGCTTTTGTTTTTGTATTTTTTAAATCTCATTCCATCTTAATGCATTCTCTGGATTAGATGCTGATTAATTTGGCACTAAGGGCTGCTGTTACTCAGTTGCATGTCAGCAATTGTTTCTAGAGATATTTCAATCATGAAGCATGATGGGATTAACTGCACTTTTGCAAATTAACTCTTTATAAAAGTGTAAGTAAACCCAATATGCACAGGGGGAGTGTCATCAGCCTGGTTACACTCTCTGATTCTGGGGATTATGGCAAGGCTCGGTTTAAGCTGATGAATTTGGATGGATTGTGTTTAACAAGGCATTTTAAATTCTGAAATCCACCCCAGAGCCAGTTTCCAGAGTGGCAACCAAGTACTTGTTAAGGTCACACCTGGCGGGAACCTTGGCTGAACCTGGGAATGGTGCTTGTCCTTTTGCCCCGGATCGGAGTGATTGGGTCACCTGGGCCCCCAGCTGCCTCTCTCCCAGAGCCTCCACTGCCAGGTAGGTCCTGGGGCCATCTGCCCTTTCAGCAGGAACAACAAGGGACAGGAGCATGCCAGGTTCCTAACACGCCCCAGGAATTGTTTTGGGCTTTACTGGGGCTTCCCTCTTGATTATAGAAACATTAATAGAAAAAAAAAATTTAGAAAATAAAGTAGGAAAACAAAATTACCCAGAACCCCACAACCCAGAGACAACCATCAGCATTTTCAAATACTTGCTTTAGGCTTCCCCTGGTGTAGGAGGAGGGTTGTGTGCAGGCATGTTCATCCATGTTGTTTCCAATACTTTAATATTTCCTGTGAAACAAATAAGAAATAAATACCTAAATGTATGGGCATAATTAGGTTCATAATATATGCATACTTTTGCATCCTGCGTTTTTCACTTAACACGATATTGTATTTCCCATGTCATTCTAGGCTTCAAAAATAACATTGTGCTTTGATTATAAAAGTGATACTGATCCCTGGTGAGAAACTTGGCAACACACAGAACAGCATTTTGCCCTTATTATCTCACCAACAGACCACTGTCACTGCTTACATTTGTTATAGTTCATCCACTTTACTTTTTCCTATTCACAGATCAAATTATGTATGTCTGTCAGTCTTATATTCCTGTATTTTTACATATGTGTATGCATCAAACTTTCACCCTCCTTTTTCAGTTAAATTATGTGGTGTTTTCCTCGTGACTTAAATGCTGTCTTAAAAACCTCATCTTAATGACAAATTCATATTACATTATATAGTAGTACCTGATTTTGCCTCACAGCACCCAATGTTGGGAACTTTGGGTTGATTTTTAAGGTTTAATATGATAAACAGTGCTGGAAAGAACATCTTTCTATGTGAAACTTTGTCTGTCTCTAATGTTTTCTGGAATCTTTGGGAAATTCATTCAAACTGGCTCCGTTTTGTTAGGCTTAAAATCTGTCATTGCCACCTACTCCCAGTACACTTAGTGAATACTGAAATTCTCATTAGATAGTCAAATGATTTGTTTTTGATAGGATGCTTCCATGAGTACTCTCTACCACCTGGGTCAGGTCCTTCCACATTTAGGTGTCACAAACATGCGAAGGTCCTTCCTTCTATCAATAATAGAATTTGTAGCTGTGTCACAGCTACATACTGGGGACATGTGGAGCAATCCAGACATTTCTCTACATCCTCTCCACTCCAGGCTAGCGAACTCAAGTCATTTGAGCTTCCTTCCCAACCCTGGACGTTGGCCCCTCCCCGTCATTGACTCTTTCCTCTGATACCCCCTGGTGCCCTCATCCCTTTTGGAGACAGGCCCAGCCTTTGCAAGCTAACCCCTCACTCTTCCTCCAGCTCCTATGTATTTAGGAAAATGACTCTTTTGGGGTTTTTTTTAGCTGAGTCATCCTGCCACCTGTTGGCAGCTCAGCGGCGGCTCAGCTCGGGCTGGGCATCGAACTGCTGTTGCTCAGAGCTCAGCTCTCACTCTTGAGCGAGCTCTTAACCAACTGAGCCACTCAGCCAGCCTTGGAAAATGACTCTTGATCCCTCTATTATTATGGTATAGCCGTGCCTCAGCCACACTCTGTGGACAGTAGTTGTACCAGAATTAAGCTCACTGACCACCTTTGCAGCCAGACTGTCCCAGTTCTTGGCCCTGCTCTATCCCTCATTGGCTGTGTGACTCTGGGCGTGTTCCTCAGCCTCTCTGGGCCACCAAGATTGTGGGAATAATGAAGTGAGATGATGATGCATGTGCAGAGACGTGGGGCAGGGTTTGTGTTCAGTGGTGTACAGTCAACTCTGTCCAGGGATGCATTCTCCACCTGGGCAAGTTCAGGGCAACAGGGAGGAAACACACCATTCAATGACTCCCTTAGATGCTATTGTGGCACATTCTCAGGCCCAGGAAGTCTGTAAGCCCAGGGTTCTGGGTGAAGCGCCCTGGGGTTTCCAATGTGCCCACAGGTTGCTGTATGGTGGGGGAGGAGCGTGATGGGGAGCTGACCAGGTGGGACTGGTGTGTGCTCAGAACTGCTTATCTGGAGCTTCCCTGTCAGGGACACAGGAGCTGAAAGTCAGACATGCCCACAAGCGGGGAGGCTTCAGGCATGGCTGGTTCTAGGTCACCCACGCAGCCCGGCTTCCAAGGAGCTGAACAGTCTG
The DNA here is from genome assembly GCA_033961575.1 of Aselliscus stoliczkanus. Classification (NCBI taxonomy): domain Eukaryota; kingdom Metazoa; phylum Chordata; class Mammalia; order Chiroptera; family Hipposideridae; genus Aselliscus; species Aselliscus stoliczkanus. The sequence continues at coordinate 40,141,997 of CM066732.1, read as the reverse complement.
TGCGAAGCGACTGTCTCTCTCTCTCTCTCTCTCTCTCTCTCTCTCTCTCTCTCTCTCTCTCTCTCTCTCCCCCTCCCTCCCTCCCTCCCCCCCCCACCACCCCCTCTCCAGAAGGAAGCTTCCAGACACAGGACCTCATGACCTAGGATCAATTCTGGAAATGGAACAAATGAAAGATCAAGTATCAAAACAAAACAAAAAAGCAGGCTTTGGTTTAGCCTTCCAAAATCAATGGCATTTATATAAATAAATGGTTGATGCAATTTGGTCAGAAACAAGCATGTTTGTAAAGTGTGATGAAAATGTGATTTGAGGAGAGGAAGGGAAAGTATGGTTGGAACTCCTCGGGCAGCTCTGACGATGAGTCCTGCTGCTCCCTCCGACTCCAGGTCTGACCCAGGTTCGGATAACAGCCTTAAGAGAGGCAGCTCAGAGGGAGAGCGGGCCCTGGGGCTTCCCTGCTCCGTGGGAAATCACCAGGCCCTCAGCTCAGGTGACACTGGGGACAAGCACGTCAGGAGGAAGGACAGCTGCTGAAATTTCATTAACTCGGAGCCTCTGGATGAAGCTCATGAGATGTCAGTGAACAATGGTATTCCAATGTCTTTAAAACATTGTTTCAAGCATTGATTTTTTTTCTCTCCCTGCTGTTTTATAGTTACAATCGCTCCTAAAATGCCTATTTCCCTACTGTCCGTGCTCCACCAGGGTAACCAACATCCAAGGCAAGGGAGGGTGTCTACTGTGTGCCTCAGTGTGTCCTGCTCTACCAACCCCCCACTGCACAAGACCATTCCTGCTGCACAGAAAGCCCCTCCCTGCTCTGCCCATTGGGTAAACTCTTATTCATCCTTTGAAACCCCTTTCCAAGGTACTGAAACCAAAAAACCTGGGAGTCACCCATCTCTGACAGCTCGCCCTCACACAGCTTATTACCAGGTTGCACTGCTTTACATCTCAAGTCCCTTCCCTTTCCCTGCACCCCCACTGCCCTGCCGATAGCTCCCACCATCTCTCCCCAAGATATGGCCACCTACGTACCAAGTACTGGACAAAGTGTCACAAACTGATCCCATTCCTCCTCCCAGCAGTCCCATGGTCCTCACCTGAGAGATGTGGGTGTACAGTTTGCCCACCACTAACTTGTTCCGTGACCTTGGGCAGTTTGCTCCCTCACTCCTGGGCCTCAGCTTTCTCAAAAATGGATAAGCTTGGGTGACACTGTCTTGAAGATTCCTTGTGGTTCTAAAACTTGAAACTGCACATTTTCTTTCTTAAAAAAAAAATGTGCCTACTGGGATCTTGTTTTCAGTTTTATATTTGGAACTGGGGACATGTTAAGAAAAATATTGATCAAATGGATGACACGATAAGATAGTGAAGGCCCAGCAGGAAATTTTTGAAGGAATAGCTTGGAGGGGGGAAACCATGGGAGTAGAAGGGAGCAGACATGAAAATATCCAAGGAAAGGACATCTTGGGGAAGAGGCTGCACACCCCTCCCCTTCCTCCACAAAGAAGATTTGAACTCATCGCAGGATGCTTCCAAGAGGCACGTTCCCACTGAATTTATATAACTTCCTGGATCTGTACTGCTGAGAGAGGAAAGGACACAGTCCTTAGAAATAAAAAGACCCAGGTGAAAAAGTGGCCCTGCCACTTACTAATTCTTGATCCTCAGTTTCCTGACCTCTAAAATGGGGCTAAAATTGAACCTGCCACAGAGGATTGTGGTGACAATAAAATAATGTCAGCGAAGTGCTTATTAGCACAGAGCTGACAACGACTAGTTGCTGTTACTATTATTATCATCATCACCATTATTATTGTTACTTTTAGCAAAACAACAAGACCATTTTTTTTCTCATCATCACCGAAAGGTCCGCATGGAGACCAGTCGCTCGTTGGGGAGGAGGTGGAGGTTACTCCTCGTACGCAAAGCCCCTGTGGTAATAGCACAATGGCCCCTGAGCAGACCACAGAAACGTGTTCAACAACATGGGCAGACCTTACTGCCCGAAGCCAGACCCATTTTCAATTCATGGAATTCACCCAAGCAACTCACCCGTTTTTTGAAATCACAATTTGAAGGATTCACACCACCTCCTGACTGACCCCAGAGGTAGCCTTCAGCCTCCCCTTCTTAAGGGCATCAACACGGAGACAACATGACACTTTCTGAGAAGCAAGGAAAGGTCTATTCACGTGGCGGCCAGAGCATGTCCTGAGCTCATGCAGGCAGAGAAGCCGGGAACGCTGGGGAAAGCAGGAGGTTTAGGAACTTGCTGGCACGCAGGTCCTACCGAGGCCGGGCACCATGACACCACTGTCCTATGAGCTCAGAAGAGCACTTGCCTCCAAGAAACAGAAGGCAGCAGCGAGGTGAGTTTTCACATTCCACTCACCTCCCACGTTCGCTTCAGAATTCCCCTCCTTAATCCACAGTGCTGAAAAGCAAACCTCCCTCTGCAGTGTCTCCGAGAGCCCTCTGACAGTGGTTCTTTCCTCAGTTGGAAGAAATGAAGACAAAAATTGTTTTCTTCTACTAAAGCCCACATTTTCTACCATTCAGGAACCCCGTGGTTCATATTCTTTTAAATAGCTTTAGAAAATACAGTTTGTTGTGTTGGCAGGTGATGACAGAAACTTAACAGGTGAGTAAAAGCTATTTTTGCCCTGGACACTCCTGTACCAGTATATCTAAATTTTGGGAAGAGCTTCTCTAGTGCTCCCCCCCCTTTTTTTTAACAATAGGAGTAGCAGTATGATTCAAACTTTACTTTACTTGAAGCCAGTTTGTTTACTGAACAAAGAGCTAGGTTTGAGAATCCATGGACACCATGAAGAAAGAGGTGTGTGGATTTTCCGTTTTTAAAGTCTTGGTTAAGAATATGAGCAGGACAGGGGGTTCTCATCCCCAGCTGCCCATTAGAATCACCGAGGGAGCCTTACACATACCAATATCCAACTCTCCCCCAAGCAATTACATCGGAATCTCTGGGCATGTGACAATGCAGACAAACCAGGCCAACCCTGGACCTCTAGGTATTAGCCATCTGATAGGAACGGGCACCATCTTCCCCACCCACATGTTAGGAGCAGCAATATGCCAGTCTCGTAGGACTGCTGCAAAGATTAAAGAAGTTAGCTTACGTGAAATGCTCATTAGCACGTGCCTGACTCCTCATAAGACCATGTGGGTGGTGAGTGCTGACACTGGACTGTGGGCAATAGCCTCACATCATCTCACAGGCAGGAAGCTCTCTCATGCAGGGCAGTGTAACTAGGGGCCCATGCCTGAGCCCCAGTGTCCCCATCTGTTAAGTAACAGCAGTATCTACCGCCCAAAGTCATTATCAAGAGCTGCTGATGCAAGTTATGTGAAGGTTAGCACACACGTGACCAAGTGCACACCAATACATGTTGACTCTCGTTATAAAAAGTAATGCATGACATAGAGCTATCTTGTAAAATGAGATCAGTGTCCCATTATAGAGCGGACTGGTTATGTTACATGCCAAAGGTCAATACCTGGTAAGCAGAATGCCCGAGATTTCAATATCAGACTGCCTTTTCTCCAAAGTCCATAGTTTGCCCTCTCGGTCCAGTCGCATTGGTGCAGTGGCTTGGCTGCTTGCTCAGAGCTGGAGCCCTGAGCCTGGCATTCAGGCCTTTACGTTTGGGATCCAACCGGCCTTTTTCAATCATTCCTCCACTTGAATCGACTGTTTCTCAAATGTACGCTATGCATTCTCATCTCTGGGCCTCAAGTCAGACTTCGACTCAAGTCCTCCCCTCTTCCAGGGCCTAGTCCACAAGCCTGCCCCCCATCATCTGCCAGCCAGACGTGCTCCCTGCGGCTGAGGCCCTTTGTCAGTGACCTTAGCCCTGATAGGATCCCATCTTGCTCACAAGCCACAGCTGTCCTGCCGGAGAGGACTGAGGACTCTCAGGCACTGGGCTTTGTCCTAACCGCGTCTGTGCCGGCTGCTGCCTTCCGGAACTCAATCCAACGCCCTCCATTTTTAAATGGCGGCTGGCAGGGAGATGTATTTGTCATCAACTGACCCGTATGACTCCTAGGAGATGTCCTAGGCACACTCGACATTATTAATGTTCCATGATTGTTTAGCTGGGACGCGTTTGGCAAACTGTCCGTGGTGAGTTTCTGACAGTCAGTCATGTTAGAAATACAGGGCGGCAGACGGGTGTGGTTAGCAGCATATGGTTTAGAGTGTAGGTTCAGTGTTTCTGTGTTTCTACCAACTCCTACTTTATGTTTATGCGTAAAGAAGGGAAAGAATTCAAAATGAAGTTGTGCATTTCGAGGAGTGTTAACACTTTCAAAGGAGAAGCAAATTCAGAGTTGTAGCGGGGGCCCTAGAGGAGGAATAGAGAGCCCTGGGCTTTAGTCCCATCTCTGCCACCACCTGGGTGTGACCTTCAGCAAGTGAATTCCTCTTTCAGGGCCTCTATTTTCTCAACTGTCAAGTGAGGAAGTTGGACTAGAATCTGATGTTTGTTCCAGGTGCAGCATTCCAGGAAACACTGAATGCCAATTCAATGGAATTTGCAGACTCTGGTATTTGTTCCTCGGGACCATCAGGGTGTGAGGAAGCTTGGAGGGTTCTTGCCCCTAGGATGACCTCTGTCATACTGACCAGGAGCCTGAACCTCATGGGCTATAGCCCTGTGTTTCCGGGATTCATTTGACAGACAAACAGATTCGAAACTATCTTTCCAGTAAGGAAAACACTGTCCCATGGGATCTGGGCTGGGGGAAAATAGATCAAGTTCTATTTGTTTCTCAGAAACACAACCGGGCCTTAACTATCTTTTAACTCCTAGGGTGATGACTACAAATGTGGGCTCTTGGAGATGAGTCCATCTAACCGCCTTGTTTCATGGATGGGGAGAATGACTTCCCCAAGGCCATGAAGGGCTCTGGGGTAGACAGAGCTGGGCAGGGCTCGTGTTCTCCAGGCTCAGAGGAGACTTTACTGCACCACTGTGCTGGAGATTTGATGTAGGCACAGCTGGGGCTGGGAAGAGATCCTGAGCCCTCCTGGAAAGAGGGAGCTGGGTGCACGGAGCCCCATGAATCCTAGAATCATCTCCTGGGGTCAAGCAGGTCAGAGGGGGAGGGGCAGTGGAGAATGTCTAGTTCTGTGCCCTCATCGTGGGGGAAGCAGGCAGTGAGCCAGGGGCAGGAAATCCTTACCCCCAGTGTCTTGGTATTTGGAGTTGGGGCCTGTGGAAGGTAATGGGTTAGATGAGATCATGAAGGTGGGGCCCTTGTGATGGGATGTATGCCCTTCTAAAAAGAGGAGGAGACAGAGGATCTTACTCTCTGCTCCCCACCATATGAGGGACAATAAGAAGACGGCCATCTGTAAACTAGGAAGCGTGCTTCCTGACTCCAGAACTGTCAGATGTCAATGTCTGTTATTTAAGCCCCACACACACACACCCTCCCCGTCTATGGTAATTTGATAAAGCAGCCCAAGCTGACTAAGACACTAATCTTATACAACTTCTTCGTTTTATAAATGAGAAGACTGGAACCCAAAGAGCACAAATGATTTTCTCAAAGCCACCCAAGTCCCAAGACATCTTGCTAAACCATGAGCAGCTTGTCTTTTGGTCCCCACCCCCTTTCTAAAGGGTCAGAAAATTCTCGACCCATGCAGGCGCATCCAGAGAAGGCTGGAGCCACTCCACACATCTGCCAAGGCGCTGGAATGCTCATCGTCAGGAGGACTTGAAAGATTTCCTGTTTTTAAAAAGCTGAAATCGAAAAGTGCTGTCATTTTCTTTAAATACATTCTTTTGAATAAAACATCTATTCTTGATGCCGGCAGCAAGCTTCGGAACATGTTCAAGATGACATGATTGATAACAAGAAGGCTTTTTCAAGATGTTTCTAATTTGATCTTCCTGGTTAAAGAATTCAAACTTTCTAACATGATGTATGGTCTAATAAGAAGGTGTGCTCAAACCAGAGTTATTTATTTACGCTTCCATCTTTGACAGATGAATATTAACTACTAAGAAAATTGTAAAGCCAATTAGTAAAAGCTGAATAATGTCCATGTGAGAATGAGAGCACAGAAACACAAGTTACTTGTCATCCAAACGACAGACAAGCAGACAGTCACTGCCTCCCCCTTGGGAAGCCATGGCCAGGCCAACGCATGTTCCTCCAAGTGCCCTTGGGTTGGCCTTGAGGAAGTCCAATTCGGGAGCTGATCCTGGGAGGCCCAAGGGAGAGTCACCCTGTCTGTTGAATTCCCTCCCTACAGGACCTGCAGCAAAAGTGCATTTCTGCTGCTCCTGCTACTGATTTCCAGCACAGAGGGCAGACGAAGAAAGAGAGAGAGAGAGGCAGATCTCCAAAGACAAGCTCCACTCTCCTCCACCTCTGGCAACACAGCAGGACGCCTCTGGGGAACCTCACACACTGGGACAATGCTACGCCCTGCTCCTTCAGTTTGCTTCCTTGCTGAAGCTAAGAAAGAGAAGCGGACAGGCTGACAGCAGTTTCCAAAATTAACAAGAGGTTAATATATCCAACACATGCTACAAATGTTGTGTGACGCTTCCAGGAACGAAAAAAAAACAACCTGAGATTTCACTTGGAGGCTGTAAATTATTCCTTCTCCCAGCACCCTGGGCACCAATCTGTCACCTTGCATCTTGTGGCCCATTGCTAATTTTTAATAATTCCTATTCCTTGACAACTGCTTGCCTCTACATTAACATAACACGACCATGGTGCAATTTGAGAAAGCAAAGGCCTATAAGATATAAAAAGACACCCCTCCCTGCCGCATCATTCTATCCACCATCGCCAGACCCTGCATATTAGGCACTGACCAGATCTGCCTAAAAACTGACCTATATGTTTTTTTCCATAAAAAATAACTTGTCTTTAAAGGAAAAAGGACCCTTTCGAACCTGAAACACTAGCAGGGCTCCCGTTTCCCTCTGTCCCCTGATTCTCCCTGCCTTGTCTGGGGGCCTCACTCAAGGGTGCAAATGGGTTTTCCATTGAGACAACCCTGCCTGCTTTCTGAAGACTCCCTGAGACAAAGCTGAGGGCAAGAAAGAACAGAGATGAAATCTAGGGTTGTAGGATCCTAGCATATGTGAGCTAGAAGCAACCTTGGGGAAATTCCCATCCTAACCCTTGATTGTTTTCCTTTTCCAGAGAAGGACACTGCCTCAGTCTCCACAGGAATCAAAGTCAGGGCTGGGGCAGGAACCCCCCTGCTCCTGGCCATGAGATTGTTTCCACCAAATCCACCACTGTTCTCCACTTGGGTTTGCTCACTTCTTGGCCCCAATTCATCAACCTGGGGTTTCACACCCTAAATAAACTGTGCAGAATTCCCAAGGACTGTTCAAGACCCCAGTCTCACGAGTGCCATGAGAAACATCAGCAATGGCGGACAAGACGTTCACACCTGTGATTATGTACAGTGCCTCTCTAGGCCCCTTGGGACTAAACCTTTGATGTTGTCAGCATCTAGCCTTCCAGTATAGAGTACCTGGAATTTCAGTTTCTCCCTGATGCACAAGTATAGAGATTGCAAAGTTACAAACTTGTTTTTATGACCGAATTGATTGGCATCTCCATATCCCCACCTAACAAAACACAAGAGATTCAAGCGCTCAGTTTCAGCCCAGAGGTCCATTAAATTTAATGCAAACATTGTTCTTCGTTCCTCAGCTGGATCTTCTTTGAGAGGGATTTCATCATCATATGATTTGGACGAACCTGTAGAATAATATTAAAACCATAAACTATGTAGAAGTACAAAGAGTAGCAGGCACATGAGGTAAGCTGGGGACTCAGAAAAGTTATCATCATGCCCCAGATTTAGTGTCAGAATATCTAACTGCAACTCATCATGTTAACTATCAGACTGTTTAGGCATCTTTATTCCTTGTCGGGACAATAAAGTTGTCTCCTGTCATGTTGGACAGTCTGAAGATCCACCTTATATCAAAGACAACAAACATATGTAATTTTATGTTTCCAGATCCATCATTTCAGTACAAAAGGACTTCCAACTCAAATTAATACACCTGTTCAGAATGCCATTTTTGAAAACCATAGCAGAGCAGCAAGAAAAGAACATTCCCTGATACATGCAGCCTGTCTTGCTTTTTTTCTTTCTTTCTAATAAGACTGAAGGAAAGAAAAAGCATAGATATTTATCATTATAAGTCATTTCCTAAGTCTGAGGAATTCTCCCTTTTACCATTGTAATTTGGTGATCAGCTCCATTAACATGTAGTCATTTGTCAGTGAGAAATGGGGCTTTATTTGTTGTGGAATTGGCAAAGAAATATACCAGCCCCACCCGAGTTCTTGGCACCACGTGTGTCTTCTGAGTTTCAGCTTTGATGGTGCACCAGGACCTATGAAATGGGGCAAGGGAGACATAAGTCATAAAAATACCATATGATCTCACTTATATGTGGAATCTAAAGACATCAGACTCATAGAAACAGAGAGGAGAACAGCGGTTGCCAGGGGCTGGGAGGTGAGGAAAATGGGAGACGTTGGTCAAAGGGTACAAACTTCCAGTTATAAGATGAATAAGTTCTGGGGATCTAACAGCAGGGTTGCTATAGTTAACAATGTTGCATTGTTGGGTACTTGCAAGTACCTAAGCCAGTAGATCTTAAATGTTCTCATCACAGAAAAAGAAACGGTAATTATGCGGGATGATGGAGGTGTTAATTAACCTTAATGCAATAATCATTTTGCAACATAAACCTGTATCAATCATCCCGTTGAACATCGTAAACGTATACAATGTTGTCAATTATATCTCAATAAAGCTGGGGAAAAAGATTTTAAAAAGAAAGAAACTATAGAGAGATGAGTGTCAGGTGACAAGGCTAAGACATGTGAATATGATGTAGTCACTAGAACAGGAGAACTTACTTCTATTTCTGCCACTTATTGGTTGTATGACCTGTAGCAAGTTACTTAATGCCTTTCTGTGCTTTCAGTTGCTCATTTGTGAAACCAGGATAATAATATCTCCTTCATAGAAGTAAATGACTAAAAAAGCTTAGCAGACAGTCATGGATCATAGTAAATACTCAATAACTGTTTAGCTGTTTATCCCTTCCACAGCCTAAGAAGTCCTTTTTTGTTGTTTTCTGGCTCTTAATTTCTCTTTAATATTTTCTCTTTGGCCTGTCAACATGAAAGTTGTCAGATTTCATGAAATTATTGGCTCAAAATCTACACGCATTGATAATTTTACTAATGATTCCAAATTGCCCTTCAAAGATATTAGTAGATTTCACATCAGTATGCACACAATGCTGACACATGAACCAGTAAGTAATTTCAAAGACCATGAGAAACTAAGTGTGTGGAAGCATTCAGTGTGTATTTATTTTCAATGAAAGAAAACGCAATCATTTTTGGTAGCTAGGAGAAGTATTTCTGTATAAACAGAAATAAGATATTTTTACTCACTCTACTCCAAAAAAAAAAAAAAAAGACAAGAAATGGGATGCCAATGCCAATGGTTTGCACCTCTCTCCCTTAACTTCTTTGCCTAGACCTCACCTATATCTCCCCGACAAAAATAGAAGACATCAGTGAAATTTCTTCCCAAATCTATCATCTACTGGTCCTCCTTCCCCTTCTTCCCTCTTCTCGCAGCTCAGGAGAGGCTCTCTCCTTCCCACTGCCCAGTCACTTCATGTGTGTCTGCACCTCTAATCTGTCTTCAAATCTTCACATGTCCTAACCTCCGTCCCTGGATCCTCCACCCTGCCTCAGCCCCCACCTCCTCACCCCTAAGGCTCTCATCAGTACATAAACACCTTCCTGAGTCAGCCGTCTTGAAAAGGGAACACTCTCTTGACCCCACACTCCCATCTTCTTCCCTCAGGAGGCATCCAATTCTGCTCCTACCTCCTGTTCACTAGCAACTTCTGCACCCACAACTCCATGGACGCTGCCCCTCCTAAAGTTATCACGGACCCTCCTCTGCTCAGATTTAAAAGCTGGCAGCTCCCGGGCTCAGCCCCCAGACCCACTAGCAGACTGCCACAGGCCCCATTTTCAGCATTTACCACACCTCAGTATGCGACTCAACAGCTTCAACTACAAGCACCGACAACTGAGCCTGGATCTGTGCTGGTCACAGGAGCATGCGCAGCTCACGGAGCGAATCAGAAGGGCTGGGGCTCAGGACCTCTCGGAAGCAGCGCTCAGCCCACGGCTGACAGGATTTGGTGGACAGATACCCCAGTTCCTTCACCCTTTGTTGGGGAGAACCTTGAGGCATCTTCCACAATATCTACTAGAGTCCCCATGTTGGACTGAGCCCATTGTGATTATTCATGGTCTTTTGGTCAAGGGTTGCTATGAACTGAATTGTGCCCCCCTCCAAATTCATCTTTTGAAACCTTAATCCCAGTGTAATGGTATTTGGAGTTGGGGAGTATTTATGTTTAGATGAGGTTGTGAGGATAGGACCCTCATGATGGGAGAATGCCCTAATAAAATGAGATATCAGAGAGCTTGCATGAGATATCTCTCTCTCCCTCCCTCCCTCCCTCTCTCCCTCCCTCCCTCTCTCTCTCCCTCCCTCTCTCCCTCCGTCCCGTCCTCTCTCCCTCTCTCTCTCCTTCCCTCTCTCCCTCCTTACCTCCCTCTCTCCCTCCCTCCCTCTCTCTCTCCCTCCCTCTCTCCCTCCTTCCCTTCCTCTCTCCCTCTCTCTCTCCTTCCCTCTCTCCCTCCTTACCTCCCTCTCTCCCTCCCTCCCTCTCTCTCTCTCTCTCCCTTCGTCCCTCCCTCCCTCCCTCCCGACACTCCATCTCCCTCTCTCCCCACCATGTGAGGACACAGCGAGGAACTGACCCCCCTACAAGCCAGGAAGAGCCTTCACCAGAGCCCGATCCTGCTGACTCCCTCATCTCAGACTACCAGCCTCCAGAACTGTGAGACAATAAATGTCTGTTGTTGAAGCCACCCAGTCTATGGCATTTTGTTATGGCAGCCCGAGCTGACGAAGACAGGGGTTTTGTGGTTAGATGAAACAGAGGCCAAAGCCAGCTGATTCAAGGGGTAAGGTCCAGGCTGGAGATACAAACCTAGGAGCCACAGCATGTAGACAAATTTGTGAACCAACAGAAGGAGGACTAGGTAGCTATGAGAAATGAAGTAGATACCTCACATCAGCAGCGCATTAGGTGCATGTCGAAAGCTTGGTACCCAGACTGTTCTTATTTGCAGAAGGTCACGCAAGCTCATGATCTTCAACTCATTTGGATAGGTCATCTCACTCAAAAACCTTAGCTTCCAGGTGGGCAAACTATGACTAAGACAGGAGAATTGACTTCCCTGGCATTTTTCTACCATTAAAGATTGATTTTTTTTTTAATAAGATGTGCAGACCCAGCAACAGAGAAGAAAGGTGAAGTTTAACTGTATCTTGCTATCAATTGGACAGGCAGAAATAACCTTCTAAATGGCAAGGTCAGGAGCGCTCCTCAGTCCTGATTTGGGGACTGTTCCCCTGTAATGCTGCTGGCCACTCGTCCTACAGAAACCCTCCAGACTCAGCTCCATGAAATGACGCTCTCCTGATGTCCTTGCAAGAAAAAGAGGGAAGAAGAAAACATTAAAAGGCAGAAGGAAAGTGACTAAGGGTGGGTTCTCTAGAAGCAGAGTCTGTAGCAGGAGTCAGGCGTACTCAGTCAATGGGGATGGCTCTCAGGATTGGAGGAGTGAGGGAAGCAGGACAGAGCAGAGAGAGGAGCTGAGAAGACCAGCCTGATCCCACGGGGCGCTCTGGAGCATGAACCCTGCAGAAGGAGACCAGGCTGAGTGCCACTGTACGTCAGTGGGGTGGACAGCCAGGGCATTGCACCTTGGGCACCCCCGTTGGACTGACGCAAGTCTGCCCAGAAGGGGGCAGCAGTGAGTCATGAGGATCCAACACTAACAGCAGCTGGGAGATGGGAGCATCTGCTCCCCGGAAAAGGGGTTTGGGTAGAGCCCCAATGATGTCCACTACAGAGGAAGGAAGGAAGGAAGGAAGGAAGGAAGGAAGGAAGGAAGGAAGGAAGGAAGGAAGGAAGGAAGGAAGGAAGAAAGGGAGGAAGGAAGGAAGGAAGGGAGGGAGGGAGGGAGGGAGGGAGGGAGGGAGGGCAGTTGCATTAGCTGATCATCTGAGATGTGCACTAGAGGCTTAATAATTCTCATTATTGCAATCTTCCAGTAACGTCAGTAGATAGGTGTCACTAACTTCAGTTTATTGATGAGGAAAACAGGGAGAACTTGACTAAGATTTTAAAGGAACAAAAAAAAGAAGTAACCCCACCCCCAGAAAATGACCAACCAAAGTGAGATAGTGTCAGTTTCTTCACTTTCAAAGAGCAGCCCACAGATCCCAAAAGGACCTCAAAAAGCTCTGGTCCTAGGATTAGGGAGAAGGCATCAGACCTCAATTTCCTGTACTTCAACTTTCCAGGCCTCAGGTTCCAAGTCTGTAAAATGGGAGTTCATAAGGCTAAGTTTTGAACTGGGTCAGTGGTAGGGGCTGTGACTTCCGCCAAGACATGCAGGCCTGAAGGATAAATCAGCCCAATGAATGATGCCTGCAATGCTCAGGCGACTGCACGGGAGCCCCAGCTAAGGGCAAGACTTGGAGCCAAGGCAGGTGACTTGTCAACCCACCTCTGCCACCAGTTTGCCCTGTGACTTTAGACAAGTTCCTCCAACCCTGCCCCCTGGGCCTCCATCCCCCAGTCTGTGACAGGAGGCCTGTGACCTGAGTAATCCCAGTGAGGCTTCCTTCTCTAAGGCTGAGTGGCTCTTGATTCCTGGTCAGGCCCACAGCCAGGCAGGCTGACCCCAGCGGACACTGAAGATTTAGAGGATCATGGGGCCAAAGGCTCAGGGATAGCAAATCCCCAGGACCTCCCAGGGATAGCCCAGAGAGGCAAGACAGAATGTCAAGATATTTGTATTAAAAAAAGACCAAATCTGCCTTTAAAAAAAAAAATGCCTATTACACATGTATCCCAAACCAACAGAAACTGAAACAAAAGTGTAGCCCTTAACAGGCATGTCTACAGGAGCCAGACTTTCTCACAAGGCTGGTTTTAGTCAGAAAACACAGAAATCAGTTGGTTCCTAGGGGAATAAGGAGATTGAAACGGGCCAGAAACTCTGGAGTCTTTCCAGTGACAGTACTGTCCAAGAAGCTTCCAGAACTCCATCTCAACTGCCTGGAAAGAATGGAGAGATTTGAGTGTGTTACCAGCATTGATAGTAATCCCGTGAGAAAGCTGAACTTGGAGAGGAAAGCCACTTGCTCAAGGTCAGGAAGCTACAAAGTGGCTGAGATGGGATTTTCAATCAGGACTGTTGAGCCCCAAACCTCAAGCTCTTGTCCACTAGGCAAACCACAGAGACGAACCTGGATCATTGGTGGAAAGTTCCAGAGGTTCTGGGCACAAGCATAGCCTTTGAAATGCTCATAGGAAAAAAAAGTTACCATGCTGGTCCCAAAACCAAATGTCTATTATACTAACTATTAAAGACAAAAACAAGATGGAAGGACCAAGCATGGCATAGGTTTGTCCTTCACGTACACCTAAAGCCAACAGCAGGCACTGGTTTGCACTTGGAAAGGACTTTTTATGGGTCAGAGCTGAAGGTGAAAAGGGCTGCCCCAGAGGTAGTGAGCTTTCCATCACAAGGGGTATTCGAAGAGAAGATCTTTGCAAACCATGGACTTGACAAAATCAGCCTCATTGGTGTTTCAGGCCTTTCCCAGTCTGGTCCCCAACCTCACGCACACCCGTTTACTTCTAGCATCTCGTCTACACACCAGAACGTCAGAACTTCTGACTTCTCAGTCTTCAACTGTGCTGCCCCCTCTGCTGAAATGTCCATGAGCTCTTTTTATTCCGAAGGACTCCAAACCATTTTCACAGGCCTGACTGCCAGCCATACCCCAAGCAGGTTTGGAGACCTTCCCTCTGTGCTCCCATGTGATTGACTGCATATTTGCCTCTCCTTTCCCCATCTCTTTGGTAATCATCGTAATGACTTTGATCCCCCATTACCTAGCATCATGCCTAACTCTAAGGAGGCCCCAATTATCGTGTTTTGCTTAGTAAGGGTAACTGGCGCATGTGGTCTGCACCTTTAGCCAAGTTTGCTGCCCTCCCATCTTCCGACAGAGAAAGCTCGAGCCCTGGTACACCAGCAGCCCTGCCCCAGCCAACCTGAAAGTTCTAGGCCCATGGGAGAAAGCCCTCCCCACTCTGCCAGGAAGCTTATGGTTGGTAGCTAATCAGGTCATCTTTGAAGCTCAGAACAGAACAACTTCATTTTTTTAAACTTTTTTAAAACTCAAAGAAGAAATAATCAGGAAGCTCAATTAGGGGCATCTGAACTCAGAAATCATAAAAGTCTGATATTTTAAAAATAAGAATACTTGCTGATTCTCAAGGGGCACATTGAGGTTCACTGGTCCCCAACCATTTGCACTGTTGCCTTCTGGGCCAGATGGTTAGCGTTTCTTCAAGCAGGATAGAGTTCCACTCCTTCCTCAGAACAGGAATGCAAGGGGCTGATTCTGGGTTGAGAACCCATCGATGGATGGAGACAAGAGCCCCTTCTTCCAAGGAAATGTGCGTGGAGAGCTGCCCAGGCCCCCAGAAACAGACCAAGTCCAGTAGAATGTCTCCAATCAAGTCATCCCATGGAAAACCTCAGCAAGCTCTCACAGGGACACGTGGCCACCATCGGGATGACCTCCAACTGGACACCATTTCACCCAATAATATAATTAGAACACCTCACACTTGCATAGAGCTTTGTTATTTGCAATGGTCCCCCCACACTCCATCAGAGGAGATGTCATTGGTCTCTCCCCAGGCTGCATGTAGAACCTGAGTCCCAGAGAAAGAAAACAACTTTCCTGGACCAATTCCCCTGGATTTCTACCCTGAGGTCTCCCTTTGGTGTCTTCCAAGTGACCACCACCAGCACCCTTTCCTCATCCCCCTATCTACAATACCAGCCCAGGGCCTGCACATAGGAGGAACTCGGTAAATGTTTGTTTAACTGAGTTTAATTCAGTTTTATCCCTGCAGTGAAACAAAGAAAAGATTGCTCTTGGTATTGATGCTGATATATTCAGGGGGCACAGGATAAGGCGTTCTGAGTGCCCCACTTATGACCCAGCACAGGCATTTACATCTCATGACAGAGCCAACTGCGCCCTCGTGGCTTCAGAACCATCCACTTTCCCCTGAAGATCACACAGCAGCCAAGTGGTAGGAGGCAGTTTTGAACCCAGGCTGCCTGAGCTCAAAGTCCCTGCATCACCTCCCAGAGGAAGCATGGCTTGCGGCCCATCCCATGCCCTGACCTTCTCTCACAACGGCCCTTTTCACCTGTTTCGGCTCCATCTCTCAGCTTTCAGGCATTTGTATCCTGTTGCTCACCTCTGCTGATATAGTGGGAACGCCAGTCTGGGCCTGAATAACTTTATATCTGTCATTTATACCGTAATAGAGATGAGTGAGAGTCAAAACATTAGCTTGCCAGGACAATCTGGGTTTTCAATCTTCCCCTGTGATCCGCAGCACAGGGCCCAGAGGGTGCCAGCAGATGGTATTTCAGCCAGGGCTCTTCTCTGGTGGCCCTGCCCAGGGAGTCTGCTCATGGACTGGGTGGGGAGCAAGCTCAGGGGGGTGGACCCCAGGGCTGCCTCGAGGGATTCCAGTGTTAAAATTCTCAAGAGAGGTGGCCCTTGGAAGTCACTTAGAAGTTCACATGCAGGGCCGGCCGAGTGGTGCGGTGGTTAGGCACTGGCTTGGGAAGCCAGCGGCCCCGGTTCGGTCCCACATATAAGGGCCAGTGATGCTGCCCTCAAGAAAAAAAAAAAAAGAAGTTCACATGCAAGAAGCAAAGACAGCCCGCTTTTTGCCGAGAAATAATGGGGATGTTCAGACTCCCAGGAGGACGTGTACAGCAGCAACCTGGTCCTGATCTGTGCAGCCTCCTACACACTTCCCAGTTTCCCCAGTCAGAGCAGGAGGGCATGTGCCTGGTGGCTTTAATCATGCCATTGGACAAAAGGCTCCTGTGCGAGGGACTGCATGAACTCTCCTGCCTTTCTCTTCTCCCTCTTCATGTGACAAAGCAGAGGCCATTATACCCCGCCTCCCGCGACCTCCGTGTTTTGTCATGTTGGGGTCCGCCCCTAGGTATCCGTCAGGAGGAGCCAAGTTATACAGATCTAACAACTGCTCCCCACTCTCGATGGCTTAGCCCCACAAAGGGCCTATATGTTCAGAGCAGAGTTTCTATTCGTCACTTCTCCACAGTGACACATTTAACTGGCCCCAAGCAAGTCAGAGGCCAAGCCTAACTCTAATGGGTCAGAGAGGTACAACCCTGCCATTTGCCCAGAGGCAAACAGAAACTATCTGGTGAATGGCATGGAGGACCACCACACCGTGAGAGCAATGGGGCCGGCCGAGTGGCACGTGGTTAAGAACTTGGGGTGCCAGAGGCCCCAGTTCAGATCCCACATATGAGGGCCAGTGACAGTGCTCTCTACAGCTAAGATGGTGAACAACAGCTCCACCCGGAGCTGGGCTGCTGTGAGTCCCTGGGGACAGCATAGCTGCAGCCCCTACTGCAGTGGGCTGCCATAGGCTACAGTGAGTGGCCGGCAGCCAGCAAGAGCAGCCATCCAGAGGCCGGCAATCGATCTGCCTCATCCGGGAAGAGCACAATGACGATACCAACATGGGCCAGTGAAGCAATGTCCTCCACAACTAGACTGAAGAACAAAAGGACAGCAACTTGTCTGTTCCCCTTCCCCGGTTCCCCAACACTATTCCCCTCCCCCAATTCCCCAATAAAATCTTAAAAAAAAAAAAAAAAGAGCAATGGTAAAATATTAAAACAAGTGACATTTATTGGTATGTACCATATACACTAGGCACTGGGCTAAGTGCTTTATCTCCTTTATTTCATTGAATATTCACAACAAGGTAGATGTTAATTTTTGGC
The DNA here is from genome assembly GCA_033961575.1 of Aselliscus stoliczkanus. Taxonomy (NCBI): domain Eukaryota; kingdom Metazoa; phylum Chordata; class Mammalia; order Chiroptera; family Hipposideridae; genus Aselliscus; species Aselliscus stoliczkanus. The sequence continues at coordinate 40,124,912 of CM066732.1, read as the reverse complement.
TCAAATTTACCAATGAGAAAATGCAGGCTCATGAATTCAAGGGACTTGGAAAATGGTAGATTTGGGACTCAAACCCAGGACTCCAAGACCACGCTGTTACTCATGCCACTTCCCTGCTCCCATATAGCTTTAGGGACCTCCGGAATGGTCAACAGGCAGCTACACTGACTGAGACAGTAGTCTCAACATTGCTTTCCTGTCTTCTTCCCCAGCCAAGGAGCCTTGTCATGTCACACGTGGCCTCAAGGCCCAGGGAGAAAGTGCCTCTCCTTAAACAGATTCAGAATTGTCTGTCATCCACCCAGCTTGTGGTAGGCCAGACCCCACTCTGGGCAGGTGTGCAACTGTTATCTCACCTAATTCTCAACTCGTACCTGACAGGTAGGTCTCATTGTCCTCTTTTTGTAGCAGAGCAACTCAAGGCTCACAGCTAAATAGAGCAGAATTGGGAACCCAGGTTTGGCTGTCTCTGAGGCTTGTGATGACCAAGGGAGCCCCTTTCCTAGGGAGGTGGCCCAGTGGGTGGGTGACTAGAGAGGCCAGCCAGGGAGGGAGAGCCCCTGAATCCACATAAACATGGGCGCACTGCTCCAGCCCAACCTCTTTCTTTCTCAGGGCCAGAGGAAGTGGGCCCTAGACAGGCGGACCTCTAACAGATTGTTAAAAGCCCCCACTGGGGACCCCTTCCCCTTGGGGGAAGTGCCTCTAGGAGTCCTCCTGGGAAGGCAAAACCTAAGTCCCTGCCAGGCAGTATAGAACAAGATACCATCTCTACCACTTGGAAGCTGTGTGGCTTTGGGCAAGTCACTTAACTTCTGTAAGCCCTGGTTTCCACAAAATGACAGAATTGAGCTGGATCTTCCTGAGGGTTTCATCCTTGGTTATGTTTCAGGAACTACAGATTCTCTGATGAACTGAATCAAAAGACCTGAGGCCAAAAAAAGTCCGTGAATGAAACTCCACGGGGTGGTGAAAGGCAGCTCACAGTTACGAGGCACGTCTATGCACCGGGGTAGCACTGAGCGTCTCCCCACCATTACTGTGTATGATTCGCTCTGCCACCCTGTGAGAGGAGGGCTCTCAGGAGCCACAGTTTACCAGGCAGGAATCACAGAAGCAAGGCCAGCTGCCAGGTCCGCAAAGACCTGAGCAGGTGTGCTGGGGAGTATTCCCAGCATGATAGAAGGGGAAAGATGGCAAAGGGATATTTCGCTCAATTCTTTTGGTTGTTATTCTATGCACAAAAATAAAACAAACTCATACCAAATTCAAACACAGACATGTACAAAATACACTTGCATCTCATCCCCTTCCTGCTAATTCTACGCCCAACGGCGGAAGCTCTATTTTTTCATGAGGTTCCTTCCACATTCTTTCTATGCTTCTGCATGAGATTCTACCAAGTAAGATGCATTCCTCATTTCTTTATGGCCTCTGCTGACCATCATAACAACCACATTTACAGAGCCAGGTTTTCAGGGCCAGGTTCTGCCACAAAGCTTGGGACAGCTGTGAACAAGAGACATGACCCTGCTCCGGTGGGACACCAGCAACACCCTGTGACTCGCTTTAACCCCCACTTATCAACATACCATGGACTGTTGTCCAAATCATCACCTCTAAATCTACCACACTTTAAAATGGAAAATTTTGTGCCATTTTATACATGTATTGCCTGGATTCAGCCAATCTCCTACTGATGATTGTTTAGGTTATTTCTAATTCTTTACTCTTACAAAAAAAAAATAATATCCACATTTTTTATGCCTTCATACTAGCATTCACATAAATGTTACAGATTCCTTGACTGTAAATTTTTATTTTATCTAGACAATGCCAAAGCACAATCCCAAAAGAAGTTTGGGCCCAGTTAATCTCCCACAGATAGTATATACAAGAATGTCATTTTGCAGCAGCCTTGACAGCACTGGGTTTTATTGCTCTTTTAGATTTTGCCAATCATTTAGGGGGAAAAAATATATTTCATTTTTGTTTTAATGTTAAAGGTTTTTTAATGCCAAGCTCAGTCTTTTCATGGAGGAAAGCAGGAGGTGGTGATGTTTTAGAGGGGGGAAGGCAGGTTCCAAGCAGGATTAGGTAGGCACCCTACCTCTTTGGGTACCAGGAAGAGCAGCCATAATGCTCCACCTTTCCCTCTCTACAGAACTGAACTCTCAACAGAAAGGGCACATCCTGACCTTGAAAACTCCCCCTCAGTCCTTCTGATTTCCCATGAATGGACTGGCCTGTGGCTTCCATCTCCTGATGCCGAGGAAAACCAAAGCTGACTCCTGGTCCCTGAGGGCGGGGCTCATGGCTGGCACCTCTGTTTGCCCCACCAGTGGTTCCAGCAAGACTGACTGTATTGTTAGTGCTCAATCAGTACTCGCTGGCATGGCCTGATTAGTGACACGTGTTAATAACACCTAGAAGTCACAAATGATGGCTGGGCCCCTCCAACGGACCACCCTCACCCAGGGAAGGGACTTGGGATCCTGCTAGGAAGACACAGCAAATCAGGTGTTGACAAGGGAACTTCCCGCTATTCCAGCCATGGGGTCAGTCTGGGGAGGCATTCTGGAGCAAGTGAGACCGGAAGTGGGACTGAGGAGTGGGGAGGATTCTGATAAACACAGACGAGAGGAGAGGGCCTGCCAGGCAGGGGAAGGACATGGGACAAAGCTAAAATTAAAGCAGTGCCAGACGCCTCGTCACTGCTATGCAGTGATGTGCGAGAGCCACCTCCTGCCACTCAAGAGGAGCCATCGTTCAATATTCAAAAGTGTTGCCAGCGGAACTTAGCTCAAATAGTAGGAGTCCTTACACCACGGCCACCAGCAAACACTGAAAAGCAGAACGTTTCTTTTCCAGCCGGTTTGCCAGCCCAGGACTGTATATAATTGGACACTATTGTGGTAGGAAGCCACAAAAGGGCTTAACAGGAGGATGACTTGTTCAGGTTTGTGTTTGTGAAGGGGTCACTCGGGCCAGTGTGGGAGGGGCAGTTGGGGACAGGAGTGAGAGCAGAGAGATAGCAAGCAGGCTCCTCTGGCTGTCGCAGCGAGTGATGTGGAAAGAAGCCAGGGCACAGGTTCTACGTAAGAGGTAGAATTGATGCCTTGCTGGGACGTGGAGTGTGGGGAGGGGAGAAGGGAAGCGCAGAGACCATCTGAGCTTTACATGATGAAAAGCATTTCTCAGCTTAGCAAATGTCTGGCCTTCTCCACCCGATCTCCCACCTCCTGAATGAGAATGAAGACACGTGGAGTTGTTTCTGGAAAACCTCGAGCTGCAGGCTGGCAGGAGAAGGGAGAGCGCCTACTTGCCTAAAAGAAGTAGTTTCCTCCTCTACCTCCTCTACTCCTTCCTCGTCCTCACTCTGCTAATGAAGCCCTCTTACATCGGAGGCATAAGTATCCAAGGCCCTGGTCAGCGCAAACAGCTGCCTCAGCACTGCTGGTCCAGCCCACCATTTGCCTATCTGTCTGGAACCCTGAGCCCCACAGACACAAACGTCCAAGGTTTCTGATCAGTGTCTGCCATTAAATCCTCACCAGATATATTCCTGAAATACTCCTCTGCCTGAGCTGTCTGGGACATAAACTACAGGAACAGTTAGGAAAAGGGAAGGGCTGGCTGGACAGAAAGTGCACCGGAGGCACTTTCTCCACCACGCCGTGGGGGCAGGGCTTGGATCTGTCCCTGGAGCCTCTCAGAACCTCCGTCTCCTCATCTGAACACAGAACTGCACTTTCCGGCTTAGAGGGCTGTTGTGAGAATGAAGCCTGGAGGGATGGGCCCCACACACAAAGCCTGACAACAGCAGGCACCCGCCCTACGCCCTGCCCTAAGCAGTAGTTAGTCAGGGGAGGGAATGTGGATTCTGGAAACTGAGAAGCCTGGGGTCTGGTTGACTCCCTCCTACTGGCTCTGTGCTGTGTGCCTCCAGGCCATTCACCTAACCTCTCTGGGCTACAATCTCCACCTTTATGGTTATTGTCTGGGGCCAACCAACTAACCTCCATGACTCAGCAACCTTATCTGTAAAATGGGGCAATGCTATCTGCTCACTGCAGTTTAGGGGAGACCCATCCTCACATAAAAGTGCTTTGAGAAGCCCTCACACTACACAAATGCAAGATATTATTTTTTAAATTTCTTTTATGTATTTTGGCTGAGGGAGAAAGAACCTGTGAAACATAGAAAACACTATTTGCTGCTGTTTCCAAGCCCAGACTGTGAACACTTGCAAGTGTTCATCATGGCCGCACCCTGAACACGTATCTGTTGAACCCCTACCATGCGCCAGGTGCTGTGCCAGCGGCTGGACACAGACATGAATGCACAGCCTCAATGCTGACGGCCCCACGCCCTGGGCTACACACGGGAGTTGACGAGTTATGCCAACCAGCAAGCAGCTAGATTCTTCGGAGCACAGAGCAGGGCAGCTAAATTCAGGGAAGCCTACCAAGAAAGCCTGAGCTGATAACCAGCAAACTAGCAGAGGGCCTGCCTCAGTTTCCCCCCAGTTCCTTCTGCATTCCAGGCAGCAGGTACAGAAGATACCAACCAGTTATGGTTTGGGCCCTCCTCCCAAAGCAGCCCCTGAGATTGGAATTTGAGTGAGAGAGACTATATGGAGAGAGGGGGTGACCCAGGGAGCTGGTGAGGAAATTAGGGCAGTAAGAGACACCTTAGTCAGCTCAGGCTGTCTGTAAACAGCAGAAACTGACTTCTCCAGGTCAGGGTGCCAGCATGTCCGGGCTCTGGTGTGAACCCTCTTCTGGCCTACGGAGTGCCTACTCCTTGTACCCACTCATCACAGAGAGCAGAAAGAGAAAGCAAGCCCTCTCAGGACCCCTACAAAGGCCTGATCCCATCAGGAGGGCTCTGCCATCTTGACCTATTACCTCCCAAAAGCCCGCTCCTAATCCCATCACTTTGGGGGACGCAAGGTCAAATATGAATTTTGGGGAATGCAAACATTTAGCCCATAACAACAGGGAAGAGGGGAAAGCAATGAATGCATTAACCAGTGGGTCACTATGAGGACAGCTAGGACACAATACCTGGGGACCCTCTGAGAGATTGTGTGTAGAGCTGTCCCATGGAGGCCTTGGAAGCTGGATATTTAGTCTCCAGTTCCAGCTCATTTATTGCAGGTGCTCCTGAGACAGTCTATTCCCCATCCACCCCACCCCCTGAAACCAGAAAAAGTCCTCAGGCAAAGACTCGCAGGTTCTTGAGGTCTGAAGCCATGTGAGATGCTGAGTTGTCCATCAAAGATGTAGGTGCCTTGTGGAGGCAGTAAGGGTGAGGCATTAACAGGGGCAGTAACGACCAGCAAACATGCACTGCAGTGAGTGGTCCATTCAGGGAGCCCCAAGCTACGTGCGCCATTCCGCAGGATGGAGGGAAAGCACGTGAGAGGTGGCTGAAGGCTTTGTGTAACACACTACAGAGTTTGGACTCTCTTCCAGAAGTAACTGGGAGCCACGGGAGGGATTCAAAAGACAGAGAGTGGCGTGGTCAGGTGTGCGACTTACGCAGGCCAGCCTGGCTGCCTTCTGGATAACAGACTGCAGCCGGAAAGACTGAAGCAGGGTGGGGTGTTAAAGGAGAAGACAGGGGGGTGTTGGAAGATTGAAGCCAGAGGGAATGAAACACGTTTCCCCACTGCCCACCCTCCAAACCTGAATAAAGGCCTCTCTGGCATCCTCCTTCTTGGCTCCCAGGCCCCCAACTTGGCCGGATACTTCGCGTGGTCAGAGCCCACCTCGGCAGCCCTGGGATGACCGTGGGTCCAGCTAGCAGCAGGCTTCCTTGCTCCAGCCCTCCTGTGATGCCATTCTTGGAGCTGGGGGCCTGCCTCAGTTTCCCTATTCCCCAGCCCCACACCTGGTCCTAATAGCTCGTTTGGCTGTTACCTCTTACAAGGACCCAAGGTACAGACAGGTGCAAACAAGTGAGCTGAGCAACTCAGATGATCACAAGGTATAGATAAGTTTCGAACTCGGTCCCAGGTACCTCTGCCACCCCCAAACTTGAAATGTGGTAAGCCCCTACTCCTGTGAATGCTTAAGGGTGAAGAGAATGTGCTGTTTTATTTTTGTCACCAGAATAATGGACTGAGTCCCTCCCAGGCCCCAGGTGTTATGCTACCTTGGAAAGCCAGGGCTCCAGCTGTAGTCCCCTTCCACGTGAAGTCACAGAGCATCCTGTGTGTTCAGCCTGAGTTGCGGGGCAAGGACCGGCCTGGCAGAGGGAGACCTGAGGGAGGACCCAAGACCAGCGCCAGCTGGAAGCCTTCCTCCTGCTCCCCTTCCTGTCCCGCCCCTGCCCCTGGCCTTGCCGGTCAGGTCAGCGCCCCTATCTCTTCTCCTTTCCTCCCCAGCGCCCTTTACAGAGAGGGATCCCACCTTCTCCACGTGTGTCCCCAGAACCCCCTTCAGAGCTCAGGGAAGCTGCCTTGTCATGCCATTTCTTTCTTACCATAAAAGTCCTGCCTTTCTTCTTACCCTTTAATACATTTACAGCAGGGCTGGGGGAGGAGATTTGGGCCTTGGGCTACATCTGCCCTTCATTTAAAAACCACCGGACTCCTGCAAGGCTGGAAAACAAGTCTGGAGCCTCTTTTATAGTCTTTGTTAGATCCAAATATAGAGTTATTTTCACCAACAGATTGAAACAGCCTGGAGCCCATTTGCCTTCAGAAACTGACCCTTTCGCTTAAAAAGCAAAACTAACCCAGTGCACACCGAAGACTCCAGCTCCCGCCCGTGCCAGGCTCCTGGGAACAGCCCCAATTACGAATGCCATTTCAGAAAACCTGGCAGCTTTCTCTACCCTCCTGGAAGCTTCAGGGTCCCTCCACTGCTCCCAGCATCCTCCACCTCGTCTTAACTCTCCCTTGCAGGCACGCAGTTTCGGATTAGAAAATGTGTTTTTATTTTCAACTAAAAACATATGGAGGGGAGTTTCTGGTTGCTTCTAATTACCCTGGGTCATTTGACAAGGAGTACCTGGACACAGGTAATGCACGTGTAAAGGGGAAACAGTCCTTTACAGCAGCCTAAAGGAAAAAGTAAGGGAGCGCCTCCAACTCAGCCACGCTCAGGGGAAACACGGCGCCGCCCCTCTCCCTGAGCTTTCTGGAGCCTGGCAGTTTCTGCTGTTATTAATTTACCAGACTGGGCCCAGACCCCAAGGCCAGGGCCGCCTGCCGGAGATGCAAGGCTAAAAACAGCTCCGGAGAGGGAGCCAGCGGAGTGTCTAATGCTCAGCTTTCTCCTCGCCCTCCCCGCACACTCCGCTCGGGAGGAGGCGGTGCAGAGAGCAAAGGCACGCTTTGATTTGGAAAGGAGGAAAAAAAGGAGGCTGTGTGCAGCTGTGGAGTCAAAATCAGCCAGGCAGCCGAGGGGAAAATGCGTCTCAGCAGCCCCACTGGTGCAGGTGTGCCTGGGTTTTCCACGGGGTGCACACATGGCGATGGAGGAAGGGTTTGTGGGTACAGTGAGGGGTGCTGCTTGTTTTCAGAGCCCAGAAACAGAATGGGGTATTAGGAATCATGAAGGAGCCCCTGGCTGTGGCTGGAGGTTTCTTGTTAGGAAAGAAAAGTTAGCAGCGGCTAATGGGTTTCCTTAGACCCTTTGTGTATTTTATTTGGGCAAGGGTGGGGAGGGAGTAAGCATTCGTTATGCACATTTGGCTGACGGTTGCCCAGACATTCATTCATCTGTGCATTCACTCAGCCTACATTTATTATTAATAATAATAGCTACCATTTAGTGGGCTTCCACTGCAGACCAGGTACTGCACTAAGCATTTTAGGTATGATACCTGATTCGGGCCTCGCAGCTTCCCTGGTAAGACAGATATGATTCTCCCCAACTTATTGATAATGAAACAGGCTCAGGAAAAGACTGTGAGATTCAAAGCCAGACCTGTCTGCCTCCAAAGTTTAAGCCCTTAACGGCAAGGATAGATCCCCTGCTCCCTGGGAGGGCTGGGCTTGGGTTGGGAATAAACATTTGATGAACGAAATGTTTCTGGAAGGACATATGACAGGTCTACTCTGGGGGTACAGGGTTCTAAAAGCTGGACTCTGCCCTTACCCCTCACTGCCACATGCCTCCGGGGCAGAGAGGGCGGGAAAAGGAGCCAAGAGCTTGGCCGTCTTCGCATGGCCCCTTCCTGTGTCTCTGTGGGTCCTCTCCTTTTACAAGAGCGCCGTAATTGGGGTGAGCACTCACCCCAAATCCAGGATATTTCATCTGGAGACCCTTAACTGATTATATTTGCAAAGATCCTATTTCCAAAAAAGGTCACACTCGGAGGTTCTGGGCGAACATGAATTTTGGACAGGAGACTATTCCACCCACTACATGCCCCTCATTGTTCCTGGAGCAGCAGCCTGTAGGGACAGTGACAGAGGAGACCCCACCAACCACCCCTCATCCATTTTTGGGGTGATGCTTATGCTCCAACACAAGCCTGAGAGACAGGGATGCAGTCCTCATCCCAGGCCCTCCCTTGTACCTATTTTGTTTGAGAAGGGCAGAATTTATGCCATGAACCCCCACCCCATACAAGCAAAGAGCAGAAATGAGGGCTTGCATAAGAGCTCTGGTATTTCTAAGGAAAATGGAAACCAAGATAAAAGCTGAAAACAGAGCTTTTATCCCCCAAATCCAAGAATGGCCTAGTGGACCCTCTGAAGGAGCCATGGGAAATAACCTGGCTGTTCTCCAGGAGAGAAACACCCCAAACCCTGCATAGCAAGGACAGGCCCAAGCTGACATTTATCCACCCTCCCATTCATTCACTCATCATATACGCACGGGTCTGGGTGCTGGAACGTTAGTCCTGTTTTCCTGGAGCCCAAGGTCTGGCAGTAGAAACAGACAGGACCACTCAGGATAGGGCCTGGTAAGGCAGAGGAAGGCTTCTCATGGAGATAGCATTTGAGCTGGCCCATATGGGTCCATGAGAGCACACAGCAGGCAGCAAGGGGGCAGCCATTCTGGCAGAAGGAACAGCTGGTTCACAGGCACGGTAGGGCAGACAAGCGCAGTATACCCCAGGATGGCATGTTTCTCCAGCGGAGGAGGTGAGCGCTCACAGGCAGAAGCTGGCAGCCATAATGGGAAGAGAGTGTGGTGCAAGCGTTAGCATAGGCTGGGCAGTGGAGGGTGACAGTGTCCAGGGCCCTGTTCAGTCCTGTTCCTAGGGTCCTGGGAGGATGTGGATTGAGAGAGAGGCTATCAGGACACTACACTAAGTGGGGTGACCCACACCTCACGGGAGCCAGGTCACTAATTCCTTGGTCCAAACCTGACCCCAGGAAAAGATGTCTTCAGAAAACATTAGAGGCACCAACATTACAACGTCCCAAGTGCTTCACACTAGGTCCATCTGCCCCCTAACCCAACTCCATGACCGTCCACTTCCAGCAGGAAAGGCAGAGAGGAGGGGAGAGAAGTTGCTGGAAACCTTGTCAAGGAAGGCAGTCTTGTGCCTGATTCCTATCATTCGTATCTCATCCTCTGACATTCCAAATAGGCCATAACCAGACCTCTAGGTGCCTGAAACAAACATCAACAACCTGAATCCTGGGCTGGACCTCTGCCTGCCTCCTCCGCCTTGACCTTTGTTCCTGGGCTTAAGTCTCCAAGGCCTGAGGCTGCTCTCTGAGGAGGCCTCTAAGGCTAGCTAGGAAGATCTCACCTACCCTAAGATGCTATCAGCTCCTAGAGAGGTAAAAAGAACTCGGAGAAAAATCTGGAAGCCTTCCTCCCTGCCCCAAGTTCTTTCTAACATTATACTTGCTTGAGACTGACAATGACGTCCCCAGGGGCCTGGTCTTCATTTGAGAAGGTTTGCTTTCACTTGGCATCTTCCCTACAAGCTAGCTCCAGGACTCACTTCCGCCCTGGACCTGGACAATTTCTGAGCTAGTGAGGAGGGAGTCGGCCACTCACCGGGCCTGAAACACAGGGCTGAGGGGCCTCTTGGATGGAGGGGGTCCCACAGTGGAGGGTGGGGCTTCTGGAAGCAGGAGCTGCACTGTAATGGGAACACCTTGGAGCAGGAAAAGCAGGATGACAGGGGTGCCTCAATTTTGTCATCACGACCAGCCTTGGTGACTAACAGAGAACAGTCAGAGTTATCCAGTCTGTCCTCTGCCTTTGCACATGCTAGGACCTCTGCCAGGCGCCTTCCCACTCTCTGCTTAGAAATCTCTTCCTGGGCTGGCCGAGTGGCGCATTGGTTAAGAGCTGGTTTTGGGATGCCAGCGGCCCCGGTTCGGATCCCACATATGAAAGCCAGTGACACTGCCCCCCACAGCTAACAACAGCTCCACCTGGAGCTGGGCTGTGCGAGCCCCAGGTATGGTGTAGGCTGCAGCCCCTGCTGCAGTGGGCTGCCATAGGCTACAGTGAGTGGCCGGCAGCCAGCGTGAGCTGCCAATAGTCGCGGTGAGTAACCATCCAGAGGCCGGCGACCGATCTCCCTCATCCGGGAAGAGCGCAATGATGATACCAACATGGGCCAGTGAAGCAACGTCCTCCACAACTAGACTGAAGAACAAAAAGACACCAACTTGTCTGTTGCCCTTCCCCAATTCCCCCAATAAAATCTTAAAAAAAAAAAAAAGAAAAAGAAAAAAAGAAATCTCTTCCTTCAAGATGCAGCTCAAGGGCCACCTCCTTGAGAATCTGTATGAATTCCCCCAGACCCAATTACACTGTCCCCTCCTCTGTAGTCACACACCACACACAGCCTCCTGTACAGAATTCGTCAACAGTTCAGATGTCTGACTTCTACCTTCCCCACTCGAGGCTAGATTCCTTCTTACAAGGCCCCAAATTTACTCGCCCTTGCAGCCTTAAGACCTGTCATGGAGACTTGCCCTTAGTAGGTGCTCAGCAAATTGGGGGTGGAGGAAGGGAAGGAGGAAAGAGGCAGAGAGGGAGGGAGGAAGAATAGATGCACAAATGATGAATATTTAAAAGAAAAGGCATATGAACTTGTAGATGAGAAGGAATATAAGTTCTGTATCTTTTCCCTCCCTGCCAGTATTCCAGTAGGAATTAATACCTTTATTGCTGCTGACCTTACTCTTCAGCGTCTAGGAGATGCTCAGGGCTTCCCCCACCACCTGTCTCCCAAGAGGAAAAGCACTGGCGAAGGCCAAGTTCTCCACAGTGTTGGCAGAGAAGTTGTCTGTGCACAAGGACAGTAGTTAAGTCCTTGGAGGAAGCCCTTTCTTGTCCCATAGAAAGCAAAGAGGAGGCCACAGGAGGCCCATGGGACAGAGAGCAGGCCACATCCAGCTGCCTCTGTTCTCAACAAGATAAAGCCTTCCATACGCAACACGGGCCTCACTTCCAAGACTTTGATGCCAGGGCCCAGCATTACCCTCACAGGGACTCCCCTCCAGCATCTGTGGCCCCTGAGACCACCAGGGTAATGTAATGAAACAAAGACATGCCTAGCTTTCAGCAGCTTGGAAGCCTTTCTCAGTCCCACAGTACCCACCTGTCAAGCAGGGACAAGCGAGTGCTGCCTAAAGCCCAGCTTTAGGGGAAACTGGGACAATAGTTGCATTATGTCAAAATTCTATCTCTCTATTGGAATTTTACACCTCCCCAGGTTTTCTCCCAGATTAGCTCCCCTCCTATCACCATGGCAACCCACATCCCCTGACAAGGTTCAAGGGCCTCAGCAGGAGCGATGGGAGAAGGGAACGCGTGCATGCAGCTCCCATAACCATGGCCCATGTTCATCCTCAGAGGTTCCAGCTAGTGCAGTGACTTTCTATAAGTTCCTGGCACCTTGGATCACATAGCATCCACCCAGGAGCTGGGAAAATGTCCCCACCCCTTGATATCCCCAGGTATCTGCTGAGGCGGACTTTTACTAGACCGGGTAAAGCTGGTCAGGACTCCCTGCATAAACAAGTGCTAGAAACTGGAGTTAGATAGAGCTGCTCTAATGAACACTCCTTCTCCACCTCTCCTGTCTCATAAGCAAAGCCTCTCCTCTCCATCAAAATGCACTTTCCGATGGATTCAGCAGCAAGACCTGGTAAAAAGCAGCATCCCCTTGGTGTCTGAGAACACATTCCCTAGCTGGCAGGTAGGGGCTACACAGTTCAGGTATATTTCTGATTTTGATCCTAGAGATGGAGAAATTCCTAAGAAATAATCCTCTGCTAAGATTTTAGGTGAAATCTGGATGTTTTCAAGGGGCCCCTAGCATGCCAAATTCCTTCCAGAAGGAAACAGGAGGAAAACCCTAAAGCCCAGCATCAGAAAATTATGGGCTAGTCATAGTGATAAACCAACTGCACCCTGCAAGCACCCTGGGTTGCCCTGGTGATGGAAAGAACCGAAACAGGATGAGAGCTGCAAAATATGGCGGTGGGTCAAGTTAAATAAACTTTAGTGAGACACCCACAACTGATCCTTTCTACTGCTGCCAACATCCTGAGATAAACTTTCTCCTGACACGTGGAGATAAACCCTCCTCAGACCTCTTTCTTTTGCATTCAATTCAAGGACACTGGTGGCAGAGGACATGATAGGAAACAGACCCCTCGTGGATGCAGGTCCTGGCTCCTTCTTTTTCTATCAGAGACAGAGCTAAGGGTCCCTTCATTAACTACTGCGATACTGCAAAGTTGCCCAGGTTCAGGACTCAAGACCATGAGTGGACCCCTGGGGAAAAGCACGCTAGCTATATTATGTAAGCGGGGGAGCTGTGGATTTGGGCAGCACTGCTGTTGTGTGCGTGTGTGTTTGTTTCCCAAAACACAGGATACAACTAGACGGCAGCAGGGAAACAGGAGTGGTGCTGCCTCGCGTGCAGGTATGACTGTGCTGCCAGTTACTTCTCAGAAAACAGAACAAACACTTCTCTGGGAGGACTGATCACAGGGAAGGACTGGCACGGCCACGCCCCAGCCTCTGACTCTAGGAAAGCCCTCCAGGGGGAACAGTGGGGCTGAAGTGGATGCAAGGCAGGAGTGGCCAGGCCAGTGGTCACCAAAGAAGCCTGTCCCCATCTGGGGCCAAACGTCAGGCAACACAGCTTGGATCCTGCCATGTCTGATGCAGGTCAGCGTCTCCTATCCCTCCACATGCTGCTGAGGCAGACTCCACAGGCCTTTTTGATCCCTAGACTAGAGGCCCTTTGCTAAATCAGAAACTATGGAAGCAGATCATGGACTGGAGAGTTCCTGCTTGGAAATGTGGACTCTTTCCCTAACAGGAGTCCTGAGCAGCTATTACCTGGATCAAGGTCAGTGTTAGACTCAATCCTGGGTGAAACCATTAGGAAAAATGGACTCAAAGCATCTCATTCATTAACCGAGCCAACTAATCCTCATGGGAAAGGGTATAAACAGGACCATCCACCCATTCATAGAGTCCACTCACCAAGGCTCTGCTATGCCCAGGGTTCTGTGCTAGGCCTGGGGCGCAGGGGGCACCAAGACACCCAGCTCTTGCCCCTGTGGAGGAGAGGCAGGATGCTAGATGATCAGGTGGATATTGGGGCCATTATCTAGACTGAGGCTCTGAAGAAGGAACACTCTTGGGAGGGAAAGGGGTTGGGTTTTGTCATGGACACAATGAGTTTGAAGATTTCAAAGTAGAATGACCCACAGCCTTTGGGTTTGGGGTCTGCAGCAGAGCAGAGGGGCCAGGAAGGCATGAGCGTAGGGGATGGAAAGGCTCTGAGGTGGGTGAGTATCCCTAGGGAACGCATAGAGGGCAAACCTGAGAAAAGCCAACACTCATGGGATAAAAGGGGGGAAGAGTCTGAGAAGGAGGGTGGGAAAAGCAGGGGGGAAACCAGAGAGGGTTCTGGGGAGGAGGAAGGGTCAACAGAGTCCACTGCTGGCAAAAGGTCAAGTAAGATACAGCCTCACTGGAGATCTTAAGGAGAAAAATGTCAGTGTTGTTTTGGGGGCGTGGATTGAGCTGTGAGTGGGGGAGGCCACGTAAGTATCAGAGGGAAGGAGAGGCAACAGGTAGTAACTAGAAGGGAAATTTGGGAAGAATTATGTTTTGGTTTTATTAGGATCGAAACACTTGACATGGTTCAAGGCTGTTGGGAAGGAGACAGTAAGTTAAAAAGAGAGACAGGTCTAGAAAGAAAAAGATTGCCATGCTCAGGCAGGTGGGAATGTACAGATGAGCCCAGGTAGACTTGCCCACAGTGGGAGAAGATGTGTTAGCCCCCTATCAGAAAGAAGGAAGGCTGAGACGGCTGGGGAAGCTTCTGGGCCCGGGTAGTTCTCTTGTGTTGTCAGGGGCTGTTTCTCACAAAGACCTAGGACAGAGGAGGAAATGGACAAAGCAGCCTATAAGAGGTCACGTGACCTGCCCACAGTCACAGAGCTGGTGAGCAGCAGAGCCAGGATTCGAACCCAGAACCGTGTGTCTCCAAAATCTACACGAAAAATTCCACAGGCCAAGTAAGAAGGATAAAATCAAGTAGCTTCATTTCCCCCTGTGGATCTTTTTCTGAGTTTCCTTTCAAAAGTTAGCTCTTGTGTGGGGTAGGAAAGGGGGAAAGAAAAAAGCCAGGCCAGGTCTGTCATCCCACTCTGGCTCTGAGGAGGGTACAAGCCCAGGGAATTCCTGCGGCTTCTAGCACTTCCTTTCAACCATCCAGGAGTCTGCAGGGCCTTCCCCTTCCAACAATAAAGCAATTCATAAACACAGGACTTTCAGGGGAGAGCAATGAATCTCGGGGGCCCTGCTAATTAAAAAGCCCATATTACATTTCTTCCTCAAGGACTCATCTTCTAATTTTTAGGATTATGGTACATTGATTAATTTATACAAGTTTTTAATCCCTTTGTGCTTAATGGAGTCCAGGAACATGGGAACAGGAGCATAATTGAGCTTCATATGATTTTATTAGGGAGAATCATGGCCCTGCGTGTGGAGAAGTTTGAGGGGTAAGAGGCAGTGCTCATGCTATTAACAGACTCATCTTCAAATGCCAGCAGGGACATTCCCTTGGGGGAAGACACAGAGGGTGTTTATCTTTCTTAGCCACGCTGTTCTGTGGCTCTGGTTAGACTACAGGGAAAAGCACCCCATCTTTGGTATGGGGTGCAGTGCCCATCAGGGCACAGCCACCTTCCCATATCTGCTCTCCCACCTACCCACCACTTCTACCATGCACACGCACCCAGCTGCCCCTATCTCTACCCCCAAATGTCCTTCCCTGACACAGGCTCATCTTTTGGTTCTGGCTTAAATGCCATCTCCTCTGGAGAGCTGTCCCCTACCAGGCAAAATTCCTGCAGACCTAGGTCTCGATCTTGGGAGCTCCCACTCCAAGGGAATTTATTTAATTACTTAGGATGACTGGAAGGCCAAAACCCTTCATGATGAGCAAGGTGACTGAGGAAGAGGGTGGACAGGTGGGGGAGAACTCCTTGCCTGTGCCCCCGTCTCCCTGTCACCCAGGGTTTGCAAAAGGCCTGAACCGGGGGCTAGCTGACTGGGGCTGAAATTTCCTGGCTCCCCTCTAAGTCTCTGTGTGATCCTGGGTGAGTTCCCTTCTGAAGGCTGCAATTTCCCCAGCTGTGAACTCAGGCAAGGGACCTAATTCTGGTTCCTGGGGCCCCTCAGCAGGAACATTCAAGAATTACAGCAGAACTTCCCATAAATCCCCAGGATTCTGGTCTAGAGCCTTGGAGCTTGGGTCCCACACCCTCTAGAGGCCATAACTGGAGATGCAGGTGTGAAGCCAACAGAGAAGACAGCTCACTTCTCCGGAGTCTGGAAGATTCCAGGATAAATCCTTCAGCCCAGAGGACTGGCCCAGCTCTGGTTCCTAAGGATGTAGAGCCCAGAATCTCAGTTGCATTTTCATTCTTGCTTTCTCCATCAATTCACCCCTACCGAAAAGATGCAAAGCGTTCTCTGTCACTTCTCCCCATGTAAATAAAGGAAAGTCCATAAAAGACAGCTTCCAACTAACAAGAAGGTAAAAGCAACTTTCTGGAGCTCTTGGTGCCCCGAAAATCACAACCCAAAAGTAGTTCCCTGTTCATTAATCAGGGGAATGAGAGTGGGGACGGTGGCCTAGCATCTCACTCAGCCTTTCTCCAAGCAAAGTGTGTTACTCCCATAGAAGCATCTCTAGGGGGTGGTTTCAAGGAAATCAATCACTGTCTGAAGTTATTCTTCCATGGGACAGGCAGAAAAGGGATGCTGTACTTAAGAAAGAATCCAAATCCTGAACCATGAGTCAAGGTCAAATAATTCTCTGCCTTTGTTTTGCAGATTAGGACACTGAGGTAGGAAGAGAGAGAAAAGGAGAGGGAGGGAGGGGTGGGGGGGAGGGGGAGACTGCGCTGAACAGATCTAGGTTCCTGACCCTCAGGCCCATGCTAGACCCCCAAATCCCTGCCACCTCCCACTTCAGAGGAGTTTCTGAATGGGGACCATGAAACAAATCAGACCTCCATCCACAGTGCCCTGTGTCCAAGTCCAGCAAAGGGCTGGCGGGAGCATTTGTCCAAATGACTATCTCCACACCCACCCCCGGGTTTACAAACATTCCAGGGTTTTCTGCCATTATAATGATAAAACTGCCTGCTTCGATTTTATTCCTTAAAAAATAATAAACAAAATTATCAGTGCATTTTTTGTGTGTTTTCTTTAAAGCAGAATGGTTCAAGAGCCTACCCGGGCTGGCAAAGGGGCCTATGCAGAGCTTGGTGGACGTCAGCTGGACGTGGGCTCAAGGTTCCAAGTTCAGATCCTGTCACTCTGGGATGTGGAAATACACGAGGAGCATAAAGTGATGATGATTCTGCTAATTCACCTCCAGACCATTTCAATCAGGCCTAGAAATTGCGTTTGTCTGAACAAAATGTTAAAGGAGAACATTAAGATGTCTCCACAACTTCCAGACATTTTCCAAAAGGGGAAGAACTGTTCTGGCCAGCTGCTCTGCCTTTTTATATTTATTAGAAATAAAATCCATTTGCAGCCCACGGTGTATTATTAGTGGAGACAGGCTTGCAAATGGTGGCCTGAAATCCTCTCTCCTATGCCATTTAGAAATAAAACACTAAGTTTACTTTTAAAAAGAACAGCTCTAATTTTAAGAGAAATTTTCAGGCCAAATGTCAGGTCATGAAAACAATGTCTGTCTGTCTTTCTTTCTTTCTTTCTTTCTTTCTTTCTTTCTTTCTTTTTTTTTTTTTTTGTATGTTTCTCATGCTGTAATATACAATCTTTTTTAAAAAAAAAGACTTTATTGGGGAATTGGGGGAGGGGAACAGCGCTGGGGAATCAGGGAAGGAGAACAGACAAGCCACTGTCCTTCAGTTCTTCAGTCCAGCCGCGGAAGACGTAGCCTCACTGGCTCATGCTGGCACCATCACCACACTCCTCCTGGCCGAGGCAGCCACCCACCAGCCACTGGACTGCCTCTGACGGCGGCTCACGGCAGCACACGAAAGCGCATGCCAGCTGCCCATCAGCCCCACTGCAGGCTACGCCGTCCCCGGCGACTCAGAGCAGCCCAGCTCCAGATCGAGCTGTTGTTCACCATCTTAGCTGTAGAGGGCGCAGCGTCACCGGCCCTCAAGTGAGATCTGAACTGGGGCCCTGCTGCTCAGAGCCGGTGTCCCAAGCCAACTCCCAACCAACGCGCCACTCGGCCCTATAATCATATTTTGGGTCCTATTAAATATACTTTTGGTCCCAAATCCAAACATGAGTCCAATGTCAATTTTTTCCTAATTGCCAAGAAATCATTCTTTCTGAAACTTCATGAAGCATTGTTTGTCACCTATTAATCGGAGAAAGGTCAAAATTTGCCTGTTTTGATATTATGAATATTTGGAATATTACTTACAATTTTATTTTACATGGTTTTAAATTCCAATTTTAATAATATACCAATTTTAGTATAATTTCTTACTGAAAATCACATTTTTAGCTTTTACCCCATAAAAATATTGTTTTTAAAAGTAATTTGAATATTCATAAGGGGTGTTTCAAGATTATTTCTTACTGTGAAGAGAATCTTCAAGCCAACAAATGTTGGGAAGGGCAGGTCTAGATGAATTCATTTCCAACCGTGTCTTAACAAAACCATGAGTCTGGATTCTCTGAAGTGCCTCGAAGCTCTCCACAGCCTGGGATGCCCAGGCCCAGAGAGCAGACAGCAGATGGTGGAGTCACCTGCTGTCCACTGTATAGGATCTGCCCAGGGAGTTCAAAAGGTCTGGATGAAAGGAAAGGGTCCCTTCCCTTAGCTGAAGAACTAAAGGCAACACTAAAGGACTCAGGGCCCAGCACCTGGCCAGTGACTTCTCCTTTAGGCACAGTCATTTGCAACCTCACTAAGCCTCCAGAACAGTCACCTGTCTGGCTGGTAGGAGCTTAACTAGGCAGAGCCTTAAAATCACCGAAAGCTTGGACTCTTTCCTAGGAAAGGATCAAACTGCACACAAAGCTTGAAGTACAAAGATACTCAGTGCAGTGTTTTTATAATAATAACGAAATTCAAAAACCACCTAAAAATCCAAGACCAGGAGATCATCAAAGTACATCACTGGAGCAAACATTCATCAGAAAACGTGGAGTTCACGTCGCATGCAAACCACATGCATACCCATACGCACGGCCAGTTATATAATCCAAGAGCCTGTTTGCTCTTTGTTTACCAACATTTGCTTTATAAGGTAAAATGCACAGGGCATGATGTTTCGGAAGGACAGGTTCAAAATTCCATATTAAATTCGGCATGTTATTAAGAGCTTAAATTCTGCCACTTATTGTATGACCTTGAGCAAATCACTTAACTTTTCATATCTCAAGCCCCTTCCATCTATAAAGTAGAGATAATATATGCAGGGTTGTCATGAGAATTAAATGGTATAAAAATATGTAAAATGATTAAGGAAAGGCTTGGTTTCTTCTGTTATTAATGCTTCCTTGTAGCATTATTAATATTATCATCCTGCCTCGATCACTTTTATAGAGATAACTACATCTTTTACAGCCCATGCTATGAACAGGAATTATCCCTGGTTTGTGACACTCAGGACAATTTTCAATTTTTGTCTCATGCTTTTAGGTAAATTCCTGATTCTTTTACAACAAACAAATCTACTTCTATAACCAGAAAAAAATTTTAAATAAAGGGGAAAAAGTAAATTCTTCCCCCTCAGAAAGCTTCTAACCCTACCTGGTCTCAGAGGAGGGCTGGTACTCATTTTGTGACTCAGACATTTTCATATCTCAATGGGAATGATCCCATTTTGCAGAGGAAAAAACTGAGGCAGAAAAGTGACAATTTTGTCCAAGGCTGTTCAGCCAATTAGTGATGGAGCTGGCATTAGAATCCAAGCCTCCTGACTCTCCAGCTCATTTTCATGTGAAAATGAATTCAAAGTCCTCCTTTTTCTGTCGGTAGTGAGTTCCCCATCTCAAGAAGCAATCAGAAACCCAGGTTCACCTCTCAGAATAGCTACAGGAAGGATTCTTTCCATGTGAGTAAAGTGGCCTGTAAAGATTTCTCTAACTCTGTGAGTGATTCTATAATGTAATTCTAGATATGCCAGACTTTAAAAAGCCAATCATGAGGACAATGCCTTCCAACAAAGTGTAGACATTCAAAAGAGAAGAAAAAGATCTCATTTACAGTGGAGAAAAAAGGAAAGAACTGTAATAGTGGCAGAGATAAACAAACTTTCTCAATGCAGAA
Organism: Aselliscus stoliczkanus; assembly: GCA_033961575.1. Taxonomy (NCBI): domain Eukaryota; kingdom Metazoa; phylum Chordata; class Mammalia; order Chiroptera; family Hipposideridae; genus Aselliscus; species Aselliscus stoliczkanus. The sequence goes on along the minus strand of CM066732.1, from coordinate 40,105,157 downwards.
GGCTCTGAAAGAAACATGATTAAATTTTGTACTTCCTGCCCTGCCCCTTTCCGTGTGTGTGTGTGTCAAGAATACTTAACATGAGATCTACCTTCTTAAGAAATATTTAAGTGTACAATATATTATTTTCAACTAAAGGTATAATGTCATACAGCAGATCTCTAGAGCTTATTCATATTGCTTGACTGAAATAGCACTATTGACAATAACCAAGATATAGAAACAACCTAAATGTCCATTGACAGATGAATGGGTACGGAAAATGTGGCATATACATCCAATGGCAGTTATTCAGCCCTACCAAACAAGGAAATTCTGTAATAGGACATAACAGGGGTGAACCTTTCCGACATTATGCTAAATGAATATTACACCCTCTTAATACCTTAACTGCTGTAGCTTTATAACAAGTCTTGATGCCTGACAGAGTGAATCCCCACCTTATTCTTCTCCCACAGTGCCCTAGCTTTTGTTAATTCTGTGTCCAAATTAGAATAAGCCTATGACGTTCCATAAATACCTTGTTGAGACTTTTACTGGAATTGCATTGAATTTATAAACTCATTTGAGAAGAACCAACATCATTTCATTACAGAGTCCACATATCCTTGAAAATGGTGCATCTGTTTATTTAGGTTTTCTTTAGGTGGTATAATTTTCTTTGACAGAAGTCATATACAGCTTTTCTATATTTATTCCTAAGCGTGTTACTTTTGTGCTGCTAAATAGTGTCTTTCATGGCTTGTTGCTGATGTACAGAATATGATTGATTTTTATATATTGATCTTATATCCAATAAACTTAATGAACTCTCTTATTAATTCTAATTATGACCTTTAGAGTCTCTTAGGTTTTCTCTGTAGACAACCATATTGTCCATTAAGAATAGCAGTTTTGTTTCTTCTTTCCAATCTGTATAACTGCCGTTTTATATTCTTCACTCACTATGCTGGCCAATAAAACTGCCGACATAACACTGAGGGGGAAAAAATAGACATCCTTATCTTAATTTTATGATGAATGTATATTTTCCCATTAAATATGAGGGTTTTTGAAAGGAGGTTTCTGACTTATGTACATTGTCAGTTTAAAGAAGTTCCCCATCACAAGGGCTACAAAAGCACAGAAGGTAACATGCCCATATATCTCAATCTGCCAAATTTATACCTGTCATTGCAGAATAGTTATTAATAGTGACCCCTTCCATCCTCCCTAACACCCTAAAAAGGGTTTTAGTTTGGACAATAAATTATATGCTCCTTCTAATAGAAGGGTGATGTTATATGGTTATGCTAAGGAGGCAATTTGATCTATGCTTATCTATGAAGAGGACTTCATAGGTTTTTGGCAGCCTAAAGGTTCCAGAATGTTCTCTGCCTAACTGGGTAACTTCCAACCTCCAGTAACAAAGCCATAACTACCTGCTCCTTCCCTCTGCAAATGCATGAGGAGAAATGCTCCAGGGACGGCCCCAATATTGCCCAATTTGCCATGAGAAGCAAGAAACACACACAAAATGGAATAATTATCTCATCAAAAAATGAGCACAATCGGCAATCTGAGAAGAAAGCTGACAACAGCCTGGCCTGTCACATGCTCTATTTTGTCACTTACATCTCCAATATAAATGCAAAAAGGTGAAAACCAGGGGCGAGATTGAATGGCAATGGATCCATTCTGACACTGGGCATGAATCACTTATTGAGGACATAAATTATAGTGCTGTCACCATCACCCTTCCTATTTGCAAATAAATGTTGTCATCTAATTGTACAAGACTTGGAGATTGTTTAACAAATTTCTCCACAGCGGGGCTCAGCAGAGGCTCAGAATCCCTGGACACCCAGAGTCTATCCCCACTTTGGCCATCTCTCTTTTTGTTTTCCGTGACAGGCACTGTTAACCCATCTCCTCAGCCTTGCTTGGAGATAAAGCTACAAAGATCTGATGTGTTTCTTGACTGATTCTATTAAAGAATCATTAAAGATGGAAGACGGACAGAGGCAGGCTCTGAAAAAAGCAGTGAAGAGAAGGGAGGCCGTGATGCAAGAGGAGTCACCAAGCAAAATGGTCAAGGATGGGGGTTCTATGGCAGAAAATCTCTTCTTTCCTTCTTGTTCGTGCCAGAAAAAGAAGTCACACAAAGGCCAGGGACAAAGGCTAGGAACCAAGCCTGCAGTTTCTGGGACACTTGGGCCCGGGAGTGTTCCTGAGCCCGTGGATGCCCCATTTGCTCTCCGTGCATGGGGGACTTTAGGAATGACATGACAAGTGATAATGGCAAAGCTGCAGTGACACTGGCTGGGCCCAGCTCACGCATTTATTCATTATGCAACAACAAGCTAGTGAGCACTGGCTGAGTTTGGATTCTCCCAGAAGCAGACCCGCAGATGAGAATTCAAGTGTCAGCAGACTGTTGGAGAGATGAAGAAAACACCTGGAAAGGAGTATAAAAGTTAAGAACGCCTTATCAAGTCTCTTCTGTGGCGAGCATTGAGATTCAGTATAGAGCCTCTGTCTCAGACTTATCCCTGCGGAGAGGGGCGGGAGGTGGGGTATTTGCAAAAGCCGTCATTGGCTGAAGACTACGTTTCCAGCACTGTTCATTTCCTCATTTCCAGTCTTCCATTCAGTGGGGCAAAGTACACTCCAGCAACCTAAGAAAGTCCTCAGGCAAAGAAATATAGAAACTGGCAGTCAGAAAGCAGGCCAGGAGACCTTGAAACCGTAAGGGTTAGGAGATATGGGCAAGGCATCAATGTCTGCTACCAGCTCCTACTATGTGCCAAGAAGTGTGCCACATGAGCTGGCTAATGCCATGAACAAGTCAGAAATGGTCCCTGACCATGTGGCGCTTGTTGGAGGCAAACAGAAGGCTACCTGTCCCTCTACCTCTTCCTTCCTCTTCCCAGGACAGGCAGGAAGGAGGTCCCCACAAGCCTGTGAACTGGGTGTTCATCTGCTTTCTCTGAGTCCTTGACCTCTGCCCTATATCATTTCCATTCTTCTGTCTCTCAGTCCCTCTCACCCAGGCTCTGAAATGTTTCCTTTCCCCTCATCCGCATTATCTGATAATAATATCAGTGAGGAATTTTACCATTTATTGAACACACACTGTATGCTAGGCACTGGGCTAAGTGAGTTATGGTTATTAACTCATTTAAATCTCCAAAATGACCATGACCTCCTGCTCATGCTCCCACCCCTGCTCCTGCCTTATTCTACCTGCCAGATGGGGCCGCCTTGGAAAGCAGCATGACCTAAATCAAGTGCAAGGTGCCAATAACCCTCTAACTACTGCATTGCCCAACTGGGTGAGTTCTGCAGTGTTTGCCCGGTCCTGCCCAGCACTGCATCCATGGAGGCCCTGTGCTCCATGCCAGTGACTATCCCATCCCCAAGGCTAAACCGTGCTCAGCATCCTCCCGGGTTAGGATCCCCAGAGGCAGAAGAAGGGACAAGGTGGCTTCCACAGTTATTCTTAGTTGCTTTAGACAAACGTCCAAGTTTGCCTCCCTTTCCTTATCTTTCTATCTTTGCAGCCTGATAACAGGGAATTGAACTGAATCAGTAGTTCTCCAACTCTACTCCAATAAGCCATGAGTCTGCTTCTTGTGGATGAATGCATTACCCTGTCTCTGAAGATGTGTTTTCATGGTGCTTTCTAGACATAATTCCCTGATGATAAAGGAGTTGTTTTCATGGTGGGGAGTCAAAGCTACTTGGGGGGTGTGGGTGGGGCATACATTTAGCTGCTTCCTTGTCTGTTGCTGCATCAAAGGAGCTCAGATTCAGAGCCTGGAAAATTCAGGCCAAGAAGGGTCAATGACAACAAAAGGAAAGATAATCGCTCTGTATTGGGGAAAAAAGACAGACGCAAAGGAGGGCTGACCTGCTTATCTTGCATTCTGGCAGAAGCGCAGACCACCAACTCAGATACTTCAAAAGACCCTGGCTCAGCTCCCCAGCCCCTCCCTCGAGGTTCCTGCAGTGAAAACATCATAATACATCTCTTCATTTTCTCCTGCACTTTTGAAGTCTAAGTGTGGTCTGGTTAATTAGATGTTAGTGGGGGCCCAGGGGCGCTGGAATCCAAACTCAATAAATTTCATTTCTGAAAGACAAAGAGGTCAAGTGCATATTAAACTTGAGTGTTCACAGAGCTCTGCAGGGGCATTTATTCAGCCGGGCTCCTTACAGCTTAGGCAGAGAGAGCGCCAGGCAGCTTTTGGAGGCTGGCTGGGTGCGGAGGCAGGCCTGGAAGCATGCCATCTTACATTGTGGAAGTAGGGGTCGGGGGGAGTCATTCAAATGTTTTCAACATAAATAGCTCAGTCCCACAGTCAGAATTTGAGATTTCTGCCAATAACCGACTCCTTTCATGAGACTAGCCCAGTAAACAACCTGACCCTTCCTCTCACCTCCTGCTGAAATCAAACCCACCAGCTTGGCGGTCTCCCTGAGGGAGGCCAACACTGGGAAGAGTCCACTCCAAGCCTCTTGGAGTCCAGTGGACTGGACTCTGCCCCTTACCATGCTCTGCTGTCCCTAGAGTTATCTCAGAGCCACAGCCACGTGATGGGAGGCCCTTTGGCTAATTCTTCACCTCCCCATTTCCTTGAGCTGAACAACAAGGGTACATGCACCATGCATACACTACTCCCCAGCTTGGTGGCTGCTGGCCTCTGTGACTCAGGGGAAACCGATACTCATCAAATGTCCACGTGGCAGCCTGAGGTCAATCCCAGTCCCTTCTCTTCTCAACTGTGATTGTCCAGGCACTTATCTAGAACTTTCCCACCTCACTTCATGAGTGGCACCGCCTGCTGTCTTTGCCAGGATTCTGATCAGCATTTGGCCAACCTTGTTAAAAAAAATAAATGGGGGCCAGCCGAGTGGCGCGGTGGTTAAGCGCTGGCTTGGGAAGCCAGCAGCCCCGGTTCGGTCCCACATATGAGGGCCAGACTCTTAGGGGTGCATTTTGAAATGTCCTCGTTGTTTTGTTTTGTTTTCTTCTTTCCTTTAGTGTGTTTTGATTGGAGAATGAAGGTGTTAGTCACGCCTGAGATGTCCGCATTTAGAAAATTACTGATTCGACAGTTTAATTACATTTGGAGGCCACTAAATGGACTGTTTCCATTTGTTTAGACAGAATGAATCTTCTTAGTCATGATTTGGGAATGTGATAATCCAAGTGTTTCTTTATTGTGAAAACTAAGCAAACCACCAAGGCTGTCTCTCCAAGCAAATGAAATGTCACAGTGAGACACTCTAGTTTAGATGGCCCTAAAACCCCCTATTTAAAACTTCTTCTCTAGCAAAATCCACCATTGCCTGCTGCAGTGCTGGGTGGGTGGTAACGGTGATTATTGTGCTTGTCCTGTTCTATTTCTGCAGCCTAAAGTCAGCTACAATGGTTCCTCATCTCTGCACCCCACATTATTTTTGCATAGAGCCACTGTTTGGAAAAAAGCCTCCTTCCCTTTTTTTAAAACTTGACCAAGATGCAGTCTACTATGGTAGAAAGAGCTCTGCTGACCCTACAGTCCTAAATCCAAGACCTGCGTTTACCATCATCTTCAAAAATCAGAGACCCTGGATGGAAAATCTCTAAGAGCTGCTTCTCATTTAAGCACCTAATCTTCTTAATTAAGAAATATGAAGAAACCATTCCTAATGATCAACTTGGTGGATGCTATCTGCCTACTTTTTGCTTCCTAAAAATAATTTACCAGAAGCTTCAGAGCTTTGTCTGGGAGGGAGAACATCATAATACGTCTCTTCCTTTTCTCCTGCACTTTTGAAGTCAGTGTGGCCTGGTTAATTAGATGTTAGTGGGGGCCCAGTGGTGCTGGAATCCACACTCCTGATTTCCTCATTTGCCAGGCCCTGACCTTCTCGGTTCGTTGGCCATGTCTGTGGGTCAGAGGAGATTGTGTATGATGGCTAGTGTCTGAGAAGCTGATCTCTAATCCGCTACAATCGCAGCCACCATCCACCTCAGCAGGATGCCCTGATGGAGATGTGTGTTCGATGGTCACACATTAGTTGTACCACATTTCCTGCAGCCTACTGATGAAAGAAAGATGGGAGGAAAAAACTGCAAAGCATATCTAATAAAGGACTGATAGCTAACATATACAAAGAACTCTTACAACTCAACAATAAGAAAACAAATAACCCAATTTAAAAATGGGCACAATGATCTGAAAAGACAGCTCACCAAAAAAGAAATACAGATGGCAAATAAACATATGAAAAGATGGGAAATATCGTATGTCACTGGGGAATTTCAAATGGCAATCATAATGAGGAAGCACGATGTACCTATTGAATGACAAAATCCAAAACACTGACCACACGAAATGCTGGCAAGGTTCTGGAACAAAAGGAACTCTCATTCTTTGCTGGTAGGAATGCAAAATGGTACAGCCACTTTGGAAGCTAGTTTGGCAGTTTCTAACAAAACTCAACATAGTTTTACCATATGACCCACCAATCAAGCTCATTGGTATTTACCCAAGTAAGTTGAAAACTTGGGTCCACACAGAAAGCTGCATTTGAATGTTGACAACAGTTTTACTCATAATTGTCCAAATTTGGAAGCAATAAGGATATACTTCAATAGGTGAGTGGATAAACAAATCATGGTGCATCCACACAATGGAGTATCAAGCCACAAAAAGACAGGGAGGAACTTAAAGGCATACTGTTAAACGAAAGAATCAGTCTGGAAAAGCCGCAGACTGCATCATTCCAACTACATGACATTCTATTGGAGAAACGACAAAACTATGGAGACAGTAAAGATATCAGTGTTTGCCAGGGGTTCAGTGGGAGGGAGGGAGGAATGGATGAATATGTGCAACACAAGCAATTTGGGGGATGGTGAGACTATTCTGTACAGTACTATAATGGTGGACATATACAGAGGGTGCCAAAAAAAATGATATACATTTTAAGAAAGAAAAACTGTATGAAAATTGTAATATTCAATACATACCAATAACAAAAGATGAACACAAGTCACATCTGACTTCTGAAATTACAGGAGGTGCTCGAAGTGGTTACCATCAGTAATTTTAATAGTTTTTCCTTTCTTAAAATGCGTATACATTTTTTTCACACCCTCTGTATATTATACATTTGTCCAAACCCATAGAATGTACAACACAAAGAGTGAAACCTAATGCAAACTATATTCTTTGGGTGATATTATCACATCAATGTAGGTTCATCAGCTGTAACAAGTGCACTATTCTAATGCAAGATGTTAACAATAGCAGACGCTGGAAGGTGTGGGTGAAGGGACATCAAAAAACTGAACTTTCCACTCAGGTTTTCTTTAAATCTAAAACTGCTCAAAAAAATAAAGTGTATTAATTTTTTTTAATGAACAAAGCCTCAGTGGCCTATGGGATAAGTAATTAGAGGGTCAAAATGAGACAGAGACCGGGTCCAAAAAATAAAAACAAACCCTAAAAAAAACAGTAATGCCAAAGATTTCCAAATTGCTGAGAAATGCCAATCCACATATCCAAGATGCTCAACAAAATCCAAGCAGGATAAATGAAAACCATACCTAAATACAATCACAATAAAATAGCTAAAAAGCAAAGATAAAGAGAAAATATTTAAAGAAGCCAATGGGGCGGGCACATTACAGAGAACGAAATTATATAACTTAGCTTTGGCTCCTCAGCAGCAACAATGCAAAACCAGAAATTAACAAAACATCTTTAAAGTGGGAAAAAAAAAAAACCTGTCTACTACAATTCTAAATCCAGTGAAAATTCTTTCAAAATGAAGGTTAAAAAAATGTTTTTAAATAAACAAAACTAAGAAAATTTGTTACCAATAGACTTGAATTCCATTTTTTTTTTTCTTTAGGAAGTTAATTCAGGCTGAAGAAAATGATACCAGCTGAAAACTCAGGTCTACATGAAGGAATTAAGGTTACCAGAATAGTAAATATGTGGTTAAATATAAAAGACTTTTTCTCATTTCTTAATTTCTCTAAAAGTCAATTCACTGTTTAAGAAAACTAACAACAATGTATTTCAGGGAATAAAATATATATAAAAGTAAATGTAATAAAACAGTAGCATAAAAGAATAGGAGATACATATGGATGTATTCTATTACAAGGTTCTGAAATCATTCAATAAGTGATTATTTTGTAAGTGATATAATATTAATAAGTTTAGATAAAAATCCAACACAAAAGATAAAAGAAACAAATAGAAAACAAATGGAAAGATGGTACCTTTAAACACAGCCATACAATTATGTGAAATGTAAAGGCAGAGATTTTCAGTTTAGATTTCTTTAGGCAAAATCCAATTGTATTCTGTTTACAAGAGATTCACTTTAGATATAAAGAAAAATATAAATGACAAATAAAAAGTTGAAAAAATATACCACGCAACAACACAAATTTACCAATATCAGAAACGAAACAGAGACCATCACTAACTGTATACTACAATGGTCAACATGCTAAATAATTTTATGCCAATAAATTTGACAACAAAATTGACAAATTTCATGAAAAACACAAATTACCAAAACTGACACAAATATAAACAGAAAATATAAATAGCCCTATACCTGTTAAATAAATTGAATTTATTAAAGAAAACCTTCCGACAAATAAAACTCCAGACCGATAACGCTTTGCTGACGAATTACATAAAAAACATTTAAGAGAAAAGAATGCCAATTCTACATCAGCTCTTCCAGAAAACAGGACAAAAAACACTGCCAAACTCATTTTACAAGACCAATACGACTGTGATAGCAAAACCATACCAAAGGGGAAGTACAAGAAAAGAAAACCACAGGATAACATCCCTCATGAACATAGATACAAAAGTCCTGAATAAAATGTTAGCAAATTGAATGTATATATAACGAAAAATATATCATGACAAAGGAGGGTTTATTACAGGAGTCCAAGATTGGTTTAACATTCAAATATCAATCAATGTAATACAGCATATTAAGAGATTAAGGAGAAACAGCATATGCATATGAGCATCTCAATAGATGCAGAAAAAGTATTTGACAAAATCCAGCACTTATTCATGATAAAAATGCTCCGCAAACTTAAATGAGCAGTCCTCAATCTGATAAAGGGTATTAATAGTAAACTTACAGATAATGTCATCCTTAAGGACTGAATACTTTCTTCCCATGATGGAGAACAATGCAAAGATGCCTACTTACACTACTTCAACATTTTATTGGCTATCCTAACCAGTGCATCACAGATTGGAAAAGAAGTAAAACTGGTTTTTTGCAGGTAATATAATCATATATACCGAAAATACTAAGGAAGCTACCCAAAAAAAAGGAAAAAAAAAATAGAACTGAAAAGTGAGCTTAGGAACCGGCACAGTGGCTCAGTTAGTTAGAGTGAGAGCTCTGAGCAACAGTCACCAGTTCGATTCCCACATGGACGAGTGAGCTGCGCCCGAGCAGAGCTGCTGCTGAGCTGCCAACAGATAGCAGGATGGCTCAGCTGGTGAGAGCACATGTTTCTAACAACAAGGTTACCGGTTCAACTCCCACACGAGATGGTGGGCTGTGCCCTGCCTCCCCATAACTAAGATTGAACATGGCACCTTGAGCTGAGGAGCCATTCAGCTGGTGAAAGCACCATCTCTTAACAACAAGGCTGCCAGTTCGACTACACCCACCCTCCACTGGCAACTGGACTTGGAGCTGAGCTTGCGCCCTCCACAACTAAGATCGAAGGACAACAACTTGACTTGGAGCTGATGGGTCCTGGAAAAACACAATGTTCCCCTTCCCCAATTCCCCAACACTCTATCCCTCCCCAATTCCCCAATAAAATCGAAAGAAAGAAAGAAAGAAAGAAAGAAAGAAAGAAAGAAAGAAAGAAAGAAAGAAAGAAAGCTTAGAAGGCTGCAAGATATAGGCTCAACATACAATAATCAATTTTATTTCCATTCTCTAGCAACAAACAATTGGAAATTTTATTTTGAAAAGTACTGTTTACGATAACATCAAAAAGCATGAAATCCACATATGAGGGCCAGTGACACTGCCCTCAAAAAAAAAAAAAGAAAAAGCATAAAATACTTCGGGATAAATTTAACAAAACGTGCAAGAACTGTAACCAAATCTTCAATGAGAGACAGAACAAAACAATTTTGAAAATGAAAAGATTGAAAGACTTATACTACCTGATTTCAAAGCTTACTACAAAGCTACAGTAATAAAGAAAGTGTGGTATTGATGGAAGGTCAAGCACAGCTGGAATCACACAGTCTACATGAAATAAGGACAAGAAAAAGTGCTCAACATTATGAGTTCTTAGGAAAATGTAAATTAAAACTTTAATGAAATACTGCTATACTCACAATCTGAACTCATATATTGCTGGTGGGAGCGCAAAATGTTACAAACAGTTCGGCAAACTGTCAGTTGCTTATAAAGTTAAGCATACGCTTACCCTTTGACCCAGCGAATCTTCCAAGTATTTATCCAAGAGAAATGAAAACTTATGTCCATACACACACAAAAACAAACAAACAAAAAAATTTGAACATGAAAGCTCATAGCAGCTTACTCATAAGAACCAACCCAACTGTCCTTCGACAGGAGAATGGATCAACTATAGCAGGTTCATATACTGGAGTACTACACAGCAAGAAAAAGGAAAGAACTACTGGTATATGTAGTAAAGCGGATGAATCTCAAACACACCATGTTGAACAAAAGAGCATACATTGCACGATTCCAATTACATAAAGTTCTAGAACAGGAAAAGCTAACCTATGGTGGGAGAAATCAGAAGAGTGGTTGCTGCTGGTAGCGAGGGTAACAGGGAATGACTGGAGGGGCACAAAGCAGCTTCCTGGGGTGATGGAAGGGTCCTGTATCTTGATAGGAGTGTGGGCTACACGTATGTAAGTGTTTGCCAAAACTGATCAAACTGTACTGTTAAGATAATACGTACTGTGTACAACCCGTACAGGACTAAGTATTCACTATGTAAATTATACTTCAATTAAAAACAAGTTAAAGCCTCAAAAGGCCTGCATGTTCCCCACTTCCTGCGAAACAACACACAGAAAACGAATAGTGCTCACCTTCATTCTTCCCCTGGTGTTCCCCTTACCTCCCAGGTAATACACATTAAGGGCCTGGAGTGCATCCTTCCCCACCCCTCCCTGCGCTTCTGAGGCTCATGTAGTCAAATCCACACGCATAGACCAAGGGGGTGGCACTGGTTTGTTTGTTTGTTTGTTTGTTTGTTTGGTTGGTTGGTTGGTTGGTTAGTTTTTTAATGAGTTAATTGCAGCTAGCTGCTCCTGTCACCTAACCATACTCCAGGTCATAACTGCACAACCTTCCATTGTGTGGACAAACCACAATGTATCCACTTGTCTCTGCTCCCTCCAACCCAGTGATGGGCTGTCAGGCTCTCCCCAGGTTTTGTCATCAACAAGGCTGCGAAACCTTCCTTAATCATGTACCTAAACTCCCTGGTGCTTTGTTTCTACAGGAGAATTTCCCGAGGTGGGACTAGTGAATAAAAAAGACAAGTGTGTTATTTGTTTTAATAGATATTGCAGATTATACTCCACAAAAAGGTTGTAGAAATCTCATTTAGTGTTCAGCCTGATATATTTTAAGTTTCTGCACACTGGCTTCAGAAATGGAAACAAATTATGAACCCAGCATAATAATCATTTTGGCAATTCATCTATGCTTTCGAGGGGAATAATTCAGCACGATATCTAAACCCACAAATAACCAAGTTATTCTATCAAAATACATGGTGAGAGGCAGGCTAACAGGATGGCTGAAGTTAACCCCAGCTAACGGACTGTCCAAGCCTGTTGTGCATCATCTCCACGACCATGTATAAACTACTTGACCTGTTTGTGCCTGAGTTTCCTCATAAACAAAAATGTAAATAGTAATAGTGCCTCCATCATGGGAGATTAAATAAAGATAAGGTGCAGAACCTGGTACACGGAGGTGAAAGTGTTGGATCCGTGTAAAGAGCTCTGTAAGTGTTAGTCATTAGTGGTCAGGTTGCTGAATTTCTCTGGGTCTCCATTTCCTTATCTAGAAAATGAGGATAGTAACACCATCTGTCTCACAGGGCATATAACCTGATTAGAACAATGATTGTCTCATATTATTAGGCTTTCAACAAAATGAGCTGATCTCATTGCTGAAATGCGATGCTCACCTGGAGGAACCAGGCTCAGGCAACTGCGGGGATCTAAGTACCGCGGGGGTGGCACTCACTACCTTCCGGAATTCCGGAGAAAACGAAGTTCCTGCCAGGCCTGTGGATGATGCTGAATTCTTGGAAGGCCACGCAAACCTTCCAGAATGCAGAAAGGAACCAATAGGCGCCCTCAGCTTGGTTTCCCTTTGCGGCCAAAGCTGCACATTTATCTCTTCCTACAGCTGAGGGGCTCTGAGCTGTGTGAAGCAACTCGGCCTTGGCAGCCCACCCAAGCAGCGGACTTCCTCCTCCCAGGTTGCATGTGGAATCTGAACAAAAGATGATGGCTACGCAAGATGCTGGGTCTAGCTGTGGCCTCATGAATGCTCCCAGGTCCACACCTCTAGTGTACAAACCTCCTCTGGTGGCCACGGAGAGGCCAGGTCCGCTGATGGGAAACCATGCGCTTCCCCCTCAGAGGTGGTTTCTGCCCATGCCTGGGTCCCCTCACATCCAGCAGTCCCTCCGTTATATCCAATGGAAGGGTGGGGGGAGGGAGGGGGCATTCACCTCACAGACCTACTGGCCACAAGGCAGAGTTTCTCAAATAAAACATGGTGTGATCTCTTCTTTTGTATAGAAGCCACATAAAGTCAAGTCATATTTTAATGGGCTGTGTCTATGACACGTGTTTCAAGGGTTTGAAGGTGTGCATGCAGAAGAAAGGGGCCCTAGAGAAAAATCCCAACAACCCCGGTCGTTGATAGTACTAGGAGGGAAATGTGATAAAATAAAGTCCACCAGGCAGCGTAAACAGATAAATAGAATACAGATATGTTCCCATGTGTTTCACATGACATCAAACCTGGATTATATATATATAAAGGCTCATGAAACACAAGCAGATTGCTTATTGATTAGAGGCTGAATGATTAAAGGAGTTTCTTAACCATCAGCCCAGCCTCCTCCCTGCATCACCCTCACCAACTCTACACCTACTGTCAGAGTGACCTTCTGAAAACATAGTCACTCACCTACTCAAACTACTTCTTTGGTTTACTAAGACTACAGGATAGAATCCAAATGTCCAAACGTAGAATTCCAGACCTTATGGGTCCAGTCGCATCTCCCAGGAATCCCTGACTACCACCCTCTACCTCTGCCTCCCCTGCTGTGAAGCTTCTATCTGTCCTTCAAACCCAATGTCACTTCACTTGTACATTCTTCTACTACGTTTTCCAGGGTTTCATTTCTGTATTTCTCACATTGTGTTGCAATTATTTGTCCTCCAGTGTATTCCTATTTATCTCTTATTCCATCTCCCTGAACAGAGCCTGGCAGACAGCAAGTGTTGGTAAATGTTGGTGGATGGGTGGGTAAGTTAAATAGCTGAATGAATAGCAAACAGAAAAGGCCTAGAAAATAAGGAGAAAAGATAAAGATAAGAAAGAAAGAAAGAAAGAAAGAAAGAAAGAAAGAAAGAAAGAAAGAGAGAGAGAGAGAGAGAGAGAGAAAGAAAGAAAGAAAGAAAGAAAGAAAGAAAGAAAGAAAGAAAGAAAGAAAGAAAGAAAGACAGAAAGAGGGAGGGGGAGGGAGGGAGGGAGACAGGGTGTGGGGGGGCAGAGGGGGAGAGAGAGAGAGAGAGAGAGAGAGAGAGAGAGAGAGAGAGAGAGAGAGAGAGAGAAACTAGATAGATAACAGATTTCCTAGGGCTTTTCTACTCCTCCTCTGGACTGCAAATGATTCACACATTCTACTTTCTATAAAGGAAAAAAAATTATTTTTGTCTTAGGTAAAAATTGGTAGAATTTTTTGGCAAAAGAAATGGGGCACAGAGCTGACCCAATTTCTTTTCTCTGAGTGAAACCTACTTTGGCAAATCTTAACTTGCAGGGAAGCTGCAGAAGACAGAAAACCTCAGAAGAAGCCAGGCTAGGCCTCCAGTCATGGGAGAAGTTTGCACAACTGAAGCCAGCCCTTCCTAGAAAAGCCCCTCACACACCCACATACTGCATTTCAGGGACAAATCAATAAAGAGTCTTCAAATATGTATTGAGCTCTGTGTGAAGCCACACTCGCTGCCCACCAGCTCTGGCCAGGCTCTGTGCCGAAGCCGGCCGGGGCTGCAAACTGAGTTTGGGCTCATATATTCCTGGACCATTTCCTGTCCCAAAAATGAACTTTTTAGTGGCCGAAGCCTATACGGACCTCCTCACTGACATGCTTCCATTCCTACAGGAGGCCAATAAAATTATTCATATTTATAACAGGCTGAGCACTTGCAGGGACTTGTTACATGCATTATCGTGTGAGGACAACAGCTCCACAAAGAACGTTCGTGTTGGCGCTCCCATTTTGCAGATGACGCCACCAAAGCATTGAGGAGCTAAGTCGCTTAGTCAGGGTCCACAGCTAGTTAGTAGTGGAGCTGGGATGCCAACGCATGAAGCCCAGGTGGACGGCCCACTCATAAGCACTACACTAAGTAAGTAAAGTGGTAAAAATGCATTTTCTCTCATGCGATAACATTACTTTCATTTTCCGTCTTTTAGAAGTGTAACCCTTAAATGTGCTTGTTTCTCCTGATGTGTCCCTGATGCCAGGCCACCATGGCTCTAGGCAATCGAAGAAGAGAGGACATGGCATTGAAAGGCCTCTGTTGGGTGGGTAACATTCCCCTCCCCCAGCCCACCCCACCCCCAACTTTAACCTGCCTTCCAGAAGAGGTATCATTGCCCATCATGTTTAAGAAAGAAAGTCTTGTGGTCAAAAAGTTAAACATACAGTTATCATATAGCCCAGCAACTGCACTCCTATGTATCCACCCAAGGGAGATAAAAACCTATGTCCACAAAGAAAATTACACATGAATATTCATAGCAGCATTACTCCTAATAGCCAAAGCATGAATACAATTCAAATGTCCATCAGCTTATGAATGAATAAACAAAATATGGTATATTCAACAATAGAATATTATTCAGCCCTAGAAAGGAATAAAGTACCCATATATGCTACAGCGCAGATGACCTTGACATCACTATGCTGGGTGGGAGAAGTCAGACACAAAAGGTCACATATTGTATGACTCTGTTTATATGAAATGTTTAGAACAGGCAAATCCATAAAGACAGAAAGCAGGCTAGTGGTTGCCAGGGATCTGGGGGGACAGAGAAATGGGGAGTGACTGCTAATGGGTCCAGAGTTTCTTTTGGGAGTGAAGAAAATGTTCTGGAATTAGATCATGATAATGGTTTTACAACTTTGTTGGTTATACAATTTAAAGGGATGATTTTGTGGTATGTTAGTTATATCTCAATAAAAAATTATTTGTTTTTTTTAAATGAGCAAATGCCTAGGAAAAAATATGACTGCCCTGAAATTATAAGAGGACCTATGTGCAAGAAACTTGACAGATGCTTTCCCAAATTTGACAACATTCCTAAATATATATATACTGTTACCAATAAAGAGTAGTAAAGCTAAAAAAAAAAAGTGTTCTAAAGCACTAATAATAAATACATTTCAATCAATCATGCTAGAGGAAAGACTAAATTATCCTTCTATCTTTGGGAAATTATCATAAATTATTTTTCATATGAAGAGAAAATGATAGTATGCAGCCAAAGATTACAGGAGAAAAATTTTAGAGATAGATCAAGAAAATAATCAAATTATCTTTTTTTTTTTTTGAGTTTCTATCATGTTCACTGTATTTGGCAGGTTTGTATTTTTTTTTTTACGTGAGTGATTTATTTTATCTTTTTTATTCTAAATAAAATAACTTTAGTACTTTAAAAAGGGAGTTAAGGGTGGGGAGAAAGTCTTTCTGATCTGGGAATGGCATCCAATCTATAGGAACATGGTCTCTTCTATTCTATCTCTTCCTTCCACCCAGCTGGAGTGTCAAGACCTGCAGCAAGGCCATGGTTTTCTGTCCCTTTTGCCTGTTCTCCCTCTTCCATCAGGGGACCAGACTCAGGTGACACCCCAGGCCAACCAGCTGGATAGCCTGGGGCAGCCCCACTGCCGGAATGGCACCCTCTGTCCGATTCTGATGTTCTCAAACCTTCTCTGCTGGGTCCTCTCAGTGTATGTGGTCTTTCCTCACAGAAAGGTGGCCCTGCTGAGACTGGGTCTGGTTGTAAGGCACATGGGTGGAACAAGCTACTCTGATGTCCCTGGAGCCCGCTGAGATTATCAAAAGGGAGTCAGTCCTTCAAACCCACTTTAGTTCTTAGGGTTAAACCTCCCATACGCGATATGACAACTTTGCTTTTTTTTTTTAATTGTCCTGGGAATAGATTTTCCTCTTGGACATCATAAAAGGGAGCATGGGCAGAGATCAGGATTTAGGAATTCCTGGGTCCTCTGGCTGTAATAAACTCTCAAACTTGGCCCACCTTATCACTCCTGAAAAAGGAAAAGTGTGCTCCTAGATATGGAGAAGAGGCCAAACTAGATGGGCTCCTGGGAGGATGAGGATTTATCTGTATGTAGCAGAGAGCTAAGTCTATAGACGATAAAAATATGAATTGTAAAGCTGGAAAGTTGCAGGCGGCGGGGGGGCTGTTGAACCCCCGGAAGGCCTTGAGTGCTAGTAATTCTCTCCTTACAAGACTTCTGAGCTTCATATTCTAATTGCATCCCTTAGCAATCCACACAAATTCCCCAGCCAGAAATGCTAACACCAAGAAGAGAAATGAATTTTGCCTCTACCACCTGCCCACCCTCTTTACATCCCAGTCCCAGACACTCAGACACAGACAATTGAGAAGAGATGGATGTCGGAGGATAAATGTCACTGGTCCCATTAATTCTCTAGGTCATTTTGCAGGTTCCTCTGTTCTGAGATGGATGGTTGGTGCTATGTTCATAATAATGACCATCAAACCTTAGCATTTGTTTAACATTTTACAATTTATATGAACTTATTTGATCCATGTAGCGCCATGAAGTAAGTACGACAGAATAATTGTTATACAACTGTACAGATAATAAAAAAAGAAGAAAAGACCCAGCGAGGTGGAGCGATGGCCTGGTTAAAGGTTGCCTACTGTACAAGTATTTTTATGTCTAATAACTTATCTCAGTCTCTCTAATATGAATAAAAATCTCCCAGGTTTGGGGAATCAGATTACTCTAGCTTGAGGTTTTCTTTTGTTGCCTTTTATACATGAAGGGAGGGAGTTGCCTCCAAATACAGTTAATCCTTAGGGAAAAGACCACACACCCCGCCCCACTTTTGCCCTTCAGACAAAGGCAGATACATGTTTGTATACACTGGGTCTCTGGGCCCCTGAACTGACAGCTCTCACCTTTAAGAACAGGAGTTTTAGAAAAAAAAATCTGTTGATGGTCAGCTGTCTTTCCAGACAATAGAGTAAATTCAGCGTTCCTTTCCAGCCCCAATCATAACTCACCTTGAACAGATAAAGGAAGCAAGAACACCTAAAGGCAGCTCCGTGGGGGTGTCAGTCTGAAAGTTGGTGCACACTTAGCAACAGCAGAGCAACCCATTTCAGGCACCCCCGCAATGGCCAGGGCAGGTCACCTGGCTCTGCACCCGTGCTCTCTCTGGCCCTGCAGGGCTAGGGACCTTCCACTGGACTGTCTGTTCCTCTGGTGCTGCCACGCCCACACCCCCGCAGAGCTGGGAGATGGAGCAGACACTCAGCCAAGTCAGAAAAGCAGATCCAGCCAAGAGAGCGAAGAAGGAAGGAGAAAGGAGGCCACAGAGATGAAAGCAGTCCAGACCCAAAGCAGGAAGTGGGAGCAGGTGAGCGAGCTCGGAACCTCTGATAGAAGCAGAACCAAGGGGCATCGTCCCCTAACTGCAGTCCTCAAAAATATTTGCCCCACAGTCCGCCAAGTCAATCTTCCTTGAAGTTAATAAATTCTATTTATGAAATGTATCAGGAAGGTCATGGAATCTCAGTTGCTCACACCTCAGTAGAACTAATTCACTCTTCCTATCTATCTGTCTATCTATCTACCTACCTTCCTACCTACCTCTCTATCTCATTCATACTGGCTATGAGCATCCCTGAATCCATAGGTGTTGAACATGAAAAGGTAACACAAACTTGTAGGTGAATTCCATCCCCAAATGAAGCAGGAGCAGAGATGTTGGAGTTATCCCACACCTTCATCCAGCCATCCAGCCATCCATCTCTCCCTGCCTCCTTCCATCCATTTATCCACTCACTTGTGCATCAAATATTAATCATCCCAACTACACTCCAAGGCCTTTGAATTCAATCAGTCCTCTCTCCCAAGAATCTGGCAGTCTACAGGGAGAGACAAATCTAAGAACAATAGAGTGTGATCAGCACCTCGGTGGGGGTGCTGAGCATGGAAGGCTTCCGAGAGGAGGTGAGCAGGGTTCATGGTAGATAAGTAGGAGTTGACCAGGTGGTCAAAGGAATCAAAGGACATTCCAGGTAGAGGGAATCGCAGTTGAAAAGTCAGAGAACCTGGGAATATCAGGGCCAAATCCAGAGGTAGCCTCAGGAGGTATTCTCTTTTATTGCTGGTTTGAGACAATAACTAAAACAGTTTCCCGTATTTTCTAATCATGGGTCCTGTTTGGGGCTGACCTAGTTAAAGTTAAAATGGTAACACTAGGAGAAAGAAAAGGCATAGGGAACAATGCCACAGGAGTGGGAATGAGCAAGTCAGGTTCTGGGAATAGCGAAGGAGCTAGCCAAGTTGCTTTGGTTAATTCAAACAACCCTTCTACCCTGGAAAGAAGATGGGAAACTCAGCCAAGCCAGTGGCTTGGCATGGGCGAGACCATAGTGGCAGCCTTTCAAAAATAAAGTGTTACATTGCTGACACATTATCTTTTTTTAGTCTTCTGGGGTCCATTTAGTAGAAAGGGATACTGTCTTAGTCTGTCCAGGCTGCTATAACAAAATACCATAGACTGGTGGCTTACAAACAACAGAAATCTGTTTCTCCCAGTTCTGGAGGCTGGGAAGTCCAAGGGCAAGGCACCAGCAGATCTGGTGTCTGGTGAGAGCCCACCTCCTGGTTTGTAGAGGGCTATATTTTTTGCTGTGTCCTCACAAGGTAGAAGGGACAAGGGAGCTCTGTGGGGTCTCTTTTATAAGAGCACTAATCCCATTCATGAGGGCTTCTAATCACCTCCCAAAGGCCCCACCTCCAAATGCCATTACATTGGGGATTCGGTTTCAACATAGGAGTTTGGGGGTCAAACATTCCGCAAGTACTGCCTCCAAAATCCAGACTACAGAACTATTGGGTTGTTGGAAAAGTCATGACATAATTTTTCTATGTTTTTCATTGCAAAAATGCACCATGACTTTTCCAACAACCCAATATTTCCCACATCCACCCCATCCAATAGAACTTCTTTGAAGTTAATAAACTCTATTTTAAAAAATGGTAAAAACACAGGGAATATTATGAGCTATCATTTTTCACACCTTTGGATAATTTTAAGCAAGTTGCTTTCCTAGCTTAGGTGTCCCTCTTCCATGAGCTATAATGAAGGATTGGGAGATTTTAGTGGAAAAGGGGGAAAGAGAATTATGAGAAAGAGATTCTCCGCATAGAGCAGGCAGGGTTCAGAGTACAGAAGTTAGGAAGTGCCTGGGGTCAGGCAAAACACACCCAGGTACTGGGCCTGGGGAGAGGGAGACAGGAGGGTGCCAAGCTTTGTCCATTCTCCATCCTAAGGTTTCGCCCACGGGGGTTGAATTTGGTGCCACTGAGTATCTTCTCCCGCAATCTGTGGTCATCGAGCCATTAAACGGCTGCAGCTGAAGACAACAGCTGTCGGATGGGCTATTAATCATCATTGATCGTAGTTTTTTTTTTAGCACTTCCTCTGGTTGACCAATGCCAAGCACTTCACATGCATGCTCTCAGCCAATGTACAGGACATCCAAGGAGGGAGATGCTATAATCCTCCTCTTACAGATGTGACAACTGAGACTTAAGAAAGTGGTGTGCCCTGGATCACGTGGCTTGTGAGTAGCACAGCCAACATGGAGTCTGGGTCTGCTTTTCTGTAAGCGTCTGCTTGTCTCACCCATTTCACAGGACCTGGACAGAGGGAACACATAAGCAGGCTGATATCATCAGTACACAGGGAGTAGTTAAATGAATGGGCAGTGCCCCTGTGAGGGTGAGTGCCTCCCACTATCTGTATCAAAAAATAGTATGCCTTTGTCTTATTGGAGAGATTTGAGAAGTGAAGGCTCCTTCATTGGAATTGTCTTGCATTCCTTTCCTAAGGATGCTCTAACTAAGTACCAAACTGGGTGGCTTAAAACAACAGAAATTCATTCTCTCATCATTCTGGAGGCTAGAAATCCAAAATCACAGGGGGTTGTGGGTCATGCTCTCTCTGACAAGGCTCCGGGACAATCCTCCTTGACTCGTCTAGCTTCCAGGGTTGCCAGCAATCCTGGTGTCCCTAAGCTTGTAGCTGTATCATTCCAGTTACATGGCTGTCTTCCCTCTGTGTACACCTATCTCTGTGGTCAAATTTCCCCTTTTTATAGGGATACCCATCATACATTAGGGCCCACCCTAATGACCTCATTTTTAACTTGATTACCTCTGTAAAGACCCTATTTCCAAAAAAAGGTCACATTCTGAAGTACTGAGAGTTAGGAGTTCAACATGTCTTTTGCGGGGGATGGACATAATGTAACCCACAACGTACCTCAACTGCTAATCCTCAAAATTCAACTCTTATTCCTTTACTGCCTGCCACTGGCTCTCCCCTAGCCCCGACCTGAAAATAATTACATCCTCAAGTCCCCACAGAGCCGGAGGTTGTCTGGATCTTTGGTTGAGACACCCCTGTCCCCAGCCCTGACCCTCACCCCATCCAAGCTCCATCTCTACTGTGCTGCCCACTGGATTTCTATGAGGTGCAAGGAGGCTGCTTTCCGGCAAGTCACCAATTTCACATTTATTCCCATTTGTTAACAGCATCTGGCAGCTCAGCCCTAACAGCCCCGTGCCACTCTGTTATAATCAGCTCTTTGTCTGCTGCTTCTGGTTGGGTGTTTACACGCAGCTGGGGACAGTCAGCTGTTTCCCCAAACGCTATTGTGTGCTTAAGAAGAAAAACTTAAGTCTTCTTAATTAACCGCTATCTTTCAACATGGAAGCCGAAAGCGTATCCACTTTACCTCACTTCACCTCACAGATGTGTCCCTGAGGAAAGGATGGTGGGGATTTCATAACAATATGGGAGAGCTTATACTACTTTTCTAAGTACTTTTCTAGCCACAATGTCTTGAAGATAAGCAGGAAAGCAGGAATCCCCAGTGGCTGTGATTAAATAATTAGTAAATGGTCTCATAGGTCAGGACTCATTCTATTTTGTCATATCTCTCCTGTCCACAAGGGTGTGAGAAAACTCATTATTTGAGCAAACACTCAGCAAGGAGGACATCTAAGTTCCAAGCTGGCCCACATTCCTCCAGCCACACTGAGCTTTCATTTGGAGGGATGTGCTAAGTGCCATTGTGCCCCTGGGCCTTTGCACTTGCTATTCCTGCCACCCAAAATGCTCCTGTCTCCAGGGTTCTTCCTTCAAGTGCCAGCTCTTGAGTCATGGCCTCAGAGTTGTTCATTTTTAACTTTATTAAGGAATAAATGATAAATATAATTGTATCTATTTAAAGTGTATAATGTTATGATTTAACATACATATATAGGTAGAATGATTACCAAGATCAAAATTATTAACACATCTATCACCTCACAGGGTTAACAGAGTTAACTGTGTGTGTGATGAGAATGCTTAATATCTACTCTCAGCAACATTCAAGTATACAGTACCATATTATTAACTATAGTCACCTCGCTGTATATTAGATCCTCAGAATCTGTTCTTCTATAAAAATGTGTGCCCTTTGACCTACAGATATATGGATAAAGAAAATGTGTGTGTGTGTGTGTGTGTGAGAGAGAGAGAGAGAGAGAGAGAGAGAGAGAGAGAGAGAGAGAATAGGATATTATTCAGTAATAAAAAGGTAGAAGTCATGCCATTTGTGACAACATGAATGAATCTGTAGGGCCTTGTGCTAACTGAAAGAAGCCAGACAGAGGAAGACAAATACTGTCTGGTGTTTACTTATATGTGGAATCTTACAAAAAAAAAAAATCACACAATCAGAGAATAGAATGGTGGTTACCAGGGACTGGGTAGCGTGGGAACTGGGATGATGTAAGTCAAAGGGTACAAATGTTTAGTTATCAGAGAAGCACTTTTGATGCTTCAGGTTTGGTCAACTTTCTCCCACCACGTACTCTCATGGAACTGTCTACTTCCCCAAAGATTTGTCACAAGTAAAATGAGCTGACTTATCGTGTGGTTATATATTTAGCAGCGTCTTCCCTTGTAGACAAGAGGCTGGAAGTAAGGGTGTTTTGTTGATTCCTAATCCCTAGTTCCCTAATCACCCTAGTCCTGTGCCTGGCATATGGGAGGCTCAATAAACATCTGTCAGATAAATAAATGAAGGTTATTGTCTCCATGAATTGCCCCCTGCCCACAGAGCCCCACATCCCGGTACCACTCCCCTATCTCCAAGTACTTTGTTGATAACCAGAATATAACTAAGGTGACAGTACACTGCAGACAAAAAGCTGAGACACTCACATGATACTGGTCTATGTGAGGAACAAACTGTTTGATATTGGGACCAGCAGAAAAGTTTGTGTGACAGAAGGGCTCTAATGTATCAATATACTAAGATGGGTTGTAATTAGTGTTTTGTTTGTTTCCTCTTCCAGACCATGAACTCCTTCATGACAGAGACCATGTGTTATTCCTCCGTGTTTCCAGGACATAACACAGGTAACAAATGTTTGTGGAGTAAATGAATTAATGAATGAATAAGCACACAGTAGTTAAAAAAGAAATTACTTTGCAGTGCCAGCAAACATTGTCCAATAAGTCAGCCTGAGAGGACTGGGTTTCTTTCTAATATCAGAATTTTCTATAATAAGAGGCCACTTGAAAACATGTTAGAATGAACAATATTCTATTTTCCATGAAGACTTTCTTGTAACCTTACAAGTGTGGGAATTTCACGTGCTATTTTCTATTTTTCTATTCTGATCAGTTACAAAGCATATCAGCACATTAACCCAGAACTCACACCCTAAGTAGAAATTCACACACACACCGCATTATCCTTGCCCAAAATTGTTCATGATATTGAGAAATAAACCCAGTAGCCGAAAGTAGAGGCAACATGGGATCTTGGGAAGAAGAGAAACTTAACCTGACTTTTTCAGGGGACCAAAGCTTCTCATACTTTATTCAGCATGGAATCACCCACTGGGAGGACGAGGGAGTATCTTGTTAATATGCAGATTGATTCTCTAGTTCTAAGGAGGGGCCTGGGAGTCTGCCTTTATAAGCTCCCATGGGATGAATACTGCTAACCATGGATCACTGTTAAGTAGCAAGAATCTAAAAATCTACATTAATCCCCCGTATCCACGGTTTCACTTTCCACTGTTTCAATTACCTGTGCTCCACTGCAGTCCAAAAATAATAAATAGAGAATTCCAAATATCAACAATTGCGATACATTTCTAAAGGGAGGAAGCTGAAAAAGACCAAAGCTGGGACTTGACTGGGAATAAGGTTTTAGGAAAACATTAGGCTCCTTGGCTGGGCATTTAAGACCATCCATGATGTGACCTCCACCTGCTTCTCTGGCCACAGCCCTCTCCCCCATGCTCAGTCCATGCTATACTACTACTTCCTGGTCCTAAACAACCTGTTCTCTCCTCATCCCACCCCCAAACAAGGGCCTTTGCACACACCATTCCCACCAGTAAATGCTCTTCTGCACTGGCCCAGGATATACTTGCCCATCTTTGAAGACTCAGCTTAAACACCACTTCACCAATGAAGGCTTCCCTGATTCCCCTACATGAGATGACCTCTCCCTGCTCTGGCCTGCCCTACCACACCCTCTACACATTGCCACAGCTTGTATTTACTCATAATCTGTTTACACGTCTGTTTCCTGCTCCTAGGCTGACTTCCCTGAAGTAAGCACTGTGTCCTGTCTCTCCAGACATACCTCTATCTTAGTAGGTCTCTTTGTTAAATGAATTGGTGACTATGAATGAATGAATATTAGTGGCAACATTACATCAATGTCTAAACTCTCGCTGCCCTGATGGCATTAAATTGCAGTTTCTTTTATTTATGTATCTATTTTTTGCTTATATGTCTGTTTCCCCATTAGACTGTGAGTTCCTTGAAGATGGGACCTGGCCCTTACATCTTGAGCACCTGTCAATGCTCAGTAAATATTTGTCAAATGAAATGAACTGCTTTGGATTGAAGTCGGATGAGGCTCCTTCAGAATACAAAAGATAAATGCATAATAATAAAGATTTTAAAGGGCTGTCAAGTTCACGTGTTGATTTATGGAGCAAATTAATATGACAGCATCAACACTGCCAGGCCTTCCCAATCGGTTGCGGCAATTATGGGTACCCAGGGCAGGGCGCAGCTGTGAGACACGACGTGAAAGAGGTCTCCGTTGGATTGCTCGAAGGTCTTCAAGATATTTTTAGTTGACAAACAACCATGTGTCACTCATCAGACATCCCATTAAACCAAATTGTACAACTTGTTAGACAGTTTCCCATATTAATTGTGAAGGCTCTGGACAAGACTTCAGTCCCATGGGGTGCTGAGCCCACCCCCAAGCCAGTGATGGTATATGCATAGGCTTGAAAACCACTGACCCTGCGCCTTCCTTTACTATCCACAGGCTTGTCTGACCCATGTCAGTGCGATTTTGCACCAATTTCCACAAGGAATTGGCAACCCGGCAAATCCTCTATCTCAGAACTCTCCAAAGTAATGTTATAGGAAATACCTAAAACCTCTTGCCATAGGTTTATTTAAAAGCTTTATCAAGAGAGACTGCATGACTCATCTTTAATGTTGACTTGTGTGATATATATAGACACTAGTGATTCTGGACCACCAGGGATGCCGTGGACACCCCATCTCTGAACACATAGGGAAGGCTCAGGGAAAGGGAGGTGGGGCATTTTGGTACAAATCTCCCAGGTGCCTGACAATTCTAGGTCACTGAGCAAACTGACATGCTGATCTGGGGGTACCCAAGGCTCAAGCAAAGTAAAAATTCATACTGGAACAAGGCTCACTTTGTCACAGAGCCAGCCCTCAGAGAAGAACAGAAAAATCATTTGTGACTCTCCCAGCTGCCCCCCCCCACCCCAGCTGTCCTATCCCCACAGTCTCCACAAGAATGGACTCTCCTTCCTGAGTTCTGGGGGGGTAAATATTTTTAAATGTGATAGCTTAACTTTATATAAGCAGAAATCAGTTGTGAAATACAGTGGGAAAAAACATAATGGAAAGCAGAACTTCGTTCAAAATATCCACAGCAATTATAGCGCATCTAAAAATATGTTCAACAAGAAAAATGCAAGCATTTTCTATGAAAACGTACTAAAAGGCATTTTCAAAAGACGGAGAATGGGAGATGATATTTTTAGATGTGAAAACACATATTGTATATTTCTTTATGCTTCCCTAAATTAATTCATTAATATAATGCTACTTCAATTAGAATCCTGATTTTTATTTTAATTTAACAAATTGAAAATGAAGGTCACTTGGAAAACAAATATTCAAGAACAGTGAAAATATATGTAAAAGAATAATATTGAAGGAAATGTGAGAAAAAGTTCCAAATGTTGAAATTTATATTAGTCTAAAATAATCCAAAGAGTTTAGTCCAGATTTCACCGGGGTATGGCAAAACCTGAAATGTCCCCTAAAGGGGTCATTAAGACACAGAAACTAAGGGGATCCAGGAAGCAAAGAAGGGCCCCCAAGAAGTCAGAGGGATGGGCGGAAATGGGAACCTAGGATTTACAGAGCAGGCTGTTAGTATAAGGCCTTGTTTGTTGTCTGTTAGCATATGCCTCTCGGCCCATTTACATATGTGAATGGAGAAAAAAAATATTCGCAAACTATTCTTGTCCCTCATCATTAAGGGGGAAAAAAAAAGAGTATGATATCAGCAAAGAAAGAGGCATAGATCAGTGTGACAAGATGGAGTACAAAGAATGCCTTTTACATATGATAATTTCGTGAGTGGAAAGTTGCTTTTCAAATCAATGGAGAATAGATAGACTATTTAATAAAGGGTGTTGGAAAAACTGGCTATCTGTTAGAAAGACTAATGATAGATAGATAGATAGATAGATAGATAGATAGATAGATAGATAGATGATTCATACATAGGATACATACATAGATTCCTATTTTACTCCACACATAAAAAAATTTCAGTGAATTAAAAATTTAAATGGAAAATAAAGAACTATAAAGCTACTAGAAGGAAATATAAGAGAATTATTATGACTTGAAGGTAAAGAAGACCTTTTCAAAAAATGTTACAGAAAACCCCGAAGCCACTGAAAGGGGGATGGGAACTGACAACTCAGGCTACATAAAAATTTAAAGCTTCTCCATGTTAAAATAAGTGCCATATTAAGTGAAAATATTTACAAAATGGACAGCTAAAAAAGGATAAACATCCATAATATGTTAAAAGTGCCTACAAACAATGAAGAATATAAGCAGTCAACTTAAAATAGTCAAATTTTAAGCAGGCAAGTCACAAAAGAAGAAATAGAGATGGCCTACAAATTGTATAAAAGAGTCTCTTTTTTGGTCAAGTCTCTTTATGATAGAACGAATATATATCAAAGCAGTATATTCTCTACTGGACTGAAAAATGGGTCAGCGAGTGAGAAACTAGTACCCTCATACACATATTAGAAATTTGGGCCCCATGCTAGTAGAAATTGATACAACCTTTTTGGGAGGCAATTACCTGGTATCTATTGAAGAGCATAGTCCTTGATGCAGCATTTTATTTCTAGAACTCTCCCATTCAAAACTATTTCCTCACATACTCAGAAATACACTGCTACATGATTTGTAGTAGTGAAATTCTGGGAGAAATATATATATATATATATATATATATATATATATATATATATATACACACACACACACACACACACACACACACACACATATTTACTTAAATTGTGATAAAACCGTGTAATGCAACATTCTTTAGCCAAGAGAAAGGATGAATTAGATCTAAGTAAAAATGACATAAACAGACATCCATATATGAATATATACTGACACTTCCGATTTGAATTTAAGACTGTGGGATTTCCATATAACCACTTGTATATTACATCTGTATCTTCTTTATTCCATACAAAGAATAATAATTCTCAAGATACCATTTCAATATGGTTGGTTCTATTTCCCCCTCTTTACTTGTGTCCTCTATGCATGTGGTCCCTGATATTGTTGTCCTCAGTTCCCAGATTTACCTGGCAACCGCAGGGAAAGGTCAGGGGTAAGGCTATGAAGACAACGGAATTTCCTCACTCACTGGGGAGAACCTCAGAGCTACCCAGCATCTTACCCACTCTGAGGCCCCTTACTTACAGGCGTCCCTTGTTAAGGTGTGGATGGTTGATAGAGCTTGGTTTGCACATTCAGGAGATAACAGAACACACCTTACCTTTAACCAAACAAGTGACTTTCTAATGGTTGTGTCCTGAGCACCATGGCAGGTGGATGAAGAGATGGTTTCCAATAACCGTCTGACACTCATTAACTAAAGCCGAGGTGTCCAAGCCAGAAGGTGCTGTGGGGTGATCAGCAGAGAGGGAGTGGAGGGGTGACTTGGGTGGTCATCAATGGTTACAGGACCCTCAAGTGCCAAGACCGTAGACATCACTGATCATTGCGGAACAGGGCAAAGATGCCCTTAAGATGGAAAAATTGTAAAAACATCGTAAAGGAAGGGCCGGCCGAATGGCTGAGTTGGTTAAGAGCTCGCTCAAGAGTGCAAGCTGAGCTCTGAGCAACAGCGGTTCAAGGCCAGCCCAAGCTGAGTTGCCGTTGACCTGCCAACAGGTGGCAGGATGGCTCAGCTAAAAAAAAAAAAAGAAAAAAAAAGAAAAACATTGTAAAGGAAAAACAGAATCCAGAGCTGGGAGCTACATGCACACCCTTGTATAACTGCAAGTGCCCAAGAGGCAGGAGACTGGCCGACAGAAGGAAGGTCTTGCTTCCAGGTGTGACTGAACCACAGGGAAATGCCAGGCAGACAGAATTACCTCACTGGGGGCCGGAGGGGCAGAGTGAGAAGGTTGTGAGTAAAGAGGCACTGATGGGGGAGAAGGTCTGAAAGGCAGCATGACATCACAGTGATACAGAGCACTTTCCACACGCCTAAAACTGTGTTCACTGCTATACACCCAGTATTCCATTCAGGGTGCTATCCACACTTTTGAGGTAAAGAAGTTGAGATTCAAAGAGGGTCAAGTGACCTGCTGAGGATCACATGATGACAAATCAGTTGGTGAAAGATTCAAATCCAAGTTGCCCTCCTGCTGAAAAGCCTTTGCTCTTTTACAACTGGACTTGGGTCTAACTTCCAACTCTGCCACCAACTTGCTGTGTGACCATGTTCTAACTGCTGAGCCTCTCTGAACCTAAACTTTTTCATCTCAGAAACGGAGATAATTCTCAGAATTACCTCAGAAATGATATAATTCATTTAATTCACGTGTGTCTCATGTCCAGTATGGTGCCTGGTGCATAGAAACCCTTAGCATATATGTGTCAACTTCCTGTCTATCATCAGCTGCCATCTGTGCATCACTATTAATATTAAGCAGCCAATAATCTGCTGCCATCCTCTATCTTACCTGCATCATTCCCTTCATTACATCTATAGAAACCATATCATGGAAACAGTTACATGACATTCACGGGAAATACATGGGGAAAGATTACAGTTTCATCAGTGAATCCGAATGACTTCCCTCCATGACATTTCAGAGCAGGCAACAAATTTGCTTTACCTACACAGTCGGATGACATTTGGAGAATTATATTTTCTGTCTTATTACAGGGAGATAACCCATCTACCCCTTAACTGTCTGACAGTCAATAAACCTCAGGAAGAGACCGACTGAGAGGTAAACCCCCCAGAACAGCCTCTGAGACCTTGTCTGAAAGAAGTCACCCTTGAGAGCTGGCTATGCAGTGGAAGGTCCAGGCGCCTCTCTGTTTGGGCAGCTGTAACAGAACCTTATAGACTGGGTGGCTTATAACAGAAGAAATTTATTTCTCCCAGTTCTGGAAGCTCCCAGTTCAAGACCAAGGTGCCAGCAGATTCTGTGTCTGGCGAGAGCACCTTCCTGGTTCCTAGCCGTTTGTCTTCTCTCTGTGTTCTCACATGTCAGAAGGGGCAAGGGAGCCCTCTGGGGGTCTCTTTTTTGTATAAGGGCACTAAATCCCATTTACGAGAGTTCCAGTTTCTTGATCTAATCACCTCCCAAAGGCCTCACCTCCTAATACTATGGCATGGAGGTTAGGTTTCAACATGTGTGAATTGTGAGGAGGACATAACACCGGACCAACGCCAAGGCCACAATGCTAGTCAGGAGGGGCAGGCAGAAAGCGTCAAACCTTCACTGGGATTGTCAAGCTCAGGTTCCCAGGGAGCCAAACAAAAGCAAGTTAGAACTGCAGCGGAGTGCAGAACCCCAGCAGGATTGCCTGTGACATCACTGGTCACCACTGCAGGGGGGCACTCACCCACACGTCAGCACCTACAGCTCCCACCTCAGCTGCGGCTTCTGCACTGCTCTCCACGAGATGCGTTAAAAGCTTAAGTGAGAAAGGCACAGCTCACAGGCAGCATCTTAGCCCACTTAGCTCCCGCCATCTCTAGGCTCTGGGGAAGTGGGACATACTTCTTGCTAATCAAGACTGTCTGACACTGCCTTCTGCCCCCTGGAGGTCACAGCTGTATGGCCCATAGCTGGGAACAGATTTCACTACAGAAAAAATGGCCAACCTGGGTTGTTAGGCGCAAGGAATGAATATTCTCAGCTGTGGACCAGCATTTGTTCCCCAGATACAGTGGGCAAGACAAGAGATTTCTCAAGCACAGAGCAGGCCAAAGTGGGGAGGGGTGACACATTTGTTTCCAGTGGCTCCCAGCTGCGTGTCCAGCCCTTTGGAAGAGGAATCTCAGACACTACAGTTCTCTGTAGACCAGAGGCGGGACAGAGGGCAGGGAGTGCAATATAACCAATTTACAGGACGGAGTAATCCTGCAGGCCTGCTCAGCTCCGAGGCCCCTCCGCACCCGTGTCACGTGGGTACATTCTGCACCATTCACAATGCTTTCGTGATGCACAGCACACTAGGACAGCCATGCCTTGTTAGCACTCTGAAAGGCAGCCTTTCTCAAACATGCATCTCCAGGGGAACACATTCAAACTGCAGAGACCAGGCCCCACCCCAGACCCTCTGAATCTCTGCTGGGTTCACAAGCACCCTAGGTGGCTCCGGAAGACTCTGATGAGAAAAAAGTTCTTTATCTCTTATGATCGGCTCAGGACCCAGGACCCCAGGACCCAACCAAATTTCTATTCTCCTTGGTCCAGAAATGCATCTGTAATACCTTCCAGGGAGCTTTCACATGACAGCAAAAGGATTTGGTGAGCATGACCAAGGCCACATTCTATAAGAAATCTTTGCTGTAAGTTGCTCTCTAGAACTTCTAGGCATCTATTGGTTGAATAAATGATCCAGAGCCTCAGTGATTTCTAACTCCAGCTTTTCCCTCCCGGGGACTGATACGGACTAAACCTGGACAGCAGAGGAGATACGTCCAAGCTGATCTGGTCTGCACATTTCTGCAGGAACCACATTGTTCTTGCGACAAACCCTGTGCTGGGACTTTGGCTTCTTGCTCCTGGGCCCCCGAGTCCTGTGTGTTTGCACATCTGTTGCTTAGGGCAGACTTCAGGGACCTCCTAGTCACTGTCAGGTGCTTTGGGGCAGCCCATGTCCCTTGTCACCTGAATCTGTGTTCTCTCAGTACAATCAACAGCTTCCTCAGTATTGTAGGGCTGTAAAAGGGCTGCACCATCTTCACCCTGGAGCCCAAACCGAAACATATGGAGGCGATGGTACTCCCTGTGTGATACCATTGAACATACCGACTTGCAATAACTCCGGACTGATGTCAAGGTAGTGAGCTCCTTGTCACTGGCGGTATCCAAGAGAGGTCTATCTACATATATCAGAAATGCCAGCAGCCAGTTGCCGGCAGCCATCAACTAAAGCACTGGACCTCTTGACACAGAAGCCCTTCCAACTCCAAGTATGTTTGATTCTGTAAATTTCACATTTCCCTTCTACCTCTGCATCATTAAAAACATCCAAATTCTGCCCACAGCTCTCTGATACTCAGGCTGGCTTTGCACAAAGTGGTGGAATACAATTTAAATATCTCCTAAGTGTCAGAACCATGAGAAAGAAAAACAAATTAATCAACAAAGAATTCCTTTTCAATGATTTTTCAAGCCAGCTTGTGTCTGTCACCAAACCACAGGTGAAATGCTAATAAAATTCAGCTTGCAACAACAGCATAACGATTTAAATATGGCCTATTTTTCCAAAGAAATATATACAAATAAAATATATTTCCAAACATGGCCTTTTTAATGAGTGTAAACTTTTTTATAAGGAACGCATTAGAATACAGCAAAGGTCTCCTGGAGACAAAGAGGTGGAGTCCCCATTGAATGGCAGAGGAATGATCCGAGAGCCTCGGGGAGGATATAAAAGCCATCTTCCTTGGGTAATCTAGCAGGAGGGAGCCTGAGAAAAGTGGCAACTGGCAAACCAACAGTCATGAAGTCATGTCACCTCTTTCGCCTAATTTGAAGAGATGAGGCTGTGGGACCTTGCTCCAGCTTTGCATACTGAGTGCGAATTGCAGCAGAAGAACTGATATGCCGTCTGCATCCATCACACAGTCCGAACAAATGGAGTCTGGAAGCAGAGGAGCTGGCCCCCAACTGCCCATCAAGCTCACTGTCCCTGCAACCCCCCGTGACTTGCCTTTCTCAAACACATGGCACCTTTCTGCACTTCCATGCTTTTGCACATGTTATCTCTGCTCCTTCTTTCCTCATCCACCTCAACCTTGCTCCAAACCTAGATTCAAAAATCACCTCCTCCATGCTGCCTTCCCTGACTTTCTGTGAAATGTTGAATATGCACGGCTGTGGACCTGTGAGCCTCCAAACCCTATCCTCTGCCCACCCCTCCATAGCACATCCACGCTCTGCCACCTAGATGGCTTCTCCTGTGGCTCTGTGAGGGCAAGGATATAGACATCCTGCATCTGCAGTGTAGACACAGGCCAGTCAATGCTGTGGACGGAAGGTGAGGGCAAAGGTGGAGGCATCGCCTTACAAAACCATTGACCCAAATGTTTTGACCACGGGATCTCCTTGAGAGGACCTCACTCACTGGGATAGGGATATGAAAAGATATGCCCAAATAATCTGCGATTTTCTGAAACTTCCAGAGATTTGGATATCATGCTGATGGCCTGACAAGCATGGCCACCTCCACCTGCACTTTGGAGTCAGGTAGAATCAAAATCACAACCCAGTTGGCCACCTTGCTGGGTGGTCTTAGGCAAGTTACACAACCTCTCTGAGTCTCTGTTTCCTCAACCAAGATACAGAGATAATTCCTCCATAGGGTTGTTGAAGGGCTGTAGTAAAATAAAGTGTGTAAATTGAAACACCTGGCACCAAGATGCTCCATAAATGCCATGGTCTTCCCTTCCTTGCAGAGTTAGCTACTGTGGGATTTTAGACCACATGGCACCTCAGTCTTTCCACCTGTGGAATAGGCAGGTACGCTCTCAGCTTCTTATTTCGCTGCTCAAGGAACACACTTATGCAAAAAGCATTAATATTTATAATGGACCTCATTTATTCCAAGTGTCATGTCAGTGTATAATAGTCATCCATCCTTCCTAAACAATGCAGGAATTACCATCTGTCATTTCTAGGAGGATTAAGAGATTGTCATGGACATGCGACTAGCAGAGGAAACTGCGGCCCGTGGAAGAGGCATGTTTCCCCAGTGAGAGAGGAAGCGGCTGTGCACTGCTCTTTGCTGCCCTGTGGACCCTCCCTTTCCCCCACCACTGGGTGAGTGAGAGGGTCTCCCACAGCATTTGAGTCTGGCAGTATATACTCCACATTTTACTGGTGAGAAAACTGAGGCTCGGAACATTTGCTGGGTCCAGACCCAGAGCTGTGTGCCCACACCCCCACCCTGCCCAAGGTGATGCTGCAGGAGGCTCGGAGAGTCACATTATAGAGAAGGTGGAGACAGGAGTGAGTGCTACAAGAGAGTCAAAGGGTAGGAATGGCGGAGAACGCATCCCCCTGCACTTCTCAGGAGGCGGAGGGGAGCTGCGGGAGGTGGCAGGAGTGGGATTGTTGGAAACAGAACTCAAAGTCAGATTCGGGCCACCCTCCTACAGTCCTCTGCAATGCTGCGAGAGTGCCATGTTTGCGTCCACACCGAAAACAAAAAGAAACAGCTATGATCATGTACTCTTAGGAAACAATTCTCAAGGGTCTCTCAAGGTCAAAGCAAGATGACCATGCCTCCCTGACTGCCTAGCACAGTCCCAGTTCATGCAAAGTCATGGTTAATAGTGGTTAATAGTCATGGTTAATAGATACTCGCAGAAGTATCCCGAGGTATAAAGTCATCTCAGATCTGCCGTTCTCCACCTTGGCTGCATGTTAGAATCACCTGGGGAGCTCTGTCAACATCTCGATTAAATCAGAATCTATGTGGGTGAGATCCAGGCGTTGGGCATTGTTTTCAAGCTTTCCCCAGTGATGCTAATGTGCAGCCAGGGTTGAAGGCCACTGGCCTAGGTGGAAGACACAAACTCCCCTGTTGAATCAGGTCCACAGACAACAGTTGACACGGGGGATGCCAACTAGCCCCAAGCTTCCCGCCCCCAGGGGCAGTCAGGGCAGCAGAGGAGGAGGCAGGAAGCTGGCCCAGCACACCCTGCCTGTGGCCCAGCTACACCTGCTGTTTGCTGGCCTGTTTGTATTTACTTACCTGCCTGCTTCTGGAAGGACCCGAGGCTCTGTGGCGGCAGTTCTGTTGGGTGCCAGCTCAGCAGTGAGCAGCTCATTAGCACTCATCTGGCTCCCACTGAGGCAATGAAGGCCGTCACCTGTTTCACCTTGAAGCGAAGGAGGAGAACGTGGAGTGGCAGATTTTTCCACACATTTGGGGAGGTTCTGCCAGCGAGTCCCATCGAGGTGTGTGCAGTCAGGCTACTGGCCCAGAGTAGCTCCAGAGCCCCGGGTGCAAACGTGTCCTGGGCAGGGTTTCGCAAACAGGTGCTCTCCAAAGGCTGCATCAATCCTAATTAATGCTGCGAAGCTTCTCTGGCCTCTCACTGCACACCAGAGAGATTCTTGGGGAGAGAAGGGCCTGCCATCTCCTTGTCCCAGCCACAGAGGGCCGAGTCTGTCCCCAGGCTGCTCCCCTGGGTTTTGAATCATTTTTGAAGCTTTGGCCTTTCTACTCCTGACTGCAGTGCATTTCCAAGAGTAGAAAATGAAGGTGGAAGTCTGAAAGAGATTTCCTTTTCCCATGGAGGGGCAGCTAACATCCCATCAGCTAGGCCCGGATGGTGTGTGTAGCTCTCTGACACATTCTAACGACACAATACATTACACCTGTCAGTGTTTTCAGCCTGCTTCCTTGAAAAACTCTGCAATGATGTATTAGGAGAACCTATTCCATGAAATACTATTTGGGAAATTTCAGTCTATGTGGAAAACCTTTGTCATCTGTGGATGTAACAGTCACAGTTTTGAAGCATGAGTGAGAAATATGTTACCAAATTGCTCCCCCATTAAAGCTATAACAATTTACACTACCACCATCTCTCTCTCTCTCTCACACACACACACACATACATGCCTCACTATCTCAGCATTTTCAAACTTTTTTATATTTGCCAATCTGAAAAATGAAAAAGATTAGCTCTGTGTAGTTTTAATTTTCTTTTCTTATTAGTGAGGCTAAGCAACTTTTCCTATGCCTAAGAAGCTGTTTCCCTTCCTGCTCTGTGGATCCCAGTCATATCCTTAGCCTATTTATTTTTCTGTTGGGCTCACAGTCTTTGCTTACTGATTTAGAGGTTTATATCTTAGAGAATCCAGCCCCGCCTCCCTTCCATGGCATGCAAACATCTTTCCAGCTTGATGTTTGTCTTTTGCTTTTGTTTATGGTACATTTGTCTAAGTCCCTTTTAATATAATTGAACTTCTTTTTTTTTTTTTTGAGGGCAGTGTCACTGGCCTTCATATGTGAGACCCGAACTGGGGCCGCTGGCTTCCTGAGCCAGCTCTTAACCAATGCGCCACTTGGCCGGCCCTGTAATTGAACTTCTTAATATTTTCTTTTGTGACATCTGGGTTTTGTATCATACTTTGGAAAGCCTTATGAGGAAAACACCTTCCATTGTTTCTTTCATATGAGATCTTGAAAGGACAGACAGGCCAGAAAGCATTCAATGAAAAAATATTCAAAGAAAATCATGACCTAATGTCCACTTGTTCTGCATGTGAAGATCTTGTTACCCTAAGAGAAAGGTGACAAAACACATCATCCATTTTCAAGAATGGTCTACATGGAGCTTCCCATCTGAAGAACTATTTCCCATAAAATGTCATGTTCTAGAATCCCCAGCTCCTGTGTAATTAAATTTCTCTGCATACTGAGGTCCTGGTTACATTAGGCTTGTTTATCTCTAAGCCACTCCAACATGTTTTCCAAGATTAAGGGGACCTCTTTCTATCAAACCAGCAAATGCCATTGTCAGGTAGAGTCTCCCAGAAAACTTTGATGTGGTAATAACTGCATGAAACAGGTGGGACTCGTTGGATCAAACTATAACATGGCAGGTTTCTCTAGGAAATGAAATGAAATTTCTTTTGTGAGTATTGAGATATACTCATCTGTTTCTAGGGATTCCACCATTCCCCTGTGTCACCAACTAGGGTTTTTGCCTCATTTGCCTGTTGGGTCTTCAAGTATAGCTCTGGACATGGACACATAACACTTGGTAGCCTGACATCATACCTGCTCCGGCCCATGCCTCCCTGTCAGTCCTGCCTTCCCACTCCACCAGTCTAGACTCGGGATCACAGAAAGCCATCCTAGAGGCATATGAAAAGACACCCACATTTGGGAACAAGCTTTTGCTCCACGAACTCTTACTGCACACCTACCATGCAGGGGCACATGCAGATGCTGGGGAAACTGAGGCAATAGGACAGGTGTGAGTCTGGTGGTAGTGACTGAGCCTAGACCTCCCTTGAACATCAAACTGAAGACTCACTGGCTTTGCCCACATCATCAGCACCTGTTTCCCCTTCAGGTCCCCAAAGCTTCTGGACTCCAATCTGGAACCCAAGCACAGTGACTAGGCATCCCAAACCTTTTGTAGGTCCTGCAGACAGAACTGGTGCCTTAGCCCAGATGTCTTCACCAGGTCTCCAGGACAACATCTTGCTCTTCTGACCCCTCCCCTCAAAAAACCCTAGCCATTCCTGAACTTTGCATGGAGTATAGAAACATCTCCACAAGTTGATTTCATGTTCATGATAGCATGGTTCCTAAATCAGAGTACTCCCAGGCTGGGCGATCATGTATTCATGCAGGAGCAAGTTAAAGCACAGAGATGGTGAGCGCTGCCCAAGGTCAACAGCTAGTTGGCTTCCAAGCCAAAACCAGAGCCCAAGCTTGCCAACTCCCAGCCCAGTGCTCCCCCACCAACCCATTAGGGCTCCCAGACCAACTGTCCCCCACTTCCCTGGGGGAGTCTCCTGATGAGAACTCTGCTTTTCAATTCTATCCGGGATGAAAAGAGAACAGGTTGACTTTCTAATGTCATCAGATATTAAGCTTGATTTTTCCCAGCTCCTGACATTCAAATTGCCAGAGAGCTGGAAAGCCCAGTGGAGCCTGTTGGCTGTTCTAATAAAACGGGGCATCCTACTAGGGAGGGGGGACAGCCCCTCCCAACTTCCAGAGGAGATGAGCAGGGGAGAGGAGCCTGCCAGGAAGCCAGGGACAGGGCAACAGCCAATAAAGACAGATGACGGAAAAAGTTCTCCATTACAATTTTAAACCACATGCCCTCCATGTGCACACATACTTGAAACACCATCCCTGGGACATGGATGTCAAGAGGCTATTAAGGTTATTACGTGACGTTGCCAAAAATTGAAGACATAATACGTCCCTCATCCTTTGGAAATTTTTTGAAAGAAAAGTTTTCTATGACATGGAACACACGGTACAAACAGAGGCAGGAAGATAAACTTCTCTGAGAATAACACCAAAGCATCCTCATTATTGGAGAGGGTAGTTAGAAAAATCTCTGGAGATAGAAAAATGGGCTCTAGAGTTAGAAACATCTAGATTTGGTGTCTGGCTTTATAGATGTTTTCACTGCGCAGGGATTCACCTCTCGAAACCTGGTTGCCCCATTTGTAAAATGAGGCTAATGGCACCTTCCTCAAAGGATTGTTTTGAGGATTAAATGGAGTATGTTACAAAGCGCTGGAACACAACCCGGCCCCACGTAGGGCCTTAGGAGCTGGCTGTGTCTCCTCTCCTCTCAGGGCTTGAAATGGACTTCATGGTTTATTCATTTCAGTGCCCTAGTTTTTCATGGGGAAACTGAGTCCCAGATGGAGAAGTGAGTGACCCATAGCCCTCAGCAAGCTACAGGCAGAATGGAGTCCAAGTCTTGGGATTCTCTGGCAATGACTTTCCTCCATATCAAGAAACGCCTCCTGTTAAATATCTCCTGCCTTCTTTTCCCCATAAACTCAACATCTCATAAATATTTGACAGGAGGGATGGGAACACAAGTGCGCTGCGTCACTGCTGTTGAAAGCCAGGCTGATATCTAACCCTGTGAAGTAAGTGACCCCTGTGTGACCTCTCCCAAGAAATCTGAGTCCAGTGAGAGTAAGCAGAGGAGGGAAGGAGGGAGAAGGGCAGAGAGAGGTTCTTAGAACCCCAAGGAGCTCCTGCGGGATTCGTAGTGAGACGAAGGAGATTTGCTTTGACACTGTTTTCAAACAAGTACAGGGGGAGAGAAACCACAAACAGCTATGGCTGGATGCTGGGAGCCGTGAGGGAGGGTGAGAATGCCGTGAACCCAGGGATGCACCATGTTAGAGGAGACCATACAGACAAACACCTCTCATGTGCAAAAGGGAGCAGGGCCCCAGCTTGGCTACCGACAATGGGATGGATACTGGGTGTCATCTTGAGCTGGGTAATGGCAAAGTGCTCATGCTTTTGTTTTTTCCATCATCTATCTTGAGGGAAATTTTCTGACCTTTGCATTACCAAGTACAAGCAGAATTTAACTAGCTATTTCCATGCACTTTTGTATAGATCTGGTATTTCCAATAATTAAAGTATTTCTCCTCTAAGAAGCTGGCGGGTGGGGGGGAACCATGTGCTCTCCCACCCCTACAGGTGACCCCGATTTTACTGCTGTGTAACCTGAGTTGGAAAACCACTCCTACGTTTCTCTTTCACGACTCACACTACTGCACTTCTGACACCAGATTTGAGCACTTCTCCATCATCCCAGCTGGGTGTCCCACAATTCAATTCAGTCCTGCCACTGTCTACCTGGAGTTCATATCAGACCCCACAAGTTAAGGGCTTGGCCCCACAAAACTGCCCCCACTTCAGACACCAATTTCAAGCACAAATCGTCACCTGTACTTCTGACCAACTGGCCATAAATTGAGGTTCCTATGGTTCGATAATGTATTAGAATGGCTCACAGAACTCAGGGAAACACCTACTTATATTTACCAGTGTATTATAAAAGATACTGCTGAACAGCCCAATGAAGAGATACATAGAGCGAGGTCTGGAAGGGTCCTGACCACAGGGGTTTCTGTCCCCATGGAGCTGTGGTGACCACCCTCCCAGCTCAGGGATGTGTTCACCACTATAAAGCTCTCCAAATTTTTATGGAGGATTTATCATGTAGGCATGATCAATAATTAACTCAATCGCCAGCCGTTCAGCCCTTCCCAGAGGATGGACTGAAAGTTCCAAGCTTTTAATCAGGGCTTGGTCTTCTTGGTGACCAGCCCCGATCCAGGAGCCACCAAGAGTCACCTCATTAGAACAAAAGGCACTCCTATCACCCAGGAAATTCCACGGGATTTATTAGGACCCCTGTGTCAGGAATCAGGGGCAGAGATCAAATATTAGAACAAAAGACATTCCTAGTGGACATAATCACTGGGGAAATTATAAGGGTTTTAGGAGCTCTATGTCAGGAACCAGGAGCAGAGAGCAACATGTATATTTTCTATAATTTCACAGAACCCCAGAGTTTAATCCCACGTGTCTGACTCACCTACTAGACTCCTCCAGGGAGGATGCTTGGCATTGAGGGATATGACTCCAGCTGGAAGGCAGAGAGTAGATTTGGAACAAGATTGTGTATGAATAAGAAATAAATAGATGGTATCTATAAAATCATGGAATGAAAGAAAATGGAAAGAACCTAGGGATCATTCAAACCAATATCCAATATTATAAATGGAGACACTGAGTGGACCAGAAAGGAGAAGTGACTTGCCCAAGATCACACAGGTAGTTTGTGATATAATGAGGACTAGAACCTGTGTGCCTCACTCCGATTCTTGTTGGTGACTCAAAGGGCTAGAGGAGGCTTCATCCAACTTCATGTGCTGATAAGACCCTCCTCCTGGACCCAGGCTGACGCTTTAATCAGAAAGAACCAGAGTCTGAATCCAGGCGTGGCCTCACCTTTCACTGTGAGCTAAACCCCAGGCCACTCACTCTACCTCTTTGTGTATGCTTCTGCAACTGAACACCTAGGAGTTTACTGCTTGGCCACAGCACAGGCAGTATCACAAGGGTTCCTATCTGTCGAGCACTGACCATCATGTTGTCCAATCCAAAAGCATACATCGAGTGTGGTTTGGACTCAAGTTTACTGCTCTCAGTACTTGAACTTGCATGACCTTCCATCCTTATTGCACGATGCAGCAGGTGCTACTCTTACCCCCATCCTACAGTTAAAGAAACCAAGGCCCAGAAAGGCCAAAAGCTTCCCCAAGACCATGCAACTGACAACTGGCAGACCCGTAGTTAACCCCAGTCTCACCAGGCCCACTTGCTATTGACAAATTCCGGATCTTCTCCCCTATGTCATCCCCTTCATTCATCACCATGACCCACACAGTTGGTTGTTAATCCCATTTCCCAGTTAAGGAAACTAAGCTCAGAAAGATTAAGTGGCTCACTCAAGAACAGGAAGCTAGTATCTGGTACGATTGGGTCCAGGCATCCATCAGTGTAAGTCTGAGCTCTTGTTTTGAAGAAAGCTGCCAATTCTGATGTGTTCCGATGCTGTGGTTTATAGGTGGTGCAGGAAGGAAGGGAGATGCATGGGTGAGTGAAGGCTTGAGGCCAGAGGTGAGTGTGGGATCTAAGAAGCACGGGCTGGCAAAAGAAAATAAGGATTTGGGGACTGTGGTTCTTCACTTTCTGGTGTCTATGGCAAGCATGGTATTCAGTGATAAAAGCTCAGCACCCACGACAGGATTACAGGACGCCAAATAGGGCTCACTGGGGCATTACCACTGTGTCCCAGGCAGCATGTAACTGGCCTCACTCTGTCCACCAGAAAGCCACATGGACACTGCCTGCCAGGTTTGGTCCTGGAGGCTGTCTGGAGGAGGGCTGACACTGCCTGAGCCACGGACACATTCACATGACAAAGCTCTCCAGCATTCTCCTGTAAACATATGTGTTCTTGTAACTTGGCAGCATGGTTCTCACTTTCACCCTCAACTAACTGAATCACCCCAACCATATCTGGGCTGCTGGATATGGGCCGAGGCAATGTCTATTGGCAGTTGCGACAAAAAATAAATTCTCCACACTGATCGAAGTTTTCTGCATGCTGGGTCCAGGGACCCACCAAGACTGCCCTCGTCCACAGGCCCATGAGAGAGGGTGCTTCCATAGCTGGCATTAGCAAATGGGCTTGTTGGGGGCTGGGGATCCCCTTGCCTGGTGGGGGACTTCAGCAGCCTCCACTGGACTCCCCCAAAGGGCTGAGATTATGCTGAAGTGGCGGTGGCTGGCTGCAACCCTCCAGAAAAGGCTGTCCGCCAGCGGACTCTGATGATTTGTAATCAAATTGTGTTTCATTAAAGAGAAAGTATCCAGAGGTTTCCTGTTGGCTGCATTCTTGCAAATTAAAGATAATGGAGTTAACAGAGAACAACTGTAAGTCAAATACCAAGAGGTGAAATGAGGCCAAGGTAACTTCACCTCTTTGTTTGCTTACATGTGGAATGTGGGCCCAGCTCAGGCAGGAGTCAGACTGGATGCTCTCTTTGCCCAAAACCATGGGTTCACATTAAAAACAGCCCTGTGGTGCCCTAGGCATGTGACTTGGAGCCAGATAGCCTCGGACGCTGCCTCTCATCTTTAAACCAAGGAAGGTTTATAGGATAACCAGGTGACACCATTTGCCCAGGGCTGGGGGATGGAGTGGATCCCCTGGAAACAGGACTTCACGGCCAAAATCAGGGCAGTTCCAGACAAATGGGGACCAGTCTGCACTTCCCAAGGTCCCCATGTTGGCATTCTACAGTTATTCTGACTAACTCTAATATTCTTGAGAATTGTTGAATTTCAAGAACCCTTGAGCCTATAAACATGTGTCGTGAGCACAGTAGAGTTTCCAGCACACAGTAGGATCTCTACAAGTGCTGCCCCTTCCTGGGTTCCTGTCAAGCACTGTCACCTCACCTGAGGCTGTTCTGAGACCTTCAAGTCCTGTGCTAGCAAAGCCTCCAGAATGTTACCACATGACCTTTATGACAACCCCAGAGGTTGGCAAATCTCTATCTTCCAAATGAAAAACCTGATGCCCAAATCAGTTCTGTGATTTGCTTGAGGCCACAAGGATGTTAAATTAAATAAGGGAGCTAAGGCTCCATCCCACGTCCTCTAGTCCTAGTACGGTGACTCCTCGGCCAGACCAGCCTGCTGTATGTCCCACCTACACAACCAGGTGTGGGCCCAGGTGACTGCAGACCAGTAAGCTCACACCTCTAATGCCTTGGGGTTCCTGTACCTCGAAGCACCTGCTCACTGCCTGCTTCTTTTCTCCAGAGCTCCCCACTTCCTCTGTGCCCACTCATAGCTCTTGGGTTGTCGGAAAAGTCATGATGTATTTTTACTAGGTTTTTCGTTGCAAAAATGCGTCATGACTTTTCCGACAACCCAATACCTGGGCACCACACTGACCAATGCAGAGAGGGGCAGTGTCCCAGCAGTCTCCTGTCCAGGTGTTGGCCTCAGCCCACAGCATGAAACACAGGCCCTCCCCGAGTCACCAGGAACTCGGTTCTTGCTTCTCTCTCCTCAGCCCTAACACCTGTCCAGGAGGAAGAGAAGGATCTAGAAGGGTAGACAGGTAGAGAGAAGGGCAGGCTGCCCCATCCTGCCATAGTCAGTGACTCTGGGAGCAGAAAGCCCTGCAGCAAGCAGTCCTCCGAGGCCCAAACTGGGCTAGAGAACCCTGAAACTCCAGGCGAGAGAGATGGAGACCCAGGAGGAAAGGGGCCTGGGAGGAGGCAGCAGCGTGTGATTTTTAATTTACTTTTTCTTGCCCTGAGACAAAAATTAATTTGACTTGGGAAAAAAAAAAAAAGGTAACTTTTTACTTGACTTTTGAAAGTAAAATTTCTGTGACTCTTTTTCCACTTAACAGAACATTTCCTCGACTTCTAAGGCATAGTGTTAATATGCGCCAAAGATGGGGAATTCCCTGAGCTCAGCTCACATCACTGATTTTTTTCTTAATTTTCTAGTAATATTGGCTGGGTTATGCTAACAGGAGAGTTAACAGCTAATTTTGCTACAGGGAAGATAATAACAGGAAATGATCTTTAATAATGAATTAAACAGACTCCTTGGATCCTGATTCCTTTTATTAGATAAGGTCAATGGCATCTTAAATGAGCAAATCTATTGTAGGCTGGCAACAAGATAGGAGAAAATTGTCAGGCTGACTTACAGGATCCAGTGTGAGCTCTAAGATCAGATGATAGAGTCTGACACAGTAGTAAGATCAGGAGCTTTCGCTTCAAAGCCAGGCACTAACCTACCAGCTGCATGACCTTAACCATGGCCCCACTCTCTGACATGCTGTCTTGAGCTGCCCATGGGGACAATAATTCCCACCTTCTGGAGCTTTGGGATGACTCCCGAGTGAAAGCTTGGCACACAGTAGGTGCTGCCTGAGGATGGACTCGTTATATTTGCCGCATTGGTTAGACAGAGGATGAACCTGTCAGAGAACAGGTTCACATGCATTCTGTAATACAGTCCTCAGCATAACCTCCCTTAAAAGGGACCCTCCAGACCAGACTAGCCTCATTTAAGGACAAGGAAGGTCAAAAACTGCCTGATGTGATGCGTTTAGAGAGAGGGAGGACCACGCTCTGAGGCAGGACTTTGGACTCCAATTTATTTCATCTATGCAGTCCCCATTCTTCAAACTACTTGCATCACTCATTTTTTAATCATGCAGATATTTCAGTGAAAAGTTTTTTCAGGGCACATCACCAACCTATGTATCACTATTTTCCACTCATATAATAATAGATGATAGATAGATAGATAGATAGATAGATAGATAGATAGATAGATACACATACAGAGAGAGCGAGAGAGACAGACAGAGTAAAACATATACAAAGACAAAAGAAACAGATACAAATTGAAAGTAAACTGAAGTTCTAATGTTTTCTGGCTGGAAGAGGGAGAAGTGGATAACCCAGAGGGAGGGGAGAGCTGGCCCTGGTCCTGGAAACCAGCATTGCCTCAGGGCCACAGCAGCTAGTCCTGCCTCCTTATTTCATTCATTAAAGAGGAAGCAGAGGCTTGGAGAGGTTAGGGGTTTGCTCAAGGTCATGCAGGACTCATCTCTCCAGGCCCCCTGCCCAGTTCCCTTTCTACTATATGGAGTGGAGTTGGTGCTGATGCCAGCAAGTCCTAGGGAG
The DNA here is from genome assembly GCA_033961575.1 of Aselliscus stoliczkanus. Taxonomy (NCBI): domain Eukaryota; kingdom Metazoa; phylum Chordata; class Mammalia; order Chiroptera; family Hipposideridae; genus Aselliscus; species Aselliscus stoliczkanus. Next base: position 40,060,810 of record CM066732.1, on the reverse strand, counting down.
CTACTGAGGGTGCTTGAGCGAGGGCAGCACAAGATGCAGCCTGCTTCTGAATGCTTACCCCAGGAACTTCCATAGGCAGGTTGCTTCATCCTAACCAAGGCGCTGGCTCGCATCCTCATAGCCAATGCCCAGGTGTGGGGGTTCCGGTTCCCAGAAGTTTCCAAAGTAGAGGATGTAATTACAATATTTTAAAACAAACACACACAAACCCAAGTGGGAGGAGTGCATATTTATTTGACTAATTAAAGGGAATTCACTGAGAGGATGCACAATAACGTCAGCCTCTTTTTTTTTGGTAATCCTAATTGACATTTGCTTTTGACATTTTGTTAGTAGCTCATCTTCATTTTTACCGTGCTCTCCATAAGACTAAGGTGAAGCATCATCCTCTCCGGCAATAAACACGTGTGAATCATGTATCATGTAAATAGCAGTGGCTGGAACCCGCTCTGCGGAGCACCAGTTATCAGCCAATTATCAGCAAGGTGGAGAAGGGCAGCACAGCGTTTATCACCCCATCGGAGGCCTGCCAATTTTCTGCCTGGCTGCAGAGCACTGGTTCTGCTCCACCCAGCTTCCAAAGAGGCCTCAGTTAGGCCTCCTGGGGCCCAGAGCTGATACACTCTAGTGACCAAGGACACGTGAGTGGGCAGCCATCCAGCCACCCCTGCTGCTTCCACACGCCTGCTGTTCATCCCAAGGAAGAGCTGAGAAACTGCAGTCTCAATTCAACACAGTTAATACATGTTTTCTGAGAACCTAGAATGTGTCCCACTGAGGTGCCAGTCACAACGTAGCTGAAAGAGCAATTTGGAACCCAACAGATCTGGGGTTTCTGAGTCCCCATTTTCCATCCATAAAATGGAGATTAAATACCTGCCTCATGGGTGGTACTGAGAATTAAGACAGAAAATTCCATGAAGCATTTAACACATGGCCGATGCAGTCACACATCCCAGGAAGATTTATGGAGAACCAATGTAAAATACAATTAACGTAGCTCAGGGAACTTCACACCAGGACACAGTAGGTACATAATAAGTGCCCTCTTAGATCTCATAAAAGCTCTTCGTGTTGCAGGGAGAGGCGGAAACACAAATCACTGTAATATGTGGCTGGCTCCATCAGGTTGGGCAGTAGGGAGCCACTGAAGGTCTCTGAGCAGAGGAGGCTGATTAAGAGCTGTGATAGGCAGAGAACCATGTGACCTGTGTGGCTTTTGAGCACTTGAAATGTGGCTGGTCTGAATTGAGATATGCCGTATGTATTTCCACAACTTTATTTCCACTGGATTTCCACAGCTTTATTCAATAAAAAGAATATAAAATACTCATTAATAGTTTTTTTGGTTTTTTTTTCAGGGCAGTGTCACTGGCCCTCACATGTGGGACCAAACTGGGGTCGCTGGCTTCCCAAGCCAGCGCTTAACCACCGCGCCACTCGGCCGGCCCTCATTAATAGTTTTTATGTATTGATTGATTACATGTTGCAATGATAGTCTTTTGTATATATCAGGTTAAATAAAATGTATGATTAAAATAGAGTTTTCCAATTTCCTTTGTGGCTACTAGAAAATTTTCATGACACAGGTGGCTCATGTTCTGTTTCTATTGGACAGCACTGTCCAGCAGTGTTTGCTGGGTGAGTCAGAGCAGAGAGCAGCTGGACACAGCAACATCCGGGCCATCTCATTCCAGCCAAACTGCTGACATCCTCTCCGCCCAGCCCTGCCTCCCTTGCTGCCATTCCCTGAGTAATTAAAATGCCTTGAAGCGAAGAGCCCAGCTCCTGAGTGTGTTTGACCATGCTCAGAGTTTCGCAAAGTTGTTTCATCAGGGAACATCCGGATGGTATTCTCAAACACTCCATGTTATCCAAAGTAGGGATGAGGCACCAAAGGGCCAGGCTGTTAGCCCGTGACCTGACGGCCACAGCTCACGCCCAGCAGTAGCCATTTCACAGGTAAATTAAAAAACAGCCAGCATTTTCCTCTCTGACCGGCACCAGTCAGGTGACTGTGACAGTGATTTGTTTTTCTGTGTCTCCCTTGTAGAAAGCTCTCCAAAGCCTGTAAGATTCATGCGTGCTGCTCCCAGGGACAGAGAATGGACCAAGTGCATATTGTTCCCCTGTGTTTGGTTTTGGTCTGCAAGCCCCAGGCTCAGACTTGTAATTACACTAGTAACGCCAACCACCTTCTGGTGGGGACCTCGAACCTAAGCTTCCCCCTTTCTTCACCAGCAAAATGTGGAAGCTGGGTTGCAGGGTCTGGAACATTCTGGGGGAGTGATTAAGTGCATGTACGGGCTGTGCAATCAGTGGGACCTCCATTCAAGTCCCCGCTCTGCCATCTGCTGGTAATACTGCCCGTGTCAAATTACTTAGCCTGTCTGAGCCCGTTTTCTTTTTTTCATAAAATGGAAATGCATATAGTGGCAATCTCATGGGTTGTTGGGATGGTTAAAATAGGTAATAGGAGAAAGAAGCATAGTGCAATAGTTGGCACCTAGTAAGCACCAAATAAAGTCATCTATAAATAAAAACTTCACAGTTTGCTTTGGGAATAGAAGTCCAGGCCTCAGAAGGCATTGGTCAGCCCTGGAGTTTGACATCTCTTCCAGCTGCTAACTCACCGTGAGGGATTTTGAAGCTTCTTCCAACAAAGGGTCTGCACCCAGCAGAACCAGGGGCAGACGGCGTAAAGGTTTAGAGACTGTCAGCCAAGGGGACACAGCTGGGACTCGGGGTGAGGAAATCTGGACAGGATCTGAAGTAGGGTCTCGAATGTGGGAGATGTTGATGCTGACCCCTCATGTTCGGCGGAAGCTAAGGTGGCCCCATGATTCCCATCCCCTGTATAATCTCCTCTCCCTGAGTGTGGGCAGAACCTGTGAATATGATGGGGTACCACTCCTCCGATTAGGGTACATTAAATGGCAAAGTTAAAGAGATGTTACAGATGTAACATGTTGACTTTGAATTAATAACAAGGGAGATTATCTGGGTGGGCCTGATCTATTCAGGGGAGCTCTTACAAGAGGGTGTAGAGGTCAGAGATGGAAGAAGTCAGAGAGGGTTATCCTGCTGATCTGGAAAAAGCAGACAGCTGAGCTGTGAGAGGAAGGGGCCATGTGGCAAGAACCTGAGAGAAGGCTCTGGGAGCTGCGAACGATCTCCTGCCACAGGCAACAAGGTAACAGGGACCTCAGTCCTATGGCACAAGAAAATGAATTCTGCCAACCACCAGTACACTGGAAAGGGCCCCCAAGGCTCAGAGGAGGGCACAGCCTCCGCGGACACCTTGAGTTCAGCTGGTGGGACCCTGAGCAGAGGACCCGGTAACCCACACCCAGATTCCTGATCCATGAAAACTGAGATAGTAAATGTGTATTCTTTCAAGCCAATACATTTGTGGTGATTTGCTTTGAAGAAATACAAAACTAATACAGCCTCCCAGCCCATTCTGGACTTCATTCCACCCCTCCGTCTTGGGTCAGAGAGAGCCTGTTTGGTCAATCTTATTGCCTAAACCAATCAGCTGAATCCCACCCTCTCTTGCCTCTGATTGGCACAAGGTGGGCATGTGACCCAACTGACCCAATCAGAGTGCAGCCCAGAACATCAGTTTGGTGGCTGGGAGATGTAGAGTTGGAGGGAATAAACAGCCCCTTCCCCAAAGGAAGGAGGCTGAGCTAGAAGCAGGCAGTCTGTGGAGGACAGCGCCACAACCTCCCTCACTTGGGAAGTGTACTACACATAAGGCTCCCCCAACCTTGAACTCTCAATAATTCCCTTAATTCCCTGTATGGCTTAAGCCATTTTTCATTGATTTTTCTATCCTAGCAAACTGCATCTAAAGGCATTTTGACTGATACATGGGGTGCGTGAACAACCCCGGTGCTGGCCCTGCCTGTCCCCAACCGCTGTCTCCCAGCTTCCCGAGTCCTAATAGTATTAACAATAATGCCTCCTGCTGTACTTTGCTCATTCAACAAGCATTGATTGAGGGCTTATGAAGTGCCAGCAACTGCGGGCTGGGACAGAGCAGTGAAGAGGCACCACAGTCCCTGCCTCATATATGTCAGAGAGTCCAGTGGGGCTGCAGATGAGCAATTACAAATTGCACACATGGTACAAGGTGCACAGCATATGTGTTTCGGCCACATGGCTGATGTTAGGCCTGAGCCCCCATGGACACCAAATGACACGGTCATGGAATCTACTTCTGGGATAGAAGAAAGGTTCTGGCATCTTACTGTAAAATGCCATTATTATTACAATTTTATCACTTACGTTTTAGTATGCACATTGTGAACATTTGACGTCCGAGGGCAGGAACAATAATTCCTCAGGACTGTCAAAGTTCAGGTGGCCTCATGTTCTCTTAGCTCACATTTGTGGTATTAAATAAATGCTCCCTCTCAGTGGAGGTCGGGGAGAAGCAAGCTATTTGGGGGTTGCCTCATCTTTCTCCAATACTGTCTTTTTTCTTTATATTCTATATTCTTCAGTATGTCTGGATCAAATTCATCATGAACACTGTACATAATTTAGATTTTTTTCCCTCTATTTTGAGGTAGCAAAGGTGACATTCCATTTTCAATTCATCCTTCCAGGATGTGAAAAAACTCGCAAATGTTTTCTTGAAATCCTTATAACCTAAATGGAATTCTTAGGTAGAATTAAATAACTAAAAATTAAATGCCGTTATTAAAGTTTGTTTAGTGTTATGAATGCAGGTACAATAGGAATTCTACAAATATTATAATTGTGATAAAATCTAATTTCTATTATTGTTCTGTATTATTATTTAAATTTTATAAATATCGGCTGGCTCAGAAAGGAAATAATATTCTTTCTAAAGTTACCTAGCTAATTCCTTCAAGTACTTGTATTAACTGTTACTCCTTCTTCCTATTTGCCCATTGAAAATATGTTAAGATGACTAAGCAAATAAAATTAACTTTCATAATCAAAATGAATTATTGTAGTACTTTATCTATTACACTTGCAATAATTTATACTGCAATTGATAAAATTTCAAAATATAAACAAAAAATTGATGCTATAATACCTATATTCGAAGTGAATATTTAGATAGTGACAATACAAAAGCTTTACATTCTCATATTATTACTTAATTGTTATGGAAATTAGATATTATAATAGCCTACATGATCACCCAATCGTTGATGACTCACAATTTCACAGATTCCAGAAATGACATTGAACTACGTAAGCATGTGTCTGTTCAGCCACCCAAAGCTGAACACCAAAGCTGAAGGTCAAAGCAAACTTTCTTCCAACCAGGGAAATGGAAATCATTTGAATAGAATTAATGCAGAAAAGTAGTTATACAAGTATGATGGTTAATTTTTATGTCAACTTGACTCGGCCATAGGGTACCCAGATATTTGGTTAAACAGTATTCTGTATGTCTGTGAGAGCATTTCTTGATGGGATTAGCGCTGGAATCGGCAGACTGAGTAAAGCAGGTTGCCCTCCCTCGTTTAGATGGGCCTCATCCAATCCTTGAAGAAGGGCTGAATGGAACCAGAAGGTGAAGACAGAATTCTCTGTCTGCCTGACTGCCTTTGAGCTAGGTCATAGGTCTTTGGACTCAGGCTCGGGCTGTAACAACGCCATCTCTCCTAGGTGTAGCTATACCAGTTCTCCTAGATGTCCAACTTGCCAGCTGAAGATCTTGGGGTTTCTCAGCCTCCATAATCATGGGAGCCAATTACTTATCATACATACATTTTATATATAATTATAAAATTATTAAAAAATATATATATGTGTTATACACACACACACATATACACATATATGTATATGGGGTGCCAAAGTGTACATACAAGTGGACACTTTGGTCAACGTTAGTTAGCTCAAGCAGTAGTTCTCCATCATCAGAAGTGTCTGGATGGATGCTGATGGTGATCATTTTGAGCACCTCTTGTAATTGTAGAAGTCAAACGTGACTTGTATTCACCTTTTGTTATCAGTGTATATTGAGTATTACAATTTTAATACAGTTTCCTTTCTTAAAATATGTATACATTTTTTGGGCACCCTGTGTGTGTGTGTGTGTGTGTGTGTGTGTGTGTGTGTGTGTATGTGTGTATGTATCAATAGATAGATGATAGATAGATAGATAGATAGATAGATAGATAGATAGATAGATAGATAGATTCAAGTGCCACTTAACAACAGGATATGTCCTGAGAAATGCATTGTTAGGTGATTTCATCTTTGTGCAAACATCATAGAGTGTACTTACACAAACCTAAATATATAGTAACCTATACAGCTTACTACTTTAATTTTATGAAGTAAACCAACTGGCAGTGCTGTAGGTTTATTTACAACAGCATCACCACAAATAGGTAACATATTGCTCTATGAAATTATGATGGCTATGACATCATTAGACAATAGGAACTTTTCAGCTCCATTGTAATCTTATGGCACCACCATCGTATATGTGTCCGTGGCTGACCGAAATGTCATTATGCAGTGCATGGTTCAGTGTGTGTGTGTGTGTGTGTGTGTGTGTTTGTGTGTGTGTCCATCCTATTGGTTCTATTTCTCTTCAGAACCCAGACTAATACAAGTTACAGAAGAGCTGATAAGCCAACCAGGGGATAGTGATGCAATCTAGAGGTAAAAAACAGCAGGAAACTGCTACTTGAGCTGGAGGGACAGAAGTGGTAATATCACTGGAGCCTGGGGCTGGGGGAACCCACGGGAGCTGGAATCTGAGTGGACCTCTATGGCAGGAGCTGGAACCACAGAGCAGCTGCCTGAGAACCCATCAGAGGTAGAATAGGGAGGAGGAATACTCTGGCTCCTCCCTTCCTCCCTCCCTCCAATCTCCTCAGAGTGCTTCCTCTTGGCTGAACCCAGCTGGAAGCCAGTGGACAATAGGAGCCTGCAGGGGTTATCCCATCCCCCTGACTTACACAGAGGAGTCAGAGAAGGGTGAGAATGGACCTGACCAAGCAGGCCCAGGGCTAAGGCCATCCCTGCAGAGTTTCTTATCCTCACAACAACCCTAAAAAGTAGATGGTTCCCTCACTTTGAGGGGTGAAATGTATAACTATTGTACTGTGTTGTACACCTGAAACTAATTAAAATAAAATAATAATAGAAAAAAAAAAGTAGATGGTTCCCAATTTTCAACTAATTAACTGTAGTTGAGAGAAATTAAATGACTCTCCTAAGGTCACACAGCTATTTAATGATGGAGTCAACATCACAGCAACATAAAGCCCTAATAAGGGACAATTAGACATCCCTATCCTACAAAGTATTTTTCCAGCTGCCGTGGTACCCAAGTCCTCTCTCCCCATCCCTCCACTCCCCCCTGCCAAAAATCTTGCTCATTTCTTATAGAGAAAAGTCCTTTTTGGCTTCACTGTCTCCTATAGACCATATCCTCAGAGCCTCACATTCACCCATAGCGTCCTCTCCAGGAATTTTTCCATGCAAATGAGTCTCTTCTCTAAAAGAAACTTGGGTCCTAGATGTCAAAATCATCATTTCTTTGCCATGCTTCATGAGGAAGACTCATCTGAAGTGTTCTGCCACCAAGAAAAATGATGAAAAACCAATGCCCCAGACACTCTTCAGGCCTCTTTCCAACCCTTATACTATAGTTCTAAGAAGGCTTAGAGGGAGGAATGTCCCAAGCTGGTCTCCAAGGAGAACTCATACCTCAGTCCTGAGGCCAGGGTTGGAGGACACAAGAGTCTTTGTTCCTTTCTCCAGAGACACAAAACACTCTCCCCACCTCCCTCCCAGGAGGCAAGGAACAGCCAGTATCTAGAACAGGTTATACCCTGGAACCCCTACACATCTGCTACCCTGGGAGAAGGATGGTCAGAACCCTAGCCACCCAGCCAGACACCTCCCCATATCCCTTCTCTTTTCTCACATTGCCTATTTTTATTATAAAAGTGATACAGGGATTGTTACAAAGAATTTAGAAAATCCAAAAATAAAAGAGAATTATCCCTAAGCTCACCACCCAGAGGCTACCATCATTACAGATGTTTTCCTTTCTAATCTTTTTTCTATGCATAATAGAATCCTCCCTGGGAAAGTGGGGTCAGCTGGATATGCAGTTTTGTGTCTTTCATTTTTCCATCTCCATGATCACAGTGAGAGACAGCATGGCATGTGGTTAGGAAACAGCTGGGATTCAAGACATACCCCTCCCCCCACCCTGAGTGCCATGTGGGCAAGGAAGTCCTGGCTCTCCACCTTATTACTGGGCTGCCATTTCCCCATCTGTAATGTGGGTATTATTCTGATGTTGCACCTGCATCACAAGGTTGCTGGGAGGAATAACTGGGTTATTCCTTGCACAACGCTTACAGCAGTGCCTGGCCCATTATACACATTATTACCATGATTATTATGTCTCCTTGGCAGCAAAAATGCCCGCAAGAATCATTTTAAATGGACACGTACCAACCCACTGGATGGATGGATGGATGGATGGATGGATGGATGGATGGATGGATATAAGTTATTTAACCACTTCTCTATTGTTGGACACTTACGGTCTTTCCAAAGTTTTGTTACTCTACCCAACAATAAACAATCTCACATATAAAGCTTTTTGCATTTGTTGATTTAGCTGACTTCTGTCCTACAAGAGCAATTACTAGATCAAAGGATAGGAGCTTGTTTAAATCTGAATGCATGATGCTGAATTGCTCTTTGGAGAAATTGTGCCATTTACATTTCACTGTGATGGGGTGAGGCTCTGCCCCCTGGCCATTATCAGGTATGTATTTCATTGTTGTTATTAGTTTTAAATCAGTGCCAAGCAGACGGGCAATAAACGGTACTTTGTCGTTTTAGTTCATATTTTCTCATTTTAGTTACCTCAGTATAGCCCTTCTGCCCCATTTCTTAGCACTGCCTTTACCACCACCTTTTCTACTCACATACCCTGGCACAGACAAAACATCAGTTCTCCCACTCTCATGTTTAAGAACAGCTGCTCCCAGAGGCCCAAGGTCACCCAAGACACCCAAAACATGGCCCTCCTCATTGCTCTTGGAATTCGTCAGTGACAGTGACAGAGGTCAGAAGAAAGAAGACAAAAGCATTTGGAAGAAATGATTCTGGGGCCAAAGCTTGAGATAAACTGGGACCAGTGGCATTCTGGAGACCAAGAGGTGTATGTTTTCACCAAGAGAAGGGGCAGACATCACTGGGGAGACAGAGGTGGACAGGAAGCCCTGCAGAGCCAACGGCTCAAAGGCCCCAGGAGACCAGGAACCAGGGTGTGACACCTGATCCAACAGGGAAGGTTTCAGGCTGTGGCTGTTGGGCTCCCCTCAGGCTACCCCAGTGGAGACTCAAAGTATCTTACCCAAATACCAATGAAAAACTACCTTTGCAAAACTGTGGATATAATTAGTCTATTCAGAATAGGGCCAAGAAAACAACCCTCGGCATGTCCTGGGCGCACAGGGACTTTCAGCAAATGTTTACAGAATAAATAAATCAACATAATGCAGAAAATTGGTTTGGGATTTGTCAAAAGTTCTGATTGAACTGAACTCTCTTGTCAAGACTTAAGAGATTATTAACAGATGGAAAAATCAATACGCTTTAACTGGCTGTTCTGTGCAAGTTACTCTGTTAGACACACGGAGACAACAGAGGAGAGAATGAAGGGCCCTGCCCTCCAGCTGCTCCCAGGGTTTGGTTGTGAGGAACAACCAAGGGCCTTTGGGTTTGAATCTTAGCTCCCGATTCAACAGCTGAGTGTGTGGAGGCAACGGCCATCACTCAGAGTCTCTAAGCCTCAGGTTTTTCTCATTTGTGAAATGGAGGCACTAACAAGGGCTGCCTCGCAGAACTGTGTGAGAATAAATGAGGTGATGCTCGCAACATGCCTGGCAGTCAAGGGACAAGAAATGGCGGCTGCTGTTGTCTATTTTATGTTTATCAAGAAGAAGAGGCTGCTCTGGCCAGTTCTCCAGTCCTAGGTAAACTACATTATAAACTAGAAAGATCAACTCCAGGGTTGGCCGAGTGGCGTGGTGGTTAAGCGCTGGCTTGGGAAGCCAGCGGCCCTGGTTCCGGTCCCACATATTAAGGCCAATGACACTGACCTCAAAAAAAAGAAAGAAAGAAAGAAAGATCAACTCCAAGCTGCACTAGTGGTTGGATTTAGGGCCCCTGCTATCTTCTCCTCTGCCATCTAACTACATCTCCAAAGACCTTATCTCCAGTCATAATCATACACCCCAGGGGTTAGAATCTGAACATGTCTTTTGGGGAGACACAATCCAACCCACAACAACCAGGAACACCTTCCCCTCTTATGTCCATGGGGCTCACTCACTCTGTTGCTTCATTCCAGACATTATTCAAATGTTACCTCCCCAGAAAGGCCCCTACTTGAGGTAGCCCTTACCACTCCATGCCCTCATCCTTTATATCCTTTTCTTTATAGAACTTGTCACTATCTGGTATATTACATATGTTAATTTTTGTTATCTTTCTCCCCCACTAGAACATAAAATCCCCAAGGGCAAGGGTTGGTCTAGCATAGAGTTGGCACTCAATGTTTGTGGAATGACTAACTCAGTGAGTGGTGGTTATTTAGTCACTCCTTTGGGGCACTGGGGGACGTGTACACTGAAGTCCAGAGATTCTTCTCATTTTGGGGTTCACACTATATATAAGCTGAATAATGGTCCCCCAAAGATTCTACATCCTAATCCTGAGAACCTGTGACAAACGGTGTGATCAAAAACTATGGTGAATGTTGATGCCAAGTTTCATCCAACAGAAAGGCAGGGATCTTCAATACAGGAAGTGGCACATGGAACCCTAGTAACAGTGTGTGAAAAATTTCAACTTGTTCAGTGCAGTCAGTCGAGTGTGAGCTACGGTTAAGAGAAGGTGCATTTTAAAGTGTGCCATAAATCATGGATCACGAACAACACATTAACATGAAATTTTGTTTCAAACTGCAAAAAAGTGCTAAAGAAACACACAAAATATTAAAATTAGTTTATGATGATGCTACAGTGACCATGAAGATGGTTTACAAGTGGTTTCAGCAATTTCATATCGGTTGTGAATCGATTGAAGACCTGAGAGATTGGGATGTCCTTCAACACCAAAAACCTAAGAGAATATTGAAAGAGCAAGTGAAATGGTTCGATCAAATAGGCCATTGACTATTAGGGAAACATCTGAGGATCTGAACATCTCTTATGGTTCCGTTCAAAGCATTTTAACAACAGATTAGAACATGAGGCGAGTGAGTGCAAAATTTGTTCCACACATTTTGACCGTCGAACAAAAGCAAGAGCATTTGTCAGTTTCATTGGAGCTGCACAATCATGCCGCTTCTGATTCCAGCTTTTTAAGACATGTCATCACAAGAGATGAAACTTGGACCTATGGTTATGATCCTGAGGCCAAGGTTCAGAGTTCTCAATGGAAATTACCCAGTTCTCCTGTGTGAAAAAAGCGCATCAATCAAGATCTAACATCAAGGAGATGTTAATTGTGTTTGCTGACCTTATGGAATTGTACAAGCTGAGTTTGTACCCAGAAACGCTGCAGTGAACTCTGAATATTATAAAGGCTTATTAGAACGTTTAAGAAATGATGTGCATAAAAAAATGGCCTGAGAAATGAGCAAATGGTTTCATCATTCATCATGTCAATACTCTGTGTCACACATCACTCCTGGTATGTCAATTTCTGTCAAATAAAAACATTATGGTGTGACTTCATCCACCTTATTCACCAGATCTGGCACCATGTAATTTCTGGCTCTTCCCCAAAGTCAAAATGACCATGAAAGGTAAACATTTTGAATCGATTCAGAACATCAAGGCAGACCCGACAAGTGCAACTAAAGATGCTCATGAAAGAGGACTTCCAGAGCTGCTTCAGGAAGATGGGATAAGTGTGTTTGAAGCAGCAGGGAGTGTTTTGAGGGGGATTAATGGCAATGTCTTTTACTGTAATAAACTTTTTTTAAACACATGCACCGTATTTTCTTATTACACCTCATTATGTTACCTCCCACAGCAAAAGGGACTTTGCAGATGTAATTAAGTTAAGGCTCTTGAGGTGAAAGATTATCCTGGATAATCTTCCATGATAATTGCCCAGGTGGGTCCCATGTGATCACAAGGGCCCTTTGAAGAGGGAGGCAAAAGATTCGAGAGTCAGGAAAGGAGATGTGATGGGGGGAGCAGGAACTAGAGTGAAGTGCTCTGAAGATGGAAGAAGTGGCCACGAGCCAAGAAATGCAGGCGGCTTCTAAAAACTGGAAAAAAAACAAGGAAACAGATTCTCCCCTGGGGGCTCCAGAAGGCACACAGCTCTGCCAACACCATGATTTTAGCCCAGTGAGACCCATGTCAGACTTCTGACCTCCAGATGGATAATAATATTATTATACAAATTATTATCATTATTATTATTATTATTTAAGATATTAATACATTTGTATTGTTTTAAGCCACTAAGGGTGTGGTGATCTGTTACAGCAGCAGACGAAACTAATACCGACTCCTGTTCTGACTCTCCCCAGAACAGCTCCTCCTGACCCAGGCAGGTCAGCAAGGCAGCAAAGATTTGCAGGTGAAGAACCATGGTCCAGAAAGGTCAAGGCACTTGCTGGCCCCAGGTCACACAACCCAATATTTGAATGAACCCCTTTATCTGCCTCTGAAATCCTTGCTTTTTCCCCAGCACCACAGTAGAGAGTAACTGTGCAGCTTCTTGTGGTCCGTGAGACAGTCTCAGCCTTGCCTCAGCTCTCGACAGACACTTAAGGACCCACATGGAGACAGCTGTTTCTAAATGGCTTGTCCTGGTGGAAATGAGTTTTGAGTGATATTTACAGACACCTCTGGGGCCCGTGCAGTCCAGGCTACAGCCCGATTGTTTGGGGAGTCACGGGAAGCAGCTAGTGTGATGTGCCCAGATGTCTTCAGATGTGGCATTCCACAGAGCTGGCCTCCAAGGACAGGCCCAGAGCCCGGGGTCAGGGAGGCACCACCCCACTGGAAGGGGGAAGGAAGAGCTCAGCACTCGCTGGCTGCAGAGGTTTTCCTGTCCAGGTCTCCTCTGAGTCTCACAACACCCTGTGGGAGTTCTTATTCCCCAGAAGGCAAAACTGGGCTTTGTGTCCAGGCCCTGAGAGACTCTGACCCTAAGACCCACACCAGGACTGTGCCAGCGGAGCTAAGCCACTCGGCCACCCACTCGTGGTCAGGGCCACGGCCGGGGCATCCCTCCACACCTTTCTGTCAGGATCTCTCATGTGTCTCTAAAAGCCCCTGGCATGTTTTCTCAGAAAGAAACTGACACCCAGCTTCATAAACACACAATTTCTCTCTCTCTCACACATATACACATTTTTACCTGCACACGAACACACACACACTTATATACACACAGACATGTTCATACATACGCTCACCGAGATACATGCATGCACACGTGTACACCTATAAACATACCCACATGCACACACACTCAATAATACCCACATGCACGCATATATATACACGGATATTCCCACACAATACATGTCTGCATAAACGTTCAGACATATGCACACATTCCACCGTCACACAGACACACACAGACATACACACATGCACACTCACACATGTGCACACACATATTCCCCGACACAAACACACGTACACACACTCACAGTTGGGCCACAGCTGCTGTTCCTGTGACACCCCAGCTTGTTTATTCAGGGAGACAAAACAACCCCAATCTCGTGTTGACTCTCTTGACAAAAAGACAGACTGTAAAATCCTCAGCTTAACAACATCTAATCCAGGCTCCCTGCCCGCCCATCGATTCCCTCTGATGCTGCCATCAAGCACATCTATTTCCACGGGATGTGCATGTGATCTTGGAGAAATCCAAGGATTAGTCACCCGGCCTAACACGTGCCCTGCTCACCTCGATGGGCTCCCCAGGGCCTGACGCCATCTCTCTGAGCATTTCTCTAGCGTGGCAGGTTCCTTCCTCCTCCACAGGACGAGGAATGCAAGGGCCATGAGCGCTCAGGCCAGGAAGGGCTCCACCGCTACCCAGCTGCCACCGTGGGCAAGGATACTCCAGGACCCTTTGTTTCCGGGCCCCTCAGGACAGAGAGGAGGAATGAAGCTGAGACCTACTGGAGTCCAGAGAACAGGACAGAAGATGCCGAAAAGCGAGTGGAGGTGATTCCAGAAGAGGTGTGGATGCCAGGGAGGAAAGAAGGGAAACTCATGGTGGCTGCATTTAATTCTGCGTCTGGTCGGCTTCTAAAGGGCTGAGCATTTGCCGTGAGGTTCTGAAGACTGACTTATTAAAGACTCCTTTTGCACCCCACCATCAGCCACTCTGTGGTTAACTTCATCTCTTTATGGCACTTGCTTCTTGGACCCACCAGTGTCAATTCTGCGTGTACACACAGACTAACATTTTTAAGTTAAACCACGCAAGACCCATCTGCCGACTAGGTGGGACTCTGTGGCTGTGTGTTCTCATGAGATGCAGTAACATGATGAAGCTTAAAATAAATGTTCGATGACCAAACACTGACTTCTGGAAAGAGCCGGGGTGGAGGCAGATGGATCTGAGCCCAGATCCCAGCTCTGCCACCCACCTACCAGCTCAGTGGCCTTGAACAAGTTTCTTAAGCTCCCAGACCTCAGTTTTCTCATCTGCTAAATGGGAACACCACCAATTCTGCCTCAGGGCATGAGGGAAGAGGGGGACTGGACCATGGAGAGAGCTGTAAGCATAGCTGCTTGGCACAGCCACAGTAAACCCTCAGCTCAGCAGGGAGGGAGCAGGAAAGAAACACCCAGTCCTCTCCCTTCTGTCCCTCAACCCCTGCTGCTGCCTCCACTGGCACACAGCAGCAGGGAGAATTATCTGCAAGGGTAAACATGAATATCCTCCACACCCCCAGTTTCTGGCTTTGAAGTCCTCTGGCACAAACAGTTTGCTGGTGAACGAACATCTCATTATAGGAGAAACAGATAAAGACTGGGTATCTACTGAGCTTGCATTTCCTTCAAGCTGCTCCAGACTTTAGCCTCTCGTGCCAAACTCTTGAACCTTTTCCCATGCCTATCCTAAGCCCATGGTGTCCCCCAACCTGGCACCTGGTGGGACCAATCCAGACCCCCATCCCCCACATCATACCAGAGAGGAAGGAACCAAATGAGTAACATTGAGGAGCAGGACAAGAGAGTGCATAGTCCTCCGACTAGGATAAGCTGGCTGTGTGTTCCCCATGACAGACAGAGCTAAAAGCCTGGAGCCAGAACACAGCCCTGCCCACGCCCACGGTCAGTGCCACACGCCCCACCCGTCTCTGCCCACACTCAGGAGTCAGGGCATCAAGGAGCTGCTGAAGATGAAATCAATGGCCTGGGATCTAGCTGGCCAAGGGGTCCTGCCCCACCGACCCTCTAGGATTTCACCCAGAAATGTCACCTTCTCACCCGAGGCCGAGGCAAAGAATCCCACCCCCACCCCACCCGCCTTGGGCTGTTCTGCCTGCTGCACGAAAAGCAACCGTGCAAATCACTTCAGTTGCTGTTTCATCAAGTGCCATGGAACAAAATATACTGTCGAAATCACATGCTGCTCTGTGGAGGGCCCGAGCGGCCCTCCAATTACTGTCACATAACCTTCTCCAATTTGATCTCCCTTATCTTATCTATAATAGATAAATGCCCAGCCCCGGGGAAGGAAAATGTTTTTACAAACTGAGTATAATAAACCAGAAAAGTGCCAGCTGTCACCGTCAGGAAGCAGCGCCCATTAGTGGGCTCAGAACAATCCTCAAGGCCCCCACCAAGCCCCCCGTCCAGGGAAGAGTGCTCTGGAAGTCCCTCGCTCACTCGGTCAATAGCATTATGAAGAGCTCATTCTGAGCCAGGCTAGAGGACAGCGGCGTGCGCTGCCTGCCATCCTGCCGTAACTCTCAGCATGGGGGATGCTGTGTCTGAGCCGCAAGCAGCCAGCCAGGAGATGATGTCCTTGTCGCCCGGCATGTCGTGGGCACGGGCCCTGGATTCTCTCCCCACCTCCTGTCAGCTGCTTGGAAGGGCCTGGGCAGGCGGGCCAGCAGGAGTCTTGGTTAAATCCGCCCTCTCTGCGGGAGCTGCACATTCTCATTTTGCCTTGGCAGAGGCGGGCGCGCCAACGTGCCAAGCCATCCTGGGGGACGGAAACACAGAGCCCAGGGTGGGACTGGGGAAGAGGCCGCCCATGGGCCTGCCGTCTATTCTGCAGGCAAGAGCTCAGAGTTAACGCCTGAGGCCTGAGTGGCCAGGGCCTGCTCTGGAGGCCAGGGGATGCCAGGAGAGAAGGGAGGCTGGCAAGAAGGAACCCAAAGTGGGGGTGCTTCTGTACTGCGCCCACTCTGGCCCCCATCAACCACCAGGGCCTGCTGCTCTAACACTGAGCACAGGTCTTTCAACTTTATCCCATCCAGGTCCCCGTGAACCTTCACTTCAGGCCCGGAAACAAAGGGCATAGCAGCCAGCATGAGGCTAGCCACCCTGACTGCCTGGGCCCAACTCCTGGCCCCACCTCTTGAGTAAGTTACTTAACCTGCCTGAGCCTCAGTTCCCTCATCTGCAGAGTGGAGTTTCCTGAAAGGGCTGTGGGGTCATATTGGATGAAACGGGGGAGGTACGCATAGTAAGTGCTCCTTCAATGACAAATGTTAGTATCATTACTACTATTATGACTTTCAGATGGGGAGCTGAGGGTCCAGGCAAGTGACACCCAACAGCACGCAGCAGGAAAGTGAGTTGGGAGACCCCAACCCAGGGTACAGAGCCAAGCCTTGCTCTCTCCCAGCCCCACTAGGTCCCTTCCACAATGAATCCTCCACATTCTGCGTAGACACGGCTCCGTCACAAATAAGATGTATTTCCAGTCATCCGGAGGGGCTGGAACACAGCTTACTGGACACAGCTGAGCCCACAGCCCTCCCACACTGTGTCCTTTCAGGGAGAATCCTGGCTGTGTGTCTTCAGGCAGGTCACCACACCTCTCTGGGCTGGTTTCTCCAGCTATAAGATGGTCCTGCCACTCTCTGAGACCAGAGAATAAGCCATTTCAACCCTGGCCTCCGGCCCCTCCCACCCCACAGCCCACAGAGACTCTGATTCTCAGGCACGGTTTAATGAGGCCTATTGCTGCTTGAGGTCAGAGCCAGAGATGTCAAGTTGCTGGAAATTTTTAAGTCATGGAAACAAAACTTTCAGGGAAGAGGGTGGAACATGAGCAGTTTTCAATATGTATTTTTAGGACCCTGTACCGGCCCCAAGTCCCTTTGATTAGTTTAGAAACAAAACCATATGTGTGTCTCAAGTTTGCCTGATTTAGACGTGGGCGTGACTGGAGTGAAAACAGTTCCCCGCGCCAGATTTTCTGATTTGCAGGGAAAAGCCAAAATGTTCTTCAGAACAAAAAGACAGTGCTCAGCCCCCCCACCCCCACCCCACCCCACCCATATTCTGTTCTTTTCTTTCTCCTTGGGCTTCCTTCCCTGCTCTGAAGGAGTGTCTGAGGGGCCCTGGGAGGTCTCCAAAGTACGGGCAGCCAGCCCTGACCGCAGCCGGAGCCCCGTCCAGCAGCTGGAGACAAATACTTCCAGATGTGCACCGGCCAGGAACTGCCCTGGCAGCCAGGCTCAAGCTCTGCCCAGCGGTGAGGGCCCAGCCCAGGAGTCGGAGGCTCCCAGCCCCACCCACCCCACTCCCCGCGACATTCCTTTCAAACCACATCAGGAGACGCTGCAGAAAGATGGGGGTTTCATCCCAGCCCCTGCTGAGCCAGCCTGAGCACTCACAGCCCGTCCCACACCCTGCACAGCACACTCGCTGCATCTTATCCCCCCAGGATGGTTTTGCCCAGCTCAAGGACTGCTTTCCTGGAAAGGGTCTGCAGCCACGTGTGGGTCCACTGTGGTTCTGCCCAGGCAGAGGCAGCTGAGGCCTCCTGGTCTCCACAAGGCAGCCAGGCACACAGCCACTTACACACACACCTTCTCTCCTCGGAATCCCGCTAATGCCCCACTCAGTAGATGTTTGCAGCCCATTTCCAGATAAGCCCAATGAGCTCAGAACTATTAAGGGGCTAGGGAGTAACAGAGCTGGAGAGGAAAGCCAGGTCTGTGTGGTTCCACAGCCTAAGTTCTGAGACGCTGGGCCCAGCTTCCTCGGGCTGCAGGACACAGGTGCTGTGGCAGATGTTTGGGTGGGCAGGCCCCTGCTTGTCAGACACATGTGGGTGGGCAGAAAGGGAGCTTGGGTGCGGAAGGTCCCTTCCTTGTGCACAGATGGGGCCCTACCTGAGGAACATCGGGGCTTGGGGATTCACCATACACACACACACACACACACACACACGCACACACAACCACACAGGAGTACACACGCACCTCCTCCCCTCTTGCTTCCTGTCCTTCAAAGCCTCTTGTGGATGGTTTTGGAACTTTCTGTCTCTGTCTCTTAGCTGTAAAAGACTCCCAGCCTCTCTGAAAGTGGACAGCATATGAGTGATGACTGAAAGCATATCTGTGCCCTCAGGCAGCACATATGTGGCAACACGCATGCAGGAAGGGCACGATCATATAGATGCAGCTCTCCCATGGGCTGACTATGTATGCGGGCTGACTCACAGGCACACACAGTCCCTGCAGGGCTGGTCTCCTGCTGGTCCTGGGGTAGATCAGCCCGTGCCCCTCATAGGACACCCAGACATCAGTCCATAAGTCCAGAGTCTGCACAAGGGAAGGAGGGTCATTAGGAAAGAGAGTTAGAAGGGAACAAAGGGGAGAAGAAGAAGAAAGGAGAAGGAAAGAGGAAGGGGAAAGGAGGGAAGGAGAAAAGAGGAATGTGGGGGGATAGAGCTGCAGCAGGCCCCTTTGAAGCCCCAGTAAGTACACAGGGTATAGCCCATTAACCTCCAGGCCTGGGATCAAACATACGATAAATCTGATTCTTCTTACTAGCTGTGTGATCTTATGCAAGTTACTTAACATCTCTGAGCCTGTTTCTTTTTCTATAAAATGGGGATAATATAGTAGTAGCGTGTCAGAGAGCAGCACAGAACACATGGAACAGTGCAAGGCACATGGAAGTTGATTGATGAATTGGAGAAAAGACCAAACAGCGTTCCCACAGGCCCAGTTGAGGCCACACAGGTGCCACACTAGGCATGTGGTAAGTGCTCAGAGGATATTAACTGCCACTGTTTCTAATATTGCTGTCATCTTTATCATATGCCAGGCACTGCTCCAGGTGTCTTTGTAGCTATTATCTCATCTGCTCCTCCAACAATCTTGCAAGGGGTTATATATCATTATCCTTATTTTGCAGATGGGTTAGGCAGAGGCCCAAAGAGGTTGGAAATCATTTGTTCAAGGGCACACAGCTGGCAAGTGGCAAAGCCAGGATGTAAGAGGGGCCCTGGAGCCTATATCTTTTCCATGACATCACTACAGGGTGGGGCATTTCAAGTTTAAGTGGTGATTTTTTTTAATTAAAGTAAATGATTCTAATAACTAACATTTATTGAGCATTTACTGTATGCCAGGCCCTGTGCAGAATGATTTTATTTGTCCTTGAATCCTCATAATGACCTCATGAACTAAGTATTATTTTATTATCCTTATTTTTTAAATGAGGAAACTGGAGCACAGAATGGTTATTTGCCCCAACTCACCAGCCAGTAAGTGAGGGACCCCAATCCAAGTACAAGCAGTGTCCTCAGAGATATGCTCATAACCACTCAGCTGGAGACAATTCGACCTCATAAAAAGATATGGAACAGTCTCAAAGATATATTTTTAAAGCATATTTCAAGTCAAAAGCAAGGTGTAGAACAGCCTGCCTAATGTGCTATGTGTTTAAAAGAAGACATATGGATGGAGATGCTTTCATCTGCACAGAGCATCTGGGAAGCTAAGCAGGAAGCTGGTCATAATTGTTGCCTCCAGGAAGAAGAACTGGGAGGCTGGGGTCAAGGATGGGGGGACATTTGCACTTTTATACCCTTTACCATTTTTAGAGATGCCTTTAACCTCCTCTTCAGAAAGAAATGATTTTCATTACTTTGTCAGCTTAAAGGAGACATGGTATTAGCAGGTATTTCAAGGGGGATTGCGGGGGAGGTCTGGGCAGGGACAGAAGTGGTGCCCCTGACTGGAAGCCCCCCTATCTCTACCCTAAAGGTGAGCAGTAAAGGGGTGGCCCGTTCACATCCGTGTCCACAGCCCCTGAAGGAGACTGGCCATGGCTCCAGGGTCTTTCCCGGTTACCTCTATTCCAGGCCCAGGACTCAACTTACAGAAAGAGGCCTGCAGACTAGTGTGACCTGCCATCCTTCAGCTGGAGAAATGACCTCCTCATCCTACAGAGCACTCTAGAACTTTCTATAGCTCACTCTTGTCTCCGCAGGAAGGTGGGTGGTGGGAAGACCTCTGACCTGGAGGGCAGGGCTCCTGGTGCAGGGCTCCTGCCTGCCCTCACTCACTGTTGACCTTGGCAGAACCAGCTTCCCCACCAAGAGAGCAGTGGCAGCCTGGGACGAAAGGTCCCTCTCAGCTCTAAAATTATGAGCACCCGAGAACTCCAATGCCCTCCGCCAGCCTCTGGCCCCACAAGCTGTCCCCACCGCTCCAGGCCACACTGTCTACCTCCTCACAGCTGCGCTCCTCCTCTTCCTCCTCTCCTCCAAGCCTCCCACCCTCCTCTGAGCCCCTGCGCCACTTCCCAAGGGTCCCAACAGACTCCTACCTGATGGGCTCCCATTTAGATTTGGTTGCAAATAGCCGGTACATATTTTAACCCAACGCCTCCACAGTACACTTTCACAGCCATTTAAGACATTCATGCTCTTTGAGTGGCTGCGGAAACCTTTGAGCAACCGCTGTCAACATTCGGCATCTCTGGGGCATGTATTGAAAATGCACATTCGGGGCCCACCTCAGAGAGTCTGCTTCAACCGGCCGACTGGGAAGGAGGCGGACACGTGCACATCTAACACCCCCCCAACTCTGGTGCAGGCGGTCGGTGGGATTCAGGACAGCCCCATCTGGTTGGCAGGCCAAAGCCCCCAAGTTTCTCCCTTGGGGGAACAGGGATGAGTTCAGGGTTGAACCAATCCCATCAAAGATGCCTGTTGGGGTGTCCAGGGAACGGGCCTGGGGGCAGCAGACAGATGGCCAGCGCCCAGGAGAGCATCCCCTCTGGAGAGAAGAGACCCAGAAGGTAATCCACAGTCTTCTGCTCAATACGCAGCGAGAGAGGACGGAGAGGGGAGGGAAGGAGACATGGCCAGCTCTGACGGGGCCAGTGAAGGGACCTGGGTACATTGGGCACCGAGTTGCAGGGCCTGGTGACCTGCAGAACACACACTAGGAACCAGGAGGCCTGGCGCAGAGGGGTGGCCACCGGGGGCGCCAACGGGACAAGCGACACCACTTTGCAAATGTGCAAACTGAGGCCAGAAGAGCGGTAGGTCTCAGCCGGGTCCCACCTTAGGCCGGGACGGGCAGCCCCCCACGGGGGCCGCCGGGGGGCCGCCAGGGCTGGGAGGTGCGGCCAGTGCAGAGCCAACCGAGGCGGCGCTGGACAGGATCCCCGCGGCAGCCCCGCTGCGAGGCCGCGTGGCCACAGCGCCCCCTGGCGGCCTGCGGGGTCCCACACCGCGACTTCCCCGGAACGGTGCACTGCAGTGTCACTGGCCCTCATATGTGGGACCCGAACCGGGGCCGCTGGCGTCCCAAGCCAGCGCTTAACCACCGCGCCACTCGGCCGGCCCTCTCTCTATATTTTTAAAGGGACAACACGTGCCCGCTCCTATCACCACACCTCACCAAACAGCATGCTTCTCTGCATGCGATTTTACCTCTTCTCCCAAACAGCGGTTCCTAAACGTGGCATCTCGGATCCCACTGTAACCCTGTCCTCATAGGACCGTATTTTAAGCTCAGGCAGTAGAGGGCATGTCTGAAAATTCCCTTTTTCTGTGATTTTAGGGGTCGCACCTCCTGCCAGACACCCTAATAACCGCTTACACCCCGCACTTCCTCAGGGCCAGGGGCTGTTGTAGGACTTTCCAGATATGATTCCTCACATCAACCTGTTATTATCCCCATATGAATGAGGTAGCTGAGGCACAGAGAGGTTAAGGAACGTGCCCAAAGTCAGAGTTACACAGAAACATAAGATTTTTAACTCGGGCAGTCTTGATTCCAAAAGAGAAAAGGGGATAAAAGGAAAGGAGGCGGGGTTAAAAGAAAAACTTTACTTCTCTAAGAAGGGCAGTGCTTGAATGCCTGGTGCTTCCCTTTTGTGTGAGCGTTCAGGATGCCTTGCTGGAAATTCTCTGGCTCCTTTACAGAGCCTGGTACCAGGGGTCAGGCAGTGAGACTGGGAGCCCAAGGGTGGGCTCACCCACAGCAAACTGGCCAGGCCAAGGTTTGGACAGCTGGAGGACAGACAGATGGGGAGGAAAGGAGTTCGGTCCCACCCCCCACCCTGCCCACCCAGGCCTCTCTATCCATCTTCGCTGGCCTAGGGATGGATTCACAAAGATGGAGAAAGAAAGTGGATTCAGGGAAGAATGGAGCATGGAGCTTTTGCCCATCAAAATGATTTCTCCAAACTCCATCAAATGCCTGGGGCCCAGTGGCTCCCTGTGGCTTTATATTCAGCTATGGTCCTTCCTTCCCCTGCGCCCAGCCCCTACTAGAGATGCACGAACAGAGTCCCCACCAACTATCTGATTTCTCTGCCTGACGTCGAGCACATGAGGGCTGGGGTCCGTACCTTGCAGGCTTCCTCCTCCCTGGCGGAGATCTGAAATCTCCGAGTTTTGCAGTCAAGCTGTTGTCAGCAGGCTACAGAGCAGAGCCAAGTGCGGTGGTCAGGTCAGCAGGGGGCAAAAAGGGAACTAGCACAAGAAGGGGCCACTACAAAACTGGGCTTCTAGAAGTAACTAGAAGCATCTTTGAGGTGGAAAGATGAACACAGGATCCAGTCTTCTCTTTGTAGATGAGGGGTGATGCAAGGCCTCCACTGTGCCAACTGGGCCCCCCAGGACCAGGACCAAGCAAAGGGTGAATTTGGGGAAATCTTGGGAGGAAGGAAGACAAATGGGGGATGATGTACCATTTACACACATCCCATCAGTCTAATTGTTCCCTGCTGTCACCACCATCCCAGAGAAAGATGCTAAACTGAATTGTTTATTAAAACAAATTACCTGAGTTTCTCTGCCCTTCTCCCTTATGGGAACTTACCCACCAATGCCCCCAGAATTGAAACAGGAATGTGTTGATATTCAGGTATACGTCCCCCTTCATTATAAATGGCTGGACCATGGTGCAAGGCATGCTGGGACCTGGGTTCTGTGGATTCCTGAGGACAGGAAAAGTGTGGAACTAGCAGGCCTAGAGGCCTTGCGGGACCCCTTTGATGTCGTCCTAGAACGACCATGCCCCACCTGCCAGCCTCAGGCTTCTGCACATGTGCCCCCTCTATTTGGACTGACCTCTGCTCTGCCCCTTGCTTCACCCTTCATCCATCAAACAATGAGTATTTCTTTAGGTGCAGGAAACAATGTCACTTTTCCCAGGAAGCTTTCCTGACACTTGTCTCTCCTGAGTCTATTACAGAATTTCAAAGCAGCAGGGGTCAGGTGGCTTCTGTGGAGTTCCCAGAAGACACAGCCTGAGGCCAGGGCTGGAGTGAAGGTAGTTTCTGAGGGAGAGGTTCCCCAGGAATAGAAGTGACAGAGTAGGGAGGGTGACACAGGGAAGAAGAAACAGATCATTAAAAGATGTGTGTGCACAACAGGGGCTCCACTGGGACCACCCCCAGAGGAGAGAGAAGGCCCAGAATTGGTCCCCTAAAGCAAAGGAGCATTTGTCCACCAGCTCCTGGCCCCCATTGGTTGAGGGTTGCCCTGGAGCTGAGGGGGGATTAAGGCCCTGTATCAACTATATTTTCTTCTTTTCTGTATCCTTGATGCTCTGGCATTTGGGGTCTTGATCCTAGAGAGACTGCCCTTCCCAGAGCCTGATAATTCCTAGAGACAGCAAATGATTCCCCTGTGAGGGCAGCTCTGAAATACAAACCAGTGAACCCAGAGCCCACACTCCTAACCATCTCCTTTAGCAAACTCTCACACCCCAGGCCAATATCCTTCCTGCCCTAAGTCACCCCAGGACCTGGTACTGGACAACAAGGGACCACCCGTAGCCCAGAACCCAAAGCTCACCTAAATTATTCAAATTATGCGATCCTAAACTTATTCAGTTTAACTATCCATCCTTGCCCATTCCTTCCCATGACAATCATCTCCGTGTCTGCGTGTCTTCCCATCCCTGATTGAAGCACATCCCAGGTACACTCTGACACATGCCCCACACTGCCAGATGTGCATGGGCAGAGAGGGCCCCCAAATATCGGAGAAGGTCCTGAGGCAGAAAATGAACAGGCGCCTGGTGCACACATGCAGTGGATACTATAAGAGGGAGGTGGCTCTGTGGTGTCACCAGCCAGCATAGCTGGGGCTGAAGTCAGAGCTTCACCAGAGGTGTCTGCTCCATTCCTTGTGCTTGTTTGCTTGTCTTTCTCACCATTGATGCCCCGGTGCCTCGTACAGTGCTGACACAGTGTGGGGACTATGTCATAATTACCTCCCGAATTAATGAATGAGTGAGTGACTGAATGAATAGACGTTGTACAGCTGACCCCCTAAGGAGAATGGCTAACACTCCAATATAACACATTCAAAAGGTCCCAGTCCTTTAGGTCCAGTGGTCAAGTCCATCCCCTATGGGAATCCAGCCGGCAGCTACGTACCCCATACACAGTCCAGTCACCAAGGCACCAGCGCTAGCAAGAACTGGGTCAGGTGGCAGAGCTATCAGTCCAGCAGGGAAGCTGAAGCACCAGACTAAAGGGGTTCATGATCTTCCCCCCAATACCTTGCATTCAAACAGGACTCCCTCTAAGACCCAGGGCAGGGTCAGGTATGAGGGGGTTGTGGTGAGCACAAAGAGACGGAGATTCACGCTGGGCAGGACCAGGGTGACAAATCTAAACAGAAATTTTTTTTATAAATCCATAAATCTCTTCCTCTAGTCTTCAGAATGTTCCAGAAAAATCTTTCCTTTAGTCAGAGCCATCTTCCTGAATGGCCATCATGTAGGTGGTACGAGGGTGCCACACCTGCAGGGGCATCTTACACATCATAAATATCCTAAATATGTATATTGCCATAAATTTCCAAAAGATGGCAGTAGAGACTCATGCAAAAAAAAATCCATATATTACAACAATTTTCCTATAAATGGAAGTAAGTGTCTTAAGGAGGGGGAGTTTTGCCTGATGTGTTTAAGCGTGCTGTATGGCCTGGTGGCAGATTTTGCCTTTCCTCAGTGGGTTTTGCTCAGGTTCAGAAGCCCCTCAGGTCCCCAGAGCATAAACCAAGGGAAGGCAAAAGTCAGCAGACCCACAGGTGAAAAGCTGGGACACGGAGTGGGGCCACGTTCAGCCTCATTCATGCAATAAACACTTTCCAAACCGTTAGCACTGTGTGGGCAGGTGGAAGACACATACGACCAAGTGTCACGGAACGAAAACAGACTTTACAGTTAAGCCGAATGGGTTCAAATCCACCCTCTACTGCTCAGAACACAGCAAGTCATGGACCCTCCCCAGCCTCAGTTTCCTCATCTACATGCTGGAGATAGCACCACCCATTTCACCAGATGTTTACAAAGATCAGTAAGATTATGCGAGTAAAATGCCTGAGCAGAGACTGGAATAGAGGAGCTGTTGGAAGAAGGAACACTGCTGGTTCCTTCTTCCTTTCTTGTGATTGGAGCTCACAGTCCAACTGCGACTGCAGCATCTAATAGTGCACTAATCTAGTTATATTGCAATGTCACAAAGTGGTACAGAATTTAGAAAGAGATCCCTGGTCCCAGCATAACACGATACAACTGGCAGAAACTTCCCATACGGGGCCCCCAGAATTGAAGTTCGATATAGACAGCAACCCAGTAACAGTAGGAGACTTCAATACCCCACTTTCAATAATGGATAGAACAGACAGATTAATAAGGAACGAAGAACTTGACAACACTATAGACTAATGGGGCTGCAGAGCCGGCCTGGCCTTGGGCTGTGCTTCATGCAGAACTACAGTGCTGGGCCAGCCGAGTGGCGCATTGGTTAAGCGCTGGTTTTGGGATGCCAGCGGCCCCGGTTCGGATCCCACATGAGGGCCAGTGACACTGCCCTCTACAGCTAACAACAGCTCCACCTGGAGCTGGGCTGTGCGAGCCCCGGTGATGGTGTGGGCTGCAGCCCCTGCTGCAGTGGGCTGCCATAGGCTGCAGTGAGTGGCCCACAGCCAGCGTGAGCGGCTGGCAGCCAGCGTGAGCTGCCAATAGCCGCGATGAGCGACATCCAGAGGCCAGCGACCGATCTGCCTCATCCGGGAAGAGCAATGACGATACCAACAGTGAAGCAACATCCTCCGCAACTAAAACTGAAGAACAAGAAGACGGCAACTTGTCTGTTCCCCTTCCCCGATTCCCCAACGCTGTTCCCCTCCACCAATTCCCCAATAAAATCTTTAAAAAAAAAAAAAAAAAAAAAAAAAAAAACAAAAACAGTGCTGTAAGTAAAATGGATTCGGAAGGAATTCAAATCTTCACCCGCCCCTTTCAAAGACCCTGACCAGGTTCCAAATCCTAGCTGGCCCTCCAATAATGCTTCCTCACATCCCCTTTTTGCTCTCTCCTGTTGAGGGCCATGGTCCCCAATATTGAGGGGCTTGCAAGCTGGCTTTAGTGGGCTTGGTGAAGCATAAACTTGTTTTTCTGCTTTTATTGTTTCTTTCTGCACCTGGAGGGTGCTTAGTACTTATTGAGGTATGTGGTGAGGACGGCCAGTTCCTTGGGACACAAAAGAAAGATGGCTATCAGGGTTAATGGTGAGAAACTGTCTTGAGAAGCTGACTCCCCCGGGTTTCACTGACCTGTAGGTTTCTGGAAAATAGTTAATGATCTACTTTTTACTGAGATAATGCACATTGTTTCCTGCTATGCTGCACGTACCCCCTACCTAAAAACTGTATATAAAGCCTGCAACAAATAAACTGGGGAGTCATCTCTCCATGTTCTGTCTTTTACTGCAACAAACAGTTTCTGTCTTTTATCGACCGCCGACGCCGTGTACACCTTCTCGAACCCTGGTCAGCGGAGGCAGGTCCCCCGCACTCTCCCATTTTCTCCAGCCCTGCAGCTGCTCAGGATTTTGGAATCCCTGACTCAGCCCTCTCCCCAATGCCCTGGCACCCTGACCATGCTAGATCGCGTAGTCCTCCCCTCCCCTTTTGCCTCTCCACCTCCACTTCTGTCTCTCTCTTCTGTCTTGTTCTTCATTATAAAAGCTGAGAACCCAACTGGAAAGGCCCAATGTTCCTTAGAGCGCCCAAGCGAGGCAGACACCATGGAATCAGGAGAGGTCTCCTTAGCAGGGAGGAGGGAAGCTCACACAAATCCATGCTTCCGTGTTTTACCACCTTCCTCAACTCACAAACCCCCATTACTCCTCCCAGCTCAGGCTGGTCCTCCTCTGAGCCACCCACAAACAAGGTAAGGGCCCCTTCTCTGGGCTCCCCCCAGCTCCCCTGGATCACAGCACTTGTGACACTCACTCAGATTGCCTACTGGTTATCCCATCTCCCCTCCCACTGTCACCCCCCCTTCACCCCGGTGCCCCACCTTCATTAGGATGGATTGAACTGAAACGAGCCAAGAGCCAACCAGGACTATGATAGCCAGGGAAGTGTGGGGTGAGCAAGAAACTCCCCGGACAGAGAAGTGGCTGTCAGACGAAAGGCTTTCTCACTGGTTCCTACCACATGGGACCACCTATGTTGGAGGCCAAGAAAGTCATTTTCTGACTCAGCATGGAAGGAGTTTTCAAGCAGAAACTTGTCATCAACAAGTGTCAAAACAAGCAAACTGAGCCACTTCTCCCCGCCCCTCCTTTATCTGATATGACAGGGAAATACCTTCCTGCCACTTCTGGGCATGAATCAGGACATAGACAACTGCTAGAAAGTTATAATAATAAATTTTAGAACCATATGTAAGGCTTTTTCTTTATGAGGTAGGAAAGTTTTTTTCTCCCCTCCCCCACACTTGTCCCTCTTCTTGGGATATGGCTCTTCCCAGGACTGCAGTAACTGAAGGAGGCATTTGGTCAAGGCAGCGAAGGAAACACACACCATTTCAGCATCACAGCACATGGAGGTATGATGAGAGAAAGCCAGTATTGGCCAGGTCCAAGAGCCAACTGGTCCAGAGTCCCTGTTCCCCACTCATTGCCTGTGGCCCTGCAGACAAGAACCAGAGGGGACAGCAAACTTCCCACCCACATCAGAGACTGAGCTCATGAGGAGAGGGACCCACAGGGGCAGAGGGCCAAGGAGCCATAGGGCAAGAGAGACCAGAAAGAGAACCCAAAGAAGAGGGATTTCACTTCCAAGGGACCTCAAGAGCAGGGGTCACAGGAGAGGTGGCCCCGGGAGCCAAGATGGAAAGACCCACACTGTAAGATGGTTGAACATGAAGGACAAACCTGTTTTGTATTCCTCTGGGCTGTGTGTGTGTGTGTGTGTGTGTGTGTGTGTGTGTGTGATCTGCTCGCAGGAAGGATAACTGATAATGCAGTGTACTACCCTTCCTGTTCTTGATAAGACCCCATTACTGGGGCTGCATTTATATGAATAAAGCACCACCCATCTATGGAACCTATTGATGGACATGGGGCCAGCTCATTCTCAATGGGCTGAGCAGAGGGGCAGACTGTGTTCCCCACAAACACAACAATATTCCCCCTCCCACATCCTCTCCTGCAACGTGGCCTTTACACTTTTCCCACTGACAGGTGGGGTCTGCTTTGCCTCTCTTGGATCTAAGTTGGCATGAGACTACTTCAACAATAGAATGCGGCAGAAGTGACAGTGTGTGACTTGCAGGGCTGGGTCATTAAAGGTCATGCAGCTTTCACCTCATTCTCTGGAACAGCCACCTGGAGTCCTGAGCTGTCACATAAGGAGCTCAGCTACTCTGAGGCCACTTGGGTGAGAGGAAGCCAAGCAAAGAGGAGCAGCCCATGCAGGCAGTCCAGCGGGCCATCCTACTCTCCCAGTCATCCCAACCCAGATAGCAGATGAATGAATGAATGAATGAATGAATGAATGAATGAATGAACGAATGAATGAAGTCTCCAGGTGATTCTAGACCCAACCACCAACTCATTCCCCAGTGTGGAGTCGTCCCAGCTAACCAGCAGTCCCCACTGTACTATCTGAACTCAGACCCACAGAATCTGTGAGCACAACTACCTTACTGGTTTTGGCTGTGTTACTGGGATTTGATCCACAACAATACTAACTGGGAGAAGCAGGGTCCAGGGACGTGCTACATAAATAGAGAGGCTGAAAAGCCCCTTGCTATTAGAACAAACAATGTAAGTTCACTCTGGCCAGTTGCTTACACAACATCAGGTGTGTTCATGGTAATATGGCAGCAGAGAAAAGCCAGTTGCTTACCCTCCCTGAGCCTCAGTTTCCTCGTCTGTAAAGTGGGGAAACCGATCCTATTGTGATGATTTAAGCAGCTGTTAAAATTATCCCCATGAATTCTGAGGGAGATTTGAGGACTGTTTTGATTATGACATCCAACATCAGCTTGTGAGTAATAAAACCTGTTCTGACATTTACAACAGACTGACCCAGTTCCATGGGTACTCAAGATTCCCTGTCTTTCTAGACCAAATGAAGAACCTGGGGCATGGCCCCAATGGCAAAAATCAGTGTGATTTCATTTGTCTTCTGTAGGTTTTTGCTTTAATTGGTAATTTTTTAATGCATGGAGAAATCCACTGTCAAAATACAGAAAAATTATGCTCAGATAGGCTAAAGAGATAAACATGATACAGACTCTCTGATATGATTTTTCCAAAATGGTAAATGAACTTGTGTCACAGCTCAGCGAAGGGCTGATGCCACTGGAGTCTGGAAACTGAAAACAGACCATGAGTGTTACACATCGGGGAGACACGGACGAAGTCCCCAGCTCTGGAATGGACTGGGCAATGAGCTTGGCGCTTGCCTTTATTCCCACTGAAGGAACACTCATCACGTGGAACTTCAAGGTAGCACAAATGAGCCTCCATGGGGGCCACCCAGGTGACAAATTCTGAGACCAAGTAGGAGAGAGGCATTCTACTGATTTCTGCATGTTATACAGCACAGCTTGGGTGTGTGTAAGACTTGGGGAACGGGGCCCTTGAGGGTAGGCAGTGGGATGAGCATCAGGAGAGAGCTCTGAGCATGGACAATGCACCCCTGGGGGACCCTCTAAGACATGACAATCTGCAGACACTGACAAGGAAGATGGGAACAGGGAAATAAAGAGCAGAGAGGGGTGCATGGGAGATATTGGGAGACTCTCAGAATCCCCAGGTGAGGTTTGAAGGTTCTACAATAGAGACAAAGTGCCAGGGAAATAGTGGGGTGGCTACAAAGAAGCAAACACATACCCAGGAGCCTGGGATGGCGCCAGGAAATACTAGAACCTACCAGAGAAAGTTCTTGTGGGGGCTGAATGAGATCATCCATTCACCTGTTTACAAAATAGTTCCAGAGCACCTGCAAAGGGCCAGCCACAGAGGACAGCACACACGTGGCCACCGGCCCTCCAGGGATGCAATGATCTAATCAGCCCCAGGAGAGCAGGGGCCTGGTTCCTCCCCCTCTCCCCGAGGCCACACACTCATCTCCTGGGACTCAGTCATTCTTTGGGGTATCTGCTCCTGAAGCCAAGAAATGGGTAGAAAACATGTTTCTGCTAACAAATAAAATCTCCTTTGCCTCATCCTTGCCTCCAGGAGGATTCTGGTAATACAGAGTCAAATGGGTCTGTTGTGTGTGTGTGTTTTAATAAACAAGAGCCATTTCCCCAGCCTCGTGTTAAACACAAATCTATTCTTCAGGACGATTCTATGGTACGTTTTGAAAACAATCTGCAAATTAGAATGGCTTCTGCCATCACCCGGAGGAATCACAACAGCTCTTCTGATTGCAGAGCTTGGAGAATGGGGACTTGAAGTCGCCCCTCCCCGCACCCCATCTGTGCAGCTCCTGAGACCCAGCTGGGTGTCCCAGACTCACAGTAGCTTCCCGAAGGCTGTGTCAGTGTCCCATTCAAAGCCGGCCACCATGGTCCCTTTCTCATCTGCGTCCTGGGCCTCCACTTCTCAGCTGGTCCTGCTAAGATTTGATGGAGCCACGGCTGCACCCCGCATGGGCTGCATGGTTCTTTTTTAACTAGGTAAATAATATCTCAGAGGCAGACATCTGAAAAATGAGCTGTTCTGCCTCAGTGAGGCTTGTCGCAAATAGGAGGGCTTGTTCTTTTCAAAATACTCCAACATCCCCCGGGTATGAAAATAATAATCCCCTCTCGACTGACTGACTCAGACGTTTTTGAGCAAGTGCCACGGCAGCCGACTAGCAGGGCACTTCATACACGACACAGTCCCGACACCACTCCTCTGAAAGGCCCCCGCTCACGGATGAAGTGTCCACATCCAGATTCATTCCCGGGGGAGGTGCTGCATCAGCCCCGGACAGGGAGCGGATTAGGTACGGGATGTAAGCCTGGACCTCCTGCTGCAGCCCAGAGAGGCTTCCGCCCCGGGCTGCTCAGCACATCCATCGGAGGGAACTAGGGACCTGTTTTGCTGTAGAGAAACCCTTCAATCGACTCTTAGGCACCCACTGGGTGCCCCGCCACAGCCAGGGCTGCGATCATGGAAAAGTCCTTTGAAGGCAGAAAAGGCGTGACCCTGGGGGACGCAACCATGTCATCATTGAGGAAAATCACCAGCAAATGGAAAACATAGTTTCAATTTTCATAGTGATGGAGACTAACCAAAATCAGCTTTAAGGATCCAATAAATAACTTTGATTCAAGCAGTTATTTAAAACTGAAATTTGCTAAGTAAGGAGAATGAGTCACTCATTAGCACAGCGACACCTGTTACCTGGCAGGAGCAGGGAGTCCTGGGGGTGGAAAGAGACACGTGGATGGAGAAGGTCAGTCTACCTGGCTGCTTCCTTCTGCAGGATGGGAGAAGCCGGCGCCCAGCGGCACCCCAGCGGTCAGGTCCAGTCACAGCTCATTGACTCAGTCTTGAGTCTTCGCAGCTGAAGTTGACTTTATTTGTGGTGTACCTTTAATTTGATAGCTTTGCTGAGTGTATTAGTTTGGTTTCCCCCCAGAAGAGGACCCTAAAAGAAGATTCCAAGCACAAGTCGTTTAATTAGGAGGTGCAGGGACCACCTGCAGGGAAGAGACGCAGAGAAAGAAAGGGGGTTGCTAATAACCAGTCACCACAGGGATGACGTGATAGCAGGATAATGGCCCCCAAAGACCTTCACATCCTAATCCACAGAACCTGTGAATATATTATGAGACATGGCAGCAGAAAATTCAGATCACAGAGGGAATTAAGCTTGCAGGTAGAGTTAGATTGCCTTTGGCTGATATT
The DNA here is from genome assembly GCA_033961575.1 of Aselliscus stoliczkanus. Taxonomy (NCBI): domain Eukaryota; kingdom Metazoa; phylum Chordata; class Mammalia; order Chiroptera; family Hipposideridae; genus Aselliscus; species Aselliscus stoliczkanus. The sequence goes on along the minus strand of CM066732.1, from coordinate 40,028,120 downwards.
GAGATGGGGAAAGTGCCTTGGCTTATACAGGTGGGACCAGTGGAATCATAACGGTCCTACAGTGTGGAAGAGGGGGAAGAGTTAGAGTCAGAGCGATGTGACATGAAAAAGACTCAACTGGCCATTGCTGGCTTTGAAGATGGAAGGAAGGCAGCCTCTAACAGCTAGAATAAGCAAAGAAATGGATTCTCCCCTTCAGCCTCCTGAAAGTTCTTGACAACAACTTGATTTTGGCCCAGCAAGACCTACTTCAGATACCTGACCTTAAGAACTACAAGATAGTAAATCTGTGTTGTTTTAAGACACTAAGTTTGTCACAATTTGTTATATAGCAGCAACGGAACACTAATACAGGTGCCTTTAGTAACTCTGAGAAATGGCCCCGCCCTAGAGAGAGGAAGCTGCGGTACTGATATCTCAGTTGCTCTTTGAGGATACCTGTAGGGCTGGGGAAGGGTGATGGAGTGGGTTTCCATGGTCCCAGAAAAGACATCAGGCTCAGAGATGCAGTTGCCATGGGAAGTCACTGGATGCTCAGTAAACAGCAGGGTCTGTTTAGGCCAAGGTAGGACTAACTCCATTTTTACTGAATGAAGACACTAAAGCCCAGAGAGATTAAGTGATTCACCCAAAGTCACACAGCTTGCAAGTGGCAAGAGCCAGGGCTGGAACCAGGGCCACCTGACCCTGGAGGCTGCCGCCTTTCTACCCTGCCATGATAAAGATGCCCACTGGGGACATCCTGCTATCTGTTAGCCCTCAGGTCAGAGGGCCAATGCAGTTAGCACTCACGCAGTTCCGAGGTCTCCAAGAGAACACTACACCAAGCTGCTCTGCAAAGAAAACCCAGACAGAAAGTGCTGCTGAGCCCACCCACAGAGGCAACTGGCAAGGACATGGGCCCAACCAGGAGTCCCCAGTAACTGGCTCCAGAAGTGAACCCACACAGCCAGTGATGGCTGTAAATCCTCCTCGCAGAGGAAGATGGTGGGAAATAGCCCACCAGGAGCTGAGTACATCAAAATGCTGATCAATAACTGATGGATTGCCCCATCCAGGAAGTGCCAATACTGTCTCCCTGGACCTCAGGGTCATTGTTGAGAGGGGGCCTCCCCACTCATTGTGTGATGAGGAGTCACTTCCTGGCTCATAGACAGCCGTTTTCTCTCTAGGCCTCACACGGGGAAGGGCCAAGGGAGCTCCCTGGAGTCTCTTTTATAAGGGCATTCATCCCATTCAGGAAGTCTCCACCCTGATGACCTAATCATCTCCCAAAGGCCTCACCTCCAAATACCATCATACTGGGGATCAGGTCTCACAACACAAGTTTGTTTTGTTTTGTTTTGTTTTGGGGGGGGGGTGTACAAACATTAAGTCTACGGCCACGTGTGACCAGGAAGGGGCCGGTCTTGTTCATGTGACCCCTGGGGCCTGTTGTGCAGATGTGGTCATCCTGGATTGGCCTGTGGGATGTAGGAAACTTTCGTCAGGCCTCATGGCCAAGCTAAGTTTCCCAATCCAATCTTCTCCAGAGGCCATGATGTGCTTGTCCAGCTCCTAACAAGCCCTGAGTGTGACAAAATCCCAGGGCAGAGACAAGGGGAACCCAAACCCCACATGGTGGTCTGAAAGGAGGGCTCAGCCTGTGCCCCAGGCTTCAGTGAAGACCCACCCTGAGCCCTGAAGAAACCAGGTGCAGGGAAAGGAAGGGGAATTGGGCACCCGTATCAGAGATGTTCTTTCTGGGCCACCTCACCACCCTCTCGATTTCTCCCCACTAGCTGGTGGCCAGAAAGTCCCTGTTACCTAACAGAGGAGAGGGTGACTTAGAATGGATTCCCTGGAAACAGACTCCAGGATGAAAGTCTCATGAAGGACACTTATTGCCGAGTGGTCCCAGGAGATACACCTGAAAGGGAGGGAGGAAGGTGGAGTCGGGCAGAGGAAGGAACTGGCCACAATGCAGTGAGTGACGTGGTGGCCACCAAGGCCTCAGATGACGCCAGGAGAGCACTGGAGCCCGGATGGTCCCTTGAAATTGCCCTAAATTGAGGTCAGGGGGACCTTCACAGTCACCCCCCTCCTCCATCAGCCAGTCATTAGCTATGAGAATAGGCTACATTTTAGGCCAGGCCGTTCCTCATGGTCACAGGCAATTTTCAGTGAAGGATGTAGCTGGAAGACACGCCCAGCATGTGGGGAATGGGTGCACAGGCTCAGGAGTCCATACGGAAGGCCCAGCATGCACTACGGAAGGCAGGGAGTGGAGGAAGCCCAGCGGGATGGGGTGTCTCCTTGTCACTTCCAGCCATTACAGAGCAGCCCCACAGCCCTCCACACCTCCCAGAATCTCACAGGGGTGCAGCCTCCCCTGTCCTCAGGACCTGGTCAGCTAGCCTGTCTCCTCACAGAGCTGCTAACAGACACATCAGTCACAGCATTGCACTTTCCAGAGGCTTTGAAGCCCATTTCTGAAATGGCTATGCCGGGGAAGACGAAACGTCTTCGGATTAAAGAATCAGAGGGGCTCAAGCATCAGAACAGAGTGGGTGGTCTCACAGGTACAGAAAACTGAAGTGATTTTGTGCACCAGGAAGTGGAATAAAAAAGCCAGAATAAAAATGGACAGTGAATCTAAGCAATAAAGTCCTAGTTCCAGAATCTCGGCAATGCAAGCGTGCAGGGCCCCAGCTGAATTGGGGCAGTGAGCTCCCAGCCATGGAAGACCCACACCCAAAGCACCTCCAGGTTCAGAACCCCAACCCAAGATTGAAGAGGGTTGGTGGGGACAGCGGGGAGTTTGAAAGGGATGGCCCTGCGTGATCTTGCCCTTTCTATAATACAAATCCACCCCCTCTCTCCTACTCCTTGATTCAAAACATGCCATGCCCCAGACACACCTCAATCCTCCAATCCCCCACAGTACCGGGTGGTTCCACTCCCCTGGGCCTCTGCTCTGCCTGGAATACCTGCCTCACCTGGTGATTTCTGAGTGTCCTTAACCACCCCCCCTCCTCCTGCCCAGGTTGGTCAGACACTCCCTCTCAGAGCTCACCCAGGCCCATGCTTCCCTCAGGCATGGCTCCCTGTTAGAGTCACCTGTTCCATGTCCATGAGTTACCTGTCTACCTGTATGTCCACCTGTGTACATGAGTCAGGCTCCCAAAGGGCAGGGACCTTGTCAGTGCAGACTCCCCAGAGCACATAGGCCTGGCTTTGCCTGTACCTTGCAGCCCTGAAGCAGAAGGAATCATCAAAGATCGTCTTGTGCAGACCCCTTTTCCAGGTAAGTGGAGAAGGGAAGAGAACCAGCAATGCTGAGCCCCCACCTGTGCCAGGCCTTTTGCGGACATCATCACTGGTCACCCGCTATATCTCTACCTGGTAGGTGTTATGAGTCCTGGTCTGGATGCTCAGAGGGGCTACACCGGCCAAGGCCACCGGGCAGGTCTGGAGCAAACCAAACTTGGGATTCAAACTTGGCCCTTTCCAAGACTCCTCTCTTATCACTGTCCAACCCATTTCTCAGTGGTAGCCATGGAATGACATGCAGCAAATCCATCAAAATGGTCCCTTGTGTCACAGCTATGTATTCACATATACTGGTCACACGCCTGCCCAAGAGGGCTGCAGATCTTTGAATGTGTCTGATTCAGGAGGGAAAGAGGAAAAGCATGCCTCGGGCCACCACCATGATGTCCTGCGAGCTCACACATGTCACTCCTGCTCCCCAGCCTCATGGCCTCCCCCAAGCAAGACTCAGCACCTTCACAAAAACCTTCCCCTTGGTCCCTCGGGGACTGGGGCTCTAACCCAACCCCGGACAATGTTTCCTTGAGGCAAGGAGATTGAATGAGGGCAGCAGATGGTTCCATACGTCTATGGAACCCCATGTGGACCGTACCCAGCGGCTGCCCCAGAGAGTGTCGCCCAGTGCCAGGCTCAGGGGACCCCTTGGCCCAGGCGGACTCTCTGTGAGAGTTGAGACATCGCCTCTTTTTATAACATCCTCATTGTGCCTCGAAAGCCACCTGGCTATGGCCAGAGAGCACAGCCACCTCTTCTTGTGCATGAGGAGGCTGATCAAGAACAGGAGAGGACGGGCCGGCCGAGTGGCTCAGTTGGTTAAGAGCTCGCTCAAGAGTGCGAGCTGAGCTCTGAGCAACGGCGGTTCGATGCCCAGCCCGAGCTGAGTTGCTGTTGAGCTGCCAACAGGTGGCAGGATGGCTCAGCTTAAAAAAAAAAAAAACAGGAGAGGAAAGTATTAAGAAGGCCGACAGGGACCTGCACCTTTCAAATTAGCCCCTTTGACTGGGAAACAAATCTCCTGACCGCACTCACGGGAGAGCCAGGAAAAGCCTTGAATCTTTATATTAAACCCTGAAGGTCACAAAGCATGGCCTGTTTCTATTCAAATCACATGGCAAGCATGGTCTTTCTGAACAGAAGGACGGGGGAAGGGAGGACAGTCTGGCCCATGAAGGACCGACAGATGCAAGAAACCTCGTGTCATGATGTGAACAGCATCTTCCCTCATTGTTCTTATGTATATTTTATTCTGCGGCTTTACTGAATGTTTTCATGTAGGTCACCTCAAATCCTTTGGGGAATAAAGCAAAGCAAAAATAAATGCTTTGAATTAAAGCACAGGAGGGACCGCATTCCAGTGATGGAAGGGAGTGCTGAGGTCATCAGAGGGGGCTTTGCAGAGACACCAAATCGCCACCACAGGTGGCAACAGCTCTAGTCTAAATGTGGCTAAGCTTGCTGATGCCCACCAGTCACGTTTCCATGGTAAGCTCATCACTGACACTGGTAATCCAGCACCCAGGCAGCCTGGGTTCATGCAGACCATCTCCTTCTTCAGCTCCCCCAAGCTCGCACTGCACATAGGGGAGCGTTTCAGAGTGCGGACTCTGGAACCAGAGCGCCTGTATTCCGACCCTGACTCCCTTTCTTTCTGCCGTGTGACCTTGTGCATACTTCTAACTCCTGAACCTGAAATGGGTCAATACGGCTCCTGCCTCAACAGGATGGTTTTGATCTTGTGGATGGAAAGCACTGAGCTTGGTACATAACAAGTGCTCAGCAGATATCAGTGCAAAGGCCATGGGGGAACCCAGGTTGATCCAGAGTCACTGGACCCCTGTGTGGCCTGGACTGTGGGTTCTGTGGGATCTCAGAGCAGGGAAGGGTTGGAAAGCCTCAGGGGGACTTCACAGAGAAGCACAAGCCTGGGGAGGAAAGTCAGCGCTCCACCAAGGGGGAAGTGCACGCACAAAGGCTTGGGGACAGAGGGCACAGTGAGCGTGGAGGAGGTGAGGAGCCAGCCAGGCTCAGAGCAGGCTCTCCCGCCAGAATGTTGAAAACTAAGCAAACAGAGCAACAAGATTAATTCGCACAGGCGGACGACTCAAAGCAATGTGTATGTGACCCGAATGGTGTGTAAATACTGGAAGCAGATGAACAAGAGAATTCTTTGATTGATCCAACTGACACGGGTCCTGGAATTTATGCCTCTTGCTTGTGTTTAAAGAAACAAAATTAGGATTCTGCCAGAGAAGGAGGCATTCCTGGTTTTGGCAAAGATTAAAATCTTAGCACCCAGTGTGCCCTCAATAAATTGCTGTGGGAAGGAGGGAGGAAGGGAGGTACAGAGGGAGGGAGGGAGGGAGGGAGAGAGGGAAGGAGGGAGGAAGGGAGGTACAGAGGGAAGGAGGGAGGGAGGGAGGGAGGGAGGGAGGGAGAGAAGAGGGAGGGAGGAATCGAGAGTTCATTAATACAGGTGCACCCCTCTTGCCTGGGAGTTGGAGGGTGATTGTAATTCTCATCAGCTAGAGCTTGGCTCCCTGAGGAGACTGAGACTGTTCTCACTGGTGTGTTAGGTTAATATTGAACTTCAGCAGAAGGCAGGACCTTCCAGGCTGGGAAGCTCCAAGGTTAACATTGCCAGGACCTGGCTGTGAACACTTGTAATTCTGAATTAAATCTTGAAAGAGGGGAAATTGGAGTGGCAGGGCAAGGTCAGGAAGCCTCTCCAAGCTGAAGGAGAAACAGAGAAATGGAGACACACAGTACAGGGACCCTGGCTTCCTGCCCAGGGCGTAGGGTAGGGCTGGCGGGAGGGGGATGCACTCTCCTCCCTTAGTCTATGCTATGGGTTGTGTCCTCTGGGTTCCCTGGTCCCTCAATGACCATTCCTCAAGCATCTCACTTCCTTTTGCCCTCCATCCCTAAGGGGCATGCCCCCTTCGCCCCCCACTGCAGCCCCCATCCACCCTGCTGCAAACTAAAATGTCCAACAATGCACAATTATTGAGCACCTACTGTGTGCCTGGCCCTGAGCTAAGTACGTTTCATACACCACCTCATTTGCTCCCCATAGCAACCCTCCTGAGAGGGTATTACAAGTCTGTTTTACAATTAAGAAAACTGAGGTTCATAGGTCCAAGGTCACCTCGCTGGGAGAGTCAGAGCTCGGTCTCCACCTGTGACTCCAAACCTGTGCTCTCAACCCCACTACAGTCATTCTTACACAAGCATCAGGATGTATGCATGCATCACCCGTACTACTGTTTACTTAATATTGTTTTAACTGACCCCATTTATTTTTAACTTAAATAAACTGGTATTTAAAGGAAACAGCACATCACTACGATATGTGTAAAAATAGTATCAAAAATAACCAGGAATGAAAACAATGACTGTCAAATGCCAGTGGATACTTTGCCTGCTGAAAACACCCGCCTCAGTCCTGCTTGCCCTTCATTCCAAAGGGAGATTGGCAAAAGCCAGAGGGCTCACTGGCACCACACTGCCTGCTTCCCCAAGACAGGATTGATGGGGATCCTAAAGCGTGTCCCTGTCTCACCCTGTGACCCAGCATTGTAAACACGGTGTCTGGGCCCCTGATAACATCCCGATATGACCCACCTACCCTCCGTGACATTTGGCCACCTCTGAGGGAAACACTGTCCCCTCCTGTCCTGGAACCGATCCATCCCCAGCGCTTCAATGTCCACTCTCTGGGGCTCCTTCAAATACTGTCCACCTCTGCCAGGCAAGTCAGCAGCCACGCTGGCCGCATCCCAGGCCTGCTTTGGAAATTCCAGATGGAAAAGCCACTGATGCAGAACATTGTCCTTTGTAAGGACCTTGGCTCCCTCTAGTGGCAATCTGAGGCCGTGGGGCCTGGCAGGGATGTGGCTCCAAGTAGAAGAGGAGAGTCAGGGCCACCTGGGCCTGGCTCCAGCCTGGGACACCTCCCACTGGGCATACAATGGAAAGCACCCTGGGTGCCCACGGAAGCTTCACGAGCTCAGCATTTGCATATTTGTGAAGGTTCCCTTCCTTCACAAAGGACTGTCCTAAACCATGCTTTAAATACTGTCTATGAGCTGGAAATCAATTGACATTATGTGAGCTTTAAAAGTGCTCCTAGAAGCTCTGTTTCCCAGTTTCCCATATCTAAATAATTGATAGTCTTTAATAGCTATTGTTGAGCCCACGACAGCCACTTATGAAGGCACTTCTCAGAGTTTTCTGCCTCCTTTTGCCCTGGAGATAAGGGAGAAAGTTTGCCGGTTTTCAGTAATAACAGTGTTTTTGAGCAATCTGGGCCCCGTCACAGGCCTGAGCCTCCCACTGCCCGGCAGGTTGGGAGGGAAGCACAGACCTTCACCAGCGTCGTCCTCCTCGTCCAAGCCAGCCCTGTTCCAGCCTCCTACTCTAGGGAGCCATGTGGGTGGCCAGTGAGCCTAGTCCTGGTAGCTTATGCAGGCTGAGCCTGGGAGGGGCGGGGGACAGTTCCTGGCAGTGGCACAGCACAAAAGACCCATAAAACAACTCCTTGGGGAGAAATTGCCTTTGAATGTTAGCTCCTTAACTGCCTAGTGGGCTCAGCCTGGAAAGCCTGACAGAGGCTGATATTTATTTAACTAGAGCAGCGACAGGAAGGCCTTCCCCAAGAGGCACATCTGACCAAGGTCTGCCTGGCCCCATTGCCGCTATGGGTGGAGGGAGGAGGTGTCAGCGCACTACTGATGGTTTTCCTGGGAGACAGCCCCCACGCCCCTGCCTTGCACTAGCTGGGTGTCCAACAGCCGGCTGCTTCCAGAGGCAGGGTGGGGTTCGCAGCACCACAAAGCATTAGTGGGGACTGGGTCTACATCCAGGAAGCCACCCCTCACGGAGTAACTGCACACCAGGTACTTTCTTTACATGCAGTTGGCATTTAACCCCCAAATGACTCCATGCCAGAGGCTGCCATTGCCCATAGTTCAGACATGAGACTTTGGCTTAGAGGTTGAAGGGTTTATTTGAAGAGCAGAAGTCCAGAGGCGGAGGCAAACCCATGTCCATCTGACCACATAAAACTCCCAGGTACCAACAGGCCCTGTCCGCTCCTCTCCCACCTCCAGCCTCCCTTACCTCCTTCATCTCATGCCTCTGCACCCAGATTCACCACTGGCTTACCCCAAAGCCACCTCTGGGCTCAACACATGGAAACATCTGTTCCCAATCAGATAACTGGGTCCCACTGGTTGCCATCCATGGGGCATGATGTTTCCTCCAATAAACTCACCAATTTGCCCGTTTTGAATGGTGATTGTATTGTGTTATTGTGGTCATAACTGCTTTCTACTTATTCATATGTCACAGCCCACGATCTCTCAGCAGGTCCCCTGGGTGAGAGATAAGATATGCCCTCTACCCCTGTGCCCTCTACCCCATGCCCTCCCCCTATGCCCTCTGCCCCTGTGCCCTCCCCCTATGCCCTCTGCCCTGTGCCCTCTACCCTGTGCCCTACCCCTGTGCCCTCTGCCCTGCACCCTCTGCCCTGTGCCCTCTACCCCTGTGCCCTCTGCACTGTGCCCTCTGTCCTGGGTCAGCCCTTATCGTCTCTCTCCTGGACTGATTTTGGGAAAAACGTCCCACAGGCCTCACATTAAAGCAGCTCCCCCCATCTGACCCCCACCATCCAGCCTCTTAACAACTGTCACTTAATCCCAGGCCCTCCCCATATTCAAATCCTCCTGAAGCTCCCATCGCTTTCAGGATAAAAGCCAAGCTTCTTACTTGGCATGCCCAGTATTCTATGATCTCATCTACTGACCTCTCCAAGCTCACCTCCCAACACCCCTACTGCCCACCAGTGGTGCCTGTCCATAGGCTCTTCCCTGGACACCATGTATTTCTCATCTCCTTTCCATTGGGCTGTGTACCTGGGAAAAGGCTATTCAGCTTGCAGACTCTGGTTCAAGTGCTGGTCCTCTGAGATGCCCCTGGGGTCCCTCTTCCCTCCATCCTCAGGCAGAGAAGCAGGGCTCTCTGCAGGGTCCCCCTCCTCAGTACCTAGTGTGTCCACCTGCCGGGCATGCTTTCCATTCTAATGACTGGGGTGCACGTGTCTCCCCTGGCCTGTGCGCCCCTAGAAGGCAGGGCAATGCTTGATTAATGATAGTGTCTGGGAGCTGAAAGCAGGCACTGGGAGTAGTGAGGCGAAAAGATTTTGTGATGAGTGAGCGAGTAGGGAGATGGCACTGCAGTGATTCAAGCAAGATTGGTGGGGAGAGCCAGGATAAAGTCACCTGTCTATAAATTTGATGACTCCATCTCCAGACTGGCTCGTCCCAGTAACTATGGGTGAGTCATTTGACCTTTCGCTAGCCCTCAGTTTCTTCATCAGCAAAATGGACCCAATAGCAACAAATTGCCAGAAGCCAATGAGACAACACAGGCCCTCTATGAGAGTCACAGATATTCCACCCAGTTTTGTGGGTTGTTTCCATGGGTGGGGCGGTTCTAAGGAGCATGGTGCCAGAGGCTCATGTTAAACTGAGCTTTCAAAGATGAGTAAAATGTAGGTGGATGGATGGAGAGGGGAGGAAATCTGTTCCAGTTAGAGAAAATGATCTGGGGAGACCTTAGCAGGAGGGAAAAGGACAAAGGAAATAAGCCCCTTTGCAGCACCTGCTATATACTTGGCACATGACATTCTCTCACTTCACATTCCCAAGAATCATCTATAATCAAAGGTGAGGGGGTCACAGTCAATTTCTGCTCACCAATGACACCTTTAAGAAAAATGAATAAACCAGCTACAGGCTGGAAAAAAAAATTCATATCCAGAAAACATAAAGTAAAAGGACAATCAACCTGTGACTGTTCAAGTGGGCAAAAGCCTGGAACAGACAAGTCACAAAAGAAAATATAGGGATAGCCAATACACATATGAAAAGTAAGCTCTGGATCATCAGTCATCACGGAAATGCAAATTGAAAACAAAACGAGATACCACTACTTGTCCACTAGAGCCACTAAGATAAAAAAGATCAATGCCACCAAATGTTGGCAAGAACATGGAGCAGCTAGAACTCCCTCACATTGGGAGAGTGTGTGACATGGCACAACCACTTTAGGAAATGTCTGGCAATTATCAAGGTAAACACACACCTACCTGTAACCCAGCCATTCCACCCCAAGTATCTGCCCACGAGAAATGAAGCTATATTTCCACACAAAGCTTTTTATGTGAATATTCATAGCAGCTTTATTCATAATAGTCCCAAACTGTAAGTTACCCAAATATCTATCAGTAAGTGAACGGATACCCAAATCACGGTGTCTATACAATGGAATACTACTCTGCAATAAAAGTAATGAACTATTCACATGTGCAACAATGTGGATAAATCTCAGAAACATTGAGCTGAGTAAAAGAAACAGCATATAAAAGTGTATACAGTGTATACAAAGTACTATATACTGTATAATTCCATTTCTGCAAAGCTCCATGAGCGACACTATATAGTGGGAAGTGGGGAGTAAGGAACAAAACAGATGTGGAAATGGGCACCAGTAAAAGAGGGCGGGCTGTGACAGGTGCTCAGAATTCAAGACAAACTGCAGCAGGAGCACAGAAGGAGAGGGGGTTGCCTCCAGCTCAGGAGGCTGGCAGCCATCAGAGGACGCTTCCTGGAGGAGGCAGCATTTCAGCTGCACCTGGAGAAGCAGGTGCACTGTGCGTGTGTGGAGTTGAGGGAGCAGATACTCAAGGCAGAGGAAAGAACAGGAGCAAAGGTGCAGAGAAGATGGGTCTATTCGAGAGCAGGATGATTCATTCACATGCTCAACAAGTAGTCTATCCCAGTCACCGAGGGTACGTGAAGGGAGAATGACTGAAGGGATCCTGAACGCCCAGCCACATGCGATCCAGGCCCAGAGCAATGGGGAGGTACGCAAGGATACTGAGCAAGTGATTGGGAAGGTGCACATGTCATATACAAGAGCAGAGCAAGTGGCTCGAGATGCTGACAGTGGGCAGAGAAGGCGGGTCTGGTTAGGATGATGCTGAGGTTTGTCGCCCTGCATCCCCTCACCCCTTGAGCATCACCACCACCACCCCACCATACCCCATCCCCTACCCCATCCCACCTCATCCCCCATCCCCACCACCCCTGTCTCCTTCAACTAGACCAGCAGACTGAGGAAGTAGCCCCACATCCTCAAGACAGTGGGATGAGCTGCCTAAGTCACAGCCCAGTGACCTGTACCAGATTTAAAATCGTCACTTCTTAATTCCTATGAATTATCATTGTTCTTTTTTTCTCTCTCTCTCCACTCATTTACTTGATGTCTTTGACACCCTGCTCATCAGAGAGAAAAATCATTTGCAAACAGAACAGCACAGCAGCTTAGCATATTTGAGCATTAAGAGAATGAAATTGACTAAAAAGGAAGAGCTTATTTCAAGCAAATTTGGCACCAGCACACACACACACATGCACACACACACACATGCACATACACACACACACACACACACACACACACACACACACACACACCCTTTGCAGAGCTTAGTCCTCTCCTGGGAAAACAGCCCCACCCTGGGAGAGCCCACATCCACGGAGGGCCCACAAAAGGCTCAGAGAACAGGAGGGGTGTGGAAAGTGCTCCCAGGGACCAAGGCAGCCTGGCTCCTGCCTCTCCTCAACCCCAGAGACTCTCTCGGTGAGCCTCACAATTACCTGGACGGCTGGATGACAATGCAGATCCCCAGGTCCCCAGACGTACTGCATGCAGATCTGAGGTGGGGCCTGAGAATCTGCATTAACAAGCTGCCCCAGGTATTCCATAATGCCCATGCAGGCCTGGCAAGCCCAGTCCAGCCCCGGCCTCCCCATTGGAGGGACTGGCCTTCCGTCTTCCCTTGGGCCCACTTCCGGGACCCCTGCGGGTCCCTAACTATAGCCCCCAATGTCTCCTCATTCTAGAAGTCCTGCTCTGGGGATGAGATTTCAAGCCCTGCGGCACAAGGTTATGGGAAATTCTATCTCCACTTCTTGGGGTAGGGCTGGGAGTGCCCCTGCGTGTAGGCTGGGCCAATAATACTCTGGGCCTCAGGACATTCTTTAAAAAAAAAAAAAAAAAAAAAAAAACCGCGTCTGCTACAACAATCTTTATTTTATTTTATTTTTTTGAGGGCAGTGTCACTGGCCCTCATATGTGGGACCCGAACTGGGGCCACTGGCTTCCCAAGCCAGCGCTTAACCACCGCGCCACTCGGCCGGCCCAGGACATTCTTATTACCTTGAGTTCCTCCTAGCCTGCTGTTCAAACTTCCCTTCCACATCTAGGGGGCTGGGCCCAAGATCCTTAGCTTCATCAAGTGTCCCTTTACAAAGCCCATCTCTCCCAGTTCCAGCTACCTCTCCCTTCCCCCCAAATCCTATGAGGGGTGCACCAGAAACCCTACACCCTTCCCAGTCTGGGGACCCTCCTCCCAGGGGCTACTTGAGCCTCCTCCATGTCTACACTGCCCTCCACCCCCCCCCTCGTCTGTTCTGGACACAGAGGTAGGGGAAAGGCACGTAGAAACAGGTAAACATTTCCTTAGAAACTCTCCCTGCACACTGGCATATCTATATTTCCTTCTGTTATTAAGGAGGTTTTAAATTAATAAACTCCACTAATTTCAAATGAGTGGCTTAAAATGCAATACCATTTAATACTCTGAATACAATAAACAATAATGAAACAAGGACTCTTCATTTGTTAACGGTCTGCCACACACCAGGCCCTGTAATAGATGCTCCCTGTACAGGAACAGGTCTCATTCCTAGCTGCAGCCTGGAACTGCCTGACAGCTTTTATAAAATGTCAGTGTCCAGGCTCCACTGCCCAGAAATTCTAATGAAATCTGCCCAGGTCAGACTCAGGTGGACCCAGGCCTTGGCCCTTGCATTGTCACCCTGGCAATTCTAAATGTACAACCAGGATTGAGGATGCTTACCTTGGTTCTGGCCAGGGCCCGTTGAGGTGGGTGGTGTTGGTGTCTCCATCATGCAAATGGGGACACTGAGGCCTGAGGAAGATGTGGAGGGAGGAGGAGGGGACGCAGGGCCAGGGGGTACCCAGACCAGGTAAGTGGCACAGCAGCAAGGGACGGCCAGTCGGGATCTATCTAAGCAGATCCTGCCTAAGAGTGAGGATGCACGGTGTAGCCTTGGGCCATTCATAGCAAGTCACCAGTAGGTGGCTACAGGTAGAGGAAACAGGGTCCAGCCAGCAACAGAGGAGAGAGATGCCCAGGCAGGCGTCCCTGCCTATGCATCAACCTCCCCATGGCTCTGACTGGAAGGCCCCCAAGATAAGGAAAACGTGGCTTTCTCTCCTTCCCCAGAGCCAGGCTACAGCAGGAGCAGGAGATCAGAGCTGGCTAGATGGGGCTGGCCGGCTGAGGAGGGAAGTAAGACCAAACGTTAGAAAGGACCAAACTTTGCAATTAAAAAAAAAGGATACACACACACACACACACACACACGCACGCACACACGCACGCGCACACACACTGGAGGGGGCTAGTTCTCCTGGCCCCGAATCATCCTGCTACCATTCCCACAACTGGCAGCGGAGTAACAGCGTGGACATATAATTAGCCGGGGTGATTACGTTATCATGTGTGACCCACGCTGATGAGATGCCTGGGTCTGTGAGAAAACCTCCCTGAGACCAAAAAGGCAGTGAAAAGATGGCAGGGCAGGGCCCCGGCGGAGCCTCTGGACCTCTCAGAGTGGCCAAAACACTCCCAGGCCATCCCCCACCCACCGCCTCCCATTGGCCTGCGTGTCTGGGGGAGTAATCGTCCTTTGCATCTGACGAAGTGCGCCCCGCTGATCCCTCCGCCTGTCAGGCCTGACCTCCACTCCCCCTGAGCCTCATTCCAGGGCCAGCCTCAATACTTAATATTCCCCATCAGGCACTCGGAAGACGTCCTGCCTGTTAATGAATTCAGGGCACTTTGGGATTCTAAGCAGCTGGTTATTTCCAAGCAGCATTTTGCACAGTCCAGCGGGCTGAGACCAGACAGACCTCGGCTATCAGAGCAGCTTTTCTGGGTCTGCCAGGGTTAGGGCAAGTTGTTGCCCAAAACTACCACCATGGAATTGAGCCTTGCAGGTTGGGGGAGGGATGCTGGGTCTCCCTCAAGGGTACCTAAATCATGATTCTCAAAGTATGTCCTATGAGCCACCCATGTCAGCCACAGTGCTGGTAAAAATGCAGATTCCAGGGTCCAGCCCTGCTGAATCGCTGAGGGGGGGAGGGGGTGCTGAGAATATGTACATGAATTTTTCATAAGTTTCCCAGAGGGCTTTGATTCACACAGAAGTTTAGGAAGCTCTAGTCTGAGGACATGGTTAGAGGGCACGCAGTCATCAGTGAGAAGAACCAGGTTGTTCAGAGGCCCTGGTGCCAAGTTCCTGCAATATGCCAGACCCTTTACATGCACAATCCCATCTATGCATTACAACATGGAGAGGGGTGGGGGAGGGGGCCTCCATCTCCATTTTGCAGTTTAGGAAACTGACGGTCACAAAGGTTCAGGTTTCAGCTCCAAGGCGTTACTTCCCCCCAGAGGCAGTGACCACTGTGTTAGCTTAGCTCCCTGTCACTCCCTGTCACAGGACTGGTCCAGTACCTGAAATTGTTCAAAATTATTTTGTTTAGTGGTGTGTGTGTGCGCCCATAGTGCCCTTGACAATCCTGTTTGTCGCTACGACCCCAGCACCCACCACTGAGCCTGGCACCCAATCAATATGCCCTGAAGGGTGGAGGCATTGGGGTCAGGTGCACACCCAGGTTTGGTGACTCCAGAGCTGTCCTGAGATGGTGGCCCAGCAAAAAGCCATGGGTAGGATGGGACACGAGTCAGTAGGCATCACCTCCACCTTCAAGGCGTTGCCAGCCAAGGAGCAGGTTTAGAAGATAAAGCAGGCAGGGTCTCACTTCTGGTTATGCAGAGCCCCCAGCAAATGAAGGTCAGGCATGCCCCACACACACACACCCTCTCTTCCTCCCTCCTCTTCCCAAGGGTAGAATTCTTCTCCATGGGGGCTTGGGGGCTGAATCCCGCTAAGACCAAGGTCAGTCAACACCCAGACTTCCAGGGTTCTGGAAGGCTCTTGCTGAGCCGGACGGGGCCAGGGAGGAATGTGGGCAAACAGCCCAGTGACGTCCATCAGCCAAAGACAATTGCAGTTGAGCCTCTTTCTGGGAGAGGCTAATATCTATGCTGCATGTTGAGCAGCTGTGGCAGCTGGTCCACAGCGATGCCTTCAGACCTGAGGGCCGGCACCTGCTTGGGCCCAGCAAATGAACTTTTAATAGGCAGCAAATGAACTTGTCGAGACGGATCATTCCACAGCCGAAGACCAGGCCTGTGAGGGTGGTGGCAGCCCAGGGACAGTGGCTTCATGGCACAGCTGTCCCCAGTAGTCCCGACTCCTCCTTCTGCTTGGTAATCTGCTTGGCCCATGGACCCTTCAGTCCAAACCCCATATACTCATATTTTGGGTCTGGGCTGAGAACCACTGCGGAGCTAAAATGGCAGCTGTCAGGGAAAGCTTAACACCAACAGGAGGAGGGCTGCTCTGGGGGAGACAAGGCAGAATAGGGCCTAACCAAACTTAAATAGACAAGCTTATGGCTCCAAAACCAGGGGGGCATCACCCCTTCCCCCCACTCGGGACTCCGGGTCAACAGGAGTCTTCATTCTCTGTTCCTCTCTGAACAGCCTGCAAGGAAAAGTCCCTGCTTCAGGGGAAACTGTCAGAGGTCTTAATGCGGGTTTCCAAACCCAAACCCTCCTGAGAGGCTCCCCCAGACAGCACCACTGGGCAGGCTCAGCATCAGTCACTGACGGATGTCAGGAACCCACCCTCATCCCCGCCACGCCCCTGTCCAAAGGACCCTGACATCCCTATAGACTCCCCAAGCCCCCAGCCACCCCTTCCCACAGCCCTGACCACAGTGGCCTTGGCCAGTGCAGGCAGGATGAGCAGGGTGAGGGGGCTTGCCAAAGCTCTCACTAAACTGGTACAAATTAGGAAAGCTCTGACAAAGTGTGAGTTCACTGAAGCTGCCATGCCAAAGTGCCACAAACTGAGTGGCTTACACCATAGAAATATATTGTCTTACAGTTCTGGGGACCAGAAGTCTGAAATCAAGGTGTTGGCAGGGTTGGCTCCCTCTGAGGGCCACAAGGACACCAGTCATATTAAATTGGGACCTATGCTAAGGGACTCATTTTAACTTGATCACCTCTGTAAAAGCCCAGTCTCCAAATAAGGTCACATTCTGAAGGACTGGGGTTGTTCAGATGCCAACATCTCTCATTTTGGGGGGTGGGACACAATTCAACCCATATATCACCCCAAGACCAAACCACCTTAATAACGGAACCGACAAAGATGCAGGGGTTGAACTTGGCACTGCCGTTTACAGCTAAGCAGGTCTCCGGTCAGGAAGCCGGCCCCCAATTACAGAGGGCCTCTAACAGTTTTTGTGGAAAATCGAAGATCTGGGGTTTAAAGTTTGCTGTGGGAGTCCTGCATTGTGTTTTACACTCACGTATTTATTTTTCTCGCAAAATAGCCTTTCTAGAAGGATTAATGGCTTTATTTGTGTTCCTAATTGAGAGTGGGCACAGTCTTTTGTGTGGATTTGGCTCATGAGAACTATACCTGTGAGGTCTACATGGGCTCATTTTCAGAGAAGGTGAATAAAGTCAAGCACTTATAAAAATCATAGATTACGGCTGGCCAAGTGACTCAGTTGGTTAAGAGCTTGCTCAAGAGTGCGAGCTCTGAGCAACAGGGTTGCCGGTTCGATTTCCAGCCTAAGCTGAGTTGCCACTGAGCTGCCAACAGGTGTCAGGATGGCTCAGCCAAAAAAAAAAAATCGTAGATTACAACTCTAAGTAAACAACCCATTTTCTACAAACATGTTAACAAATTCAGTTTCCTGTAACAAATATTTGTCTGAAATGTAAAAGTCTATAGTTCTTGGAACTATTAAAATAAACTCTTCATATTTCAGGAATGTTCCTTGCCCCCTTAGGAAATGCGCATGGACAAAAAGTCAACTTTATGATGACAAGATACAGAATAAATATGGATGTAACTTGGATGTCATGGTAACTTGTGTGTAAATATTTGCTGCACTTCTCTTGTCTATCTAATTAAAGGCTAATGGCTAATCCCAGGTTTGGCATTCTCCGAAGTGCTTGTACGCCCTCCAGGCACCTGTTACCGAAGCTTGCGGCCTCTGGCTTCAACTTAATTTTAATCCAGTCTGATTTTAAAGTGTTTGGAGTTTATAATTTTTAATTCTGCATACCTTCCAGGAAATGCTCCCAGGGCCCCTTTTAGAACTCATGACTTTGAGGCAGTCTTGGGGCAACTTAAATAAGACAAAGCCTGGTTCCCGGCCTGGGCTTGAATTCCAGCTCTGCCCTGCACCGCCCACATGGTTTTGGAAACAGTATGCTAACTTTGTTCACCTCTTTCAGCCTCAGTTTCCTCATTTGTAAAATGGGAACAATAATACCAGTTCCACTAGGTTGTTGTGAAAATCGAGTTAATATATGGGTGCCGGATGCTGTGGTGGACCTCCCACTTCAGAAAGTCTCACTCCCCCAGCTGCTGGGCGTGCTGCCAGGAGATGGCCTTCAGCTGCCAGCTCTCTCTGGGAGATTGCCTCGGCTGCAAAAATCCGCCTTGGCCCAGGTCACACGTCCTCCCAGGGGTGGCCTGTGTCAATGACGTATGGATGTAGGCGTATAAAGGCCAGTACCCTTGTCCCCGCTCAGGCAACTCTGTAGGGCCATCCCTGCTCTAGCGCTTCCTATGGGGCTAACGGACCCTCTGCCCCGAGTCTGCTGCCTACCCGTCTCTTCCCCGATCCCGACACCCCACCCCTCCTCCTTCACGAACATCCTGCACTCAGATCTGCTTCCCCAGCAAGAAGAACATGTGACACTATGTAAACTGCTCAGAAAAGAGCCTGGCACATGTAGTAAGCATTATTTAAGTGCTTGTTAAACAAAAACTTAAAAGATGTAGTAACCACAGGATCTCCTTCAAGCCTTAGGGGTCAAGTGGCATCTGGATCCAAATTTGCCTTAGAGCAGAGACTTTGGGGGGCATCTCAGAGTAGGAAGGAGGACACATCATCAGACTGCCGGCTTCCAGGCCAAGGGGCTCCACCCCAACTCCCTGGGGAGGAGTAAGGAAGTGAAGATGTGGGGCAGCTCTTCCCCTCCCTGCCCTGGAAGCTGTCTGGCGAAGACTGGTGGTGGAAGATGTGGACCTTTCTTCCTGAACTTTTCAAATTCTATTTTGATATGAGATCTCTGGATGCTTTCTACTACTGCAGTTCCACGTGGTCCCAGAGCCAAAACATCTGGGACAAACAGAAAAGAAGAATTTAGGCCAAAGTAGAACAGACATCTGGGATAGCCCTTAGGCAGAAGTACCTACGGCAGGATGTAAGTTTTTCATTTAAAATTTCCAAATGCCCAGCTTTTAAAGGGTGTGTGTCTCTCCACTGAACTATGGGGCCTGCTTGCAGTCAAAGGATAAAAGCACTGGCCATGTAGACCCTGAATGCTACCACCTCTCAACTTGGACAAGTGTCCATCATTCCCCCCTCAAAAAGCAGACATCAAGGGCATGAGACTGGTACTTTGCTGAGAAAGGGCTTTAGATGCAGTGGAAGCCCAGAGAGGGTAAACATTACTTCTGTCTGGGGCAGGGAGGGTAGACTTCCGAGAGGAGGAGACGGTCAATGTGGGTTTTGAAAGATGAGTAGAAGTTCTCCAATCACAGAGTGCAAAAGGATTTCTAGGTAAAAGAAACAGAATATCCACTGACACATAGATATAAACAAGCAGGAAATGTTCAAGAAAAGTTGAGGTGATTTGGTTTGGCTGGATCTTAGAATGTTTGAGAAGAACGGGCTTGAGAAATTGAGGAATCACACGGACGCCTGATCACAGGTGGCCCAGATTCCCAGGTCAAAGAACTTGAATCTCATTCTGAAGACAATAGGGCACCCACAGGGGACTGGCCAGGCCAGACATGCTTTTGGGGAATATAACTCAGGTGGTGTGTGTGGGAGATAAGGTGAAGGGCTCACCTGGACACAGGGCACGTCTTTCCAGTTGGGGCTGGTCAACTCAGAGGTAGCAGCCTGGGCTTTACTCATCTGAGTGAAAGCCAGGAGATAAAATACAGGTTTCTAAGAGACTGAGGTGCACAGCTGTGGTGTGCAGGTGTTTGGGTTCGGTCTGGTTACTTAAATGAAATTCTCACTGCCTCTCCTTGTTTTGTATCAACATCCGAGGTGGCCCCAAAGTAAACCAATGATCCAGGGACTTGTTCCTCCAATGGCAGGCGCTCAGCCACGAGCCACAGCTGGAGAGCCCATTTCTCAATGGAATTTTCAGGCATAAAAAGACCCATATCTTCCAGGATGATTTTGTTGGTGCTGAAAATATGCCAGGTCTTAGCAAAGTGCTGTCAAGGAGATGGCTGTCTTAAAGTGGGTTCTCTGGAAATACACTCTGGGATGGGTATTTGCTCATAGAAGGTTTATATCAAGGAGGGCTCCTGGGAGGTTGACCTGGAAGGAAGAGAGGAAGGCAAGGTTGTCTGGGCAGAGAGAGGAGCTGACCCGAATGCAGCCAATCCTACGAGAGCTCTGGAGCTGGGAAGGCCCCAAATCGAGGAAAGAAGGCAGGCCTTGGTATCCCGTGCATCAGCCACTCATTGGCCACAGACTTCTATCTGGGAGGAGCATAATGTTGCAGGAGGAAGTTCCCACCAGCTGAGGGCAATCCCCAGTGAGTGATACGGCTATGAGCTGTTATGCTCAACAGATGAAGGATGGATATATGAATCTGGAGGGGGAACTGAGCCAAGCAACCCAACATCCACCGCAGTGGGGGCCTAAATCAGCCTCCTGGTCCATGGGTCCCCAAAGAACACAGACTATAGAGCCATAGCGAGATTCAGGGACAGGCCATGTTCAGGGCAGAGAACCATCAGCCCAATTCAAGCCATGAACTGTGGCCTCTGCAGCGGTCTGGGTCAGGAAAGTGGTAACCAAGCTCAGAGTCTGCCTCGATGAACAATGACATCAGGAGCCCATGAACAGCCACAAGGCCCAGCTGAAGACCCAAGATCTCGCCAGAGAGCCAGCTCTATTGCAGACAATCTACATGCATGGTCCATCCATGACATTTGATGACAAATGTCATCAAATTTTTAGATTGATTAAATATAAATCAAGGTACCACCAGACTCAACTGTTAAACTTTTTAAAAATGCACATGACCCCCAGGTTTCTGCTTCAGAAAGTCTGGGATGGGCCTAGCAATTCCCAGAAGAGACCAGGACTGCATTTTGCTTCCCATTGCCTCTCCGATGTCACCTGGCATGTGGTGACTCAATAAATATTTGAATGAATGAATCAATCAATCAATCAGTACTTTGGTATTCTGTTCCCTAGTTCAAGGTCACACCTGAGCACTGCCTAGTGGATAGTGGAGCCTTTTTCTTATCTTTTCTGAGTACAAACTCATTCCCAGATTCCAGTCTCCTACATTGAAAAAGAGGAGGGTGAAGAAAAATATCATTTCTTAGCAAGGAAAACCTCTCTGTGACTGCTTTCCCTCTTCAAATGCTTAAGCAAGAAGATGTTGTTCAGAGAGAGATTAAAAGCATAAAACCCAGCATCCATGTCCCCAAATAATTTGTTTCTTTTCTTTTCTGTACAAGAAGAGAAGAGATGGTACAAGTGGCTGGAAGCCCCAGCAGCTAGAGAATGGGCGCTTGGGGAGACACAGGGAAAGGAAGGTGCCCACCCAGCAAGGAGGGAACAACTGCCACGTGGGGTTGGGAGAGGGGATGGGTTAGGGCACTGTCCCGGGACCCCAATGCCGAGCCAAGAGCTGATGCATTCCAGGCTGTGAACCCTGGGAAAGTCCACACAACCTCTCTGGGTTCACCCTGCTCCCCAAGGACAGTTATTTTAGCACAGCGGGCAGCACACAGGGTGCCCTGGTAGAAGTTGTTAGATCCCACAGACATGTTGATGGTGGAGCTGTCCAGGGACAGCAGACAGGAGCCCTGGCCCTGTCCCACAGGTATACAGCTGTGGGGTGGCCCCTGACTCACTGGGCCACATTTTCCCCCATGAGGAGGGGGTGAACGGAACTGTCCCTGAGATCCCCACTTGGCTGAGTGTGTGAGCTCTGCCCTGTGGAGCAGGTGTAGATGAGGTGGCCACCAGGAGGCCTATGAGTGACAGATGTCTAAAGCCCAGGAGAGGCCAGGGAGCTGGAGCTGTGTCCCCCAACGTAGACACAGGCTCATGTGACGCCTAGAGAGACCCCGGCTTCCCACAGGCAGTCGGATAAGGTCTTGGCCCCATCCTCCATTAGGTAGGTGACCAAGTCATGTCTGACAGAAGGAGTTTGTCTCCCATTCCCCTTCCTGCAGCCTGGCACTGCCCAGCCCACTCTCCACCCCACAGTTCACCTAATAGTAAGAACACGTTTTACTTTTAACTCAAGGGGAAGGGAAGCAGATCCTCTTTAGCACAACAAGGTTTGTGAGAAATGCTAGCAAGAGCTCTGATGGTTTTCAGATATTGTGCCCTAAGGCAGGCACACCTAAGGGGTTCTCACACACACCACTGTCCTCCTCCATCAAGGCTTCCCCACTGCCACCCAGCAGAGGAACTACAGGAAACCCCACTCAGAGCTCAGCTTGGGAAAAAGTGGGAACTTAGGAAGAGGGGGATGCAAGACTCAACATGATGGAGGGACAAGACAGGCCAGAAACATTGTACCACAGTCAGGAGGAGAGGACATAGGCCCCACACCCGAGAACAGAGCCTGGGGAGACACCCAAGGGACCAGAGAGGTCACCCCAGCCGTGTGTGTGAATCATCAGGTGTAGTCTCCTGAAACTGGAGTGAAAATGTTCGCTCTCTGTGAATTTTTCTGTGTGTTGGGCTCCACCTTCCTTCCACTAAAGGACAAAACAAAGTACTTACTGAGCACTTCCTGTGTGCCGCCTCACCCAGCTTCTGCCACGAGGGTCCTCCGCCATATTCCAGAGACTGCTTCCCCCGTCCTGGGTCTTTCCTTGCCCCATCGCCCCCCTCCCCCGCCATGGTCCCATCCCCATTCTCCCTGCTAAACCCCCAGGGCCTTCACAGCTGCAGAACTACCTTTTCATGCTGCCCCCTGACCACTCAGGCCTCCTTTATCTGAATGCTTAGTGCTTTCTAAATATTGACCACCTTGCTCACTGTGCAAGACACTTGCACAGTCAAAATCGCATCCAACCTTCATACCAAGCTTTTGAATCTAGCTGTAGAATTATTCCCACTTTTTAGATGAGGACACTGAGGCCCAGCGCAGTGACAGTGAGCAGCCATTGTGGCTGGAGGAGACTCAGGTCATGCACTCCTCCTCAATTTCATCACCATCTCCATTCCCACTGCCTGAGAGGTAAAGAGACCATGCAAGCTGGCATGATAAGCTGGAAAGAGCACAGACTTGGGAATTAGGCAGACCTGGGTTCGAATCCTGACTGCTACCCAAAGGCTTTGTGATCTCGGTAAATGGCCTCGTCTGGCAGGGACTCAATAGTCTCCCCTATAAATTGGGGGTCAATGGTCACCCAGCCCCATCAAGTAGCCAAAAGGGGACGATGAGGTTGTGTGGACAAAGCTCCTTGCACTGGAGTCAAAAGAGATGGCATATTGTCATCAACACTGTGATGGTGTGTCACAAAAGAGGAAACTGAGGCCCAGAGATGCCAAGTCACTTACCCAAGATCCCATGGCAGTTAGGCAGGCCGACTTGGGTCTTGAGACTCCAAGTTGAAGACTGTTCTTTTCCCCCTCTAACTCTTGCTGAACTTGGTTTTAAAAAAAAGGCAGGCTGAGCAGCCCAGAGCCCAACTTCTGCAGAGACCAACAACAAGCAAGGATTTTTTTTTTCTTGGGCTTGAATTTGCTTACAGAGCAACCATACTCACCCCCTTCCCTTATCTCAGGCAAAGAAGACAAAGCTCAGCAGCGACCATTCTCCCAAGGCTGGCTGAGCATTAGCTAACTTGCAGGAGATTCAGGAAGCCACCAGGCACTGAGCATTTAGGAAGTGCTCCCAGTCTTGGAGTTCATGGGGCAAGAGAAAACAATGAGGGGCGCAGAAAGCTAAGGCGGGAGAGGTATAAAGAAAGAGTAGCAGAATGCTTTACTGTTTACACACAAATCGGATTGTGCCGCTTATATTGCTTGAAATCCTCTAGTGCTGCCCTCTGGTGGTAGATCCACTATAGTAGCTGTTAATCCCAGGTGGCTATTTGAATTTAAATTTAGTTATTAAAATTAAATAAAACTAAAATTCCAGTTCCTTAGTCACACTGGCCACATTTCAAGTGCTCAGTAGGCACATATGGTTAGTGGTCACCATAATGGACAGCTCAGGCACAGAACATTGCTGTCATCACAGAGAGTTCTGGATGGCGCCGCCCCAACATTTCCCATTGTTGTAATCAGGATGACACTCGTGCCCCATGGTAGTCTATAGGCACTGAGTGAGCCAGCCCTGCCTTCCTTTCCAGACTTGTCTTAGGCCACTTTCTGCTTTCTGATGTAGGTTTCATTATCCTCATTTGGCAGATGAGAAACTGAGGCTCAGAGAGGGGCAGTGATTTTCCCAAAATCAACACAGCTGGTAAATGCTGAAACCCAGACTTAAAGCCATGTCTGGCCCATAAGCCTTCTCCATCTCTTTCAAGTTCCTTATTGCCCCAGGACATTACGAAAAAGCCCCCCCATTCTAGTCTTCCCCAGCACAGCTTGACCCCTTCAAAACCCCACCCTGACAACCGAACTGAGGTGCCCCTCTGCCCATGGCAGTGCCAAGGTCAAAGGCAGAACATCCAGGGTGTGGCCTGGGCTCTTTTCTTCCACTCACAGAAGGAGCATTTCCCAAGGCTGCTGGTTCTTATTGGCCAAAAGCCCAATGTGGACAGAGCAGGGGCAGAAGGGATCCTTTTAAAACAAGGAAACAGCTTCAGAGAAATTTCTTGATAGAAGTACATATGAACACACACAAGAACGCACACGCTGGCTGGCACACAATCACACACACACACACACACACACACACACACACACACACACGAGCGCATTCAAGGACACACAAGCTTGTTAAGTCAGACGGCAATGCCCACACCCAAAGCCTTGCAGAAAGACAGCCAGGAAAGTGTCCCCCAACTTAATGCAGAGCTGTTTATCTGAAGGCAGTGGCCTTCCAGTTTTATCACTGATAAATCCCCAAGCTCCAAAGATAAGCACTGTGAAGGCTGCTGAGAAGCATGCCAACAGTCTTACAGATTGGCTGACAGGCAGTCAGCAAACACAGAGTACAGGGAGGTAGATGGGGCAGGATCACCCAGGTGCTAAAAGTTGGCTTATTGGGGACAGTGGGTGGAGGACAGCAATGATCTGACACAAGGAAACAAACAAACAGCATCCTGGCCCGACGAAGTAGATGCCAGAACCACCTCTGGGCACCTCTTGCCCAGTGAGGTGCAAGTCCCCGGAACACAGCCAAGAGCCCAACGACAGCCTCCTAAACAACAGCAGCTAAACAGGTGCCAGGGGGAGACAGTCAGGATGGGTGTGAAACAGGATATTTCCGAAGCTCGTGAACACTTGCAAAAATACCCCAACCAAGGAAATGCCCTGACTTTCCATAATAGCCCAAACAGGAAAGAACCCAAATATCTACCCGCGAAAGAATGTATGTGGTATATTCCATGTAGCATACAATGGACTATTACTCAACAATTAAATAAACAACTACTGGACAAACACATCAACGTAGACGAATCCCACAGGCATAACAGAGTGAGAGAATCTAGACACAGAGGGGGATGAACTGCGTGACTCTATATGAAATTCAATAACTGGCAACACTGTGCTTTTAGAAGTCGAATAGCAGTTACCTCTGGTGGAGAGGGAGTTGGGTACAGACTGAGAAGGGACATGAGGGGAATTTCTGGGCTGGTGGGATTGTCTTTCTCACTGAGCTGTACAGTTAAGATGTATGGTCTTTGCTGTATGCATGATATACTATATATATTTTAAGAGAGAAGGGACATGCTGGCTAGCAGGTGAGTTTGTCGGAGCCAAAGCCAGGAATCCTCCGTGCAGGTAAGGGCTGGGGGCCCCCTGCAGGGGGCGCTCTTCCCACCCACCTGGTCCTGCCATGGCCTCTTCCCAGGGACAGGGGAACCTGAGCTCCAGCAGGCCTCACAAACAGGGTCTCATAGGAAGCCTTCCAAGTCAGGATGGACCCTGCTCCAGCTGGGAGGGGGCTTTCAATTACACTGCAGTGCCTGGGGCCAGCCCAATTGGGGGAATGCGGTCTACAGGAGGGAGATGATGGGCTGGGTCACACCGAGCATCAGTGTGGCAGGGTCTGCAATGTGGCACCATGTTCCAATTCAGCTCCATCAGCCCCAGGACTTCGCACTCTACCCACACCCTGTCTCAACTGTCATGGCTCCAGAGTTCTCACGCTGCCTCCTTGAGCCTCAGTTTTTCCCATCTCTAAAATGAAGTTGCTATCGCCTTGAAAGATGGCCATGAAGACAGAGTGTGGCTGTGCCTCGCCCAACACCTGGTCCAGAACATACCCAAGTCCACATATCCCTTCCCTTTGCCCCCTTCCCTTGCTGTTGCAAACTGAGCATGTCACCAGTGTGGCAGGGTCTCCCAGATGGAGGACAGATCACCTGGACTGCCCCCGCAATTAATCACGCAGCAGCCTCGCAGACCCTCCCAGGAGTTGGGGTTCAGTGGGGCTGGGTGGGGTTGGGCTCTGTGATTTTCATGAGTTCCCCATTGACACTTGTTGGGGCCATCAAGAAAATTCTGCTGGGCAGGATGAGTCATGCAGACTCTGGTGGGGTGCTGGATGGGGGTGACGGTGCATGTCTCATTGGGTGGCTTCAAAGCCTCAACGGTGTTCCTATTTTGGGGGGGTGCACTGATGAGCTTGCAGACCCCACCCTCAAGTCCAAGCACAGAGTAGGTACTCAGGTGATTGTGTTACTGAGGGAGGCACAACAATGGATCCAGGCACAGGGCGGCAAGGAGGAAAGGTCCCCATTAGGTATACAGAAAGCCAGGATTGGACCCCACAGGCTTCTTAAACCAATGAGGTCCCAGACAGTAGAATGGAGGGTCCCAAGAGTGGGATGCAAAGTCTGAGGACAGCGCAGTCCCCAGTGGGCAGCCTCAGTGCTCAGAAGGGAAACTGCCCTGATTTCTAACTCCCACTGTGTAACCCGCACCCCCTCTGCCAACATCCTCTCATCCGAGTGCGTTACAGGCTGTGAGGCAGAAAGGCCGTGGCTGCATCCTGACGGCCCTCAGCACTTTTGCCTTTGTGGGTACCTTCTTCCACAAAAAGCAAAAAATTAAAATTTATATTTATGACTGCATTGGTATACAGACAAATACAATACAGCCTGAATTACAGTTATTTTTCTTCTGCTTTTAAAAGAAACTAGAACATTTTTGTGGGCCCCAGTATTCACGTCCTACTGCTGCTCTAATAAGCTACCATACATTTAGTGGCTAAAAACAACACGGATTTATTATTTTACAGTTCTGGAAGTCAGACGTCCGAAATGGGTCTCACTGGGCTAAAATCAAGGTTTCGGCAAGGCTGCAATCCTTTTCTGGAGGTTTCAGGGGAGCGTCTGTGTCCCTGCCCTTTGCAGCCTCCAGAGGCAGCCCGAATTCCTTGCCTCTGGTCCCTTCCTCCATCTTCAAATCCACAATGGCCTCGTGGAGTCCCTCTCGCATCACATCACTGACACTCATTCTCTCTCTCTTCCTCTTCCACATTTAAGGACTATTATGATCACATGGGACCCACCAAGGTAATCTCTATTTTAAGGTCAGCTGATTAACAACCCTAATTTACATGCAACCTAAATTCACCATTGCCACATAGCATAACATATTCCCAGTTTCCAGGGATTAAGATGTGGACATCCTTGAGAGGCCATTGTTCTGCCGACCACGGGCCCTAAACTAGTATCTTGGGCCCCAGGCACTGTGCCTGCTGTGTCCAGTGGTTAAATCGGCCCTGGGCATTAGTATTCCATTTTATAGCCGAGAAAACTGAGGCTCAGAGAGTGCAACTAATTCACTTGAGGTCACACAGCATGGAGCTGAGATGCCAGCGCAGCCTTGCCTTGCCTGCCTCTGAAGACAGGGATGGGGTGGATGGCTGTGGTCAGGGTCCTGGGAAATATCACGCTGACATAGCAAGGCCACCTGCACCAACAGGTATGGCACCTGGAAGGGCCTGAGTTTGGCACGGAAGGGGGAGGGGGAGGCTGACTGGCAGGGGCTGGCGCAGCCATTCACAGCTCCCAGAACTTCAAGCAGGAAGGCAACCGCAGGCATTGACAATGTGGGGTGAGGGGGGCAGGGGCTCCGTGATTCACAGCCCAGTGCTGTCTCCATGCACCAATGTGCTGATTCTTAATAAAACAGATTCATTTATCTCTGACATTTATGACCAGAGACAGAAATCATGTTGGCGGAAATGTATTACTTTTCAAATGTACATTTTTTCCTCTCCATCACCTACCAGTAAGCAGATGCAGGTAAGAACCATCTATTTGAGCTCCCTATTAACCGGTAATTAAGTTGAAAAATGCAATGACGTGGGTGAGGGCATCCTCTTAGGGATGGGCAAGCCTGGCTGCAGAATTGGCTGCATGCCCCTCTACGCCTCTGCAACATGGGGACTGTGACCAAGCCGGCCCAGGCAGGCCAGCAGTGTGGGGAGGGGAGGTATATCCAGCAGAAGTCAAGGACCCTGAACTCTGAGACTAGGAATTGGGGGATTTGAGGGCACAGGAAAGGTGGCAATGGACGATCCTGAGGCCACAATGGGGCTGGCAGCAGGACACAAGTGTGGCAAGGAAGAGGAAGGGTCCAGGACTTGAGGGTGGGGCCAAAAGATCATCTGTGCACCCCCAGAATAGGAGCGCCTGCCACTGGCACAGCACCTACTATGTGCTGGAGACTTAACAGACAGCTCACAGTATGAGAGCCATAGCTGACACATATTGGCATGCTGACTATGGGTGGCAGTGTCCCTGTGTCTCACATAATGCCTGCCAGAAATGTCTCTGGTTTTCCAGGTGAGAAAGCTAAGGCAGAGAGGTTAATTCACCTGCCCCACATCACACAGCTCAGGGGTTGAGATTCATACCTAAGGGGGTGGGCACCAAAGGCAAGAGGGACTGGCCTTCCCTTGCTCTGCCAGGCAGGTCTGAGCATCCAAGAGTCCTGGCGGGGAGAGGGACACAGCCTTTCCCCCACTTCCCCAAATCTACCACACGCATCAGGCAGCCCTGTCTGAGCCTCCCACCCTCCATTGACAAGGGTCAGGCTGGGAGCAGACGGAAGGAGGGTGAGGGAAGTGGGAATCACCCCCCACCCCAGCTACCTGCCCCGACCCCCTCGCAGATAATTCCCCCTGATGTTTATTGCCTTTCCGCTTATTTATTAGCCAAGCAGCCTCAAAATTTATGCCAAATCAATGTCGGAGCAACAGCTCAGCAGTGAAGATTGATTTCTTTTATTTAAGGGGAAACTTGTTTAGTTTGGAAGCCCTGAGCAAAATCCTCACATTTGCTGAAAAGACGCAGCTTGGCAAGGGAAGAACCCAGACTCAAGCCCTGGGAGAAGCTGCCGGACTTCGAGGTCCTGGTTCCCCAGGCAGCTGGCTCCCTAGCAGCGCCCTCAGTACCAACAAGGACAAAAGGATGGAAAGATGTGTCCCTGAGGACGGGTACTGCCACACACACCACGTCGGGAATGTCAGGAAGGATGGGCATCCACCCCTCTGATTCCTAAGTGGGGAAACTGAGGCACAGAAATGTTGAGAAACTCACCCAAGCCCCATAG
Source organism: Aselliscus stoliczkanus (assembly GCA_033961575.1). NCBI lineage: Eukaryota > Metazoa > Chordata > Mammalia > Chiroptera > Hipposideridae > Aselliscus > Aselliscus stoliczkanus. Next base: position 39,998,747 of record CM066732.1, on the reverse strand, counting down.
CAAACTAGGTTTGTCCACCTCTAAATCTATAGGACGTCTCTGAACCTAGAAACAGTGCGAGTTTGTCTCCTCAAAGTAAATTCACTGAGTGTCTGAATCCACATCATAAGACGAATTGTCATGAAGCGGGCCGTGTTTTTCCCGCAGGAATGATGTAAGCTGTTCAGCTTGGGCCCCTGAACAATGGCTGGGCATCCAGTAGTTCATAACTGTACTAACCCTGTGTCATACATATAAATGTACAATAACAATAAATGTCTTAATAATCAGCCAAAACATAAACCCTAAATCGTCATGTCAAATTTGTCACAAGTCCTAGCACTTGGGGATAAATACAGTGCACATATTTGTCACAGGAGAAAACCCAAAGTACTATAAATAATGCATATATTCAGTACATAAAAAATGAGTTCTCTGGCCGGCCAAGTGGCGCGGTGGTTAAGAGCTGGCTTGGGATGTCAGCAGCCCTGGTTCAGATCCCACATATGAGGGCCAATGACACTGCCCTCTACAGTTAAGATGGTGAACAGCAGCTCCACCTGGAGCTGGGCTGCTGTGACTCCCTGGGACGGCATAGCTGCAGCCTCTGCTGCAGTGGGCTGCCATAGGCTACAGTGAGTGGCCGGCAGCCAGCGTGAGCAGCTGGCAGCCAGCGTGAGCTGCCAATAGCCGCTGTGAGCGGCCATCCAGAGGCTGGCGACTAATCTGCCTCACTGGAGAAGAGCGCAATGATGATACCAACATGGACCAGTGAAGCAATGTCCTCCACAACTAGACTGAAGAACAAAAGGACAGCAACTTGTCTGTTCCCCTTCCCCGATTCCCCAATGCTGTTCCCCTCCCCCAATTCCCCAATAAAATCTTTAAAAAAAAAAAAAAGTTCTCCCGTATCATAGGCTTGACTTTAAAGTAGTAAGTTGCAGAATTTTAGAATTGCAGCAGATGGAGGGACCTTAAATATTATTTATCCTAGTCCCTATCTGATGCTGTGATCCTTACCACAACAGTGCTAGGGTCTTCCAGCCCTGCTTATACATCCCCAGGGATGGGGAGCTCACTACCTTGCCTCCTAGTCTACTCTAGGTTAGACTTCCTTGTCACTGCTCCCCACGCATCCTATGGTTACTTGAAAGGAATGAACACAGCACTCCTGGCCAGGGCAGAGCCTGCAGGCCCTGAGAGGTTCTGTCCTTGATTGATGCTCTCTGTCACCTACTAGCTATGTGACCCTAGGCAAGTTATTTCACCTCTAAAAACCTCAACTTTCCCATCTATTGAATGGGCATTGATAATAGTACCTACCTACAATAGTACATTGTTGTAAGGGCCAAATAATGTAATCCATGTTAGCTAGTATTATATTTATTAATATTATTATCCCAACCACTGGCTAAGTGTCCTCAGTTCCTCTCATGTGTCTCTCCTGTCTTTGGGCAGCTGCTCCTGATATTTTTTAAAGCCCAAGTGCAAGGCCTTCAACTCATCCTTGTAATGCTACATATTGTTACCTTGAACCATTTCTTCACCATGTCAGGACATCTTTGGATACTGACCCTATTGTCCCATGCCTCCCCAGTCATGTTAAAGAAAGAAAACATTTATGACACATTAAAGATGCTAAGGCAGGATCCTCACAATAGGTACAGGGGCCACTGCAGTGGGAATTTGCAATCGGGGAGTGAGACTGGGCTCAACTCCGAATACTACAACATGAGCAAGTGGGAATTTACAGCCAAGGAGTAGGGTGAGTGGGAATCAGTGGATGGAAAATTACTAGGAGGAAACCTCGGGGGTAAGGGGAGAATTCTGGCTAAACCAACCTAACAGGAGTCTTGCTGATCAGACGTCACCTGGGTGATAGTAGGGGATGAGTGACCTGATCAGATATCAAAAATTATCAGATATCAAGGTGGCGGAGGGGAGGGGGTCCTGGTTAACCTGACTTAGCAGAATTCTTGCTAAAACTGGATTTCATAAGGAAGTGCACAGATGGGCCTAGAAGTTTCCAGAGCCCAATTAAAGCTTAAAATGAAACCCATCATCATTCCACTCTCCTTTTCTCAAAGGACGCCTTTTGAAACAATGGGCCCAAGTCTCCCAAAAGCAGCTGTCTAAGCGACTGTGAAGGGTCACCTTCCCTCTTCCCACATGTCCCCTGAAAACCGTCCTCAGAAGTCCTGAAGGTGCTCATCAATTCTCAGTTGCCACTAGATGGTGACATCATGCATCACTTACTTTCCAAAGAAAGCAGCTTGGGGAACCAACACACAGGTTCTAACTAAGCAAAAAGTAATAAGCGGGAGCAGGGAGGGGAAGTGGAAGGCAGGGACTTTGAATTCCAGCCCCCGTCCTTCTTCATGCGGTATAACCTTGGACACATCCTTTCATCTCCTAGAGCTTCTGCACCCATAAAATGGGGCTAGTGGCGGTAACGGCTCCTAAGGCAGTGAGTGATGAAAGCCCTGGGTGCACATTAGACGCTCCTGGGGAGCTTCAAAAAATGGTGCTCCCACCCAGATCAATGAAATCAGAATCTCTAGGTGTGCCTTCCCTCAATCTAGTACTTACAAACTAAAACAAACAAACAGAAAAGCTCCCCAGACAATTGCCAGGTGCAGCCTGGGCAGGGAGAGACACTGCTCTAAGGCGGTAGTTCCCAAGCTTGAGCGCCATCAGAGTCCCTTGAAGCTCTTAAATGACACCAATGGCTGGGCCCCAACCCCAGAGTTTCAGATTTAGCAGGTCTGGAATGGAGTCCAGAAATCAGCTGTTGCTGCTGGTGAGGGCCACAGTTTGAGAGCCTCTCCCATGGAGAGAGAGGGCGTGGGTTATGCTCACAAAGCACTGACCGCGCCTGGCACCAAGGATGCCAGGTACTCAGTTAATGTCAGGTACTCTTTTTCTTCACCCACTGCTGTGCTCCCAGGCTACACAGGGGTCACCCTGGCACCCACTTGGGTGCAGCTTTGACGCGAGACACCCTGCCATCTACTAGCTATAGGCCAGGATTGAATCTTTGAGCCTTGATTTCACATCTGTAAAGTGAGAGTAAAAAACCAGATCCTGGGCCGGCCGAGTGGCGCGGTGGTTAAGCGCTGGCTTGGGAAGCCAGCGGCCCCGGTTCTGGTCCCACATATGAGGGTCAGTGACACTGCCCTCAAAAAAAAAAAAACCAGATCCTTGTCAGGATGTGATGAGAGAAGACAATATATGCAAAGTACCTGGCACAGGGCAAAGTTCAAGAAGTGGTAGCTAATCTTCATGACCTTGGACTAGACAATGATTTCTGAGGTTTGATACCAAAAGCACAATAGACAAAAGAAAAACTCTATATAAATGGGACCTCATTAAAACTTAAAGTCTTTGTATTTCAAAGGACACCATCAAGAAAATGATGACGACCCAGAGAATGGGGGAAAACATTTGAAAACCATATATCTGATAAGGGACTTACATCCAGGACATATAAAAACTCTTACAATAACAAAAGACAAATAACCCAATTAAAAATGGGCACATGAGGGCTGGCCAAGTGGCGCAGTGGTTAAGCGCTGGCTTGGGAAGCCAGCAGCCCGTTCGGGTCCCACATATGAGGGCCAGTGACACTGCCCTCAAAAAACAAAAACAAAAAACAAAAATGGGCACATGAACAGGGATATGAAAGACAGTTCAGGGAATATAATTAATAATGTTGTAAATATTTTGTGGGGTGTCAGATGATCACATGTCTTGTTAGGGAGACCATTTCATGGATGGAGTAGAGGCTTGATCACTGCACTGTACACCTGAAGCTGAGGTTGTATAATATTGTATACCAACTGTACTTGAATATATAGATAGTCACAGGATGTGGACTATACTGTGGAAGGGAGTCAAAGGAATTATGATATGTATAATATGGGGGGGAGTGGGGTGGCAAACTGGGGGAGGAGGGTTGTCACTTTAAGGGTTAAAAAGTATAACTATTGCACTGTGTTGTACACCTGAAACTAATTAAAAATAAATAAATTAATTAATTAATTAAATAAAAAATAAAAATGGGCAAATTATTTCAAAAGACATTTTCCCAAAAAAGATACACAAATAGCCAAGAAGGATGAAAAGATGCTCGACAGCATTAGTCACATGGGAAATGCAAATCAAAACCACAAGGAGATGCCACTTCATACCCACTAGGATGGTTACAATCAAAAAGACAAAAAAAATAAAATAAATTAAAAAGACAGATATTAACAAGTTTTGGCAAGAATTTGGAGCAACTGGAGCCCTCACACACTGCTAGTGGAAGTGTAAAATGGTGAAGCTACTTTGGAAAACAGTTTGACAACTCCTCAAAGATTAAATTTAGAGTTTCCATATGACACAGCAATTCTACTTCTAGATGTGTACACCCCAAAAATTAAAATTATGTCCACAGGGCCGGCAGGGTGGCTCAGTTGGTTAGAGCACGTGCTCTTAACAACAAGGTTGCTGGTTTGACTCCCACATTGGGGGGGGGGGTGAAGTCCCCCCACCCGCAACTATTGAGCTGTTGGAAAAGTCATGAGGTATTTTTCTATGTTTTTTGTTGCAAAAGTTTTCTATGTTTTTCGTTGCAAAAATGAGTCATGACTTTTCAAACAACCCAATAGATTGAAAGCAGCGACTGGACTTGGGAGCTGAGCTGCGCCCTCCACAACTAAGACTGAAGGACAACAACTTGACTGGGAGCTGATGGGTCCTGGAAAAGCACAATGTTCCCCTTCCCCAATTCCCCAACACTGTTCCCTTCTCCAATTCCCCAATTTAAAAAAAAAAAAAAAAAAAGCTTCATTCACATAAAATCTGTACACAAGCATTCATAGAAGTCTTACTCATAATAGTCCCAAAACAGAAACAACCCAGATGTCCATCAATTGACGAATAAATAAACAAATGTGGTCTACCACAGCAGAATATTATTACCAGAATACTATTCAGCTATAAAAAGGGAGGAAGTTCTGACACATGCGACAAGATAGATGAACCTTGAGACACAAAAGACCACATATTATATTATTCCATTTGTATGAAATGCCCAGAATATGCAAATCCATAGAGACAGAAAGTAGACTAGTGGTTGCCAGGGGCTGAGGGGAAGGGAATGGGGATTGGCTGCTAATGGTTTCTGGGTTTCTCGGGGGCGCAGGGAGGGGGGCGGGTGATGAAAATGTTCCGGGGTTAGTTAGTGGTGACTGTCACACAACTTTATGGATATACTTAAACAACACTGAGTAGTATTGAAAAGATGAACTTTATGATATATGAATTATAGCTCAATAAAGCTGTAATTTTTAAAGGAGAATATCTATACTCTTTACTGTTGTTGTCCGTCTTGGAGAAGATGACATTTGGATTGGATTTCAGGGAGTTAGAGGGGCTAGAGGTTCTTCAGGAGGTGGGATTGCAGGCAGCAGAAGTGGCACATGCAAAGGCCCTGAGGCCCAACAGAGCACTGTGCTGGCAGAGAGCTCCATCCCTCAGCACACCTTGAATGCCAGGCTAAGGAGCTTGTATCCTGTCCCAGGGAGTGAAAGATAGTGGCTGTCATGCAGGAACTGTCACCAAACAGCAAACTGGTGAAAATCAAGGCGGGATGGAGCGAGGTTATGCGTGATCCTCCAGGGTGAGGGAGGGCCAGAGGGGATCCCAGAGCTAAAGGCCCTGCAGGGCTGGCCTATGGGGCAGGAGAGGGGGGTAAGCCACCCCCCACGGAGCCTCCCTGGTCCCAGAACTCTAGACTCCTCCCCAACTCCACAGTCCTCTTTCACGCCAGCCAAGGCACAACATGTGATTCCTGCGAGTGGCCCCCGCTGGGACTCAGAAGTAGAAAGAAACTTTCCCAGAAGAAACAGGCCTGAGGGAGCTGGTCTCAGAGGTGGTCCCTTGGCCCAAGGCAGGGGAGCCTGGGAAGGTGGCCAGGTTCTCAGGCACAAGGGGGTGCAGAAACAGCCTTACAGATAGAAGATCCCCGGCTTCTTCCTCTTGGCTGGTTTGCTACCCACCCTACCCCAACCCCATTAGTTCCCTCAGGATCGCCCCGGCTCTGCCCTGCCCTTTCCTGCCACCAGGCTTGTTAGAACTGCATGTAAACTGAGTGTTCACAGGCACAGGCATCCCTGTCAGTATGAGCTTTGGCACAGGGGCTGGGAGGATTGCTTTTAGCTGGTTAGTCTCTCTTGTTTCTCTCTTGACATGGCAGGTGGGTGAGGCTAGGGATTCCCCAAGATCTCTGCCAGCCTGAGTGATCAGTTCCATCTAATCTGCTTGGGGTTCTCCCTGGCAGCTCCCTTCCCCAGGGCCAGCTCAGGCTCCCTCTCCCTTAGCTGGACTGTGCCCAGGAGACCTGCCTCAGGCCACAGGGGCAAGGGGCAGTGGGTCCTAAGGGGTCTGGAGATGGCCTGGAGAAGGGACAGACCAGGGAAGGCAGGAGGCAGACATCTCAGGCTTGCCAGGTGCTGGCCCTGCCACCACACTGCCATGCTTCAGGCCAGTGCCAGGGCCGTGTCTGCATGCCCCATCAAGAGGCAGGCCCCACCGGCCCTTGACCCACCTTCCTGCCCCCCAGATGGTGGAGCCTCTGATCCATTGTTCTCCAGAAAACTTTGACAGAGGACACAAGGAATGTGGGGCCTGAAGACGGGAAGTCCTGGCTTCCGTGGGGGGAGCTCTCTGCCAAACTCAGGCCTGCCCTCCAGACAGGGAGGTAGGGCCCTTGGTCCCATCCTACGTCCCCCAACTCACGGAGCCACCCTGGAGCAAGGCCTTGGCCTCCCTGGGCCTGGGCAGGGGACACGGGTGCAGACATTGGTCAGCGGGGTAATAGGGGCAGATGATTCCAGATGATGGAGGAAAAAGGTGCTGCCCCAAGGCCTGGCCCTCCCATGGCCCGGCTGTACCCCTCAGCCCACTCATGCACCATACACACACACACACACACACACACACACACACACACACACACGATCACATCCATGTGGGTGCCGCACAAACTCCATGTGTGCTCTTGCATGTACCATGTAGTCACACGGCTGCCAAACAAATGCACATATGGTACCGTGCTCACAGCGTTATATGTGTACACATGTGCCCGCCTCACACACTTGCAGTATCCTTGTCATGATTCATATTTATTGAGCATCTACTCTATGCCAGAGACTGCTCCATGCACTTTACTTGAATCGTCTCTATTCCTCCTTCCAGCAACCCCGTGAGAAAGGCATGCAATTACTCCCATGTTACAGAAGGAGAAACTAAGGCACTAAGGCTACGTGGCTTGTCCAGGATTGGCGGCACTGTAAGTGGCAGAGGCAGATGTGCCCAGGACGTGGCCACAGGACACCCCCTGAACCCTCACATCTCGCTGCTCCTGGGTACTCCCTTCAGCCCCACAGCGCTTGAGCACCGTTTCCTAACAGGCTTCCTGGGATGTTGTGAGAAAAGTGAGAAACATCTGGGAAAGTGCTGTGCAGATAAGGTATTGTTCTCACTGTCGGGAATTCAAACCCTGCTCAACCAGTCCTTTCCTGGCCACGGAGAGGCCGCTCTCGGCTCCCATCGTCCTGTCCACTCCAGCAACTAAACACTCAGCAGGCCTGGCTTGTGGTTCTGCAGCCTGTGGCCTCTCCCTGGCCTGATCACAAGCCTCCAGATTATACGGGGCAATTCTCCTAAAATTCAGGACTCCTTGAGCCCCTGCCTAGCATGAAGTCGCCCAGTGTCCCCCTGCCTGAGCTCTCAGAGTGGCTGAGAGACCCTCCACCCCCGGCTTCCTCCCCATTCCGTCTCCCTGCACCTCAATGCTTCCCCTCATGGAATGGCTTCTCCTTCCTAAATCTGTGTCTCTGACCTTGCTATTCCATCTTCCCAGCCAGTCTTCCCTCCTGCTCTGTACTTGGTGAGCTCCTGCCCATCCTTTCAGAGCAGCTTGGGGACCTGGTCCTCTGGCAGCTCCCCAGACCACCTCCTCTGAGCACACCCAGCATGGGGCACACACCCCTGCCATCTACCTGACCCCTCAGTACAGCTCACACTATTTGGGGCATCTGTCTCTCCCACCAGAGTGGGGACACTTCAAGGGCAAGGACCCATCCTGGGTCACCTCTGCAACCCCCATGCCCAGCACAGAGTGAGGCAAAGGCTGGGCATCATTAAATGTAACTTTTGAAATAGTACATGAGCAGAAAACATTGTTAAACAATGACAGGTTGTCAGGAGTAGGATGATGTACAATGAGCACTAAACTCAGAACCGGAAGATAGGGGTTGGATACGGCTCTGCTACTCAGGAGCGGTGTGACCTTGAGTAAGTTACACAGCCTCTCTGAGCCTAGGGGAATATGAATAGGATTTATACTTCTCAGGAATCATTACATAAACAAATAGGGGAGGGGCCCAATAAGCTTTGAAACAGAACAAGTCGGGTGCAGACGGAGTGGAAGCTTCCGGAGGGCAAGATGCTTTTTCCAAATGGGACTCCAGGAAAGCTAGATGGAGGGGTGGTGTGTTTGAGCAGGGCACTAAAGGTCAAGGGGGGTTTGGGGTGGCAGAGGTAGGAAGGGAAGAGCATCCTAGGACAGCATGGGCACAGGCTCAGGGCCAAGAAGCTAAGGCAGGTCAGCCTAAGGGTGGACCTAGGGTTCCACAAGGCTCTGTATACTCACATGAACCCTGGTTTGAGCTGGGCAGTGCCACACTGGGCTGGATACTTAATGCTGTCAAATGAGCAGATCCATGCGCCCCACCCCCACCCCCTCCAAGGTTGCAGAGCTCAGTTCATGGTAATGTTAGTGACTGTAATTAACTCTACCCCAGTTTTGGAGTTTATCGAGGGATGGCCTCTTTCACTTCTCTGGGTCCTCAGCCCCAGCCTGGCACTGAGCTGGGCACCCAGCAAGCCTGAGAGATTGATTGATGTAGTGAAGTCTTTGAGAAAAGGACCCATTGTACACGAGAGCATACCACAGAACACAGGTATATACCCGGCCCCACACCTTGAGTCAGCCTCAACATGCCATTGGTTCATCCACCCTTTCACTCATTGATGCCTTCAGTCGTTCAATGGCCCCTGCTCTGTGCTACCCGGAGCTCAGCTCTGAGCACCCAGAGATGCCCCCAACCCCATCCCTGCTCTGAGGCGCTCGCCCTGCTCCTGTGGAACCGCAGCTGAGGTTCTTTCTGCTCCCCTCCCGAACCCCTATAGCCCGCCCTACACTGACCCCACCTCTCTTCCCCCTGAAGCTTGTGTCCACCCCCTTCACAGCCAGGGAGCTTCCGCACATCCTGCTGGGCAATAACTCAGCAGGCTGGCCCCCCGGGCCCTCTGTGCTCACAGCGCACAGGCCATGCTGCCCTCTCTCCCAGCAGGCAGGAGCCCAGCGGGCAGCCTGTGGGCCCAACCCACCCTCCTTGCCCCCAGGCCAGGGAAAGTCTGGCCCGCAGGTGCTCATGCTCCTGGGTGGCCGTGGATGTCTAGAGCAATTATCTGGAGAAAAGAAGAAGAAAATGAAAAATACTTCAGCAACCAATTCAAGCTACTGAGAGAATCCCTGTCAGGTGCTTTCTCACAGGAGAAGCCTAGCTTATCCCTTGCCTACGTGACACTGTGCCATGGCCATGGCTCTCTGGGAGGGCTTTGCAAGCGGGCCCAGGCCCACCCAGGCAGGGGAAGAGCCCCACACACCCAGCTGTCCCTCCAGAAGCCACAGATCTGGCCCACAGGGCACTGACTGCTGCTCTAAGGAGCATTTATGGAGCACTCACCCTGTGCCCGGTGCCCCCCAAAAACAGACATACAAGAGACACAACCCAGGTGGAGGAAGGGGAAATGGGATGTGAAGGGGGCCTGGCAAAGTGGGGGGAGGGAGTGGAGCAGATGAGGCAGGGTCTGGGTGGAGAAGGCTGATGGGGGCTCTGCAAGCAGGCGACAGGGCGGAGAGAAAGCAGCCCAGTGAGTGGGAGAGCACAGGCAAAGGCCCTGGCGTGGGCGCGTCGTGGCTTTACCTTGACTGCCTCTGCTAAAGCCAGTGGCCTGGTTCCCTGCCCCATCCTTGGGCCTCCCATGCCACAGGAAAGAAGGAATGAGAATTCTTGCTTGATGAGCCTCTACTGCGTTCCAGATACAGCGGGACCGGAGAGCTTGGTGGGTGAGGAGGTGGCCTTTGGAATCGGATGCCTGGTTCAGCATTTCCACTCCATCACTGCTAGCTCTCATAGTGGGGAGCACTGACTTTCCAGTCTCTGTTTCCCCATCTGTGTAATGGGAATGACAACCATGTGGTTCCCCAGGGTTGTCCAGACACTGGAAGAGGTGTCCCTGGAGAGAGCTCAGTGCACTGCCAGCACACACAGGCTGCCATCCTCAACAGTGAGTGCACAACCATGTCACCTGGGAGCCACAAACATTAGATCTGGGGGGGTCCATGGCCAGCCATTCTGACTCCATCAGCCTGGGGAGGGGCCCAGGAACCTGCACTTCAACACACACTCCCCAAGTGATTCTGAGGCAGGTAGCCTGAGCGCCACCCCTGGAGAAATACTCGCTCAATAACTGCTTGCTATTACTACCATCATTTATTTTCATTGTCTCATTTGATGCTCCAGACATCCCTGCAAAGTCTGAACCAGTAACTCACTTCGCAGGTGCGGGAAGAGGCTCAGAGAGGCAAGTCGAAAGCCCCAGGTCGCACAGCCAAAGATGGGTCAGAGATGGGCCAGGAGAGGATCTGAAGTGGGTCTGCCAACCCCCAAGCCCAGGCCTCTCCAATGCCCTGCTGGGCAGCTTTAGTCCTGGCCGAGGCTACGTGGATGTCCCCAGGCCTTCTTGGTGCATTCCCCAGCCCCCCACCACCCATTGTTGCTTCCTCCTCCAGCAGCTAATCAGGTCTCGCACACCATCCCATTTCCTGCCAGCCTACAGGCTGCCTCCTTTGCTCCTGATGGCATTTCCTGGCCTTGTGCCCTCCCATTACCTCCTCTGCCTCCAGCAGGAGCTGCACAGTGGCAGAAATTGGGCATGAGATCCTCAGGGACACTAGCCTCCCTCCCAGGGCCTGGACTACCTCCGCATGGCGACCCCATCCCCACCCCAGGGGCATATGCCCGGATGGTCATCCCTTGTTTACAGACCAAAGGAATAGTGGGAATCAGGGCAGAGTCAACTTCCCCCACAGATTGGGAGCACAAAGGAAATTGGCAGAGGTGCCAGGACATGCCCCACCAAGACATGCCACCAGCACGGAGGCTGAGACCCAACAGGAAGTGATGCCCCGACCCTTCCCCGTCCCAGTGGGCGCATACACCGTACAACACCAGGGCAGGCAGCCAGCACAGGCAGAGGTGAGAGGCCGGGGCACTGGCCTGTCATGCCTCCTCTGTGGTCACACTACCCTCCCTGCCCCACCCCGGCCCCGACGCCCCCCCCATCCTCTCCCCACCTCCCCCCCTCTACCCCTGCCCCTTGCAGGAGAAAGCAGAGTTAATCCTGTTGGAGAAGGAAACGCTGAGTCTTTGTTCATTCCCCAAACAGTGATCAAATGTGCTGCATCCCACTCATAGGCCCATCTCATGACTGTCACTAGTCTTGCTTCAGCATCACCTGGCTTCCCCAACTGTTGGATATCCCGTTGGCACACAAACATGCCACCATAGCTTTTTGAAAACCACAAAAAGCTTCCCATTTCTCTGTTCCCATTCACCGCAAGTCCTGGGGAAGGGGCTGCCATCACGCAAATCCCACTTCCTCACCCCCCTTCACTAGCCCCCTCTAACCTGTCTTGCCTGCTCTTTTCCATTTAACCTGCTCTGCTCACAATCATGATGACCTCCACCTTCCAAATCCATTCTCACCTTTCCCAGGCTGACCCAGCTGACACCTCCATCCTCACCCCATCCCTTCCCGGCCCTGGCTTCCCTCCTGCCTTGCTGGGCTCTCTTCCCTAGAGGATCTACAAATCTCAGCGGCTCAAGCCCTCTCTCCCTGTAAGCGCATCCACTTCCACGGCCTCAGGTCCAGCCATAGCTAAGCTCCGCCACCTGTATCCACCCCTATCCCCAACTGACCATGACACCTGGGCCATCTCAAACTCAACATGCCTGAAACAGAGAAATCTTTATCTCCCTCTCCCAAAAAATATTCTTCCCTGCATGCCTATCTCATTCTAGCGTCACTGACTTACTGAGTGCCCCTGGACAAAGCCCTCATCCTCTCAGATCTCCGCCCAGTTGCATAATAAACCCAGTTCGGGGGCTCCCCAACCACTCATTAATCTATGGGAAAACAGGGGCAACTACTCACAGGACAGATTCCCACTGCCCATCTTGGGAGATTCCAAGTCCATTGGCCTGGGGTTTGCAAGATCCAAACCCCAGAATCTGCAGTTTGTAAAGGCTCCTCTCATCAGTGATGTTCATGATTCACAGATCTGAGTCCCGCCTCCTCACTGCCCCAGCTTCTCGGTTCCTTGAGCTCTGGTCCTGCCTCAGTTTCCCTATCTTCCAAGCTGCTTTTTGATTCTTGTTTATCTGAGCAGCCCTCTGGGGCTCAGGCTCGGATTATCCCCATTTTACAGATGAGGAAACAAAGGTTCAAGGGGACGCAACTGGTCCACAGTCACATCAGAAGCAGAACCAAGGCATTTGACTCCACCTGGTGTTCCTAAACTCAAACAGCCCCCACAAACCCAGGCTGGCCCCAATCCGGCCCTCCAGAGCCAAGAGCAGCTATTCCCCTTCTCCCAGCCACCTCACCTCCAAAGCCCCTGAAGCCTTCCCATCACCTGCAAAAGCTGCCCCCTCCCATGTCATGGGGTCCCCTGGGAAAATCTGGCGCTGATCCAGGCTGGATTTCTAACTCCACTGCACTCCAGCTGACTAGAAAAGTGCCTTCAACTTGCTGAGTCTCAGTGTCCTGAGCTATAAAGTGGGGCTGATGACACCTGCCCTTGGGGTTACAAGGAGAGTGAACTAAGGCGCTTGGCAGGGATTGGGCTTAGGGCCCCAGATTTAAGGCCTGGAGTTGGGGTCCGAACTGAATGTCCCAAACAGGTCCAGGCCTCTGTGGGGACAGCCTGGCTGGGCCAAGGCAGCGGCCCACCACAGGGCCTGCCTATCTGCAGCCCGCCCAGCCCTCACAAAGAAACAATAACAGGAAACCATCCCAGGGGGGCGTGGGCCAGGGCCAGCTGGAAAACCTGAAGGGGAGGCGGCCTCCCTCTCCCTCGCTGCCGGGTGTGGCTCCCCTCGAGGGGTTCTCCGCCAAGCTCCACAGAACTCCACAGCACTCAGCCCCCGGACAGACGGTCTGACGGAACAGAGACACCGCTCAGCCCACGGGCACGGTGAGTGAGCACCCCCAAACCCAATCCACTCAGACCCATCACCATGTACCCAAGACAGTGGGGTCCATGCCTTCCCCATCTATAGAACGGTGGCTCTCAGGGTCCCAGGGAAGAGCCAGTCCTCGGGGTGCTCAGGGTCTCCTCGCTCAGAGCAGGGCTGAGACGTGCACCCAGTGGTGGTGCCCTGGGCACAAATGGGCGTTCTCAGGGCTGAGGGTGGGGATCAGGGCTCGGCCCTCCCACAGATCGGCTCTCCAATTCAATGTGACTCGAGGGCCCACTGGCTCCCAGCAGTGCCAGGCTCAGAGAGGGCAGCATTCTGCCCAAATCGACCAGCACACCACAGGCAGGGACTGGCATCCAGGCCTAGGCTCCGCCTTGGTGCCCCTTGCCCCAAGGGAGAGGACTAACCATAGCCTGTCATCATCCCCTCCCCACGAGGCTCTGTGCTGGGACTGGGAGAAGACCCCTAGAAGGGGAGCCCTGAGCCTCGGCCTCTCTGTCAGCCAGTGTCCCCATTTCAGAGTAAACAAGCTGAGGCTTACCTCTGAGCCCTTGAGGGCCCGCTTATGGGAGCCCCTTTCCTTCCCGCCCCAGATGCTGCAGGGGCCACCTTGAGTTGCAGGAGCTACAGTCAGAAAGGTGGCCCACCCTTTCTCTGCTGAATGTTGGGGCCCCGAGGCCCTCCTATTTTAGGGACGTCCCCCCAAAGGATTTGAAGGCAGGTAGTTCCCCAGGGCCCTGCCTGGAGACAGTGGTCCTGGGCGCGGAGCCCAGCCCTACCACTCAGGTCCCGGGTGACTTTGGGAAAATTACTCCACGCTATCAAACCTCAGTTTGCTTGTCTCAACAATGGAGACAGCAGGTCTTTCTACAATTCATTGTGGGAACTAAAGACAATGCACACAGAAGGCTCTTAAACGACCAAGCTACTAATTTTACAACTACCAATCACCCCATGAGTTAGATGCAGCCTTTCTCCATTTCTTAGTGAAGGAAACTGAGATTTGGAGAAAAGCCGGGGTAGAGATTCAAACCAGGATCTTGTCCCCAAAGCCCAGGCTCTTTCTGGCATCACATAGTTTCTCCACGTCTCAGTTTTCTCATCTATAAAATGGAGGAAACTGACTCTTCATGAGTCCATTTAAATGCTTGGCACCAGGAGTGGCTCATTGTAGGGGATTTTCAAGAAATCGCGGCTGAATTTACCTGCTACCCAGAGCTGACGTTGGCTGTGGATTTCATAGATGTTTTGATCCCTGAGGTCAGTAGGTGGCGACAGGGAGGGGTTGAGAGGGAGAGAATGTCAACTCAGCTCTTCCTCTGGCAAGCACCCTGAGGAGCTACTCTGCACCAAGTACTGTGCTTGTTTCCCACCCCGTCCAAGGACGTTTCTGCCATGAGTGGTGGGCAGATAGGATCCTATGGAAGATGAAGGGCATTCTGGGGGAGGTGGGGAACCTAGAAAGACCTGGGGAGGCCAGTGTGGCCAGAGGGTTTTTAGAGCAGGGAGTGGCAAGACGGCTAGTGATTGGCTAAAGGGCCAGGACCAGGAGCTTTGGTTCATATTGAGGTGAGGGGGAGCAGAGGGCTTCTCCCGTCTGCTCTGAGTCCAGCCATCTGTGGGCCCCAGTCTGGAGGGCAGCAGATGGCCTCCAGGGGCCTGGCAGCTCTGAGCATCTCAGGCAGCCCTGCCAATTCCTCCTTACTGTGGTGAGGGGATAAGGGAAGCATCCACTGGCCTTGAATGGGTTAAATTGCCCGCACTGCAGTCTGGACCTGAGCAATTGTCCTGCTGAACAAGGGCCGGACATGGGGGCAGGAAGCCAGAGGGGGCCACGCTTATTCTCTCCCAAAGCCGGATGACTCACTGTTCTGCTGCAGCCTCAGGGATGCAAAATGGACTCCGTGGCCCCCAGCTTAGGAAAAATATTGGGCGCCTTGCTCATATGGACCCATGCCTACTATAGCCATCACTTATCTGCACCCCTTCGGCAGCCTTGAAGCTACCAAAAGTATTCCCATTTGACAGATGGGACCACAGAGAGAGGCTGAGTGGCCAGTCCAAGGTCATGTGTGAGGTGGAAACAGGATATGAGTGAGGCCAGCTCCTTCTGGGCCCACAGCTCCTACCACACTCCATGATCAAGCTCAGAGAAAAGACAAGTCAAGGAGGATTGGACAGGACCGTTCAAGCCATAGAAGCGGGTACCAGGATAAGTCGGGAGCCCACTGACCCTGAAGAAGGAATGTTCTAGACTACAGGTCCTGTCCTGAGGAGTTTGGCTTCTGGACTGGAGAGATACTGAAAAGCTTATCCTAACCCAGGCCCAAGCAGACGTTGGGTGGAGAAATCATAGAAGACTTCCTGGAGAAAGTGAAGGAGACTGAGGTCTTAGGTCTGCAATCTCAGTCTTATCTGTCTAGGGCAGGGATGGTCCCAATGATCCCTAATTTCTCTGGAGGACCTCCAGATTGCCTGGGGCCCTAACAGTCAGATCCTAGCAAGTGCAGATATTAGGAAGAGGAGGAGAAGGAGGAAGCAGGGCCCGTGGGGCCAGGCCAGACAGGCAGTGAATGAGATTTCCTTCTGGAAAGGAAAAGAGGGGAGTAGGAGGTGGCCCCAGGGCAGAACCAGGAAATGAGGTCAGGTGTGAGTCAACCAGTCAGCCAGTCAAGCCCACAGCCACCAGGCTGGAGGGGGTAAGTAGATGAGGGTCAAAATACCCACACATTTACTGAACACCTACTGTGTGCTGGGCTTCACTCCGTGATCTCCCTCATGACTAGGGAGACAGCCATTATTGATGAAAAAGCTGAGGCTCAGAGAGGGCAAGGGATGAGCCTAAGGCCACACAGCTCATGAACAGCTGAGCAAGTTCAAACAAGCAGGTTGGTGGGGTTCATTCTGTTGCCCTCCCTGGCTGCCTCAGAGCTCCATTCAAAGTCAGGAAACCCAGAGGAGGCTAGAAAAGGCTCTGAAGGGCAGGTATTCTCTCCTTGAAACTTGGGGCTACCCCATTAGGAGACAGGGGTATAGACTGTATGACCCTGGAGCCCAGAGACCCCAGCACAAATTTGTTTCAAGTCATAAATTAGCTCTGGTGAATTGGTAGTATCTACTTCAAAGATTGTATTGAGGATTCAAGGGCTGAGTTCAAGTTCAGTGGGAATGAGCGCTATGATGGATTGGTGATGTCTGCCATGGGTATGGAAATGGGTGAGTGGCCACTTAACAACTCTGTTTTGTCAGCCCTATACTGTAAGAGGTCCCCTGCACAGTGGCAGATGTTCATCGGGAACAGATAAGAAGGATAATCTTGTTGTCCTCACAGGAGCTAATGGTGTGTCTGACAATATGATGGGCCAGCAGAGGGGCTATTTGGGAACAAGGAGGAGCTTTACTGAGTTATACTAATTACTGCACTCACTCTGACCACCCAAGGCATTGTCTGCAAATAATTCAGATTTCTTTTGAATCCTGTGAGTGAAGAGAGAAACAGTGACAAGACCAAAACTAGAGACTGAGGCAGGCTGACAGGCAGCCACGGGAACAGCTGACCATCAAGGGCCCGAGCCTTGAGTTCATGCAGCTGGATACTGGGTGAAGTAGAGACAGACCCAGAACCTGCCTGGGCAGACACACTTGGGCCAGTATCTCTCTTTTTTTTTTTTTTTTTTTTTTTTTTTGAGGGCAGTGTCACTGGCCCTCATATGTGGGACCCGAACCGGGGCCGCTGGCTTCCCAATCCAGCGCCTAACCACCGCACCACTCGGCCTGGCCCAAATGACTCCTAGGTTTTTTTGTTTGTTTGTTTTTAGCTGAGCCATCCTGCCACCTGTTGGCCACTCAATGGCAACTCAGCTCGGGCTGGCATCGAACCGCTGTTGCTCAGAGCTCAGCTCGCACTCTTGAGCGAGCTCTTAACCAACTGAGCCACTCGGCCGGCCCTGGGCCAGGAAGCACAGGCTGTGCTAGGGGCAGGAGTCAATCAAAAGAGCTCATGGGGGAGGTGCCTGGGGCTTAAAAAGAAGTAGAGCATTCACCCAGGGGACGCAGCAAGGAAGGGCATTCAGGCAGAGATGCCACTCACCCATTCCTGTACCCATGGTAGACATCACTAATCCACCACAGTGTTCATTCCCACAGTGAACTTGAACTCAGCCCCTGAGTCCTCAATACAATCTTTGAAGTAGATATTACCAATTCACCAGAGCTACTCTGCGATTGAAAATAAATTTGTGCTGGGGTCTCTGGGCTCCAGGGTCATCCAGAGGAAACAGCCTGTGCAAAAAGCCTAGGGAGAGAGGAAGAGTATTGTACATTCCAGAAACACCTAGTTCTCCTGATGGGAAAGGGCAGGGCCGTGGGGGAGAGGAGAGCCGGAGGGATGGGCAGGGGCCACGCTGTGCTGCTCAGGAGCTCGCTTCATTCTGCTGGAGGTGGGGTGCCAGGCAGAGCAGTCAGCAAGGAGGCGGCGTAGTCAGTTCTGAGCAGAGTTAAGACAGGGGGCTGTTGGCAGGACCCCAAGGGAAGGGGATCAGGTCTGGGACCCACGGAAGCAGTTCCCTGAGCCAAACCGAGCTACACACCAGGAGAAAGTCCCAAGGGGCCAGTTTGTAAGCTGCTCAGTCCCACCCCCAACACACCCCATCCCCAAGGCTCCCAGGGCCTTACCCTTTATCTCCACAGAGTCTGGAGCTGCCAAGGTCCAGCGGAAAACGCTGGGGTTTGAACAGACAATTTGGGAGTTCCTCAAAGAGTTTGGGGATCCCAAGCTCCAACCTCAGCCCTGAACTGAGGGGTGGGAGGAGAAAGGGGGAGAGGGCCTTGCGGATAGCTGCTCAGGGCCACACAGGGAGCAGGGGCGCAGATCATCCCCTCCTACAGGCACACCTCCTGCATGCCCTGGGCCCAGCCCCTCATCCTGACCCAGGGCCTCCGGGCAGGAGTCCAGAGCCTGCAGGAGGCTGGGCTGGACTGAGCGTCCCATCCACTCTCTGAAGCTTGGCCTAAGGTTGGGCTCAGCTGCCAGGTTTTGTCCCAGCTGATGGTGGGTGTGCTGGGTGGGAACAGCGGCGCCAGCCCCACAGAGCAGAGGCTCCCCATGAGTTGGCGTGGGCGGATGCCTGGGGACGGGGGTGTGTACCTGTGAAGGCCAGAGGAGGGTGTGGTGTGTCTATGTGGCGTGTCTGCGGATGTCATGTATGTATGTCTGGCCTGGAGGCTTCCTCTGCCCCACCCCCAAAGGCCCTCCAGCCTTCTCAATAACCCTGAAACGTCAGGCTTGAGCAGGGCTCTGGTCAGGTCAAGGAGCAGGGGCCTTCCCAATGGTCAGGGACAAGACCAGCCCAGGGGCATCTGCCAGGCTGCCCCACTGAGCAGCTCCCAGCTGGGTCCAGGCTTCCCAGAGTCAATTTAGGTACAAATGAAGCAGTTGCAGCCCCTCCTTTGTGCCCTCTGTATGCCCGCGAGGCCCTCCTTTTAAAGAGCCCAGAGCTGAGCAGGTCTCACAGCTCCTTCAAGGCCCAAGGACACATGGGGGTTTTGCCTGATGTCCCACAGAGGGACAGAGAGAGGCAGAACTCACTCCTGGAGCAAGACCCTTAGACCAACCCGGGCCCTCCCTTCTCTGCCTTCTCACAGCTCCCTGCACTCCTCCATCACAGTCTGAAACTGTTTTTTACCGAAAGGTATTGTCCATCTCCCCAACTGGGATGCAGCCTATGTTTGCTCCCCACGGGTATTCATTCAGTGCCTGCCACATAGCTGGCGCTCAATCAATCTTCGTTGAGTGACTGTGTCACCCCAAGGCTCTAGAGAGGGTTTCAGAGAGGTGATGGCAAGTGACAAATCCAGGCAGAGGAGAGAGAGCGGCAATGCAAAGGACAAGAGGACGTGACCAGGCCTGGCATCTAGGCTCTGACCTCAGTGGTCCCATTCACTGTGGACACAGACTCAGACCCAGAGGCTCTCCAAGGCCCCAACCTGCCATCCAGGCATGGGTGAGCCCAGCCATTTCCTGGGTCCTCCAAGACTCCTCTGCCCCTTTTGCCCGGCTCCGTGCCCATTCACCAGAGGCTTTGCGCCACACTCTGTCCACTCATTGTGGGTCCCCCAGACTTTCCCAGGCTGCCCAAGGGCACAAAGGCCCCAACCTCATCCATGAGTCCATTTGGAGCTGCCCCCAAAAGGCTCTAACATGGCTTCAGGGACGGGCATCATTGTCACAATCCTAGATGACAAGGACACAGACAGGCACCTGGCCACCGCATGCCGGGCACGCACATTTATTTGAGCTGCCCAGTGAGCGAACCCCCTCTCCCCTCAAGGCAGTTGTTGGGCAAGTTGCCAGGGTTGCTCAGCTGGGGATTTCTGAGCGCAGAAATCTGACCCTCTGCACATCTGTCACACCCAAAGCCTCACAGCAGCACCTTGATCTCTCTGAAAACTTGGTGACAGCAACCAAGAGACGTGACTCCTCTTTGTAGGATGATAAAGGGCTAAAATAAGCTTGACCCAGCTGTGGCTCTGACAGCACCTCCAGAGATGCAGCCATGGGAAATCTGCTTCCAGCTGTGGGTACAGCAAATCCTCTTTCCTGACTTCCTCTCCCTCCATCAGCAGTTGGAGGAGGAACAATTGTTAGAAAATACCCTTCCCCTCCGCACCCATTATGGTGGCCAAATTTCTAACACAAAAGGCAAAAATAACACAAATAAAATGTGGCTTTTTAAATAACACAAATAAAATAAAAAAGTCCCTTAGGTCCTGCTGAGATTGGAGCCCAGGATTTTTAAAAAGATAGTCCTTTGGGCCGGCCGAGTGGCGCGGTGGTTAAGCGCTGGCCTGGGAAGCCAGCAGCCCCGGTTCGGATCCCACATGAGGGCCAGTGACACTGCCCTCAAAAAAAATAAATAAATAAAGATAGACCTTGGTGGGGTGGAGGACCCAGGTCCACCCCTTCTGAGTTGTTTGTCTTGAGCCTCAGTTTCTTCCTCTGTGAAATGGGGCTGATAATTCCTACCTCGTGGGGATAGTGTGAAAACTGAATGAGATGGTATCTATGAAAGCCCAGCATGGAGAACAGTTTGTTATTATTGCTGCACATGACTATCACCACAGAGAGGGGCACATGATGGAAAAAACACACTGTGGGGTGAGAGGTGGCCTAAGTTCAAATCCTGGCTCTGCCTCTTGTTGCTGTGTGACCTGGGATGACTCACTCCACCTCTCTGAGCCTAGCCTGCTAAATGGGATTACTGACAACTACCTTGCTGTTTGCAAGGTTCAAATGAGATAATGTGGGCCACTGAGTAGATGCCCAGGAATGTCAGCCCCCATCCACCACCCAAGGCATAAAAGGGCTGCCTTGGGAGGGGCGCTCACAGACCCAGCATGGGGGATGAGAGGGGATTATGTGAGCTTCATCTCCCAAAGACCCCTGTCCCCAAGATCCTGCCTCCTCACTAACTGCACAGTGACAAGACCGCTGAGTGTGCAGACCTCCCCCCACCCACCCCAGCAAGTGACACACTGGTGTGGTGGGGTGACTCTGTCACGGGCAGTGCCAGTCCTGGGTGCCTGGGTGCCAAGGCAGTTCTCTCCGGGGATCACAGCAGGGCCTCTCCTGGACCGAATGGAATCTGAGGGGCTATTCTGCACATTCACATCATATTTTATATGTGGAGCCAGCAAAGCCCGTTGAGGGGTTAATGTCCGCTATGTGCCATGTGGCCGGAGCCTGTGACAGGTAGCCTCAGCTTTATTCAAATCCAGCCTGGTCACATATTTGTTTGGCTGATGGCTGCTGTCAGCCCTGGGACCACGAGCCCATCCAAGCAGGCCCCAGCAAGGAGAAAGTTGTGCTCCCCTTTGCTGGGGCAGACACGTCCCGGCAGGAAACAGTATTTCCTCCAGGGGCTCAAATAAAAGACTTTGTGAAGGGACCACTGGGACCTTGGCTAAGGGAACAAGGGGGATACTGAGGTACGCAGACACCAGCAACAGTGGAAGCCGTTACGACCCAGAGCCAAGGGCACAGAGAAGGGAAGGTTGTTTCCAGAAACCAGGGAGGGACAGGACCCTGGAAAGGCTGCCTGCCCAATAGGCCTGTCAGCCACAGCAAATAATATGAACCAGCACAAAGAGCCAAAGGGAAGCAATAACCCTGCTTCTCTCTTCCCATCCTGAAAGCTCCTGCTGAAGCCTGTTGGCCAAACACCGGAAGCAAGGGCAAGGGGGCCCAGGGGGCAGCCCCTGGACACAGAGCAGAGGTCAGGGGAGGTGTGGGGGAGTGGATCTGGGGGGTGGGGGGCTGCAAATCCCTCTACCCTGTGACGGGGAGTGAAGGAACCAGAATGGTAAGTAGACCGCTCAAAGGAGCAGAGCCCGAGTGTGAGTGAGGATTCACACACCTCTGGTTTCGTTTTTAGCTACTGTTTATCGGCCATGTCACAGATATTTTCTAATTCAACCTGAAAACAGCCCTGAGAGGTAGATACTAGTGTTCCCACTGCACCGATGATGAAACTGAGGCTCAGAGGGGTGAAGTGTCTTGTGCACAGTCACGTAGCAACAAAGCAATGCAACTGAGGTTCTGTGAACTACAGAGCCTGCAGTTATGGCCGTCCCCCTGCACTGTGTGAGCCCAAAGAGGAACGATCCATGGGTGACCTGTGGCTGACCTAGAGTAGGGAAGGTACAGATGGGGCAAGAGGGAGAGATGGTCTCCAGGAAGCAGAGGAAGCTGTGATTTCAGCCCCGCCATGGGGCCTGGATGTCAATCCTATGACAGTCCCAAGCTGTGTGCTGCAGTGGAGGGTGCCCAGCATACAGTAGGTGCCCAGTACCCACCAGGGCTCACACCCTGTCCTTCTCAGAGGCCCGAAAAGTCTCTCTCTCTCTCTCTCTCTCTCTCTCTCTCTCTCTGTCTGTCTCACTACTGTTCGTTTTTTCATTTTTGAGTCACTTCTCACTTAAGGGAGGAAGAAAGAACTAAGACTTGCAGTTCCTTTCTAAGCAAAGAAGGAAATGACCCACCAGGCTTGAGCCCAGCAAGGCTGGGGCAGGGGTCACGCCTGCTGCCTCCCCTAAGTCAGAACCAGCTTCCTGGCCAGGATTCCCAACCTCCCAAAGCCTCCGTTCACTGCCCGCCTCTCGCCTAGAATGGCTGCCCTTTCCACGCCCTACCTCAAAGGGAAAAGGTCTCTTCCAAGTCCACTGCCACATTGGTGACTGAGGAAAGTGAGACTCGGAGCCAGGAGGGACTCCTCCCAGGTACATGGCCCTTGTATTCTGGGGCCTGCTGTGCTCCACCCCAACCCTAGGAACCCACTTCCTCCTGGGCCAGTGGCAGGGGACACAGGATGGGAACCATGGATGCTAAGATCAGCAGACCCAGAGGCCAGACTGGCCCAGCGCAGACACCCTGGGCCCTCACTGAGGCCAGCCTGGCGCCAGTGGCTCAGAGGAAATGTGACTAGAGTTTGGAAACCTCCTGTGATGTGATGAGTTCAGCCTCTCCCCTGGACAGCCAGGGAAGGAGGCCTATCCAGCACCCTGAGTCCTCGTCTCTCCAGGCAGAAGCGCTGGTCCCACTCCCACCTGCCTCCTTCTCCTGAACCATCCCATGGGCCAATGACACAGGTCAGTGACACAGGGACCCAGCAGGGGTGGACTGAAGGGGTCAAGGCTGAAAGGGTACAGTGACAGCCAAGGTCAGAGCCTCCACCCACCGGAGGGCAGTGGGGAAAATCCCTCTCCCTGGAATTCAGGATGAAGCTAGCCCCCATCAGTGGGGAACCCCAGATCTCAACCTGGGTTGATCCCATGTCCTGAAGACTGCTATCAAGGGCATGAACCTGGGCAATCACAAGGGGCCCTGTGCTTAAAAGGCCCCCATGCCTGGCTTCACGTTCTTCTGTCACCATCTTGAAATTCTTTTTTTTTTTTTTTTTTTTTTTTTTTATTGGGGAATTGGCGGAGGGGAACAGCGTTGGGGAATCGGGGAAGGGGAACAGACAAGTTGCTGTCTTCTTGTTCTTCAGTTTAGTTGCGGAGGATGTTGCTTCACTGTTGATATCGTCATTGCGCTCTTCCCGGATGAGGCAGATCAGTCGCTGGCCTCTGGATGTCGCTCATCGCGGCTATTGGCAGCTCACGCTTGGCTGCCAGCCGCTCACGCTGGCTGTGGGCCACTCACTGTAGCCTATGGCAGCCCACTGCAGCAGGGGCTGCAGCCCACACCATCACCGGGGCTCGCACAGCCCAGCTCCAGGTGGAGCTGTTGTTAGCTGTAGAGGGCAGTGTCACTGGCCCTCATGTGGGATCCGAACCGGGGCCGCTGGCATCCCAAAACCAGCGCTTAACCAATGCGCCACTCGGCCGGCCCTTGAAATTCTTAATATCTTTTGAACACAGGACTGCACATTTAAATTTTGCACTGGTTCCTGAAAATGATAAAGTCAGTGTTCTGAGCTCAGCCTCTCAGCCCCCACACCACCCACCCCTGCTCTTGTGATAGCAACTAAGCTGATAATCTCCCATGAGTTCTGGGGTAAGGCCTGACCCTCTAGGTTAACACATTTGGGTTTCCTAAGAGTCTTCTGAAGATAGCATCAAAGCAACACTGCCACAGGGACTTGAGGGCTGGCCAAGGGACATATTTATTTAGAGGAGCCTTTAATCCCATGTGATAGCAGCTGCTAGGGCCAGAGAGAGCAGTAGGAAAAAACATGAACCTTGGGACCAGACAGACTTGGTTCAAATCTTGGCACTGCTGCTTACGGTCTGAGTGATCTCAGATATGTTACTAAACCTCTCTGTTCCTCAGCTCATCTGTAAAATGAGGTTTAAAATTATAACCACCTCGAGGGTTATTGGGAAGATTGAAGTAAGATCATCCATTAAGTGCTTGTAACAGTGTCAGGCAAATGATAAGTGCTCCATAAATGTTAGCCGTTGAGATTAGACACTTGGGATCCATTGTCAGCCCCACCACTTGCTCCAAGTGAACTCAGCCTCTCTGTGTGTCAGTTTTTTTATGCATAAAATAAGGATAACAGTGTCCACTGCACAGGGATTTGGGAGCTACCATCAGCATCACCCTCTCGTCCAGGAAGCCTTCCCAGCAGCCCTGTTCTGGGCTCTCCTTTCATCTACATTTGCTTCCACACCACACATGTGACACTTAAGTAGGAATTGTTTCTGTGCCTGTCTTCCCCTCCCAGGCTGGGAGCTCTTTGGGGGCAGGGACAGAGTCTGGTTCTGCTGGTATCAGCACAGGGTGAAGGACAAAGGAATGAACAGGTAAGGGGAGCTCGGTTGTCCCTGAGAGCTGCTCACGCCCCGGCGTAGTGACCAATATGCCCTGATGGCATCTCCTCTCTTTCCCCAGATCTGTGCCTCTTGGGAAGATGCATGTGCTCCTGATGCTTCTGGCCGCAGTGGGCACCTGCCTAGGCCTGCTGGTGGCAACTGCCACAGGCACTAACCCTGCCCAACTGGACACTCCCAGCCTGCTACCCACCATCCGTCGCCAGAAAAGAGCCTGGATTTGGAACCAGATGCACATCGATGAAGAGAAAAACACCTCACTGCCCCATTACGTGGGCAAGGTAAGGCTCAGGCCCAGAGCACGAGAGCCATCTGCAGCAGGCGGTCCCCAGCGATGGTGGCAAAAATGGTGATGGATATTGTGGAGGTGGTAGGGCTGGGGATGGTTGTGAGGAGATGGTAATGGTGTAGATGGTGGAGGTGGCACATGCGGTGGTGATGGAAGAAGCCGAGCTTGGTGGTGGTGGTGATGGTGGTGAAAAATGGTGATGATGATGGTAATGGTGATGAGCATACTGGTGGAATGATGACGGTGGGCAAGAGGAAGGCAGTAGTGGTGGTGATAATGGTGATAAGGAAGGAGAAGTTGGCAGTGATGGTGCTGGTGATACGGCAGTGGCAGTGATGGTGATGACAATAATGGTGGTGATGAAGGTGATGGTGAAGAGGAAGGTGGTGGTGGTGATAATAATGGTGATAAAGAGGAAGGGGAAGAAGGTGGTGGTGGTGATAATGGCAGTGATGAGGAGGAAGGGGAAGTTGGGGGGTGGGGGGTGGAGGTGATGGTAATGGAGAAGAGAAAGGTGATGATGGCAGTGATAATGATGGTGGTAATGATGATGATGGGGAAGAGGAAGGCAGTGGTGGTGGTGATAAGGTAGGGGAAGTTGGCAGCAGCGGTGATGGTGATCATGGACGTGATGGTACTGGCGATACAGTGGTAGCTGTGATGGTGATGACAATCATGGTGATGATGAAGGTGATGGTGAGAGGAAGGTGGTGGTGGGGATAATGATGGTGATGATAAGGAAGAGGAAGTTGTTGTTGGTGGTGACAATAATAGTGCTGATAGATGGTGATGGAGAAGAGGAAAGGGCTGGTAGTGGGGGATAATGGTGTTAATAATGAGGAAGGGGAAGTTGGTGGTGATGATCATGGCAGGAATGGTGGTGGAAGTGATATTGAATGCTATGGCTCGTTTTCCCCCAGACGTTGGACCAAATATCACTGGTAGAAAGGGTGCCCTGAGCACAGGCTGAGGGGGCCAGCCTGGCCTGGGGGTTCAGGGCTTAGGGCAGAATCAGCCAAGGCTGCCATTAAATGTCTCCATCTGAGAGGCCCAGAAAACCTATGCCGCCTTCTACAAAATTGTGCTGGTGATAAAGCTAATCGCCCATGCCATCGTTTGCCAACCCTGGTCTATGCTTTTGAAATTCGTCAAAAAACCCTTTCTCTTAGACAACCCCTCCCTAGTTTTCTGTCACCCACACAACTCCCCAGATTTCTAGGATACCCACAAAAAGGTGCCTGCCCTCCAGGACCCCAAGCCCCACTTCATTCCCCTTTAAAACTTGCTCATCCTCAGTCACCTTCCGAGAGCTTAGAGCTAATCTGAGTGACGGCTGAATTGTCCTACCGT
Source organism: Aselliscus stoliczkanus (assembly GCA_033961575.1). NCBI lineage: Eukaryota > Metazoa > Chordata > Mammalia > Chiroptera > Hipposideridae > Aselliscus > Aselliscus stoliczkanus. The sequence continues at coordinate 39,972,416 of CM066732.1, read as the reverse complement.
GTCAAACTGTTACTGATGTCAAAACCAGCCATTCTGATTCAAAAAGATGGTTTTAGTGGTAGAATTTCACACACAATGACAGGTAGATAGACTAGGTATTTCGAGAGCTTTCAGTGAGGAAAAAATTTTCTTCCAAGTGCATAAAATCTCATCACAGCAGTTTCTTGCAATCTAAACGTGATTGGCTAAAGAAAGAATAGATCAATGTGCTGGTGACAGGAAGTATGGTGCCAAGCACGAGGCTTGGTTCTGGGAAGACCACAGTGGACAAAGAGATGGACATGGTCCCAACCTTTGTGGAGCTTGTAGTCTAAAACAGTGGCTGGCAGAACCAGCCCACCATCTGGTTTTGTAAATAAAGTTTTATTGGAACAGAGCACTCCTATGCACTTACAAACTGTCGTGGTTGATTTCATGCTACAATGGCAGATTTGAATAGCTGTGACAAAGACCATATGACCCACAAAGTTGAAAATGTTTACTGTCTGTCCCTTTATGGAAACAGCTTACCAGCCCTAGGCTAGAGGGATAGCATACAGCAAAGAATCCCAAAAACAGCAGTGATGGAGGATTCCTATGGTCATAGAGAAACAGGCTGGAGAGAACCCTTTGATGGGGGAGTTTCCAGTCTGGCCCAGGAGTGCCACTGCATGGGGGAATCTCCATTCACAGGTCTGCCCACAGACTCCTCTAGCTCTCAAGAATGACTAGGAAGTTTAAATCCTTCAGTATGGCCACACAGCGGGGAAGACACCTGCCCAGGGTCACACAGTGAGGCCAGGACAGACCCCTAGGAGAACCTAGCCTCAGGAAAGCATAGGGTCCCTGACTCCCAACCCAAATATGAACTGTGTGTCATAGAGGAAAATGCTGTCAACCCACCCACATCCTAATGGGATAACTGTGCCATGAATCAGCCACTGAAAAAAATGACCAGCCCCAAGGAAAATCAGCCAGGTGAGTCAGGGAGAATCAGCAGAACTTGGGGGGCCCCGTGGAACACGCACAGCCTGACACAGCAACCTTTGAAGGACCTGCCCTAGGGTCTTCAAGCAGCAGGAAAAGCGTCAGGCCTGCCGTCATCTGCCAACAGTGTTCACTCGGCACCTGGCATATGGTCAGGGGACAGAGGAGCCACATACAGCTGTCTCCACCCTGCATAGAAACAAGGGTGCCTGGGGGAGGCAAGGACTGGGCTCCAAGGATCACCTCCTGGCTCCAAAGACGTCATCTGAGGGAAGGAAGTCCCTGTTTATCAAGACCATAGCCAGGATCCTTTGTTTACAGAGCTGGTTGGACAATAAGAGTGAGCCCTGAGCAGCCTACTGAATCCACAAATACGGGTCAGCATGGCTTTGGCATGAAGACCTCATGTCCAAATTTTTAAAAAGGAGGGCTCCCCAAAATGCATACCCTCAGTCTAATTATGAGAAAGATATCAGACAAATTCCAATAGAAGGTCATGCTACAAAATACTTGACCAGCATATCTCAAAACTGTCAAGGTCATCAAAAACACTGAAAGTCTGAGAAACTCTCACAGCTGACAGGAACTTAAAGAAACATGATGACTCAATGTAATGTAGTGTCCCAGATGGGATTCAAGAACAGAGAAAGGATATTAAGTAAAAACTTAAAAAATCTGCATAAACCATAGACTTTAGTCATAATAATGTATCAGTATTGGTCCATTAATTATAACAAAGGTACCAGACTTATGTAAGATGTTAATAATAGGGCCAGCCGAGTGGCGCGGTGGTTAAGAGCTGGCTTGGGATGCCAGCAGCCCTGGTTCAGATCCCACATATGAGGGCCAGTGACACTGCCCTTAAAAAAAAAAAAAAATTTGTAATAAAAAAAAAGATGTTAATAATAAGGGGAACTGGGATCAGGATATATGAGAGCTCTGCACTGTCTTCTAAATTTTTCTAAAAATTTAAAACTAGTCTAAAAAAATAAAGTCTGTTTAAGAAAAGTTGGAGGGGGCCAGCCAAGTGGCTCAGTTGGTTAAGAGCACGAGCTCTGAGCAACAGCGTCGCCAGTTCAGTTCCCACATGGGCCAGTAAGCTGCAGCCAGATGGCAACTAGACTTGGAGCTGAGCTTGCTGTGCCCTCCACAACTAAGAGTGAAGGACAACAACTTGGCTGTTCCCCTTCCCCAATTCCCCAACACTGTTCCCCTTCCCCTATTCCCCAATAAAAATCTTAAAAAAAAAAAAAAAAAAAAAGAAAGGAAAAAAAAAGAAAAGCTGGAGGGAAGGAAAACAGAAACTTATATTCAAATAAAATCTTACTCAGATATCCAATAAAATACATCAAAGCTGACTCACTCCCCCTCATTATCCCCTCCCCACAACGTGGATCCTAACACACCCACCCAGAACCACCATCTTATTCTAACCCTGAGCAACTCACACAGGGCCTCAGACAGTCCCTCCTCCTTGAGTTCTGTGCCCCCAGGCAACTGGTTACAGAGCCTCACAGTTCATCACATGACCCAGCCACTAGGCCTTAGGTCCCCTTCATGAATCCACCTGCCCCCTGCATTCCACAGCCCTGCTCCAGGATGCTCCGCCTCCTCCAACTGTTGCCCCGTCTTTCTCCCCCGTCCACCCAATGGAGAGTCCTCACTCCCTGTCTCCACTTCCTCACCCTGCAGACTCCTATTTACCTTTGCTCTGTCATCTGGCTTCTCGCCCCACCACCCACTTGATGGGCTCCAATGACTGCACCCTGCTAAACACTAGGGACATTCCCAGACCTAGTGGGGTTTGACCACACCCTTCTTGACCCTCTCTCTTTGTCTTGAGACCCATTCTTTCTCATCCAATAGACATATGAGAAGATGCACAACATCACTAATCGTCAGGGAAATGCAGATTAAAACCACAATGAGAGATCATCGCACACCTGTCGGAATGGCTATTATCAAAAAGATAAGAAATAACAAGTGTCAGGGAGAATGTGGAGAAAAGGGAACCCTCGTGTACTGTTAGTGGTGTGACCACTATGGAAAACATTATGGAGGTTCCTCAAAAAATTAACAATAGAACTAACTACCTTATGACCCAGCAAACCCACTTCTGAGTATCCAAAGAAATCCAAAACACAAATTCAAGAAGACATATGCATATGCACCTCTATGTTCATTGCATCATTGTTTATAATAGCCAAGATACAGAAGCAACCTAAATGTCCACCAATAAACAAATAGATAAAGAAGATATGGAATATTATTCAGCAATAAAAAAGAATGAAATCTTGCCATTTGCAACAACATGGACAGGCCTAGAGGTTATTATGCTAAATGAGAAATACCATGTGATTTCACTTAACATATGCAATCTAAGAAAACTAACAAATAGAACAGAAACAAACTCACAGATACAGAGAACTGATGGCTGCCAGGGAGGAAAGTAATGGGGGGATGGGTGAAAGGGGTGAAGAGGAATAAGAGATACAAACTTCTAATTATAAATAAAAAAAGTCATGAGATGTATAGCATTTGGTAAATAGTCAATATCATATTAAGTTTGTATGGTGACAGATGGTTATTAGACTTACCATGCGGATCACATCGTAAGGAGTAGAAACGTCAAATCACTATGTTCTACACCTGAAACTAGTATAATATCGTATGCCAATTTAAAAAAATTTACAGTGTCTCATTTAGGATCCCTGGCCAGCACCACACACGTACACACACATGTGCACAAATGTGTGTACATATACATACACATGTACGTATACACACAGACATCCTTACACACATATACTTGCACACTCACATGTGCATACACACACACACACGGCCACCACTGCCCATACCCAGCTCACAGTCCCTCTTCTCTCCTAGATCAAATCGAGTGTAAACCGTAAGAACACCAAGTACCTGCTCAAAGGAGAGTCTGCCGACAAGGTCTTCCGGGTCAATGAGGACACAGGGGACGTGTATGCCTTTGAGAGGTTGGACAGGGAGAAGATCTCCGAGTACCACCTGGTTGCCCTTGTGGTGGATAAGGACACCAAGAAGGACTTGGAATCTCCTTCCAACTTTACCATCAAAGTCCACGATGTGAATGACAACTGGCCCGTGTTCACACACCGGTTTTTCAACGCATCTGTGCCCGAGATGTCAGCTGTGGGTATGTGCCCAGTCTGTCCCTCTTCCGCCTTCCTTCCCTCATCCCCAGCCTGAAGGCATCTCTCCATCAGCAACTTCACTGCCTGGGCCAGAATTCAGAGAGCTCAGAGCAGTGACTATAACGCCTATGTTGCCATTTTATTGGGTTGTGTCGGAAAAGTCATGATGCATTTTTGCAACGAAAAACATAGAAAAAAATACGTCATGATTTTTCCGATCTATGGCTTGGAAGAAACTCTGGTCCACAGATTAAGCCCCAAACTGAGCCCTGACCCTAGTCATGGACTGATCCCTGATCCTGATTATAGACTGGGCATTATTCCTAGTCATTAGGCTGAGCCCTGATCCTGATCCTGATCCTGAACAGAGCCTTAACCATCAGAGACACACATGTCGATTATTCTTTAGAGCAAACCCTACCCGCTGCTCTGACTCTCAGGGCTGGCACACCAAGGATATAGCTTTTGCACATGAAGAAATGCCAACTGTGCCACAAAGGCAAGAAGAGTCACCTCTACAATCCATGCAGGAGTAGAGGGGAGAGGACTAGAGGCCTCACCCCAAGGTGTGTCACCAACACGGACCCCAGGTTTCCAGAGGTTTCTATTCCTTCCTCAGTTCTACCGGCAGCCTCCAGGAAGAGCCAGAAAAGGACTCCCTTCCCCACCCCTTAGTCCACGATCCCCGGCCAAGACCCTAGGGCCAGCTCTTCCTGTTCAGTATGAGGATCCAAAGCGCTGTGACGCCTACCGCTTTGGGGACATCCTCCTATCCCCTTGTTTTCAGCCTTCTAAGATAGGAAAGAAGCAGCCCCTCATTCTCCTGAGTTTCTCCTCGTGACCCAAGCCCCTGCCCCTCCCCCATTTCCCCAGAAATGAAAACCACCTGTTCTCTCTGCCCGCTTCAAGGCCGACCAGGCTGGGCATCCATCCCACCAGCACTTGGCCCCCACACAAGGCTCCTCTGAAAACAAAGCAGCCTTTTCTCCCTCCGGACCTGGGGGAGGTGGGTTCAGGGAACAGCCTGTGCCCCATCGTCCCTCATCTGGGGATGGGATTAGGGGCCAGCAGTCACAAGGCAGTAACCCCGGGACTCTCTCTCTGCAGGGACCTCGGTCACCACTCTGACGGCAGTGGATGCAGATGACCCCACAGTAGCAGACCACGCCTCTGTCATGTACCAAGTCCTGAAAGGAGACGAGTATTTTGCCATCGATAAAGCTGGTCTGTGTGACTAACCCTCCTGGGAAGGCACTGGCTTAGAGGGATTGGGGTGGATATACCACGTACAGGTGCTGAGGAAGTCCAGTGTGACAGGTATCACCAACCACTGAACCACACTGTCCTATGGAGGTGGTCAGTAACACACATTAAAACCAGGTGGCTGGTGAGGGCAGAAGGAAGCAGACAGGTGCTCAAGGCATGAACTCCAGTCCAGGGACCCAGCAGAAATAAATAAATGTTGGACATGGATTCAGACAGATCTAGTTTCCAAATCCAGTTCTCCTACTCACCCTCTGTAAGTCAACTAACCTCTGCAAGCCTTAGTTCCCTAATCCAAAAATGGGAACGCTTAAATTCATATTGCATGGTCACTGTGAGGTTTGAATTAGATCATGTATAGAGAGCTCACGGCCCATAGTAATTGTCTATTCAATGTGACTTTGAAAATTGGGAGCAAAACAGAAGTCCCATTGGCCAGACCTGGGGCACACTGTTCTTCAGAGGGATGGCAAATACACAGCCCAGACACCACCACATCCTGTAAGGCGCCAAGGCAGGCATCACTAATCTATCACAGCACTCTTTCCACGCTGAGCCTAGAGGTGGCCTCACGCTCTTTCTCAGCACAATGCTCCAGGTGGCTAAGGCCAATATTGGACCAAGTTGTTTGGGCAGCTTTGGCCTCGAAGTGCAGGGGAGGGAGGCAGGGGATGGTTGCCCAGGGGTTCTCAGCCCTGGCTGCACAGGCAATCACCTGGGGAGGTTTTAAGTCAGGGGCTCTCTGGGGAGGGCTCAGGCATCAGTATTTTCTATAAGTTCCCCAGGTAACAAGGTTCCTGTTGGAACACTTTTACAGGACACATTTTCACGACAAGCAAAAACTTGGACCGAGAGACACAGGCCAGGTATGAGGTTGTGGTGGAAGCACGAGATGCCCAGGGCCTCCGGGGGGAGTCAGGCACAGCCACTGTGCTGATCACTCTACTGGACATCAACGACAACTTCCCCATCTTCACCCAGAGTGAGCGTCTCCCCTGGGGGCCTGGGGAGGGTGGGGGTGGGATGCTCCAGACTCAGTGTCCTGGGGGGCTCTCAGGGAGGAACCCAGAGTCCCCCTACCTCTCCCCCAATCTCAGGGTGGTCCTAAGGCCCAGGGAAGACATTTGGTTCAGGGAGGGGCCCTGTTCCCCATCCCTGCACACACTCCCAAGGCAGTCCCACTCCCCAGTGTCATGAGGCCCTGACCCCACCCACAGACTGATTCTCCCCAACAAAAGTCTGACAAGAGCTTTTCACATGCCCTGGGAGGGGCTGGGGAGGACGTCAGAGGGCTTATCATTTGCACTGTCCAACACTGAGGCATAATTCAGAGTCTCAGCCGCCCCCAAGGACAGGCCAGTTTTCCTGAAGTGGCCTCACTATGTATGGCATAAGCTCTCCTGTCAATTGATAGGTCCCTTAGCAAAGTACCTGGTATACAGTGGGTGCTCAAAAACTACTTGTTGGATGGATAGAGGGATAGGATAGAGCAGAACCTCTTTGCTTTGGGACCCAAAATTCCAGTGCCATCATTACTATTATTAGTTTTATCATGTCCATTTCCTGTGTCAGAATATATTAGGATAGTATGAGGAACAATGACCTTCTTCTATCTCATTAACCTAATGCCCTTTGGGGCACTCTATTTGCATCAGCCAAGTACACATTTACGGTGCCCGAAGACATCCGTGTGGGCAGCGCCCTGGGCTCTCTGTTTGTTGAGGACCCAGATGAGCCCCAGAACCGGATGACCAAGTACAGCATCGTGCAGGGCGAGTACAGGGACACCTTCACCATAGAGACAGACCCCACGCGCAATGAGGGCATCATCAAGCCCACAAAGGTTTGTAGGTCTGGGGCAATGACCTCAGACGTGGGGTTGGGGGCTCCCAGAATCTCCAGGACTCGCCCGGGGCTGCTCCCAGGTCAGAGGCCATCAGAGGGGTACGTCTGGGTCAGCTCAGAGCTGGTCATGTGCTTATGGAGACTGTGACCTGGGACAGGGGAGCCAGGAGACAAGAGTTGATGCTTTAGGCTTGGTTACCCCCGAAGCAGACCTTGAGGCAAGGATTTGGGTATAATTAGCTTATTTGGGAGGTGATCCCAGGATGCCCCAGGTGCAGTGACACATGAAAAGGAGGAAGCTATTATGGGGTTCCTTAGTGAGCAGGTTATCACTGTGGGCAATGGCGCCCCAGTCCCGCTGGGGACATCTGGGGGACAGCTGCCTCAGAGTGGCAGCAGCTGAGGGTGAGAGAGCTGTGGCCTGGACTGAAGGCTGCTCCTGGGAGCATTCACTCCTTAGCACTTTCCAGCCTGCCTTGGGCACTGGACACGAGAGCCCTGGTCGAGTCACAGTTACTTGCAGCAGAAAGCCACGTCAGCACATAAGGAAACAGTGAATGCCGTGAGGATGTGGGTGGCCATTGGCAGTGGCTGTTGCTGACAGCAGTCAGACCAACTGAATCTGGAAGGGGAGGAAAGGTCCTGCCAGGAGCACAAAATGCCTCCAGAACGGCCATGCAGAGGACTGGAGGTCCTGGGCCAGCGATGACGCGCCTCAGATGGGATACTCCGGAACCCCTCTGTCCAAGCCAGGCCTCCAGCAGACCTCTCACGAGTCCGTCTCTGGGCAGCCCTGCACTGGGGACCGGAGACACCCAGGGGAGTCAGAGAGCCTCCACATTACTAAAGCTGTCAGCCAGCAGGGAAGACACGCAAAGACAGGACAGGTAGCCGGGTGTAAGTGCTACAGGGCTCCATGCAGGGACAATTTCCTGTCTCAGGAGGGACAGGGGTAGGTTCTGAGAGAACATCTGATTGTCTCTGCATTGGCTTTTTGAGGGATGAGTAGGAGTGCACTAAGCAGGCCAGGGCAGGAGGTAGATCTTGAGCAAAGGCATAAAGAAAAGGCTGCCCTTAAGGAGCTGTGGCTAGAACCACTAGTCTTTGATCCCCTTTGAGATCAGGACTGGGGCTGATCCCTGTTTGTCCCCAGTACTTGGAACAGGGCCAGGCATAGAGCCAGGCTTGGGGGTACAGCCATGAGGCAGCTGAGATGCAATGGGGGACAGCTGAGGACAGCCAGGCCCAGCCATTCTCTTGATGACCTTGGAAATATCACTTCTCCAGGTCTCAGGCCCCTTCTCCGTAAAATGAGCACTACGTCGCAGGGTTGCTGGGAAGATCCTGTGCCATGTGCTCGGCTCAGAGCCCACCATCCTTTCCCCTCCCACAGCCCCTGGACTATGAACGTATCCAGCAATACAGCTTCACCATCGAGGCTATGGACCCTACCATCAACCTCCGCTACCCAAGCGGCTCCTCTGCCAGAAACAAGGCCCGTGTCATCATCAACATCATGGACGTGGATGAGCCCCCTACCTTCCAGCAGCCCTTCTACCACTTCCAGCTGCCGGAGAACCTGAAGAAACCTCTGATTGGCTCAGTGGTGGCCAAGGATCCCGACGCTGCTCAGCGGCGCATTGGGTAAGGAGGGCGTGAGGATGGTGGTCATGACAATCCTGGCATTGAGGTTCTTCCGCCTGCTGGACAGAGACCAGGACTCAAAGGGGAAACTCGCTTCTCCCAGCACGTATTTGGGACGTGGCAGAGGCAGAATTAATATAGACCAAGCTCTTCCACTAACCCATGTGGCCAGCTGGAGTCTCGTCCTGCCCAGACACCCACCTAGCATGAGCCTGGCCATCAGAGCTGCTCAACCTTCAAGGGCCTATTCTTTTTGGACCCTGGCTCCCACAGGTTTCATCTGGGGGGATCTGACAGTCAAGAGAGCAACCAATTAGATGACGCTAAACATGTTTTATTAGTCTTCCCAAAACCACAGAAGGAAAGAGTGTTCATTTCACACAGAGAAACCAACATGAAGATGGATAAAGAAATATCAGTAGGCCGGCCGAGTGGCGCGGTGGTTAAGCGCTGGCTTGGGACGCCAGCGGCCCCAGTTCGGATCCCACATATGACGGGCCAGTGACACTGCCCTCAAAAAAAAGAAAGAAATATCAGTAACCACCACTCCCAGATAACTCATGTTCTTCCAACTCATGTGTGATGTGGTCCTACCACACCTTTCTTCCTGACCACACAAACATCTAGATGCATTTATGGTGGATTTGTTGTTTGTTTGATTTGGGGTTTGGGTTTTAAGATGTTTTAGATCATACCATGCCCGTTGCATCACTAGTTGTTCTGAGACAAACGGTGTAGTTCTGTCATACTTTCCACAGCTATGTAGCATTTGATAGTAAGTATGAATTTAATCCAATCTCATTTTATTCCTGAGGGGTAGCCAATGGCACTAGCACCGTGTGTTAAATAAGTCATCATTTCCCCCACCTGTGTTGTATACTAAGTTCCTGGATATACCTGAATCTATCTCTGAATCCTCTATCCCTATCTCTTGTTCTGTGGCAAAGCCATTTTGTTTTATTGTAGCAGCTTAACACAGAAACTTAATATGTATAAGGTAAGTCTTTCCCTCACTGTATTTTTTTTTTTGAGGGCAGTGTCACTGGCCCTCACATGTGGGACCGAACTGGGGCCGCTGGCTTCCCAAGCCAGCGCTTAACCACCGCGCCACTCCGCCGGCCCTTCCCTCACTGTATTTTTACTTTACATACTTTTTATGCACTCTAAAACATTCATTCTTTCATATGAACTCTGAAGTTCTTTACCCAATTCTTTATCCAATGGCTAGTGCAACTGGTTTTAAAAAATAATAGAATTCTAATTGTGTTTATATATCGATTTTGGAAGCATTAATATTTCTATGTTATCAGGTCTGTTTACATATCACTTTTGGAAGACTTAATGGTTCTATGTTATCAGGTCTTCTTATTAAGAACAAAATACGTCCCTCCATTTGGTTTTTTTTGTTTGTTTTTGCTTTTGTTTTTGTTTTTTTAAAGATTTTATTGGGGAATTGGCAGAGGGGAACAGCGTCGGGGAATCGGGGAAGGGGAACAGACAAGTTGCTGTCTTTTTGTTCTTCAGTTTAGTTGCGGAGGATGTTGCTTCACTGTTGGTATCGTCATTGCGCTCTTCCCGGATGAGGCAGATGGGTCGCTGGCCTCTGGATGTCGCTCATCGCGGCTATTGGCAGCTCACGCTTGGCTGCCAACCGCTCACGCTGGCTGCGGGCCACTCCCTGTAGCCTATGGCAGCCCACTGCAGCAGGGGCTGCAGCCCACACCATCACCGGGGCTCGCACAGCCCAGCTCCAGGTGGAGCTGTTGTTAGCTGTAGAGGGCAGTGTCACTGGCCCTCATGTGGGATCCGAACCGGGGCCGCTGGCATCCCAAAACCAGTGCTTAACCAATGCGCCACTCGGCAGGCCCACGTCCCTCCATTTTGGACACATCTCATAAGTTTTGGAGTCATTTTATTGTAAATAGTCTATACTGATCATTTTTATTTCTTCATAGATCCAAGGGTTTATTTAAGAGATTGTTTATTATTTTCATTTACAAATGGTTGGGTATTTTGTATTTTTGCTTTAACTTCTTCTGTAATGGAATACACAGATACTAGTGCTTATTTATTTCCTAGAATACCATAGCTTTTACTTTATGTATTTTAAACATTCTATTCCCTTAACAAAAGTTTATAACTATTTTACCTTCATTATGACTTTTATCCTTATGAAATTACCCACTTTATTCTGCTTAAACATTTTGCCTTTAATTCCATGTGGCCTGATGTTAAGTTTGTCAGTCCTGTTTTCATGTTATTTATGTTGACCTGATATAAATGTTCCAACCTTTACTTTTAACTTTCCTAAGTCATTTGGCGTTAAGTTGTCTCCCGAAAAGAGAATGTAGTTAGCTTTGCTTTTCAATCTAAACTGAGATTCTCTGTGTTTAACCTATTTACATTTTTCATCATAAATGATATGTTTGATTTTACATCTTTTATCTTGTTTTACATTCCCCGTTTCTCAATGTTTCTTTTTGTTTTCTCACCATATGTTTTTTTCACCTAGATATTTGGATGGAGTACATCCATTTTTACTTTTACCAATGAGATTTACTTCTATCCATAATTATAAATGTTTTCCTGGACCAGTATTTTGTAGTTTAAAATCTCTCTCTCTCTCTCTCTCTCTCTCTCACACACACACACACACACACACACATGCATGCATGCACCACTGCTTTCCTATGTATAATTAATAAAACAATAATTTCATTTTAATTCCTCCCAAACCAAGTTTTTACTTTATATTGAGATATTTTTTAGTTAGATGAAGTTTTCAAATAATTTTTTCAGGACCAATCTTTGTGGGTGATATACTTTCTGATTTCTTGCATATTTACAAGTACATTAGTTCTTTTGCATTCTTATGTTAATAACACTTAGATGTGTTCATATAATCCTAAGATTATAGACACTTCCCTCAAAAATACTATCTATGTGTTCGCATTTAATTTTGTGGGGACTTTCTGGGGGTGAGTCTGATTTCTCTGTATAAAAATGCATTTTTTCTGTCTAGATTCTTTTCACTTTTTTCATATTGTTTTGAAATTCAAAAGTGTCATAAGGATATGCCTAAATATTGATTTTTTTTTAAATTATGCCTAATATCAATGACCTATTTTAATCAGTAGACTTGGGGCTTTCTTCAGATCACAAAAGTTTTCTTTTATTACATCTTTTGTTATGTCTTCTGTTCTATTTGTTCTGGAATTTTCTTCAGTAGTAGTAAATATATATATACATATATATGGTGTATATATATATATATATATTCCAAATATAATATATAGAATATATATACATATAAAATAATTATATTTTCCCTCTTTCTTCATCTCTTCATACCTCTTTGCTCTTGATTTCTAAAAGAACTTTTCAAATTTTTACTTCAAAAATTTATTTTCTTTCATTCACTTCTTATCTCTTCCAGCTCCTTTTTATTCTTTCTTATCTCTCGCCCAACTATCTTTTCATTAATCACAAAAAACACTCCCAGCTGTGGTATAGTTCAGGGGTCAGCAAACTGTGGCTCATGAGCCACATGCGGCTCTTTGGGTACGTTTCATCTCAAAAGTTTGCCAACCCCTGGAAGAGCCAATCCTGTCCCTCAAAACAATTTAAAAATTATTCAAGAGCCATAAATATATTTTTACATACTCACCATTATGTGACTAATATCCTGTAAAAATTTTATAAATGAAACTGTGATAGCTTATTTTCATTTTCAATTTTACTTCAGAGCCGCATGTACGTACCCAAAGAGCCACATGGGCTCGCAAGCCGCAGTTTGCTGACCCCCGGTGGCTCTTCCATCTCAAAAGTGTGCCGACCTCTGGTATAATTGATTATAGGGCCACCTGCCTGAAAGTGCTATTGATGGAGTCTCAGGCACCACCCTGAGTCCACTGATGGCAACACTGCTCAAATCAAAGGGTTTATCTCACTACTCTGAACCACTCTGGGTGGTAGAGCACAATGAGCAGTGAGAGGAGAATGGAGGAGGATGCAAAGGATAGATCCTGAAGGGCCTCGTCTGTCATGCTGGGAGTTTGAACTCAACAAAGAACAATGGAAAGCCATGAATCTCTTTCCCCTGGGCAGATACTACATCCGCAGGACCAGTGACAAGGGCCAGTTCTTCAGAATAAACAATCAGGGGAATATTTACAATGAGAAAGAACTGGACAGAGAAATCTACCCCTGGTATAACCTGACTGTGGAGGCCAAAGAACTGGATTCTAGTGGTGAGTGGTCCCCATCTGCCAGGGAACCTGGGTTTTTCTCCTTTCTTTCATTCTTTCAAAATTGGCATAATCTGTCACTGCGGGTCTCTACAGGTATTACAAGTGCCTGCTGAAGCACCACTTGCCAGAATGCTATAGAGCCTCCATCCCCAAGTGTGCCTGGACCAGAGGCATCCAATCCATATCCCCTGAAACCTTGTTAGAAGGGCAGAACGCCGGGCCCCAGCCCCAGGCTGAATCAGAATCTCATGCATAGAAGCACTGTTAACAAACAGGCTACCAGATGTCCCTGTGATGAGAATCACCTAGGGAAGGGGTCGGCAAACTTCAGCTCGTGCAGCACATGCAGCTCTTTGGATGTGGCTCGCAAGCCACAGTTTGCCGACCCCTGTCCTAGGGTACTTCTTAACATAGAGCTTCTCACATCCCTCCCTGGAGGTTAAGATCCAGTGATGGTGCCAAGGAAAGTGTATTGAACAAGTGCCACATGAGTCTTATTATTGTGGACATTTAAAAAAGGCAGCTTTGGGGGCCTGTTTATGTTCCAGTTAGTGGGCTTAAGTGAAAATCTGCTGCAGCTTCTAACTCCAAGATTGTTAGGTTCTCTAGAAATTCGTGCAACTTGTGCCTGTGGGAGAGGCAAGTGCTGGAGTTTTGCATCCTTTGTCTATATGAGCAAATCACAACTCCCCTCCAGAAAAAGGATTCACATGCCCACCTTACCCAGGAGACCACCCGCCCAGAGACATAGTGACTTGGCCAAGGCTCCACTAAGTACCACCCTGGCGGGCCCCTGCCTCCTGCTGGGTCCCCCAACCTGGCAGTCAAGCCAGCTTCGATGGACTCCTGCATATTTTCCAAATTAATCTTTACCCCTTTCTTCCCCAACTAAGATCATTCATACAGTTTTTTAAATTTAAAAGCAATAATTTGTTGTTCATTTTAAAATATAAAAAACACAGAAAAGGAGAAGAAAATTATTTCCCCATAATCCCACCATACATAGACAGCCACTGTTAGCCCTTTAGTGTATCTTCTCTAGTCTTTGTTCTATACTTATTTTTATACAAGTAAGTTTATAATATTTGTATAAAATCATATCCTGCATTTTTTGTAACCTTATTCCAGAATCACTTTCTCATGATACTAAAATGTCTTTTTTAATTAGATTTTATAAATGTAATTTACATGGGCATTATATTATAAATGGCCACATAGTCCATTCTTTTAAAGTGGCATGATTTATTAACCTTACTTAGGCTGTTTGCCTTTTAAATTATTTTGTAATTAATTGATCTAATTTAATGTATTTCAATTAATTCAATTACTTAATTGAATCATTAGATTAGTTTAATAATTTAGTTACTTAAATTACTTAATCCAATTAACTTAATTAAAAGCCTTTTTAAAATTCACTTAGGTTATTCACCTTTTTATTCTTACAAGCAGTTCTTCAGTAAGCATCCTTGTACATAAAGCTTGAGCCCCTTCTTCTTTCACTTCTTTCATCCAGAACACCGTCTCTTCCAAGTCCCTAGCCCCCTCTTCCCACAAAAGGGGCATCCCTCCAGGGGTGCCCAGCTACACACCTTCTGCCGCCGGGGCTGGCATCAGCTGAGCCTACTGTGGTGACAGGTCCTTTCCCCTGCAGGGACCCCCACAGGCAAAGAATCCATTGTGCAGGTGCACATCGAAGTTCTGGACGAGAATGACAATGCTCCCGAGTTTGCCCAGCCCTACAATCCCAAAGTGTGTGAGAATGCTGCCCAGGGTAAGGTGAGTCTGGCTCAGGGGGGAAGGGGAAGGGGAGGTGGCCCCACCTGGGAGAGGCTGTGGGGCACCACCTCCCTCCTATGCACCATCTGCTGGCATTTCACTGAGCTTCATGTAACCTGCACAACAACTTTAAGGAAAGGGGACATTATCCCCACTTTATAGATGGAGAATCTGAGGCTCAGAGAAAATACATGGAGAGCAGATTGGCAGGGAAGAGGCTGGTACAAAGGGTGGCTTTGTGGAGATCATTTAGGGTAGTGTTGCAGGGGAGAGGCAGCCATGGTCAGGTCCTAACCCAAAATCTCCATCACTGACCCCCAGGCCACCCTAACACTACCACTGACTGTCCCCTATCTTTCATACTCCAGCTGGTTGTGCAAATCTCGGCAACAGACAAGGACGTAACGCCAAGAAACGTCAGGTTCAAATTCTCCCTGAACACTGAGGACAGCAACTTCACCCTCAGAGATAATCACGGTATGCATCCAAGTATCATCCTAGCTCTTAGGGGACTCAGGGATGGGGCCTGAAGTGCCAACGTCAAGGGCCAAGCCAGCAACTTGGGGACAGGCCCTCACTGGGGTTTTCACATTATGGAATATTTTATACAACTTCTGCCACATGCCTTATTGGTCTGTGCAATGGTCAGAGCCACCTTGGCCAAACTGCCAAGCGCATGTGGCCTGCCATTCCCCTTAAGATGCTAAGTCAGCAAGGCATACAGAATAGATATGGGGTACAGGCAGAATAGATACGCGGTGCTCTGTTCATGAGTTAGCCAAGGAATTCCTTCCCACACAAGATCTCTGTGCTCAGCACAATTACAAATTGCAGAACTTTGAGGTCATTCCCAAAGAGTCAAAACCAGAAAAGTGAAATCCAAAATGCCAAGGATAGAGAAAACTGTCACAAGTCAATTATAATAACTACTTACCACCAGATGGCCTGGAACAGGAACTGGTCTACCAATCACAGCCAGAGAGTCAGCAGTGGCCAATCAGAGCTTCCAATGAGTATGTGCTTGGGAAAGTGATGATGCTGAGTTGATTGAATTCCAGCCAAGAGTAGACAGGCGTCTATGGCTTCAGCAGCTTCCTCAGAAAAATAGAAAAAAAAATCCCCCTAAATAGAGAAATCCTTCACCCAGCATGGGGTGGATGGAATCCCTACCCAGCCCTGACTGGCAAAACTGTGGTTGATGAGGAACCCTGTATAGAAATAGCCATTGCCACTGTTAAGGAAAGTCAGGGAGTGGGGTTCCTGAGAGTGGGGGTAAACCCAGGAATTCAGCCACAGCCTCCTGTGGGATGGGCAAAGTGGTCATGATGTGTTGACAGTCACTGACAGACCATTCAACATTCAGCTCTTTAGCAGTAAATAGTGTGGCAAAAATTCCTGTCACTCCATCTGTAACGTCCAACTCAATCCCACCTCAGAGAGGGTCTGTAATGGGGTAAAAAGCTAAGGGCCACCCAAAAGACATCCCAGGAGGTACACCTGTTGGTCTCAGATTCACTTATAACATGGATATCCTGCTATAGTATTAACTGAGTACAATGAGAAAGCCCTCATTTCTCCCATACAGTGTCAATGGTCATATCGTTTATGCTCCATTATAATAGACCTGACTACTTAACAATGAAATGTCATTGGCTTTCATTTGAAATCTAAACAGTGGCCTCCTTTGCTTTTGGCTCACTTCCTGAGTAGGCAGGCCCTGCATGGCTGGTCATATCCGCCTTCCAAATCCTGGAGCAGGGAGTCCTTGGACTCTCCGCTGACCATCAGCATCACAGCCTCCCAGGAGCCTACAAAAAGCAAATATCTGGCCTCTGCCCAAAGCCACTGAGTAAGAAATGGGGGAGGCTGGGGAGCTGGGGGGAGCTGAAGGAGGGTCTGAAAATCAGCATGTTTACAAAGCTCCCTGGGGGGATTCTCCTATACATGAAGCCATTGACTGGAGCTGGAGGAAAAGCCGGTATTTGGGCTAAAGCACAGTCCCAGTGCCAGCCTGTCTCAGAAATCTTCAGTTAGGAGTGTTAAGGAGGAAGAAGGGGTCACGCATATCAGGTGCCCACAGGAACAGAAAGCGAAAATTTTACATTCTGGCCAAGCCATTCTTAGAGACTAAATCAAAAGAAGCTGCCCAAAATATCCCCTCTCTGGAGGAACAGACCTGCACTCAAATGGCTGAAACATGAGGCAGGGGATGCAAAGGGCACAGAGCAGCCCAGGCAGCATGTGGGCCGGTACAGTCAGAGAGGGCTCCCTGGAGGAGGCAGACCACACCATCAGTGTGGATGAGGGAACAAGCACCCTGGGCAGTAGAGCCTGACCCTGCAGCCTTGTTGTTTCCAGATAACACAGCCAACATCACAGTCAAGTACGGGCAGTTTGACCGGGAACGAACCAAGGTCCACCACCTGCCAGTGCTCATCTCGGACAATGGGAGGCCAAGCCTCACAAGCACCAACATGCTGGCTGTGACAGTGTGCAAGTGCAACGAGCATGGCGAATTCACCTTCTGTGAGGAGGTGGCCTACCAGGTGGGCGTCAGCATACAGGCGCTGGTCGCCATCTTCCTCTGCATCCTCACCATCACAGGTCAGTGCCCCGAAGGGCAGGGGTGGGGGGGCACTGAGGGGGCTGCACCAGAGGAAACAGAGGCCAAGGACCCAAGCCTGGGCCAGGACCCCAACGTGGGCCCCTGGGTTTCAGGATGGGACACAGCAAGGCCAGCTCTACCTCCCTGGGAGCCTAAGGGTGGGGGTGGGTGGACCAGGGAGTAGGAGAGGCCTTGAGCCCCACTTTAAAATACTTTATACATGACATCCACTGATTCGACTTTTATATTTTGAGAAAATGTGTGACAGCCACTGTTCTAGGCATTTATTTACATAAACCTATTTTGAAAACAGAAGACACTTTCGGAAAGAAATAGAAGTCTCAAAACCTCTAGTTCACATGATATCCAAGAGCTTTGTTTCCTTTCATAGGAAACCTCCAGCTTTGAAGTCTCTTTCTTTATTGCTTGGGACTCTGAAATTTCAGGAGCATTTTAAGCCTTGCCTTTAGTTTGGGTTCCCTTTAGTTTGGGTTCCCAGGAAGCAGACGTTGGGACAAGGATTGGGGTGCAAGTGGTTTACTTGGGAGATTCTCCCAGGAAGCCCTAACGGTAAATGGAGTGTGAGAAGAGGAAAAGAGGCAGCCGATGAAGGTAATTGTCACCCAAATTACCACTGTGAGTCACAGGAGCTTCCTCCCACTGGGGACTGGGAGGCAGTGTGGCACTCACAGCTAGTGTTTATCTACCAATTCCCACCAGCTGATGGTTGGGGACTCCTCTGAGAGACAAAAGTTCTCCTGCACTTCACTTGCCATGAGACGGGGCAGGGGCCTGTCCTCCAGAGGACACCCTCAAGTGTTGAGAGATCACCCTATGCACTACAGTGACAGGAACCGGGGAGATGGTGAGGCACCTACATAATCTGTTCCAGGCCTTTCCTGCCAGTGGCTCCCAAGAGGCCCCCTGAGTGTTCCTCCCTTCTGGGGGGGGCATCTGTGGCAGAGAGTCCAGACCCAGGTTCCTCTTTTAATAATAGTTAATAATGGGCCAGCCGAATGGCTCATTGGTTAAGAGTTGGCTTGGGAGCACGAGCTCTGAGCAGCAGGGCCGCCGGTTCGGATCCCACATGGGCCAGTGATGTTGCACCCTCTATAGCTAAAATGGTGAACGACAGCTCTACCTAGAGCTGGGCTGCCGTAAGTCTGCGGCGATGGTGTAGGCTGCAGTGGGGCTGCAGTGGGCTGCCGTAAGCTACCGTGAGAGGCTGGCAGCCAGTGTGAGCTGCCGTGAGCTGCCATGAGCCTACATGAGTGGCCTGTCCAGTGGCCGGAGACAGACTGCCTCACCCAGGAAGAGCACAATGATAACACCAACATGGGCCAGTGAAGCAATGTCCTCCACAAAGAGACTGAAGAACAAAAGGACAGCAACTTGTCTGTTCCTGCCCCCAATTCCCTAATAAAATCTTTCAATAATAATAGTTAATAATAATAATAATGGCATTGCCATCACACACAGAATTATACTAACCTTATAACCACCTGACCAAACAAATAGAGCAGAGAAGTCATCATTTCCATTTTACAGACAAGGAAACTGAGGGTCAAAGAGAGCATCTCAACTTTACTTACGTATGTAACAGTTTATTAACTAATTCAAGACTAGAAGGACAGAGCCTGAGGGATGATCTGAGCCTAATTTTAGGAGCTCTCGGCCCACCCTTCCTCGGGGGATTAGTCACTCTCACATATCCATACCCCCGAGCTTTCACCAGGGTCGACATCTACACCACTGCCAACCATGGTACTCTGGACACATCACTCAGCCTCTCTGAGCTCATTTTGCTTAACTGTAAAATGGGATAATACCTACCTGAGTGAGATAATGTGGAAATGTGCCAATATCATGCCAGCACGTCTACAGTAGTGCTCACTGCTACTGCAATGAGTGCCATGCCTGCCAGCACCACTGTTATGCATTAGTGTCACCATAGCTGTCAAGGAAGCAATCGATCAGCATCTTTGCGCTCCCAATTCCAACTCCATTCCTTTCCCCATTTCTGCCCCCACCTCTGGCCTTCCACCTTTGGACAGGACAGAGAAGGATTTGCCACAGCGGTATGAGGAGGGAGGAAATGCGGATGCAGATAGGTGGAGTTGAGACTGGCAGAAGAGAATGAACTTGAGGGAGGTCCACTCTGTACCTCTCCCCTGACCCCTACCAGTGGCCACGACATCCAGTCAGGATTCCACCGCAGCAGGGCGAGGGGTACTATGGAGGTGGGGGAGGGTGGAACCACCAGGTGTCTGGACCAAACCAAACCTTCTGTGTTGGCCTGGGTGTCACAAGGAAGTGGACTGGTCCCGGAATTCCCAGGGAGGCGGGGAGGGCGCAGTGACCCCCAGAGGGTGGGAACCACCCATTCACCTGGTCTAAGGCTCCCTTGCTGACTCCCTCACAGTGATCACCCTCCTCATCTTCCTGCGGCGGCGGCTCCGCAAGCAGGCCGGCGCCCACGGCAAGAGTGTGCCAGAGATCCACGAGCAGCTGGTCACCTACGACGAAGAGGGCGGCGGCGAGATGGACACCACCAGCTACGACGTGTCGGTGCTCAACTCGGTGCGCCACGGCGGGGCTAAGCCTCCAAGGCCCGGGCTGGACGCAAGGCCATCCATATACGCCCAGGCGCAGAAGCCGCCTCGGCGCACGCCCCCCACCGTGCACGGGGGACCCGGGGATATGGCCGCTGTGATAGAGGTGAAGAAAGACGAGGCTGACCACGACGGTGGAGGCCCGCCCTATGACACACTGCACATCTATGGATATGAGGGCTCCGAGTCCATCGCCGAGTCCCTCAGCTCCCTGGGCACCGACTCCTCTGACTCAGACGTGGATTACGACTTCCTAAACGACTGGGGGCCCAGGTTCAAGATGTTGGCCGAGCTGTATGGCTCGGACCTCCAGGAGGAGTTAGTGTATTAGGGAGCTGCGAGCCTCTGGGCCCGGGGACCCAAACCACTGCAGCTTCCAACCGTCAGACACCAGGACCTGAGCCCTCAAATTGTAGCACTGACACCCCAGCCGAGCAGCCCTTCCTCATGAGTCCCAGAGACCTGACCACCTTGGGTAGCAAACTCCAGGTCCCTGAAATGTCAGGAATGGCTACCTCCCAAATGCTGGAAAATCCCAGCTAGTGTTGTGCCTGGGCTTGGACGCCCACATAACCCAGTCACCAGGGACCACGCGTTCTCTGGCTCCTCAAAGCAGCTTATGGTCACCGGCCAGGGAGAGGTCTTCCCCTGAGGTCCCTGAAACCCCTGGTGAGGACCTGGTGCCTGTCTGTCTGGAGGCAAAGGGCAGGACAGCCCGACCTGTGGCTGGCACCCCCTACAGCCCAGTCCCAAGGGAGACTGAGACTGTCCATCACGCCTACCCTGCATCAACTCCCTCACCGCCCCCCAAGTCCTGCATCACTCCTGGGCCCCTCCCCAGGCCTGTCAAGAGGGAGGAAGGGGCCCTCGGCAGCTCTCAACTTCAGCTCCTGAGGTGACCTCACTTGTCTGCCATGCCGGTAACTATGCTGTACTGAGCGTTGGAAATTCAACCAAAGTCAGGGAATTGGCTTGCTGAACTTGGAAGCGACTGTGGATTCATCCTGAAGGGACAGTGGAGACCAAGTGTGACAAATCCTAGGGTGAAGAACACCTCTACACCCACACCCTCCAAACAGGGCCCAGGGCAGCTGTGACCCCAATTTGAGCCTCCTCAATACCCCTCTAGTTTTGCCTGGGAAGTGGGAACACATGTTCCCAGAGTAACAACACCTCTTCCCATCCCTGTCTTGCCTGGTCACTCATTCATGCTCTCTCTCTCTCCTCATCTCTTGACTTAGAGGCACCCACAGCAACAACCAACTCTGGCCAATGTCCAAACCCAAACATGACTGCACAATGGAGCCACACCCTTTGCCCTTACACCTTGTTGTTGCCACATCTCAGGGAACCCCAGCAGGGCCCCATGCCTCGGGCACACCCCGCAGAAGTCAAGGCCCTGCCCTGCCCAAGCCCTATAGTCCTCTGTGCATCTCCCACTTTCAGCCACACATGGAACATTCCACTGCAAACACCCCTTGGAGAAGCAGCATCGCTCAAGGGGAGGGGGTATGGGGGAGGAGGAGAGACGTGGCAAAATTTACAACTCACCCTTGGTCATGACTGAGATTCCCACTCTGGGCAAGGCCCCTCCCACTTCAGGGGATTGTCGATAACACTGACTTATTTCTAACCAGTACCTAGTTCTTCATGTATTTTTTCTTTTACTAATAATACTTATGTGTTTCTAGCTCTTGCAAAAATATAAAAGTTATGCACAATAAGCAAGTTGCTTTTTAGGTTAACAATTTAACAGGTTTTTTTTAGTTGGGTAAACAGATTCCTGTAACCTTCTATTTCCTATCATTGTAGTAATTGCTCTAGAGATAATGATTAGATATTGACCACACTGGTGCATGGGACGTACTGTATTTTTTATATCTAAATAAATAAAAACCTTGAAATTCTTCCATTTCTAGAGCTGAGAGAATGCATGTAAAATACACACACACACACACACACACACACACACACACCACCAAGATCATCAAAGGAATCCAGGGGGCAAGGAGACATTTGCCATCAGAATTGCAGAGACACCACAGAAAAGAGATTGCAGCAGAGAATAACAAGGGATACCTAGTGCAGCCTCCTCTCCTCCCAGAACCCCATACCACCACCCAGTCTCTGTACATGCCCCCTAATTCCACCCTACACACCAGGCAAGAACCTCTGGGAGCTGGAGCGGCAATACCATTTCCATCTATCAAATGAAGAATCAGGGAGGTGAGATACATCAGCAGTGAGGGAGGAAGTCAATCTCCAATTAGCTGGCTGACAACAGTGATTGAGCAACTGGCACTTTATTGGGATATATGGACCCCAAAATTCGGATCCTGGCTGGAAAATGTCAAAATCAAAATGAGAAGCGGATGCTTCCATGTCAGACTCAGGCCTCACACTGGGGAGGGAGGGAGGGGATAAAGCCTATTTCAGCACGGACCCTGCTCCTTGACTCCTGCCAGCAGGGTTTCCTGGGCAGTGTGTCCCCCAGGAATGACATTTTGCAATCTGTGCTCCGCACGAACACTATTTGGTCTCAGAGACCAATTTGTCTCAATTCCAATTTTTGCTCTAATTTCCCTGGTGGTTTTTTGTTTGTTTTGGTTTTGGGGTTTTTTTGATACATAGGTTACTTAGGAATACATTATGCTCACAAACCAAGGTATTACTGTATATTGTTTAATTTCCACATATTTGTGAATTTTCCAAACTTCCTTCTGTTATCAATTTCTAATTTCATTCCATTGTGCTCATAGAACATAATTTTTTATAATTTCAATCCCTGTAAATTAATTCAGACTTGTTTTATGCCCTAACATGTGTGTTTATCCATGTGCACTTGAGAGGAATGTATATGCTGCTATTGTTGGGTAGAGTGTTCTATAGATTTCTGTTAGGGCTTGGTGGTTTATAGTGTTGTTCAGGTGTTTTATTTCCTTGTTGATCTTTGGTCTAGTTAGTCTATCCATTATTGAAAGTGCTGAAATCTCCAACTATAATTGGTGAATTGTATATTTCTCCCTTCAATTCTGTCAGTTTTTGCTTCAGGTATTTTTGGTCTCTGTTGTAGGGACCTATAGGTTTATAATGCTTGTATCTTCTTGACAGATTGACCCTTTTAGCATTATGAAATACCTCTTTGTATCTAGAAACAATTTTTATCTTAAAGTCTATTTTGTCTAGTATTAGGATAGTCACTCCAGCTCTCTTTTGGTTACTATTTACATAGTATATGGGTCTGACAATTGAGTTTGCAAACTTATCCTAGAAAAAGTGCTACAGGACCGGCCAAGTGGCGTGGTGGTTAAGCGCTGGCTTGGGAAGCCAGCAGCCCCGGTTTGGGTCCCACATATGAGGGCCAATGACACTGCCCTCTAAAAACAAAACAAAAGTGCTATATACTTCATTGCTGAATACCATTATAGTCACCTTCAAAGTAGTCCCCTTGGGAAGCTGTGCACCAATGCCAGTGCCTAGTCCAACCTTCAAAGCAATTTTGGAACTCTTTTCCTGGAATGGCCATCAGAGCTGTCATTGTATTACCCTTGATGTCCTGAATGTCATAAAAATGTCTTCTTTTCAATATTTCCTTTATCTTCGGGTAAAGAAAGAAGTCATTAGGGGCCAGATCAGATGAGTAGGGAGGGTGTTTCAATACAGTTATTTGTTTACTGGCTAAAAACTCCCTCACAGACAGTGCCACGGGAGCTGGCGCATTGTCGTGATGCAAGGGCCATGAATCATTGGCAAAAAGTTCAGGTCATCTAACTTTTTCATGCAGCCTTTTCAGCACTTCCTAATAGTAAACTTGGTTAAGTATTTGTCCGGTTGGTACAAATTCATAATGAACAATCCCTCTAATATCAAATAATCCCTCTAATATACATTGTTGCAACAAGTTCACAAACTTAATTGTCACACCTCATATCTTTTTCCATCCTCTTATTTTCAACCTATTTGTGCTTTTAATATAAAGTGTATCTTCTGTGGACAAAATATAGCTGGATCAGGACAGTTTATCCATCTTACCAATCTCTGCTTTTTGATTGGAATGTTTAATTCTTTTACATTTAATGTAATTACCAATAAGGTAAAATTTATGTCTGCCATTTCCCTGTTTGTTTTCTAAGTGTTATGTTTTTCGTTCCTCTATTACCCCAATACTGCTTTCTTTTATGTTAGATATTGTCTAGTGTACCATTTTAATAATTTTGTCAAATTTTTTACTCTGTTTTTTCAGTTATTTTCTTAGTGGTTCCCCTGAGACTTATATTTAAAATCTTAACTTATAACAATCTAGGTAGAATTTGTACGAACTTAAATAGTATACAAACCTGCCCCCTCCTTTGTACTATCATGGTCATACATATTGATTTTTGTACACTGTATGCCCATCAACACAGATTTATAATTATTGCTCTATGCAATTGTCTTTTAAATCACATAGAAGGGAAAAGAGTCACAAACAAGAATATATCTATTTAAACTGTCTTTATATCTACCTATACAGTTATCTTTACCACTGGTCTTTATTTCTTCATGTGGATTCAAGTTACTGTCTAGTGTCTTTCACTTCAGCCTAAAGTACTCCCTTTAGTATTTTTTGTAGGGAAGGTCTGCTAGTGAGACATTCTCTCCATTTTGTTTATCTGGGAATATCTTGATTTTTCTTTTATTTTTGAAGGATATTTTTGCTAGATATAGGCTTCTTGATTTATAGGCCTTTTCTTTCAGCATTTTGAAGATCGGCCCAAGGTCTTCTGGCCTCCCTCGTCTCGGATGAGAAACGGCTGTTAATCTTATTGAGGAAACTTTGTGATAACTTGTTTATCTCTTGCTACTTTCAACATTCCCTCTTTGGTTTTTAATAGTTTAATTATGATGTGTCTAGGATAAATTCTAAGGTAAATTCTTCTTTTACTTGGAGTTCATTGAACTTCTTGGATTTGTAGATTGATATTTTGATCAATCTACAAATTGATCAAAAGGAGTATGGGGCCATTAGTTCTTTAAATGGTCCTTCTGCCTCTTTCTCTGTCCTCTTCTCTGGGACTCAAATTATACATATATTAGAATGCTTGCTGATGTCTAACAGGTATCTAAGGGTCAAATTCATTTTCTTCATTTTTTTTCTTTATGTTCCTTACGCTAGATAATCATCAAGTTTGCTGATCCTTTCTCCAGCTAACTCATATGTGATCTTAAGCTCTCCTAGTGAATTTTTTTATTTCATTTATTGTACTTTCAACTCCAGAATTTCTACTTCATTCTTTTTTTAAATAATTTCTGCCTCTTTCTTGATATTGTCTGCTTGGTGAGACATCATTCTCATACTTTTCTTTAGTTCTTTAAACATGGTTTTCTTTAGTTCTTTGAACATATATGAAATAAATGTTTAAACCATTTATTTTAAAATCTTTGTCTAGTAAGTCCAACATCTGGGTTTCTTTAGGGGTTTCTATTTATTACTATCTTTCCTGTGAATAAGTCATGCTGTCTTGTTTCTTTGCATGTCTCATAATTTTTGTAGAAAATTGCATATCTTAAATAATATAATGTGGCAACTATGGAAACCAGATCCTTGTCCCCCAGGGATTGTTGTTGTTACGGTTTGTGTTGCAGTTTATTTAGTGGTTTTCCTAAATTAATACCATGAAGTTTATACTTTTTAGTTGTGTATGGCCACTAAAGTCTCTGCTTGGTAGTGGTCAGCTAATGATTGGCAAACATCCCCTTAGATGCCCGGAACCAGTATGTTTCGCAGCATTTGCTGAGGGATGCTGTGTGTATGTTGAGGACTCCGTCAATGCTCGGGCAGGAAGTTTCCAACTCTCCCTTAGCCGTTGCTTTCCGATAGCACAGAGCTTCAAAGTCAGTCTGAGCTGAGAACTTCGGGCCTTCTCAGGTCTTTCCTGAGCATATGCACAGCCTCACACATGTTAAGTGGCCTTTTAGATTCCCAGGAATATGCCCAAGTTTTTCCAAGCCCTCTGTGGACAGCTTATTCACCAACTTTTCCTTCTAAGATTTTTGGTCAGCTTCTCGCTTGTCCCAGCTATTATCACTGCCTCAGGCAGTTTCTATGTAAATAATTGCCACTGGTTGTGTTTCAACAAATGCCCTCAGGGAAAAAAAAGCTGTGCGTTGAGCAAGCTTCAAGTGAGTTTAAATAAACACAACTTTTCAAGTGATGTCTTCTAGGGAAAATAATGACAGTTATCTGGGAACTGGGCTTTGGAGGGCTTCCAACTCTGCTTTGCCCCTTCCCATGGCTGCTAGCTGCTTATTTTCACTGCGATTGTGGGGCTATTGAGTTTAAAGGCTACCACAGGACTGGAAAGAGGGAGATGGGACTCAGGTAAGTTAAAACACCTTAACGTTCACTGCTTTTACCAAGATTTGGCCATTTTCTTGAATAAACACTCCCCAAATAGTTGCAAGCCTTTGGTTAATTTCCACAGTTCTGAAAAAGTTTGAAAAGTTTTCCACTATTCTCATTGCTTTTACGGAAGAAAGGATTGCTTTATTCTGCCATTCCTGCTAATGTCACCCCCTCATGCTGGTTTTTAAGCTCACTTTTCCTACCTGTATGAAATACCTGCTCCCTGAACTCACAGTTGTCCAACCCTGGGAACCCATGAGATCTGTCTACTACCTCCTCCTCCTCCAAGAAGGCTCCCAGGCCTCATGTCACCTCCAGATTAGTCAGTCCCTATTCCTCCAACTCCAGTGGGGACTGGCTCTTAACTCTTGGGCATCCTGGCCCCTCCCTCTCGTTGGCACCTATTCATCCTGAGGCAGGGGCAGAAGGCTCACCTCTACATTTGGAGCCTTTAGTGGACACCACCGTAGGACACAAACCCAGTGCTGCCAGGAATCCGCTCACCATACTGCACATACCTGCTCCATCCAGCCCTGGGCCTGGCCAGTGAGCTGGGACAGCCGAGACTCTGAACCCCTCCCCTCCCCCTTAGCTCAAACCTATGAGGTCCGCGTGACATGACCATCTTCATTTCACAGATAACTAAAATGAGACCCAGAAAGGGGGGCAATGTGGCCAGAGCCACACAGCAAGTTAAAGACAGAGTTACGGCTAAAACCAGCCTCTTGGCCTCCAGGAAAACGTGAACCCGCTGGAGACTCGACCAAGAAACACCATCCACGCCAACTGTGCTGGTTATAGGGCAAAATGACCACTAGGTGGCGCGCGTCATCAACCAATGTTCGGCCCTCACGAGCATCCTAGGTGTTAACATACTGTCCTTGACAAAGAACCTCACTGCATCAGAGAGGCCCCCGGGATTCAGCCCCACAACCCGCCTAGGTTCCCGTTCCGTACCTCCCCTCGTGCTAGGCTCTGATGGGGAAGAGTCAAGGACTTAGTTCCCCTCCTCTCCAAGGAGATAGGGTGCGGGGGGACCAGCCTCCGCTGACCAGGGTTCAAGAAGGTGGACACGGCGTCGGCGGTTAATGAAAGACAGAAACTGTTTGTTGCAGTAAAAGACAGAAAAATGAGGGAGGAAAATAAAGAAGGGAGAGAGTGGAGACACCGGGGGAGTTAAAGTGTCACACTCTTTTACAATAACATGTCCTTTTTATAGGGACTTTTGACCATTATCCAATTACAAGTTTAAGTTCCACATGGTCTTGATGTATTTTTCTCTTAAGACCTTTAGTCCTTATAATTGTTCTCCTTAGGGCACACTGTGACCTTTTCTATGTTTAAGGATAATCCCATCTATGATCATCTCTTTATGACCCAGACTCAGTTTCTACATAATCTGTAATCCTGGGTGTGAATACTAAAGAGAATCTCACTTTTGATATTTAAATTTAACTGATTAATTTTGGCTTAACTGTACCTAAAGTTCTCTCAAGACTTATCACAAACCTTAACAAAACATACACTTTGTAATAAAACACAGGCTTCAAGGGAATACAAATTTGAGGAACACATGTCTAATCAACAGTACTTTCAGATTCACCAAGCCCACTAAAGTCAACCTGCATACCCCTCAATATTGGGCTACACGGCCCTCAACAATAGGGTACCTGCAGCCTTCAGTAGTCCTGATGCCACTGAGAATCTCAATCACAGGGAGCCATTCGCCCTGGTTGCGGGATCTTTGGGCTTGTGAGGGTCACAATAAACCCCACAGTCCCTCCTGGCACCAGGAACCCCGGCCTCAGTGTCCATGCCCAGTCTTCCTGGTCTGCCCCACCCTGCTTTCCCCAGGCGAATCCTGGAGCACTGACTCCGAGCCAGAAACAGCAGCCATCCCTAAGTGTCCTGGTTCCAGGCACCTCCCAGGTCAAGAATCCTTACAACGAATCCTAGGTGATGGGTTGAGTCACCAAAACCAAACATCTCACACTACCCAGCAATGCCCCCCAGAAGACATGCACAGCGTATATCTGCCACAATGTTAATTTCAGGTTATGTACAAATGGAAAAAATAGAAATGTCTGACAATAAGAGAATAGTTAAGTAAATTATGGCAGATCCATAAAATAATCCTGGGCAGCCATTAAAAGTCACGTTGTGACATAGTGATCTTGAGCTGAATTCAAGGTCAAGCAAAAACACAGAACCCAATGCACTAGTTAGTCACGTCCCAATTTTTTTTTTAGTAGATATTCATCTCCAGATTTTAGATGAATAAGTTTTCTTTTCTTCAGTTGTTTTCCAAATTTTCTATAATCAGCATGCATTGTTTATAACCAGAAAAGATGTCATTTTAATGTTAATTTGTAAACACTTTCTGCTCATTGAAAAACAATGAATTCAATAATCAAACTTTGTCCCCCAATATTTTTTTAAACATTGAAAGTTTTTGTTTAAAAATAATGTTTTGAGTTTACTAGCAATGCAACAGATCCTTTGTAAAAGAAATTAAGTAAATTGCTTTTGAAATCATTACAAAGAACAACTGTTGTTGGAGGGTTAGTTCCTTGAGGTTTTTAATGGTTTTGTTTTTGTTTTTCTTATTATTTTAATTTCTGAAAGCATTACTTTGAACTTAGTCATGTGGGGCCTGTACCTTTTGGCCTTTGGACATTTTCAGCCCCAAATTTCCGGCATCTTTCTGGATCAGATCAATCGCAGTCCACAAATGAGTAAAACCTGGTTTCCAGCAGGTGACCCCAAAGGATTCTTCAATACACAGACATACCCTACATTCCTCTTTCTTAAGGATATAAGAGAAATGACTGGGATCAATTTCTCACAGCCCATCATCCAGCGGTCATCTAGAGATGTCTAGGAAAATGGAGTGTGAAGCAACACTTAGGGCTTCATAGACTTTGCCATGTGCATTTATAGCCTATGGTGTAGAAAGTGCAGTTAACTTATGATGCTCCTGAGTAAGTGTTGCTAGCGGGATGTTTAATGATGTCACACAGGAAGCTGTGCAAGGAGGTTTGGTTCTCAGAAGGGACTCTGAGCAGTAAGTGAGTCTTTACATCAAAAGAAGAAAACAAAACTCTACCTTTGATACCTTTGAGCTCAGGAAACTAGAGAAGGTTTTTCCTGGCTGAGCAGGGGGAGACCTACAGACAGTGCTCAGCAGGAGACAGAAAAGCCCCATGGAAGACACCACATAAAGCAGCCAACATTTTGCAGAGCATAGGAAAGAATGAAATGACCTGGGGATTTAAAAACATAAGGAAAAAACTGCAGTACAGACATACAATGAAATATGATTGAGTAATAAAAAGAAAGGAAATAATGATACATGCATCAACTTGGGTGAATCTCAAATGCATGATGCTAGTGAAAGAAGGCAGATGCAAAAGACTGCATATTGCATGATCCCATTCATACAACATGCTGAAAAAAGGGCAAAACAGAGAAGAAATTAGGGTTTCCAAGAGTTGGGGATGGGGAGGATTTAACAAACAAATAAAGAGAAGCTGCATGAGGGAGACTTTTGGGGTTATGGAGCTCTTCAGTATCTTATTTGTGACAGTGGTTACACAAGTCTTTGCATTTGACAAAATCATAGAACTTAGAACTGTACTTCAAAAATGTGAATGTTACTGTGTGGAATTTAAAAGTGAAATTTTCTTAAATCACCAACAATTTCTTTAAAATAGATATTTCATCAGGGCCTGCGGCATTTTACGTGATCGATTTATTGGTCACTTCACGGGCGCACAAAGTCCAAGTCATGCCCTTACTTACTCGTTCATTCATTCTTTCTAAAATACCTGTTGAACTATGTGCCGGATTCCCTTGATTCTATTCCTGACATCTCTTGAAGCCCTCTCCTTCTTTCCTTCTCTACTGTTCCACTCTTTGTTGGGGACCTTTTCATTCT
Source organism: Aselliscus stoliczkanus (assembly GCA_033961575.1). Classification (NCBI taxonomy): domain Eukaryota; kingdom Metazoa; phylum Chordata; class Mammalia; order Chiroptera; family Hipposideridae; genus Aselliscus; species Aselliscus stoliczkanus. Next base: position 39,941,957 of record CM066732.1, on the reverse strand, counting down.
CTCTACTGTGGTATTCCCACAGTTTCCCAATTTGCTCTTATCTCTAGCCTCAACTTCTGCCGGCCATTCTCCTGCTAGCACTGAAATGATTTTTCTAAAGTGCAAATGAGATCTTGTGCTCCCTTACTTAACACTCCTCAACAGACTTTTTCAAACCTTCCATGGCTCTCCATTGCCAGACAATAGAGCCCAAGTGCTTCAGCCTGGTACCCAAAGTCCTGCCGAATCTGGCTTCTCCTTAACATTTTCATCTCTTTATTGTCATATCTGCTCTCATGCCATATACTCCATCATATTAAATTATTAACTTTTCCTCAGACATATGGTAGGTGGTATTATTGGTCAAAATATACACTGTCCTTCCCTGTGGGAGGATTACACATCCTTAACCCATTGATGTCCAACTTGGTCAGGTGACTCGCTTTGTCAAATAAAATGTGAGAGGAAGAGACACTTGCCACTTTGGAGCAAACCAACAGCCAGCTCATGGTCCACCAACTCTCTACTCTCTGCTACCAACAATGAACACATAACTTGAGGGAAAAATAAACCTTCACTGTTGTAAGCCACTGAGATTTGGGGATTGTCTGTTACCAAAGCAGAATTTAGCCTAAGCTGACTGAATGCTGCATGTAAGCTCCATTCTTGTTCACTTTGTAACCTGTGTGCATAGTACAGACAGAGGGCTGGCATTCAATACACATTTGTTGAATGAATAAATATAATGAGTGCATGAATGAACACATGACCACTGGGCCCTTGCATATGCTACTCTCTCTGGAATGAATGACCATCTCTGCTTCTTCACTTGCCCAACTCCTCCTCAAGTCAAACCTCAACAATATCCTCTTCCAAGAAGCCTTCCCTGCTCCTCTCTCTCTCTCCTCCCTAAGGCATCTATGTATATTTCTGCTCTCGTGATAATCGTCTGTCTCCCCGCCCTGGCTATGAGACCCTTCCATAGTGTCAGGTCTGCCTCACCTTGGTGGCCCAGCAAAGAGCCTGGCCAAGAGCAAATGGAGGATGAATGAACTCAGGAGTAAAGGTGTCGGGAGTTTTCCATTCCTTCAGGTAGCCACAGGCTTTCTGTACTCCCGGTCTTTGCACAGGCTGCTCCCTTACCAGGAGCATCAGTCCCATCCCTGTTTGCTGACCCAACTATTTTAAATCCGTTAGCATCACGCCCATCCACTGCACATCCTATCACAATTAAGGTACTCCTTCTCTATTGCTCCCACAAACTTAATATGTCCCCTTGACACAGCCTTTGTCACATGGCACTGAGGTCTTCTATTCTCTCTCTCTCTCTCTCTCTCTCTCTCTCTCTCTCTCTCTCTCTCTCCACTCTGAGTTCAGGCCTTAGTCTGATGTATCCCTATGTCCTCATACCTAGGACTTTATAATAATGACAGCAACAACAAAAACAATAATAATAACCAACAAGGGCTTATTCGGGTCAAACAAATGGATGAATGAATATATGAGTGAATGAATTCATGTGAATAGATTCTAGCATGTTGTCCCTTCATCCCTCAGAAAGCCCAGTCTCATCATTGGAGGATGACTCTCTGAATGTGACAGGGGCTGAACTGATTGACAATTTGTTACCACAGTTGACTCTGCTCCTGTCCCTAACCTCATGGGCCATATGACCCCATCATTGGTGAGTGCCTAGGGGCTGAAAGGCTCAGTGCACAATCTTACTTCCCAAACCCACCAGCCACTTTCCCCAGCAGACTTGGCAGAGGTGTCCCAGAGTGCATGACTCCAGGGAAATGTGTGCACCCGGTCTGCCAGCCCCAGAGCCTCCTCTAATCTGTTACCAACAGAGGACAACTGGGGGATATGAGGAGTGGAGAGAGATATGCAGAAAAGGAGGCCAATGTGCATGGCTAATTGCATAATTGACTGCAGATGTGTTTGGGAGCTCGGACTATGACAGCGAACACCCAAGGTCAAGAAGGCACTAATCACTTCCACATCACGCCTTCCTCCTCTAACTGGTGCTCACTCCAGAGAATCCCAAGGGAGGCAAGCAAAATGAGAGGAGGAGAAAAAGAAGCACTTATCCAGAATTCGTCCTAAAGGCACACCTCTAGGAACTTCAATCATCTGGAAACCAACCAAGAACCAGAAGCCAATAAAAAGCTTCTATGGGGCCGGCCGAGTGGCGCATTTGTTAAGAGCTGGTTTTGGGAGGCCAGCGGCCCCGGTTCGGATCCCACATATGAGGGTCAGTGACACTGCCCTCTGCAGCTAACAACAGCTCCACCTGGAGCTGGGCTGTGTGAGCCCCAGCAATGGTGTAGGCTGCAGCCCCTGCTGCAGTGGGCTGCCATAGGCTACAGTGAGTGGCCGGCAGCCAGCGTGAGCTGCCAATAGCCGCGGTGAGCGACCATCCAGAAGCCTGTGACCGATCTGCCTCACCCAGGAAGAGCGCAATGACTATACCAACATGGGTCAGTGAAGCAACATCCTCCACAACTAGACTGAAGAACAAAAAAAGATAGCAACTTGTCTGTTCCTCTTCCCCGATTCCCCAACACTGTTCCCCTCCCCGAATTCCCCAATAAGATCTTTAAAAAAAAAAAAAAGCTTCTATGTAACTGATCAGTGCTCAACACCAAGGTCACAAAAGCAATGAAAGGAGGCACTCTTACAGATTGGGGAGAATCTCAGGAGGTACAACTATGAGCAATGTGGAGATCCTGAAGGAGATCTTGAAACAGAAAAGGAACATCAGGTAAAAACTAGTGAAATTCACATAAGGTACAATGATAGTATTGTACCAATGTCAGTTTCCTGGTTTTGAACATTGTGCCATGACTATGTACGATGTTATCATTAGAGGAAACTGAGAGAAGGGTGTACACGATCTCTATTTTTGCCATTTTTCTGTCTAAAGGTCTAAAATTACCTTAAAATAAAAAGGGTGTTTTGTTTTGTCTTCTAAATGCCTTCTATGCAGCCAGCATTGTCCTGGTAAAAATGCAGTCATTCTCACCAAACCTGGTTTTGCCGAGTTGTCTGTGAATATAGCTTTTTTATTTAGCAATCACGGACATTGTTCTCTCAGGAAACCCACAGTTCTGTGAAGCTTAGAACTATGAAATGGAAGGGGGTTGCAGAGAGAGAGCTAGAAGTGACACGCTGAGAAGTGGCAGGGAGAGAGAGCCACGACAATGCAGTTTGGGGCCATTTCATGCACAGGCAGAGCTGCCTGTGCACCTGAAGAGCTTCTGGTGGCAGTTCCCTGTGCCAGCACGGTCGCTGGCATCTTTGTGATCCAGCTGTGTTTGTGCGGCCAGTGTATATGGAGCCCTGATCCGACCCCGAGCTGGGGACACAGGATTGAACACAACTCCGTTCCTGCCCTCACAGATGGGGAGGGAAGTACACACAAAAGAAAATCTTACACAATTTCTATCATCTTGAAAACTGAAGTGTAGGATGGGCCCCCAGATGAAGGAGCTATTAATTCAACCTGAGGGAAGGCAAAGTCAACAAAGCCACTGAAGGGAGGGGAGGGATTGGACGTTAGAGGTGGCGAGAGCCCAGAAATTGACGTGAAGACTGGTTGGAAAAGGACCTAGAGATATGGGCAGGGATCAGACCACACAGGACCTAGATTGTCCTTTCCAGGGTGGGCTTGACCCTGTAGAAATGGAAAAGTACTAAAGAGCTTAAACAAGGGAGTGTGGCTTGATTAAAAGGAGCCCAAGGCTACAGTGTGGAATGGTGTCCTTTCCCCAAGACTGAACCAAGAAGAGGCTATATCCGGGCCAGTCTGTATGCCCTGCTTTAGGGGGCAGGATGCCTGCCACACACTGTAAAATGGGGAAAATGAACAAGGCAGTAGTCCAAATAGAGATGCTAAGAAATAGCTTCTTCCCCTCAGAGTGGAATCCACAAGGCTCCCCTGCCCACCAGACTGCCGTTTCCCACGTACACGGGCTCAGCTGCTCTGCGCCAGGGGTGTAAATTGTCCATGTGCTGCACTCAGGTGACGTGATTAACACACTGCTCGGGGACGAGTTCCCCCAGCCGCACTTCCAGTCCATCCTGGTCAGCTCAAACAGAGAGCAGACTGCCTCCTAAGGGAGGAAAAGGGGTGGGGGCGTCTCTCTCTGCCGGTCCAGGTTTCCCTGGTGTCTCAGCTCTCCTAGCTCCCTGAGCTGCTCTTCCTGATTAAGAGGAGCAGGTGCAGAGGGCAGCAAAGCCCCCCACAGCCACTGAGCTGGGTTCTGTGATTCCCTGTCTTAAGTCTCACGGGTGTGTGCAGGTGACATGGAGCCGTTCCTGAGTTCCCGAGAATCGCCAGGAGCTCTAGGAACAGGACCAGGACAGAAAGGAGAAGCAAAGTTAAGAGTCCTCGTCACACTGTGCTAGCTGCTCCGGTAGAGGTGAACACAAGCTCTAGATGCTGGACAGGAAGTCCGGACCCCACCCGATGCCTATGTGACCAATGGACCTCCTGCTGGACCATTGTTCTGAAAGGACACGTGATTTGCCCCAGGAGGTACAGCAGGTAAATGGCAGAGCAGGGAATTGAAGCCAGCTCTTCTGGCTCCAAATCCAGAGCTCCTGACCCAGTCCAGAGTGAACTCCTCTGTGCTTCCAGAACTTCAAGAAAGCAGAGACCTCATGCAGCTCCCTGTATGCCCTCCCCAACCGCCACTGGCCAATGCCTCACAGTGCACTGGGCACCCACTATGGGCCAGGCCAGCCCCTCCTGAACACAGCTCTTTCCTTGTAACTCTCTGAAATGAATGGTGGAAATTTTGCCTGACACACACGTTTTCTGTGCTGCTTGGTATATTCATATGCCGTCCTCTTCCAAAACGAATCAAAGCCACTTACAAACACACATAATGTAATGTTTTCTCTAACAAGTGAGTAACTAGGGGCAAAGGAAAAATACACACAACTCAATGTTTTTAAATCTGTGGGTGAATTGAGACCCCAAAAAATAAGGATAGGAAATAAAAGAAAAAACTCAGGATGACATGGAAAGACACAATTCCTGCACTAGCCAGAGATGGACTCCCAAAATTGGTTTTACATAGCAGCCACCACCTCTGTTGAAAGATTCACAATATTCAAGAGATTTTTAAAAATAAACAAAAAGAAAAAATTGTTGTTCAGAAGAGTGAAACTATTTTTGTTACTAGCCTGGGAAGAAAGTTCTCCCACCAACTGAATACTACATATTATTGTAGTTCCTTTCCGTTTTGCCTCCTCTGCCTGGAATCCCCATTCCTCCTCCATTTTCAAGCTGGGAGCCTGTCTCTTCTGCCTCAGCTAGGCAGGTGCAAAAAGATGGGGTACTCTTTTTCTTTTTAAAAAACTTTTTGTCAAAGTCTAGTGTACGTACATTAAAATTCACTTAGATTTACTGTTCAGTGAATTTTAAAAAACACAATACACCTGTGTACCCAGCACTCAATCAAGAAACAGTGCAGCCAACATGCCTGAAGCCCCCTCCCAACCAATACCTCACCAAGAACAAACAATGCCTGAACTCTAATGCCATAGATGTGCTTTTCCTGTTTGGGAACGTTATATAAATAGAACCACTCAGTGTCTGGCTTCTTTTGCTCAACCTTGTGTTCGTGAGTCACCCATACTTTGCTTGCAGTGGTAGTATGTGCATTCTCTTTGCTGTATTCTGCCATGCAGTTAGACCACAATTTATTCTGCTGTGGATGGACAGGGCCATCCATTCTTGGTCAGGAAAATAAAGACAATCACAGGTCGCACATGGGTATTTTTAACTGAGTTAACTGTTCATAATTCACCTAAGTGTTTGAATTCAGACAATGCCAATGCTATTTTTTTAAACATTTAGACTGCAGTACAGCACCTGAAACTATCTGTCTGTCAGCTGACATTATTTCGATCGCTGAAATCTAGTTTTGTAACCAAAGAACCCTCAGTCCTGTGGCCAGGGGACCGAGAAACATATAGAAAAGCCATAAGGATTTTTATTTTTGCCCTTTTGCAATTAGACATTCAATATTTGTAGGCAATATTTATAGAGACTCTACTATGTGTCAGGAACTGTACTCAACACTTTGCATGTATTGTTTCTTTCAAACCTGACAACAACCCTGTGAAATAGTGTTACTTTTGTTACTCTCATTTTCCAAGCTTTGTCCTCAGCAACTAGTGTAGGATCTAATACAAACCAGACACTTATTATGTGCTTATTAAACAAGGCAAGGAATAAATAGCAACTACCATTAATAGAGCCCATAGCACACACTAGAAACTGCCAAATGCTTACATTCATTATCTCAGTTCATCTTCTCAACAAACCTGACATAACATAGGAAACACTTTTGGGGGTTTTGCCCAGCTCACAAGTCCTCACTTCCTCTGCAAACTACACCCTGCTTATACACATGTCCACTAACTGCCATATTTGTGCTATATGACCTCACCCCTTTGGTCACAGCTGATTGGACCAGACATGAACATCTAATGCAGCTCAGCCAATCAGATTCTGTCTTGGGAATTTGGACTTGAATTTGAAAGATGGTCCATTAGGTCTGCTTGTGGCTAGAACTGAGGTGTTATGAACTCACTCCCAAGCTGCAGTGTGGACTTTTTTATGGAATAATGGAGACAAAGGATCTGTAAAACAAAAAAAAATTAGAATACAGAGCAGAGAAGTGCAGACACAAAAGGCAGAGTCCTCCCTGGGTTCCCATCTGCATCTCTATTCCCCACTTCAGGACCTCAAAAAGCCCAGACTTGGGTTCTAGTAAACTCTTCTTTTTTTCTTAAAGTAGTTCAAGTTTGTTCCCATTAATTGCATTAATTATTATCCAAAAAAAGTGGGAAAAATGTCTAAAGATAGGAAAATATTATTTTCCCCTTGAAGAAACTGAAGCTCAGAGGAAGTAAACTGACTTCCCCAAGGTCACAACCCAAAGAGTGGCAGAACAAAGAGTCCACCAACTCTGCAGCCTGAGCAGTCTCCCTTTCCACATGCTAGCATTTCTTGGTCTAGATCAGTGGGACCCCCAGATCAATCTTTCACCCCTGCTGCAAGCTTTTTGAGGGCTAGGGCCATATCTGACTCACTGTAGCAGCTCCACCTGGGCTGAACAGTATCAGGTGTCACTGGCAAACCACCAGGATGAAGATTTCATGGAGCCAAAGCAAACATCATGGCATGACTGATGAGACATTAATGGGTTTTGTGGATGCAAATTAGAGAGGCAGAAAAGTGGGACATGGAACCAAGATATTTCCTAGTGACCTTAACAGATAAGCCAGTGAGCAACTGACAAAAGTCCATGTCCGCCCTAAAGCTAGAGAGCGGCCACCACAAAACTAAAGGCCTTGGTGGGGCAGGGGGTGATACTGCATGCCACCCTGGGAAATGGATAACCCCCTAAATCTTCCTCATGCCACAACCCTCAGCCTGGCTACTTTGACTTCAGTCTTGGCAGGGTAAGTGGAATGAGAATTGGGTTTGGGTCCAGGCCTAATGTGGGGGCGTAGGCCAACTTCACAGGCTGGATGAAACACAGGCTGGAGGGCACATCACTGGTGAAGCCCTCATTCTACAGAGACTAGGCCATTTGATCCTCTCTGCACACACATCCCCATCCCCATGTTCCTCAAGGCATCCAGAGAAATCTTTCTAAAACACATACCTGACCACATCACCGACTCCTTAAAGCCCTTACGTAGACCTGTTATTCAAGACCTTAGCCTTTCATCCAAGGTCTTTATGACCTGCTGTGGTATAATGAGAAATATATTTGGTCTCTGTCCTAGGTTCCTGGCATGGAGCAACTAAAACCCACATAATTTCCTGAGTTTGAAGGGTGATGAAGCATCTTTTGTTATAATATTTGGTTTTTGTACAGAGCTCCTCCTAAGACTCTTGAAATTTCCTAAGTGATAGAAGTGTCTTTTGTTATTCATACCAAGCACTTTTGATCACACCTGAGTTTATGCTAATGAGATGACTTGGTGTGGAGCCTCCACACAGCCTCAGGATGGCTATAGTTACCAGAAAGTCTAAGTGATTTCAAGGTGGAAACTTAGGCCCGACCCACTGTCCTCCAGAAGAGCATGGAGGGGGTGGGAGACATATGGAGATTAACTTGTATACAAACTCTTGAACAATGATATTTGCTTCCTGGTAGGTGAACACATGGAGGTGCAAGGAGGGTGGCATGCTCAGAGAGGCCATGGAACCTCCACACCCCCATACCTTGACCCATGCATCTCTCCCATCTGGCTAGTCTTGAGTTGTAACCTTTGTAATAATCTGGTAAATATAAGTGTTTCCCTGAGTTCTGTGAGCCATTCTAACAAATTATTTGACCCAAGGAGGGGATTGTGGGAACCCTCTATTTATAACCAGAAGGGTAGCTTTGCAACTGGCATCTAAAGTGGGAGGCATTCTTGTGGTACTAAGCCACTAAGCTATGGGGTGTGTGCTAACTCTGGGTAGTCAGCGTCAGAATTGAATTGCATTGTTGGACATTCACTTGGTGTCCAGAAAGTTGAAGAATTGATTGTTGGTGTTGGAAAATACTCCAGACCAGCCATTCCAGTCTTCTCTTATATCACAGCCACTCATTCACACTCAACTTCACTCCCAATATTCCAAATGACCTATGTCCCTCAAATCACCTTAGTCTCCTATACCACCTACACCACCATTGTACACACAAATTATTCTCTCTCCTGGAACATCACCCAATCCATCCAGCTGCTAAAATCTTAATTGAACTTTAAGTTCAACTCAACAAGAACAACCTAAAGCAGCCTTTTCTAACCTCCTCAGATTGGGTTAAGTGTCCTTTCTTTGTGCATGTCTGGCATAGAAAATATACCATTGGTTTATACATCTACCTCTCCTAACAGATTGTGGGCTCTTTAAGAACAGGCACTCGGTTTTTTACATCATTTTTTTTCCCACCAATACACAGCAGTGTGCTGGGCCTGTAGTAGGCATCAATGAGTATGTATGGAAAGCATGAATGGACAGATGCAGATGGGATAGATAGATGGGTAGATGGGTGGACAAATACGAGTTTGTGTGGACAAATGGATAGATGAACAGATATGAGAATAGGAAGAAGAATAAGTGGATGTGGGGAGGATGGGGAAGTGGATAGAGGAGAGGAAGGCAAGATGTCAAAGGTTTTATTTAACCCATGTCAAAGATTTTAACTCCTTAACTAATGAGGGAATAAGATTTATACACAATTTAAAGGCGAATCCCAAGCGCAGCCACAAGTATAGCTTTTATAATGGCACACCTGCCCCTCCACACACAGCATATCAATTGACCTCACCTGATAAAATTCATTTGCATCTCAAAGGATAGGTTGCATTACAATCAGTTTTCTCCAACTTAAAAAATAATAAAATAGAAACTATCAAAGATGGCTGAATAGATAAACATTGTGCTTGCCTCATCCCCCCAAATTACTAAATTATAGAACAATCAGCCTGGAGAACCATCTGAAGTCTAGTTGAACAGAAGTCCTATAACTAAGGATATAAAGAAGACTGGTAGGAGGGGTGGAGATGAGAAACAGGCTGGTCTCACACCCACATGTGGCAGTTGAAAATCAGGAGAGACATCTCAGCCACAGAGGTTCCCCCATGAAAAAGCGAGGGATCCTAGCCCCTCACACCAAGTCGTGGGGGAGACCTCACAACTTCTGGTTGTGAAAAACAGTGAGGATTCCAACCATCTGAGTGAGATGGAAGGCTATGGGAAACCCAGACATCCTCTTAAAGGCCCATGTAGGCACTCACCCTGGGCTCCAGCAGAGGGACAGTACAGTGACTCTGGGGCATCAGAGACATATGGAGAGAGGCTAAGTTGTGTAACTTCAGGGTACGGACTAGCAGGACAGTCCCTATTTTCCATGTGGGGCCCTCCTCCCTGCAGCTGGCAGGCAGGCGCCATCTTTCCAGTGTTGAGCCCGCCCCCACAGGCCAGATCTGAATCTGATTGGCCTGGTGAGCTCTGCTGCTCAACCCTTCTGACTCATTGAGACCCTACCTCTCCCAAATTGCCTACCACAGGAAGCTTTATTAGTGGCTGAACCTTATAGGAGCTGGCAGGTCACAGAAGGTCTTGGAGTGTCCTGGCTTTTTGCAGAGCTACCCCAGACCCAATACTGGTGGCAGCTGTCCTCGGTTTGCAGTGTGCCCTCTCTCAAGCACCTCCAAGTACAGCACAGGCAGTGACCAACCATGGATCACTTTATAGCTCCTACCACATATTCCCTGTCCAGTCATAGGTAGTGATTTACCTGGGCCTGCACCAGAGCCCCTCCCAAGAGGCCCCAGAACTAACAAACTTGGAGGTTGGCTTCAGACCACAGCAGACCAGCACCCAATTAGCCCTATAAGCAGCACACACAAAAAGTGGTCTCAACAGGCACCAGAGCCCACTGGGGTGAATCCCACTCAGTGGGGTAAGACCCCTGCACAGCAGCCTGTAAGCTGTGGACATGGCCAATCCTCACAGCCAGTTAACCTGAGGGTCAACACCACCCACTGAAATGCCAACAGCAATCAAGGCTCAACTATAACAGGAGGGTACACACAATGCACACCTAAAGCACCCGCAGCAGGTGACAAGGGAGACTGCCACTGGTCCCCACAGGACTCCTACTACATAAGGCCATCTGGCAAGACTGGGAGACATAGCAGCCCTACCTAAAACATAGAAACAAATACAAATGAGGAAACAAAGAAATATGTCCCAAATAAAATAACAGGAGAAAACTCCAGAAAAAAAAAACTAAGAAAATGGAGGCAAGCAACCTACAAAATACAGAGTTCAAAACATGATAATAAGGTTACTCAAGGAATTTAGTGAGAACTTCAACAGAAAGATAGCAAGCATAAAAAAAGGACATAGAAATTCTAAAAAAAGAACCATTCAGAAGTGAAGAATGCAATAACTGAAATGAAAAATGCACTAAAAGGAATCACCAGCAGACTAAATGAAGCAGAGGACTGAATCAGCAATTTGGAAGACAACATAGCAGGAAATACCCAATTGGAACAGCAAAAAGAAAAAAGAATCCAAAAAAATGAGGATAGTTTAAGAGATTGCTGGGACAACATCAAGAATAACAATATTCACATCATAGGGGTACCAGAAGGAGAAGAGAGAAAGCGAGGGATTAAAACCCTATTTGAAAAAATAATAACTAAAAACTTTCCTAACTTGGTGAAGGAAATAAACATACAAGCTCAGGAAGCTTAGAGAGTCCCAAAAAAGATGAACCCAAACAGGCCCACACCGAAATGTATTCATTTAAATAGCAAAGGTTAAAGACAAAGAGACAATCCTAAAAGCAGCAAGAGAAAAGCAGTTAGTTACTTACAAGGGAGGTCCAATAAGACTGTCAACTGATTTCTCAACAGAAACTTTGCAGGCCAAAAGGGATTGGCACAAAATATTAAAAGTGATGAAAAACAAGGACCTACAACCAAGGATACTCTACCCAACAATGTTATCACTTTAAATTGAAGGACAGATAAAGAGCTTCTCAGACAAGAAAAAGCTAAAGAAGTTCCTCACCACAAAGCTAGCATTACAAGGAATGTTAAAGGGACTTCTTTAACATGGAGGGAAAATAAGATCAAAAATATAAATAGGGCCGGCCGAGTGGCGCATTGGTTAAGCGCTGGTTTTGGGATGCCAGCGGCCCCGGTTCGGATCCCACATGAGGGCCAGTGACACTGCCCTCTACAGCTAACAACAGCTCCACCTGGAGCTGGGCTGTGCGAGCCCCGGTGATGGTGTGGGCTGCAGCCCCTGCTGCAGTGGGCTGCCATAGGCTACAGTGAGTGGCCCGCAGCCAGCGTGAGTGGCTGGCAGCCAAGCGTGAGCTGCCAATAGCCGCGGTGAGCGACATCCAGAGGCCAGCGACCGATCTGCCTCATTCGGGAAGAGCGCAATGACGATACCAACAGTGAGGCAACATCCTCCGCAACTAAACTGAAGAACAAAAAGACAGCAACTTGTCTGTTCCCCTTCCCCGATTCCCCAACGCTGTTCCCCTCCGCCAATTCCCCAATAAAGTCTTTAAAAAAATATATATATATATATATATAAATAAAATGGCAATAACTACATATTTATCAACAATTGCTTCAATGTAAGTAGATTAACTGCTCCAATCAAAAACATAGAGTGGCTAAACAGAAAAGCAAACAAAACCCTTACATATACTCACTTCAGACTCACTTCAGACTGAAAGACACACACAAAATGAAACTAAAGGGATGGAAAATGGAAACAAACAAAAAAAGCTGGGGTAGCAATACTTTTACCAGACAAAATAGACTTTAAAACAAAGAAACAAAGGACCCAGTAATCCCACTTCCTGGTATTTATCCAAAGAATCCCAAAATACTACTTCGAGGGGACGTGTGCATCCATATATTCATTGCAGCACTATTTACAATGGCCAAGGTGCAGAGGCAGCCTGGGTGTCCGTCGATAGAAGAATGGATAGGGAAGAGGTGGTACATACGAGGTGTGATCAAACAATACAATGAATGTTTAAATTTTTTTAAAAAATTATTACAGTAAAAGACACATTACTATTAATCCCCCTCAAAATACTCCCCCCTCACTTCGAACACACTTATTCCATTGTTCTTGACACTTTCTGAAGCAGTTCTGGAAGTCCTCTTTCATGAGTGTCTTTAGTTGTGCTGTTGTGGCTGCCTCGATGTCCTCAATCATTTTGACTTTGGGGAAGAGACAGAAGTCACACGGTACCAGATCCAGTGACTAAGGTGGATGAGGACACACTGTAATGTTTTTATTTGACAGCAATTGCCATATACCAGAAGCGACGTGTGACACAGAGTGTTATGATGGAGGATGATTTATGGCACACTTTAAAACACACTTTCTCTCAAGTGCAGCTCACACCTGACTGACTGCACTGAACAAGTTGAAACTTGTCACACACTGTTACTAAGGTTTGACACACTGCTTCCCGGATTGAAGATCCCTGCCTTTCCGTTGGATGGCACTCGGCAGCATCATTCACCGAATTTTGGGATCACACCAGGAAGCCTCCATGTCACACATGGCTTCTGTTACGGCAATTTCTGTCAAATAAAAACATTACAGTATGTCCTTATCCACTTTATTCACCGGATCAGGCACTGTGTGACTTCTGGCTCTTCCCCAAAGTCAAAATGACTATGAAAGGTAAACGTTTTGAATTGATTCAGGATATCGAAGCAGCCACGACAGCACAACTAAAGACACTCATGAAAGAGGACTTCCAGAACTGCTTCAGAAAGTGGCAAGAATGAGGAGATAAGTGTGTTCTAAACAAGAGGAAGTACTTTGAGGGGAATTAATGGCAATGTGTTTTTTACTATAACAAATTTTTTCTTTGAAACATTCACTGTATTGTTTGATCACACCTTGTATATGCAGTGGAATATTACTCGGTCTTGGAAGGGAATGGGCTTTTGCCATCTATGGTGGCATGGATGGACTTGGAGTATATTATGCTGAGTAGAATATGTCAGACAGTGAAAGACAGATACAATGTGATTTCACTTATATGTGGAATGTAAATAACAAGATAAATAAGCAAAACAGAAACAGACTCATAGATACAGAGAACATTTTAGTGGTTGCCAGATGGTAGGGAAGTTCGGGTGGTGGGTGAAAATGGTGAAGGCATTAAGAAGTGTAAATCGGTAGTTACAAAATAATCATGGGGATGTAAACTATAGGGAATATAGTCAATAATATGGTAATAACTGTGTATAGTGCTAGGTAGGTACTAGACTAGTCAGGAGGATCACTTCTTAAATTATATACATGTCTAACCATATGTTATACACCTGAAATTAATATAAAATAATATTGAATGTCAACTGTAACTGGAAAATTTTAAAGGGGGGAGGGTAAGGGGAAGCCCAATAAGTGGTCCAAATGTCCAGGTATAAAACAAATAAGTCATGGGGATGTACCGTACAGCATAGTCAATAATATTGTGATAACATGATACGGTGTCAGATGGTTGCTGGACTTATCATGGTGATCACTTCTTTCGGGATATAAATGTTGAAAAACTATTATGTACACCTGAAACTAATATTGTATGCTAACTATATTTTTTAATAAAAATCAAATAAATAAATATAAATATATATATATATATATATATATATATATATATATATTAGAGACCATGAGAGACACAAGCCCCTAGAGAAACAGATCACCAGGTGCCAGGTAACACCTAATATTCAATTAGAAGCACACCTGGTAATCTTTTCTGCAAATTTAAAGTGCTTCACTTAACCAGCTGTGCATCCCTGGAAAGTCATGTAAAATCGGAGGGCTTCAGTCTCCTCATCTGGAAAGTGAGGTGAAGCCACAAAAAAGGAAAATGCTCCAAGCTCTCAGCAGAGGGCAGTTCCAGAAGGAGCTGCTTCGAGCTTCACAGATTATTTCCCCACCTCTGGGCTTCCTTCCTCTATTTTAGTGCCACCTCTGAGCTCACTGGCCTTAGGGAAGCGCTACCCCTCACCAAGCAATTACCAAGGCCTTTTCCTTCATCTCCCCTTGACACCACCGAGACATGTTCAAGGGGGCTGTTAGCAAATTTCACAGGGAAAGAGGAAAACTTTTTGAAAAGCTGGTGGGATAGGTTTTCTTCCCTCACCTCCCTCCCTGTTAGGGTGCTTCCCACTCCCAAAGCCAAGGCAATCTGGAGAGCTGGGCCCTTTGTAATGTAATTCAAGGCTGGGGAGATGTTTCTGACATCATTCCATATAAAGAATATACTAGCAAGGGGCCAGGCGAGTGGCGCGGTGGTTAAGCACTGGCTTGGGAAGCTAGCGGCCCAGTTCGGGACCCACATATGAGGGCCAGTGACACTGCCCTAAAAAAAAAAAAAAAAAAAAAAAAAAAAATATAGATAGATAGATAGATAGATAGATAGATAGATAGATAGATAGATAGATAGATAGATATCTGCAAGGAATAACCTTCTTGAAAGGTCTGATGGGTGTTTTAAACAGATATCCCACCCAGAGGCCAGACCATCCTGATGGCTTTTTCCCCTCCCTTCCTCTACCCTTAGTATCAGAAGGTTCCCCAACAACTGAATTGATACGCTGACCATATCCTGTGACAGGGGTCATACAGAGCACACTCTAGGGCAAGTCCCCAGAGCCTGGCACTCGAGGGCTCCCAGGGCACCTCTATCCCGAGATGGCACTGCATGACTTCCCGCAGGCTCCTCCCTCGTCTTCCAACCCTGCCCTTCATGAAGCAGAGTCAAACACCACTGTACTTCTCTGGTACCCAGGACATGCTCCTCCTACAAAGTGTGACCCCATACAGAAGCTTCAAAAATATATGGACATACCCGCTGAACTAAGGAATCACCTTGGACATGCACGAACTTACCCATGAGGATGTCCATGGCAGTCTTGTCTAGAACTGTGAAAAACTGGAGACAGACTAAATGCCCAGCAATATAGGATTGGTTGAATAAAACAGTACAATCATCTGATGTAATGCTAGGCAGCCAAAGTGTGACACAGGAGGATAGATAGTTAGCAAGCCTGCCCGACTTAAGGACACTTGTAGAGTTATGCAATTGAAAAGAAAGCAAAAGGAAAACTCTATATTAACAATGACCA
Source organism: Aselliscus stoliczkanus (assembly GCA_033961575.1). Lineage (NCBI taxonomy): Eukaryota > Metazoa > Chordata > Mammalia > Chiroptera > Hipposideridae > Aselliscus > Aselliscus stoliczkanus. The sequence goes on along the minus strand of CM066732.1, from coordinate 39,926,264 downwards.
CTTTTTATGTTCTTCTTTCTCCTTTTGATGTTTCCCATGTGTCCTACACTAATATATATTTGTGGATGGATAGACAGATAGGCAAATAGTCATGACCCAACTTACTGAAACTAGACACAATACCACCAGCACCAATGGAAACCAGTTCTGGGTTCTAATGTGAAGAACAAGCCAGATTTGCCAGATCAGGCATGCTCAAATGGAGGGTGGAGGGGAATGAGCTCTTTAGGGCTGAACCTTCCACAAGGATTCACTCAAAGTGAATCCACACCCACAAAACACATCTACACATTGTCTTTCCATGGAGGACAGACTGCTCCATGGCGTGATCACAGCTGTACCTGGGCCAGAACAGAGGCTGCTTTCTGCAAAGCCCTCTTAGAGACTGACTGTTATTGGTGTCCATTCTGACCCAAATCAACACCCCTCCCTTGCTTCCTGCAGTGTGCTGGTTCCTGGAACAGGTTGTTGTACTGACCTGGTCAAGCACGTAATTTCCCGTACCTGGTAGCATTCACATACTAGTACCCCCTTTACTGTATATACCCTTTTGGCACCTGCCAAGCAGTGGAATCCATTTCATCTTGCAATCGCCCAAGACACACCTCATATGTAAGTTTCCCTTAGTAAACTCCGTTAGTTGCCAGACTGGAGTGGCAGCTTCTTTCTTTGGTCTCTCTCTGCCTTCTGCTTATGGAGGTGGATTTTGTCTCAGGGCTTCTCCCTGGGTCTGCCTGTACCAACACTTGCCGAAGGGGACAGCTTACCGGCGAAACCACTCAACATCCAAAGATAACAGGTGTCTGCTCAGGGAGGTCAACATCACCTTTAGCGGGGTTGTGCAGTGGCACAGCCCTACCTAGCCTGGGAGTCCTAGGACCTCCAATCCTAGCCTGTCTTGGCCCTGGCCCTGGCCCATCCCCTCCTTCCTCTAGCCTTTCATCCATAAAATAAATGCATGAGGTTGGACAAAGGGCCTCCCAGGTCCCCTTTCTTAAGACTCCGAGAGATGTTTCCCTTTATTCTGACCCCATCTCCCGCATAGCACGTATGTTCCCCTGACAGCCCCAGATGGAGCTGGAATCCCCACAGCCCGAAGCCCACCGTCTCCCACAGTCTAGGGGGAGTGGGGAAGACAGAGCAGGAGGCAAAGCCCAGAAGAAACAGCTGTTACCAAAGGAGGCTGGGAAGTGTCCCCACCCACTGACGCCCTAGACCATGCAGGCTCCTCTGCCTCCACCCAGGGAAGCCCAAGACACGGGGACTGGCCGAGTTGCAGTGGAGTAAGGTTTGTTTTCTCCACCAGAACTTGCTCTGCCCCCACCCTTCCTACAGTGCCAATGGCTGCCTCACTTCTCTTCCATGCCATCCCCATGGCTGCTCTGCTTCCCCAAGTTTTATCATCAACATGTGCAGCCCTTTGTCATGCAGCTTTATTTTTTTTTAATAAATGACATATATTTTTTACTTTTTTAAATCATGTTTTGAGAAACTAGCTGCCATCAACAAAATGAAGAGAGTTATCAACTAAGTATTTCATCAATGCAGCCATCGAATTTACAGTGCATGCTCTGTGTAGGCCCCCAAGGGTCTCCCTCCAGGGGCAACCAGCCAGGTAGGGGAGATTAAATAAATGACTCCACAAATAACTGGAGAGCACCTCACATTGCAGGGGTACAATAAACAGGAGCTCTATTATAATGAAGAGAGGGCCTGGGGGAATGGGATGGGCTTCTCCAAGGCCCCAGGGTAGGGTAGGAGCAGGACGCCCTGCCGGGTTTGTCCCTCCCAGTGGCCAAGACAAGGTTCACCTGCCCAAGTGTGCAGCCCTGCCTCTGACCAACCTGTCTGGCTGTCCTTCCCTAGACATATATCGTGTGTCTACACTTCTCTGCACATGTCTGTATGTCTATCCTTTTCGGCTCCCCCCAGTCTGTCTGTCCTCACACGTCTGGCTGGCGCGCAGGCCTCCCCCAGCTCTCGCCCTCCAGGAGCTCCAGACCACCCGACGCGTCCGCCCCGCCTGCCGCTGTGTGGGCGTCGGGGCTCGCTGTGCGCAGCGGGGGGCGTCCAGGCCCGCCCCCGCCCCTGAATCCCTCCCTCTGAGCAGGGACCCAGGCGGCAGCGCAGCCCTTCGGAGACCCCGGAGCCGCCGCGCAGCGCTGCTGAGGCCCAGGAGGTGCGCTGCCACCTGGGGCGCCAGAGCCGGCGGCGGTGGCGTGGGCGGCCGGGCGGGGCTGCGGCAGGGCAGGGCACGGCCGGCTCGGGGAGCCGCCGCCGCCTCGGCTAGGGCTCGCGGGCAGCGGGTCGGTGCGGCTTGGCCCCGCCTCCCCCGCCCCGCCCCTGCGCGCCGGGCAGGCGGAGGAGGAGCGGCGCGCCCCCCGCGACGCCAAAGCCGGAGCCCGAGCGCAGCAGCCTCCGAGCGGGAACCAGAGCAGGAGCGCGAGCTGGAGCGGGAGCCAGAGACGAAGCCAGAGCGGGAAGCCGAGCTGGAGCCGAAGCTGGAGCCTGCACTTGGGCGCAAGGAGCGGAGCGAGGCTGCCAAGCCGAGTAAGGGGCGTGGGGCGGGGGGCGGTTCTGGGGAGGGGCGAGGAGGGGGTCCCGGGGCCCTCCCCTGGGTTCTGCGGCGGCCCTTGCGCGCGCGCGCGCGCGCACACACACACACAGTCACACTCACACACTCACACTCACACACTCACACACACCCCGGGGCGCTGAGCGCCGGGAGGGCGGATGCGCGATCTGAAGCGGGGCCGCAGCGCGCTCCGAATGCAATCCCCGCACTCCTGCGGACCGCGACCCCCGGCCCCCGCGCGAGCCCCGGAGCACGCCCTCGGGCCGCGGGGAAGGGGCGGTCTCCCGGATTCTTGCCTGACTCGAGTCCCAGACGAGCATCCATCCCGTGGGGGGACCTAAGACGGTCTCCCGGGCCCCGCGCCGTCGGTTTTTGAGGATCTCTTTAACAACACACCCAAGAAGGGGAAACTAGGATGCACTTTCGGTCGGGTGGGGGCAGAGAGGAGGTCCGGGCTTTGTGGAGTTTGACCTAAAACCCACCCCCCACCCCCTAGTCTGGAAGTTTGACCCTCCGACGTGCGGGTCACCCTGGCCATGCCCCCGCTTCAGGGCCTGCCTCGATGGCCTATCTCAGCACCAAGGGTGGGGAGGGGGCGTCTCAGCCGCACCTTCTCCTGTTTTGGAGGCAGACTTTTCCTTGCGCGGTAAGTGGAGCCGGAGGCTGAGTCCGAGGCAGATGCTCTGGCTGGCTACGCAGCGTCAAACGACATAGCCGCCTCTCTCCCAGCGCCCTCGGGAAGTGGGTAGTGCCCACCCCACCCCACCCCCGGCCGAATTGCGCAGCCCTTTCTCTCTCCCCATCGGGTTCCTGGCTCGCTGAGGACCCAAGGCTGCCCTCCTGGTCCCATGCGGGTGCTGGGCGTGGGGGGTGGGGTGGGGGTGGTTGGCCAGGCCCAGGCTGGGAGGGGAGCACACAAATGACAGGTGTGAGAGGCAGGGGCTCCAAGAGCTTGGTCCTTGGTCTTGACCCACACAGTCCCACGGGCACCTGCCTTGAGGATGCCCCTTCTGACTCCCAATATCCTGACTGCTCTAGTGGAACAAGTGGCTTCACCTCCCTGTGCCTCAATTTACTCCATTGACAAGTAGGCTTGATTCAGTTTTTAGCAGGTTTAAGGGCTTTGAAACCAGGAGGTGGGCTTGGCTGACTTCCTAGCTGGGTGAGCTTAGGCGAGACACTTAACCTCTCTGAGCCTCAGTTTCCCCATCTGAAACATGGGGAAGGTGGGTTGGGAGGATTAAAAGAGGTGATGCTTCTGGGGGCCTACCACAGTGCTTGACACAGCCAGTACTCAGTTCAGGTTGGCTACAGGTGTCATTTTATGACGTGTCCAGCACCTGTAGATGCTGAGGCTGAGTGACTTCCCCTCTTGTGATGAGGACATGAGCCCCTCCAAGGAAGCCTTTGAATCCCTCCATGGCCGTGTGGACATCTAATTGCAATGCAAAGCTCCTTCTTTAGGGCCTGCCCTTTCTCAGACATTACCTACTTCCCTGCATTCTGCTGCCCCTCCCCACCCTGCCATCTCCATCCAGGTTGGAAAAGACTGTATCCGACATTCTTTTCCTTCTGCCCTTGGCTGATGCCTGCTGCCCTGGCAGAGGGCTCCTCACATATTGCTCACACTCTGTACAAGGGAATTCTGCACACCTTCCTCTAAGGTGGGGGGGGGGGCAGAGGATTACTTTCCCTGGGGAGGGATCAGGCTCTCAAGTGGCTTGGACAGTCCAGAGGTGACAGTTCGGACAAGGAGTGGAGAGCAGCAGAGAGACCAGCCACCATGGCAAGGAGACTGCAGGAGGTCAGAGGGTTCCCAACCCTGATTCTGTGCTGACCATGGTGTGATCATCCAGACCACTGAGCCACAAGTCCCCACACAGGATGAACCTCGGGGACAAAATGGAGCCAGTGGCAACTGAGAGGTTAGAACTTCAGAGCTGGAGGGCCCCCAGGAAGAGTTCTGCCTGGTGTGTGCAGCTGGGGGCTCAGACCCAGAAAGAAATGACAAGGCCCAGGTCCTAGGGGGACCTTGGGGTGGCATGGAAGGTGTAGATAGCAGGAGTATTGTTGGGAAGAAAACAAAGGTCCGGCTTGTGGACACCATGTTAGCCCTGGTCACCTGTGGCCCAGCTGCCCAGAACAGGGGGGCAGAGGAGGAGTGGGTCTGTCCATTTAGTGCCTGGTGGGGACTTGGTGAGATAAGCAGAATAGGCTGCTTCCTCAGGGATCCTTCTACACAGACACCCCCTCCCTCGCTCCTCTTCCTCCTCTGTAGCCTACCTCCCATCCTCGGTAGCCCACTCTACCTCCACCCCACCCCCACTCACCCACTAGGGTGTCACATCCCTGTATCTTCCATAATCCTCACCCCTCTTCTTCATCCCAAAGGAGTTCATCAGAAACTAATTAGGAGGTTTGTCTCTCCTCGTTCACACGGTACTTGGAACAAGGCCGATAAAGAACGTGATAGGGATATGGGCATTACCTTCAGTCTTTGGGAATAATCAGTTAGATACACTCAGAAGAAGCCTGTTACCTGCAGCCTTTGTCCAGGATGTGCTCTGAGCACAGGGTAAGGGGCAGAAAAGTATAAATCTCCTCTCAGCCTCCCAAAGGGAGAAACTGAGGCCAGGAGGTCTTTCAGAGTCCGCTGGCACAAAACAGAGTTGTGGCTGAGAGTGTGGCTTCCTGCAGCTTGACTATAGCATGTGATTCTGCACAGGAGATTTATCTTTCAGAGCCTCAATTTCCTCTTGAAAATGGAAGCCATATTACAAACCTCCCAGTATAATTTTGAGGACTAAAGAAATAATATGCAGGATTCCCCCACTATCTGAAAGCAGAGCATTGCTATGAAAACCTTTCCTAAGCCAAAATGGCGTAAAGCACCTCTTGCTGACAGATGCACGAAATAAATGGAGATAAAGCACAGATGCTCAAAGACACAGTTCAAAGCTCTGGCTGCTTGATGCTAAGATGCTGAGTGTCGTTCCCAAGGAAGGAGATTGGCAGGGCCATTCGCCCTGTTCCGTGTGTGCCCTGCCTCTATTACAGCTGCTGCAAAGCAAATGCTGGACACCATTTTCGCTTTTCGCCTTTCGTTGTAAAAGTGAAACTCCTCTTCGGATTTCTTGCGCTTAGCAAAAACAGGTACTAATGTAGGTCTTGCCTAAAAGCAAAGTGGCAAACTTTCAAAAAGCATGGGATAACAGTATAGGAAACATAGCAGTATCAAATGGACCCTTCCCAATGGCCTTGCTGTGTCTATATTATGAACATGCATCAAACACACACTATTTCCCAGGCATAAACATTTTCTCTTTGAGTTCTGACAATAGAACCTCTGATTTAGATACTGTAATTGTCCCCATTTTATGGATGAGAACACTGAGGCTTAGAAAGGTTAACTTATATTAACTTAGCTAGTATAGAAAACTTAAAACATCACTAGTGACTCATAATTTTATGAGTTTGTAAAATTGATAATTAGCACATTGTATCTTAGATGGTATGTCATTAGTTATAGGAATGATTCCTCGGAGATCTTCAATCGCTTTATGTCTATATGTTAATTGTCCGCCAGCTACAGAATTTTAGGAGACATCTTCAATTATTTTTCTATTCAAACAGTAATCAAACTGATTTTAAAAAGCAACTCCCATTTATTCCCCACCCCTCTTCCCTTCATTTTTCTCGCAACATCTATATAGCTTATTCATTTGTTTATTGTCTGCCCTCATCAATGTAATGTAAACTCCCCAAAGGCAGGGATTTTTACCCATTTTGCTCACTATGATATCCCCAGAATCTAGAATAGTACCCAGCACTTAATGTTTTGCAAATTATAAGTGTTTTACAAACATAGGTTCCATTATTATTATTATTATTATTATTGCCAAGAGTATAACTTGCCTGAAAATAAAACATTAAGGTTCATGGCAGAATCGTTTCCCTCAAAAAATTGGCAAATAGGACTTGCACAAACACCAGGGAAAACGTGATAAAGGTTAAGAACAATGGAGATTATTTTCCTAACATTTTTAATAAAGCTCCTTATCAATAAGTTCAAAGACAGTTAATCTTTTAAAACTCTTTGCAATAACAAATGACATGTTCGAAGGCAATTAAATTAGCTTTTTAAAACTTCCAATGAGTTAACTATCAATGACTTGTTCACTTAATTACTTTTTATTTTGTTAGCACAAAAGGCTTCTCCAAATCTTCATTTAATGATTTTTTCAGATTATACAAGTAATACATGTGCATTTTAGAACTTTTGGAACATCATAAAAAAATGTAAAGAACATAAAAATCCTTAACCCCACCACTGCCTAGAGAGCACAGTTACTGTGAATATTTTAGTCCCTTTCCTTTCTAAGCTTTGTCTGTCTGAATATTTTCTCTAAGATGTATTTTTCTTTTACAAAGTAAGGATCATGTTGTATGCAGAGCTCTATAACCTGATATTTTTTATAACCTGGGGTGTGTTTTTTCCCCCCTCTTTATACTGAAAGCCTTTACTGTTAGTAAAACGTCCTTAAAAACATGATTTCATGGCAATATAATATTCCATTATAAGTGTGTGCCATAATTTGTTCAGCTTGTCCTTTCTTACTGGACAATGGGTTTGGCGCTCATGTTTCACACTATAAATAATGCTTGTCTGTGACCTTTTCAGTGTTTTTTGAGCCCTAAATCAGGCTTCTCTACACACTTGGTCAGGACCTATTTGCCAGTTTGTAAATGGACTGCTTTATATGTTTAGACAGAAAATCAAGCCTTAGAGGTTGGGCCTTGTTGGCAGTAGGTGGCAGCTGATCCTATAGAGGGCTACTCCAAGTAAATTAAGGCAACATGGAGACCCTGTAACCTCCAGGCACATCCTGACCAAGCTAGTGGAGAAGGCATGTAGCCAGATGTTGCATGGAGACAGAAGGCCTCCTTGCTGCAGAGGCTCCCACACCTACATCCCGTTTCTAATATCAGGACCAAGTTACCTGTTGGCAAACCTCAACGTCCCCTGTCCACCTCTCTGCCACTGTTCTCTAGCTCTTTTTCCCCCCACTCCTGTGTTCATTCATCCCTTCATTCAATCATATGACAATCATTAAGGACATTTATCCACACTTGCCAAGGAATGTTCTCCTCCATTGGAGAAGTCACCAGCTGGGTTCCAGCCTCATATAAAGACCTTCCTGCAGTGGTGAAAGGCTTTCTGCTGCCCAGGGACCCTCACCTGCAGCCCCAGGAGTTGGCCTCTACTTGGTGAGGCAGATGCCAGCCTTTCAAGATTAGTGTGTCTGACCAAAGTCCCTGGAATTTCTGACTTCCTTCTGGCTCTGGGCAATTACATGTACCCCCACAGGTTCATGGAACCCCTATAAGATGCCATCATTTTTTCATTCAGCAGTTAATCCCTGAGTATTTACTGTGGTGTTCACAGGGTACCAAGTGGTTATCTGGACTGTCTATACCTGAAGTCACCACCTCCCCAAATCAGGGAAGATCCCTATATCCCCACCATCCCCCAGCCACCCAAGCAGACACTGGGAATCATCCTCAACTCCTCTCTCTTCTTCGCCCTTTACATCTGATCCATCTCTCCTGCTTCTTCAAATCCCCTACTTGGCCCATTCTGTTCCTCCAAACCACTCAACATGTCCTGCTCAGGGGCCTTTGCACTCTCTGCTGCCTTCATCCGGCATCCCCTTTTCGCAGATAGCCACCTGGCTATTCACCCAGCTAGCTCCCTTCCTCCAGCCTTTGCCTAGAGGTCACCCTCTCACCAAGGCCCTCTGCAGCTGCTGTATCTGAATGTTCAACCTCCACCTACACACTGCTTCTGTGCCTTCCTCTCCTGTCACCTAACAAGCCCCACCATTACATTTGTGTCTCCATCACAAGAAAAGCTCCGTGAGGACAGGCGTTGTCAATGTTTGCTTCACCCATCTATCCCCAATGCTCAAAATCTGGTCCTCAAGGGATTTTTCAATAAATACATGGTGAACCAATGAATGCAGCCTCTCACCCTTTCTCCAGTCCCTACTGCCTTCATTTGGACTCATCATCTCCTTCCATGCTCCCCTGCCTCCTGTCTTGCACCCCTGGCCCACCGTCCACACCGAGACCAGGGAGGCCTTCCTAAAAGGACAAAAGCAGACCGTGTCACTGCTGAAAAGCCTCCGCAGGGCAGCCTTGGGGGCAGGGAGCTCACTCCCGCACCCCACCCCCCATCCTTTCTGCGTCGCAGCATTGTAAAACGGGCATTTGTTTTGCGATCCAGTGACTGCACGTGACCGCGGTTGAGCTGCGCACCATCCACATCAGGACATCACGTGGCCGCGTCTTCCCCGGGCTCGCCCACTCCTGCCGCGCTGCGCAGTCCGCCGGCCGCCGCGCTGCCGCCGAACCCTCCCAGGTCGCTGCCGCGCATGCGCCCAGCCGCCCCTGGCCGCCGGGAGCGTGGGGGCGCTGCCCTGCCCCGCCCGCCTCTGCCCAGGTCTGCGTGGCGCAGTCGGGCCCCCGAGCGCGTGCATTCTGGGAGTGGGGACGGGAAGCGGGGTGGGAGTGCCGCGCACTTGCCGCAGACCGTGCAGCCGCTCCAGACCTGGAGTGCCGCGCCGCCCCCCCGCCCGCCCTGCAGTTCCCAGCCAGACCCAGCCAGGCAGGGATGAGTCACCCAGGCAGGGACGCGCCTCGCCGGGGGTGCTGGGCTCCGAGAGCGAGAGGCGGGCCGGGGAGACGTGACCCGGGAGCAGCCCTCCTCCCAACCCCCAGCCCTACAGGCCCTGCGCCAGGATCCCGCTCCCAAGCACGCCCCAGGCCCAGCCTGTCTGCGCCACGCCTGCCCATCCACGGCCCCCTTTGCTGCATCCTCATGGCAACTCGAGACATACGTGAGCAGATGAGGGTGGGCACGCACAAGGACACCGCATACTCAGCTTTGTCTTGATGCGCCCAACAAAAGCCCCCAAGCCGAGGGTCTGATGCCACCAGTTCTGTCTCCAGCAATCAAAGGATGTCACTGAACAGGTCTCTTGACCTATGTTGACAGCTAAATAGTGTGCCAGGGAAAGAGGAAAGGAATGGCATCCCAGGGAGAGGCGATAGCCTGGAAGTATGAAAAGCCCCGTGTGTCCAGGCGGCAGGCCAGTCAGAGCACCAGGGGTGTCAGATCTCTGAGGGGGACTAGGGATGACAGAGTCCCTCCCTGCACAACTCTGCCACCATCTCTCCTCTGACCTTAGGTGGGTTATGTCACTGGGCCCGTTTTCTCATCTGCAAAATGGATATGCTGTCACCAACCTGTTACACTGATGTTGGTGACATTACTTGTCACACGCAGATGTTTGATGAATGTGAACCACACCTGAAAGCCCAGATGCCCAGAGGCCTCTATATACAGAAATGTCTACCTCACCCATGGCCAAACCGGCTGACCCCTTGCCAGTCTCCCAAGCCATTTGTGAGCTTACACAATGTCCAGCAAACACCGAAACTTAATTATAGAACGTAGAACTATACATAATGCAAGAGTTCTTGGTGCCACCTGCCCCAGGGGGCCCATCCCCTACTTCCCCATACCTCACAAAGACTGCGCCTTCATCTCAAGACCCTAGGGGAAGAAAGAGTGGCTATAAGGGGCCTCTAGGAGAAGCAGGACCTTGGGGACAACCCCTTGAAGCTTAGGTGGTGGCCAGCACCCTGTTTGGCATCAGGTGCCACCAGGGCAGCCCTATCAGAAGTGTCCATTCAGCATGCATTTATTAAGCACTTAAACTATGCCAGGAGAGGTAGGCAGGGCCCTGGGGCTGTGGAGGTAGCAGTGGAGGCCAAGACATTCTGAGGGCACCAGGGAGCTACAGAAGGGTTTTCAGTAAGGGAGTGTACATGATCCATTTTGCCTGTAAGAAAGACCTCTCTGGAAGCAGCACAAGAAATGACCTGTCAGCCCACTTACGTCCCCTTCCAGACACGCAAGGAACCACAATGCACACGGGCACACCCCCAGACGTGAATGCAGACACATGTACACACATGCCTTTTTAGAAAGCATAGATCCCAGGCCCTCAGATTCTTAGTGAATTTTCTGGTGTGAAGTCACAGCTCGCCAAACAGCCTGCCACACCAAGGAGAACTCTACCAGGCCGGGGGAGACCACATCCTACCCTCACTTCCCAGGCGGAACTTTCAAGTTCATTTCTATGGGTCCTGGGAGTGGGCTTCAAGCCAGCCTGGGGTTCACACAGGGAGGCTGAGCTGGAAGCCACCTGGAGAAAGGGCTTCCTGGGTCAGCAAAAGTGATAACCCTGTCCCCCTCACCTCTTCGCACAGCAGTGCAGCCAAGCACCTCATGCCAGGGGCTTTCCGCATATACCCCTCATCCTCACAGCAGGTAAAGTGTTCTTACCCTGCTTTTCCCTGAGGAGGCTGCAGCTTAGAGAGTTGAAGTGCTCTGCCCCAAGTCACACTGCCAGGAAGTGGCAGAGTTGATAGCAGCACTCAGGGATTGGACCTCTGCGCTCAGGCTCTCCAAACATAGGTCTTTGATGTGCTCATCACATAGTCAGTGCAGTTGGGCCAACGGGCTCTGTCAAAACATGGTACTCATTTAAAGGAAAAAAACATAATGAAAGGAATCCCTTAGGGAGACAAGGGTGAGAACCTCTGGACTTGTCTCTTCTGGAAAAGTTCTGTCCACAGTGATGTCACCCCCAGGATCAGAGAAGCTGACTGCCTCCTGAGACCTGGGGCGAGGGGGACAGGCTCTTTGTCTGTTGGCTTGTGACTACCAGCTTTCCCCTGTAAGAACACGCTGGGCTCTGCGTCCATGGTCCCTGCTCAGCAACCCCAAAGGTGCAGTTGGGTTTCTGCAAATCAAGTGACCACACTCCCTAAGAATAAGAACCAGATCTCCTGGCTGTTCCACAGCCTCGTGTCACTTGGGGCTCAGGAGAGACAACCAGTTCAGACCTTGCACAGCACAGGAGGGTGGGTTCCATTTTGAACATGTGTCCTCCATTGCAAATGAGTGTGAGAGTGACCTGGTGCTTGCTTGCTGCACAGAAATCCAGGCTTCACACCAGGTATAGAGGGTATTAGGGAAGAGATACAGTATTTCCATTCTCTAGGCCTTTATTTCTGAATTTTAGGTCCCTTCTAAGGGACTGTGCTGGCTAACAATGTGAGCTTAGAATCAAACAGATCTGGGTTCTAGTCCCAGCCTGTAATTCGAAGCTGAGTGACCTAGGACAAACCACATTACCTCTCTTGAGCCTCAACTTGCTTATTTGTAAAATGAGAATGAAAAGATCATCCTTCTCTTAAAGTTGTTGGGACAATAGTAATAATATGGTTTGAGCTAGACAGCTGTGAACACCCTGAACTAGCCCCTCACCTTCCCCAGGTCTCAGTTTCCCCTTCTGTGAAGCGAGGACAGTGGACAGATCTTTAAGGGTCCTTCTAGTCCTGATAGTTATAAGATGCTTGGGATGCCATAACCCATTGGGATCTCACAGGTTCATGAGACAGGAGAACTGTGTGGCATCTCTCATTCTCACTCAAGGGTCTACCCAGGAGAGAGATCCCACCCACCCTGGGGACCCCAGCACAAAATTGCCATATCCCTGCTCCCACACCCCCATACTCTACAGCCCAGAGCTCTCCCCAGCCCCAACCCAGCGTGGACACATCTCAAAGTGACCATCCTCTCCCCAGAGGTTGACAGCCCAGGGGACTCGGGTGCCCAGCCTGCAGGGTCAGTGGGTACTGTGTGGGCACCCCCATCATCGGCCTCTTTGTGTCTCTGCAGGTGAGCGGAGGGTCCTTCCCTGTGAGAAGTCAGAGCTGTACACGTGGGCAGGCTGGCTCCGCTGTTCTGCTCCAAGGATTACATGTCCTTCAAACGCCCCTGCCCCTGTAAGTCTCTTCCCACATCCTTTTATGGCTATGGGCCAGGCGAGGGCAAAGCTTGGAGTCAGTTCTGCAGGAAATGTCTCTAGGATGTTTGGCCAGAATGCTCCAGGGGTCTGCTCAGGGGCTGATGGGATATGATGGGTAGGGGGAGGGCGACACATAAGACCCCTGACTCCTGCAAGAGATGTCTCACTTTTGTCAGTCCCTCTGTATCAGCACTTCCCAATGTGTGGATCGGGGTTCCTCCGAAGGATATTAACGGGGTTACTTAAAAGATTCCATTGCCAAATGAGTGTGGGAAATGCTGGGTGAGACAAGTTAAGTAGGTTTTGCTTCTGCAAGACGTTTCAGAGCCTTTAATGTGATGTGTATTGTGAGGCTCCTACAGGAGAGGGAAGCCCAGGGGTCTTCCCAAATTTAATTCACCACAAGGAATGTCTCATGGGATGGGGACTGCGCAGAACACACTCCTTGTCGTTCACTGTCCTAAGGAAAGCCTTCCTGCAGCATCCCCACTAGGAAGCCCCTCATTTCCTAATTAATTTCATATAATGAAGCCATTAGATGACTTTGCACATAATAGTCTTCTCATGGCTCCCTGGTGCCCACGAGTCCAGCAGTGGACTTAATCAGGTGTAGCCTCGGGCTCAAGGCTGCTGCCCCCTTTATCTTACTCCCCTAGTCTCCACCAGCCGACGTATGCAGCCACCCGTAGCCTAGGGTCCCCTTCACCTCTCCCCATGGCAGCCACCTGCTTTCTCCTGTGATATCCCCTGAGCCCGCCCCTGAAACCGCCATCACTTGCTGCAATTTGAGAGGACACACATAACAGCCCCATCCCTTCTCCTTGATGAGTTGGGACTGTGAGTCTATAAAATCAGGGACCCCACCATAGCCCCCATTTATCCACTTGTCATGTCCCCTCCCCATGCTCACTCTGGCTAATGTCTCACCCCCACTCACCAATGTCTGTTCAAATTTGTACTGCTGGTTATATATCATGCATCTTGGGGTTGGGGAACTCTCTTCCAAAAAGTCAAAACACTAATTGTTAAATCTTTGAACATCAAGGGTTGCTGCAGGAGTGGGTTGCGGGAGCTGGCATATCCTGTCTGGGATCACCACCAGACATGCCTGGGGGAATAAGGTGGCTGTGGGCTCATTGTGCAAAGAGTGGTGTTGGGAGAGGTGGGGGAGCCCAGCCTGGCTTCTGGCTACCAAAGGTCCCCAAGGAGGGCACAGGTCAAGCAATAACAAGATCATTACTGATAGATAGTACATGCTCAACTTGTTGTTACTGTCATCACTGGCTGTTACGGCATTCTCAGGAAATCAAAGCCCAGGACCCAGGCCAGGTAGGAAGGCTGCCATTCAGGAGCATTTCAGAGCCCAGGGACATCTGCTCCCCAGAGGGCTGCAGTGGTCATGTCCTAACCCCCACAAGCAGCTGGGAGTGGAGAAGGCTGAAGCTGATGGGCATGGAGAAACGTCTGGGGTGAAGCCAGGCCCAGGCCCTTCGATCCCTGCCCATCTGCACTAGAAGAGGCCATCACGGCAGGACAGTCCTCTGCATGTCCACCTCTTGAGGTCTCCAGGCTGTGGTCATTGATATGCTGGGCTGTTCGGAAGTGGTTCCTGCCTGTCTCTGAATCCCCCCCACCCCCAAGCCAGGTGCCTGGCATGTAGTAGGCACTCCATAAATGTTTGTTGAATAAATGCCTAGTCAGATACTCTACATGAGGGGCTGGAGGCAGTGGGGGGTGGGGAAGGGCATAGGGGAGCAGCTTCTGACTCTGCCACTAGATTCTCTCCATGACTGGCCAGCCAGTCTGCATCTCTAAAACCAAGGGCAGTCTGAGGCCAGTGGGTTCCGGGAGCTCAGCGCTGCTGTGACACTCCTTGGAGGGCAAGGGGAACCCAGGCAGGCAGGCCCCCAGGCCCCCTAGCCCCCACTGCTTCAGCCAGAGCAGCTCTACCTATATCTGCCTACAGGCTGGGGTCTCTCGGATTTTGTTTGGAGAAGGTCCCAGGCCATGGCAGGCTGGGTCCTGGGGGCTTTCCGACCCAGTCCTCCCACCTCTTCTTTTCTGCCCAATTCTTCTCATGTTGTCCAATCCAGCTCCTTCCTATGTCTCTGAGCTTGTCTAAGTCCTCACTGAGCCCCGCTAAAGCACCCCAGTCTGCCTTCTGCACCCCCACCCCAACACCTCATCCGCTTCTGTGTCACTAAATTCATCCCAGAGTTTCCAATGCTCAGCTACCTCTGACCCTGTCAGTCACTTCAACTTTCTTGATGACTCCCCCTGGGGGATCCCTGACTCCGGCAGTCCCTCTGGCCATCTGGGCCCTGACCATGCATTCCTGTTCCTTTGGCAGTAGGGGAGGACAGATCTTTCCGCACCGGCACTCAAGGCTCCAGTCCGGCCCCAGGCCTTCTCATCCTCACTCTGCTGTCAAATGCAGCCTCTAGGCTGGCAGCTCCTACGACCCTCTCCCACCTCAGTTTCTTCCTGAGCTTCTGGTCCCTTCCTCTCCGCCCTGCTGCCTGTCTCCCTGGGCAGTGCCCACCCTCACACCTCTCTTTGTCTTCCCCTCCAAGCCAGCTTTTCTTGATTTTGCTTATTGGATTAGGACACCACCACTGACTTAGTCCCTCAGGCCAGAAATCTGGGAGTCACCCTCATTTCCCCTCCTTCACACCCAGCACTGTCAACTGCTCAAGGAGACCTGGGGTTTCCTGAACGGGGTCAACAGATAGCCATTCTGACTTCACTCCCATCCAGGCCTTCTCTTCAAACCCAACCTGGAAATCGCTGCCTTAGTAAACATTTACCGAATAATCATACAAGTGAACAAATCAAGACAAAGCAGATATCCTGTGGGCAGCTTCCTGGGCTTGCAGACCAGAAACCCACGCACACTTTCCAGAAGGGACACAGAACGTGAGGGGTCCAGACATGCTGAAAACACCTAACATGGGAAACCGAAGAATGAAACCGAGTCCCCGGGGGGCCCTCACTTTTAACAGCTCCTTTCTGGATCTAGATCTGCTCCATGAATTTAGGTCTCTAACAGAGAATTACTGTAACTTTCTTAGCTCATAAAATGATCTTGCTAGGTACATGTGACGATACCAAGATTTCCCACCAAACTTGGAAGACAGAATAGGAGCCATAGCTTGTTTCTGTTGGATTTCCACACCCCTGCCCCTTGCTGATTGCAAAGGGCAAAAGGAAAAATAAGCCCCGAAGTTTCCCAAGGAACATTAGAGTCAGAGCTCAGGAGGTCCAGGAGCGAGAGGGGAGGCGGACAGGTGCAGGGGGAGCGCGGAGGCGGGCACAGGTCTGCCCAGCCTCCACAGCTCAGACACTGGGTAAAGCAGGACCACCCACTGGCCTCTCGGGGCTCACCCAGGTGTTAATCAGCCCAGGCTGGGCTAACTCCTTCCAGGCACTGACCACATCCCAGCAGTCCAGCCGGACCCCATCTTACCTTGCGGGCCTTTCAGCCCCTCACAGAGACAGTCCAGCAGACCTCATCACCCCTCCCCACCAATTCAGCAGGTGAGAAGACTAAGGCAGAGACAGGAAGCAAGAACAGGGAAGGGGAAGGTGGAAGCCCCTGTTCCCCTTCAAAGCTTAGTGTTACCCAAGTCTTTAGAGCAGGGAAAATGGAGACAGATAGGCACTTTGGAAATGAATTTGGGGTTTGGACCAGGGAAGCCCAGACGGGTTCTGCCCACGTAGCTGTCAGAGGGAAGTCGGGTCCTCTGCCTGCAAGTGCCAGGCCTGCGAGCCATTTCCCAGGCGGAAGTGCTGAGTGAGAAGGAGGAGGACCAGCCTGGCTCCCAGGAAAGCTGGAGGCGTGGGAGCCTTCTCCATCTGGCCCCAGCTGGGCAGGGTGGCCCAGGATTCCCCCAGGACCCAGGCTCCAAGAACAGATGCTTCACAGCGTCTTCTTTACCGCCAGCAGATGGCAGCTCCACACAGCTCCCTGTGAGGTGGGGGTGGTGTGACACCCTCAGCCTGGGGGGAGGGGAGATCAAGGGGAGGAAGGGCTTTGAGGGCCCAGGGGAGACTGAGCCTGTATGTAGCAAAGCAGGAATTAGGGCCCAAGGCAGCATCCATTGACCCACAGAGAAGCCAGGTGGGGCTTGTCTCTGCTAAGTTCCCAGGCTGCCCACAGGCTGGCAGAGCCTCTGGGTGGGCATAGGTTTCCCTCAAGAGTTAATGTGATGTGGTAGACAGCGCTTGGGTTCAAGTACAACCTGGCACTGACCCTTACCAACTGTGTGGTCTAGAGCGAGCTGCTTAACGTCTAGAAATCTCAATTTGCTCATCTATAAAATAGAAATAGTCATACCAAACTTTTAGTTTGATGCTCAGATTTGATGTGCTATAAGGAGACACTAGCTTAGTGCCAGGCACTGAGGAGATTCCCAGGAAACCTGAAAGTCTTGTCCTTTTGATCGCCCTGGCCTTACAAAGCTTAGTATTACCCAAGTCTTTAGAGCAGGGAAAATGGAGACAGGGACTTTGGAAAGGAATTTGGGGTTTGGACCAGATGCTACTATTTTCTGCTCATTATTAAAACAGTTACCTCTGCAGAGACTTAAGTTACCAACAGAAGGAAAGACTCAAGTGCAAAAAGGGCAAATGATGGGACACACGCCATCATTACCACTCTGCCCAGAGCAGACATCAGTACTCAGTTGCAGCAGTTTCCTACTGAGCCTGGATGCAACTTCAGACTCTCTCTAAACACATGCAGGCTCTATCCAGTGATCGTTTGCCTGTGGAATGACACACTTGTCCATTCTTTGCTGAGGCCTGGCTTAGAAGTGGACAGAGAATAGAAGAAGGAGCGACTTCAGCTAATCGTGTCTCTCTGAGCCTCAGTTTCCTCAGCTGTAAAGTGGCAGCTGATCAGAGTATCCACCTCAGAGGGCTGCTGTGAGGATCAAAGGAGATTTCACAGGTAAAGGGTGAACAAGGCCTTATTATGATCATTTCTTTACGTGGCCTCCTTGCTTCCTTGAAGCAGCTCGGCAAGGAAGGCGTCAGTGTGTCCAACTGACACACAAAACTGAGGCTCAAGGACATGAAGAAACTAGTCTAGGTGACACAGCTTGAAAATGGCGGGGCTCTACATGGGTCTTTTCAGGGCTCAATTTTAGCTAAACCACAGCTGGACAAAAGGACCAAGGTGAGTCAAGTCCACGGCTTGACCCCCACCCCTGCAGCAGGCTAGCCTGGCTGCCCCGCCTGAGTCTCAGGTCTAGCACAGTCAAACCATAGTGAGTGCCTAGCATCTGATGGCCAACCTTAATTTTAAATGCACAGTTATTTCATATGAGAGTCCTTGGCAAGAAGGCATCCACCTTGGTTTGAGCACTTAATGTGGTAATAACAGTAGCAGTACCCCCGAGCTTTTGCAGAGCACTCCCAGCTGGCGAAGTTTTTGCCTTTCCCCGTCCCAGGGACAGTGAGCAGTGAGCTCCCTGGGTGATCTCTTCCAGCAGCGTCCATACACTGACAGTCCCTAAATTTACATCTCCAGCTCGACTCTCCCTGTACTCCAGACTCATATATCTAGCTGTCCACCCCATATCTCCACTCAGATGTCTACAGAGCATCTCAGATATAACATGGGAAAACCTTACATCTTGACTCATAGTTCCCCACCAAACTTGTTCATCATCTTCCGCACCTCAGTCAATGGCAGCTCAGTCCTTCCACGTGTTCAGGCCCCAACCTTTGTCACTTTTTACTGATCTCATCCACCCCAAACCCATTAATCTACGAATCTTAAGTTTTACTTTCAGTCTGACCCCATCGTACCACCTCCACCCCTGAACCCCTGAACCAGGGCACTATTGTCATCACCTGGACCACTGTCTAGCCTCTTCTGCCACAACCAGAGAGTGTAAGAAAGGGAAGGATGTAGAAACTGAACCTTGGCTTGGTGGAGGGAAAAATGGTTTCCAAAACTAGAAATCTTGCCAAGGCAAGCATGATCCCCAGAGCTGTCACCCATGGCATCCCAAAGCCAAGTGTACTGGGGAGGATTTACTTACAAATGAGAATGTGTAATGACATTGCTATTTCTCTGCCAAGAGCTACCCTAATTAGCTACCCCAAAATTCAGCTCTGCCAGCACCTGGAATTATGCCCAGGGTGATTGGGAAAGGCTGATTTTCCCCTGTGATGTCACCGCAGAAGTGTGCAGGCCTGCATGCTTTCCAGATAGGAGAAAGAGGCCCCAAGACAGAAGTCACATGCCCCATGGATCCAGGACCACTGGAGGAGAGGACAGGATTCAAAAGCAGCGCTTCTGGGTGCAAGCCCAGAGTGGCCACGCTGGTCCCCCTGGGAACGTGAATATATTCTTGCCTCCCAGACATCCCTCTGTTTGCTTCTCTCTGCATTTGAAACACCTTGTCCCCCGTTAGTCCTCAAACCCTCAGCGTCAAGAGGCTGCTCCATCTTCCCACCTGACCCTCCCTGGGCTCCATGTCTATAGGTGACCTCCGGGCCTTAAGAGGGGCGTTCCGGAACTTCCCTCTGCCCAGACCCCAGGCCCTTCAGCAGCTGAACGGTCCTTTGTCCCCTAGGAGCGGGGATAAGGCTGGGGACCAGGTGTGGATGGAGCCTAATGCAGTGAAAACAGAGCGGAAAGACCCAAGTTCAAAAACCATCAGAGTAAATGCATCTACATCATCCAGGCCTCCATTTATTCACCTATAAAATGGGATGAAACCCAGTTTCCAATGTGTCTGTGAGAGTTTGGTGAGTACAGGTGCTCAGTAAGGATGTCTTCTCTGCTTTCTCCTCTGGCTCTTTAATCCCACAGTGAGAGCTGCAGAGCTCACTCAGTCGTCCCTGCAGGGTCCCCCCAAGACTATTTTGAGGGGAGATCACATCTTTTTCCTCCCTCCCAGCCAGCCCCAGGCTAGTGCTGAGAGGAAACGTATGATAGGCTCTCATCAGGGCCAGCTTTTCCCCAGACCCCTCACATGATGTGATAAGAAAACAGGTTCTCCCCTCCTTGTAGATGGGATGTGAGAGGTCATCTGCCGACCCTCTGGGATTTACCCTGGGGCTCTACCCCGACTGCCGCACACCACAGACACAGAAACTGAGATGCAGATTGGAGACGGACCAGGGCACATAGAGCGTTCGTGGCTGAACCTTTGAGGCTTCCAGCCCGATTCCACATGGAGCTCTTCCCACGTGGAGCCTGCTGCCCTGTTCTCCATGAAGGTGCAGAAAAAGAGCAGCCCTCTTTTGCAAGTAAAATGGTGACCCCAAGCTACCTCTTTAAAAAGAGAAAGGTTAGGGCCGGCCGAATGGCTCAGTTGGTTAAGAGCTCGCTCAAGAGTGTAAGCTGAGCACTGAGCAACGGCGGTTCAATGCCCAGCCCGAGCTGAGCTGCCAACAGGTGGCAGGATGGCTCAGCTAAAAAAAAAAAAAGAGAAAGGTTGTTGCAACCTAGTTCCCCTCAGCCTCCTGTCACTTGGAGGCAGTGGACAGTCAGGCCAACTGCAGTCCCCTCCTGCCTGCTGCAGTCCTTTCTCCTCTGCACCCCAAGACACCAGCAGACTCTCAACATCCTGAGTGAGAACTGTGGAATTCCTTTTCTGGGGGTTCTCTAGAGTTGTTTTGTTGTTGTTGTTTGTTTGTTTAGTAGAAATACCAGCTCACAAAAGTCAATAGTTAAATGTTCAGGAATTTTCTGAACCATTGTTAAACTGTTGGTAGCCAGCTTGAAATTCACCATGATGGGAGTATTTACACTAGGAAAATTGGCACACACTGTAATTCAGGGACCTTCCTTCCTTCCTTCCTTTCTTCCATTCTTTCTTCCTCTCATCCCTTTCTTTCCTTTCTTCCATTCTTCCTTCCATCCTTCTTTCCTTCCTTCCTTATTTCCTTCCTTCCTTCCTCTCTCTCATCTTTCCTTCCTTCCTCCCATCCCTCCTTCCTTCCTCCCTTCCTTCTTCCATCCCTCCTTCCTTCCTCCCATCCCTCCTTCCTTCCTCCCTTCCTTCTTCCATCCCTCCTTCCTTCCTCCCTCCCTCCCTTCCTTCCTTCCCTTTTTTGAAAGCTGGTTTCCAGCACACCACTGTATATAACATACATACAGAAAGGTGCACAAATAAATCATCAGTGTACAGCTCAATAATGATTTTTCACAAACTGAACACACAGCTTCTCTTGCTGAACATTACATTGTAAGATTCACGCATACTGCTGAGCATAACTGTAGATCATGTATTCTCATTGCTATATAGCATTCCATTGTGTGAGTATACCACAAATAACTTATCCATTCTACTGCAATGGATATTTGAATTGTCTTCAGTTTGAGGCTATGAGTGAATAGTGCTGCTGTGAACATTCTAGTACAGTGCTGTCCACTAGAACTTTCTGTGACAATGAAAATATTCTTTATTTTCAATATCGTCACTGTGTAATATGAGAGTCACTAGGCATATGTAGCTATTAAGCACTTGAATGTGGCTAGTACAACTGAGGGACTGAATTTTTAATTTTATTTTAATTTACTGAAGTAGCTACATGTGTCTAGTGGCTACCATATTGGACTGCACAGTTCTAGTACATGGCTTTTGGTAAACATATGGATGCATTTCCATTGGAGAATGCATTCCACCTAGAATTTCAAATATATATATATTTTTTTGACTCTAAAAGATAGTGCTAAATAGTTTTCCAGAATACCTACATCACTTCCTACCCCCACCAGCAATGTTTGAGAGTTCTAGGTTGCTCTCCATCCTACTAACACTTGGTATTATCTGGATTTCTTCACTTTAGCCATTCTGGCAAGTAGTAGGGAGAGCACCTGGGACCTTTCATTTGAATTTCTCTGGTTATTAAATGTAGGTTAGCACCTTAGATACCCTCTTTTGTAAGGGCTTATTTAAGTCCTTTGCCCATTTTTCTGCCGGGTCTTGTTATTGATTTCTAGATGTTCTTTCTATATCCTGAATATGAGTCCTCTTGGATATATTATTGCAAAGGTCTTCTCCCTCTTTGTAGATTATCTTTTCACTCTCATAATGGTATCTTTGGATTAACCGATATTCTTAATTTTTATCTATAAAATGCTTATTAATTTTTGTATGTATTTACTTTATGCATATTTAACTTTGAAATTTACAGAAAAGAAAATGATACAGAACATAAGATAATGGAATACCCTCTCGGACTTCTTAGGAGCAGAGGATCTTACTGTTATACTTCAAAGAATAAAATTTCATAAATGTGAAAGCCAAGGCGGGCACCTTTTAAGTTGGATGGCAGCCTTGTTAAAGAGTTTTTGTCTATTATTGAAATTTCAGTGTTTAGGTTAAATGAAATGTAAAAGATTGTTCATGAAATAACTTAAACTTTTTCAAAAATCTCATATTTTTGTCAAGGTAGAAAGGTACCTCCGACACGTTAAAATGTCAAGAGTGATCTCAATAGGTTAAGAACTATTACAGTGCATGTGGCTATTATGCATGCACAGTATGTCACCAACACTCTCTAAACAATGAGAATGGTAGCACTGTGGCATCGCTCCCTTGTTATCCTTGTGAGGAGGTAAAATCATCAATTACACCTGTGCAAGACTAGCACACTGGCCTATCTACCAAGCGTAAAATCCAATTATCTGAAACAACATGACTATCAAATTCCCAGACAATATGTAATTTATAACTGAATTTGAATATTCCAAAACCTGTGGAGTGTTCTTTGAATTCTTTTAAAATAGAAATTACATCGAGCATTAAATAAGAACACTGCACTAAATAGTATAACCACAATAGTGGCTGAAGTTCCGTAGCTGGCTTAACAAATGTGTACCTATCATTTCATTATCAGTTTCTGCTCAATCTTAGCACAGCCGAAGTTTCACCCGCTGTAGGATGTTTTTAAGTGCACAAGAATGAAAGGCCCAGCTCTTTATTGTCTTTTCCCAAGAGCCCTGGGGATGGCAAGCTGATGAAAAAGCAGGAGGAGAAAGGTGTGCACAATTATTTTCCCTTTGTTCAACATTGGCTTTGATTTAGAGTAGAATGCAAAATCATATGATAAAAACTTCAACGAGGGTCTAAGTTTTAATTCAGTAACCAAGAGCTATACTTGGACTGCAAAAACCTTTGCAGGATTAGAAGTACTAAAATGACACTAATACTGAAACGTAGGTAATCAGAGGTACCAAAGCACTGGTAATGTGAGTCATCATCAAAAGACAGCCTAGGTGAATGTGGCACATTCCTTGTCAGCTGCTGCTAAGCGTTGCATTTTTTTTCAAACTGAAAAGAAGTCCTGCAGGGCATTTTACTTATCACTTTTTTTTTCTTTTTTTTGAGGGCAGTGTCACTGGCCCTCATATGTGGGACCCGAACCAGGGCCGCTGGCTTCCCAAGTCAGCGCTTAACCACCGCGCCACTCGGCCGGCCCTACTTATCACTTTTTGAAGAAAGGCTGTTTTAGGTTGCCTCATTGAGCATGAGGCCTAGGTTTCTAAATTAGTTTTCCTGTATCATCCCAAGACATATAATAGTCTGTTACTACTGCTTGACATCGCACTGCTATAATTGATGGTGCCACTACTCTCTTGGGTACTCGACGAAGAACAAACCTATTAGAGTGAAATAGCTAATTGTGAAAAGTGGACGATTCCATAAAGATGTGAAGAAGGACTGTTTTGTGTCTCGGGATCCATTAGCCAGTTCCAGGCATCTATAGAGATACCTCCATGGAAAGCATTTTCCAGTGCCCTGGGGCAGGTTGCAAATGAAGAATATATTTAGAAAGTTTTCTTTCAAAACCTTCCACTTGCTCCAGACATGGCCTTGACCCTGTTCACATCTCAATGGGCCATGCAGTTCCACGGCCCACTGCCCACCTCGAAGCCCAAAGTCCCACCAAACATCTTTATTTTAATATAATTTAGTATGTGATATAATTTGTCCGTTTTTTATGGTTAGTAAGTACCTTTGCATCCTGTTTAAGAAATTCAAGGTCATGAAGATGGTCTCCAGGTTTCCTCCTGAAGCTTTACTGTTCTGCCTTTCACATTTAGATCTATATCTAGGGGATATTTTTACAATTTGAAGGTTTGATTGTCATCTAGTGAGCACCTACTATGTGCCAGGCATCTTACTAGGCAGTGTGTTTTGATTAGTTCATAGCAGAGATCACTGCTTCCATTTTATAGATGAAGTGATAGAGGATCAGAGAGGTGTATTGCTCAGAGGGCACTGCCTGCTAGAGGCAGGACTAGGATTTGAACCCAGTACTGTCTGTGTCTCAGGTAGCCAGAACCTAAGTCAAGATGCAGGTCAGCTCTTATGGAGGAACTCTGGGCTTTGGCTGAGGACTGACCCTTCTCCCTAGAGACCCCCAGGGCCACTCACCTTCTCAGGATACTGAATGTTGGTGAATAAAAGGTCTGGTACTGGGGATGGTTTGGCTCCCAAAACAGCTAAGGGCTTTGAAGCAATCTTGGGGGTTGAGGAGATAAATGGCTTGTCTCCAAGCACCTCACAATGTTTTTAAGAATCTATGTTCTGTGAACCACCTGCCAGCATCACTACTCTTGCCCTTTGGAGCCATTATTAAGTAAAATAGGGGTGACTTGAACACAAGTACTGTGATACCATGAGAGTCGATCTGATAACCCAGACAGCTAATAAATGACTAACGGGCAGCAGCATATATTGGCATGGAAACCCTGGACAAAGGGATGATTCACACCCCCAGTGGGCAGAGAAGGATGGCACAAGATTTCATCATGTTACTCAGAATAGTGCACAGTTGAAAACTTATGAATTGTTTCTTTTTGAAATTTTCCATTTAATATTCAGGACTGCTGTTGACCACAAGTAACTGAAACCTCAGATACGGGAGGGACTGCTGTATCTGTCTTTGCCTAGTAGACTAGTTGCTGTCATCCTGCCTGCTGAAGTGACATGTTAATAGATTTCCAGCACTTAAACCATCTTTGCATTCTTGGAATAAGCTCTCTCTACTTATGCTATATTATTTTTAATACACTTCAGTCCTGGTGCTGGTTTCCCATATATCCTTACAAATTCTGGGAGCTGAGGGAATCTCTGTGGAGCAGCGAACAAAATCCCATTCCTTTTAACATGCTGCAGAATCAGAACCTGCAAAAGCAAACGCCAAAACAAATCTCAAGGAAGGTAATACTTGGAAGGGGATTCAGCCAATGTGATCCAAGAACATAGCTCCAGGCTGGTCTAACTTAGAGTGGGATAGCTGATGATAGTTTTCATCGTTCATGAATTTAACATTTTATATATCAATTATTCATGAACTTTCTGGAAAGTTCATGTTGTAAATAGTCATTTTTCCGAGCCATGATTTTTAGCCTTGTCATGCAAGCTGGGATGTGGAAGCTAATCCCCTACTTGATGGGTGGGCCAAGCCAGCCCCCTTGCATCTGCTTCTCAACACAATTCCACTATTTCCTACCATCAAGCATGCACAGTGACTCCGCTGATGTTACAAAAACCTGTGTTTGTGGAAAGTAGTGTAAGGGCCAACGCTAGTTAGTGATGGAAGAGGAGAGAAAAGGAGGAGGTCAGGGCCAGTGATGATTCTAGCAAGAAAATAAGAGTGGTGTGGGTTCAAGTGGAAAGTAATTCTGTCATGGCTTGGTTCTGTGATGCCAGCCAGCCAGTTCACCATTTCTTCTGTAGAAATAGGGAAAAGTGATTTGTGACACGGCTTCAGTGAGTTTTCCAGTTGATAAATAAATTGTTCATCAAACCAAAGATAAATCCTTAGCGAATACTGACATGACAGTATGCATAGAATTTGGATTATGGATATACATGTGAGTTAATTGTGGTGAGTTTATTTAGGTGGCAGAATTATCTTAATAGTGGAATAAATCACTTTCATCTTATATTTATAGAAGCATGAAAGCCTGTGGGTGGTCACTTATATTTTTCCAGTTATATTTTAATGCAGTGGTTGAAAACCTTCTCCTTGGTAGTGGAGCACTCTCTCTTATTAACTCTGATATGTGAAACAGATGAAAGCAGAACTACTGTGCATGAAGTGAGAGGAGGGAGCCTTATGATGTACCAAGACGTCCCCTCTTAGTATTGGGGCACCTGTGTGGGACCTCTTGTCTTCCACAGTCTGAGAGGTTCATTTTAATCTGAATTAATATCCCTGTTCCCAGTGCCTGGAACATGTCCAGGGATGGAATAAGCACTTAGTGAGTACTGAGTGTTGGTGAGTGGATGGATGGATGGGTGGATTATTGAGTTTGTATGTATGTATGTATGTATACATGTATGGATAGATGAATGATTGAATAGATGGGCGGATGAGAGGGTGGATGATTGGTTAGTTGAGTGAATTTATGGAGGATTGATTGATAAGTAGATGACTTCACATTCCAAGCTTCCTTTCCTCTATAATCTGCCCCACTCGTAATGCCACAAGTGGCTAAGTAAAAGGTGTCAGCCAACCTTGACATGGCATTTACTGACTTCTAAGAGATGTAACCCTGTTATAAGAAGCAGCCTGAACACCAGTAATCCCAGTGTGCAGCTGCCATCAAGATGACACCCCACAGCTCACCCCAGGAGCACCTCCCCCTTTCCTGAACTCTGTTGGGACCTCACCCCTCTGTGCTCCCACCCATGCTCCTTCCTCCCTCCTCTGATCTTGACCTGCTGATTTGTCCTTCAAGACCCAGGCCTCTCTGGTAGATGTCCTTGACCTGCCCCCAGCACTAGGACATCTCTCCATCACAGTTTCCTGGTGACCAGAGAATGGATGTCAACAAGTGGGCTGAGAGGTCGCCCTCAGGGGAGGAAACTGAGAAGTACCCAAGCAAGTAAGCCTGCCCTGCCCCCATCCCAGCCCGTCTCCACATCCCTGCTAGAAGGCTGGGACCCGCCTATGGTGAGCCGAGGGAAGATGGTGCCTGAATCCTGTTCTCCATATTCCCTCATCCCAGTAGTTTCAACAGTGGTGGAAGACGTGCACTGCTGAGGCTCGATTTGCCAGGGAAGTGACAAATGTCTTCAGACATTTTTGTGACAGGAGCCATCAGTCAGATCTGAGTACTTGCCCCTCCCGCCTCCCTCTAGCCAGCATCTCTGAAGGAGTGCGCAGGACTGGAGGTCTAAAAAGTTTGCCCTCCCTTGTCAGTGCTCCTCAGGTAGCTTCAGGCTGCAAAGCACTTCCTTGTACCCAAACAGAGCTGCCTGCAAGCTACACTCTCAGCAAGAACTTGGCAGTGAGGCAGCCCTGACACAGACCTGGATTTTTATCTCCTTCCCTCACACCCACCGTGCTTGCCTGGCTCTCAACCCCTGCCGACCCTTCTCAGACCCATGCAACCACCCTGGAGTTGGAACGGTTCAAGAATAAGTATGTCTTCAGACAGATAGCGAGGGATAGGGCAGGGGACGTGCCCAAGGTCACACAGCGCGCGCTAGAACCAGAAACACAAGCCAGTTCTCCTGTTTTCTGCCACTATTTGGTGAATATCGAACAGGCCTTGGTTCAAATCCTAGATCTGCCACGAAACTAGGTGGGAAAACCGCTCCACCAAGAGTCAGTGTCCTCACCCGTAAATGGGGATGACAATGGCATTTGCACAGAGGAGAAGTGAGCCCACGACCCAGCCGCACGTCTCGGCCTGGGTCATGCGGGGCCTTCTCCCTGGACTGTCGTTCCCAGCCCCAGCCCAGGACCAGAAGCCTGGAGACACAAGACTTCTGCCTGGCACAGCAGAGGCCCACAGACCCAGGCACCACCAGACCCAAAGCCTGAGGACCCCATCTGCAGAGTAGGGATAGCACCAGGGCTGTCTCCGAAGCCTGCTCAAACTCAAGAAAAAAAGTTCCGCAGTAGGCAGCGCGGGAACTCGCTAAGGCGGTGGGATTCTGCGGTGGCGAAACTGCCATCCGTCCAGCAGTTCCCCTGAGCCCTCTCGGGGCACAGCTCCGCATAGTGTGGGGCTGTGGGGCTCTGCCTCCTCCACCCCAGCTCTGTGTTCCTGTGGACCCTCAAGCAGCCTCCTCACTGGCGTGCTGCCCACCCTGCCCGCCATTCTACAATCCCAGAGCTCGCCTGAAGCACTGACAGCGCCCCTCCATGGTTTCTGTTTGACCTTGGGATACAGGAAGGTCTCTTCATTTGACCTTAGGATCCCTCATGGTCTGGCCCCTGCCAGGCCCTCAAAACTCAGGCCCCGCCAGTCTTCCCTCCAGCCTCCGCCTCTTTCCTGGTTTCTCAAAAGCACCCGGCGTTCATCAGGAGCCCCAAGGTTCTTCCATGGTGGAATTGGCCAGACTGATTTATCATGGATCTGGTGCCCACCCCACTTGCAGACTCCTTAGTTAGGAGCTGATTTTCTCTCCTGAATGGAAGCATCTACTCCATTCCGACAGGCCGCCAGTGTTTGTCAGCATCTGTGGATCCCGGGGTTGGGCTGGCTGGTTGGGTGGCTGGGTAGGAGGTGAGTGAAGGGTGGAAGGAAGGCCACTGGATGAATGAGAAGGCCTGAGAGCAGCCTATTTGTCCTCCTGAGGATACACTCAGGCACACAGAGCCGCTGACCCCTGACTTCCCTTTGTGCTATTCAAATGGCTCCTGAGCTTCCTTTCTTTTCTTTCCTTGGGGAGGCCCTGCCCTGCAAGGGTTCTCAGTCCATATGCAACCAAAGGAGTTAAGAGTACAGGCTTGGGAATTGCAAGCTGGATCTAAGTTCTGGCTCCATCACTTTAGTTCTGTGCCTCAGCTTCCCCATCTGTAAAATGGGGGAAAGCCAACACCTACGGCTCACATGGCTGTGAGGATTAAATGAGAAAACTGTGCATGTAAAGGGTTGCAAGCCTGACTGATGGATGGTTAAGGCTCAGTCAGCGAGAGCTCCTTTTAGTATTATCATGGTTCCTCTTTGGAGAAATCTCCCCACGGCCCCTTCCCCACAATCCCAACATCTCAGTGACAGATGAAGAGATAGACATTACACAGAACAGGATCTCCGGCCCCTCCACAGCCCCAGATTGTTTGTACCTCCTCCCTATGTACCTGCCTGCCGTTGTCCATTGTCCATCTCTTCCTGAGACATGGGCTCCCTTCCCTGGAATCCTGGCAGCTGTTGATATACCTTCAGTCTGAGTAAGCCATAGGTCGTGGCTAGTTTGGATTACATATTAAGTGGCCTAGAAGAGGCAAAGCATCATTTTAGGGACAAGAGCATTTTACTTTAGCAATATTATAAAAAATAAAAAAAAGTTTTACTCTAGCAAGATCCAGTGCAATGTCTGGTAGCCACAGAATATCATCTTGGCTAAGAACATGGGGCTTCAGATGCCCATTGATCCTGTCCTTCCCTATGCACTGTGTGACCTTGGACAAGTTACTTAGCCTCTCTGAGACTCAGTTTGCCCACCTGTTAATTGGGGATCCCAATACAGGCCATCATAAAGATTGTGATATAGTGTGTAAGAAGTACCAAGCATGATGCAGGACACACAGTAGGCATTCAGCAGATGGTAGCTACTCATACTGGCGTATGGAGGTAAGGTGGCATCTCAGGAAAGAGCTGGTATTTTGAGATACAATTTCCTTTTGATCATGGGTGCATTTGTAGAAGAGGCTTGAGAAGAAAGTCCAGGATAGAGGCAAAGCTTGCTTCATCCTCTGTCCTTGCCACAGCTGGTGCAGGGGGACAGGGAGGTGGAGGGATGGGAAAGGGGGCTGTCATCATATTATTTCTCATTGATAAAATGGGCCCTGCGTTTGGAAACTGGAAGAGTTTCCCTCATAATTTAAAGCAGCACCTACGTCTGCTGGTGGTGGTGACTGGAAGATTAATCTCTTAGCCAGCTGGCTCTATCTGCAGGCATGGGTGATGCTATCTCCATGCCTGGCTGGTAATGAGCCTGGCACTACTGTGAGGGTGAGGCTCTCACCTGCTGCTGAGGCAGGTGGAAGGCGGGGCACCATGCTGAACAGGGCAGGCACACAGACAGGCGCACGCGCGCGCATGCGCATGCACTCACACACACCCCCAGCCTTAGGTTTTCATTCTGGGCACCTGCAGACTTGCCATGGCCAGCTTTCTGGTAGCACTTCTGTGTTGACTCATTGGGTGACCAATGTATCCCAAGCCATGGTTACAACTGGGACACAGTGAAAGGGACAGTCTAGAGCAGTGTGGACCCCATTCACTCCTCCTGTACCCCAGGAGGGCTAATGTCCCTGACACTCCCAAATCCTGCCCTTGGCTTCAAAGGTGAGAGACCACACAACAGAAAGGAAGACAGTGACACTGGTTGGACAGCCAGCTTGCCTGTCACTTATTAGAGATAATACAGTAGCGGAGTGCCCACTGCTCAGCTCTAGTCCAAGCCAAAGCCCTGGCCACTGGCTAGGGAGTGGTAACATGGAAGGTCGTGGTCACACTAGATGAGTGGTGGCCAAAAGCTCCATTACCTGACCAGATGTAATTACTGTGTGGAGTGCAGTGTTGAAAAGAACACTGAGGCTGCCTCCTGGGATGAACAGGAAAAAGAACCATTGTCAATTCATAATGTCTGCCATTGGCATATACTTGGGAAATGATGGCGGGCATGCTATATATGTGTCAGCCAAGGACGAGCTATCCGCTAAGTTGAGGTCAGACTGGACAATTTAAACTGATCCTTTTTGTCTGAGAGATAGAGATAGAGGAAAGTCTCACTTTTCCACCTTTCATCTGTGGGTATTAAAGAAAAATGGAAAACTTTAGCTTAGGGTAGCTGACAGCCAAGGGAATAAAAATGAGAGGCTGGCACCTCATCAAAAACCCAAGCAGTTACAACCCATCAAAAAGCAAAGAAACCAAATTCTATACCTTATTGAAAATGGGATATTGAAGTCTCTGACTATTATTGTATTTTCTTTCTCCCTTCAATTTGCCAGCCTTCACATCATGTATTTTTGGGACTCTGTTCTTAGGTGCATCTATGTTTATAATCATTATAACTTCCTGATGGATTGGCCCTTTTATCATTATAAAATACCCCTTTTACCTCTAATGATGTTTTCTGTTTGTTTGTTTGTTTTATAGTCTATGTTTTCTAATATTAGTGTAGCCATTTGGCTTTCTTATGGTTGCTATTTGCATGGTACCTCTTTTTCCATTCTTTTACTTTCAACCAAGTGAGGCTCTTGGCAACCTAATTGGATATTGTTTCTTACCCAGTCTGGTGATCTCTGCCTTTTGATTGGATTGGCCAATCAATTCGCGTTAAATGTTATTATTATTATTTTTTTTGAGGGTAGTGTCACTGGCCCTTATATGTGGGACCCGAACCGGGGCTGCTGGCTTCCCAATCCAGAGCTTAACCACTGCACCACTTGGCCAGCCGATGAAATATTATTATTGATGTATTAGGATTTGCATTTGCATTTTATTTTTTGTCTTCTATATGTCTCTTTTTTGTTCCTCTATTTCTCCTTTTTGCTTTAAATGAATATTTTCTACTGTAATATTTTAATTCCTTTAATGATTTTTCACTATATTTGTTTGAGTTATTTCCTTAATGGTTGCTCTAGGGCCTACAGTATATAAATGTATCACAATCTACTTCATATTTATATAAATTAATTCCAGTGAGAATTAAGTTACTTCAGTTATTCCTCTTTGAATCTATTCCCTATCCCTCTTTTTGTGCCTTCATTTTTTTTAATCAATACATACGTTTTAGTACTGCCTATGTGCAAAGTACTAGGTAGGATACAAGGAAATATGGCAGTTTTTATCACAACATTTTCCTGATCCCAAATCTTCAGTGGATCATCATTAACTACTCTGACATCTTGACCGGAACCTCCTGTACTGTTATTGTTATACATTTTCCAGCTCCTCATGATTTAGTGGAGAGACCTCAGCCCAGAGAGTGCCTGGCTTAGCCATATATTGGCTGTATGATAGTAGGTTAGTCATTTACTATCTTTGGACCTCAGTGTCCTCACCTATAAAATGGAGAGAATTGTAGGAATATAGCTTCGACAGTGAAGCGAGCTCTTTGCACAGAGCCTACTGTAGGGACTCTAAAAGCAGTGGTTTGTGTTTGGCCCTCAAAGAATCCCAGAAATCTATTTACTCCAGCATTCTCACATCAGAGAGTCTGGAAGCATGTGTACCCAGCCAAAACCAAGGGGTGCTCCAAGCTCCCTTTCCCCAATACAATACATGCCCTGCAAGGCAACAGCTTACCCTGAACATCCGCAAACAAAGGCTTGGAGTTCAGGCTAAGAGGACATATAGGCCCAGAGACAGGGCCTTTAAAGCAGCCCTTCCTGATGAGGATCAGTAGGCAGCAAAAGCCCCCAGCATGGCCAGCACTGCCAGCAGGGCATGTTCATAGGTCAGGCTAAGGCCCCAAGTTCATGCTTCACCCCCCTATCCCTGCCATGGTCTGAGTATGGGGGCGCTTTGGAGGCAGTGCTGGGAAGGGATGGAAAGAGAGGAACGGCCACAGCTGCGTGTCCAGCCTCTGATGTGCAGAAATCCAGGCGCTCAACTGGGAAGAAAAGCCCTCTTCCAGCTACTCAAGAGGTGGCCATCCGCATTCTGCTTGATTACCACCCAAGGCAGAGGCATCATTCCCCTGAGGCAGCTCAGGACCTCCCTGCCATTTCCCCATCTGGTCTCAAGTCTGGAGCTGCTCACTCAATACAGGCATTGGGCACCGTGGTGTGTCCAGGCCCAGAGCTGAGTTTCAGAACGTAGAGAACAATCACACACAAGCTCTGGAAACCATGCATTATCATATGCAATAAATGCAAAACAGGGACTTGAACATGGGCTCTGGGAGGACAGACGGGGGGTGGGGGGGGCCCTTTCAGAACAGGGCCCAGGGATACTTGCCCCCAACGCTGTGACTCATTGAGTGTCTGAAGTTTGCTCCCTATAGCTGTCCAGAGACAGGGCTAGCATCCTCAAGAAGGGCTCATGCCTGGGGCGGGGGACATGGGAGAGTGAGCATTGGACTTTGAAGTTTGGGCCTAAGAACTAGCTTGGCTTGGCCACAGAGTAACTGGGTGACTGGGGGCTGGTCATTTACCAGTGAGCCTTATTCCACAGATCTGAGAAAGGGGAAAACCACACCCCTGCCCGGCTGAACTGAGGGGAATTAAGTGACACTCCAAGGCACTCACTGCCAAGGGGCTGGCAATCTCTGAACAAGGCAACAGATGCCGTGGCTGCTCCTATCTGGCTCTAACCCATCCTTGGGACCCCAGCCCCCAGAGTGCCATCATTTTAGCCTGTGGGAGCACAGGCACTTCCTTTCAGAGGGCTCTCAGTGACCCAGCTGTTACTCCTAGAGGAGGTTCTTGCATCTCCCCATGCTCCCGCCACTCCACACCCCTTCCTATGGGCCTTTGTCCTGATCCTCCCCTGCCCAGAATGCCTCCAAGCTTCACCTCCTCTGGGAAGCCTTCCCTGATATGACCCAACCCCCACCATCACCACCACACATGCCTACGTCAGTGCCTGCTGATCTCCCTGGAGTCCCTGGGTAGGTTTCATCCCTGAGGCAGGAGGCCATTGTTGGAGGCCAGCAAAGTTGGTCCTCACACTCTATCTTCCTGTGTATGCCTCACCCCTTCTCGAGACCTTGGTAAAGTCATGCTGACTTTTTAACCTTGTGTCTTGGCGGAGTGGAGTCCTCGTCTAGCACTGAAACTTGGGTTCACTAATTTGCTGTGTGACCTTGGGCAAGTCCATTGCCCTTTCTGAGCTTCCCTGTTCTTATCCATAAGTCAGTTGAGCTCCCAGGCCAGAGAGGAGGAGGAAAAGAGAAGAGGGGAGGTCAGCTCCTGCTATCAGAGGCTTCTGCAGGCAGCGGGGTGAGATGCTGCCCACCTCCCTCCGGGCAGGCGAGTCCCTGGGCCTGAGCTCAGACCATCCTCCATTGAGTTAGGGATGAATAACTCCCAGGGCAGCAGGGATGGAGGAGAAAGGTGTGTGGCGGGTCTGTGCCCCAGCTCAATGTCCTCTCTCTGTTCCCAGCAGCTCGATACAACCGTACCAACTACTTCTACCCCACATTCTCAGAGAACTCGGAGCACAGCCATCTGCTTGTGTCTCCTGTACTGGTGGCAAGTGCGGTCATAGGTGTCGTCATCATCCTGTCCTGCATCACCATCATCGTGGGGAGCCTCCGCAAGGAAAGGCAGGCCCAGGGCCAGCAGAACCTCCAACTTCAGCACCAGTACCGCAACCATCGCCGCCGCCGTCGCCGCTATCAAGAGTATGAGCTTGGCCAAGGTGAGCGGCTGCCTACCTCGGGGCCCCACCGTCCTGTCCAATGGTGACTGCAACCCAGGAAGCATTAGCAAGGGGTGGGGGAGGGTGGGGAGGTATGTTAGAGGTCTTGGGTGATCAGGAAGGGCTCACCGGTGCCCACCACAATGTTCTCCATGGCGTGAGAAGCCCAGCTGTTGGCCAAGAGTGGGACTGAAGGTCAGAGGGAAGGCACATGGCTACTCCCCAGCTCCAGCCACTGCTGGTCCAGGCTGTACTGACAGCTGGTCCAGACAGTGCCTGGATGGAGTGATGGAGTGATAGATGGAGAAAGGGATGGGAGGATAATCCGGTAGGCGGATGAGGAGAAGGCTAGGTGGGGGGGATTGGGCGGGATGAGTTGAGTGGATGCACCAGTGGATGGATGGCAAGATGGGTGAGTGGGTGGGATGAGGGGTGGAAGGCTAAATGCGTGGATGGAAGGATGGATGAATGGAGAGGTAGATGATGTTCGGATGGGGAGGGTGAGTAGACGTGTGGATTGGGTGGGATGTGTGAGTGGATAGATGGGATGGGCGGATGGAAGGATGGATAGATAGGCGGGTAGGTGGGGTGTTAGATGGTATGAGTGGGTAAATGAATAAGTAGTTGGATGAATGGATGGAATGAATGATAAGTGAATGAGTTGGGACTGACCAGTCCCAGAAGTGTTGCTTTTACCCGGTATGCCTGAACGTTCTACAGAATGCAGCCACCTGACTCTGTCTCATTCTTGGAAGGGGCCAGTTATCTAAAAGCAGCAGGAAGGAACTCCACTGCATTAAATTCTCAGACAATTTTCCATGGCAGGAAAAAACCTACACTGAGGCCCAAAGGGGCCTCTGCCGGAGACAAGGAAAAGAAATAGGTCTGTGGTGTTGCCTAACCCCAGGGGGCATCA
This sequence comes from Aselliscus stoliczkanus, assembly GCA_033961575.1. Taxonomy (NCBI): domain Eukaryota; kingdom Metazoa; phylum Chordata; class Mammalia; order Chiroptera; family Hipposideridae; genus Aselliscus; species Aselliscus stoliczkanus. Next base: position 39,891,519 of record CM066732.1, on the reverse strand, counting down.
TTCACACTTCAGATTAAGTGAGTTGGAGGCTCCAGAGCCATGGCAGGGCCAAAGGGTCTTTGCTCCTATGGGACAAGAAGAGCACCATTGTATCAAGAACTGGAAAAAGAGCTCAGGGGAGCGGAAGGAGCAGTCTTTAGGGTCCTACAGACTGTGCATGAATTCCAACTCCACACTTTTCCAGGTATGTCACCCTGAGCCTCAGCTTCATAGTCTATAGAATGTGATGGTCGCAGTGCTGCCAGCCTGAAAGAAAGGTCATGAGCCCCTCCCCAGACAAGCCCCGCCCCAGACAAGCCCCGCCCCTGATGTTGAGCACAGCCCCCTGAGGGGAGAAGCCACCTGGGAGCCCATTGGGGTTGGGGACGCCTCACGTGTCAGCCATCATTGCAGCTTCCACTGTCCCCCGGGCACTTTAAGTCCTGTCAGAAACCAGGAGGTGGAGAGCTTACCGGGCGAGGAGCCAGGACATGCAACTGCCCCGGCCCTACCAATAACTAGCTGTGTGGCCTCCAGAAAGTCACTGAGCCTCTCTGAACCTCAGCTGTAGAATGAGAAAACTGTGCTCCATCAGCATTTTGTAAGTAGTGTTACTAGGTCTAAGAAAATAAGATCCTGTGGTCAAATGCTGGAGTAGCACAGTTACCTGTGTTCCTCAGCTGTAGGACTTTTCAGAGCCTTTGATGTGCTAATGTGGTCACAAACCCAGAAGAGAACGCAATATATGGAGTCACCAGAATTCATCACAGAAGCCACTTTTCTTTCTGGAATACCTTAAGGAAATAGTGTGTGGCTGGGGGCAGGGAGGCCTGACCACAGAAACCTCTACAGCCCTCATTCCCTGACACACTCCCGCCCATTTTCCATGGCCCAGGCCTGCCCCACAGCTCAACGCTTCCTGCTCATACCGTACTCTTCTTTCGCTCTCCCTCCTTGGCTCAAGCTCTTTGGTTCCCTCTACCCGGCCCGCTCCTCTTCCCCTGGCGAATTCCTAGACAGGACTCAGTTCTGGGAGCCCCTCCTCCAGGTCAGGCCTGCTGTGTTTCCACAGCCTCAGTACTACATCTGTCAAAGCTCATGACACACTGCTCAGTCCTGGGCTGTCCCCAGGGCAGGCTGCCCACCACCCTGGGAGCCCCACCAGGATAGCATGAGCTCTGTCTCCTCTCTGGGACCCCATGCTCACTACAGCATTGGTGCTTACATTCTGAGGCTATCGCTGAGGGGATCTGTGCTTGGTGAGGAGCCGGAGGGTAAGGTGGAGAGAACAGAGTCTCGATAGCCTCAGGTAGACATGTGAGGACCCTCCTGGGCTCCAGCCTGAGTCCCAGGCTGCATGTCTGTTCCCTGCAGTATCCGATGGGCACATATACAGCCACTCAAGCCGCAGGATGCGCTATGCCTGCAGCCCTGCTGAGGACTGGCCCCATCCCTTCGATCTCAGCTCTGATGGGGAAATGGATGCCACAGCGTTCCAAGGCCTGTACCCAGATTCTCCACCAGGGTAAGGAAGCCTCGTGGGGGAGGAGGACATGAGAGGGCGGGGTTCTAGGCACAAATTCCACCATGGGAAATAGCAACACTTCCCCAAATGGCATAAATGCAGTGAACACCTGTTCAGAGGGAATGACCATCTCTTAACCCCACCTGACCACATAGGTCCCAATAAAGCAGATGTGACTCAGCAGATGTCACCATGAGACACTCGAAAAGGAAGAGAAAAGCTCAGTTCCTTCAGGCTCGGGGTGGAGGGTCCAGGCCCTAGCTTCTCAGTATGTGTCCCCAAACCCAAATCACATCCACGGTATAGGGATCATCATGTCCCTCAAGTGGCTCTGCCCCATTGGGGAATTCTTCTCTGGGGACCTTTGGGTTCTGTCCTGCCAGCCACCCTCAGGCAGATTACCCACCAGTCAGTACTTGAAAAGAGAAAATGAGAGACCCCCTCAGGCCTGACAGCCACATCCTCCCCATCACCCTTTTTCCCCTGCCCCCAGGGACACTGGGAGGGGCAGTGCATTTGCCCTCTCCCAGGCCTAAGGAAGGTTTTTTTGCCCTGAATCTGTGGGTTCAGAGGGACCCCAAGGACTCCTTCCTAAACCTGGAATGGCCACTTTGCAGTGACTTGAGACCAAGGGGTGCCTGGAAACCTGAGGTGGCTCCCACCAGCACCGCCCACACTCAGTGCCCAGCCTGGGAGATACTCCATCCCTAGCAGCTCCTGTTGTTTTAGGCACTCTGAGGACATAGCCGTCAGTGCCACTCTCTCAAGTTCACACAGAGCATTGTGGCTAAGTCAGGACTGGAGTCCAGTTCTCAGTGGTTTTGCAGTGCCCCTCCCTGGAGAGTAGAGCAGTTTCATTAGAGCCATCGTGACAGAGGCCTGGCCTGGTCCATGCCAGGGCAGCTTGTCACTGCAGACAGGCCCTTAGTTCTTGGGGAAAGACCTTCCACCCACCCTAAGGCCAGGTTCCACAGGGCCCTGAGGAAGCCCCTTTTCTTGTAGTTACGAGGAGTGTGTGGGGCCAGGAGCCACTCAGCTGTACATCCCCACGGACGCACCGCCACCCTACTCGCTGACCGACTCCTGCCCCGTGCTGAATGGCCTCCTTGACACAGGCAGCAGCAGCAGCCCGGGCCGATTCCAGCAGGCGCGGAGGACCCTGGCCCAGAGTGGCCTCCGCACCATCTCCATGGACACCCTCCCCTCTTACGAGGCTGTGTGTGGGGCTAACCCTTCCTCGGGCCTGCTGCCACTGCCAGGACTAGAGCTAGGGCCATGGAGCTCCCAGGGCCCCCCTAGCCCCCGCTGGGCCCCGGTCTCTAGTCCAGAGAGGATTGTGTAAGTGCTAGCTGGCCATGTTCTGCCAGTCCCTTGGGGCTGAGCCACATCCTTCAGGCACACGTGCATGCGCAAGCACACATGCACACGCACACACGCACACGTGCACACGCACACACACACACACAGACTCATGCACACACAGTATTCCCACATGCATACATATATACACAACTTGTACACACACATACACACTGAGACACCCATGTGCACACACACATCCAGACATGCCTCACATGTATGCAGACATGTGCACACACGCCAGTCCCCACCCACGCAACCATCTGTGAAGGTTTCATTAAAAATGAAGCTCTCCCGACCTCTGGTCTCCTCCCCAGCCTGTCAGCTATGGCTCTGTAGACACATTGGGACAAGGCAGGTGGAGAAGAGGCTGCGGCTCTCTCCACACCCTCCCCGGGCCTGTTTGCCCCTGCCCTCACCTGGCAGGCTGTGCCCAACCAAACTCTGATTCTTCCTCTTGAAACTGCTTGACCAGCCCAGGTCGGCTGCCTGCCCCACCCCCCACGCCACCCCCCCAGGGCAGCTTGTCCTCCCAGTTGGTGGGACAGGCCTCGGTGAGGCTCAGCTATTCGCTGGACCTCTCTCTCAATTACAGGGCAAAGAACCACATCATCACCCTGCCACTTACAGGGTGAGGGACACGGGTCTGGGAGCTCAGGCAAAACCTGATGACCCTCACAGCCCACCCTGCCCTCTCCCTAACCAGTGCCCTCCGTCTGGTGGTGCTAGCGGAGTAATCGCAGAAGCCCCCACCCCAAGCCACAGGTGATGAACAGGGCCCCTGGTGGGCGTGCGGTGGCGGTGGTGGTGGTGGTAGCTTACAGCTGTCCCCAATGTCAGTCTAACCACTGCCCAGGACTGAGGGTCTTCAAAGAAGGTAAAGGCTCTGAGGCAGAGGAGTACGTGCCCAGATGACCATTATGGCCTGAGCTTGACTGGGCTGGAGCCAGACCCCAGAAGCTGGTGCTGTCTGTCCTCTTGGGGGGCAGCTCATAGTTGGGAATTGAGCTGACATTTTCTGGCCTTGCCCTCCGGGGTGTTTGCAGAGACAAAGTAAAGGCAACTGATGCCACTGCAAGAGGACCAGTGTTTGAATCCCGGCCTCACTGGCAGGGGCACCACAGAGGGAGATTTGTGAGGTTGCCGAGTTGTAGAGTGGCTCCGATCTTGGCCCATGAATTCAGGCAGTTTCCATCAGAGACCATGCAGGTAACAGCTGATTCCTGAAGACCCAGCCTGCCAGAGGGTGGCGGCCAAGCATCTTGGAGTGTCCCCGCCAGCATCACCAGCGGCAGGGAGCGGAGTCCTCAAATCTACTCTGCTTCCCTCCCCCATCCTTAAACGACACCCCCCCATCCATCCTCTCCCCCACACCAATTTCTCCAATGAAGGGCTAAAATAATTCACTAATCACTTTCTTAAGGAGAGGGGGTGGCAAGGATGGCAATTGTGAATTTTATTTTCTGTAGAAATAGAATTTCTTCTGGTGCAGAACTGAAAGGAATCCGCTCAGAGGTTGGGTAGCACCCGGAGCCCCCTGACTCCACCCCGGGAGGGACCTTGTTTACAAGCAGTTCTGTCCACCTTCGTGGTTTACTGTTTTCTAGGCAAAAAATATCTGTCTGTTGTACTGTATAGCCTTTAAACTGCACTCCAGGGATGAAAATCTCTTAAACGCATCCTGCTTCTGCAACCCTCAGAGTGCCGGGGGAAAAAAAAAAAATCCCTACCCACTCATCAGTGTTTGAGGATGAACAGCTTTACTTGTTCCTGGATTAAGCGCTAAATAAGCAACAGTGTATCTTTTCTGTGTTCAAAGTAAATATATATATATCAATAAAAATATTGCAAGAAGTAAAATCATCAGAGTTGGGTTGGCTCTGCTATCTGAAACTTATAAGGAGGGGAAACAGGAAACTGAAAATAAGTTACTTCTCTCAAAATTAGCAACCATTGAAGCCTTGTCATTTTCCTGTTGACACGAGTCGGTGACTTACAAGAGTTACTTTTTTTTTTTTTTTTTTTTAAATCTCTTTGGGACATAGCATCATTTCTCTGAGATTTGGCCTGTGTAAATGTCACCAAGGCGGGCTATGAACTTTAGGACTTAACTCCAGGAATACCAGGCACTGTACATTTTACTTTTCAAACCATTTGTTCTGCACCCTGATGACTTTGATTACCAGGAAAGAGGGGGAGTTTGTAATTAGACTGAAATGACTTGTTTTCTCCCTTCTGCAGAAATTATCTTCCTTTCTCTGCTCTCCATAAAACCATGACTTTGGCCGTTGATCTCTTGGCTGACAGAGACTGGTTCCCTTACTTTGTCAGCCTTCTCTCTTATTCAAACTGAAGTGGAGTCCACTAGCATAGTGTTAGGTCCTCAAGTGCCCTCAAAATGAGGTGCCATCCTAAAGATGCAACCCTTAGTCTTATTCCAAGCCCACACTGCCACCTGCTGGCCACCTGCTGCCACTTTTCAAAGCAAACGAGTCTGCCACTGAAGAATGAGCAAATTCCCTTCTCCCACTTTCAAACCCACTGACCATGGACACTCATAGTTGTAGATGAAACTTGTCTTCCACCTTTGGGGTGTTCCATGAGGTTTAACCCATTGCAACATTCCATTTTCAGGAATAGCTCCATGCCCCAGCATCACTCTCTGAGCACACAGCATGATGCTTAAGCCTACTCTCTATATGCAAAATAATCACTCCTCCCTCCTTCTAAGCACCGCTGTGCAGGGCTCAGGTGCCACCTCTGTGCTCTGGGGCCCCTTCTCCTGGGAATGACTGGAGCAGCCTTATGGTGATGGCATCCAGCCACGTGCTAACCCCAGCCTGAGCCACCCCACACCAACACCCGGTTCTGACAACAAACACTCAGCGTCCCACCGGCCCAGGGAGCTTTTGGACTCAGCTTTCCTGCCTCCTCCATCCATGGCATACCCTGTGTCCACATATGGCACCACATTCAAGGTCCTTCTGTCCATGAGGCTGGCCTCCTCTCTCTACTAGGGACCTGAGGGGTGGGGGCCGAGGAGGAACCTTGGTGCAGGCTGAGAGGGCTCCTCTGGCCAGAGAAAGCCTTCATGCTGGCGTATGAGGCCATTGCAATGGTAACCTGCACAGGTACGGTCTCTGGGAAGGCCACCAACAGCATCTGCTGCGCGTGAGCAGCAGGAATCACTGAGAAAGGGAGGAAGGAGGGCTGATAGGCAATGGCCATTCAAGCCGCCCGCTAGAACATCCAGTGGCTCACAGCAGCCAAAGCACCTGCACTTACACGCAAAGGGGTCTCTCACTCCCAGTTCCTACAGACACCCGGACACCCACGCGTGTGTAGCATCACTCAGCTCACTTCACCTGTGGTTTTTGTATGTACTTGCTCAGACAGCTTCGGTGCACACACACTAGTGCCCCGTAAACACTCAAAGGTCCCACATGCACACTCCACCCGCTTTCACACTCAGGAGTCACTGTCAGTGACTGTCCTCATGACTGACCAGGCTCTGGATCTGAGCGGCGGAAGGACCGGCAGCTTCATCATCTGAGAGCGCGAATCATCCACCCTGGGCTCGGCTCTGCTTTGCCTCATCTTGCACCTCCCCAAACCCAGGTGAACTCTCTCAACTCTCTCAATCAGGACCAATTGCACGGGTCAGGCCCAGTATTTCCGGGCTGGGGGCTGAGCATGCCTTGGCTCCCCCCAGCCCCCACCCCCGGGCTGCAGCCCAGCTGTGCCTGCTCAGCATCTCCCCAAGGAATCGCAGGGCCTCAGGCCTGTGGCCACAGCCTCAGCCACACCACGACTAACCACCCTCACCAGACTGACTCCTGGGGTCCTGGGGCTGCCCGTCCTGCCCCACAGCTGGTGGCTGACTGGTGCACAACCCACCACAAAGTTGGCACCACTGTGGTGGACAGCTCTTGAAAAGAGGATCCTCTATCCCCTGACAGGCTCTGAGCATTACCCCCATTATCCAACTTCAAGAGACAGAAGCCCACCTTAAACAAGAAAGTGTATTTAGGGCCGGCCGAGTGGCGCGGTGGTTAAGCGCTGGCTTGGGAAGCCAGCGGCCCTGGTTGGGGTCCCACACATGAGGGTCAGTGACACTGCCCTCAAAAAACAAACAAAAAAAAAAGGGTGTTTATTGGCTCATGTACCTAAATTGTTCAAGTGATCATTTCAATCAGGTGCAGCTGGCTCCAGGGAGCCTGAGAATAGGGGCAGGTGTATTCTCTTGGCTCTACTGCCTGTCACGTTGCCTTCATTCTCCCACCGGGGCAATGGCTGTGGATGCCCCAAGTATGCTGACTGATCCAAAATAAGAGAGACTCTCTCGCCCAGAGAGCAAATATCAAATCTCAGAGAAAACTGGCGTGGACATGCACTCATGCTGAACCCTCTGTGAATGGCTGGGGCAGAGAAGCAGTCTCTGATGAGCCAGGCTTGGATCATGTGTCCACTCCACGGGGGAGGAGGAGCCAAACCAGACTCCTGGAATGGGTTTTCCAAAGCAAAGAGGCCAGAGGGTAGGAAGGCACACCCAGAACAGGGAACTCTGCCCCATCCCCCCAGACCAGGTCCCACCCACCAGCTCTGAGTCTGAGTGATGACACCACGCCAGGGCCAGACAGTGACCACCTGGCAAGCTAGGGCAGGCACTGGGGCAGGAAAAGCGGGCGGTAGCTGCTGACCAGGGCCCATGGCAGAAGACAGAGAAGCCAAAAACAGTCTACCGCAGGGCCTAAGGGCACCAAACTCATGGGGCCACCACCTTGAATGCGTCCTAGCTCTTTCCCACAGTTGCCCTGTCAAAGAGAGCTAGGCCAGAGACACCGGGCTCCAGTGGCTACCGGGAGGGGCCTCTGGCCAGCTGTGGGACTCGGCCCAATTCCACAGTGAGGACACTCTGTGACTTGAGGACGATGAGACTCTCACTGCCCATACTTTGGTTGTTACATAGCTCCATTCCTGAAAAGGGACATAGATTTGGGCAAAAGGCCAAGGTTGGATCTGTGAGGTCAGGCCTGAGGCTCAAGGCCAGGAACCGAGGGCTGTTCGCTGCTGGGCTCCGGCATCTCTTCCGCCTCCCAGCCCTTCCCGCTCTGGACTGTCCCTGTGTGTCTGAGCCATCCCTGCCAGACTGGACAACCAGGGTCAGGGCCCAAGCGGGTGTCTCTCTGTGTGGTGGGCCTGGTGGAGTGGGAGGTTAGGGGTGGGCAACTGGCAAAAACATTCAGTTCAATTCTGAAGGAAACAGCTTCCTCCGTGTGTCACAGCCCTGAAGACAGTAAGTGCTGAGTTCCAGACCTGGAAGGCGCTGCCCAGGCAGCACCCCACTCCTGTGCTCCTGTGGCCTCTGAGAGCCTGGGCTCTGCAGGGAGCGTGGGAGCCTTTAGACAGCAGGGGCAGCTGTGAGCGAAGGCTGGGTGCTGGGACCCAGACCTGGCTGCCCTGCTTTTGTCATCAGCTCACTGTGACCTGCAGCCAGACGCCTTCCTTCGCTGGGCCTCAGGACCCTCACCCCTCAGCAGCCCATACAGGTCTCCAGTGTCCCCTCTCCTCTGCCTGCCCCCCGGATTGTCCCCAAAGCTAGTCACCCTGGCAGGCAGAGAAAGCAGAGTCTCACTAAAACAGCCACTCTCCTGAGGGCCCAGAAAGTGTGAATGATGCAATTAACACTATCTCCAACTGTTCAAGGAGGCTGCAGTGTTCCAATAGGGAGGAAGCTGGCACTAGAGAAGACAGGCTGACCCAAATAGGAGAGGGCAGAGGGGGGATGGTTCCAGGCACCCTGCCCGGCGTTGCCCCTCAGGATCCTGGGCCACCCTGAAGAGCCAGGCACTGAAGGCAGTTCACAGGCATGACAGGGTTCCCAAGAGTAAGGAGTAGGATGTCCAGAATGAAAGAAGTGGTTAAATCAATAAGTAACCAAAAGCAGTTTAAGAATCAGAGTGGGGGGAAGGTTAGATTGTGTATGCCCATTTGTGAAACTTTCGTTATTGATAGAAAAAAAGGACAGATCGCTCCAGCCCTCTCCTCAGGGAGTAAATCTGCCTGAGGCCAAAAAGAGAGAAACACAGGGACAGAAAGGAGACCCTTTTGTTGTAGACCCCTTCCCCTTCCCGGCACGTGGCCTCCCCTTCAGACAACACAATGGCCTGGAACCCTGTGTATCACCCACCCTGGCACTCCGATTTGGTGCTCTTCCAAATCTTTGGTGTCAGGGGAAAAGCATGGCTTTGGGTGTCAGATAGACTGGGTATGGTAAGCTGAACAGTGGCCCCCAAAGATGTCTCGGTCCTAATCCTCAGAACCTGTGACTATGTACCTTTCGTGGTAACGGGACTTTGCAGTGTGATTCCGTTAAGGACCTTGAGATGAAGCAATGATCCTGGGTTGTCCTGGTGGGTTCTCCGGGCATGAGCCGCCTGAGGGCAGAGACCTTATCTCCTTTGCCTCTGAAGCCCCCAGGATGGCATGGAGGGGCGTGGGCTAGCTGCTCAAGGACAGCACGTCCCCAAACACCAGACCCTCCGATGATGAGGCCATTGAAAGGGACCCTGAAGTCTGGAAGCCAGGAACCCCAGGGACTTTACTTAATCCAGCGGTGCCCATGTTTATTTATTTGGCCACTGGAAATTATTACTCGCATAAGACTGATTAAGAACCCCCAACAAATGCTCCTGGTAGAGCACACGTCAAGAAATGCTGACCCACATGGAAGGAGTGAGTCACCAAGTGACTCAATGAGTGAGTGAATCATCACTTACGTGTTGGGGGCCTAAGTGGAAGGAGGGAAGGAAGAAAGGAGGGAGGGACAAAAGAAAGCAAGGAGGGAGGAAGGAAGGAGGGAGGGAAGAGGGAGGAGGGAAGAGAAAGGGAGGGGGCAAGTGGAAGGAACGAAGGGCAGATGGGAGAGTACATAGGTGACTGGTTCCATGTCAGTTCCCCCCAAATCTGTCCTTAATACAAGGATATATCTGGGTATAGTGTACTTGAGAGGTGATCCCAGGAAGCACAGTGACAGAATCTGGAATTAAGACAAGGGATGGAGAAAAGCCAACAAAGGGGACATTCATGAGCAGGTTATTGCTGTGACAACTGAGATGATCCTATTGGGGACCCACTGAAAGACAGCATAGACCATATCTCAGAACTGTCCCACAAAGGGCAGGAAGGTGGGGTTTCTATGCACCGGCCCTCCTGGGTTGGTTGAAGGTTGCCCTGTCCCCGCACACAGGCAGGGCACACTCCTGCAGCCAGGGAACACACTCAAGCCTGAGGTGTGAGGGGCCTTAGCAGTGACATCTGGAATGGGCTGAGAGCTATGGGCCAGCACTGAGTGCCTGCTGCAGAGGCAGCCGCTGATATGCCTGGATTTCTCTATTGTTTTGGGGACAAGGTGAGGACTGAGCCTGACCTCAGCTCTGTTCCAATGGAAGGAGATGAGGACAGAGAGCTGGGCACGGCTCCAGCCACCCTTAGACCTCAGCCCTCCAGAGTGACAAGCAGTGGCCGGGCTATGCTACGCACGGCTTTCTCTTTTGCTAACATAACTTCCTCCTCAGCTTCCTGTCTGAGCATTGGGGCAGGACAGAGACTGGTCAGCTTAGGTCTGGCCTGGGGAGGCCCACAGGGCTCTCTTCCACATCCAGCCTCTGGGAGCCACCATGAGCAGCCCTCACCCCCAAACCCAAGCGAGGCTGCAACTGAGAACTCTCCTGGGTGACCTCACCAGTTACTACCAGCAGGGGGCAGGCGAGGGCCAGCTCTGGATCTGCAGGCAGGCAGCCGGTCGCAGGCACTGCAGCCCCTCAGCTTTACCTGCCTGAGGATGTGGCCCCTCCTCATCTGGGGGCCACTAACTCCCAGGGGGCATTCAGCCCTGCCCAGCATGTCTGCCATGAACTGATGTGGGCATCAGAATTTCTGGAGCTAATCTTTGTCAACCTACTTTGTTTCCCTGGATGAAGAAAATCAGGTCCCTGAAGGTAGGCACTGCTGTGTCCTTGAGCAGGGGTGTCCTGGGTTGCAGCAAGGGCTCTGCCTCTGGGGAAAACAGCATGTTCGTCATGCCAGCTGACTTCAGTCCCATTTTACAATTGGAGAAACTGAGGGCAAAAAAGATCAACGTAACTTCTCTATGGTCACCAGCTAGTAAGCAGCACAGACAGTACTCCACTCGGGCAGTGCAGATCCTAGACTATGCTGTGTCTCTAAAGACAAAGACCCAATGAGCTCATAATAAACAAGAAAGGAGCTTTGCTGTGAAAAGCCACTGGAGAGGTTTAATCTCTCTGGCTCCAGGCCAGGATTGTTGAGTTGGGAACTAGGACACGGGGGCGTCACCTCAGCTCAGCCATTCTCTTGCTGCATGACAAGACACAAGTCCTGCCTCTGGGCCTCAGTGTGCCCTTCTGTACAATGGGACGGGGGGAACATGACTGTGGACCAGGTTTCCATTTCACCAAATGCCATGGCTCACCTGCTTCTCAGGAACCTCCAGTACCCCTGGGCATCAGCCCTTGGTCCTGCCTGGCCTGTCTCAGCCACTCTGTTGAGACGTGTCCTACTTCTAATAAACATCCCTGTTTGTTTGCCTACTGGGTGTGGCCTTTGCTTTCTGAAGACACACTGCAGGGCACTCTGGACGGGCTGGGCTATATGGCCACCTCCGAGGCCATTGTCGCTGATCCAGGCCATCAATGAGGAAGACACCAAGCAGACAGTGTTTGAGATCTTCCTGGCAAGAGTCACATGTGAGGCCATTCTCAGACCCTCAGGCAGGCAGGTGCTTGAGTGGGCAGAGAGAAACTGGCCAGGCCCCACCGCAGGCACAGTTCAGAAGAGGGCTGGTGAAGACCCATAACTGCCTCCAGGAAGCCTAGTCAAGCCCACGCCCCTCAGAAGGGGTGGGTTCTGGGAGGGCTCTGCCCATCAGAGCTCCCTGCCTAAGGCCCTGAGCCTGTCTGGGATGTCAACAACGCCCCTACAGTCCCCTCACTGGTCCCCTGGGATCCCCAGCCCCATGCCAACACACACTTGGGAGTAAGGAGTTCCTGACCTGCTACAGTGAGCTTGTCCTGAGCCGGACACCCTTGTTTCCCAAGGACCTTCCCCTGAGCAGCCCGAGGGAAAGCAACTCCAGGGCGCAGCCCTGATTCTCTGGCCCCCTTTCAGGTGAGGGCAGCACCCCCTCAGGTAGCTGTGGTGAGCAGCCCCTGGTTCCTGATGCAGCTCTGAGAACAGGGATAACCATTCCCACCTGGCTCTGCCTAACATCGGGTCCCCTTGAGCCCCAAGCTGGAAGCACAACCGGAGCGGCCGCCCCTGGCACGGACGCTGCTCCTCCAGACGCCTCTTCTGAGACAGACGAGCCATGTGAGCGCCTCTCCCACATCCTCAGGTCCCCAACTCCAGCAGGCCGTCCCAGGGGCTTCCCAGGGCCTGGGGTTAAGGAGAATGGACAATCAGAGGCTCTTGTTGGGCCAGCGCCAGCCAGTGAAGGTGGCAGCCCAGACTGTAGGGGTACTGGGCTCTGGAGATCTACCCCAGGTCCCCTCTCATGTAAGAGAGCACTCACTACATCCCCCCCAGGGAGGTTGGAGGGGCCAGTTCCCCCCGGAGGACACCACCCAGGTCACAGCCAAGGATGTCTTCCCTGGATGGTGCAGAGACAGATTGCTTTCTGCCAGAAGGTGACCACTTGGAGAGGTGGCAGATCTGGGACCACAGTAGGGGGGAAGAGCAGCCAGACCCACAGCTTGTCAGGCACAGGGACCAATCTGCTAACCCCAGCAGGTCTCAAGTCCCATCCCTGCCACTTACTGACTGTGACTTTGAGCTCCTCACTCTACCTCTCTAAGCCTCCTTTACTCCTCAGTAAAGTGAGTGAAGTCACACCTACCTCACAGGAGGCTGGGAAGAGTTAGTGAGGAGAGGTATGCATAGCACCCCTCAGTGCAGACCTCCCATCCCAGCTCAGTGTGTGACCTTGAGCAAATCATCTTGCATCTCTGCGCAGCAGTTTCCCTCAGCATCGTTAAGGCACCTAATCACGGCAGATTAAAAGACAGAAGAGGGCAGGCCAAGTGGCGCAGTGGTTAAGCGCTGGCTTGGGAAGCCAGTGGCCCCAGTTCGGGTCCCACATATGAAGGCCAGTGACACTGTCCTCAAAAAAGAAAGACAGAAAAGTATGTGTGGACAACCAGGAGTGTAATACGCCCCTAATCGGTTTAGGGTCCATTGTCAGCCTCCCCTTTCTCTCAGCTAACTTCTGCTTCACAGAGAAACCATACCTGGGAGCTCAGGGTCGGCTAGGTCCCATACCTGCTGTCCGTCCAGGGGTCAGGGGGCTCCATCTGGGCTGCAGGTGCCAAGACTGGGCCTGGAGTGGGGGCACCGGCTATCTTCTGCCCCTCCATATGCTCATATGCACATACACTTACACACAAGTGGGTGCATCCAGGGCCAGCATACCACACTGGGTGTGCTGGCATTCCTCTCTGGGGCCCCAACAGAAACAGCATCCTCTTCCTGCAGCTAAGATCCTCTCTATGGGGTGGCAGGTGACCCTCACCCTGGGCTGGCCCCTCAGCTTCCCATCTGTGAAATGGGGAGGACAGCCCCTGCTCCCAGGGCTGTAGTCAAGGTTATGTAGGTAGAGGCCCCTTCCAGGCATGCAGCAGGTACTTAACTAATGTTGGTGCCTGCCTGCTCTCCCCAGAGCTGAGCATATGACTCACCCCTCTCAGTCCCTAAGATCAAGAGGACCACAGGTGGGAAGAATTTAAGGAGCATCGGCCCCGCCCCCTGTCAGAAAGCAGTCCACTGAGCCAGCCCCTACACGTTTTTCCAAACAAATCAGGAAGCAGTCTGTACTTGTGGGGACAGGCACACTGGTGAGTCATCCTTCTGTCTGTCCGTCCATCGGTCCATCCATCCATCCATCCATCCATCCATCCATCCTCACACCCATTCCAATCTCTCAGGTCAGCACCCAGCAGTCAATACTCAAGCTGACAAGCTGTCAGCATCTGGGGTCCTGGGATGGGAGAACAACAGGAACAGACAGGCTGGGCTGTAGGGGGACTGGCCCTGGAACCATGGCAACAAGGACTCCCCCCCTCCCCTCAACACATATATGCCCCACAGCACCTATTCCTTGGTCTGACCTGCATCAAAAGAGCCTGGGAGGGCAACCTGGATTCCGGGGGCAGGAAAAGCAGGCTAATCATTTTTCTTTAACATTTAACCTTTACTCATTCTTTTCTGATCATTAACATAATAAGCATGTTCATCCCAAGCCAAAATAGAACTTGAGCTCTCCCCCCAAAGCCTGCCTCCCCAGTGTTCCCATCTAGGTGAACGACTCCACCCTCTACTCCAAGCTGAAGGCCAGTGTAGAAGTCATCCTTGATTTTTCTCTCATCCCTCATCCAACCCACCGCGGTCACAACAGAGCCCCAATCTGATCACATCCCGCTTCCCACAGTGGCCTGAGCCACTCGTCTTAGCCACCATGGTCTCTCACTCAGATCCCTGGAGGACCCCAGCCCCCTCGCTGGTCTCCCCAGCTTCCGCCCTCATCCCCCTGCAGTCAGCTCCCCACAGCTGCCTGAGGATCCTTAAAACCTGTTTCATTGTGACTCTCATGTGCTCCCAAGGCCAGCCCCTCACTATCCTTCCGACCTCATCCATGCCACTTCCCCCCAGCCCACTGCAGCCAAGCCACACTGGCTTCTTCTAGGTTCTCAAACAAGATAAGCCCACCCCAACCTCAGCCCCTGCAAAGTGGGCTTTCTCTGACCTTTCCCCACTCCGTGACCCCATCCCATCTTCTCTTGTTATTCACATCTCACCTGTAAATGTCACCTCCTCTAAATGTTACTTTCTCGGAGAGACCTTCCCTGAAGACGCATCTCTCCATCACATCAGCTTAATTTTCTGCACAAAAATATTCTAAATGTGTTTATTTTCTATTTCCCCGACTAAAGTATAAACTCCATGAGAGAAACTTGTCTCTCACTACTGTTTCCAAGGACCTATCAAATAAAACCATCAAATGATAGCTTAGAAAATACAGATGAATATGAAAAGCAAACATTACTACAATTTGGAGACACCTAATGTTCCCCTTTCAGGCTTTTTTCTACATATATATATTAAAAATTGGGGATTGTAATATTTATAGTGCTGTGTTCTGGTTTTTTTTTTCCCCATGAAGGGAGTTAACTTTTAGACATAGAGAAAAGTTGCAAAATAGTGCAAGAATTCCCTTTTATCCCTCGCCCTGCTTCCCCTGAAACTATCATTTTACATAACCATGTTATTTTCTTTCCCACCCAGTGTGGTTGCTGTTCACTTGTGATACTGTTATCTGTTTGTTCTTTTTTTGTTCCCCCTACATCCTAGTTGATCTTAATTGTTTCTTTATTTGGAAGGAGGTGGGATGTGAAACCATAACTATGGTTCTAAGAGTCAGAGTTATACAAAAGATATACTCACATTGGTGTCATCCCTTCTCATCCCGCAAGCCCGGCCCCATTCTTCCCTTCTTTCCAGGCTTTGCCCACCAATCGCTTCAGTTTCTGGGCATCCTTCCTGCAGTTTCTTTGCATTTGTGTATTTTCTCATGTCGCTTCTTTCTTATATAAAGGGTAGCATACTACAGATACTCATTTAGTGTTTTTTTTTTCACTTAACATATCCTGGAAATCATATCACATCTCTTCAGAGAGTTTCCTCATTCATTTTTTACAGCTGCGTACTATTCTACTGTGTGGGTGTGCTGTCTTTAGGTTGTTTCCAATATTTTGCATTTACCAACAACGCTGCAACAAATAATCTTGAGCATATATATTTTCATACTGTAGAAAGTATATATTAGATTATAGCAGTAGGATTGCTGGATCATGCTATAAATCCACATGCTGTTAGGTACCATCAAATTTCTCTCCAGAAAGGTGGTACAAATTTTGCACTGCCCCCAGCAATTTATGAGAGTGCTTTTTCCTCACAGCTTCACCAACATAATACGGTGTTTTCTATGCTTGTTTTTCTTTATTGTGTCCGTCTGGCAGGTGAGAAATGGTATCTCAGTTGTCTTTAAATTTGCTGTCTTAGTCTGTCTGGGATGTTATAACAAAATACCACACACTGGATAGCTTATCAACAATAGAAATTTATTTCTCACAGTTCTGAAGGCTGGAAGTCCAAGGTCAGGGTGTCAGCACGGCCAGGTACTGGTGAAGGCTCTGTTCCGGGTTGCAGACTGCTGACATCTTGCTGTGTCCTCACATGGTGGAGAGGCTCTGTGGGGCCTCTCTTATAAGGGCGCTAATCCCATTTATGGCGGCTCCACCCTCATGACCTGATCACCTCCCAAAGGTCTACCTCCTAATACCAACCATTTTGTGCATTAAGTTTTCAACATACAAATTGGGCAGAGGGAAACAAATATTTACACCATACATAGTATTTGCATTTCTCTGAGTATTTTACATTTATGGGTCATTTTTATACCTTTTCGGAAATTACTTGTTGTATTTTTTTTCTATTGGATTTTTGGTCCTTTGTTCTTCATTTTTAAAGAATCTTCATGGATATTTAGCAATATTAGCCCTTTGTCTGTGATGTATGCTGTGAATATTCTCTTCCAGTTTGTCGATTATCTTTTGTCTTTGTCTAGTGTTTTCGGTCATACAAATTTTAAAATTTTTATCTAAATTTATTCATCTTTTATTGGCCTTAGAGTTTTGAATCATAAGTACAAAGCTTTCCGTACATCAAGGTTTTAAAGAATTCATCCATGTTTTCTTCTAGTACTTGGATGGTTTCAATTTTTACATGTGAGATCCCTAACCATTTGGTTTATTCTTAGGTATGATGTGAGGTATGGATCTATTTTTATCTTTTTCCAAATGGTCACCAGTTATCTCATCACCACTCATTAAAAAGACCATCTTCAGCCCAATGACTTGAGATGTCACCTTCATCAGATGCTGTTTCCCCATGTACTTAGGTCTATTTCTGGGCTTGTTATTCCACTAGTCTATTTATCTCTTCATGCACCAGTACCACACTGCTTTAATTACAGAGGTTTTATAGTATGTTTTAATGTCTGGGTAGGCTAGTCCTCCAGCATGGTTTTTTTCAGTGGTTTCCTGGTTATTCTTGCAGGTTGGCTTTTCTGTATGAACTTTAGTCTAACATGTTTAACTCTATAAAACAGCCTGTGATGTTTCTATTGGGGTTGCATTGAACTTGTACATTAACTTAGGGACACTAACAGCTTCATAATATTGAGTCCTCCTCTCCAAGAATGGGATGTATTTACATTTGTTCAAGTCTATTCAGTGTCTTTTCAGGAATTATTTTAACAGTTTTCTGGTATGGTTTTGCACATTGTTCATTAAATTTATTCCAAAGTATTTAATCTTCTTTGTTAACATTGCAAATGGGATTTTCGCTAGCATTATAACCTCTGCTAGTTGTTTGTATATGTTAATTTTGTATCTTGCTACTTCACTGAGATCTTGTTTGTGCTGGTTTTCTCCCTGATTCTTTGGGGTATACTACTGTATTGGAGTTCGTTCTTTACCCCATCAGGAGGGAGTGCTGAGGCTCACCTGCCTCAGCGTGGATTTTCTTAAGGATATTTCAGAGTGGAAACAGCTCTGATGAGTATATGCTTCAGGAGTGGGGAATCCATGTCTGTCCTGTTCACCAGTGTGGGCCTGGCATCCAGCACAGAGCCTGGCAGAAGACTGATGCATGGGAACAGCTGTCGGGAGGCATGGAGAGAACAGAGGCCCTGCTTGCGGGTTCCCTGGGGACTCCTGGGGGAACAAATGGCTGGAGAGTATGCTGACATAATATTTCCCCCATAGCCCTGATGGAAATGAAAAAGCAGGATCTCCACCACCCTGGCTTGGAGCAGCCCACTAGCAGCCTCCCTCTCCAGGAAATCTGCCAGTGAAACAACAAAAGTCTGGTCGCCTCTCTAGCCAAGAACAGAGAAGGGAAGGAGTTTGAAGGGACAGGAAATAGCCAGGCAGTGCTCTAGACCCTCTACGTTCATCATTCATTTAATTCATACCTTCGTAGTCTACCCAGCCTCTCCCCCCGTGAGGGCAAAAACAGAACTCCAATGTGTAGGGGAGGAAGAAACACGACCACAGAAGTGAGGTGATCTGCCCAAGGTCTCACAGCCAATAACCAGGGAAACTGGGATCCCAAAGCCCAAGCCCCACATACAAAGCCAGGTTGATCCTAAAAGTTAAGATTCATTTAAAACTTAGCAATTGGTCACTGCTCATTTTTCTGAGCATTTCCAAAGATGAGCCTGGAGCTGCCAAGACCTACCTATTTCTGGCTATGGATAAATCTTCTCTGTGTATTAGGGAACAGGCAGGTGAGAGGTCACCTGGGCCCATGGAGAAGGTCTGCCAAGAAATGAGACCACAGACTAGAAAACCATCAGCTTGTTATGTGAGGAACTCCAGAGCCTCGCTGGTACCAAAAGGGGTGTCGGTTCCCACTGCCTGCGAAGCAGCTCTCTCCCAGCCCCCTCTCTCACGCCACAGAACGCCAGGTGCAGATCCAGAGTCCCATGAGAAATGAGGACATTTTTTAAAAGAAAAGAAAGGCCAGCTGCTTGTCCAATGCTCTGCTATTGGATCCTGAGGCATTTTACAGAGGTACAGTCCGAGGCTCAGCCTTGAGGAAAACGTTGTGATCTGCTAAACAGTCAGTCAAGATGGTCCCCACATTAACTGGTGAGCATGTGCATCCATGCCACTCTGAGGGAAAGTGCTGGTTGCCATGGTTACCGCCATTCCTGAGCCCACTAACGGCATCCCAGTCCAGTTTCCCCCGGGCACATCAGCCAAACTAACCTTTATGGGATACTTGCTGCATACCAGGCCCTGGTCCAGGTCCCTTCCATATGCCAAATCAGTTATCCTCATAGTTCTGAGAAGTAAGCAATGCTCCCATTTGACAGATAAGATATCCGACGCTCACAGGAGGTTCAACAGCATGCCAAGGTTTCTCTGAACTCTTGGGTATGCTATTCTCGAAAGCGTATATCCAGAGAGGTTGTTCTCAAAGGGTGGTTTAGTCCCTGCACCAGCAGCCTCCTGATCATCTGAAAACAAATTCTCAGGCCTATCCCAGACCCGCTGAAGTAGAAAGTCTTGGGGGGAGGCCCAGCCATCTGTGTTTTAATGTGCCCTCCAGGGGGCACAGTTGGAGAGCTGTGAGCTAGAGAATCCCAAGGGGCACTACAGCTGGGAGTCATCAGCAGCTACAGGCCCCCTAACACAGTGCTTCCCAATGTGTGTTCCAAGGAACACTGGCACTTCCAGAGATTAAGAAATATTCCCCAAATGAGGGGTTCTAGTGTCAAAAGAGTTTTAAGAGTCCCGGGCTTAAAGTTTAAAAGGAGTTTTTATCACAGGAATTCTTGACTTTAACTAGGCTAATGTACCAGGTACTGTGCCCATCACAGAGACAGTACCCAGGTGGTGTTTCCCACATTTCCTGGGTTACAGAACAACCCTCTTTTCTCAGAACACCTATTATCATCCCCCAGAATACCTGTGTTCCACAGACCTCAGTCTTGAAGAAGAAAAAGTCAAGAAATGTAGAAATTCAAGAAGTCAGTAGTAAATACCAACACTCATTCTGGATTCTTCAAGACTGGCTTTCTCTCAGCATCTGTTTAGCGAAGCTTTGGCCGAGTTCACCATCATGTGTAAACCAGAGGAACACAAAGTTCACTCCAGCCTTAGGGGAGCCATAGGATTGGGGTTATTAGGAAAAGTAAGCTGTGCCAGTGAGCCTGGGATTTTCCATGAATAATCCAGCGCCACAGCCCAGAGGCACTGGGAGGGATTATCGTTATTAGACTCTCAGCAATGAAGAACTGACATTTCCAAGGGCTTGTCAATGATTTTAATAAGCAACTCTCCAAGGGTGGCTGAGGCCAAGGGGATGAGTACTCATTCCTCAGATATGTGAGCATTTGAAGTGAGCTTCTCCCTCTAGACCCGGGATAGGCTGGTTTCAGAAAAATCTTCTCCCTGCTCTTAGAGTTGTAAATACCTGCATCCTTCCCCAGGTCTGATGGGGGTGGGGGTGGGGGTCTGGGAGTTCCAGAAGGGTCTCTATTCCCCCGGCAGAGGGGCACTTCTCATTTACGTGAGGGGCTCGGTTGGAAATGAAAGGGGGGGAGGGGTAGGAGGAAACACTGAAAGGGGAAAACAAGCTGGGTGACGTCATTTCCCAGGTTCCACATCCAGTGAGGGCCTCCTGAGAGCCCAGCGGCGGGAGTGCGTCTGACAGGCGCCCTCTGCCCTCACAGGGTTCGGCCCAACACAGAAGACAGGCTGAGCGGAGGATACTGCAGTCAGGGTGATGTGATGTCGGGGCAAAAGGTAGGGGGAAGTGGGGCACCAGAGCCAGGAAGCCAGACTGGCTGGTCCAGCCCATGGGTGTCAACTTCCCTCTCGCCTTTCCCCCACCCTGTAGGCCTCTAGCAAAGTCCCGTATCTTAGTTATCTCAGAGCCTTATTTTAGCCATGCCTTACAAAGGTCATCATCCACATGTGAATTCAAGTATGAACAGGAAGCAGTACGTCCAGCATTGGTCAGAGTAGGAGCTAAGGCGCCATTTGGTCAGTGAGGCCCCTGGAGAATGCGAGCCATGAGGGAGGCAGCCGAACTGGGAACAGAAAGGCAGGAACGGCCCAGGACCCTGACAGTGGCCGAGCCACCGCACCAGCCCTGGACCACCCACCTCCTTTTATGAGAAACAGAAATATACTTCTATCTCATTTTTTAAAATCACCAGGTACATGAAATATTTCTAAATGGTTCTAATTAGGTATTTTACATATAAAGTTAAAAGCTTAAATGTAAATTGGAATTATTTCACTAAAAATGCTGATTAAAAGGAAACACGTTATTCAAAAATGTTTATTTAGGGCCGGCGAATGGCGCAGTGGTTAAGTGCTGGCTTGGGAAGCCAGCGGCCCTGGTTCGGGTCCCACATGTGAGGGCCAGTGACACTACCCTCAAAAAAAAAAAAAAATGTTTATTTAATTAGCAAGAGTCAAGGCAGCTGGGGCAGCTCTGAGGTGCACTGACCTTATGGCCTACAGACCCCCGCCCCCAGGCGAGAATGGGGCAACACCACAGATCTGGAACACTGTCGCCCCGGCTAGCCCTGACCAGAAGTTCAGGGATGCCAAGCCCTGCCATGCTCCTCCCAGCCATTCCTGGGAGTCCCTGGGGAATGCCTCCCTCTGCGCTAAGATTTAGGCCCCATGCGTACCATGTGCCATCTGCTCTCCTCCTCCCGGAGTCCGGTTTGCAGCAGGGTTCCTAACTGCTCCGTGATGCTGGCTGTCACCGGCCCTGCCTGTCGCACCCAGAAAGCAACCCTCATGAAAGCTGGTCTCCAGCTGCTTCACGTGACATTTCTGGGCTGGGAGATTTTTGTGACCAGCCCCGGCCACTGTGGATACACACGGCATCCTCTTGATGGTGTCAAGTGGGGGATGGGAAGCTCGTCGGGACCCATACATTCCAAGTTAGGAAAAACATGGTGGTTAAAAAGAAAAGCACACACGGGCCGGCCAAGTGGCGCGGTGGTTAAGTGCTGGCTTGGGATGCCAGCGGCCCCGGTTCGGATCCCACATATGAGGGCCAGTGACACTGCCCTCAAAAAAAAAAAAATTAGAAAAAAAAAAAAAAAAAGAAAAGCACATTATCTTACTGGCAATAGGATGCTGTAGGAAGCTTAAAATCGCCGGCACAGGAAGCGCTCCAAAATGAACATCAGGTTTTAGGTGAAGGGTTCATTGGCTACCATAGAGCAAGATTTTGGGGTTTTTTAAATCACATTTCCCCTAAAACATGCTCAAATTGAGCTGAGGGAAAAACGCTGGATCAACTATTTACAAATTTCCCAAGATGGCCCCAGCATGTCAAGAGTCCTGGTAGCAGAGGTTCTCACCTCCCCCAGGTTTCCAGTCAACCAATGGGACTGAGACCTGGGCTGTTACCCCTCATCCTGCCCACACGGCCCAAGAATCGGCCCAGACAGGCAGGGCTGGGAGCCCGAGGCCTTGCTCTCGGAGCACTCCCGCTGGGACTGGGCCACGGGGGGTGTCACCTATGTAGCGCCAGAGAGCTGTGTGCACAGGTGCTACATGCAGAGGCCAGGACAAGGCCTTCCAACCTGCATTTACACCAACTACTTCTCAGGAGACTCTGAGGCCCGTTTACCCAAAGTTCACAATTGACCCTTCCCCGCGTTTGCACCCAGTGTGCTTGAAGCTCTCTCTGCCAACCTCTACCAGTGTTCCTTTGCCTGCAAGTCCCAACGGTCCCCAAAGACAATGTTCTTCCTTTCTCTTGCTTCATACTTGACTTAAGAGACAGCCGTACATTCAATGCATGTTACAGCTGAGCAAAGCTATTTTCTGAATCAATAAAGATGGTTCCATGCTCTATGGTCCAAGGTGTCCCCTTGGATGGAAAAACATTTCAAAAAGACTTAAGGCCACTTGCATCTCTCTCCTGGGCCACAAAGTCTCAGTAATTCCAAGGGCGAAGGCCTCTATGGACTGAGAACATCAGAAGCCAGGGCTGGTGGCTCCTGGCCCAGCTCTGTACTGGGCAAACCAGCCAGACTCCAAAAGCCATTTCCCTGATATGGAACTGGCAGCAGCTCAAGCAGGACCTTTATCATCAGGAGACCAAGCACCATGCAGGAGTCACGGCATGATTCTCCGAAGGATGATGAGGCAGTAAATGCCACAGTGGCCTCACGCTGGGAAATCACGAAACACTGGGCTTGAGCCAAACAGAGCAAAATTGTGTGACAGTCTAGAGATGCAGATTGTCCTGAGAACGGCTGAAATAATGAAAAGTAATGACACTGGCTGCATACACTGCTGGCTTTCCTGACACAGATATGAGAGTCTCCAGCAGGAGAAGGAAAGGCAGGATGAGGCAGCGTAGGGCAAGAGGACATTTCGGAATTGCCAAAATCTAAATGGTGCCAGCTCCACTGTCACTGGCTGTGTGGCCCTGGGGAGTCCCTTAGCCTCTCTGAGCTTCAGCTTTCTCCCTTGGGATATAAGACCACCATCTCGCCCTCCTGGGTGGTCTGAAGGGTTAGAGATCATGAGTCCAGCATGATGTCAGCTGGCTCTTCCTGAGGGCTTAGAGGGATCCAGCAACGGGAAGCCACCATGAGCCGCACCAGGAGGGATGCAAGGCTGCAAACACTGAGGGGCCTGACAGACACATTGGTCCCATTTGTCATCTACCCGTGAGGGCCAGAAACCCAGGATAGATACCGGTAAAGGTGAAAAGAACATTAGGAAAAATCTGGCCAGACACAAAGCCCTCCCAAGAGCGGCTTTTCCACATCCTTCCTAATAGCTAAGTTGGCAGCAGCGGGCATTTTTCTGGCACGATCTTTCCCGTTCTATAAACTATGTTTCCGATTCTCCGGAGTTAATATTCGGTCCCGGTTTTGTTCAAAGAGTTCTAACATTTTCTGCATGTCTTGGTCAGCCTCAATCACCTGGAAATTAAACACATGGTCACAGGGCTGCACTTGACCCCAATATCACCCTCCCTTCAAAGATGGAAAGAAAGAGATGGAGGCAGGCAGGGAAAGGCAGGTTACAGCCAAACAGCTCTCAGTTCTAGGCCAACCTACATTCTCAGCTGTATTTCCACTTAAGAACCCACTAGAGTTGTCCCTGCAGCAAGCTCATAAGTGATTTTTTTTCCCCCTCATTACAATTTTCTACAATGAGGGGGAAAAAACGGACTTCACTTCTTCAAAAATCCACGACAGTAATATCTCACTTTCCAGCAACCTCATTGCCTTGAAAACCACGAGTGGAGGTTTGAGCAGCCCCACCAGATGTCCCCACGGCACAACAGCCTGAGCACGGCCCTCCCTCGGACCCCACACCATGTGCACATTCCTGCTGTCTTAGGTATCCATGTGCCGGCCGAGAGATTCAGCAGCAGCAAATCCAAACACAAGGGGATGGAGAAACAAGGAATCATGGCAGACACATCAACCAAGTTAGACATGGCCAGTGTCAGCAGGAGCAAGCAATACCATAAAAGGCAAACACAGGTGCTTACAGCTCTTTTTGAATTTGTCTAACAGGTCTTCAGGTTTCTACCGGAAGGCACCCCCCGCAAAAAAAAAAAAAAAAAAAAAAGGCAAACACAGGAACTGCAAGGCATTAGTAGACTGGGGCAAATAGTCCTACACACCTCAGCACCTCCTCAAGGCATCACTGTGTGGCAGACAGCACAGACCAGCAAACAATGTTCCTTCAGATGCCGAGTCACCAAGAAAAGGTGCAAAGAGGCTCTTAGCCTACCAACCACTGAAGGAGAAATGGCAGTATTAGCAAGACCACCGTCCCACATGGTTAAAACCAAAAGCCAGTCTACAGGCTTCGGCCATCCGGAACGTTCCTTCGCTGACGATGCTGGAAAAGTGAGATGCTACTGTGGTCACTGGTGTAATGACACTGAGACAGACCACCTTCTCGCAGGTCTGTCCAACTCTGAGACTCTGTCCAGAATGGGGACTGGGAGAGAGAAAGAACCCCTTCCACCCTCCCCACTGCCTTCTTCCCACATTCCCTGGGTCGCTTCTAGAAAAGTCTCCTGCCCAGTCAGAGGGACTTACCAGCACAGGGGCTGCCGTGGGAAAAAGGGTCCCTTTGATGAGCCATTCCTCATAGAGGCGGTGAATAGCATCCAGGTACTCCTGCAGGGACGGGGGGGGGGGGGCAAGGTGGGGGGAGAAGAGACACGGCTCTGGAGCGAGGGGAGGTAGCAACACTCTCCCACAGAGTCCTGAGCAGGTAGGGCGAATATCAATGACCATGGGGTAATGGCTTGGACAAAGGCGCCCACAACAGCCACCCTGGCTCAGGTGGACAGCGATAAATGCAGCCACTCACTCTGCCAGCCAGCCCGGGCATCATGACAGTCAGAAGTGTCACCACAAGCACCCATCCCATCCCTCCAGTGCACTTTGTTCGCACCCTCCCTCCCGCCTGGCTTCTCTCATTTACTGCCACTTTTCTAGCAGCAGGGCCACCAGTTCCTTCGGTATGTGTGGCGCAGGGGCGGTCTATGACCAGGTGTCCCACCCCTGGGCAGTCTGAACCCTTCCTTCCACCAAGAGGAATGCAACTGTCACTGGCCTAGCAGCCCCACTCCCCCTGCTTGCACCTCACCAAACAACTTGTAACCTGTGGATCCTGAACCATAGCTTCTGAAAGCCCCACAAGGTGGAATCTGCGGATAAAGAGGCCCGGACATGCCCCTAAGCCCGCAGTGCCGCTGTACCAGGCAGGACTGAACAGCACACACTTCCCCACGCCCAGGCCAAGGCGCGCTTGGCCACCCACCAACAATTCCTCCTTGAGCGGCAGTTTACTCCCAGCCCAGCTCAGGTGAACCACACGGCCGCCTTCTTATCCACCACTGACTGCTCCCTTAGCAACAGACACATTTGTCCTGGAGGCCCTGTCAAAACCATTCAGACACTGGTTGGAGGGACTCCAGTCTGGGCATTTCTTTACAACACCTGGGTCACAGCGCAGAGCTGCTGCGCCCCATCGCTGCATGGCCCACTCCTGCTCCACGCCGCCCTTCCTCCAATCATTCCTGTCTCGGGATTTCAAAGGCGCTGCCCACACTGAGGCCTGGGCCTCATGGCTAGAATCTACCTTGCTGGTACCCAGGCAAACAAGGCAAGGGCAAGCTTCAGGAGCCCAGTCCAGCCCATGCTGAGCTTAGACCCCCATGGCATGCCCTGGAGGCTTGCACAGCCTCTAACTGTGCACTTCCAGTGGCAGCTTCCCACATGGGGCATTCAGTTCAATATTAAGTGAGAAACTCCCAGGTGCCAGGCCCCGGGACACATGCTGGGGATACAGAGGGAATGAGATCTAATCATAAAAAGCTCACAGTTTTCTGAGGGGTGAGGAACAAATATGTAAATACATAGTTTCAGTACGCTTGTCCTAAGGGCAATGATCACAGTAAGCGCAGGGGCTGGGGGAGCACAAGGGAGGGAAGGTCGGGGAAGGGTTCCTGGAGTAGGTGACATCTGAGCTGAACTCGGAAGGCATAGAAACCACTATGCAAAGGCACATTTGTGTAATACCTGGTGAGTGAATGTGAGTGTGTGTGTGTGGCCACAACTAGTTCTTTATGGCCAGAGTGTGAAAGAGTAGAGGGAGATAAAGCCATCATACAGGCTCTCGTATGGCAAGCTATGAAATGGGCACCTTATCCTAGACCGTGAGGGGGATGTGGGGAGTGAGGGACCAAGACAAGGAGAACAGTCTAAGCCTGTTCCAACAGTCCCACCTAGAGTAGATGTGGCCCTGACCCAGAACCCAGAAGGGTGAGCAGTGAGCAAACACCGGTGAGCGCCACCTCCAATCTGGGCACTATGCTAAGTACTGGGGTTGCAGCAGTGAGCACGGGGGGCACGTTTTAGAGCAGGCTGCGAGCACAAAGGCAAGCCATCTTCAGGAGATGAACCTGGTGAGGCCCGGGCAGGGGGAGGTGGAGTCTGGGACCCAGGAAGTGAAGCAGATCTAGACATGGCACGGAGTCTCCAGCCACAGAGGAAATCAGAGGTCGCCCTCTGATATGCTCAGTTCCTGTTTCTCTCTCACAGAGGGTGGGGCCAGGCCTCACCCAATTTACCTCTAACTGGGTATATGGGGGCTCTTACCAATGGAATGACCTTCTCCTCTTCCCTGCATCTCATCTTTAACCTCTGATAACAGGTCTCAGGAGTGGTCCGGAGATAAACTGAGATTTAAAAACATACGTGGCTCTAGTGACTCTGTTCATGGCTTAGAAGTGAAAGCCAAGGAAAGGCGGAAGGAAGGCATGTGAGTAAGGCATGGAGAGAAACATCTGCCAGCATCTCTGAGCAGGAGACACAGGCCAGGGTGAACTCCCAGCTCAACCACTGACCGCTGTGTGACTGGACAGGCACCCTGACCCTCATCCTGACTTTGGTTCCCTTTCCATGTCCCCAGCCCCAAGGGGTCATTGTGAGCTGAATAAGGTTCCAGGCGCAGGCAGAGCTTAGCATAGGGCCCAGCACCCAGTGGGTCTCAGTAAATGTCCAGGTTCATTCCCCTCCTGCCTCCCTTACAAACTAGAAAAACCCACCAAATCACAATGGACCCAGAGGAGAACAGCTTGAGGAACACAGGCCAGGGTGCTTCTCCGGGAGGGACCAGGAGCCCCCAAATTCTGTCTGCCCTTGGCAAAAGGACGAATTGATATGAGGAAAGAATCACCCATGGTGAGGGCCCCGCCCACCCCACCCCCACCCCCGCTGACTGGGTGCCTCACTGGGCCAGGGGAGGGAGGCCGGGAGGGGCCATCTCACCTATCAAATCCACGGACACATTGATGTTCTTCACGATCCAGTCAAACCATTCCGACAGAACCACGTAGTCCACTTCAGGCATCTTCCCGCTGCAATAAGAGGTGCAGGGATTCTGGTTACCCACGAGAAAGTTTCTGGGCTGCGCCACTCCCCAAAAGGAACTGGGGATCACTTTTGTTGCCAAGGGCACCATGGCACAGTATGATCCACATGACAATGAATGCGTAGTGAGGACACGGACCCTAACACCTCTGACCTTCCCCTGCCTGGAGGCGGACTACGGTGTTGGCACTGCCCAATGGGAGAACTCACTTGGGATTTGAGCTCCACTAGAGAAAGGGGCTTTGAAGCCTGGGGACAGGGCTAACTCAGTTTGGGAGGTGGAGTGGCGAACCAATTCCACCTGCAGAAATTTATTTTGTGGAAATTGTCATGGACGCCCACTGCAGCACTCTTTAAAAAAATGAAAAACTGAATCTTGATACATCTATGAAACAGGAAGCCATGCAGTAAATGAAAATGGTGGTGTAAAATAATATTTAATGTATGACCCGACCATTCTTTCAAGAATATTCATCCACACGTTTAAAAACAGAAAGAAAAACACCAAAATGTTAACAGTACTTTTCCCTGACCTGTCGGACTATGGGAGACTTTCATTTTTTTCTCTTTATACCTTTCTGTATTTTCCAAAATATAACAACCTAAGTTCTCAAATCAAGAGTAGGGGGCAGGAAGAGAAGATTTAACATTTAAATTGTTAACAGAAAAAGGAAGGGAGGGAGGAAGGGAGGGCAGGAAGGAAGGAGACAGAAGAAGGAGCCAAAGAGTGGAAAGAGCTGGTGTCTACCTGGACACTGTGGATTTCCTCTGCCCCAAGAGGAAATGAACAGGAAAAAAAAGGAATGGCAGCAGCTGGAGGAAACAAACCTGTCAACCGTGGGGTGACCCTCAAAAGCCCAGGAGAGGAATTCCCTCTTTTAACATCCTCCACTCATCTTCGATGCGCTCAGAACTGAGTTTGGCGAGACTGCCTACATACAAGGAGAGTGGGTCTGCCCCAGCTGTGCGCAGTGGGGATCTAGGCTGAGCTGAGTAAGGAAACAAGCCTGGTCTCCATGATACGGAGGCGTGTCAGGCAGCGGGTGCTGTCTTATCCAGTTTGGTGGTTTTCCTCCTGGGAACTCTGCCTGACTCGGCCTCAAGAATGGGGTGGCCAGCACACCAACAAGCTACTGCTTTTCTTTCCATAGCACACACAGAGGGCGGCGCTGCCTCTCTACAGGAAATTCAGCAGCACAACTCATCAACAGTGAACTGAGAGGGTTTCATGAGGCCTTGCCCTTGCCTTGTCGCAGCGTGACAAAATTGAGGTCTTGGGTCCACATAAATCCTGCTGTTTCTGTTTGGCACAGTTTGCTGCCACCTTTGCCCTGAGGCCCAGAGAGCCCCCGATTTGCACAGCACAAGTTAGAATAGAAATCTCACACTCAAATGCCAGCCACTTTGTGTACTCTATTTCCTTTTGTTTTCACAAGACCTTGTGAGGTCAATTTTAGTCCCAGTTTAAAGCTGAGGAAAACTGAGGCCCAGAGAAGTGAGGCCCAGCTCCGTGTGAGCAGGGTTTCGAGCCTGGCTCTCTGTGACCCCCAAGCCCATATGCTCTCCAGTGCGTCACTCACCCTCCCTGCTCAGTCCACTGAGGGCTGTTCATGGCCTCAGCTGGAGGAAGGCCACAGCTCTCAGACCCATGACTCCAGCTGTGACTTTCTCATCTGGACCAGGGAGGGGGAGGAGTCCAAGTGCCGGGCCAGTCAGGGACATAGGACCCAACACAGGGTCCTAATCAATGTCCCCAAACACCCGCCCCACGTGAGTCAGTGTATCGCTTCCCAAGCTGGGCCCACTCAGTTTCTTTACTTTCTGCTCTTAGACCATGCTGGCCAGGCGATCTTGCAAAATCTTTCCATTCAATTACTCAGCCCGCAGGGCTCAGGCCACACAATTGCCTGCGTGGTCACTTTAGTTATGTGACTCTTTCTCACCACCTTTGGCTTTTCATTTCGGCACAGTGCCCACATCTTAGAAATTCTCGTCTTTCGGGAAACTGTGGAGCCGGAACGTTCCTCTTCCGCAAGTCACACAACCCTCTCAGACCCCTAGTGGCCCAGCTGCACTTGTATTCTGCCAACCCCTAACTGGGTGGGGGTGGGGGAGGACTGGAAGAGGTGGTTTCTCCCCAGCGGGCCTGCTCACTTGTTCCACCCAAAAGGCAAGACCGCCCTTCTGGAAATTCTGCTTTGGGGGAGGCAGAATTCCCAAGTGGGGCCTTTTCTGGACCTCCAAGCCTGCAGATGCAAACAGCAGGGCCAAGCCTGCTGTGCTCCCCCTTCATCCAGGCCCCCAGAGATCCCAAGCCAAGGCTGCAAGGGCTTCTGAGAAAATGGATCAACCCCATAGCTGAAGGGGCAGGAGTCACTCGCCCACTGCCTTGTGAAAGGGCTGTCCCCACAGGAGCTCCCAGGCAGGACCTGTTACCCCACACACGCCGTCTGTGGTCCCCAATACCCAGACGAACTCCCCGCAGGTGGGAACCAAAACATCCTCTTCTAGGTACAAAGGATCCAGCCAAACCCAGTTCTAGGCTACATTTGGTGTAGGCTCAAAATGATGGCAATCTATACTTTGGGGGATCAGAAGCCTCTCAGAACATCCACTTTCTCAATAACACTTCACTGTGGATGACCCTCGATTGGAAGGAGGGTGACCACAAAGAAAGCCCACAGTCTATCGCTTCTGTTTGTCACTTTAGCTCTGGCTAAAAACACCTTTTACTTTACCTCCAAAAAAAAAATCTTTGGCCTATGGCTTCCCCACTCCTGACCTAGAAAATAAACCCAGGGACCCTTGAAACAAAGATAACACAACAAAACCCTCAGCAACCAAAACCTAAAGCAACAAACGTGAAACAGCTGCTGGCGATGCAGGAAACAGGAAATCCTGCACGGGGCACAGAACTTTCACCACCTGGCCCCAAACACAGCCCACAGCGGGGGCTCCTGCTTTCAGGACCCCAAAGGCCCAGGGGATGCCTCAAGGAAACAACAGGAACAAAATTCCAGAGGGAAAGGGCCGGGCATTAGGACAGAGCTCCTTGCAGACCACCTGGCTGCTGGCTTCTTCCAAAGCCCTAGCACTGAAAATGTGACACCCAACCAGCAGGATGGTGGCCACCAGGGTGCGAAACGCAGGCTGTCTGGCCCCACCCTGGGCTCCGTGAAGCAGCCTGTGCTTGTTAACATGATGCGCAGTGGCCTGGGGGAGACGCCGACTGTAGGGCCTGGGTGGGAAGAGGCAGAGGCATGGCTCCCCAAGCCAGCACTTTGGGGGCGCCAGTGGGCCTGACACCTCTGGCCTAATTAAGGAGAGAAACCTAGGTGTCTCTCCCCACACAGCAGGGCTCAGGACAACCCCCACCCGGCCAGTCTCCTGCCCAGTCAGGGAGGAGCACTGACTTTCTAATCCCACCTCAATTCCCGATCTGCCAAACAGGGTCAACAATACCCACCTCAGGGCTGCCTGGAGGGTTCAAAGGCGAAGGGCATGCAAGCAACCAGACTACAAATGCAGTTCCTGTCCATGGGTCCCTGTCCTGTCCTTCAACCACTTGAGCAAACGCTCCAATTATTGGCATAGGCTGATCCAGTTCACAGGGGAATCAGCTACGCTGGGAGGGTGCTTCTCAGAGGCTCTCTGCCTCCCGAACTTGGCGACTCTGGAGTATATGGCAGAGGGAAGGGGTGCTCCAAGCCACATGCTAAGCATGATGTTTGCTACAGATACAGATGGGAAAACATGTTATGGACTAGAATGCGAAATCCAATGATTAACATAAAAGAGGAAAGGTCAAGACATTTTGTTTGTTAGCAGCCGGCCTCGGGCCACAGGGGCTAGGGAGGACAAGCGAGGAGGCAGCCGCTGTGTGATCTTGGAGGACTACAGTGAAAGGGTTTGAAGAGCACCACCTTCCCCCAGCTCCCTGGAACCAAAGTGGTGTGTGTCCTGGCCCTCCAGGGCGCCATGGTGCTCCCAGCAACCTCTGGCTGCATCAAGTGACACCAGCACTGGGTCTCTTGGCTCCAACAAGGTCTTCAGGGGAATCCAGGCCCTCTGGGGGCTACATAAACTTAAAGGAATTAGATCCCAAGAACAGAAACAAGGACACCGCATTTCTTCCATGGGATTTTGTCCCACAGATAACCTCACCACAGATGCCAGGATTTCTGGGAGAGCCAGGGGAGGAAAAGAAGGAAAAGAACTCACAAAGATTAAAAGCTACAGCCTTGCCAGACACCACCCCCAGAGCAGCCCAGGACAAGGCCCATGTGATCGGGACCAGTGACCTGGACCTCAGCCGCTTAGATTAAGAAATACAAAATCACTATCAGAAGCATCGTAACAAAGGACTATGTGTGTGAGCAACCAAAACCCATGGACATCAGCTTAAACTGCCCCTGGGACAAGCAAAGACAAGGCGCTCCTGGGGAAATTCACCAGGCACTGGGCAGCCTATGGGGTGGGCAGATTAAGTGGCAAATTTTGTGAAGACCAAGGGAGGTAAGGAACCACATGAAAAGTCACAGAATCTAAAGCAGGCAACTGTTCCAAAGGCTCTCCAGGGGCCGGCCGAGTGGCGCGGCGGTTAAGCGCTGGCTTGGGAAGCCAGCGGCCCCGGTTCGGTCCCACATGTGAGGACCAGTGACACTGCCCTCAAAAAAAAAAAAAAAAAACACAAAAACAAAACAAAACAAAACAAAGGCTCTCCAGAGATGAACAACAGGAATTACTCGTAAAGACAAGGGCTCAGAAAGGTTCAGGCCCTTGTTCATGCTCCCAAAGAGAACAAAATGGAGCCAGGATGGGCGCCACGTCCACCAACTCCACACCCCAGTCACCCCCCTTGACCTCTGGTCATTCCATTCCAGGTCGCCCTCTTCAAAATGGAGCCACAGGCTGCCACCCAGACGGGGCCAACCTGACTGTGATGAGAAGACAGACACAGCCAGCTGCACAAGGGTCACACGCACTCCCCGCCAGCTGCCTGGGGGCTGCTCTTCGAGCCACACTTTTGTCAGAGCAGTAAGCAAACACCGAAGGGGCTCCCTTGCTCTTTTCTCTGCTCCCTTCTGCCCGTCCTCCCTCTGGCGGATGCACTAATGAGCGGGGCAGGGAAGAGTGGAGGATTGTGGAAACCTAACAGTGACGGCTTCAGCCTTGCTGGAAACCCAGGCAGCTGGGAGAGGACGGGATGCCTGGGGGAAGAGCGGAGCTCACCAGACAATCTGAGTCCGAGGACAAAGCTCCAGTCAGGATGTGCCCTGGCCACTGTCCCTGAACCCAGACGATGGGTCTAATGCTTGGAGTAGGTGGGGGCAGAGGCTGCAACACAGGCTCAAGGGCTCGATCCATGGCAGCTCAGTACCCATGGCAGCTCAGTACCCATGGGAGAAGCCTTTTGTGGCCGCCTCAAAGGAAAGAGTGTAAAAGAGCTGGGGCCAGAGCCTAGGGGACAAGCGGGGCTGGAGATCAAAGACCTGCAGCAGGTCCCACCACCCAGCCATGCAATGGTTAACAAGCACCAACCATGTGCCAGCTCTGTGCTGGGCCCACTAAGGGTGGTCCCTGCCCTCAAGAAGCTTACGGGCCTGCTGGGGGACATGCAATCGACAATTACACAAAAAAGCATGTGCTGAGTTAAACCACATGAAATTGCCACTTTTGTAGGTCAAAATTGGTCAAATATTAAACATTTCAGGGGCCCACCAAGTGGCTCAGTAGGCTAAGAGCTCGCTCAAGAGTGCGAGCTGAACTCTGAGCAACAGCAGCCCGAGCTGAGCTGCCGCTGAGCTGCCAACAGGTGGCAGGATGGCTCAGCTAAGGAAAAAAAAAAAATTTCATATGGTTCAACCTAATCAGAAGTTGCCTTAAATATTACAAAGAAAACCAACAAACAGTAGTAATTAAGAATAATAATAAGGGGCTTCACCCATCTGGACAGGGTGGTTGGGGAGTGTCAGGAGAGGTTAACATTTAGGACAACTGCAAATGAAAAGAAATGGGGAGCCAGCACATAGAGAAGGCAGATATCAGAAACAACTCCACGAGGGAGTGAAAGCAGCAACCCAAAGCTCAAAGTAAGAAGCAGAAATGTGGGGGCCTGGCAAGGAGAGGGGAACCAGGTGCATAGCTACCAAGAAGGGAGGGGCATGGAAAAAGCTGAAGCTTTATACCGCAGCCTGCAGCCCATTTCCCCAAGACAGATAAATATCAGAAATTAACTGAGTACAGAAATGGAGGATCCCACGCCTCTGAGGTCTCAGCACTGGGGGCCACCATAAGTCCCCTCCAACTCTGTTGACATAAGAGAGTCTGCTCCCATGAGGGCAGGAGACAGTCTTGAGTGAAAACCACAACAAATGTACACTGTCAGAATGATTGCTCTAGTCACTCCAAAATCTTCATCCTTCTCAAATCTTCCTGCTTTCCAATGTAACCCACAAGGGCCCTCCCACCTCTCAGGCTGGGTTGGCTGTGTGGCCCGGTTTAGCCAATGGGATGTTAGCAAATGTGAAGCCAAGGCTTGGAAAAGCGCTCACAGATTTCCGCTGGTGTTTCTTTTTTTTAAAAGATTTTTACTGGGGAATGGGAGGAGAGGAACAGACAAGTTGCTGTCCTTTTGTTCCTCAGTCTAGTTGTGGAGGACGTTGCTTCACTGGCCCATGTTGGTATCGTCATTGCGCTCTTCCCGGGTGAGGCAGATCGGTCACCAGCCTCTGGATGGTCACTCATCGCGGCTCCTGGCAGCTCACGCTGGCTGTTGGCCGCTCATGCTGGCTGCCGGCCACTCACTGTAGCCTATGGCAGCCCACTGCAGCAGGGGCTGCAGCTATGCCGTCACCAGGACTCACACAGCCCAGCTCCAGGTGGAGTTGTTGTCCACCAACTTAGGTGAACAGGGCAGTGTCACTGGCCCTCATATGTGGGATCCAAACCAGGGCCGCTGGTGTCCCAAGACAGCTCTTAACCAACGCGCCACTCGGTAAGCCCTCCGCTGGTGTTTCTGCCCTCTGCTATAAGAAATGAATGCCCAAGCTAGCTTGCTAGTCCCAGAGGAAGATAAGAGGCAAGAAACAGAGACGAGTCACCTCGTCACCCTTGCTGGGGCCATCCCAGACCAGGCGATCCCCAGACCTATCATCAATCCCAGCTAAGGTCAGCAGAGCCACCTGACTGACCACCCTAGATGGCTGAGCAATCAGTGCAGAAAGCTGTCTGTCACTGAGGTTTTGTGGTTGTTACACAGCATTACTGTGGCAACAGATAACTGATACAACACAGTAGGCACTCAATATCTGTCAACTGGATAAACAAGTTCCAATATCATTTCTAACAAATTAATGGTTTAATAAATTATCAATTGTGCAAACTACGGTACCTTCTATACAGGTTCTCTACAAAAATGTATCTTGCACTGTGAATCGACCGCTCCATCAACCGCACAGGTGACATCTAAAAGAAAACAAAAAATTATTCACTAACTCAGGCCAACAGGAGGGGGTCAGGAAGGCTTGAGGAACACCTATGCTCTCCTTGCCTATGGCCTACGCAGAATACAAGAATCCAGAGGCCGACATTAGGCTCAGCTGTGTTCCTCCCGCCACCTGGACCCACAGCCTGAGGCTCAGTGGCAAGTGCAGCCATGCTGGGACTGAGGGCTCATCAGCAGGACAGGTAAGGCTCAGCTGGATTGTGGGTTTGGGGAACTGCCAAGTGCTGTCCTGCAAAGTGGTGTCAATTGCAAAGTATGGCAATTACTACAGAACTAAACTAGGATGCCTTTGCTTAAGCAGTGGGATCGGAAAGCCTAAGGCAGAGCTCAGAGAGGACTGGGGTTCAGGTGCCATTATGGGGACGATGCCAGCAGTGCCTCAGGGTCTGGCTTTCTGGAACCCCACAAGGATGTCGGACCTGCCAACTCTGCCACTTCCTCACGGGGTTGGTCGGAGATCACTGCAGCCCTTTGGAAACGGGGAAAGATCGTGCCCAGAAAGAAGGAGGATGACACTGACATCACCCCCCTGTGCCAGAGTGCTCACACCCTCCACAGATGACCTTTCCCTTTGTCCAGTGTCCACTGGGAAGCAGGAGGGGCCTTTACCCCTAATGCCAAGTTGGGCAAACATTGTTCTCATTTAGCTTGGCACCCATGCACCATGGGACCTGAAGCAGCAAGTCAGGCGCAGGTTCAAAGCCATAACCCAGGAATTTCCCAACTCTCTACCTGTGTGTCTATCTGTCCATCCGTCTTCCCTTCCATTTTTCTGTCCTCTCCTTACTTATCACTCCCTACTGCCCATCTTTAATAGCTCCGCATCCATCTTCCTTCCTTTCTGCACATCTTTCCTAATCTGTCCATCTCTCTTTTTCTCTCTGCCTCCTTTATGGTAGATTTCCTAAAACAGAACAATACACGTATGTCCCATTATATTCAGATATAATAGAAACAATTCAAGTTTGCAATTGAGTGCCCGCTCAGGAAAGGTAGAGTGGGCAAAGGGAAAAAGTACCCACCTCAGATCCTCTAACCTGTATCATTTAGACAGGCATTTGGGGAGATAAGAGATTCACATGGTTCTGCTCATATCTTTTCATTTGTAAGACCACAGATTTGTAGAAGAATGATAGCTGTAGTTGCAAGTACCTTGATTAAACCATCCAGCCAAGTGGCTATGTCAGCGTGACTGGCTGTAGGGATCTCCTTCTTAGAAATCCTCCAAAGCCAGTCTCTTAGGTTGTACTTGTGATTTTGAACCATGGGAGCCAATCAGGATCTCTTTAGCCAGGCTTTCTCCCAAGAGACTGCCCCTATTCACATCCCTGCTGATGGAGGGCCCGACGCAGCTTGTTTGTGCTCCCTGATCTTCCCAATGCCTGACTGGCCCAGGGCTGGACACCTGACCCAAGCTGAGCCAATCAGCTTGTTTCTCTCAGGAATCTGAACCATGAGCCAGACTTTGTGAAGGTTAGAGAGTGGTTCTCAAACATGCTAACAAACAAAGCGTGCATTAAAATCACCTGAAGAACTTGATAAATCAACACAGATTGCTGGCCCTCATCTCCAGAATTTCTGATTCAGCAGGTCCAGCGTGGGGCTAAAAAATGTGCATCTCTAACAAGGTCTCAGGTGGCGCTGCTGCCCCGGGTCCAGGCACCACACTTTGAGAAGAACTGAGTTAAATGGTGTTGAGCCCAGTCGTGGTTGGATCATGAAGACTCGGGTTCACAGTGGCATCATAGCAATTTCCTGGCTAGCTGAGGGTGGTGGGCAGGGGCACTGGAGGCTGGTGGGTGAGGGCAGTGGGGGCAGTGGGGGCTGTCTGTCCTCAGAGAGCTGCAGGAACAGAGACCTTGGCCCAAGACAGGGAAGGCTGAGCAGCGCTGAAGGCCCAGCGAGGCCTCTTTGTTAGGGTTCCCACCCTGGCAATCATATACCCCTCATTTGAAGAAAACGTTAGGAAGGTTGAAACCAAGCATCTGGAAGGTACCTGGGGCTGAGTGTGCTGCTCCAGCATGGTGAGCTGTACATACGTCTGCAGTGTCAGGCCCCATCGACAGGCATCATGGTACATCAGGCCCTGCAGAAGGGAGAACATAGCAATATACCTCAAAGTGCTCTCTCTGCAGGACTCTGGTCATTTTGGTCACTGAGAACCATCTCATGAATCCTTGAAATGTATGTGGGATTGAGCTTGGGCCAGAGACAAACCCAACACGGTCACAGGGCCCTCAGAACAGAGTGGACAGACAGACACTGGAGCACTTATAGGACAACACAGGAGCCTGTAATAGAAGCCTATATAAAGTCCCAGAGAACATTCATTCAGCTATTCAATAAATGTTTATTGAGCCCCTGCAGTCTCTCTGTCCATCGGCCAAAGTAAGCCTGTTAAACCGAAATCAGTTGTCAGAACCTTCCAGTGACTGGCTCCCCATTGCACACAGAAGGAAATCCAAAGCCCTTACAGGGCCCTAGAGAATCGCTTCCATCTACTCTCGTCTTCTACCATCCGCCTCTGGCTCAGTGAGCTTCCAACCACAAGCGCCTCCTCAGTGTAACCCCAAACACTCATGCATGATCCCCTCAGGGCCTCTGCATTGGCTGTGCCCCCTCCTCTGTCTGACTGCTCTTCCGCCAGATATCTGCATTGCTCTGTCCCTCACTTTGTTTAGGGGTCTACTCAAATGTCACCTTATCAGAGATGCCCTCCCCAGCTATCCTGTCTGAACTAGAAGCCCCACCCCATCACTGTCTACTGCCTGTAGATACAGAACACTGCATGCTCCATATTCCACTTGCTAATACTCTTACTCTGCTCTCTTCCACATTTTTGCTTTTTTTTTTTTTTCCCCTCTTGGTGCTAACCAATGAAACTCCACATTCTGCATTGGAAGTCGCAGGCTCCTAACTGCAGGTGAAAAGAAAATCTCAGAAAGGTTAGGAGAAAAATTCCTCGTCTGACGGCTGCAGAAGCGAACACCTTTCCGCATCAGAAAGCTGATTCAGATAAAGTGATGAACTGACACTTTTCACCAAACTATCAACCTTGCTATGCTGCCCAGAGTGGAAACTTGTGTAAAAATACCTAATTCTATTATGATTTTTATTATAAAACTGTTATCAGAAATGCTCTTTGTACCGAGGATACTGACTTCTGAGCCTGGGCCTGCATCCTGTGAAATGTCACCTGAAACCCCTAATGCCTGCACTCTGGTTGTCTTACTCAATAATCCAGCCCTGGTTCCTCCCTGGTTCCCGGGGAATGTGAAGGTTTCTGAGGCATTTCTGTTATGCCCAAAGAGAAAGGCTGTATTCCATCTTCTCTCACGTGCATAGAGATGAAAACTCTTTTCATATCTCAGGGATTCCTTATTCAAAGACTCTGAGAGTTTTGGCCTTATTTAAATATCCTTTTACCTGCTTTATATTTCTTCACAGCTCCTATCACCACCTGCCATATCATACATTTAATTGTCTTTTGCTTCCCCACACTGGAATATTAGGAACGGAGAACAAAAGCAGGCAACAATTACAGGTTGAATGAATAACTGAACAACTACCTACTAAGTGCTCCGCAGTGTGCTATGTTCTAGCAAATAACGGTGAGTCAAATTAGTCACACTCCCTGCCTCTAGTGAAACTCAGAGTCTAAAGGACCATACAAGGAGATCCCAATTGCATTGCTAGAAATGAGGGGACACCACAGCCTCCCCCAAGTCCAAGGTTTAAACATAGAGCTGTCATTTATCAGCTGTGAAACCTTGGGCAACTTATTGTAGCTGCAGTTTCTCCACCTGAAAAACAAAACTACATCCTTATCTCATGGGGCAGGTGCCTAGAACCAAGAGTCCTTTCTTTTTTTTTTTTGAGGGCAGTGTCACTGACCCTCATATGTGGGACCCAAACTGGGACTGCGGGCTTCCCAAGCCAATGCTTAACCACTACGCCACTCGGCCGGCCCTTTCTCTCTCTCTCTTTTTTTTTTTTTTAGCTGAGCCATCCTGCCATCTGTTGGCAGCTCAGTGGCAGCTCAGCTTGGGCTGGGAATTGAACCAGCGACCCAGTTGCTCGGAGCTCGCACTCTTGAGCGAGCTCTTAACCAACGGAGCCACTCGACTGGCCCTCAAAAATCCTTTCTTAAGCTCCATCTTCTCTTTCAAGCAGCCACAGCAGAGCCTTCTGAACAGGGAAGGAGTAACTGGCACAGGCACAGTATAGCTCTGCTTGCTAAGTCCGCCCTTGGGAAAGCAGACAGGTAGCTTCAGAGCAAGCCAGAAGCAGCCCCTGGACATTGCCAAGTGCAACCCAAATCAGAGGTTCACCAAGGAGATAGGCCTGAGAAGACCTGGGTAAAAATGGGTTTCTTCTAGGAGAGGGTGGGGGTAGAAAGAGTAGCAGGAGATAGATGCCGCCAGTAGCCGAGGCTGCCCACTTGGCATAGTTGGGATCACTGACAGGAGGGCCCTGGGCTGCAAGTGCTCAGCCAAGCCTCAGAAGTCCTTGACCTCAGAATACCAACATGCTGCCATTTTCCATTTGTCTCCTCCCTCTCCTCCTCCAGCCCAGCTAAGAGCGAAGAAAATGCCTGGGCAGGGAGCAGGCTGGGGCTCAGGCGCCAGCACCACCATTCCCAGGTGGTTCACACAGGAAACAACACACTCACCAGAGGATTATGGCCACGGACATTTCTCCACTTGGGTACAGGCTCTGGTAACACCTGCCAGGAAAGAAAACATCAGAGAGTTGGTTCCTCAGTTCTGAGCTCTGTGAAAGCGGGTAAGTGTTTGGGAGTGGGGAGAGAGAGAATAAAGATTTGGGTGCCCAAGGTGAGCCAAAATAATTGAGCTACCCTCTGTGTGAGGTCACAGCTCCATCTAAACATGGCTTCCTCACCTGACTCCCAGAAATGACTTGAGAACAACTCTATCCGTCCTTATATACAAGAATGTGCACATGCTGCCTCTCCAGCTGCCTTGGGAGCTCCCTGAGAGCAAGGCAGATTCTCTCAGTCCCTCCTCTATTTGCTCCATCCCAGGCCTTATTGCCCCCTACATCTATCTGGGCAGGCGACAGCTTTTTAAATGGTGTTCTTGGGGCTGAACTTTGAGAGGACCCAAATCCATCTGGGGACCTTCAAGGGCATGTGAGCAGGAACCATAAGTCACAGAAGACCAAAGGAAAGCAATACACAGGACCCTTGAAGAGCAACCTTCCCCTTTTTACACCCCTGTGCTTTGGTCAGGCTAGTCCTCCTGCCCAATACGTCCTCCTCACCTCATTTCACATCAACTCTCATTTCATGGAAAACTCCTATACATCCTTCAAAATCCAGTTCAAATATCCCTTCCTCTGGGAATTATTCCCTGCCCCTCCCAACCCCTTTCCCTTCTTCTGGGTCTTCAGTATTCCATTCCTGTCTCCTGAGTAACACATGCTGTACCATTCAGGCCTCAGCACAGTGCCTGTGTTAGATATTAACTATCACTGATGTTATTGTCATTGTTGTTCACTGGCGCCAAAGTCTCCAGTAGGAATACAAGTACAGTTGACCCTTGAACAACACAGGTTTGAACTGCTCAGGTCCACTTATACATGGATTTTTTTCAATTAAGTACCTATACTGTTTTCAATTTGTGGCTGGGAGTCTATAGATGTGGAGGGTTGCCTGTATCCATGATCTAGGCCATTTTATATAGGGGACTTGAGCATCTGCATAATTTGGTATCTGCCGTGGGTCATGGAACCAATCCCCCCGAGATGCCGAGGGTAGTTCGGGGAGAGTCACAAGTTATACACAATCTTTAACAGCACAGGGTTGGTGTCCCTAATCCCCATGCTATTCAAGGGTCCAATGTACTTCTAAAGTGCCATTGGAAGTTATACACTCAGGACAGGTGTACTGGGAGTCCCCAAGACCCCCGCCTCCCCAGGTTTGGTAATTCACTAGGAGAACAGAACACAGCACATAGTCATACTCAGAGCTAAGATTCATTACAGTGAGAGGCTACAAAGCAAAATCAACAAAGGAAAAGGGGGTGCATGGAGCAAAGATGGGAGAAAACCAGGTACAGGCTTCCAAGGGGCCTCTCCCAAGAGAGTCACACAAGACACACTCAAGTCCTCCGGCAGCAGGCAGTGACAACACTTGTGAAATGGTCTCTACCAGCAAAGCTGGCCAGAGCTTGGGAGTTCAGGGCTTTTGTCAGGGCTGTCACATAGGCAGCCTCTGCCTGATAAGTATGAAAATTCCAGACTCCCAGAAAGAAAGCAGGTGTCTAGAATAAACCATATTGTTGGCACCATTTTAGGCACAGACAGCCACACCAATCATTTAGGAAATGGTGGGAACTCATGCAAAATCTAAGTTCCCACTTGCCAGCCAAAGGCCAACCTTGCAAGCTAGCCTCTAAGGATGGCAGTCTGAGGCCTGCTATGTTTACTCTTTTCTGCACAACAGGACATGAACATAAAGAAAACAGGGACTAAATAATGTTTATTATTTTTATCAAACCATATATCTTTATAACAGAAGTAAAACCAGGAAAGGAAAGAAGCGGGGAGAAAAACACTCTCAAGGTATGGAAATTATAGGATTTGCAGAGCCGTGAACAGCAAAAATTATACCGCTAAAATCTACAAGGACGAAGGGCCTAGGTCTCGGTGTTGAGACGATTCTTAAATATCTGTGAGGTTATTTTTAGTGACTGGGCTGCAAATAAACTAGAAATTATGTTCATTGGCTACACACAGTAATGCTCCCCTGATATCTTAGATGTACCACTGCAATCCTATAGCCATGCTCCACAGTCTGGCTTCTTTCACACGCAGACTTCCTAACCAGACTGTGTCCAATACAGTGGCCATGAGCCACATGTGGCTTTTACGAACTTGAAATGTGGCTAGTCCAAAGTGAGACACGCTATAAATATAAAATCCATTCCAGACTTCCAAGACTTGGTATGAAAAACAGAACACAAAACAGCTCGTTGATGATTTTTATATTGATTACCTGTTGATGTGGTAATACCTGGAATAGGTTATGTTAAATAAAATGTTCTCTTTGGTTTTTTTAGCGAGGCTATTAGAAATTTCACGTTCCACATGTGGCTTGCACTTGTGGCCCATATTATGTTTCTATTGGAAGGGCTGGTCTACACCCCCTATAAATTACTCTGTCAACTGTACCTCGATGTCTGCTGAATTGGAGAAGAACTCCAGGCATGTTGTCTTCCCGCTTGCGATATTGCCCTCCACACATACCTGGCAAAAGACAAGTGCATGTTAGAACCAGAAATCAAGCACCTGGAGGAATATCAGGGAAGAATTTCTAGGGAAGGACTCAGGTGAACAGCATAATTGGTTCAGTCTAAGACTTCAGTGTGTACACAACAATCCCTCTACAGGAAACTGCCAAGATCCCGTGGTTAGTAATCAACAAACTGACCCTCCCCTCCAGTGGTAGGCTCCAGGCCCACTGCTGGTGGCCACCAGACCACTGTCCCCCCGATAGACCCTCCTTGTGTCAAATCCTAGACCATACACAGCTTGCCCTCAGCCCCTTAGCTCTGCCCTTCCCTAACTCAACCCGTCACTCTTAGATTTTAGGCCTGAGTGTCCTGCCTTCTTAACTAGAGCCTAACGGCGTTGAAGTTGTAAAGCAGGTATGTGTTATCTAGAACCTAACTCACTGCTTTGTGCAGAAAAACATACTCAGCCATGGACTGGAAGGTATTAAAATAGGAGAGAAGGAGTTGGCTGAGCACCCTGTT
This sequence comes from Aselliscus stoliczkanus, assembly GCA_033961575.1. NCBI lineage: Eukaryota > Metazoa > Chordata > Mammalia > Chiroptera > Hipposideridae > Aselliscus > Aselliscus stoliczkanus. The sequence continues at coordinate 39,848,776 of CM066732.1, read as the reverse complement.
GCAGGCCAGGTCCTAAGATAGGGAGCATACACCATCACTGCATTTAGCCTGACCAAAACCTGGAAAGCGGATCCTAACGTGTTCACAGAAGAGACAAATGAAGCTTGAAGAAGGGGATAAAGCAGCTTGAACATACACTCTGCTCATATTAACTGCACTGGGGGAGAGGGGTGTCATGGCACTGGACGGAGGGGCCACAGACAGCCATCTTGGGTCTATCTACACCAAAAACCAAGGAGCCTCCTACAAGTACCTCACTGTAGGGAGAAAAATTATTTGAGGCAGTGGTTTTCGGTCTTGCATATATGCTAGAATCACCTGGCAGCTTTTGAAAATCTGTACAAGACAAGGAAGCTACAACCCAGACCAATTACAGTACAATCTCTCTGGTAGGACTCAGGCCTCAGTACCTTGTAAAGCTCTCTGGGTGATTTCAATGTGCAGGAAGCCTGAGCATCACTGGCTGACAGACACCCTGCTTGACAAGCACGAGAGGAGCACCCAGCCCCTCTGAATCAAGACTCTGGTTGGGGTTCTCAAGCCAGTTGCCCAGCGATTCTGACAAGGCTCTGTTCAGCCAGGCACTGCTGGTGACACAGGTCAAGTGGTTTTGGCTCCAGCAGATCACAAGAGAAAATGGGCACTTCCACATAAGATGACAAACTGGCCTTGGAGAACACATATTAGATGTCCCTCGGGCACACACAGTCAGAGGACCCATTCTGCTACACAGTGACCTTCCACCCAGGCTGGAGGCACCCAGAGACACTTGGGCCACTTAGGTGATTTGCCCAAGGTGCCGGGCCTAGCAGGGGAAAGAATTAGAAATCACACCCAGGCCTGGCAGACCTTCTCATAACCCAGTGGAGCCTTAGTCACACCCTCCATTAAACATGGGGGTCAGAGTAGGCTGTCTCACCCTGTCCCACCCACTGTCAACTCTGTCCATTGGCTCTGAAGGTTTCCTCCTGCCTTGAGCCTAAAAGGTATCCAAGAAAGCTAGACAATCACAGTTCTAGCAGGTGCCAGGCCACCCTCCAATCCCAGCTTCCTGCCAGCTCACTCCTTTGGAACTCAAAACTACAAAAGGAACCCAAGAGAGTACACACAAGGGAGATCCCATTAGGGAACTAGTAAATTTGTTTTTTTTATTGTTCTTTAAAGCAACAACTTCTCCTCTTCCTAGATATTTAAAAAGAGCTCAACCAAACATCATTCTGCACAGACTTTGTTCCTTTCCTGTTCACTGCAAGAAACATATTGTTCAGATGAGACCTTCTTCCAAAATACTTGTTCCGATTCCCACCACGAAACCCTGAAAGTTGGTAAATCTAAGGCCTTTGAGTAACAACTGGTTTTCCTGATACAGCAGGCAAGGCTTGAGGAATATCACCAAGTTCCCATGTCACGGAGGGAAAAAAAATGAGAACCCAAGCCGAGGTTCTTTATTTTATTTTTTTTTTATTTTTTTTATTTTTTATTTTTTTTGAGGGCAGTGTCACTGGCCCTCATATGTGGGACCCGAACCGTGGCCGCTGGCTTCCCAAGCCAGCGCCCAACCACCGCGCCACTCGGCCGGCCCAAGCCGAGGTTCTTTAAAGTGATGTTTAAACTATTATAAGACGAGTGCATGCCCATTGAAGAAAATTTTTAAAAAATCATAAAGTAGAAAATACCACCCATAATCCAGTACTGAGAGATAAACATCATTACATTTCAGCATATTTCAGGCAAGTATTTTCTATAGTTTCTGATCTTTGAGTCTTTCAACTGCTCATTGAACGCCTATTATGTGCCAGGCACCGTGGACACAGGAGCCAGTCCCAGCACCCGCGCAGCTCACCATGAGTGTGAGGACAGGAGGAAAGGAGCCGAAGATGAAGAGGAAAGCCGTTGGGCATGCTGTGGGAGCCTGTGGCCGGCCTGGCCCCCGCTCTGTGATGTGCCCAAGTTTCCCTCCACTTTCCAGGGCTATTAGACCTTGATTCCAACTTCCCATGACTATAACTAACACTGCTTTGCCTCACCTAGCCTTATTTTTAAATAACAACATTTAATATTTTCTGAAAATAGAAGTTAAGCATCTTCACAATAAGAAAAACAGAACTATAAAAATAAAATAAAAATCACTCGTAATTCCAGAGATAAGCACCATAGGGATGTTTAATCAGAACCAAGCTTTCCGGAGCAAACAGGCTCAGGCTCCAAAGCCCCTGCCAGAAGAACCGAAATATATATTGTCCTATTAAAGACCCTGAGAGGGCCGGCCGAGTGGCGCGGTGGTTAAGCGCTGGCTTGGGAAGCCAGCGGCCCTGGTTCGGGTCTCACATATGAGGGCCAGTGACACTGCCCTCAAAATAAAATTAAAAAAAGACCCTAAGAAATCTGCAGGAAAAAGGAAATTCACCGAAATATCCAACAAGTGGTAAACAGATAAAGTGTAAGTGCATCCACGCAATGGAATACTATTGGGCAATAAAAAGGAATGAAGTTCTAATACATGCTGCAGCATGGATAAACTTTGAAAACATTATGCTCAGTGAAGGAAGCTAGACCCAAAAGACCAAACGCCATATGATTCCATTTTATAGGAAATGTTCAGAAAAGGCAAAGCCATACAAAGAAGCGGATTAGGGGTTGCCTGGGGCAGCAGGGGGAGGGGGGCCGTGACTGCAAAGGGGCAGGATGTTTCTGTTCCTACTCATAGACATGCTGTAAAATTAGACTGTGGTGATACTGCACGACTTTGTAAATTTACTAAAACTCACTGAATTGTACACCTAAAATTAATGGATTTCAGGATATGGAAATTAAACTCACTGGCCCTCATATGTGGGACCTGAACCCGGGGCCACTGGTGTCCCAAGCCAGCTCTTAACCACCGCGCCACTCAGCTGTCCCCAATAAAGCTGTTTTTTAAAAAAAGAAACCCAGGGCCGGCTGAGTGGTTCATTGGTTAAGAGCTGGCTTGGGATGCCAGCAGCCCCGGTTCAGATCCCACATATGAGGGCCAGTGACACAGCCCCCTAAAAAAATAAATTAATTAAATTAAATTTAAAAAGAAACCCAGTTTAATTTCATTTAACATTCAAATAACTAATAAGGGAAGACTCCTCCACCCCCCCAAATTCTCTCTCCCTCTCTCTCATACACACCCACTGTTAACATACCCCAATTTCCCTTAACCAAACTGAATATTTCTGCATTAACAGCTTGTAATATTTCTTTCCTGGTTTTTGTTTTCCTATCGATAGTTTATATATTATTTCATTTGGATCATACTTCATATATTTTTATCCTTGGTTGGGTTTTTTTTCACCTCTTACATAATGAATACCTTCCCAAGTCATTAAATATTTTTCAAAAACATGATTTTGAATAATATTCCATCATATAAGATAACCCATGGCCTCTGGGGAGAGAGAGTCTGAGGCCCAGGAATGGAAATCAACTTCTCTATCCCTGAAGATCCTCTTGTATGTTTTTCACTATGTGCATATATTCCTTCATTTCCCTCCTTTAAAAAAATGTATTTATATATATATTATATATATATATGTGATATATATTATACGCTGGAGAGTGCACATTAAAAAGTAACTTACCACTGACCTTTTCTCTTTTTCATTTTCTTTATCTGCAAAAGAAAGGAAATCAACTTTTAAACTGTTTTTAAATGCTTCACTGTTCCTTGTCCTAATTTGCTAAAGGGCCACAAAAACGGTAATTTTTATGCTTGCTCCCTGCCCTAAAAATGTTTTCCAGTGACACCTGGGCCCCTCCATGGGTGGATGGACGCAGACCCACTACCGCTGCCTACCTTTGTGTGACGCTGCAGCTGCTGCCTGCGTCCAGTTTGGCATGTCTGGGCCCCAACTGCGCTCAGCTTTTTTCACTCTGTATATTATACTTTCCATTTTCCACACATTTTATATGTGTCCTCACAGATGGGTGTCCAGCAAGTTAAAACAGAGTGCCTCCCCTCGCGGTGCACCGGTAAGCGTTGGCTGAGCGCATCGGTTTCGGCCCAGGTCTCAGGTTTCCACCCGGGGCTCAGGTTTCTCTTCTAGGTCCGGGGCTGACATCACAGCCCACCAACCACACAGGTGGTTCGGAGGTGTCACCGAACAGCCCGGGGCCAAAGGATGCCAGAACTTGGCTAGAACAGGGGTTCCCATTTCTGAAGGGCAGGGTCTCCACTCCCTGCGCCAGAGGAGGGCACCGGGACGTACCCCGCCCAGCACTCGCTGCGCGCTGGTCTGCAGCTGCCAGCTCCCACCACCTCCGCCAAGGCCAAAAGAATCAGACCAGGAGTGGGTCGGGGTACCAGCGCAGTCCCCCCCTCCATGGGAAGCGGGGTTCTTTCTGCTCTTTAGAGGGCTCCCAAGCTCCAAACAGGAGGCAGCCCGGAGCCCCAAGGCCCCATCCGCTCGCTGCCAGCTCACGTCTGGGACACCAGCCAGGGGTTGTCCCCGCCCCTCCCAGGGCCTCCAAGGCGTTTCGGATTCAGGCCGGTCCCAGGTCGGTCCCGGGAGCTGAAGGATGCAAGTGGGGTGGACCCCGCTGAGCGCCCAGGCGTTGGGCTGCAGCCAACCGCCAGCGAAGTGCAACCAGAGAGATGCGTTACCCCAAGGCCAGGCCCGGCGCTGCGCCCCCCACGGCTCCGGGCCCGAGGCTAGCCTCCGGAGCCCCAGGCGACCAAGCCGCTGGGTAGCCCAGGTCCGCAGCGGCTGCAGCAGCATGGCCCCGCGGACGGACTTCCTGTGCGAGTCGTTCCACATCCGCGCAAGGGCGCGGGCTGGCCCGCCTCGCAGCGCCGCCTCCATCCCGGCCCCCGCCTCCCCGGAGCGCCTGCCGGGCCCGGGCTCTTAAAGAGGCCCCGTCGCATTTCAGCCTCTCCCCGACCGGGACGTAATGCAGGAGGAGGGGTTCGCTGTGTGCAGCCAGGAAAGCTGCCCGCTAACGCCACTCCGGCAGAATGAACCCATGATCTGGCAAGACTGGGGGATACATGGCCAATAATCCCAGTGACTGATTGCCTAATACTAATTGGAGATTACTGAGTTGAGCACACGTTCTGTCTAGGCATATGGCACACACCGTGTCGTTTATTCTTCCCAACAACCCTGCAAGTGGGTATTGTCACTCCCATTCTCGGAGCTGAGCTGATTCTTTGAAACTTAGCTAGCTTGTTTAAATGACCAGAAACAGGGCCGGGCCGAGTGGCAAGGTGGTTAAGCGCTGGCTTGGGAAGCCAGGGGCCCCGGTTCGGGTCCCACATGTGAGGGCCCGTGACACTGCCCTCAAAAAAAATAAATAAATAAAAAATAAAATAAATAAGTCATGGGGCTGTAATGTACAGCATAGAGAATGTAGCCAATAATACTGTAATAACTTTATATCGTGACATGGTAACTAAACTTATCATGGGTCTCGTTTTGTAATGTATATAAATATCGAATCACTGTGATATATCCTGAAATTAATAGGATATTATAGGTCAATTATACATCAATAAAACAAAAACAAAACAACAGGCCCAAAATGGAGTCGTTTATGCTAAGCCCCACACCACCAAACCAAGGCTTACTTTAATTATAGTTTTGGTTCTCCCAGAAATGGCTCCTTAAACGAGTCAATCAGGAATTGCTAACTAGTGCCATCTGCCTAGTTAGGTAATCTGCCTGGTAGACCCCTATCATCCCTGAAAGGAATCTTGCAATAACCAGCCAGCTTTTTAGCCGAGTAAAACTTCCTTGTTCCCACTCCCTTTTGCATTTAAGTCTTTCATTTTGTACAGCTCCTCAGAACTCCTTTCCATCTGCTAGACTGGATGTTGCCTGATTCAAATCAATTTTTGCTCAAATAAACTCTTAAACTTTTTAACATGCCTCAGCTTATCTTTTAACAAAGGTACAGCCAATATTGGACAGAAAACAAGGGGGGGTGGAGAGGAAGCCTGTAAAACCCATTGATAGTCAGGTAGCAAATATTCAGCCCAGATGTGAGGTAGGCAGGGCCCAGGCCTTGCCACCTAAGGTGTTTCGGTAAGGAGCAGTGACTGTGTGTACATGCCTACTCTAAAAGCGGGGGTGGAGGGGTTTCCCACCTCTCCCAGGAGTGCAAGATGCTAGAAGTCACCTTGTGTACAGGGGAAAGGAAGTCATTTGTGAGAGGGTTCACTCAGCCTCTAGATCTGTTACCAGAAAGCCACAAGCCCATTTGCCACAGGGCAAGTGTGTGCCCTCCATAAACAAACTTCAAGATGAAGTTCAACATTCTTTGTGAGTGATTTGGGATGAGGCTGTTAGAGGTACCTGCTGATCACATTTGACTGAATGAAATGGGCTGAAGCTGAGATGGGCAGGATCCAAAGAAGTCTGAATGGGCTGGGGTTGTGGCCAAATTATCCATGACAGAATTTATATCACATAAAAGGAGTCACATATACTTCATGTCCCTAAAAAGAAAGGCTCCAAGATGGTGGTGCTTTGGCTTCATAGGAGCACTTGTAAAAAAATATACGAACTGAATTATCTGAAGGCCCACAGGCTATTCTATGGAAGAAGCACCAGTGGAAGGTCAAAATAAAAATATGCAGAACAAACAGGCTCACAAACCCAGACTGTGATCCCCTGGAGGTAGAGATAGGGGATGAGGCTCAGGCCATTAGTTCAGACTACACATATTCTGCATCCACTATATGCCAGACCCTGAGACTGGTGGGTCCCTACTTTTGGGCAATTGGGATTCTGAAGATATGTACATACCAGCTAATGATAAATGCTATGAGAAGAGAGTGATTGTGGCCACTTTAGATATAATAACCAAGGAGGTGGCATTTGAGATACCCAGAGTCTCGGGGGGTGGCAGGACAACCACTCCTGTACCCCTCCTTCCTTACCTTCCTGCCCTACCCTCAGGGAGCCCTTCTTGACAGGAAAATTCCTGTGGAGAGCTGGACAGCAGTTGTCACTGGTGCCCAGCAGGGCTGGGCAGCGCTAACAGGGAGCTAGCCTGCGTGCCTCTCTTCAAAATCTGCGAAACGCAGAAGACGAACTCCAGGGAGCTTGGCCTGGGGCGCATGCGCACTAGTGCAGGCCGCAGGGACACGCGCTTGAGAGGGAGGGAAGCCTAGCAGGGCGCTGCGAGGCAGCAGCAACAGTTGTAGCCGCGCGAGGCCAGGTGGAGCAGTGCGCTGCGGAGCGCATCGCTGGAGGCCAAGCTGTTGGGTCTACCGGTGTGATGTCAGCCCTGATGCTAACGCAGGAGGATCGCCTCTTCTGCTTCAGCGTGAAAGGCAACGTGAAGATGCTGCGGCTGGTGAGGGCTAGCCGCGGGGTTGGGGGCAGTGAAATGGCTATCAGGTAGGAAGTAGGATGCCCTGTCTTCTCTTGCAACCTTGTTTTTATCAAGGCCCGCCTAGAGGCAAGGCATTTCGCGATGCATCCAGGGGGCAAGGAAATAAGGCACTGTCCTCCCATTCAAGGGTATTACACACACATACATAAAGCAAAATCAGCGTTATCTACCTGAATGGCCTAGTCTGCACTTAGACCCAAAACCAGGTATCCAGGTTACCAGGTGAGGCAGCTGTGGTTGTACTACTCCAAAGCCAACAAGATAAGAGGACTAAGGGGTTTCGATGTCTTCTGTGTTTACTTACTGTAAGTCAAAAGTTTGATGTGACCAAGCTCAAGGCTGATACAGCCCAGAGCCAGGACAAAGGAGCTGCCGGTTTCTGGGGCATCCGACCTACCAAGAGCATTGCAGTCAGTTCTGAACAGAGATTTGGAGAAAGGGGACCTGGCTAGTTAGAGAAGTGGAAACTATCATAGGAGAGTATGTTGAAGGAATTCAAGAAAAAAGGGAAGGAAAAAATAATTTTTAAATTTTAAAGAAGTGACATATAGGTGAGGGGGTGGAAATAGTTAAAAATTACAGGGGAACAGTTCTGCTTAATATGAGGAAGAATTTTATATTGGGAAAGTTCCCAAAATGAAATGGCTTCTTGGGAAGGCAGTACATTCCCAGAAAGCAAAAATAACAGACATAGATGAGAACTTCAGTGAGGACATTGTAAATAGCCAAATAAACAGGTTTTTGCCATATACAGAAACCCATTGATTCAGCTATTTTAGAAATGATCATTTTTATAGCTTAAACTTGTATTCAATAATCATTTAATAAATCTTTTTTTTTTTCCTGATAGGGACTAACTGTGACATCTATGACCTTTTTTATCATCTCACAAGCCCCTGAACCATACATTGTTATCACTGGATTTGAAGTCACCATTGTTTTCTTTTTCATCATTTTATATACACTCAGACTTGATCGAGTAATTGACTGTATATTTTGGCCTTTGCTTGTAAGTGTTCAGTTTCATTGTTAAAATTAACTACTTTTTCCTGCCATAGTGAAAATTTTAATAAGCTCTATTCTTTAGTTTTCCTAAGCCTGTAAGGAATCTCTGATAGGCTTAGGAAGGAGGAATTGTACCCATTGCTAATGTGCTTTGTATTGTCCCTGGGGAAGATTCTCAGGGAAGCAGGGCAGTCATGGTGTAAATTCTCCTCTGAGCTCCATCTAAAATTAGATGTGGCTGACTCTTATGTTAGGAGAATTCACTTAAATATAGATCTTCTACAGAAAGAAGTGTAAGATCATGATTAATGAAATTATAGAACATTCTTAATCTTTATACCTCCCTTTTAAATGTATGTTGATATGGCCTCAAATTTGGGGGGACAGAGATGGAGGCAGATACACAAGTATCTGCATCTTACACATCCCTGGTCACTAAATGGAAAATCAAAATAATTAGGGAGGCTCAATAAAGCACAAAATTATCTTACTTAAAAATGTCTGCAATCATTAATACTGAATAATTCTTTTTTTGTTTGTTTGTTTGTTTTTGTTTATTGAGGGCAGTGTCACTGGACCTCACATGCGGGACCCGAACCGGGGCCACTGGCTTCCCAAGCCAGCACTCAACCACTGCGCCACTCGGCCAGCCCAATACTGAATAATTCTTAACTCACCTTGTAGACCCTTATTTAGTAGCATATGGATTTCATCCACCATACTCATAGCATTAGAAATAACTGCCCAGTGGAGTGCCCAAATGATTCTGTAAACTGTCAAAATAGGCAAGTTGAAGATAGCAGTTAAGGTTTATGAGTATATATGGTCCTTTAGCTGGAATAGAAGCTGGTTCTGGGGAAAACTAAGTGACTTCACCTCTCCTCTTTCAAGTCTTATCCCCAGCATCCTATCTCCACAGATTTCCCTCCTATGACCCTTTACTGTACTTGTCTCATCCTCTCAAAGTGCTAATATCCAAGCTGATAACCCCTATTAAAGAAAGAGGATTTCAGAGCTATTCTCAAACCATAAACATGCCATAAAGTGGTACCTTCTGGAGCCATTTCTGAAGGCCAATGATGAGCATTTCAACTGAGAAAGTCCCAAAAGGGGAAAGTTGGGAACTAGATAGGATCTTCATAGTACCTCTCCAAACTCATACTTGATCTACAACTTTAGAGCTGGACCTGACTGGAGGAAGGTCGAGGAAAAGAAATCACAAAGCCTTCCTCAGCTGGCACTCAGAGTACTTAACATCATTTAGTGGCACAAAAGGTTAAGCTGAATTACTCCAAGGATTTCTTCAAGGAGAGGGTGAACATGCTCCACATCCTTTTAATCTCATACTCAAAAAGTTGTATGATTGCTCTTCATACTCTGCTTTTCCAGGGTTAATAAAACTAACACATTTTAGCATTTATTTTTCTCCAAACTAATAATTCTCTGGAGCTTTTTACATGTCCCAGTAATAAACTTGGAGCCCTAAGTTGAACAGAATTCACTGAGGAGAGTGGCCTATGTGTAGCATACTGAAAGTCGTCTCTAAATCTCTAAGGATCAAACTTTGCTGATGTTGTAATCTTTTAGAAACAATGCTATATGGTGAACTAAGTTATTATTCTATTATGAATCCCAGGTTCCTCTCTGCTCTTGAACTAATGAAATCATTTATTCAACAAATGTTAATAAGTTTCTGCAATCCCTGTATTCTAGATACCTAGATTCTGTAATGGGTTCTTTGATAAGACAAAACACAAACCTTGTATCTGAGAAATTTTCAGTGTAGCCAGGAAGCCAGATAGATGAGCAATTCAGTGAAACAGGTGGTGCGACAGATGTTATTTCCAGGATGGTGTGGAGGCACCCAGCTAGGGAAGGGGACCAAATCATAATGGGCTTTCCTGAAGAAAACTATGCCTGAGCTGAAGGCTAAATGAAAAGTAGTTAGCTGACTGATCCAGGGATGAAAGGGCCTTCCCAGTAGAGGGAGCAATGTATGCGAGGGTGTAGGGGGAGGTCATTCTGAATGGCTGGGATATTGAGCTGTGAAGAGGAGAGAGGGAGCAAGAGTCGAGGCCAGAGAGGCAATAGGAGGTCAGAGCATGCAAGGCTTTGTATGCCCTGGGTTTTAACCCAAAGGCCACGGGAAGCTTTTGGAAGTTTTTAAGTAGGAGAGTGACACGATCATCTTACATTTTAGGGGATGGCACTGGTGGAAGTGTTAATAATGGCTTGAAGAGGAACAAAACTAGAGGTAGCTAGAGGCAGGTCTCAGAGGCCACTTAGAAGTCTATTGCCATAGTCCAGGCATGAAAATGATAAGGGCATGAACGAAGGTTATAACAGTAGCTGGAAAGAAAGAGGATGTTAATGAAATAGAATGGACAGGACTGGGTAACTAAAGAGAATCAAGGAGATTGCCATTTGAATAACTGTCTTGAGAAGAAACTGAGATAGGAAGCATAGGACAAAGAATGGTTTTAAGGAAAGGCCAGGGAAAGTGGTATGTAATGAGTTCAGTCTGAGAGATACTAGGTTTTCGTTGTGTATAGGATATTCAGATGGGAATGTTCAGGACAGGTCTGCAGCTTTGGGGGGTCATCACCTTGTGATGGCAATGAGCTCTGGGACTGGCCTAAATGGCTTGGAGAGAGTGCAGAACAAGCTGAAGGCAAAACTGGGAAATACCAACACACAGGGTGAAAGGAGCCGTGGCCAGAGGAAGGCAGGAGAGGACCCAAGGAAGACCCACGTCACAGAAGCGAAAAGAAGGGCATTTCCAGAGGCAAGGAGTGAATACTATCACATGTAAAGGAAGTCCAGAAACATATGCACTGACTTAATAGAGGCCCCTGGCGACCTGCACCAGAGGGGTTTGCCTCAAGTGGACAGGAAAGCTGTGGGAATAGTCAGACTGAGCAGGGAAGGACGGACGACTGTAACCAGAAAGGCCACCACTACGCTGAGGAAACCTGGCCAGGGACAGAGAAGGGTAATGAACAGAATGAGGTCCCTGCAGCGTGGCCATGGGAATGAGACCCAGACTTCGTGCATTAGGAAAGGAACCAGTCATCTACACTCAGATTTCGCATGTGGATCATTGTCTCCAAGTTACAGTAACTGACAGTCGGGAGAGTAGGCCTTCTCTAACAGTTGCCCCTCAAGTGCTCCAGTGACGGAGAAAACAAAGTGAGCCAACCCAGGGTTTTGGATGGTATCCAAGGCAGGCTCAAAATTTCTGTGAAATCTGCATTTTTGTCATTAAATTTACATTCTCCTCCATGGCATCCTGATTAAGGATCATTGATGTTCCAGGGCAGGTGCATCCCTTTTTTTTCCCTGTGGTTCTCTACACAGCCTAGTACACCACTTTTATCCAAAGCCATTCATATACTCATACCCCGATTACTCACAGGAGGTGGGCTGCCTATCTGAAGTCGAGGTCGGTCTACTGCCTTGAAGCAGAGCAAAATGTGCAGTATGGAGGGCTATTAACTTCGGACAGCTACTCTCAATATCTCCTGCAAATGAGTTCTCCCTCCAACTACATAAGTAGGAAAGAAATAAGTCTGTTAAGTAGTTAAGTAGTTAAATTGTTGGTGTATCACAGCATAAGAGAACCACCAGACATCGCTGTAGATCAAATATAGTATCGGTGGCATTTTACTGTGTCAGTGTGATTTCCTAAAAGATAAACACTAAATACGTTTGTCTAATAAAATGTAACTTTCAAAATCTTTAGGGAGCTGATTCACTTCCTTTTGGTAGTCTTCATATTATGCTGACCCTTCTGTTCTGTGTTTTCAGGATATTATCAACTCTCTGGTAACAGCAATATTCATGATAATCGTATCTGTGTTGGCACTGACACTAGAAAACACATTTACGGTCTTTGGAGGGGTAAGTGGACGTCTCTCTGCTTTCTTCCTTTAGGTTTGATCAGAATTCAGATTTACTTGGCCAGTATATAGTATCCAGTGGCTTAATTTTTTTTTTTTGGTATGAATACATGCCTTGATTAACTTGAAAGAATATGATTTCACACTAAAATGAAATTAACCAAATAGATGTTCCTACATATTTCTCATAGGTACGTAGAGCTAGACTGAGAAAACCTAGACTAAGAAAAACTATTGAAATCAGTTACAATACTTAGCGCTGGGAAACATGATGTCAAACAAAAACACCATGAATGAGTTTCCCAGCTCTCACTTAAAAAAACAAAAACACACATACTACTTGTTAAGGTGAAACAGGCTCTTCTGAGCTGTTATTTCTTGACCAGGTCCTTCCTCAGATGGAATATAATAGAAGATATTCATGATAAGCCAATAGTAGGAAGCCTTGTAACTAAAGGATTATATTGAACACTGTTTTAAGAGATGCAAATCAGTTTAATCAGACTTTATCCTAGAAGGCAGGCCAAAATAAAAAAGTGTTAAGTAATGTAGTTGAAATAGTCCCATTTGATATTCTTCTGAGATTTGCTATAGAAGGCCCAAAATCATTTGGCTTTTCTAGGTTCTGATCTAGAGAAGAGAATTGGAAAGTTCTCCTTAAATACATCGCCCTCATACTTCCTTGTCTTTTCATAGTGTGGGCCACTTAGGAGAACTGACTGCTCTCAAACAGCCATGTATGTCAGAATCCATGGTTTTTCATCTCCCTTATTAGGCCATAAGCAACTTCATGAGGGATGGGAATTACTCTAGAAATGAGATAGTGCTGTAACAGCAATTTCCCCCAGTTGTCTTTAAAGATAATTTTATCCCTCTACTATGGAGAAAGAGGGACCAAATATAGGATTTACTTTCATTCATTTATTTACTCATTCATTCATTCATTCAATCATTCATTCATTCTTTAAGTGCACTTCGGTAGATGCTGACAAAGTATATAAAGCTGTGCTGTCCAATGCGGTAGCCACTAGTCACATGTAGCTACTGAGCCCTGAAAATGTGGCGGGTCTGTATTGAGATGAACTGTACATGTAAAATACACACTGGATTTCAAAGACTTACTACCCCCCCAAAAAAGAATGTAAAATATTTCATTAATAACTTTATTATATTGATGACATATTAAAATGATAATATTTTGGATATATAGGGTTAAATAAAATATATTATTAAAATTAGTTTCACTTGTTTTTCTTTATTTTTTAATGTGGCTATTAGAAATTTTTTAATTACTTATGTGGCTAACATTGGTGACTCATATATTTCGCTTAGATGGCACTGGACTAGAACGTAAGCCCTTTCCTCCAGTGGCTTAGAGCATAACATAGGAGAAAAAGTGCAAACTGCAATATGTAAGGTGTTGACAGTACTTCAAAGTACAGAAAACAGGAAGCAACTACTTCTCTCCAGCAGTGGAACTGCAGGAATGGTTCCAGTGGAGGAACCAGCAACACAGAGTACCAGAATCCTAAAAGTAAAAGTAGGGAGTCGTTAGTGGGGTCAGAACCTAGGAAGCCCACTTGAGATTCAGGGTGGAAAAAGAGCGGTGTCTGAGGCCAGAAAGCCAGACTTCCAGGCCGTTGGATGGAGCTGGACAAACAGCATGTAAGGAATGTGACATCTCCCTTCCTCAGCCCAGCCACTAGCTCTCAAATAGCCATCAGAGTACTTAAAGACCATGTTCTAGTTTATTCCCTTTACCTCAATTTTATTTTCCTAAGGCCTAGTTAGAATCCCACCCCTTACATGGATGTAGCCCAGCCTTTGAGAGTTTACTTTGGATCATCTTATCACTCCAGTTCTCCAAAGCTTTCATCGCAGCTACTATCACCATGATTTAATCTTGAGCTGGTGTTAACGTTGACCCTTTCTCCAGTCAATTTGCGGCAGGAAAATCAAACAGTTGAACATTCGAGATAGAAATGTTGACTAACTAAATATCAGTAGTTATTTAGTCATTGTTTAGTTATGTAACTAAACAATACATCCAGGGGCAAATTAAGAGATCTGGACAAGTATTTATTTCAGAGCCCACACTACTTCAATATTATTTCTGCTCACTTAAATTATCTTTTCCCTTTCTCTAGGCCGGTATTGGGAAACTTGGGGATGACAGTATAATGATCGCTGAGATATCCTTATTTTAGTATGAGGTGGCAGAGTAGGAAGCAATCCGTGAATCTAGCAGGAGAGGAAGCCTGTGGGCGGGCCACTGAAAACCTGTGTGGGTGACAGGAAGCCTAGATCATAGCCACAGCAGTGACACTATGTCTTCATTTCCAGGTATTTGGACTCCTGACAGCGGTGTGCTGCATTGCCGATGGGGCTCTTATGTACCGGAAGCTTCTATTTAATCCGAGTGGTCCTTATCAGACAACTTCTGACAAAATTTTGTAATTTTATATTCCTTTGTAGTCAATGCTAAGTATTAAACATATTTCTATTCTTCCACATAATTTCTGTAGTTGTTCTCATTTTAATTGCAATATGGGAGCTGGAAGATGAGATTTAGGAACTCTGCACCCAGCGTTCACCCTTATGTAATTTCCAAGGGAACCTTGGGCCTAAGGCAGCAGAGAAGAAGGCTCCAGGCCCACCCTACATGGCCTCTGAGCCCTCTTCCTAGCTGGCTGGCAGCACAGAGGTGGTGGGTTTGCAACACTGAGTTCCCAGGTTAGGCAGTGGCTTTGCATCCAGGGTGGCAATGAGGGTGGCTGGAGGGCTTGGTTTGTCCTCGGGCAGCGAGAGCTGGGTGCGCGCGAGGGATAGGCAGCCGTTGGGGCTCAACGCTGGTGACTAAGAGAGAGCCAGCTGCCTCCGCGGTGCAGGGTTAGAGACAAAGGGCCAGCCTGACATAGCCAAGCACGGAGCCACCATGAAATCTGAAGGCGCCAAGGAACCTTCAAAGGTCTCGCAATCCCGGGAACGGCCCAAGAAGCGCCCGGTAGGCATCAAGAAATCTGCAGCAGTGCGTCCAGGGCGCTCAGCGCAAGGAACACCCTTGAAGCAGCAACCTGCAAGCTCCAAGAAGCCCGCAAGCCCCGTACTCCAGACGCCCGCTGAATACCAAGCGTCCCCCCTGGTCGATTCGGAAAAGGAAGCCATCCAACAGCGTGCGGAGGGCCGGGCCAAAGTCCCGTCCAAAATCAGTGACAGCTGCAAGCATTTTATCTTTTCGCCCACGGGAGCACTGAAGGTCGTGAGGCTGGTGAGCAGAGAGAGCTGGTGCCCCCGCTGAGATGCAGGCCTGGGCCTTGGGAAAGCTGCGCTGGTCCCTTAGCCCATCACCCTTTTCTGCCTCCCCGTTCCTTCCCTTCTCCCCTTACTCCTCCCACACACTCAAACCTTTCTACTAAATTTGGCTTATTTTTTTACTGTCTTTTCTATTTCTCAGGTTTCCCCTCACAAAGGGAATTAGGGAAGCAATGAAGATAATAGCCGAGATGTGTACCTTAGCAAACACAAATAATAGAATTGACGAATAAAATTGATAAACCACTGGCCAAGGTAACAGGAAAAAAATAGGGAGGAAAGCGCATATATTCAAAGTCAGAAACCAGAAAAGGAAAATACTAATCACAAACACCAGTGTAGCTGAAAGGGTCTACAGAGTACTTCTTTCCAAAACAAATAAATTTGAATAATTGGATGAAATAGTTGATTTTCAAGGAAAATATAAATGACCAAAACTGATCCCAGAATAGAAAAAAACCTAAATAGATCAATATAATCACAGAAGAGAATGAGAACTTATCAAATGAGTATCTTTCAAAAATGTATCGGGGGCCGGCGGAGTGGCACGGTGGTTAAGCGCTGGCTTAGGAAGCCAGCGGCGTCGGTTCGATTCCCACATATGAGGGCCAGTGACACTGCCCTCAAAAAAAAAAAAAAAAGAAATGTATCAGACCCAGGCTTTTTCACAGTCTCCCTCTTTCAAACTTTCATGGGATGTAACTCTGATTCTATTCAAAGAAGTCAGTATAACACTGATATCAATATCTGATCAACTTCAGAAAAAGAAAACTGAATAGACATCTCACAGTATCAAAGCAATAAGTATTAATAATATATTAGCAGAAAATATTCATCAGTACTTTTTAAAAATACACCATGAAGAAGAAACATAAGATGATTCAATAGTAAACCTATTAATCTACCATATTATAAGTAAAAAGAGAAAAAATTAGGAGATTATATCAGGTAGGATACAAAGCACATTTGACAAAATTCAACATTCATCTCTGACTGTAAGAGAGGGAGACAGAGAAGAGACCAGTAAAATAGGAATACATAGATATTTTATTTATGTTAAAATAAACCCAAAGGTCAGCATTATAATTAAACATCAGAAATAGTCCCATTAAAATGAGAAACAAAAAGGATACCCACTACCAACGCTGTTATTCAAAATTTTTCTGGAACCACTAGTGGTCACAATTACGAAAAAAAAAAAAAAAAAAAAAAGAACATTTGGAAAAAAAAGGCAAAATATATTTTAGCTGGTAAGATCATATATCTAAAAAAACTCAAAGACTGGGAAACAATTTAGAGCAAGATAATTCTACTAATTCATTAGTAAACATGAGCAAACAAGCATTTAAAACAGAATTTTTTTCTTTATAACAAAATGAAATATCTAAGATGAAATGAAATAAATTTGAAAGACCTATATGAAGAAAACTTTAAAACTCTACTAGTAGAGAGATATTTTAAAACCACTAATTGGAAACACATATTTTGTGCTTGAATAGTAAGACTAAATTTTGTAATAAATTTCCAGATTATAAATTAAATGAAATCTCAATTAAAATACCAGTAAGCTTGGTTTGGGGAACTTAACCAAGATGAGCATGGTAGGCATACACAATCTCAGAATGAGTACTGAAAGGGACACCAGCTCAGATAATAGGATAAAAAATGAATTTCCCGTAATTTCAAAAGTACTCGAGAAGAAATTGGCTAATCACTGGAAGAGAACAGTCCCAAAAAAGACCTGAATACTGAGAATTCAGTTTATAATAAAGCAGATCAGTGGGGAAAATACTGGTGATTCCCCATAAATGATGTTGGAATAATCAGCAGCTGTTTGGAAAGAAAGAAAGCTGGAGCTCTCCCTCACTCTGTCAAACTCAATACATAGTTACTCTACCTGTATATACATACCTTTTTGTGGTACAAAGTATACACTGTGAACAGTGGTTACTTTTAAGGAGATAGACTAGGGTTGGGTTGAGGGAGAAGAAAGAAACTGAAGTTATGGTTTTACCCTTCTATACTCTGTGCATTTTTATGATTTCATTCCTTAAAAATATTTTTAAATTTTTAAATAAAATGTGCAAAACAATACAGACAATTGCAGTATAATCAGACTTACATTCTTTTTTTTTTTTTTTTTTGGAGGGCAGCATCACTGGCCCTCATATGTGGGACCCGAACCGGGGCCGCTGGCTTCCCAAGCCAACGCTTAACCACCGCGTCACTCAGCTGGGCCCTCAGGTTTACATTCTGACAATTAATAGGTGTTTTGTTTTTTTAAATAGCCCCTATGCATTACAACAAATTCTGTTTCCTTTCTTGCAGTGTCTTCTCTTAGAAGCAGTAGCTTGTTTCATCATCGCCAAAACCGATGAGTCATTCATAGCAATCACAGTACTGGAAGCCTGCATCGTTCTTTTCTTTATTCTAATATATATGCTAACCTTGCACCACTTGATGACTTGTTTACATTGGCCTTTACTTGTAAGTGTTCATTTTCATAATTCTAATATAGGCTTTGTCCTCAGCTCCAGAGTAGAGAGCCTCTCTCCTCAAATGAAAACACCAGAGTTATATCTTTAGACAAGGACAAGCTGAGCTGTGACAGGGTGTTGCCCTAGTCCCCGGGGAGAAACTAGCCTAATTCCCAGAGAGATTCCTTGGACCCCTCTGTCTACAGGACAACCAGCACACATACTGCTTCCATCTCACTATGGTCCTGAACACATGGTACCTTTCTACTTGTCCTAAAGAAAATTTTAATTCATATGTGCAGTAGGCAAACACATTTCTCCCTTATTGCTTGGAAAACAGCACATGCTTCTACTTTTCAAGCAGCACCCTCTCTAACAGATTATAAAATCTGCCCCCGTCCCCAAAAGCAAGAGTGGACATGGCAGAGTTGTAGAAAATTGTCACGCATGCCCTGAAAGATTGCAGGAGTCAACCTTTTCACGTGTGTTAAGGGTCCATACTCCAAAAGGGGTGCCAGGGGGTGCGGTGTTCAGGAAAAGATATTTGTATAGCCTTCTTCAATAGCTTTATTTCCCAGAATTTCACATGCTTTACCAACTGAAAACTCCCTGAAGCAAATGCCTCAGGCTTCAGATAAATCCTATTTATTGTGGAACCTAAGGCTCTGCATCCTCCCAGACTAGGGAGGGACCAGTTTTGTCCAGATACAGGGATGGGCCCAGTTCCTGACCATGCACCTTGCTAGCTGTGTGAACTTTAGCCTCAGTTTCCCCATTCAGGAAATTCAGGGGAGGAAAAGTGTGATGATAATAACTGCCATAGGGTTCCTGTAACGGGTAAAGGTATTTAAAGAAAATAGCATGATGCTTGGCACACTACGAAGTGTCCAGCAAACCCCACAAGGTAGCTGAGTGGCTTTTACCATGTTACCTTGCGCTGTGAACAATCCTAACTGAGCTCAGGCCTCTTCCACGCCCCCATTTCCTTATTGTATCTTCTTCTATCCTTAAGGTATCTTAAGGATGCTATTGAACCCAAACTCAAAATATTTTCTTCAAGTGTCTGACAGGTTTTCTGAAAAGGCTGCTCAGCTCTCTCTGTCCCCCCGAGTGCTGAGCAACAGGGAGCAGACAAAGCAAAATGTGAGCAGCTTTAATTGGACATATGGAAAACCCTCTTAGCTATGGAGAGCTAGAATCATGGAGAGGTTACTGAGGGGAAACTCAAATCTCTGTCCATGGAAATTTTCAAGGGAAAGTAAAGTCACTGTTTTTGAGCAGATACCATGTGCCAGATAATTTTTTCATATATATTTCCTTATTTAATCCTCACCACAACTGTCGAGGTTATAGTCCTCTCCCACTCCCCATTTGACAGGTGAGAAAATTGGATTAAAGTGACTGCCTTGCCCCTGGTCATATATAGGCACATGGAAACTCAGATTTGAGCCCAGACTTTATGCCCTATTGCTTTGTAATGGTTTCTCTCGCTCCACCCTCACGACATCTACAAAGATGTCTCCTTAGATTCTCTAAATTTTATGTTCTCTCTATCTTCTCCTGTTTTCTCATGGTTTCCTTAAAAATTGGAGCCAAGGGTGAACTGGTTATCCTTGTGTGGGAGATGGGGCACAGGCCCATGGGTGTGGGTGACTGAAGGTCCCACAGTACCAAGGTCAGCAGCTGTGGGCAGAAGGACCAGAGCCCTCTGAGAAAAGGCCTACTGCCATAATGCTCGAAAGCTGGAGAGAGGCTCAAGGCACCATGCTTTGCTGCAGGGCCCAGGGGGAGTATCCAGGAAGTGTCTCAGACAGAGGTGGGAGCTAGGGTCTCCTAAGCATGAACCATGAAGGCCCTGTGAGAGGAACCGTGCTCATAGTACTCAGGCAGCGCAGGACAGCGTTTGTAGACTTGCAGGCTTTTGGTCAGCTCTAATTAAGCCAGGCCCCCTTTTGCTACCTCTGTCTTTGGGTGAGAGTATTCTCTTTTCTTTGGATGGCTATGGGAGCCCCGAGTGGGATTCAGAGCCCCTGCCTGTTCCTTGCCACTGTCCTCCAGGGTGAGGGCCTGGGACTGAAACAGCACATGGTGATACCTGATGAACTCCCAGGAGCTTCATGGTTGGGAAACTGTCTTACCATGAAGGTTGCCCAGTTATTCTGATACTCAACTAACTAGCAGTACACATACTGAGCAACTACATACGAACCAACATAGTTGGTCAGGTAGGGATCTAATTGACTTGGAAGGTTTTTAAAAAGACCCATCAAAACAGGATCCAAAACTGTGCCCTCTTCTCCTATCCAGTCCCTTCCTTCCGAGTCTGCCCTTCCGGATCCCATAAGATGAAGGACTTGTACACCTAAGATTGCTCAGAGGGGTAAATGGCTACCAGGGAAGCCTTGGCACGGTAAGAAATGTGCTGGCTTCATGACAGTATTGGTGCCTACAAGGTGACTAATTGAATCTTCAGAGAGTCGGCACACTTGGAGATGTGTTGGCATCAAGCTGCAGGAGTCACTTGGGGCCTAATCGAAAGGTCAATGCAGCATGTTGGAGAACACATGGCCTATTTCGCACTGTAACTGTTTTAGGGCCCGTGGGAGGCCTGTCCACACACTAGAGGTGTCCAGCACACACAGCTGCCACTATCTTTCAGCCCTTGTCTCCAGGCAAGATGGTTTGATGCCAGAAGGTATAGGATTAGGGTAAAGGAGTACTAATTTTAAGTGGCAATTTTCTTAAAGGCTCACACGAGGATCAATTTCCTCATTCCTCTATTCCCATTCTTGTTTGGCAAAGAGCTAAGGGTGAAAGTCCCAAGCAGGGAAACAGGAAGTCTGATAAATCAGGGCTTCAGACCTCAGCAGGGCAGCATCAGGGAGCACAGGCCTCACAGAGGATGACCTACGTAAGAGGTCAGTGGACTTCGGGACCATATTTTGGCAGAGTCTCCTTCTCTGGAGCGATGATGGAGCCTGGGCTTGGGGACCCACACCCTCGTCTCAACTGCAGCTTCTCTCTTCTGCGAAGTCTGTTCCAGGACCCTGACACCCATGGGGAGGGTGCAGGTCCAACTCTCAGCCAGAGACCCTGACTTGTCAGCATGGCCCTGCATCAGAGCTAGTGAGAAGACAGCTTTCCTCACCCCACCATGGTGGAGTCACTGTCTTCGTTTTTAGACTTCATTATCAATTTTACCCACCCTCCTCTAGTGTCATCTGTCAGTATACCCAAGAAAAGTATGACTTGTAATTATTGTCTTCTGAAGAGCCCATATTTTTAACACTTCTACATTGTAAAAAGTATTATCTAGTGTGGTCAGAGAAACCGAGTCCTGGTCAAGCAGATGTTTTTGCCAATAGAAAGCAATTTAAAAAAAAAAGCATAATAAACATATTATAAACTAAAACTCTGTAGAAGTGATGTTTCAAAAACTACCAGCAATAGCTTTAATTTATAAGTATCAGCCTTAGAATGTCCCCTTCAAATAATATTAATGAAAACCAACAGTTCTAGTGATTTCTGATTAGGCTCTGCCATGTGTTTGGAGAACTCCAGGCACAAATGGAATCAATGAAAGTTGCAGTTAGCTGACTACCATCTAATGTTTATTATATATAAATTCTTGTTACAAAGATCACATTTTGTGAAACAAAATTAAATTTTAACTTTTTTTCTAATATTCAGTGATTTAAAAAAAAAAAAAAAGCATTCACCATGAAAGCATCTTTTTCTTTCCCGGTTATAATTGTATACCATTTTGTTTTTCTCAGAGAACAGTTTGAGAGCTTTATAGAAAAATAACAGTCAAGTAACAAACATATATCTCTATTTAGTCAGAGGAGCTTACCTGAATCAATAGGGTATTTGGTCAAGAAGGGAAGAAAAAGATGAGTGAGGACAGCATTTGTGGAGAAACCAGAAGCAAGCTCTACTGCCCATAGCAAGTCTCGGCTGCAATTTTACCCCATTAGGGAAAACATCTCTCCCTGTCAAAGATGAGGCCAAATGAGAGGGTCTGTGTCCAAGGCAAAAGGAAGTGGGGTTAGGAGAAAGTCACTCAAATCAGACTGCTAAGGATCAGAGCCACTTATTGGCTGAGCAACCCTGGGCAAGCTGCTTCCCCATCTGTAAATTGGGGATAATGAGAGTTTGTGGTGAGAATCAAATAAGATCATGTATTAACACCTTGGCACAGTATATGACACACAGTAAGTGCTCAAGAAGTGTGAGCTACAATAGGAATGATAGGTACAAGGCAAACATGAGCTCCAAGGGACAGTTCAGGAGAGTGCTTCCTTTCGATTAAGGACCAGAGTAAACTATGACATCCAGGAGTCAAACGAGGAGATGGCATTATGACAGGGAGTCAGTGATTGCCTAGGGAGGCCTAGTTTGCATTTGGTTTATTACTATTATTATTAATGTTCTCTCATGCAGATTCTCAATGTACCTATGACCACAGCTAGTTCATTTTTATTTTAGTTTTTATTTTTTTTAAAGATTTTATTGGGGAATTGGGGGAGGGGAACAGCGTTGGGGAACTGGGGAAGGGGAACAGACAAGTT
Source organism: Aselliscus stoliczkanus (assembly GCA_033961575.1). Taxonomy (NCBI): domain Eukaryota; kingdom Metazoa; phylum Chordata; class Mammalia; order Chiroptera; family Hipposideridae; genus Aselliscus; species Aselliscus stoliczkanus. The sequence continues at coordinate 39,826,150 of CM066732.1, read as the reverse complement.
GCTGTCTTTTTGTTCTTCAGTCTAGTTGCGGAGCACATTACTTCACTGGCCCATGTTAGTATTGTTGCGCTCTTCCCGAATGAGGCAGATCGGTCGCTGGCCTCTGGATGGTCGCTCACCGCAGCTATTGGCAGCTCACGCTGGCTGCCAGCCGCTCACACTGGCTGCCAGCCACTCACTGTAGCCTATCGCAGCCCACTGAAGCAGGGGCTGCAGCCAACATCGTCACCGGGGCTCACACAGCCCAGCTGCAGGTGGAGCTGTTGTTAGCTGTAGAGGGCAGTGTCACTGGCCCTCATATGTGGGATCTGAACCGGGGCCTCTGGCGTCCCAAGCCAGCTCTTAACCAATGCACCACTCGGCTGGCCCTCATTTTTATTTTTAAAAGTTTACACTTCACTTCGTAGTTGTAAGCGTCCTTGTTCACATCTTTGAATATCTTGGTTTACACACTCCTCAGGTGCTAAGCTTCCTGCAAAGCTGAAACCACTGTACCTGCCCCGCTGTGGCCAGACCTCTTGCTCAGTCCACAGAACCCAGCTGGAACTATTTCCGACCCTCACCAGCCATGCTCCATGTCCCCCTTTCCAGTGTCACCCACCAGATGCCCAAATAATAGACACTAGTGCCCTTCCAAGAGGCAAGTCACATTCCACAATAGGGCTCCTTGCTTGCCAATAAAAATAGTAAGAACACCTGGAGTTTCCAGAAAGTTTACTATTTGTACACATTTTGAGGATAGGTGTCACAAATCTACATTTTGATGCTCTCCCACTGCCAATTAGATGCCAGGCACCTTACTTGAAGCTTTCAGATTCATTATGCCATGTAATTCTCAGATCAACCCAATGAATCTCAATCATTATCCCCATATTAAAAATTAGCATGTTGGCACAGAGGTGTGATAAAACATGCCCCGGGTCACACATCTAAGAATTGGCAGGCCAAATGAGTTCATCAACAGAAAAACACTCTCACCGTATTTGTTCCATACCATGTTAACCTTCCATGACCCATCCCACAGAAAATGCCAAAAGATGGATGCTGCACTTCCATCCTAGCAGGAGAGTTCATTGCCTCCTTATTTGGGTGTCCCTGAGGGGAGGCAACCCTGACTTGAGTTCTGACTCCACTCCTTGGCAGATATTCAATCTTAGGCAATTTAATAAACCTCTTTAAGCCTCTGTTACATCCTCTTAAAATGCAGATCATAACAATACTGACTTTGCAGGGTGTTTATGAGGGTTAAATGAGACAATGGCTGGGCAGCTTGGCACCCTGACAACTCCATTAGAGCCGTTATGATTCCATACACTGAATGGCAGGGCTCCTTGCTATGTTTGGGCAAGTGCACAGACAGGCTGATACTACCGAGTCAAGCCACCGAGATTTTTTTTTTCCATTCTTTAAAATTAGTTTCAGGTGTACAAAACAGCATAATGAGCCATGAAGACTTTAAGACTAAAAATGTTCAATTTAAATATCTGGGCCCAGGGCCGACCGAGTGGTGCGGTGGTTAAGCGCTGGCTTGGGAAGCCAGCAGCCCCGGTTCGGGTCCCACATATGGGAGCCAGTGACACTGCCCTCAAAAAAAAAAAAAATCTGGGCTCTATCATGATTATATCACCCTAGACTTTTGCCCCTCCCTAAAAACTGATGCCACTGACATATTGAGTACCTTCTCTTCTATTACTGCTCCACTACCAAAGCCCGGCCTCTACTTATACTCAGGGGTGCACCCCACCCACTCACCCTCACCCTTTATTTAGCACACAAAGAAGCAGACTGGGCTAGCAGTTAAAGAACCCAGTAAGGAAATCCAGAAGAAAAGACACAAGTAGCGTATAGATGTCAGGGCAGACTCAATTGTGGCCATGTCTTAGGGAAGAGCAGAAGTCAACAGCACAGACATTCAGTTCAGAATACCAGACCTGCTCCTAATGAGGGCTCCTGCCTTCCTGGGACATGTGAACCTACAGAATTAATATGACCGAACTTCCAAAGGATCGGTTCTACCTACAGATTTGGGAGTGGAATTTGATCAGTAGAGTGCTAACCCAAAATTTTATTTTTATATTAAAACCAATGTATGGTGGAATAGAATGCAGAATGTACAATACAAGACTTCAAAAAATCGTATCATAGAAGACCAATTTGGCCCCCCAACCTCTAGATTTTTTCCATGCTCACTTCCATGTGCCCTTTAAAAAAAATTTAATGGAAAAGTTGCCAGCTTTGTTTTTGTTTTGTTTTTTTTTAAACTGGTGTTAATTAAATTAAAACTCTTTTCTGCTGACAAAATCCTACCCAGGACCTTAAAATCAAATAAACTCATGTCTCTGGAAAGTGTAAGAATTGTGTTGCTGAGGGGTCCTCTTAATATTAATCAAAGGGAAAGTTTTTAAAAGGCATCCATCCTTACATGGGGAGTTGACCCATTTAAATATTTAATGAAATACATTTTCATGTAAAGTTGACAATTTTCAATTCTGTATTACAGGATCTTATCAACAGTTTCATTACAGCTGTGTTCCTTTTAATAGTTGGTGCCTTAACAACGCAAGAAAAGGAAAGAAAGCATTTATTGTATGTTGGAGGGGTAAGTAGCGGTCTTTGTGACTTCACTTAAGATCAGTATTTCAAGACTCTTTAACAGGGAAACTGGCAGGCCATCATTATTTCATTTCCAGAACAACACCCCCATCACCACCCCTTCTCTTTCGTACACTGACTTCTACAGAAGATGTGAAACTGCACAAACTCTAAGCTCATGAAAATCTTCATTCTTATACTCATTCTTGGAATAGGGACAAAACCAAATCTGTTGAACCCCCTTTGAGAATTGTACACACTATTTTTTGAACTGTTTCAGCAAGATGTTCTCATCTATAAATAGGACTTTGACTTTTCTGGACTAGAGAATAAAAGCACATGAAAAGAATGATGGTAGGAAAAAAAAAAGTAAAGTGCATTGTCAAAAGTGTGTGGCCCAGACTATTCAGGAAGGAAGGAAGGAAGGAAGGAAGGAAGGAAGGAAGGAAGGAAGGAAGGAAGTTAGTTCTCAGCAAGTGCACCATACAAGGCTAGGCACATTTTGACTTCATCTTTACAGCTCTCATTTTTATAGATATGGGAACTAAAGTTAAGTACCTTGCCTGGGGTCACAAAGCTGGGACTCAAATCCTCCTCACACAAAACGCACAAGATAAGGCAGATTAAATGCTTGGGAGATGGGGGGTGGGGAGGTGAGGCTTTGATTCAAAAAGCAACTGAAACAAATTAATCCAGAAAAAAAAATTCTTTGAATTCATTCCATAATCAATAAATATTTTGTTAATCCCACTGGATTGTGCCAGGCCTAAACTCAGTGTTGGGGAGAGAGTCTCTTCCCCCTAGGGGAGCTCACAGACTAGCTGGGGCAAGACCTACATAGAAAAAGTTCATTTAAGCAGCCTGGGTTTAAATGACCATAAAGAGAAACATCCAAGGCAGACAGTTGGTCCCCATCTGCTAACTCAGCCACCAAGCCTTCCCCTACCTTCCAGGGATTCCCACCCCGGGTCTCCATCAATTCGTACCTGGATGGCAGGAGCCCCCACCACTCCTCACTGGTATCTCTGCCTCCAGCCTGGTTCACTCTGCATTCACCTTATGGCTACTGCAAGTGAGCTTTCTGAGTCTGGCACCTGAGCTCTCTTCTTGATTAAGTCCCAGATACTGCAACTCCCCAGCCTCAACTCTGAGGCCTCGCTCACCAGCTCCAGAGGTCTCAGCCACAGCAGATTCCTTGGACACCTCAATACAGTACCTGGAGTTCTCCACCTCCCAGCTGGCCCCCTGGAAAACTCCTTTCTGCCCTTTGAAACTTAGCCCAAGAGTCCTTTCCACTGAAGGACTGTCTGTCTCAGAAGCCCACCCCTAGCTGGAGATTCCTAGGGCCAGTGCCCTTCTCTAGTCCTTTCCTGGTGCCTCGGGCATCAGGCAAGGTCATTACTGGCAGCAAAACCCAATATTTCCAAAATCCCTTTCTCTGGGAATGGCAGAAAGGGCCGCAGCAGGTAGTGGAGGGTCGGCGAGGGAAAAGAGGCCACCAGCATCCGGCATCCAGGAATGGGGTTAGGGAGAGCAAGTTGCTGAGCTGCAAAATAACTCCACCTTTCCTTCCCATATACGGTCTTGTGCCTGACAGTCCCTGTGTCTCGCGGCGGCAATCGTGTCTCTCATCGATGCGACTATAGTCACCAAGACGATGAGGGAGAATCTGAAACGAATCCTGGGAATGGAAAACGAAACCAGCTCCTCCCCTGCCCAGGTGGAACCCACTCCAAAACCCGCCCCGTAATCCGCCAAGGCATCCTCACAGACCTCCGTGTGGGCAAAGGCGGCTGTGTCTCATCCCTCCCGCTCCTCCCACCCCGGAGCTCGTCTGCTGTCACCCACTGCCGCCCACGTGTGATCATAAAATCAGGGCTGCTAAGTCGGGAACACTTCTGCTTCCACGTGTTGCCTTGTGTAAAGTCGAGTTACATTTTCCTGCACTGGCTGGTGCGCCCATGGGGCATAGGCATGGCTGTCCCAGGAGGCCATGGCGAGGGCCTTGAGCCCGCCTTGGTTCCACGTTGTGAGGCCACGCTAGGCCTTAGGAGGAGCTCTCCCAGGAGGCGGGGCCCCGGTGGTGTGCCAGGAGGGGGGGCTGACATGCGGCTGCAGGGTCCTGGTGATGAGCAGGGCCTGCCAGGTGCGGAACTGACCCGAGGTGAGAAAGGGCGCGTGCGCGGAGGGGGCGCCAGGCGTTCGCCTCGCTGCTCTCGGCCGTTGGGGGAGTGTGGCCTCTGGACAAGTCGGTTGGCACCAGGCTGTCTCAAAGGCTAGGCCTGCCTAGGCAGGCCCTGAAACGCTGAGAACCCCCGTGCAAAGATGGCAGACAAGGGCAAAAAGGGCAACGCGGAGGCGAAACCAACAGCGCCACTAACCCCTGAAGAGCACTCTACAGAGGCATCCCATGAGGACCATAAGTCGGTCAAGACAAAGCCGCTGCAGCCCAAGGATGAAGTGGGCACGAGGAAGGGATGTCGCCGCTACAGGTGGGAATTAATGGACAGCAATAAAGAGTTCTGGATTATGGGGCACGCCGAGGTCAAGATCCTGAGCTTGGTAAGTTGGCCTGGTATCCCTGGGCCGGGGCCCAAGGGCAGGGAGAGGGAGGAGTGGGCTTCAGAGAGCCCCACAGGGGCTCCGGAGTCAGAGAGAACCCTCTGCCATGACTCAGGAGAATGTCTTCCCACAGGGCTGCCTAATAGCTGCTATGGTCATGTTCACGGGGACTGCTGTGCACCCCATCCTGACACTCATCATCACCATGGAGATATCCATCTTCAGCTTCTTCTTCATTGTCCATACCTTCGCTGTCCAGAGATACATGCCCTTCATCCTGTGGCCCATTTCTGTAAGTGAAGGGGCAGCAAGGCTGGTGCGCATTCATGCATGTCAACAGAGAGACACATCTCACCTCCCATATTTGTGCCCAGGTATGGGCTCAGCACCTTCAGGTGGGCCAAGGGCAGGCGTAGCTGAAGTTAGGTAGGAAAGGCCAGGAAAATGCCCAGCTGGGGGGTGGGGGGCAAAGGCATCTTATCCACCAGGTGGTCAAACCAACAGGTCTTTGCTCTCTTGAGAGTTTGCCCTACTTGGGGGGCAGAGAGATACAGCAACTAGCTGTTCCTCCCAATCCCTGTGCCAGCTCACACCTGATTTTTAAATAATCGCTTCTAAAGTAGCCATAGATCTCCAGTGACTAGCCCTGTAAAGGATGTTCCACCCAGAAAGATGTTCAGCCCAAAGCAATCATGCATTGGAATGGGGCTGCGCAAGTTACCAACCACTCCTAGCCTGTGTTTCCTCATCTGTAACGTGAGGACAGCAACACTCTCTCATGGGATGGTTTCTGAGAAATAAAGTGTTTGACAATGTCATGGACTTGAATCCCTGTCCATCATCTGTGTAATCATAGAGCACACCCACCTAACTCCTACCTAACCCAAAGACCCTTGTTCATTGCATATTCACAACAGAGTCCTATGTTCACAGCTACACTCACTTTACACATGAAATGGGCTCAGAATGGCCAAGTAACTTGCACCCAGGTAACTCAGCTAGTAAGTGGCACAAAAAGGATTAAGCCCAGCTTTGTCAGTGATTCTGAGTCCTTAACTACACTCTGTCTGCCTCCTTGTTAAAAGTTATTAGCATTCTGGGATCCACAGGTCTCAATGGGGTAAGTGAGGACCCCTAGTACAGAGAGAAAGAAGAGGGCCAAATAAGACTCTTGGGAAAGGGAGAAGGAGGGGACAAAGTTGAAGGGACAGGCAGAGAACATGTTCCCAGCCAAGGAGCTTGAGAAAATATACTTTTAGAAGATGAAAAATATCAATGAATCCACGGGGCCGGCCAAGTGGTGTGGTGGTTAAGCGCTGGCTTGGGAAGCCAGCAGCCCCGGTTCGGTCCCACATGTGAGGGCCAGTGACACTGCCCTCAAAAAAAAAAAAAAAAAAATCAATGAATCCTGAAAACCCTCCTGCTGCACTTAACTAAATTACCAGGAGGAATTTAACTACTATTGCTTCAACTGAATGACTGAGCTGGCATGAAAAAAGGGAAACACACAGGTGCCAGAAATGGAAAACAGGAACAGTGATCAAATAAACTGCTGAAGTGTGGGTGGGAATGTCCCACAAAGTGTTATCCCAGGAACCTGGAGTATGGATTTTCATGCCAGGACATGAGACCTTGGTCCCAAGCAAAGTGGGGATGTAGAACTAAGAACCCTACATAAGGCCAGTACCCTACAAAGACTATGCCCTTAGGGAAAAGACAGAGAGATATCTTCCCCTACACAGAGGAACAAGAAAGCAGGTTCATCTCTGCCTCCGCTTTGAGTGAGAAAACGAAAAAAAGACTACCTTGAGAAAAAGAAACCCTGAGCCTAGATTTTACACAGATTTTATTTGAATTTTTAATACCTTCAACCTACAAATCTTCATGTAGCCTAGAAAATGTAATACCTGGGAATTAGCATAAAAATTTATCCTAATTTGATGATATTCTGGTGATATCCGTGGGACTTCTGATAAAAACAAATGCAAAATCACAATGAAAGCACAAAAACATTCTTATGGGGTGGGCTTGGTGGTGGGAGACTTATCAAAAATGAATTCACAGTTCACAACTACAAAACTGATTTTAAAATCCTCATAATTAAGAATCAGCAAACATAACAAATGGGAGGATTAGAACCCTGAAAATATAACAGAACTTTCTGAAAATAATAATGTACTATTCGAAACATAAATCAGAGCCCTAGGAAAAGAATAAGACATTATGAGGATAGAATAGACAAAGATTTTATTGGAGAATTGGGGGAGGGGAACAGTGTTGGAGAATTGGGGAAGGGGACCCGCCAAGTTGTTCTTCAATCTTCGTTGTGGAGGGCGCCAGTCGCCATCTCGCTTCCCGTTGGCAGCTTGTGGCCTCTTAAGTTGAAGGTGCTGTGTTCAATCTTAGTTGCAGGTGGGCGTAGCCACCATCCCATGTGGGAGTCAAACCAGCAGCCTTGTTGTTAAGAGCACACACCCTATCCACTGAGCCATCCGGGCGGCAGCTCAGCTCAAGGTGCCGAGTTCAGTCTTAGTTGTGGGTTGGCATAGCCCACCATTGAACAGACAATCTTGTTGTCACTCAAGTGGAGCCATCCTGCCACTTGTTGGCAGCTCAGCGACAGCTCAGCTAGGGCACAGCGTTCACTGGCCCATGTGGGAATTGAACTGGCTGCCCTGTTGCTCAGAGCTCACACTCTAAGCCAACTATTAACCAACTGAGCCACTCGGCCGGCCCCTGAGACAGATCTTTCTTAAAGTACAAAATACAATGTCACAAACTCATCCTAGAAAAAGTGCTACATACCTCATTGATGAATATCACTACAGTCACCTTTGAAGTATTCCCCTTAGGAAGCTATGCACAAATGCCAGCACCTAGTCCACCCTTCAAAGCAATTTTGGAACTCTTTTTCTGGAATGCCCATCAGAGCTGTCATTGTACTACCCCCTTGGTGTTCTGAATGTCATCAAAGTATCTTCCTTTTAATATTTCCTTCATCTTCAGGTAAAGAAAGGAGTCATTGGGGGCCAGATCAGGTGAGTAGGGAGGGTGTTCCAATCCAGTTATTTGTTTACTGACTAAAAACTCCCTCACAGACAGTACTGTGTGAGCTGTTGCATTGTCGTGATGCAAGAGTCATGAATTGTTGGCGAATAGTTCAGGTCACCTAACATTTTCATGCAGCCTTTTCAGTACTTCCAAATAGTAAACTTGGTTAAATGTTTGTCCAGTTGGTACAAATTCATAATGAATAATCCCTCTGATATCAAAAAAGGTTAGTGGGGCCAGCCTGCAGCTGGCGTGCACTTTCGTGAGCCGCCATTAGCAACCGTCCAATGGCTGGCGACCAATCTGCCTCATCCGGGAAGAGCGCAATGACAATACCAACATGGGCCAGTGAAGCAATGTCCTCCACAACTAGACTGAAGAACAAAAGAACAGCAACTTGTCTGTTCCCCTTCCCCGATTCCCCAACACTGTTCCCTCCCCCAATTCCTCAATATAATCTTTAAAAAAAAAAAAAAAAAAGTAACATCGTTGTAACAAGTTCACGAACTTAATTGTCAGACCTCGTACAATTAGCCATCTTTTATTTAAAGGAGAAAAACATTTCATCATCTCCTAAGCTGCTGAAAAATTAATTTTTTTGAAAACTCTTAGCAAGCTAGGAAAAAAGGGAACTTCCTTATCTTCACAATCGGTATCTACCCACACTTAAACATTGTATTTCATGGTAAAACTTCAAAAGCATTTCCTTAGAGATGCCTACTATCCCATTTCTATTCAACATTCTACTGTAGATCTTAGTAAAATGTGACAAGAGAAACAAAAGGTATATGGATTGGGAAGGAGGTAAAAATCTAGCATTACTCAAAAATAATATGATTCCCTCCACAGAAAACCAAGATAATATACGGTTAAATTACTAGAACTGATGTGAGTTCAACGAGGTTACCAGAGACCAAAACAACAGTGTTCCTGAATACCAGCAACAATGAGAAAACATGGCTTTTGAAAAACAAACATTTAAAACAACAACAAACTACACGGTGTCTGAGAATAAACTGCTCCAAGATATGTATAACTTTATATAGCAACTATAACATTTTATTCATAAAAGAAAAACCTAAATAAATGGAGAAACATACCACATTCACAGATGTGAAGAGTTACTATCATAAAGATGGCAATTTAATTCAAAAGTAATCTATAAATTAAATTTTCACTTAACAGAGGTTTAGCATCAAAGGCGATGCTAAAATTCTTATGGAAGAATAAAAAGAACAAGGACAGACTCACCCAATGAGATATCAGAATTACTATAAAGCTCAGGGATTGACAAAAAAGACTAATGGAATGTTATGTGCTGAATGTTTGTGTACCCCCAAAATTCGTATGCTGAAATCCTAACTGCCAGTGTGGCTGTACTTGCAGAAGTGGCCTCTAGAGTAATGATTAAATGAGGGCAGGGCCAGCTAAGTGGCATGTTGGTTAAAAGTTGGCTTGGGATGCCAGTTCTGAGCAGCAGGGCTCTGGTTCAGATCCCATATTAGGGCTAGTGATGCTGCACCCTCTACAGTTAAATGGTGAACAACAGCTCAACCTGGAGCTGGGCTGCTGTGAGTCGCCAGCGACGGTGTAGACTGCAGCAAGGCTGCAGTGGACTGCCGTGAGCTACTGTGAGTGGCAGGCAGCCAGCGTGAGCAGCTTACAACTGGTGTGAGCTGCCAAGAGCTGCCGTGAGCAGCCGTCCAGGGGCCAGCAACCAATCTGTCTCACTCGGGAAGAGCACAAGGATAATACCAACATGGGCCAGTAATGTGATGTCCTCTACAACTAGACTGATGAACAAAAGGACAGCAACTTGTCTGTTCCCCTTCCCGAATTCCCCAATGCTCTCCCCTCTCCCAATTCCCCAATAAAATATTTAAAAAAAAAAAAAAGCTAGAGGAAGGCAACTGCTAAAAAAAAAAAAAAAAAAAGATTAAATGAGGTCATAAGGGTGGGGCCCTGATCCAATTAGAATGGTGTCTCTATAAGAACAGCTCTCTCTCTCTCTTCCTGTTCCCCTCTCCCCCAACCCCTACCTTGCACAGCATGGAAAGGCCAATGTGAGGACATAGAGAGAAGGCAGCCATCTGCAAACCGGAAAGAGAGCCCTCACCAGAAATTGAATTTGCTAGCACCTTGACTGTGAACTTCCAGCCTGCAGAACTGTGAGACAATAAATGTCTGTTGTTGAAGCCACCCAGTCTGTGGTATTTTGTTATAATAGCCTGAGCAGACTAAGACAGGAATAAAAAAGGAAACTCAGAAAACATGCCTAAAACATGCTTTTAAAAATGCTTCTTGGGCCGGCCAAGTGGCGCGGTGGTTAAGCGCTGGTTTGGGAAGCCAGCGGCCCCGGTTCAGTCCCACATATGAGGGCCAGTGACGCTGCCCTTAAAAAATAAATAAATAAATAAATAAATAAATAAATAAAAATGCTTCTTCATTAGTAACCAAAGACCTGAAAATTGAAAACAACGAGGTTTCATTTTGACTCTTCAAAGTGGCAAAAATAAATAAGCCTGGTAATCCTGGGTGTTGACAAAGACATGTGAAATGGAAGCGCCTATACATTGCTGGCATGAATGGAAATTAGCACAGGCACTTTAGAGAAACTTGGAAATACCCAGCCAAGGAGAAGATTGCACAGGAGGCAGATAGCAGTATTCACTGTAGCAGAGTTTGTGATCATTTCTAAAAGGTACAAACACTCTAATGCTTCTAGTTTAGTTTATTCACACAGTAGAACTTGTGAGTTAAAATGCATGAATTCAATCTATATTTCTCAAAATGGATAAATCTCAAAACTTTTTTTAAAAAGCAAGTACTAGAAGATATAACAGCTTTTATTTAAAATGTTTGACACGCACACAAAATAATATATATTGTTTCTGAGTACATAAGGAGAAAAATACTAATACACACTTGGGCAAACTACCCATCAGCTTCCAATGCATGGTTGCGTCGGGGAGAGGGGCAGGAAGAGCGATGGAATGATGAGACTGTACTCACTCCACAAAGTTCTACTTTTTGTGTTGTTGTTTAAGAGACCTTAAGCAAATACTGCAAGACATTAATATCTATTTAATCTCAGTGATTCATGGCTGGTGGAGGTGGGTGTGGGGATGGGATGTTTTATTATTTTCTGTATATTTGAAATGTATTAAAATTCAAAACATTAGAAAAGGGCTGAGACAAAGTGGTCAGGGGAGGACAATCCGCAGAGAATGGCATCCTAGGAACAAAGGGGAAGGGGAAGCATCATCCAGTGCTGTAGGGTCAGCTACAGCCCACAGGATGAAGGGGTGCACCAGCTCTGGGCTAGCAGCACCCCAGGAGTGATAGGGGAGGAAGCTGCTTGCTGTGCCTGTGGTTTGGCCAACCCTGAGAAGTCTGGCTGTGCTAGGGGGTAGCAGTGGGTGGTAGATGAGGGGAAGGCAGTAAGGAAGGCAGTAAAGAAAGCACCTTTGCCCAATCTAAGAACATCTGGGCCTTGTCAGTAGGGTGAAGGGAAACAGGTATGGGGTGAGGGCAAGACTGAGGCCACAGGGGATGGGAAGCAGGTTTGATGATGAAGGAGGTAGTGCAGCCTTGCAAAGAAGGGAGGCGGGGGATCTAGGAATTAAGGGGGAGGGATAAGGGCCAGAGCCCAACAGAGCCTCCTGCCAGCAACACAGCCTAAGTGGGATCCACAGAGGGGCCCTCGTCCTGAGAGCAGAAAGGTGATTGGGATGATACTCAAGAAGGACATCATTAAGTTGGATAGTTTTACATTTATTTAAATGAGTCTTTTAGCAGGGGGGAAAAAATCAACATAACTAGCCATTAATGTGTGATTTCACAGACAAGATGATTACAGAGGGAGCCAGGAAGGGCAGTTAAGCATCGTAGGCTTTGAGGCTCAACTCAAAGAGCCCAGCTGAGGGACCACAGGTATGTCCACCTAGCCTGGTATATACTTATCTTCATATATTCATTTTTTAAATTAGGCAGAAGCTTGAAAAGCATTCCCTTTGGAGGAAGCCATACGAAGCCGGGTGTTGATGGGCCCCAGCTCTGTTTTGGGTTGACTCTCGTCTCTCCCGTGCTTTCAGGACCTTCTCAATGACCTGTTCTCCACTATCTTTCTGGTGGGGGCCGTGGTCTTCGCTGTGAAAAGTCGACAAACCATGCCGGTGAACTACTTTATTGCAGTGGTGAGTCTTTTGTGTTGGGCTGTTGATTTGCTCAGCCATCATCTCTTTTTGGAGAATGGGTGTTTTCCCTCCCATTTGAAGGACAGCGCTTCTTTCCACTTTACAGAATCCTGGAATCCAAGCAAAGTTTAAAAGTAAAGCTGATAAATGTTTCCAGTGGAGAAGCCATTGGAATCAAGATGATGTCCAGGGAGCCAGCCAAGCAAATAGCTTCCTTCTTGTAGCTACTGACCATGAAGCAAAAGGCCCCACCTAGGCTGGGCTGAAAGAAAGAAGTAGTGGGGTGACAGGATGATGGGGATGGGGAAACTCAAGAGTCTCTCAGGTCCAGTAGTTTGAGGGGACAAGGGGATGTGTTTAACAGTATCTACTGAAGAATTCGAAACCAAGAAGGACACACTGCCAGCTTTGGAAAGAAAAGCAACAGTAACGAGGTGTCTTTTGTTTTCCAGATCCTTATTGGTTTGGCTGGATTTTTTGCTCTCATCGATATATGTCTTCAAAGAAAACACTTCAAAGGCAAGAAGATCAGAAGGAATGTGCTGGTTCCTCCAGAAAAAAAGCAGCCAGCAAAGGAAGCAGAGGCTGCAAAGCCAAAGGAGGAAGAGGCTGCAAAGCCAAAGGAAGCAGAGGATGCAAAGTCAAAGAAAATGGAAAAACGATCAACAGCAAAGTCAGTGGGAAAACCATCAGCAGCAAAGTCAGAAAAATCACTAGCAGGAAAGCCAAAGGATAAGAAGGGAAGCAAGAAATGACGTGAAGGACACATCTGTTGTCAGAAATGGCAGTGTATTTTACAACGAAACATAGTTCCACTGTCTTCCTTGTCTTCTTTTCTCAATGGTTTTCTTTTCCATTTTAATAACCACCTTTGCTTGGAAAAGAAATTTCTCTTTAAATGGATGTTAAAGCTTAAAGTGGACAAAAACATGAATATATTTGTTCATTCCACAAAAGTTAACAAAAGTTTGGGTGCAGAGAGTGAGGCCAGCGCTGGGCCCCTCCAGGTGCTCACAGGCCTCAGTACACAGAGGGTTTGAGGGACCAGAAGTCTGGGTGACAACAGCTGTCAACACTGATGAGCCAAAGAGGCCAGAGGAAAAGGAGACTAGAAAAAAAAAGGGTACATCTTGTTCACGTTGATATTTTTATTTTACATTTTTTTAAAGCATCCAGGTAGTTGCTATGAGAAAAATAAGGTTGCTGGCCTTCCTCATTCTTACTTTGCAGTTTAGTGTTGATCCTTATTTGAAGCGCCCTCAGCAGGAGGTCAACAGGGGTGGTGTCATCTCCTTGGGGCTCAGGGCCTCCGAGAACTAGTCAGGCTGGTGTATGGGCCGAGCAGGATAGGCACAGGAGGGACTGGTGGGGGTAGGAGCGATGGCTGCAGAGATGGCCAGCCAGCCCCATAGGACCTGCAGCATCTCTGTCCAGTGCAGACTGAGCATTCGCCCTAAGCCCGTCTCAGCTGGGCCCTAGAGCTACACAGTTCCCACATGCAAGCCTTGGTCAGGGCATCATTCTCACTGGCCAGTCCAGCCACCCTGGCAGGGGAAGAGTCATCGCACGAGAGGAAGGCGAGGTCCCAAAGGTATGCATGAAGGATCACACACACTTGGCTGCTGCTATGAAGGGAGTGCAGCTGAAAAGAGGTGCTGCCTGCCATTGGGGTGATGAAGATGGGCAGTTGGGGCAGTGACCATTGATGCCCTGCCATTGGCCCCAGCCCCTCAAGGTTCTATGATCCCACACCACCTCCTGCAGGCCAAGCAGGGTGAGGCAACTCTACTAAAAGTGGGAACAACTAGAGGGGTTTATTACATTCTAGAGAAAAATTCAAAACTGCACACTATCCTGCCATAGGACCCAGAATTCTCCTCCTAGGTATTTAGCCAAGAGGAATGATATACCAGAATGTTCATAATAGCCAAAAAGCTAGAAAGAGCCCAACATTTTTAAGGAGATACACTGTGCTACATTCACACAATGGAATACTACACAGCAATAAAAAATCGAATACAACATGATAACGAATTGTGATAGAGGTAAAAAAAATTCATAATGATGAATCTCACATAGTATTGAGTGAAAAGAAACCAGACACAAAAGAAGGATATACATACCATATGATTCCATTCCTATGAAGTTCAAGACCAGGAAAATATAGTAAAAGAAACGGAAATAGGGCCGGCCGAGTGGCGCATTGGTTAAGAGCTGGTTTTGGGACGCCAGCAGCCCCAGTTCGGATCCCATGTATGAGGGCCAGTGACACTGCCCTCTACAGCTAATAGCAGCTCCACCTGGAGCTGGGCTGTGCAAGCCCCGGCGTCGATGTAGGCTGCAGCCCCTGCTGCAGTGGGCTGCCATAGGCTACAGTGAGTGGCCGGCAGCCAGCGTGAGCTGCCAATAGCCACAGTGAGCGACATCCAGAGGCCGGCGACCGATCTGCCTCATCCGGGAAGAGCGCAATGACGATACCAACATGGGCCAGTGAAGCATCATCCTCCGCAACTAGACTGAAGAACAAAAAAGACAGCAACTTGTTTGTTCCCCTTCCCCAATTCCCCAACGCTGTTCCCCCACACACACACAATTCCCCAATAAAAAATCTTAAAAAGAAATGGAAATAGTGGTTGCCTCAAGAGGTGCAGAGTGGGGACTGATTACAAAGGAGCACGAGAGAACTTTTGGGGACATGAGAAAGTTTGGTATCTTCACTGGAACTGGTTACACAGGTAACCAGTGTTACACATTTGTCAAACATTTAACTATATACTTAAGATCTGTGTGTTACATGGTATGTAAATTTTATATAAAAATGTAAGCTAAATATGACTGCGCTCAGGATCCAGTGGAAAAGGGCATACCTTGCTAAAGTCCTTTGTGTGGCCACTCTGCTCACACCTAAGGGCGGCTCTTTGAAGCAGAGTCTTTCCATACCCGGACAGAGAAGTCATGAGCCAGGGCTGGGCTGGGGCTGCGGAGGACTGGAGACAGCCACCTGTCATGCTGAGAAAGGAACCTGGGAGCAGGACATGGTCACCAGAGACTGCAGGAAAATGCCCTTCAGAGCAAAACTACATCCAGTATCTGCCAGTGGCAGCCAATGGCCCAGGAGTAGGGCATTATCACCTATGGATCTGGTCGAAATGCAGATTCCAAAAAGTCCTAATACATTCAGAATAAAGATGGACACTGTATCCTTAAAACAAAAGAGACTGTAAAACAGGGCAATAAGCTAACAGTTCTTGGAGGTTTGGGGGAACATCTATGGCAGGTTTTAAAATTTAACATAAAGCCTGAACAATAAAATGGACAAATAGTGACCTGGAAAATAAAGTCCAGGAAATCTCCCAGAAAGTAAAGCCGAAAAACAAGGAGACCATTTATAGGAGAAATTAAGAGAGACAGGGAGGATAGATCCCGGAAGCCAAACAACCATCTCCAAGGGATCCAGGGAGGCGAGAGCAGGGAGAAGGGAGGGAGCCATGAAAGAACAGAAAAGTATTTCCCTCAGCTAAAGATTAGCCGAAATCCTCAGAGAGGGGCCACCAGGTGCTGAGCCAGGTTTACTGGATCCTCATATCCATATTCCTGGTGAAATATGGCACTCCAAAGATTTTTAAAACCCTAAAAGCTTTCAGAGTGAGAGAAAGAGCACAAAAATGTTATTGACAAGAGAACAAAACCAAACATCAAAGGCCAACTTGGATATTAAAAAACAACGAAGCAACACCTCCAACGCTCTGAGGGAACTCGTGGTTGAGTAAGAAGGCAAATAAAAGACAACCTTTTTTTTTTGTTTTTTTTAAAGATTTTATTGGGGAGTTGGGGGAGGGGAACAGACAAGTTGCATTTTTTGTTCTTCAGTCTAGTTGCGGAGGACGTTGCTTCACTGGCCCATGTTGGTATCGTCATTGAGCTCTTCCTGGGTGAGGCAGATTGGTCGCCGGCCTCTGGATGGCTGCTCATGGCAGCTAATGGCAGCTCACGCTGGCTGCCGGCCACTCACTGTAGCCTGTGGCAGCCCACTGCAGCAGGGGCTGCAGCCTACATCGTCGCCGGGGCTCGCACAGCCCAGCTCCAGGTGGAGCTGTTGTTAGCTGTAGAGGGCAGTGTCACTGGCCCTCATATGTGGGATCCGAACTGGGGCCGCTGGCGTCCCAAACCAGCTCTTAACCAATGTGCCACTCGGCTGGCCCCAAAAGACAACTTTTTTGACAGGTAATGACACCAAGACCACCCCTGACTTAAACACTTGCTAAAAAAAAAAAAAAAAATCAGAAACATAGTGTAGCACAACTTTTTTTCAAATTCTAAGGGGACTTCCTTTTGTCAGATCTTACATACAGCTATTCAAAAAAGCAAAGAGAAGAAAATGAAAAAATTACACCTTAGTCTTAGGCACAGGAACCTAAAAACAATTTATTATGATAAAACACAGATAAAATGTACCACTTAGTGATATCTAGTAGTTCAACCATTACCACTATCTCGCTCCAGAGCATCCTTATCACGCCAGGAGGAAGTCCTGCCCCCATTCAGGGCTCACTCCCCAGGTCCCCTCCCAAGCTCCTGGCAACCGCTGACCTCTCCGTGGATCTGTATACTCTGGGTACTTCACATACATGAACTCACGCACTGTGTGGCCTTTTGTTTCTGGGTGCTTTCAGTTAGCATGTTTTCAAGTTTTGTCCATGTATAGCATGTGTCCGTACTTCCTTGTTTTTTCAAAAAAGGATATTTAAAATGTTTATTGAGGTGATAGTCACATAATAAAAAAATTAACCAGTTCTCAAAGTGAACAATTCAGTGGCATGTAGTATATTCCCAAAGTGTGCAACCACCACTTCTATCAACTTCCAAAACATTTTCATCACCTCATTCCTTTTTGTGGCTGAATAATATTCCATTGTATGGGTATACCACATTTGGTTTATCCATTCATCTGTTATGAGACATTTTGGGTGTTTCCAACTAACTTTCTCGCTATTATGAATAATGCTGCTATGAAGTTTTGTGTACACGTTTTTGTTTGAATACCTAGTTTCAGTTCTTTTGGGTAGGTACCCAGGAGAGGAATTGCTGGGTTATATGGTAACTCTACGTTTACTTTTTTGAGGAACCTCCATACTGTTTATTTTGTTAGGTGGAAGATATACATGTTTATTCATTATATCTATATTTAATTATGGAAAGCACAGAAAAAGGAAACATAACTTTTAAAGCTCTAGAGGAAATTAAATAGATAAAATGGAATAATCTCATGGAAAAGAGATGTGGTAGGGGTAAAATATGTAAAATCAAAGTCTAAACATAAAAGCAATCACAATAAATGTGAATAATTCAATTTTCTTATTAAAAGAGACTATCAGATTAAGGTCTTTAAAATTCAACTTTCTAAGAGATACATCTAGAAGAAAATGACACAAAGTAGTTAAAAAATAGAATGGTTTCATAAAGCCAGTTCTGAAGATGAAATAGGAGTATTCCATCTTATCTCTCTGACTTAATGCAATGAGACACCCTGGACAGAGTGTATGGAACAGCTCTCTGGGATTTCTGACAAGTAAATAATAGCAAGCAGTTCGGAGAAGGAGATAGAATTTAAAGTACCATTGACCCAACAGTGAATTTCCCATTTGATTTTTCCTCTGGTATCTCCTGGCCTAGACTCACAGGCAATACAAAAGTCCAGAACTATGTACTGGGTATGGACACAAAGAGTTCTAAGGGAAGCCCTCTGTTCCTAGTTGTTATGGACTGAATATTTGTATCCTCCTCCCCCAAATTCATATGCTGAAACCTAACTCCCAGTCTGGCTATATTTGGAAATGGGGCCTCTAAGAACAGAATTAAGGTTAAGTGAGGTCATAAGGGTGGGGCCCTCCTCCAACAGGATTGATGTTCCTATAAGAAAAGACAACAGAGAGCTCATTCACACTATTTCACCATAAATGCCCAAAGGAAAGGTCACCTGAGAAACAGGCTGTCTGCAAGCTAGGAAGAGAGCTCTCACCAGAAACTGAATTTGCTAGCACCTCTCTCTCCGATTTCCAGCCTCCAGAACTGTGAGAAAACAAATTTCTGTTGTTTAAGCCACCCAGTCTGTGGTAGTTTGTTATGGCAGCCCATGCTGACTAACATGCTAGTCCAAGGAATGAAAAATAGAGCCCGTGTAGATCAGGAAAAGTGTAATGATCCCCAGGAGGTTTTTTTGTCTTTACCATTCTCTCCTGTCCCAGCCCAGACAACATCACAGCATCAATTATATGCCAACAAATTAGATGAAATGGACAATTTCCTATGAACACACAAATTACCAAAACTCACTCAAGAAGAAATAGAAAATCTCAACAGAACAGTGAGGAAAGAGATCAAATTAGTAACCAAAAACCTCCCAACAATAAAAGTCCAGGATCAGATGGAATTATGGTAAATTCCACCAAACACTTAAAGAATTAATACCAATCCTTCTCAAACTCTTCCAAAAAGCAGAAGACAAAGGAATATTTACTAGCTCATTCTATGTGGCCAGTATTACCCTGATACCAAAGCTAGATAAAGATATCACAACAGGGCTGGCTGAGTGGCTCATTGGTTAAGAGTTGGCTTGGGAGCATGAGCTCTGAGCAGCAGGGCCAGCAGTTCGGATCCCACATGGGCCAGTGACACTGTGCCCTCTACAGCTAAGATGGTGAACAACAGCTCGGCCTGGAGTTGGGCTGCTGTGAGTCCCGGGCAATGGGGTAGGCTGCAGTGGGGCTGCAATGGCCTGCCATAAACTACCATGAGTGGCTGGCAGCCAGCGTGAGGTGCCATGAGCCACCGTGAGCGGCCGTGCAATGGCTGGTGAGCAACTACCTCATCCAGGAAGAGCACAATGATGATACCAACATGGGCCAGTGAAGCGACGTCCTCCACAACTAGACTGAAGAACAAAAGGACAGCAACTTGTCTGTTCTCCTCTGATTTCCCAACGCTATTCCCTTCCCCCATTCCCCAATAAAATCTTAAAAAAAAAAAAAAAAAAAAAAAGACATCACAAGGAAAAAAGAAATCTGTACACCAATATCTGTAAAAATCCTCAACAAAATACTAGGAAACCAAATCTAGTAGCATATTAAAAGGATTATACACCATGACCAAGTGGGATTTATCCCAGCATAGCACTGCAAAGCTTTTGAAAACTGAACTGACATTGGAACTATAGTCTAATGGTGGGAAGGAAATTGTGGCCTGAATCTAACCAGGCTGATGGCCTGCTTTAACGAAACAAAGCAAAACAAAACACCAATATTCTCTGTAGGAGAAATGATGTTCAAAATGTCCAGGATATAATCAATAATTACTTGACATATGACAAGCTAGAAAAGTTTCGGCATCTTAGGAGGGAAAAAAGAATCAACAACAACACCAAGAATGATGCAAATGTTATGATGATTAGACAAGGACTTGAAAGAAATTATTACAATCATACTCTAAGAATAAATGCAACAAATGGAAAGATAGAAAGTCTGAGTGCAGAAATAGAAGATATAAAAAAAAAATGGAAATGTTAGAACTGAATATTCACAATAACCAAAATTTAAAAACTCACTGGATGTGCTTAATAGCAGAATGAAGATGACAGAGGAAAGAATTAGTGAACTTGAAGATAGATCAATAGAAATTATCCAATCTCAACAAAAGAGAATAAAAAGATTGAAAAAAATGAACAGAGCCTCAGGGACTTGAGAGATGATGCCAAAAGGTGTAATTATTTGTATCGCTGGATTCCCAGAAGGAAAGGAGAAAGACTGTAGTACAAAAACATTCTGGGGGCTGGCCAAGTGGCGCGGTGGTTAAGCGCTGGCCTGGGAAGCCAGCGGCCCCGATTTGGTCCCACATATGAAACAAAACAAAACAAAAACATTCTGAAGAAATGATGGCTGACAACTTCCCCAAACTGACAAAAGATATATGTTTACAGATATAAGTTTAATAAATTCCTAATCTAATAGAATAAACTCAAAAAATCCATACCCAGATATATCGTAATCCAATTTTGAAAACTAAACATAAAGAAAAAAAAATATCTTGAAAGTAGCCAGAGAAAAATGATGCACTACTTACAGGGAAAGAACAATTTGAATGATTAAGGATTTCTCATCAGAGAACATGGAGCACAAAAGAAGTGGCACATTTTTCAAGTGTTGAAAGAATAACTGTCAAAACCGGAGTTCTATATCCATTGAAAATACCCTTCATCAGTGAAGGCAAAATAAAGACATTCTCAAAAAGTGGCAAACTAAGAGAACACATCTCCAGCAGATCCACTATGAAAGAACTGCCAAAGGAAGTCCTTGTGACAGAGGGAAATGATATCAGAGGGAAACATGAAACTTCAAGGGCGATGGATGAGCAACAGAAATAGTAAATATCAGAAAAAATTAAAAACAGAACTATATGATCCGGAAATTCTGCTTCTAAGTATATAAATATCATAAAATAAATAAAGTATAAAGCAAGGCAAATAACAGGGATAGTACATAATGAAAAAAGGATCAATTAACCTTATGAAGATACAACAGTCCTAAATGTTCCTAACAACAGAGCCTCAAAATACATAAAGCAAAAATGATCGAACTGAAAAGAAAAATAGACAAATCCACAATTGCTGTTGAAGACGTCAATTTTTCTCTCTCAGTAATTAATAGAACAGGAATACAGAAAATCAGCAAGGATACACAAGAACTAAACACCACCACCAATCAACTGAATCTAACTGACATTTATAGAACACTTCACTCAACAAATAAGTACACTTTCTTTTCAAGTACACAGAGCATTCACCAAGATGGGCCATATCCTGAATCATAAAACAAACCTCAATACATTTAAAAGAATTGAAATTGGGCCGGCAGAGTGGCGTGTTGGTTGGGAACTCGCTTGGGACACCAGCGGCCCCAATTCGGATCCCACATGTGAGGGCTGCTGGCACTACCCTCAAAAAAATAAAATAAAATAAAAAAATAAATAAAAGAATTGAAATCATACAAAGTATGTTCTCTAACCATAACGGAATTAAGCTGGAAATTAATAACAGAACGATAACTGGAAGATCTCCAAATGTTTAGAAATTAAACAACCCTCTGCCAAACAATCCGTGGGTCAAAGGTAAAGTCTCAAGAGAAATAAGAAAATATTTTGAAGTGAATAAAAATGAAAACACAACTTGTCAAAATTTGTGAGATGAAACTAAAGTAGTATTGAGAGAGATATTTATAGCATTAAATGGTTATATGAGAAAAATATAAATAAGATATGCCAGATAAATGCTAACAAAAAGAAAGTAGGCATGGTGAAATTAATATTAAATGAATTGGAATTCAAAGCTAAAAGCATTCACTAAGAAAAAGGAGTTAATAAAAAGTTACAGGGCAACTGGTTAGCTCAGATGGTTAGAGCACAGACACATAACACCAAGATTGCCGGTTTGATTCCCACATGGTCCAAGGAGCTGCGCCCTCCACAACTAGATTGAAAGACAGCTACTTGACTTGGAGCTGATGGGTCCTGGAAAAACACACTGTTCCCCAATAAAATTCTTTAAAAAAAAAAACCTTACAATATGCCAGGCACTGTTCTAAGATACTTACATATATTAACTCATGTAATCCTTACAATAAGCATATGACTTAGGTACTATTATCTCAATTTTGTGGACGGCGAAACTGAGAACAATAAGTTAAGAGTGGTACCGTTTCCCCAAAAATAAGACCTAGCCAGAAAATAAGCAGTAGCGTGATTTTAGATGCCAAAATATGGCATTTTGGCATACTGAATATTTTAAGCTGAAGGAGTTCGTGGAAAAAACACCCTTTTCCCTGAAACAGGTCATAAAACCTTCATGTGTGGGGTGCATGCCCTCCATATCCTGGAGGAATCATGCTACGGCTTATTCTCCGGCTAGGTTTTATTTTCAGGGAAACACAGTAGAACCTGGATTTAAACCCAGAGCTTATCCTCTTAATTGCTACCACTACTGAACAAAATATATGTTAACTTTTGTTCATCTAACACCATAGCTTCAAAAAAAGAAAAACACCTCAAAAACTGTTAGAAATGCAAACAAAGTAATAAATCCAAAACCTTAATAAGTAGCTTTAGCATACCTGTTTTAATAAGTCAAGACATCAACTAAAAAAAGGATAAGTACACAGAGGGTTTAAATCACATAATTAACAAATTATATGATATGTAAATTTTGTACTCAACTAAGAATATTCCATCTTTTTATTTATTTATTTATTTATTTATTTTTAGCTGAGCCATCCTGCCACCTGTTGGCAGCTCAGCAGCAGCTCAGCTCAGGCTGGGCATCAAGCTGCTGTTGCTCAGAGCTCAGCTCACGCTCTTGAGCGAGCTCTTAACCAACTGAGCCACTCGGCCAACCCTCAGCCTTTTTAAACACACATGGAACATTCACAAAAACTGACTATTAGAACACAAAGAAAATCTCAAGGAATCCCAAAAAGCAGAACATATAGACCTATTCTCTGAAGAAAAATAATAAATTATTTTATGTGGTTAGAAATTAACCACAAACGTATAGCCAAAAATTTATCTAATTAAAAATTTTTAAACACCCCTTTATATTATTTTAAAATTCATGGATTAGAGAGGAAATTAAAACTGAAACTATAAGCTAGTTAGAAATGAATAAAAACTAGAGCAGTAGTTTTGGAATGTGTATGAAGTGGTTCTCAGAGAAAAGTGTATAGCTTTCAGTGCCTTTATTTGGAAATAAGAAAGACTTAAATAAAGGATAACACAAATAATAAAATGAAACAAAAACTACAAGTCAATTTTATTTATGAAAATAAAGGCAAAAATCCCACATTAAAATACTAGCAAAATGAATCCAGAGGTTTATAAAAAGACAAACACTATGTCCAAGAAAGGCACATCCCACAAATATAAGGATGGCAAGCATTAGGAAAACCACTACTGTCATTCACAACATTTATAGATTAAAGGAGAAAATCAGCAGGTTCTAAAAGAAAGAGCCTGTATTGCAAAAATGCAAAGTAAAAGACAAATGACAAACAGGCAAAAATATTCATAACTCACATTTCAGAAACAGGACTACTTTCCTGAATACATGCGTTCTTATCCATCAATTTTTTAAAACTAACAATTAATAGAAAAATATACAAAGTATGTGGAAAGTCAGTTCTCAGAAAAGGAAATGCAAATGGCTCTCAACAGGGGGAAAAAAGTGCTTAATCCACTCATAACTAAAGAAATGCAAATTTAAACTGCCCGGAAAGATTTTGGTTTCTAAATACCATTCTCCAATAAAAAACACCAGAGCTTCTTGAAGAATAAAACTGATTCTAGTGCTGGCATGGGGAGACTACAAAATGCACCTGAAGCATCTTACAGTGTCAGAAAATAAGGAAATTGGGGAGAAAAAAAAAAAAAAAAGATGGGGCATTTTAGGTACACAGGAGCCCATCTAATGGCCAAAGATGGAACAACAGCCAATAAAATGAAGCACAACAGTGTTTAATTATACAGTAATACCTTGGTTTGCGAGCATAATTTGTTCTGGAAACAAACTACTCGTATTGCAAGACATTGCTCGTTTACCACATTAAAATGTATTAGAAATGTTTGCTCGTCTTGCGGAACACTCGCAAACCAAGTCACTCGCAATCCAAGGTTTTACTGTAACTGAAAGAATAAAATAAACAAATAACTGGACAAGAATGGAAAATATTCCTTACACAAGAAATGTAAAAGGAACAGAGCCAGCCTCCTTCATTCCATAGCAGACATTTCCAGGTGCCATCCTTTGTGACAGGTTCTGGGCTGGGACTGGTCCCCAGAGAGCTCACAGCCTGTGATGGGATGGACAGTGGTCACGGGTATCCAGTCAGCTCAAGCAAGGACACCTACCCGGTTCTACTTGCCCTTTCCCTGGGCCCTTTCAGCCACTCTAGTCTGTCACTGTATTTTCTTTTTCTCAGTACCCTTTCAGTAAACCAAGATATAAATTTCATGAAATAAAATGAACCCATGTTAAGTGCACAGTTTGATGTGTTTTGGCAAATGTACGTCCCCATGTAACCACCACCCCAGGCAAAATAAAGAACGTTTCCAGTACCCCAGAAAGTTTCCTCCTACCCCAACCCCAGGTAACCACTGATCTGATTTGTCATCATACCTTAGTTTCACCTGTTCCAGAATTTCCTAAAAATGAAATCATAGAGTATATACCCTTTTGAGTCTGGCTTCTTTCATTCAACATAATATCTGCAAAATGTATCCATAGTGTTGCATTTATCAGTGATTTATTCCTTTGTATTGCTGAGTAGTATTCCCTTGTACGGATGTCCCACAGTTAATTTCTTCTCCTGTTGAACCACAGATGGTTTCCACTTTAAGTTATTAAAAACAACCGCTGTGAACATTTGTGTACAAGCCTTTGTATAGGCATGTGCTTTCATTTCTCTCAGGTAAATACCTACGAGTAAAATGGCTGGGTCATATGGTTGACCTCTGTTTAACTTGTAAAGAAACAGCTCCAAAGTGATGGTAACAATTGCCGCCTGGATCAACAGTGCGTGAGAGCTCCAGCTGCCACATCTTCACCAACACTTAAATAGTAGTGTCCGTCCCTTTTTATTAAGCCATCTTAATAGGTACAGTATCTCACCGTGGCTTTAATTTGCATTTCTAGAGGTCTACTGATGTTGAGGATCTTTTCATGTGCTTTCTGGAAGTTCACACATCTTTGTTGAGTTGTGTGTGCAAACCTTTGGTTCCTTTTAAAAATTGGGTTGTTTTCTTTTCTTTTTTTTTTTTGAGGGCAGTGTCACTGGCCCTCACATGTGGGACCCGAACTGGGGCCACCGGCTCCCCAAACCAGTGCTTAACCACCGCGCCACTCGGCCGGCCCTGGGTTGTTTTCTTATTACTGAGTTGTTGAATTGGGTCACCTTTTAATTATCACAGGTCAGAATCAGGTGGCCCTCCCCTCAGGAAAT
Organism: Aselliscus stoliczkanus; assembly: GCA_033961575.1. Lineage (NCBI taxonomy): Eukaryota > Metazoa > Chordata > Mammalia > Chiroptera > Hipposideridae > Aselliscus > Aselliscus stoliczkanus. The sequence continues at coordinate 39,800,712 of CM066732.1, read as the reverse complement.
TTAGGGTAAATTCCAAACATCAGGGCCTGGGCCTCCACAACCTATCTCCTTCTGCTGGCCCCTAGCTCAGTCCTTTTACCCACACAGGCTGCCTGGCTGCCCTCTGAACCTGCCAAACATCTATGACCAGCAATCATCTTATTCAGGATTCTCTGGACACATTTAGTGTTTATCCATGCCCACCTACTCCCAAATAACCTGGGGCTTCCTTGCATCTTGGGCTGCTAGCTCTGCTGTTGAATGAATAAATAAACGAGTGAATAAGTGCCTCTTACCTAGCTGGAGAGGTCAACAAAGTCTTCTCTGAGGAAGTGATGCTGTATCATGCTCACAGAAGACTAAAGAGGGATGGATCAGATAACAAAGTGGGAAAAGAGCACTCCAGACAGAGGGGTCAGCATGTGCAAAGGCCCCATGGCAGGAGCCTGGTTAGTTCAAGAAGCTGTGAGAAGGCACATGAGTGAGAGAGATAGAGAGTACAGGGCAGCAAGGGGTTATGTTTTTAGTCCCTATACCAAGACCCTGAGCAAGATGAACACCTCCCAAGGTTTCTTTGGTGAGTGGATGGAGGTGACCATGATTGAGGATATAAGCATCCCTCTGGCTGCCCAGAGAGGAAGCAGAAAGGCCTCATTCTTCAACAGTACAGGGAGGAGACAGGAGTGGTCTGGGATCTAGTGGAGGCCACGGTGGTGGTGACAAGTGGACCCAGATGAAAGAAAGCTTAGGAGGTAAAGATGTGCGGGCTTGATGGATTGATGGTGAGGGTGAGACAAAACAGGGCAACCCCCGGGGTGCTCTGGCTCTTGGGGTGGAAGGATGGATGGCAGCGCCCCTTGTAGAGGCCCAGGCGCAGCGAGAATGTCATGGACTGGGTCTTGGTCACACTGAGCTCCAGATGCCCAGGGGGTGGCGAGGGTGTGTGTTGGGGCTGTGTGTGTATGAAGAGTCCTCGGGGATGAATGGGGTGGGATGGCAGAATCCAGGCCTGGGGCAGTCCACAGAGATGCCTGCTGGGCTGGCCAAAGATGGGAAAGAGGAGGGGTATCCAGGGGAAAGAGAGAGAGAGAGAGAGGAAGTGGGGTGGGGAGCTGACAGCGAGTCAAACGCACAGGAGGACTAGGGGAGCGTCTTGCTGTTCGCATGCCTAGGGTCCTGGGTCCCAGACCTGCTCACACCCAGACGCATGAAGCCAGCACTGGGGGGGCGGGGAGTGTAGAGAACACTTCTGGGCAAGGAGAGATGGGTGGGCGCTGCGACGGGGTGGCAAAAAAGATCTCCAGACGCCAGGGCAGCGCGGAGAGGTCTGAGGCCCCAGGCCAGGGCCGCGGCGGGTGCAGAGCGACGCCGGCCCGAGCAGCCCGGACAGCAGGGGTCGGAAGGGGGCAGGGGGAGGACGGAGGGCGGAAGAGGGGAAGAAGGGAAGGGCCGGAGGAGGGGGCCCCGGCGGGGCGGGGCGGGGGCGGGGCGGCGCGGGGATGCGCCCCAGCGCCGCGCTCGCCGGCCGGGTCTCTCCTTCCGCACAGTCTGGGTTTCCGCTTCCCTCCCGGGTGCCCCGCGGGGAGAGGGAGCGAGGCCGAGCCTGGTGCGCGCCGCGGCCGCCATGTGGCCCCCGGACCCGGACCCCGAGCCGGACCCCGACCCCGCCGGCCGCTCGCCGCCCGGCGCGCCGGTCCCGGGGCTCCGCGCCCTGCTGCCCGCGCGCGCCTTCCTCTGCTCGCTCAAAGGCCGCCTCCTGCTGGCGGAGTCGGTGAGTGCGGCCCCCGCCCCGCGCGAGGCGGACGCGGCCTCCCGGAGCCCTGCCAAGTTGGGCGAACTTCTTGCCCACGTTTCGGACAGACGCGCTCAAGTGCGGCGCGTGGGGTTAGCGGCGGGGCGGGGGCCCCGAACCCGGCCTTCCCGAGCGTTTTACCCGCGAGTGCATCGCTGGGGGACCCGTCGGGGAGACTGGGGCGAGGCCCTGCGACGCGGAGCCTCGGCCACCCGCAGCGCGGCCCGGCGCTGTGTGACCCCGAGCGCCCTCTCTGGGCCCCTTAACGACCCCTGGGGTCGGGGCGCAGGGAGGGCCGGCCGGGCGGGCCTCGAGCTGCGAGGTGCAGACTGGAGTGTGGTGCAGCTAGCCCAGAGGGGGACCCCCCCCGGGATTGGGTGAGGCCGGGGCAGTACTGTGGGGGGCGCGCGGGAAGAGGGGCGGGGGCAGGATCCCAGCGGGGTGACTTCATCCACCTCCTCCCCTCTGGCGCTGGGATCCAGCCGCCCCGCCCCCGCGAGCTTCTTCCTCCTCCCCACATCCCCCACCCCGGCCCATCAAGCCTTTGTCCTCGGGACACTGAGAACTCGGCATTGCCCGCGTGTAGCGTGGGGGTTGGTGTTGGGTCTCCATCGAGAAGCCGGGAGGAAGAGGCCAGACAAAGGGGAGGCGGGTTGGGGGAGGCACTGACTACTTAGATCCCCAGCAACTTGACAGCCCCTGTCTTTATTCCCACTTTGCTGATCAGAAAGCTGAGGCCCCAGCATCAAGAAGATTTGACAGGCGGGTCAGATGAGGGCCAGGAGACAGCAAAGACAGAGGGGGATGGAGGTCAGAGAAAGGAGGATTCTGCCCCGACCTCTCCTTTGTTCTGCAGAGCAGGTGCTAGGAGGCAGTCCTATCACCTCTTATGTGCCTAGGGTCAGCCCAACTCCCAGCACCTGCCCAACTCCCAAGTAAGGCACCGGCCCGGGACCCACAGCGCTCACTCCAAGGGGTTGCCTCCTGGTTGGCCACCCCAGAGATTGGTGGGAGCTTTTGGGGAGAAGCTTTGAATCAATCCACCATCCACGGAGGAGACCCCAACCCCACCCCAGTCAGGCCTAGAGGTCAAGGCATGGAGGAGGCCTGGGACAAAGCTGGGTTTCAGGAATCTTGGTCTAGGAGGATGGGGAGGAAGGAAGAGTGAGCAGTGGGCAAGGTCACTCCCACCTCTCTGGTCATCTGTCTGCCCCCACGCCCAAGCAAGTGGGGAGGCTGATGTGGACAGAAAGGGGAAAGAAGTGGCTGCCAGGAATCGGGGAATGAGGAAATAGGGATCTTCAGAGTCAGGCTTTGGGGGATGAGGTTCAGGAAGGGAGGGACACAAGCACAGCCCACCACAGAGGAAGTAAAGCAGGAGCAGTGGACAGGCCAGGTCAGGGTCCCATGACAGCCTGTCAGCCACCTCTGTGCCTTAGTTCCCCATCTATTCAAGTTAGGCTCAGCTACCCCCATGGCCATGTTCAGGACAGATGTGGGTGCCCTGGGGACTCCCGGGGATCTCTGCAGCTCATTTGACTGAAGCCGCCGCAGTGCTTCCTGTGGGGCATCTGGGCATCCCTACAGGGCCCCCTGGGCCCAGTCCCTGGGCCCCATTCCAAGCTACTCAGCCATGGACGTGTTCAAACCCAGCACAGTGACAGAAGCAAGGGCAGATAAAAGCCAGTACCCACTGGGCAGGGTTGCTTAAGAACTCCATCTGCAAGGTCATCCAAGTCTGGGTTCAAATTCTGGTTTCCTCTTTTTAGCTGCATAACACTGAGCAATCACATCATCTCTCTGAACCTCAGTCTTCTCATCTGTAAAGTGGGCTGTGAGCAGCACCTGGCACATGGGTGTTTGTTAGGCTCCCAGGAGATTGCACAAGCCCTAGCAGGCACTGACCCAGTGAAGAGCCCCATCACCTTGGCCTGCCCTGCAGCACACACACACTCTGAGGCACTAACTGGGGGCCTCTGGCATCCACCAGCACATTTCCACCCACTGTATGCGGGCAGGGCTGCAGAAAACATTTTGATTCTTATAGTTCCTGAGTGCAGCTCACCCAAAGACCAGCAGGGCCTGAGGTGTCAGTATCAACACCCCTTTCCTGGATGTTTATGTCTTCTTATGAAAATTTGCAGATATACGGGCCGGCCGAGTGGCTCGGCGGTTAAGCGCTGGCTTCGGAAGCCAGCGGCCCCGGTTCGGTCCCACATGTGAGGGCCAGTGACAGTGCCCTCAAAAAAAAAAAAAAAAAAAGAAGGAAAGAAAATTTGCAGATATAATAAAAAGCCAAACTAATGTTGTTCACGCCCATATACCCACCACCTAGATTGTACAGTTAACACATTGCTATGTTTACATTAAAACATATCCATCCATCAATCCATTTTATTTTTTGATACATTTAGAATAAATTGCAGACATCAGTACATTTCAACTCTACTGCATGCATATCCTTAACTAATGTTTCAGATTTATTTATTGTTTTTCAGGTAAAATTTACATTCAGTGAAAAGCACAAATCTTGTGTGTTGGGAGTGATTTTTGGACTCTGGTTTCTGCCTAGTGGGCTGCCCTTGAGACTGCTTAGGTTTGATTAGCCCCTATTGGGCACCATCTGAGTTGGGTGGATTCTGCCATAGAGCCTGCTGGAGCCCCAGAGGGTGGCTTCCTGGGGGGCTGGACACATGTCTGGGGCTTCCTGATTGGGTCCCGGCAGGGAGCTGGCATGGGGTCAGGACCCAGGGCCAGGCCCAGAAGCACTGGACTGAGCACCAGGTATGGGCATGGGCCCCATGACCAGGTTCTAATCCTGGCAGCTGCACAAATGAGGGTAGATCGCTTCCGCCATGGGAGCCTCCTCTATTCCTGACTGCAGGGCGGCTCAGAGGGGCCCTGTGCAAGCGCCAAGCCTCTGACTTCTCCCTCTCCCCATCCCCCAGGGTCTCTCCTTCATCACCTTTGTCTGCTATGTGGCGTCCTCAGCATCTGCCTTCCTCACAGCACCCCTGCTGGAGTTCCTGCTGGCCCTCTTCTTCCTCTTTGCTGATGCCATGCAGCTGAATGACAAGTGGCAGGGATTGTGCTGGCCCATGATGGTGAGGGCTGGGGCCCTAGGAGGAAGGGGTTGGCTGGTCATCAGAGAGATTGTGCCCTTTGGCCCTCGCCCTTTCCTCAGTGCGCTAGTTGGTTGGATCTAGGCGGTAGACCTGGCTTCAGATGATCCGGGACCCACCACCCAGCAGCCACGTGACCCAGATCAGGTCGCACACCTCTGGGCCTCCAGTGTCTTTCGAGGCGGGGAACCCCAGGCGGCATCCTCGCCCCTGGCCAGCAGGTGGCGCTGGTGCTCCCAGCTGGGCCTGCGGGAATGAGCCTCAGCCGCAAGAATTCAAGCCATTTCCACTTGGGCAGGGCAGGTTAACTGAGGACTTGCAAGGGTTTATCCAGACCCCCGCCCTCAGGCAACTCGTTTATCACCTGGGAGGGCCCACAGCCCCACCTCGGACTTCTTGCTGTTTGAGATGGGTCAGAGAGAAGGGACAGCAAAGTCTGCATTTGAACCCTGCTCTCTTGACTTCATACCCAGCATTCTTCCTCATGGGCTGCACCCTCTGAGTCCCCATTTTAGGGACCGGTAGGCAGAAACCATAATACATAAATGGATCTGCCACAGGTAGGTGGCAAAACGCTGCCCAGAGCCAGATCTCCCCATTAGAGAAGCAGAAGGGAGCAGGTGACAAAGTTTCCAACTTCTCCCTCCCCGCCAAATGAGGCAGTCTGCATCCAGGCCAAGCCAGTGGTGAGCTGCAGCCTGTTCCATACCCTGATGTCCACTGGGCAGAGGGCAGGTGCCCTGCTGGACCAAGGGCAGCCAACAGGGGGCACCTGAGCAGGGGCAGGAATGGAGCTGGGAGAAGGGCAGGGTGGTTGCACCATGGGTGCTGGACCTGGAGGACAGGCATGTGCCCAGGCTGTCAGGCCCATACTCCTCTGGGAACAGTAGGATTCCAGCCATTTCGGCCACCTAGGGCCCTTCTGGGTCCCTCGCCCCTGCCTTGGCTCCCAGCTGCCCTCCCCCCTGCTGTGCACCCCTCCAGGGAACTCAGGGCAGCGTGGCCATGCCCCTCTCTCCCCAGGACTTCCTACGCTGTGTCACAGCGGCCCTCATCTACTTTGCCATATCCATCACAGCTGTCGCCAAATACTCAGACGGGGCTTCCAAAGCAGCCGGGGTGAGTAGCTGCCCTACCCCAGGGAGACGGGGGCCCAAGTTCACCCCACTCCTCCTAAAGCCCCAGCTGCTCCACAGGTCACCAGCTTAGCATCTGGGGCATGTTCTGTCTCTGCTCAGGCCCCTTGGGCTTTCCCGTGGATCTCAGCAATTCCAAAGTCCTCTTATTACAGACCTACTCTGCCCCAAGCTTTCAAAGGGTGTTTCCTCACCAAGTTAACAGCTCGTTTTCCATTTGGCATTAATGGGAGGGGCCTGTGCCTGCCAATCCAGGCGGCTTATCTGAGCAGATAAAAACAGGTGGTGAGGCTGAGGCAGCAGCTTCTCAAGCTCCTGGACCAGGGACTCCCAGCTCCTGATGACGCGTCCCATCCACCCTGTCCCCTGTATCCTTCAGGTATTTGGCTTCTTTGCCACCATCGTGTTTGCAATTGACTTCTACCTGATCTTTAACGACGTGGCCAAATTCCTCAAACAAGGGGACTCCGCAGACGAGACCACAGCCAACAAGGAGGAAGGTGGGTGGCCACCCTGCGAGTTTCTACCCAGGAACCTGGCTGATCACCCACGATGGATGGGGCAGGGGCCTTGCTCTCCCTTGGTGACACTTGGCTGTTTTGAGGCTGGAGTAGGAGCATTTTTCTCTCTCTCCATGGGCAGGTGTTTTCACAGCCTGGTTCTTATATCCCTTCACGTGGCACTAATCATAAAGCTGGGCCCTTGGAGAAGCACCAGGCTCCCCAGGGCCTCAGCCTTTCCAGGAAGCACAAGCTGAGGGCATGCCTGGCACCTCCTCCTCAGTGAAACCCTCCCTGATGAGCCCCCAGGGCAGCCAGTCACTCTGCTTCCGCTCTTGGGCACTGTCCACTGGGCTGCAGAGTGGCCACCTGCCCCCAGCCAGGCCCCCTTGCAGTCTCGCCTGCCCATGGCTTAAAGGCCAGAGAACCGAGCTCTTATCCTTAGCACCACAGCGCTCAGTCAACAACGGGCAAGCTCAGGCTTGTTCTGTTTTTTATCTCCAAGGAAAGCACAACAGACATTCTGGCCCATCCAGCCATGCTTCAGCTCAAAATGGCTGTTGTGCCATTATCTGATTTTTTTTTTTTTTTTAAGTTGCAAGTTGGATAGCTGGTGTTTGCATCTGTAACAACATAGCCATACCATATTTCTGATCACAGTGTAAAATACGGATTGGGGCGAGGGGGGTTGAAACTATAAAATGGCCAAAAAGAGGCTTCCTGATTTTCCAGGATATTTGAGTTTCTTGCAAGACAGTATCTGTCTCCACATTGTCCTGCTCAGTTGCGGGGTAGGGTTGGGGAGCAGATGTACAGCCCCAGATGAGAACAGCTCGAGACTTAGGGAGGGCCTGGAGCCCCAGAGGAAAGGGCATCTGGGCTCCCATCTCCAGTTGACTGCACCCTGGAGGTGAGAGCAGCTGCCTGTGGAGGGTCCCAGGTCCTCACACCAAGCAGACCCCACCATCAGCGTGGTCAGATCAGGAGGGGCCTAAGCTCAAGGCTGCAGCCAACAGCCTGCCTCTCTGGAGACTGCTCCCAGGCACCACTGGCCAGGAAACTCCTGCCAAGCCTCCTGTTTGCTTTCCTTTCAGAAGAGAATTCCGACTCCGACTCCGACTGAAGGCCTGCCCTGCCCTGGCAACCCGAGCCACGAGTGCCTTCACTCCTGCACTTCTGACCCACTGGCCAGAGCGTGGCCAGGGGACTGGGTGTTGGGAGGGAGGCTGCGACTTCTCAAGCAGCAGCGGGAGTTGCTGATAGCGCAGGCCTCCTCACAGCACCAAGGTTATGTTCCTGGGCCCAGCACACAAGATGACGCCCCTTGGCTTAGCCTATCTAACCACTGCACAGGAGGGCATTGTGAATATTCCGCCACTCCACATTTCTGTCCCACAGACCATAAGCCCTTTAACCTCTTTGCCAAAAATAAGCACAAAGGACAAAGCAGATAGAGCCTTGCTACCCCCATCACAGGAAGCATCTCATGCGGGGAGCGGGTGGTGGGCGGGGTGGGGGACAAGACAGAACAATGGACAAGTGAGACAAAAACCATCGTGGGGCCAACCCCAGGCCCCAGTGGCTTTTGTCTGCATTGGTGCCCCTGCCAGACACTTTTGTCAAGAATGATCCTTCCAAGATTCTTTGGTTCAAGGAACACCAGTTCCCTCTTCATTCTTGAAGCAGGGAGAAAACTGACCTTTGCCCTATCATCGAGGAAAAGAGTGGATTTCGGTGCCCACAGCTGACACCTCACACCCCTGGAGACCATGTCTTCTCCAGGTGACATGACTGTTACCAGGTCCAAAAGGTTAGGGTACCAAACGATGAAATAGCAGTGACAGCGTCCTGGGTGGCTGGGCAGGCCCAGCCAAACCCTCTCTTTCCCTGGGGGCCCACCAGCTCTCGGGCACTCGACAGTGCTTCCAGACACCAGAGCAGGTCTTCTGAGCACCTCATGAGAGGTGAACCGTGCTTTCTGTGTCCCCTAAGGGCCTAATGCTGTGTGTATATATCTTCCAAAGGATTTTTGTAACTATATAATTTTTTTACATAAAAGCTGCTTCTTAAATAGCATTTCCTGTGACCCAAGAGGCCTCATGAATGAGCCAGAGTTTGGACCTGCGTTTTTGAGCATTTGTATAACTTTTGTTCTCTTGCATGTGAATCTTCTACCCTAGAAAACAACCATAATGGATTAAACCAGACTGACCACCTGCTTGGAGTGCGTGTGTTTGAAAACCACCTTACACCACCCAGAGCGATGCTGCTGGGTATCATGCTTCAGCACACGCTGCTTACACACACGATACATGGTGTGAATCCTGACAGCCCCAGGCTTCTGGAATAATACATGCGCACTTGCTCCATGCCAGGCACCCCACTAAGCGTCTCACGCATATACTTAATTGCTTGTCACATAATCCTATTTTGCAGTCCAGGAAACTGACAGAACGTTCGGTAACTTTCCCAGGTCGCCACAGCTCCTTTGAGGAGGCCCAGGGCCCTCTCACATGTCAGGATGACATCCCACAGTACCTCAAGCAGCCAGACTCTGGAGCTGTTGTTGTTGCAAACTGGTTGCACATGGGACCTCAGACATGGAACCTGGGAGGGGCTTGCGTCAGGGTTTTGTTTTGGCTCAGCCAATGGGAAGAAGCGAGGCATTCAGCTTCAACTGTCACACACACATTCTGAAAATATCTATGCAAGTTGAATGTGCAGAAGATGAGGGGCACATGCTGGGCGTTTCTGCTCCACCTTAGCCCAGCAAAGCCAGCCAAGCTGCCTGTCAACACCTTACCACAGAGGCCTTGTCCCATGGGTGGTGGCTGTGTTCAACCTCCATGCAACAGGCCTGTTTCAGGAACTGGGGTCCACAGCTTTCTCAGGTGGAAGGGAAGTCGGAACGGAGAAAGACAATACCATTTTTACATATCCATTTATTAAACAAGAACTCCTTCATGACAATTTAATACAATAGTAGCGATTAGTGTTGAGAAAATTATTTCCCTCTACATACAAAAATACAGATTTGAACACATGAAAACAATCAGGACAAGTACCATGAAAATTGGTCCTTTAAAATTGAGAGCAATGTGAGGCTTTGTCCGCCGTCAGGGACAAACCCACAAAAGCAAAGGCTTTGGGGCCCCAAAATCACTCCCAATGGACAGTCGAGCCTGAGAGCCAGCAGAGCCGGGAATGCCCAACCCAGGGCACCTATGTCGGTTTGAGAAGCTTGGGTGGGAGCTCTGACCAGCAAACAACATAAACCAAAGTTTACCAAATGGGCATCACCTCAGAACACTCCACAGCTATATCTAAACTGTTAAAGGAAACAGATTTCTACGAAAAAGTGTAATGGTTATTAAATTAACATTATCCTTAAAAGTACCACCGGACCAAGTACCAATCAGTAAATCATTAGACTTATTAGCCACCTGACTTAACTTCCTTTGTTAGAAACTAATTACATATTCTGACCCTTCAAAAAAGCTACAATTTCATGTTTTCATAAATCCATTCCTTCATTTTGCAATGGCTCAGCTAGTTTTCTCAAGATTGTTCTTGACCAGACAGAACTCATGTCCTGCAGGGGTAGGAGACCAAAAGGAGCAAACTAGAGTATTCTCTGTCTTGATTTCAGCAAGCTCCTCATAGCAGGCCGTCTATTTTGTTCAGGTTGAAAACCAGAAAGGGCCACTGAGCTTACCCAGGGCATCCACAACCAATGTGAGATCCGAGTGGAACCGGAGAGCAAGTGGAAGGTGAGCCAGGACCAGTGGAACTCCCCCAGCCCCGGGACACAGGCAGCAGAGCTGGAGGAGTGGCCGGAGCATATCCTGGGAGACAGCAGACCCGGGAACACCCTCAGGGTCACTAGCCCGCGACAACAGGCCTTTTCACTGTGTTAGACCCAGAGAAGGGCAGTTAGAGCACCAAGGATGTTCTGTTCTTTTTTTTTTTTCTTCTTTTTTTTATGGAACCACTTTCCTCTTACTGTCTAAAGTGAGTAGTGGCTCTCCAAGCTGAACAAGTGGTTAAAAAATGCCAAATGCAGTTATATTGATTAAGAACTATTTCACAGAAATATACTCTTACTCTCAGACTGTTTAAGTGAAACAAGGTGTTGGGGAAGAAAGCAGCAGAGAGGAGATAGGAATAACCAGGGGTGGGTTTTGTTTTTTAAAATACATAGGAAGTTTAAAGGGAAAATGGCCAACCTCAAAACCAGCATTGCTAAAAGGACACATACTAAAAGGACACAATCTAAAATCATGCTACAAAAATAGTGTTATCTCGTTTAACTAAATGTACATCTTTTTTCAATTCCATGATTGACAAGAGTGTTTACGTGACTAACACACAGAAGGCACCAAAGGTGAAGTGGTTATTATTTGTCTTACAATATACAAAGACAGAATTACCTACTTTCGGGGAAAATAGTCATATGTGTAATAAATAGTTTAGTGTTCTTGCCATGGGTTCCTGAACCCCTACAAATTTCAACATATACAAATAGCTTCAATCTTAGCATTCTCTTAAGAGGGAACCACATCAAAATCAAGTTAACGCACTGGTTTTATCTATATATGTCATTTCATTATGAGGCAGCATTTGAAAACATATTTTTAAATTGTTACAGAGTGAAAGAGTTGGAAGCAGGTGGCCCCTCTGCGGGCCTGGGCCAGCTTGGGGGGCTGTCCAGGCATCCTGCCCTCACCTTCCCCCAGCCCTTGGACCAGCCAGCTCTCCCTTCAAGCCCCAAATGTTTGCCTTCCTCACGACTGCAGAGTGGAACAGAGTCTTGAAACCCGCAAATCAATTCTGGAAAAGGCAGGAAAGCAAAATGACCCTTGGAGAGAAGCAGCCATCAGTCACACCTGGCCCGCCTGGCAGGGGCACCAGCTCTCCCCACTGTCCTCATTTCCTGACCTTCCCTTCAGGTGGCTTGCCTGATAAAAGGAGATGCTTTCGGGCCGGCCGAGTGGCGCCGCGGTTAAGTGCTGGCTTGGGACGCCAGCGGCCCCGGTTCGGGTCCCACTTATGAGGGCCAGTGACACTGCCCTCAAAAAAAAAAATAATAATAATAATAATAATAAAAGGAGATGCTTTCTATTGGATTCCAGCAGGGTCTTCCAAAGAGGACTCAGATTTGATTGTTTCAGATTATTGCTGAATCCCATAAAAACCATTATCAGAATCAATTGTGTCACACCTTCTCTCCTCTGCAGCACAATTATGAGAAGAAACTCGGGGCCTCGTCCTTATCCCATCAACAAAGCTGATTAAGGTCATTTGAGACAAGTTTCTCCTCAATGAGAACCACAGAAGTTGTGATAGCTCATTAGAGTCCAGGCTACTAACCCCTTAATGAAGGCTCTCCACCTTTGTGTGTAATGCATCCTAAACCATGCCAGGGTATCTAGATGGCAAGTCGCCTGAATTAAAGTCTTGGCATTAAAAATGTGCACAACAAACTAACCCTAAGGAAAAGATACACTAATCAAGGACCCATAATCTAAACTTTATTCTAGGCAATTCTAGATCTAACAGATATTGAAGGTATTTTATTTCAGAATGTTTCGAAATAAATGTAAAGTGTCAAATATTTCAAATGGCCTTCTCAATCAGGCAGCTCTGATGATTTCAACGATACCTGCTGAGAAGAGAAGAAACATACGCTTTTGTAAAGAGCAGGGAAGTTTACAAAGCTGAAGGCAGGTGGTGTTAGGTCTGTGTCCTCTCTAAGGTGGCACCCAAACCAGAATCTCTGTCACCTGTCCAGACTCAGGAGTTCCCAAACTCAACACCAAGAGCCCTCCCTACCCATGCCCCCAGCACCAAGGCACACTGGTCCCAACATTCAGCTCTTGTTCTCAAGCCAATTCCAGAACACAAGACTTCATCCAAGACAAGAGGACAGCAAGGTAGTTAACCAAGTACATTTTTTCAAGACTGCCGGAACCACTGGCCAAGTCTAGTGTTATCCAAGTCCCAGGGCAGATGGAGTCTGGGATACAGGGCCTCCTCCTCTCACCTCCCAGCCGTACCGGCCTGTCACCTCACTGGTCCTAAAAGTGGGTGTTGATAAACAGGTAAGACCCAGGGAAAAGAGAACCCCTGGGTTCTGCAAACTTCACTAGGAGCTCAGAAAGTGCCTGGGGACCTCACAGCGAACGGAAGCAGGACGCGACTTTTAATTTCGCCCAAGAGACTCACCCTAGAAAGTGTTTTTGCCTTTTGGTACCTGTTTAATGTCATGATTTTCCTGTACACAAGATATGGAAAAAATGGCAACCAGGCAGAGGCACAATGACCTCATGGTTGTTTTGTTTTGGACGGCATGGCACAGTGGGAACCACTTAAACATCACGGCCTTCCAGAATCAATAACTGGCCACACGTTGTCTCCATATTCTACTGATGTGTTAGGACAGGTTCTAAGAACAAGCAAATCTTGCACCGCCAGAGATTAGAACTTGGTCCACCTCTTAAACACATGGAGAGGTGAGGGGTTTCTTTCCAAACAGCACATGAGTGTCTACAAGGAAGGGTGAGGTTGGGCCACACACAGGACATGACACACGGGGGATCATTCAAGGCTCATTCCTCGCAAGCATTCACATACATGTGCAGACGAAACAGTTAAGTGCTTCATCTCCTCAGAGACCACCTATGGCTTAAACCAAGTCTGAATGACTCATGAAGAAAGCTTCAAAGAAAGGTAGGTGAAGCTGCAAACTTTAAGAGTAGGAATGTTTTCAACTGAGTCACAAAGCTCTCGCCAGAAGCATCCAAAACAGGGTGGAGGTCAGATACGCTTCATGCCTACCTGCGGGCACAAGCCATCCTGTCAGGGGGCAGTAATGGTGCCCAACGGGCTGGAGATGTCGTCCACCTCCCAGAGCCAAGCCCTCAGCCAGGCCGGGTCCTCGCTGGCTACCCTGTGTCCAGGCGGGGCTCTGCCCATACTGGCCCACAAGTTGCCAAGGAAGACATGGGTCCTGGGACTGGCTGGCTACTGCTTTCTTGCCTTTTTGTAGGCCATCTCTTTTGGATGACTATAGCTGCACAGAGTAAAAATCTACAATAAAATACATTACTTTAAATCAAACTTCTCTTATGAGATTTTAATCTGTAACTGCCTCAGTCCTTCCCCAGCTTTATATGGGGCCAACGAGTGCCTTTAGGCTTTCATGATTGTGATCTCTCTATATGAAAGGGAGAAGGTATTTCCCTCCACGCCTTCAAGCAGTGTGAAGGGAGGATAAAGGAGAATCAGAAAAAATATACCACATTGACCAAATCAGTGCCAAGATAAACTTTCTTTGAAGACGTCAGTGTTTGCATCCATCTAAAACCACCAAATGCTTGAGGGTTTCAGCCCATACAGTCTCCAAGAACAAATTCAAATGCACACAGCAACTGAAATTCTCTTTGAGTTTGGCACAAATGATGAAAGCCATTATCGTCCCACCAGAAAATTGAGAAACGCTAAGATTGCCTCAGCCTGAAAATGCCCCAAACCAACTGACATTGGTCCATAATGGAACTATTAAATGCAAAATACGCTTCCTTCGATTTGCAAAAATAGTCCTTTGAAAGCCCCCTAATCTAGATTGTCTTGTTCATACACAGAGGCAACAAAAGAAAAACACAGGTGTCTTTATAGTCACCTAAACACCCATATTCTCTTCATAACTCCTGCCACCAAGCTGCCATTGATGCCGACATATAGGGCTGTGCATCACACCACTTAGAGAGCCTACCTGACCACTTCCGGCTGTGGTGGGAGCTAATTAAATAGAAAGAAACATATTTACAATACCCATGGGAGAGCCTCATGGCACAAAGGATATTAAATAGTTACAGAGACATAAATAATTCCAAAGATTCTAACTCTTTAAGATGCACGTGGACTCTTAAGTTGCTCCATGGCAAAAGGTGGCATCACTCTTTGTCATATATCAGCATTTACAATTTCAATAGGCTTCAGAACTCTTTCTCGCCGCTGACTACACGTTCTCAGGAGGCCAATAGCTCCTTTTCACCAGATGATAAACTGGTTTTATTAAAGTGACTTGGGAAAACTTGGGCAGCAATCCTGCCTGAATGGTATCCTTTTCTTCAGTCTCACTTCAAAGGCAGCTTTTTATTGAGGCCAAGTAACATGATTCCCAGCAGGAGATTTCTGATAAAGTTCAGGGTGGTCCTTCCAAGTGGGCCCCATTTGATGCAAGGCTGAGTCTTTGTGACCCTGTTTTTAAATGGAACTCGCAGAGGGAGATAAGTCCAATTCTGACTATGCATCTACACTCAACTAATGCAAACTAATGCAAAATAAATATATGAAATGAACAGATAAAATCCAGATGTCAGAATCTCCTCAAAAATCACTACATATAATAGATTCAAAGTTGGTGAAGCACGATTTGTACTGCCTCATGACAGACCTGGAAAGAAGGCTCGTTCAGACCTGCTGGGCAGCACGCCCAGCCGTGACCAGGCCTGGCTGCCCTCTTGGGGAGCAGAGGGAGGTGAATTATCACCAGACCAACTGGGTCTGCACCAGCAGCCATGGCCCCTGAAGCAGACAAGGGGCATAGACACGAGCCTGGGCCACTGCTCCAGAAAGGAACTGCAACAGAGCTCAGATTGTACCGGATGTTCAGTTGAGGGAGCTAATCCCTATCCCCAATCCTTCAGAGACTGCACAGTACCACTTTCTATCGAGGCCCCAGCCTAGCAGTGTTACCTGCTCAATCCCCCAACGCTGTTCTTTTATGAAGAATGCAATGCCATGCTTGCACAGATGGATAGTTTCTCACACATGCTCTCCTCCCACTCATCCCCAAAGACATATTCATATTCATATTCTCTCTCTCTCTTATCACACAGCACACTGCTAAAGTTGTGATCACTCACTAGAACCAGATCCTGGTGATTTTCCACATTACTGAAAAATCTTCCCACCTGCCCACCAGCAATAAGTGTTTTTTCCTTGATGAGGTCTAGTCAGAAAATATTACAGCTAGAGTGAGGTTTGTAAACATTAAAAACAGTTCAAAGAGTGAAAACCTGACCAGTTAAAACAATTTTTCCATAAAAGATAATTAGTCTCCAACAGGAAAACAAAACAAAAAAAATTACAGCATCTTAGGGGCTCGTTGAACTCATTCGCCACAATAATCTTCACTTTATCAAGAATCAGTTCAAAACCTGACATAGCTAGAATTTTTCCCAACACTTCCAAGATCGATGGTCATAGTTTTGACCCTGAGGCACAAAAAGCTACAATTCGTGCCTTCTGAAATATCAGTGTCGTGGTGCAAATTCAAGTATTTTCAAACCCTAGACAAGTCTACTCAGAATCACTTTAGAACTCTTCTCAGGCATTTGAAAATTAACACACATCTCTAAAACAGAGGTGTGTCCCCACCTGTGGTCCACACGACAGCAAATGGGCAAGTGTTCTGGCTGGTGGAATGGATCGTATGTATTTCTTTCCTGGCTTTTACCTGAGAAGGTAAAATTACAGAAAATCTGCAATTCAGCCTCAGCATATTAAGGGTGGATAGAAAAGTGGAAAACAAGATGGTCCCCATATTCCTGGAGGAGAATCTGGGATTCAGGGAGGTGATTCATTTGAGGAAGAATCGAGTGATTTCTCAGCAGGGTGGAAAATGAAAGGTGGCCTTCCCGCATATCAGCAGTCCTGTGGAGCTGTTCCAGGAGGACGCCAGCTTTTCACATCCCCATCAAGTCCAGACCCAGCAAAGAGCTCTACCAGCACACCCATCGATCGCCAAGACCCTCAGTGCCACACATGGCTTTCCGGGCCTGCGCGGGCTGCCTGGGTGCCCCGAGCATGGAAGACGAGCAGTAGGGAGGATCCCAGCAGCGACACTAAATGCTGACCAGGAGCACACAATGGGCTGACTGACTGTTCCCACCCTGACCTTCATTTCTTGATTTTTTTTTTCCCCCTTCTAGCAGCCCCATTTAATCCAAAGTCTTGACTTGTCACAAATACATATGACAGGGTGGCTCTGTGTCAGATGGGAAGCCTGTGTTCAGGAACAGTGGAGATCTAAAGTGGACATGGCAGTCAGAGACCAGCTGCTCCCATGGCCACCAAACGCTGGAGCATCGATAGGCATCTCCGGCCCACCTCTGTCTGAACAGCTGGGTATGGGGGCTACCAGCCTCACACACCTGCCAACAAGGCCACTCTGAAAACCCTTTCCCAAAATGAACTTTTACCAAAGAGGACAAAATTCAACTTAATCACATGAAAATCTGAGGTGACAAGGGAAAGAAAACTTGATTGGAAGGATGGGCACGAGGACGAGAGGGAGGAAGACTCTGTCAGGTCCTCATGTGTCCAGACGCTGGATCTCAGGGCGACCGTCCATGTCTCTGGACTCTGTGCGGGCTCGGATGTAGTCATTGGCACTCTGCTGCGGGATGCTGACTCTCCATTTCTGCACTGCCAGGAATGTGTTCACCGCATACACCGCAGTTGCCAGGAAGCCAAATATCTACAAGAAGCAGGCACAGTTAATCCTCAGGCATCTCAGCAGTCTGGGGGGTGTCTGGGCAGGATGGGACCCTGAGCGGCTTACAGTTGGCCCCCTGAGGCCGAACCGCATGGAATGTTTGGCTGTCAGACCATGGCCAAGTCTGTAGTCATGTGAACCACGTAAGTCCTGCTTGACCGGAAGACTGCCTAAGGTTTCTTTCAAAGTATTTTGGATTTATTTTTTTAAAAATCACAAACATGCTTCTTTTATAGTACCTTCATGGTTACTGGTCCCAGATGAGAAAATACATGTAGACAAATACCATGTAAACAGAAAATCAGGGTTTCATGTGTGAGCCAAACTCAAGTCATAGGCCTGACATTCCAAATCACAGCCCCCAAATCCCACCTGCAGTCCACTGTCTCTCACCTGGACAGCTCCAAGTGGGCAGCTCCAGGGTGAGAGGCAGCAGAGTTTGATTTATTTAATGACTGATGACTGAGTGACACCTGGGAGAGCAACTAGTTTAATATTTTTTATAAACCTTTTAATCCCTCCCCATTACAAAAGTGCTACATACTCTTTGTAAATACAGAAATGTAGAGCACAGAAAGTGAGTCTTACATCATCTGGTTCCCACCCCACCCCCCCATGGCATTCTACCTTATAGAGCAAAAATGTCATCTGACTGCTAAATGGTGTCAAGACCGTGTTCTTTTGCACTGGCAGGTAAGGCTCTTAAAAGCAGCATCACTAACACACAGACATCCGGGGCTCTGTTGGAAAGACCAAAGCAGTGGTTCTCAAACTCGAGCGTGCATCTGAATCAGCTGGAGGGCTTGTTAAGCACATTTCTGACTCAGTAGCTCTGGGGGCGCCTGAGAATGGCATTTCTAACAAGTTCCTGGGTGATGCTGGGGCCGGCCGAGTGGCGTGGTGGTTAAGTGCTGGCTTAGGAAGCCAGCGGCCCCGGTTCGGTCCCACATATGAGGGCCAATGATACTGCCCTCAAAAAAAAAAAAAGAAGAAGAAGAAGAAACTGGGTGAAGCTGAGGCTGCTGTTCCAGGGACCACACTTTGAGAACCAAGAACTGAAGGAAATGGGACTGCCACTGACCCAATAGCAACATCATCAGTGAAGGAAAAGTTAAAGGAGAATGAGTAGGACACATGCTAGGGGATGGAGGAGAACACATTACAAAAAGTGAACAAATCTGCCCACACTTTAACCACTTGAATTCACTTACCACGGCAGCAATTTCTGCTCCGGTTTTGTGGTTTAAAGCAGCCAGGACAATCGAAGCAATAAAGAAAAAGAAAGTGCTGAGTCCAGTGTTGACCAAATCCTAATGAAAAAGATAAAATAAAATCACTTGAAAAGAATCACTTCATGCTTTCCTCTAAAAGCCATTGAAGAACTTTCAAAATAGGAAGCACAATACCCAGCCTCTCTGATGGGTCCATATTTTAGTCCCAATGGCCCAGGGGTGTTGGTCACACAAAGGAAGGCAAAGATGACAAGTTTATGATGCTACTTGATAAATCACCACAGCAAAATCCACATTTTAACCCACATATTACCATTTCTTAACAACTTATTGTAGAAACTCAAACTGCTAACCCATCAAGGACATGCACACTAATTACTATTTAGGGGTTCTATTGTCATCTTTCAAATGCTCGTTCAAACCATGCTGGCATGGACAAAGGACTTCAAGAGTCCAGAATGTGCTGAAACTGGTAAAATCCCCCCAACATTGCCTCATTCATGTGTGACATTTCCAGCGCACTGTTTTCAGACCTAGAGAACACACCTTGCCAGACCTCATACTCTTTCTCATGCAGTCTTTCAAGCCTCTCTGGCCTTAAAGCCTGGAGGATTTGCTCCTAAGCTTCTTGCAAAGCAAATCAGGTTACATATCCAATGCTTCAAAGATTTAACTCCTGTCTTACTTGTTGAGAGGAACACAACACGGTGATCAAGAGTCATGGCCGGACTTGTGTCCTAACCAACCATGGTTTTGGACAAGGTTCTTCGCTTCTCTGCATCTTATGTGGGAATAGTACCCCCTCCTCCTGGAGTTGTCTTAAGGATTCAGACAACACATGTGAAGAGCCGAGCACAGCACCTGGCCCATAGTTAGTGTTCCCTGCCTGTTTATTCTTACTTCTGTTATTACTACCTTGGCTTTAGACCCTGACAGCCTCTGTGATCTCTACAGAGGAAGAAAATCCAGGCAAAATCCTAAAATGCTTAAAGTGCCAGGTTGACTGGAGTATCAACACCAGGTGGGTGCTCCCGGCTGGCCTGGCTTCAAGGTCCATCTCCAATTTTTAAAGATGTAAAAAGGCAACATTCACATCATAACAGTAGTGAGCCTGTGCAGCAAGAACCCCAACACACTCCTGGTCAGCTTCTGCACGGGCTCATGGCAGCAGCAAAGTATTGACTTCAAAACTGTTCAGAGATGTCTGCTTTCAGCTGTGACCAGTGTATTCAGCCACAGCAAATGTTTCATAAATTCAAATCAGGAAGCTCTGGGTAAGGTTCTAAAGAAATAAAGAAGAATATAAAATGTAGTTTCCAAACCAAAGACTATTCAGAAACGGGGAATATGACTTACGATACAATGGTGAGGCCAAACATCAAGCAAAATAGTATGTATGTTAACGGTGACTATGTAAAAATATAAAAGTGGTAAAGGGCCGATAGGTATCAAAGGTGTCAAAGAGGTTCATGTTATTTGTCTATGAATTCCACATCTGGGGACGGCTGAGTGGCTCAGTTGGTTAAGAGCTTGCTCAAGAGTGCGAGCTGAGCTCTGAGCAACAGCAGTTTGATGCCCAGCCCGAGCTGAGCTGCCGTTGAGTTGCCAACAGGTGGCAGGATGGCTCAGCTTAATAAATAAATAAATAAATAAATAAATAAATAAATAAATTAAATAAACTGTATGAATTCTACATCTGGAAATTTTTCTTAAATATCATACAAGCGCAAAAAGGTTTAAGTATGAGGACATTTGTCATGATTTTTTTTTTTTTTTGAGGGCAGTGTCACTGGCCCTCATATATGGGACCCGAACCGGGGTCGCTGGCATCCCAAGCCAGCGCTTAACCACTGTGCCACTTGGCCGGCCCTGAGGCCGGCCCTGATATTATTTAAAATGCACAGTTTAAAAGGCTTAAAATTGGGGCCAGCCGAGTGGCTCATTGGTTAAGAGTTGGCTTGGGAGCGCAAGCTCTGAGCAGCAGGGCCACCGGTTCGGATCCCACATGGGCCAGTGACGCTGTGCCCTCTACAGCTAAAATGGTGAACAACAGCTTGACCTGGAGATGGGCTGCCCTGAGTCACCAGCAACAGCATAGGCTGCAGTTAGGCTACAGTGGACTGCCATAGCTACCGTGAGTGGCTGGCAGCCAGCATGAGTGCCCAACAGCCAGGGTGAGTGGCCAGCAGCCACTGTGAGCTGCCATGAGCCACTGTGAGCAGCTGTCCAATGGCCAGCGACCGATCTGCCTCATCCGGGAAGAGCGCAATGATCACAATACCAACTTGGGCCAGTGAAGCAATGTCCTCCACAACTAGACTGAAGAACGAAAGGACGACAACTTGTCTGTTCCCCTTCCTGTATTCCCCAATGCTGTTTCCTCCCCCAATTCCCCAATAAAATCTTTTAAAAATATATAAAATAAAAAATAAATGAAAGGCTTAAAACTGGAGTACTACACAAGTTAGTAAGCATCAACTGCTCGAGTTCCTTGGCCATGAAATGAAATCAGGGCTTATAGAATCATCCTTTATATTAGGGGGCACACACAGGCATGTCCTCCCTCAGAGGTAGATTTGGAGGTGGGTTTTTTTTTTTTTGTTTTTTTTTTTGAGGGCAGTGTCACTGTCCCTCACATGTGGAACCGAACCGGGGCCGCTGGCTTCCCAAGCCAGCGCTTAACCATCGCGCTACTCGGCCGGCCCCTGGGGGCGGGTTTTAAGTCAACATTGGTGCTACATTTTTAAAATACTTTTAATCGGACAAGTACTCGATCAGCGACATGCTTTCCAGTCAGCCACAGTTGTCCCCACTCCCTGCAGTCTCATGCTCAGCCACTTTATGTTTCCTGTCTGCCCCTAACACATCCGAGATTGTGGCCCTCCTTATGCTAGGAGGTTAAGAGGAAGGTCACCCTCACACTCATACTTCTGAGTCTCTCGTTCAGTAATACACCCATATACACAGCTACAAACCCAAGTAACTCCAATAACAGATCAAGGCAATCTGGCCTAGAGGATGCTAACTTGAGGCCTATTGGCCATACCTGACCCCAGATAAGTTTGACTTGTATAGTGTTTAAAACAAATTTGAACAAGCCAACATTTAAACACCAGAAGCCTGCACATAAAAACTAACTTCTAAACAAAACAAAACAAAACAAAACCCAACTTCCAGCTGTCCTTGAAAAACTGTTCCGGAAGTTCCATGAAGCAACAATAGAATCTGCTAGGGCTGAGAAGGGGAACCACCTTCTCTGTCTCCCCAACCCCAGGCCCATCTTCTCACAGGCCCAGCCCCAGAGGGCCCTGAGTCTATAACTCGGCTCCAGTCCCAGAGAATGGACATCTTACAACACGCCCTCCCCTTCCATTCTCTGTGCCCAGGCACCACCTATTCATCTTTCAAGCCCAACTGGAATCTGGCATTTTCATTGACCCACTCCAGGCCCTGCCCAGGAAATTCACTAGCTCCTTGCCTGTGTTCTCCCAGGCCTCACACAAAACTGGGTCATAAGAGCACACACAGCCCAGCAGAGGGGTTTGCACCTACCTACCCCATGCTTTCAGTTCCCAAAACCTGGCGCAAAGCAGGTGCTTGAGAAGTGTTTGTGGAAATGATCACAGATGAGGCATTTGTAAACAGGTCCAGCCCTGGGCTGTCATAGCAATTGCTGCAAACTACTGGGCTCTGAGGCTGGCTCTAGTCTCAGCTCTGCACAAGGATGAGAGGAAGTTTACAACCAACTGGTCCATACTGTATACTGACTTGTGCTCAAATGGCCCTGGACCAGAGGGACAATCATAATGCTGACCACAGTGGTGGCTACCATCTACGGAGGGCCTATTGTAACAACCATTTAACTTGAGTATCTCATTGAATTATGATCCAAAATACCTATAAGGCAGGACATGGTATTTTGTTCTACTTTTATTTATTTATTTATTTATTTATTTTACTTTTTAAAATGAGGAAACTAGGGCCGGCAGAGTGGCGCGGTGATTAAGCGCTGGCTTGGTAAGCCAGCGGCCCCGGTTCGGTCCCACATATGAGGGCCAGTGACACTGCCCTCAAAAAAAAAAAAAAAAAAAAATACAAAATATATAAAAATGAGGAAACTGAGTCCCAGAAAGGATAAGTATAGTTAATAAAAATATATATATATTTGGTCTTTGTCCCTGGTTCCTTAGAATTTCTTCAGTGATAGGACTAGTCTTTTGTCATTCATATCAAGCCCCATTTCACCATCCCTGAGTTTATGCTAATGAGGTGAGTCTCTGGAGCTCCAGATAGTTTCAGAATGAGGGCTGGTTACCAGAAAAACCAACTAGGTGATTATAGGGTTGGAACTTTTAGTCCCGCCACCCCCAACCTCCACGAAGGCGAGAGGGGCTGGAGATTGAGTTCAATCTCCAAATGGCCAATGATTTCATCAACCATGCCTACATAACGAAATTTCCATTAAAACCCTTACTGACAGGGTCGAAAGAGCTTCCTAGTTGGTGACCGCGCCCAGGTGCTGGGAGGGTGTCACCCCTGACTGCATGGGGCAGCGACTCCAGCATTTGAGACTCTTCTGCATCCTGCCCTAGGCATCTCCTCTTCCATTTGGCTGTTTCTGAGTTGCATCCTATATAACAAACCAGTAATCGTAAGTAAAGCACGTTCCCAAGTTTTGTGAGATGTTCTAGAGAATTACTGAACCTGAGGAGGGGGTGTGGGAACTCCCGAATCTGCATCTAGCCAGGCAGAGTGCAGGTCACCTGGGAACCCCATTTGTTGCTGGTGTCAAGTGGGGGCAGTCTCGTAGGCTGAGCCCTTAACTTGTGGGGTCTGTGCTAACTCCAGGGGTTGGTGTCAGAACTGAATTGAATGGTTGGACATCCAATTGGTATTGAAGAATTAGAGAATTGTTTGGTATGTGGATTTGGTGTCAGAAAAAACCTCACAGGTTTGTTGTCAAAGTGGTGTCAGAAAATACTACACAGTGAGACATGGCTGAGGCCTTAGGGCTCTGCAAATGACCCCTCTGGGTAACTCCAGACTGTTCTCAACTCACCACCCTACCCGGCCTGGGTTCCCAGACAGGGAGAAGTCTGTGTGAGGAGCAGGGGCCGCTGAGGCCACCGAAAAGGACCGCCAAGGAGGAAGAACAAAAACCAGGAGAGCGTAGTGTCACAGGAAGCTAGAGAGAACGGTAGGAAGGACTGAGCACTCCATAGCAGAAACCGCTGAAATGTTTAGTGGGGGAGGATTGAAAAATAACTTGAGGATCCAGGACCTTGGAGGGCCCCAGGGCTCCTGATGAAAGGACTTTCAAAGTCGTAAAGTCATAGAATGGGGGGCGGGGCTGCATTTGGGAAGGACACACAGGAGGCGTCTGGGGTGCTGACACTATCCAATCTCTTGACCCAGGTGGTGGCTACACACTCTATCATTTTTCATTAAACTCTACATTGATTTTTTTTTTTTTTTTGAGGGCAGTGTCACTGGCCCTCATATGTGGGACCGAACCGGGGCTGCTGGCTTCCCAGGCCAGCGCTTAACCATCGCGCCACTCGGCCGGCCCAAACTCTACATTTACTTTTATGAATTGTTCTAATATGCTGTATTTGACAATAAAAGGTGAGAAAAGAGAGATTAGGAGGTAAAAAAGTGGAGAAGGCATGTGTAGACCTCCCTCCTCTTTATGGAAGTTTTGATGAGCAGGCCTTGACAGGCTCTGAGTGCCCACTAAGGAGAGTGGGAGCCCCTGGCAGGCTTCCAGTGGTCGGAAGGGAGGGACAGGGGAGGGGAGGAGGCAGGTGGCAAGAATCAAGTTCAACACAGGTGGAACACATGAGTGTGTGAGCTCCTAATATACAGAGAAGAATAAATATAACAGAATAACTCCCATAGATGCAACAAAAAAAACACAACAACAAAAACAGAACAAAACTAACATTAACAATCTTTCTGAGTGCTTCAAATTATGCTTGTATAAAATACATACTTTGGGGCCGGCCGAGTGGCGCGGTGATTAAGCGCTGGCTTGGGAAGCCAGCGGCCCCGGTTCGGGTCCCACATATGAGGGCCAGTGACACTGCCCTCAAAAAAAAAACCAAAAAAAAACATACTTTGTATCGTCCTCCTTATTTACCTTTTTTCATGCATATTTGTGTCAACCTAGGGTCCTAAAATGACCCATGTTTCAAAATCTGTACAAATCACACCCTATTTCACTCATCAGCTGGCTCTGTTGGGGATAAAAATACTCCCACCACCTTGCTAGACAAACAACACACCCAAGACCAACCCTCTATAAGTGACTTGATGAGCTGTGATCAGCCCTGAGAACTCACTTTGGCTCCCCTCCCAGAGAACAGATGACCTGAGCACCCTTCAATAAGTACCATCTCCTCAAGTTCATGTAACTCATATATGCTTTTGTTGGGTAAGTACACACCTTCATCTGCTCTGACAGGGTGGAAATTCTGGAAAGAATCCCAAAGGATAGAAAGGTGTTCTCAAGTGACACACAACCATCCAGCCACCTGCCCCAGCCAACACCATCAGAATGCAGGGACGGACATTAACTTCCCCGTAAACAAGAAGCACTTTGATATGACAGGATGATGTGGTAGTCAGCAAGAGAAAGTCTTTCATGGCTAAAATAGAAAAATAAGAATTTCAGAAAGCTCACTCAATAGGTATTTTGGGGGATAAAGGCCAGTATGAATCAGTACAAAATCTGATGTATAGTCTTGTAACAGGTTATGTTTGTCAACTAAGCAGGTAACACAGAACAAAGGAAGTCGAGTCAAACCTGGTAAAGGCCAAAAGAGAATAATGTGGTTAATAGACAACAAGAGCCTTTTACTTGTGCTAAATTACTATTTCTTAGACTGGCAGCAACACCCACTGGTGTGAGGTGCCTTTATATACATCCTCTCATTTCATTCTAAAACAACCCTATGACAAAAATATTATCATCTCCACTTTACGAATGATGGAGATTCACCAAGGTGGGGCTCTAAGGGCTTGCCCTACGGTCATCACAGAGCCCTTAAGAGCCACCTTGGGGGGAAAAAAAAAAAAAGAGCCACCTTGGACTTGAACCTAGACAGGTGTGTCCGACTCAAAGGCCTGGTCTTAACCTTCCCATCAGCTCCTTCTTTGTCAAATAGGTCTTCTGACAGGTTTTATTCACAGCCTGGTCCCACCCCTCCCCCAACAAGCATTTATTGAAAAGGCCTTAGAAACACAGGGATCTGGGATACCAATGAACCTTGCCCCAATGGAGCTTGCATTTTGGTTTGGGGAGGCTTGTGAGATTCTCTTAAGCAATTTTTTTTTTTTTTTGAAGGCAGTGTCACTGGCCCTCATATGTGGGACCCAAACCGGGGCCACTGGCACAGTGCTTAACCACCGCACCTCTCGGCCAGCCCTCTCTTAAGCAATTTAGATCACAACTCTATGTGCATTTTCCTATGGATAACACAAACTTTATCTTAAAAATAGTTGAGACATTAAAGCCTATCACAAAAATTTAGACAAAATGCCTCCAGTATCTTGAGGTTTTAGAGTTTAAATTTAAATCACATTTTTCTCAGTTTTCAATGCTGAGATAAAGCCAACTGAGTTTTCAACTGACATCAATTTTTCTAGTTCAGCTATCCTCTTACTTTTCTTCCTAAGAGTTTGAACAACACAGAGAGCATTCTGCCAGGAAGACCCTCTCTTCTTGGCACTCCACAGGATCACCATTGGAGTGGCTCTGCCAGGCAAGGTGACCAGCTCCTGCCTCCTCCCTGGTTCCCTCACATGGGCCACACTTTCCATGGTGCTGCACCAAGCAAAGAGAGAAGAGCTC
Organism: Aselliscus stoliczkanus; assembly: GCA_033961575.1. Classification (NCBI taxonomy): domain Eukaryota; kingdom Metazoa; phylum Chordata; class Mammalia; order Chiroptera; family Hipposideridae; genus Aselliscus; species Aselliscus stoliczkanus. Next base: position 39,774,535 of record CM066732.1, on the reverse strand, counting down.
TCCCAAGGATAGGTGGTCTCAGCCCCTCCTCTCCACCTGTGGCTCTCTTAGCAGCTGTGGGGCCGGCAGGGTTCTCCTCCCACAAGCACAGAGGCTGAGGCAGCTGATAGCTTTCCTGTGTCTCTCACTGATTCCCACTGAGCTCTTGAATATGCTTATTTGCAAAGAAGTAGCAAGAAAACCAAGCACTACTAAGTTTTCTTCCTCACTGAGCACAGTAAGGACAAGCAACCCAAGTCCCTGAAAAGGGGCCTGGGAGTGACCAGCCCTGAGCTTCCCATGCCAATCACAGGGTAAGGCAGTCAAACCAGGCTAAGCACCCAAACCACAGAGTAGAGGACACATTTCCACTCAAGATTGATAAAACTACTAAACCCTCCGGGTCCTCCCAGTTGCTTTAAATTTAATAATATTCCTAGACTTTGCAAGTTATTGGTATTTTTTTAATCATATTTTCTATTCTTCCTGAGATACTTTTGTAAATGGCTTTTGGGTCCAGTGTGAAAAAAAACGTGCAGAAATGTATTAATTCCATTTTTGCTTTCCCCTATTCTGTAAATATCAACATTACCTATCTTCTCAGAGGATCATGAAATTGAAATGACATCTTCAAAGAGGTCAAAATAATTGTGATGTGTTTCTACCACTAGTGAAGATTCAATTTCTTTTATAGTTTTATTCAACCCAGTAAAGAAATTTAAAGTTTCACAGTTGAATTACAATGGACTATGTAAGTATCGCGATGAACTGGAAGCAAACACGACATGGAGAGATTCCACCGTTCCCTTGCAGCCAAGTGGCCCCTGACCCTTTCAGTCAGAGTGGCGACTTTACTCACTGTCAGGTTCCAGTTGATCTGCGGGATCCTTGTGTGAAGGTTGAGACTGAACAGGATCAGCAAGACTCCAGTCACCACAAATGCACTACAGCTCACAAACTCAAAAAAGTAAAGGCCTTCACACGGGGAGCACTCCATAATGGTCTCGATGCAGATGAAGGCGATCAGGGCCAAAATCTAAGAACAGAATTGGAAACACACATACATGTGTATATTTAGTATACATTCGGGGACATATGTGCCTGCCACGTTTAAATAAAACTCAACCCCACCGCCATACGTAGCCACAGTATGCCTCTGGGGACAGCAGTATCGCTGTCAGGAATATGACCTGATTCAATTCTTCTGTAAGAACAGGTATGGGGCCTGAGTGAAAGGATCAAATTCCTCCTGTGAACAACCCAGCCCTCAACACCGGAGCCCCCACCACCGGAGACGGAAACCAGTCTGCTGCCGTGTGGCCCTTACGTGGAAGCAGAAAGGAAGGTCTCCGCCATGTTTTTAGTTCTGTTTCTGCCCTGAGTAAGCGGCGCTGCCTGCACACATTTCTAATTTATAGGCTCTACCACAGTTATGCCAAACATTGAGAGGGCAAGATCCTCAGGGTGTCCATTCTATGTCATCTGCAAGTACCTTGATGGTTCATGCTGAGGTCACACAGGCTGACTGGGATCCTGATGGCTTTAAGGATGGTATAATCCCTTCTAACCCCAATTAGAAATCCCTAAAAATGAGGCCCATTTAATTCATGAACTATGCTTTTTTAAAAGTTTATCATTGGACTTGATCACAAAAAGACAGACTGAAAGTTGATAAAAACACTTTTTCAATCTACCAATTATAGAATGAATTTCTTTCTGAAGGACCAAAGGAACATTCGTGCAATATGTCCCAAGAGACTGGCGATCATAAAGTAAAACAAGCATCAATAGAAATTAGCAGGTGAACTTTCAAAGGGACATTTCGGGTAGAGAGCAGGCCCAAACGGGGCTGAGTTAGTGGGCCTATGACCCAGGCAAGTTGTGCTGGTCTTGCACCTATAGCCAGATCAGTCTTGGGCTCCTGGCCTCTACCTCACCTCTTTCACAGAGCACCTCACACCCTACCACATGCCAAGTCTATGCCAGAGCTTTCAGGTCAGACCCTACCTCAAAGGTCAAGGAAGTACAGGCAGGCAATTCTAGAGTCCCAGATTTGTCCTTAGAGCCAGTGACATCAGCATCGCCAGGGAGCCTATTAGAAATGCAGATTCTCTGCCTCCCCTCCTTGACCTACAGAATCAGAACCTGCTTTTCTGACAAGATCCCCAGACGATCAGTGAGAAGCATGCCAGGCATGGGCTGTTCTGGGCCCTTCTCCGCCTCCTGGAGTCCCACTAGAGCTTTTCAGTGCTCCACTTAATGCCCCCTTTTCCCCATGTCTTCCCTGTTTGTGTCTCTCTCTGCCAGACATTATCTGATTCCATCCTCTCCTGGGAAAGCTTGCTCGACTGTGATTGCATACTACCCTTTTTTATACTTACCGTTATGCATCCTCTGCCTCCTGAGTCTTTTGAAGGCAGGGCCAGTCCATCTCTCTCTACTCCCAAGAAACTCACTAAGCACAGTAACTTGCAACAGTCAGCAAATGAGGGCTCACAGAGCCACTAAAAACCCACACCAACAATTCCTGATGTACTTGTTAGCGTCTCCACAGAAAAGGAAGAACGGCTCTGCTTCTCCACTCTCAATACTTCCACACAAAAAGACACTTTTCATATTTCTATTATAAGTCAACACATTAAAGATATGGGTCTTTAAGCACACACTTTGTGCTTCTCCTAATTGCTCTCCTTAGAATTCTCTACAGAACCATAGAGTTTAATTCTCCATCTGAATTACATGCCTGACTTGCAATCAATTCACAAAGAAATAGTTCATATAAGGGAAACTCCTAAACTTTTTTTTTACCCCTGTAATTGGATCTAGCAATCTTGGGCAAGAAATAACACACTGTACTGATGAGTTACAAATGTTTCTGGTATGCTAACTTCAACCATATTTGTGTGGGAAGGTAACACCTACATTCTTAAATATTAAAATAAAAATGGTATTAAGAATATGCAAACTTACTAGGCCATTGAACATAGCAGTGAACAACATAGACAAAATTCCCTGCTCTCTAGCTCATATTCTAATGGGGGAAAAAATTTAAATCAAAAATATAGTACGTTAGGCAGTGAAAAAATACAAAGCAGAAAAAAATCAAACAGGGAAGGAGAATGAAGTGTTAAGTAGAGAAAGGGCAGAGTGACCATGGAAGGCCTCTCTGAGAAGGTTCAGATTTATTATGGTTTATCACAAAGGATATTAAAGGATACGATTGAACAGCTAGATGAAGAGGTACACAGGGCAAGGTCCAGAAGGGTCCTGAACACAGCAGCTTCTGTCCCAGTGCAGTTTAGAGGATACCACCCTCCTGGCACGTAGATGCATTTTGGTTCACCAGCCTGGAAGGTTCACCAACCTGGATGCTCATCACCTCTCCTGTTCAAGAGTTTTTATACAGCTTAATCTATAGTCGCCCCTTGCCTCCCCCTCCCCATCCCAGTGTCCACAGATGGAGTTGAAATTTCCAAGTCTCTAGTCATGTGGTTGGTTCCCCTGGCAATCAGCTCCCATCCTTAGGTGCTTTCCAAAAGTCATCTCATTAACACAAACTCAGGTGTGGTTGAAAGGGGTTTGATGTGAAAAAAACACCTCTTAGCACTTAGGAAATTCAACAAGTTTTAGGAGCTGTGTGCTAGAAATGGAATCTGAGGGCAAAATATGTATTTCTTATTATAAATCACAATAATTCATAAGTCGATATATAGATATATAAATACACACACACAACTATACATATAAATAATTTAATCAATCCCCTATTGATAGGTATTTAGGTGGTTTCTAATACTCTTTTGCTAATAGGCAGTACACTTTTTTGCTGCCTGCCTTTGACAGAACAAATGTCAAATTTTCCTCTGGTGCAGTGAACTCTATCATTGCTTAAGTAAAACCTACTTATTGATCAACAAGAAGGAAATAAGGACACAAAGTTACACTGAAAGCCAGCAAGTTCAAGGCAACCAGAGTCAAAAGCCATTCAATATGTAACAACTTTGCAGTAGACAAATGTCACATGTAAAATTGTACAGAGACATTCAAGATGTAAGGAACGGCTATTGTATTTGCTAATCGGAAGATCATGGGTGCCCTTGGAGAGAGCCGTTTCCATGTAACACCTACCAACTGACCAGGAGTAAATATTTTTTCATAGTTGATAAGCAAACTGATACCAAAAATGCTGTCAGGTTTCCACAACTGTAGCTAATTATGATTGTCAGCATCAAAAAGCAGGATGGGGGCGGGGAGAAAGGGCTGGCTGATTAAGTTACTATAAAACTTTAAATTTCCTAAAAGTCCGCGATACTATCGGTGGGAGTGTAAACTGTCAGGATCTTTCTAGAGGGCTGTGGCAACCAACAGTACTGCTCACCAGCATGTCCTTGCAGGCACTCTGTGAGGTTGGCGACTTGTACTGTGATTTCCCCGAGATGATGATAAAGCCTTCGGAGCTTCAGAACTCCACACTCCCACTCCAACTTCCTATCTATCACAATTCCTTCTGCCAGGTGGTGATGGAATAGCAACGAGCATTTTGGGGATTTGGCAAATTGGAAGTTCAGTGAAAAAGATGTTAAATTTGGGTTCAGCTGTCACTTCCCTATATAGTTAGTGTAGTCTTCCACTGTAGCAATGGCTTTGAGATATGCTTTGATCTGATATCATGATGAAGAAACAGGCCCTAAGATTCACAAGATAAATGAGTCCTACAATGCCACAGAAGTCTCTGGGTGGTGAAAGAGAGACAAGGGTTTAAAACATATGGAGCCAGAAGCTAATCTGTGGAGAATCCTTCAGATCATAAAATGCATGATACTGCGAGTGGGCCACTCTGTTTTCATCGGTGCCTAAATGTGCTCTATCAGGAATATATTCGGTAATGCAGAATATGTGATTATAAACACACTCTACATATTTTTTCTTTTCGATAGAAATCACTTGAAACAGAATTTATCAGAATTCCAGGGCTTATAGGCAGAAACCTGTAGAGAGACTACAAAGAACGAGTTTATATGTGTGGGAGATTACAATGCATCACCCCAATGTATCAGATCGCATCGCGATGTATCTGACAAATCTTGAACTGACAAAGTCTGACAGTCCCGAATAAAATGCCACACAAAATTGCCTCCAACGCACTGAACAGCCTGAAGAAACAAATGTTCCAGTGACAACCTGCTACACATATTCATCAGGAAGTCAAAGTATGTAGTATAAGAGCATACTGATTGGATAATGACGATGCTTGATACAAGGTCACATGTAAAGTTGCACAGAGGTAATCTAAAATTTGAATTGCTCTGGTGTACACCTACATTTCAGATTCATTTTATACACTTTTTCAGAATTAACTGATCATACTAAAATTCAAATATGATTCACCTTAGTGGAGGCCAAAAACAAAGAAAATACTTTTTTAAAAATGGTGATTTAATGTATTGTGTTTCTGATAGTAAATACTATTGTACCTAGGTTTACATTTTTTATTTTATGTCTTTTTTTCTTAAAGTGGGCCTCCAAAATCGTATGAGTCTCAAGTCCCTCAATACCTGGATTTACTTCTGAGTTTAGGCAATGAAAGGTGAGTAGATGAGACATCTGGTACTTCTGGCAGCAGCCTTGCACCATGCTCCGTCCCCTGCCACAGGCCAGCAGTGTTCCAGGTGGGGGTGGCCTCTGAGTAAGGTAAATGGGCCGCCAGCTGCCAGGTGACCTGAGATGAGTGTAACATAGGAGAGAAGGAAACCTTCCTTGTGGTAAGCATTGAGAGTTTAGGTTTGTTTGTTACTACAGCATAGTCCAGCCCATGCTGACTAGAAAAGAAACTTTGGCATAATTTTAAATTTGCACATGGCCTAGATATCTCAATGAAACTGCAAGTTTTACAGGATGAATATGTTACCACGGCACTCACTCTTAAAGTCACCAGATCCAAACACTTTTACAGACAAATTTGTACCAGATTGTCAGGTAAAGATATTGACTATGTTACTTAAACTCTTCTTTTTTTTTTTTTTTTGAGGGCAGGGTCACTGGCCCTCATATGTGGGACCCGAACCGGGGCCACTGGCTTCCCAAGCCAGCAGTTAACCATCGAGCCACTCGGCCAGCCCAAGAATATTTTCAAATGACATTAAAAACTTGAATGGAAAGTGGAAGTCACTCTGCAATTCCATGCTGGTCCCATTTCTTTATCAGGAAGTTCATCCTCTCTGAAACCTCCTTGATAACACACAACCCTGTTTCCTGGCAACCACTGCACTGTAAGTGCAGAGTAGGCACAGAACAGCCTCAGGACTGACACATAATAAAAAGCCCAGCCTCGCTCTCACTCAAGTGATGACAACGACCCTCAGGAAGGAACAATGTCCCTCACATCTATGAAGACCTCTTTGGAAGTTAGACAAAATCCTAATCTTACTTGATCACCAGTTTATCAAAAGATCTAAAGAAGCTCGTTTAAAAATACATATACAAACAAAAATCAGAGCATTTAAAAACAATTTTAAGGGGCCTTAAAAACCACCGGCGGCAAAAATGATATCCATTTAAAGACATTTACGGGGGTGGCCTGTTAGCTCAGTTGGTTAGAGACTGTGCTCTAAACAACAAGGTTGTCAATTCGATTCCCACATGGGCCAGTGCTAGATTGAGGGCAAAAACTTGAGCTGAGCTGCCTGCTGAGCTGATGGTGGGTGGCAGGATGGCTCAGCTGGTTACAGCATGTGCTCTTTATTTATTTGTTTAAAGATTTTATTGGGGAATTGGGGGAGGGGAACAGTGTTGGGGGATCACAGAAGGGGAACAGACAAGTTGCTGTCCTCTTTGTTCTTCAGTCTAGTTGTGGCGTACATTGCTTCACTGGTCCATGTTGTTATTATCATTGCACTGTTTCCAGCTGAGGCAGTTGCTTGCCAGCCATTGGACAGCCATTTACGGTGGCTCACGGCAGTTCATGAAAGCGCATGCCCGCTGCCAGCTGCTCACGGTAGCTTATGGCAGCCCCACTGCATCCCCACTACAACCTACGTTATCGCCCAGGACTCACAGCAGCCCAGCTCCAGGTGGAGCTGCTGTTCACCATCTTAGCTGTAGAGGGCGCAGCGTCACTGGCCCTCATGTGAGATCCGAACCGGGGCCCTGATGCTCAGGGCTGGCATCCCAAGCCAACTCTTAACCAATGAGCTACTCAGCCAGCCCAAGAGCACATGCTCTTAACAACAAAGTTGCCAGGTTTGATTCCAGCATGGGATGGTGGGCTGTCCCCTCATCCCCCGACCCCTGCAACTAGATTGATAACAGCAACTGGAGTTGGAACTGAGCTGCACCCTCCACAACTAGAATGAAAAACAACTACTCAACTTGACTGAGCTGTGCCCTCCACAACTAGATTGGAACAACTACTTGACTTGGAGCAGATGGGTCCTGGAAAAATACACAGTTCCCTTCCCCAATAAAATCTTTAAAAAAAAAAATTAAAAAAAATGTCTACAACAGTGTGAATCTGAATGGCCCCTATATAGCAAGACAGCTTCTTCAGTGACCCTGAGAGCTCGGTGGCACTGGAGGCTGCTGTACGTTAGTCTCAGTTCCAGTCCAGCTAACACCCCCCATTACACACACAGACATAATCAACCAGGTACCAGGGCTCAGGGCCCAGGAGGTGTTGAGGTAGAAGATGGTGAGTCACAGAGCAGCAGCAGGCTTTAGAAGGCTTCCGGAGAGCACTGGACTCAGATGGTCTTAGAGGAAAAGCAGGAGAGCAAAGCTCGTTTGCGGTTGTCTCGCTTTCAAACTGAATTCCTTGGTTGGGGATGAGATGGAGGATAGAGACAGAATCTGGTCTCTTACCAAAGTGCCTCCATTTTAATGTGTATATTCCCTGTAGCAGTGGTTCCTAAACTTCTCAGAAGAACAGAATGCCTGCTAATAGCTTCCCGAATGAACGCTCCAGGAAGCACAGTTTGCAAATCATCAGTCTGGTTTGTACATTGGGGAAATATTTCTGTTGTGCTCTTAAAATTTTTTCTTTTAAGTTTGAAAATGACGAATGCAGTCTGACCTTTCCAGTTGCAGAGCAGCAGCCCTGAATTCAGTGTGCTTGGCTGTGACCCTATGGGGTTTCCAATGCAAACCCCCTGCTAGCTCCATCATAACTATATCCCTGGTCTTGGGGCACTCAGAGCACAACAGCATATGAACGGTTCTAAAAAGCCGCACAGTAAAAAACCTGTTTGCCTTTACTTGACTCATGGATTGTGTTACCTGAACACAGAATTTTTTTTTTTCCGCTCAGCAGCACACCTCTTAACATTGTATCACAGTGTTTGGAGAGAAACCAGTTTGGGGAACACAAAAAGCATGTGCTGGTCAATACTCAACTTTGTCAGGTCATGAACAATGTAAATGCACAGAATAAAACACAGAAGCTCATTTACCTATCAGGGTAGGAACTACTGGGGACCCGATTAACTGAGTGATGAACACACACATACATACACACAGAGCAGGGTCCAAAGTACCTTCAGAATCAAACCAAGCTCTAATCACCTCTAGCACATTCAAAATTAAGGTGTCTTTCTTCCCATCAATCCTGAAACAATATCTAAAAGATGAGACATGGCTTGTATTGAGCCACCGGCCAAGTTGTTATTACACTGCTTCTGCTGGAAAACCTCGTGGTGTGCAGAACAGAGAACCCAGAGAGAGCAGCAGAGGGGCAAGGAAGTGACTGCACTTCAGAAACCAACTCCATTCTCATCACCCCTCAGCCGATGCTAAGATGGGATCCCAGAACTAGAACCACGGAAGAGGCAGACGCCTTTCCCCATCATCTCTCTGAGTTTTGAGGCCAGGAGTTTTAAGCTGCTTTATCTATGTACATGTACAAGCTCCCAGGCCAGAAGCCATGTTGTGCGGTCCTCCAAATGGGCTCAAATAGGCAAGTGCTCTGCCAGCCACCACAGAATAACAATGGCTTGCACTTAGGGAGCATCAATAATGTAAGGATGCTCTCAGGCCCTGTGCTGGGCACAGTCCATTCTCTATCTCCGATAAGCCCACTCGGGAGGCAGGTGGCATCTCCATCGTGTGGCCCAGGTTTGCCAAAGGCCCCAAAGCTAGTTCCTCTCCACAGCTAATTCTCATATACCTAATGCCTAACACGGTTTATCCAGGTTCTCGTCCCCTCCCAACACACTTAACCACTGTATGATTTCTTTTCACGGAGCACAGTATGAGACCCAGGGAGCCAGGGCCATGCTGGTCTCTGACAAAGCACACAACTTTATTACTCATTCTCTAAGGGATCTAACTGCAGTACCATCTTAATTTTTCTGAGAAATATAATCCATGAGTTGCTCCTCTCAAGGAAGGCCATCCCATGAGGAAGGTAGATTTAAAATACTACCCTCCTCTCCCCTAAGATAGTAGAGTAATAAACAAATATTGTTTGGTTCCAAAACAAAGGAGCTAAATGCAGGTGCAAATTATTTAAACAGCAATCACTGTCTTTGCAGTGATCTTTGGTTCCACTGTTTTTCTCCAGCTAAATAAACAGAGTCCCCAGATTTTGGGGGTTCAGAGAATGAAAAGGAAACTACCTACTCTGGAAGGGCAGGGATGGCCCAAGGAGCTATATAGCCATCCAGGCTGGCAGGGAAGGCTATTTAGGCAGTAGGATTAATTAAGCAATGGAGCCAAGAGGCAGAGACAAATAAGTTTCTTGTTGTTGAGAAGAAAGGGAGAGAGGAGGACAAAAGGAGGAGGCTGCCAGTCTGAAGAAAGGGCTGAGAGGACCAGGGCGGGCAGCTCTGCCAGGTACGCCCAGCGGGCAGCCGAGCCAGCCACACTTCAAACTACGCTCACTTCAAACCCCTGAAAGCTTTGTTTTCAACAGAGGACAGAAGAGCTTGGGCTGTTACCCCTCCAGGAAGCTGTCCGTGTGGTTTGGTCCGAGCTTGGCCCATGTCACAAGGTCTACTCAACCAGTGCTCCTGACACATTTTTCAAGCTGGGTTCTACTGTGTAAATAATTTTGCTATGTTGGAATCCTAAAGACATACATAAGCTAAGAGCTGAATTCAGAAGATTGTATTTCAGTTTCTTTTTCTGGCAAGACTCTCACCTTTAACATAATTTATCATACAGCGTTAAGTGAGGCCTAATGCACCCGAATTAAACCCACGGGGTACTTGTCGACGATGGCTGGCCACAACATATCACAGTCTCAGACAAATCACAGTTGGCTGGAACAGCCAACTACCTAGAGCACACAGACAGTATTACTCAATGAAGTGCAAAATAGTTTCTTGTTTTTAAAAAAGTCTAGGAAACCTTATTATGTGGGTCGATGATATAATTGCCATGATTTCAGAAAACCACAGGACGGTCAGCATCTTTCTTGCCAAAAGAATGCCCACAACATTTTACAGCAAATGCCACCCTGCCCAAAAAGCTACATTTTCAGACGGTTGAAATTACTAATGAAGCAAATATAGAGGACACAGGGAACAACTGCCTTCAAACCATACACATCTGAAGATGTTTAACTACTGCTGGCACTCCCTTTTCTTTCCCCCTTGCTTTCTCATGTCCCAGCTTCATGGATGAAGCTGAAATCCCAGGGAGCAGCCTCACATCCCCACATGATTCAGAAGCAAACCCTTCCCCTCCTCTCCGGGATTTAATTCTTGAGGACACTTCCCCACCCTAACATCTCTGACAAACCACCTTAACCGAATGGGAAGAAGGACACGCACTGCTTTTCTCATTGAATGAGTAACCCCAGAAGGCCAAGTGCAGCTTTTTGCTAATGATTCATTCAGGACAAAATAGTGAACCGCATATCCTAAGAGGCCAGGAGGGGGCCCACCTGGAAAACCCCGCTGGGCTGTGAGACCCGCCCTGACAGCCCCCAGCACCTCCCCGCCAGCCAACTTGAGGGAGGGTCCAAGAGGAGAGGAACTTCCTTAAGTGGCCAAGCCCTAGACCTCCAGGGCCTTGCAGCACAGATTCAGAGACTTGTGGATTCAGGCACCTTCCTCTTTCTTTACACACAAATTCAGGCACTACCATTCAGCACAGTCTTTGTAGGAGGTATGATCAAAGAATATAATGAATGTTTCAATTTAAAAATTTATTACAGTAAAAGACACATTGCCATTAATCCCCCCCCACCCCACCCCCGCTTTGAACACACTTATCCCATCGTTCTTGCCACTTCCTGAAGCAGTTCTGGAAGTCCTCTTTCATGAGTGTCTTTAGTTGTGCTGTCGTGACTGCCTCATTGTCCTGAATCGATTCAAAACGTTTGGTTATTTTGACTTTGGGGAAGAGCCAGAAGTTGCATGGTGCCAGATTCAGTGAATAAGGTGGATGAGGACACACTGTAATATTTTTATTTGACAGGAATTGCTGTACCAATGTGTGTGACACAGAGCCTTTCCATTGTGATCACAAAATACGGTGAATGCTGCCGCCGAGTGCCATCCAATGGAAAGGCAGGGATCTTCAATATGAGAAGCAGTGCCTCGAACCTGAGTAACTGTGTGTGACAAGTTTCAACTTGTTCAGTGCAGTCAGTCGGGTATGAACTGCGCTTGAGAGAAGGTGTGTTTTAAAGTGTGCCATAAATCATCCTCCATCACAACAATGTTCCATGTCACACTATGCTTCTGGTATACGGCCATTTCTGTCAAAAACGTTATGGTGTGACTGCATCCACCTTATTCATCGGATAAGTGCGACTTCTGGCTCTTCCCCAAAGTCAAAATGACCATGAAAGGTAAATGTTTTGAATCAATTCAGGACATCGAGGCAGCCACAACAGTGCAAATAAAGACACTCATGAAAGAAGACTTTCAGAACGGCTTCAGAAAGTGGATGAACAATGGGATAAGTGTGTTCGAAGCGAGGGGTGAGTATTTTGAGGGGGCTTAATGGAAATGTGTCTTTTACTGTAATAATTTTTTAAATTTAAACATTCACTGTATTGTTTGATCACACCTTGTAAATGGTGTCCTCTAGCTCCAGAGACAATAAGAACAGTGGCCCCTAGAATGCATGACTTTGTGTCCCTCCTAAGGCGTTAGACATGTGCAGATCTCTTCTACTGTGGGTCAAATGCTGTGCTGTGCACTGCTGACACGCATCCTCTCATTTTATTTTATCTTCATTCTATCCTGTGAGGAACGTGGTTGATTTGTTTGTTTTTAATCAAGATATAATTCACATACCGTAAGATTCACCCATTTAAAATGTACAGTTCAGTGGTTTTCTGTATATTCAAAGTTATACAACCATCACCATTATGAATTCCAGAACATTTTCATCATCCCCAGGGGAACATGGTTTTTAATCCCCATCCTATTGATGAGAAAAATGAAGGGAAGATATTAAGCGACCCATCCAAGATCACAAAGTCTCATTAACAGCAGAGCTGGGGTTCAAACCCAGTCCCTGAACCCTGTTCAGCACTGAGTGCTGCTGATTACCCCTCCACCTACCTCTGGCTTTTACTGCTTGCTGCCTTCCCATCCTGCCTCCTCTCAAATGGTGGCGGCTCCCCAGGGCTTTGTCTTGCTGCTTTCTGGGTGGACACACATACCCAGCAGCTTCCCCTGATCCACATTCCCATTCCCAAGTCTACTTCTCTAGTTTGGACTTCGATCTAAGCCCCAGACCCTGGCTGCACCACTCCCCACATTGGACATCTAATGTAAATGTCCCCAGACACCCACAAATGTCAGCGCAAAAATCCCTTTCCCTGACTCAGCTAATGGCATCACCAGCCATTAATGAGCAGTCACTTAACACAGTAGTTAAAGACTTGGACTCTGTACTTCTTAAACTATATCATTGTCTAAACCCTATGCTACACACCTGAAGCTAATATAAAATAATATCGAATGTCAACTGTAATTGAAAAAAAAAACTTAAAAAATTAAATCTAATAAGGCTTATAAATTTAAAAAGAGAAAAAAAAAGAATTGGGGTTGGGGCTCTGGAGTCTCGGTCCTGAGTTCCGATTTCAGCTCTGCCGCTTATCAGCTCTGTGACTCTGGGCATGTTACCTCTCTTCTCTGGGCCTCGATTTATTCATCCGTAAAGTGGTTGGGGACAATTCTTACCTTATAAGGTTGCTGCAAGGATTAACTGTAAAATACTTAGCACCCTGTCTGACACACAGGGAGTGTCAAATAAATTGTAGCCATTGTCATTACTATGTGAAAGTCCAACAGAACTCAGACACAACCATTTTCACCAAGCTGAGTCTGGTGGCAGAATATGTAGATTGTAGCATGTATCAGAACTTCCTTCCTTCCATTGTATATATATCACATTTTGTTTATCCATTTGTCTGTCGATAGACACCTGGGCTACTTCCCACCTTTTGGCTATTGTGACTAATGCTGCTGTCAACACAGATGTACAAATATCTGTTTGAGTCCTTGCTTTCCAGGGTATACATGTTCCTTTGAATATACACCCAGAAGTGGAATTGCTAGATCATATGGTAATTCTATTTATAATTCTTAGGAATCAAAAATTTAAGCATAAAAGAGATGAAAGTATAAAAATCAAAGTAATTAAGTGAAAACTCTTAAATCTTAAATTTGTATTGATAATATTAACACAAACTTATTTAAAAAAATAAATAAATAGCTGTATCCACTTAAAAGGCCTAGAAATAACTCAGTAACACCCCTCATGCCCAGACTGACATCTCTAAATATTATTTCCCACTCAAAGGAACAAGAACTTCTAGGAGAAATGATTAATTCCAGATCTGGGGCAGGACAAACACAAGATAAGTATATCAGAAAGCAAGGATGCTATCAAAGACTACTGAGGTTGTGTCAGGGCAGAGGAGTCAACTCGAAGGGCTCATGGCCAACAATAGGAATATATATATACATATATATATATATAACATCCAAATCTTGGTTTCTAAATACTATCATTTTTCACTGAAAGGAACCAGGGCTCCTTGGAGAATTGCAAGGCTAAGGCAGAAGAGTTGAGGATAAGCCTGGAAATCTTATGTCAGAAAATAAAGTGAAGGCATCTAAAGGGCATTGGAGCCAGTTCAAAGGGACTCCCATTGGCCAAATCTGGGACAACATGAGCATCAAAATAAATAATAATAGTTAAGTGTCAAAATCCATGAATAAAATATGAATCCATGAGTCCATACTGATATAAATAAACAGGGGAGAAGGAAAAACTCTTCCTTTAGTTGAAAATGCATATTATAAATATAGAAGGAATGATGGATTTCTAAAATTACCATTTGGCAACCATCATAAAATACTTAATTCAAGCAAGCATCATCAATGGATGTTAAAACTAATGGGTGTGAGTTTAAGAAGTTACAGAATAGGCCGGCCGAGTGGCTCAGTTGGTTAAGAGATCGCTCAAGAGTGTGAGCTGAGCTCTGAGCAACGGCGGTTCGATGCCCGCCCGAGCTGAGTTGCCCTTAAGCTGCCAACAGGTAGCAGGATGGCTCAGCTAAAAAAAAAAAAGAAAAAAAAGAAAAGAAGTTACAGAATATTCACACAGTCTAAAGTATCTCCTCACATAAATACTTACTAATTACATAGGGGGGAAAAGTAACTTGACAGTGGAGAAGGCTGGCAGACATCACTTGAGCCACATTAAGATCACCAGTAATGGAACAAATCTACATCATTTACTTCTGATACAATGCATTGAAAAGAATGCATCATCATTTCTGTGGTATTTCTGACATTACCACAAAATAACCAGAATCTAAATAGGAGAAAACATCAGACAAACCCAAATTGAGGGACATTCTACAAAATAACTGCCTGTCGTCTTCCAAAATGTCAATGTCATGAAACACAAAGGCTAAGGAACTATTCCAGACTCAAGGAGATTAAAGAGGCATGACAACTAAATGCAACACATGATCCAGGATTTTCTTGTATGATAAAGAACAGTTTTGAGAAAACCAGGGAAATACAAATAAGGTCTATAGTTTAGCTATTGTACTGTACCAATGTTAATTTCCTGACTTTGTTCTGTGGTTATGTAAGGACACTGAAGTTCTTAGTCATAAAGAGGCATCAAGTCTGCAACGTACTTTCAAAAGATTTAAAACATTATATAGGGCCGGCCAAGTGGTGCATTGGTTAAAAGCTGGTTTTGGGATGCCAGCAGCCCTGGTTCGGATCCCACATGTGAGGGCCAGTGACACTGCCTTCTACAGCTAACAATAGATCCACCTGGCGCTGGGCTGTGCAAGCCCTGGCAATGGTGTGGGCTGCAGCCCCTGCTGCAGTGGGCTGCCATAGGCTACAGTGAGTGGCCAGCAGCAGCATGAGCTGGCAATAGCTGCGGTGAGAGACCATCCAGAGGCTGGCGACCGATCTGCCTCATCCGGGAAGAGCGCAATGACGATACCAACATGGGCCAGTGAAGCAACGTCCTCCGCAACTAGACAGAAGAACAAAAGGACAGCAACTTGTCTGTTCCCCTTCCCCGATTCCCCAACACTGTTCCCCTCCCCCAATTCCCCAATAAAATCTTTAAAAAAAAAAACATATGAAATAAAATTTAAAAATATACAATACTACAGCAAAAAAAGTGGGGAGGAGTTGATGAAACAAAAATGAAGCTTGGTGAAGGGTATCTATGGGTTCATTATGCTATTCTCTTTATGAGTTGTGATGGTTAATTCTATGTGTCAACTTGGGCGGGCCACAGAGGTGCCCAGATGAAACACTTTCTGGGTGTGTCTGTGACGGTGTTTCTGGGGGAGATTAGCATTTGAATTAGTAATCTCAGTATAGCAGATTGAACTCCCCAAAATGGTTGAGCTTCACCAATCCGCTGAGGGCTTCAATAGAACAAAAGGCAGAGGAAAGAGGAATTTGCCCCTTTTTCCTGCCTCACTGCTGGAGCTTGGACATCTCATTTAGTCTTTTGTCCTGTGCTGGGATTTACATCATCGGCTCCCCTGGTTCTCAGGCCATCCAACTCGGACTGAACCACACCACTGGCTTTCCTGGGTCTCCAGCTTGCAGACATCAGGTTACGGGGTTTCCAGCCCCCATAATCCTGTGGGCCAATCCCCCAGAATAAACCTCCTTTTATAATACCCTATTGGTTCTATCTCTCCGGAGAACCCTGATTATACAACTAGTCAATCTTTGAAAGTTTCCATAATATAAATCTAAATTTAAAAAGAATGTGGAAAGATTTACAGATAGAATATACAAAGAACTCTCAAATCTTAATAAGAAAGCAACCCAATCAAAAAAATGGGTACAAGGTATGAACATTTTTTTCACTAGTTTCAGGTGTACAAAACAACATAGTGATTAGACTTATATACCTCACAAAGTGATAACCCCAGTAAGTCTATCATCCATCTGACACTATACATAGTTATTACATTATTGACTATATTCCCTATGCTATACTTTATAGACCCATGACTATTTTATGTTTTGGTTTTTTTTGAGGGCAGTGTCACTGGCCCTAATATGTGGGACCCGAACCTGGGCCGCCGGCTTCCCAAGCCAGCGCTTAACCACCGTGCCACTCGGCCAGCCCCATGACTATTTTTTTAATTATAGTTGACATTCAATATTATTTTATATTAGTTTCAGGTGTACAGCATATTGGTTAGACATTTATATAATTTATGAAGTAATTTCCCACAATAAGTCTAGTACCCATTTGACATTATAGTTTTTACAATATTATTCACTATATTCCCTATACTTTACATCCCTGTGACTATTTTATAACTATCAATTTGTACTTCTTAATCCTTTCACTTTCTCACCCAGTCCCCCAACCCCCTTCACATCAAGTAAACCATCAGTGTGTTCTCTGTATCTATGAGTCTGTTTCTGTTTTGTTTGTTCGTTTATTTTGTTCTTTAAATTCCACATAAGTACTATCATATATTTGTCTTTCTCAGTCTGACTTATTTCACTTAGCATAATACCCTCTAGGTCCATCCATGTTGTTGCTTTTTTATGACTGAGTAATATTCCACTGTATGTATGTACTACAATTTCTTTGTCAAATCCTCTATTGAGGAGCATTTCAGTTGTTTCCATATCTTGGCCATTGTAAATAGCGCTGCAGTGAACATTGGGGTGCATATATCTTTTTTTTTTTTTTGAGGGCAGTGTCACTGGCCCTCACACGAGGGATTTGAACCGGGGCCACAGGCATCCCAAGCCAGCGCTCAACCACCGCGCCACTAGGCCGGCCCTGCATATATCTTTTTGAATTAGTGCTTTGGATCTCTCTGGATAAATACCCAGGAGTGGAATTACTGGGTTATATGTAGTCTATTTTTAATTTTTTGAGGAACCTTCATGCTGTTTTCCACAGTGACTGCGCCAATTTGTAGTCTCACCAAAAGTGCACAAGGGTTTCCTTATTCTCCACATCCTCGCCAATACTTGTTTGTTGATTTATTGATGATGGCCATTCTGACAGGTGTGAGGTGATAGCTCATTCTGGTTTTTATTTGCATTTCTATGATTAGTGATCTTGAGCATCTTTTCATATGTCTGTTGGCCCTCTGTATGGCCTCTTTGGAGAAATGTCTATTCAGGTCCTCTGCCCATTTAATTGGAATGTTTTTTGGAGTTGAGTTGTATGAGCTTTTATACATTTTGGATATTAACCCCTTATCAGATATATCATTGGCAAATATCTTCTCCCATTCAGTAGGATGTCTTTTTCAATTTGTTGATGGCTTACTTTGTTGTGCAAAAACTTTTTAGTTTGATGTAGTCCCATTTGTTTATTTTTTCTTTTGCTTCCCCTGAACAGACACTTCCTGAAATAAGATCCATAGATGGCAAATAAGCACATGAAAAGATCCTTTAACATCATTAACTATTAGAGAAATGAAAATTAAAATCACAATGATATACCACTTCACACTCAGTAAAATGGCAATCATCTTCAAAGTAAAAGACAATACCCAGCGTTGGCAAGGATGCAAAGCAACTAGAACTCCCATATACTACTGGTGAAGGTGCAAAATGGTACAGCCACTCTGAAAATGGTTTGGCAATCTCTTATAAAGGTAAACATACACTTACCATATGGCCTGGTAATTCTGCCCTAGGTATTTGCCCTAGAGAAATGAAAATTATGACCACACACTTATATGTAAATACTTATAGCAGCTCTATTTATAATCATCTAAAACTGGAAACAATCCTTCAATGGGTGAATGGATAAGCAAACAGTGGTATATCCATAAAATGGAATACTGCCCAGCAATAAAAATTATCAAGCTATTGATACACAGAGAAACATGGAATATCTCTAATGTATTATACTAAGTGAAAAAAGCCAAACTCAAAAGGCTACTCTATGATTCTATTTATGTGACATTCTGTAAAAGATAAAGCTATAGGAATGGAAACAAGATCACTGGTTCCTAGGGGTTGATGGCAGTAAAGGGAAGGGCTAACAACAAAAAGGGCAGCATGAGACAATTTTGAGGGTTGGTGAAACTATTCTGTACTCTGAGTTTGGTGGTGGACATATGACTACATATTTGTAAAAACTCACAGAACTGTACACTATGAAAACTAAAACTTACTGTATATAAATTTAAAATAAAAAAACAGAAAAAGAAAACGCTGTGAAGCCTATTGATAAAAGAGAGGCATGCACAAGACAGTCATGTTATACAGCAATTTGTATTTTTTGTCTGCGTGTGTACACACCCATATATACATGTTAATAAATATACACACAGACAAAAGTGTTATGCCCAATGTGAATGGTGTTCATCTCTGATTACTAAGATTCCAGGAAATTTGTATTCTTCTTTTAACTTACTAGTATTTTTAAATATCTTTTCTAAAATAAATTAGTATTACTTGGGTGATTGCTTTAAAAAGTAATTTTACAACAAGCCGATAAAAAGATAAATGCAAGCTTCTCTGGGAAGGCTTTCCTGGTCCGTCCACAATTAGCCTCTGCCGCCCTGAGCTTTGCCTCCATTTCCTCCAAGCACTTCATACAGGCTGCCCTGGAGCCTCCTTCTCTCTGTAACCTCAGCCTCTCCACTAACTGAGCTGAAAGAGGAAGGGCCTCCACCGTGCCTTGTTCCTGCGTTTACTCCAGTCTACTGCACGGTGGCACCAGTCTCAGGAATCGTGTCTACCTGGCTTGCTGCTCTATCTCCCCCCGCCCCCCAGCAGGCACTCAGTAAAGAGCTGGTCAGTGACTGACCGACCAACTGGGAATGAACAGGCATCTAATGGTGACCAGTAAACCATACCCACAAGTAACTGGACACTATCCAATGGGTGATAATTAATGTTTCATGTCAGCCTGGAACACGGGTTCAGGTGAAGGACCTTTGGAACGGCCTCTGCCCACTAAAGTTTCTAGCAGTTATTTGGGCTGGCTCATCACTTGCCATATTTGTGGAGAAGAGATTTGGAATTGTTAACATGTAAGAACATAAGCTTTAAAATTATCCCAACAGGACGTATGGCCAGGCTGATGCCATGAGGTTGACTCTAACTGGCACACATTTAAAGTTCAAGGGCTCAGCTATAAGAATACAGGATAGAGAGCAGACTTGGTGAAAACAGTCCAATGAAAACAGACCTGGTAATTTTAGGTGACATCAGTCACACTGAAGCTAAATGTCAGTAAAGGATGAAGTAAAAAAGAAAGAAAACAACAACAACAAAAAAGAATGAAGTAAAAGACACAAATTTTAGTAGCAGGGATTGAGCTGAGTGGTCACCTTTTCTCATTTAGGATGCTCCATTTTCACTTCTGCAAGCAGAAGTCTATTCATTCGTTTAAAGGATATTAAGTCCAAACCTTATTAAGATGAATATTTTTATGATTCCCTGCACACGCCAGTAATATCCAGAGTGACATTTAAAACATTTCCTTACTTCAAACACAAACGAACAAACATACCACAGCACTGAGGTTTATCTCTAGCCTAAGCACATCAGGGCCCCAGCAGCCTGCAAGCCGATAGCCTATTTGACACAGACAATAAAAACAAATTAGAAAGCTTCCAAATATCACAATTTAGAATCCTAGCTCCAGTTAATGTAGTGAGTACATTCGACCCCATCTGTCCTATATGCTATAGGACTAAATGCTGCTATAAACTTGGAAACAATACATGGAGCAACTATTTCAGGACTCTGAAAAATAAACAGTAGTAGGCAGATAGGGGAAGATAACCAGAATTCAAAGTTTCCTATGTTTCTTCCAAAATTCCCCAGCTTTGACTCTGGGACCTATGGGATAATACCAAAAGGTCTAATATTTGTGTGATTGGCGTCCCGAAAGCAGAGGAGAAAGAGCATGCAACAGGAAAATGTATTTGAAGAAATAACAACAGACAACTTCCCATATTTGGCAAAAGACATAAATTTAAAGATTCAAGAAGATCAGCAAACCTCAAACAGAAACAACTCAAAGAAATCTATACCCAGATGCATCATAATCAAACTGCTAAAAACTAACAAAGAAAATGTCCTAAAAGCAGCCAGAGAAAAAAACGATGCATTACACATAGCAAAACAATGATTTGAATAATGCAGATTTAACATCAGAAACCAGAGGCCAGAAAGTGGAATAACATTTTTAAAGTGCTGAGAAAAAACACTGAAAACCCAGAATTCTATCCAGCAAAACTAACCTTCAGGAATAAATGTAAAATAAAGACATTCTCAGATAAAAGAAAATTCATAGCCAGTAGACCTGATCTAAATGAAATGCTAAAATTTCAAATCTTCAGATAGAATGGAAATGATACCAAAGGGAAACTTGGAACATCAGCAATGAAAGAAAAGCAACAGAAGTGGTAAAATCTGGGTAAATATAGTAGACAATTCTTCTTACATTCTTTAAAATATGCATGATGGTTGAGAGCAAAATTTATAACATTGTCTGATGCGGTTTCAATGTATAGATATGATCACTAAAACAAGGGAAGAGGATAAAGAGGCAAATGGACCTATTTGTGGTAATGTTTCTATATTTTACTTGAAGTAGTAAAATACTAATTATATTTATACTTTAAAATGTTAATGCTATGTTAATTATATGTAAAGTAATTCCTAGAACAAATTTTAAAAACCTATATAGGGGCCGATCAGGTGGCTCAGTTGGTTAGAGAGCAAGCTCTGAGCAACAGAGTCGCTGGTTCGATTCCTACATGGGCCAGTGAGCTGCACCCGAGATGAGCTACCGCTGAGACTCCCGCATGGGATGGTGAGCTACACCCCCCGCAACTAGATTGAAAGCGGCAACTGCATTTGGAGCTGAGCTTGCACCCTCTACAACTAAGATTGAAGGACAACAACTTGACTTGGAGCTGATGGGTCCTGGAAAAACACAATGTTCCCCTTCCCCAATTTCCCAATAAAATCTTTAAAAGAGAAAAAAAAAAGAAAAAAAACCTATATAAAGAGATATAGTCATCAGTAGATCAATTACAATGGAATACTAGCAAATATTCAAATAATCCAAGAGAAGAGAGGAAAGAAAAAAGAGAGGAACAAGGGGCCAGCGGAGTGGCGCGGTGGTTGGGTGCTAGCTTGGGAAGCCAGCGGCCCTGGTTCGGATCCCACATGTGAGGGCCAGTGACACGGCCCTCACAAAAAAAAAAAAAAAAAAAAAAATGAGAGAGAGAGAGAGAAACAAAACACAAAGAGAACAAATAGGTAATAAACCATAAAATGGTAGGCCTAAATCCAAACATACTAATAATAACAGTAAGTGTAAATGGTCTAAATGTACACAAACTAAAAGATAGAGAGTGTCAGAATAGATTAAAAAAATAAGACCCAACTATTACTGCTTGTAAGAAGCTCACTTCAAATATAATGATATAGGTAGATCAGAAGAAAAATGATGAAAAAACATACACCATACAAATACCAATCAGAGAAAGCTGGAGTGGCTAAATTCATACCAAAGAAGACTTCAGAGAATAGAAAATTACCAGGGATAAAAAGGCACACTACATAAAAATAAAAGATTCAGTACATTAAGAAGGTTTAATAATCGTAAATGTGTACATAACTAATAACAGAGCCTTCAAATGATCAAACTGAAAGAAGAAATGGACAAATGCAGCTGGAGACTTCAATACTCCCTCTCCATAACTGATAGAACTAGTAGACAGAAAATCAGCAAGAATATAGAAATATCGATGCGTCAAAGACCAAAACATAAGACTTAAAACAATAAAACTCTTAGAAGACAATGGGGAAAGCTTCGTGACATTGGATTTGCCAACGAATTCTTGACATGATACCAAATGCACAGGAAACAAAAGTAAAAATAGACAAATTGAGCTACACAAAAATTTAAAACTTCTGGGCATCAAAGGATACAAATCTAACAGAGTGAACAAATATCTTTTCTTATGCAAGAAAATATCTGTAAATCATATATCTAATAAAGAGTTAATATCCAGAATATATAAAGAACGCCTACAAGTCAATATCAACAACAACAAAAGCATTCAACTATGGGCAATAGACTTGAATAGACATATTTCTCCAATGATATACAAATGGTCTACAAGCACATGAAAGATGCTCAACATCACTAATTATTAAGGAAATGGAAATCAAAACCACAAGGAGAGATCACCTCACACCCAATAGGACGGCTACCATCCAAAAACAAGTATGTTGGGCTGGCCGAGTGGCGCATTGGTTGGGAGCTGGCTTGGAATGCCAGCGGCCCCGGTTTGGATCCCACATGTAAGGGCCTGTGACACTGCCCTCAAAAATAAAAAAAATAAAACAAACATGTCATGGGGTTGTCTACATAATCATGCCATTTGCAAATAGAACAGTTGTTCTTTCTTTCTGATGTGTATGCCCATTTATTTTTCTTGCACTGGTTAGCACTTCCAGTAGGATGGTGAGTATCAGTGGTGAGAGTAGACATCATTGCCTTGTTCCCCATCTTAAGGGAAAAGGGGACATATACAAATATGACCAATGATTTTTTTTTTTTAAGATTTTATTGAGGAATTGGGGGAGGGAAACAGTGTTGGGGAATTGGGGGAGGGGACCAGTCAAATTGTTGTTCTTCAATCTTTGTTGTGGAGGGCACCAATCGCCATCTGGTTTCCTGTCGGCAGCCTGTGGCCTCTAAGATCAAGGTGCTGTGTTCAATCTTAGTTGCAGGTGGACAGAGCTACCATCCTATGCGGAAGTCAAACCAGCAGCCTTGTTAAGAGCGCACACCCTATCCTCTGAGCCATCCAGGCAGCAGCTCAGCTCAAGGTACCGAGTTCAGTCTTAGCTGCAGGTGGGTGTAGCCACCATCCCATGCGGGAGTCGAACATGGCAGCCTTGTTGTTAAGAGCGCACGCCCTATCCACTAAGCCATCTGGGTGGCAGCTCAGCTCAAGGTGCCGAGTTCAGTCTTAGTTACAGGCGGGCGTAGCCCACCACGGAACAGGCAATCTTGTTGTTAGACCAGCTGAGCCATCCTGCCACCTGTTGACAGCTCAGCGACAGTTCATCTCAGGTGGAGCATTCACTGGGAATCGAACCGGCGGTCCTGTTGCTCAGAGCTCAAGCTCCCAAGCCAACTCTTTACCAACTGAGCCACTCAGATGGCACTGATCAATTGATTTTTGACAAAGGTATAATAGAAAGGCAAGTCAATGGAGAAAGGATAGTACTTTCAACAGTGTTGGAACAACTGGACATCAATTAGCAAATATATGAACCTCAACCTAAAGTTTTCACCTTATCTAAAGATTAACTCAAAAGGGGTCATAAATCTAAAAGTAAAACATGAAACTATAATGCTTAAAAGAAATCATGAGAAAAAATCTGCATGACCTAAGACTTGTTCTTCCATCTGACACCAAAAACACAATCCATGAGAAAAAACTTGATAAATGGAATTTCATCACAACTAAAACTTGTTCTACAAAAGACATGGTTAAGAGAATAAAAAGATTAGATACAGGGCTGGCCGAGTGGCGTGGTGGTTAAGCGCTGGCTTGGGAAGCCAGCGGCCCCGGTTCGGTCGCACATATGAGGGCCGGTGACACTGCCCTCAAAAAAAAGACGAGATACAGACTGAGTTAAAATATTTAAGTCATGGGCCGGCCGAGTGGCGTGGTGGTTAAGCGCTGGCTTGGGATGCCAGCAGCCCCAGTTCGGGTCCCACATATGAGGGCCGGTGACACTGCCCTCAAAAAAAAACAAACATAAAATATTTAAGTCATGCACCTGACAAAGGTCATAAATCCAAAGTATATGAAGGATCCTCAAAATTCAACAGTAAGAAAACAAACTGTCCAATAAAAAAAAAAATGGGCAAAATACTCAAACAGATACTTTACCAAAGAGAATATACAGCTGGCAAACAAGCACAAGTTGCTTGACATCATTAGTCATTTGGGGAAATGCAAAGTAAAACCACTGTAAGATGCCACAACACACCTATTACATTGGCTAAAAGGAGAAGGAAGGAAGGGGAGAAAACCAAGTGCTGGCCAGGACGCAGAGCAAATAATCCTCTCATATACTGCTAGTGAGAATGCAAAACCGTACAGCCACTCTAGAAAATTGTTCAGCAGTTTCTTATATAGTTAAACATACACTTACCATATGATTCAGCAACACTTCTAGACATTAACCCCAGTGAAAAAGAAACCTATGTTCACACAAAAACTGTATATTAATGTTTATAGCAAAATCATTCATAATCACCCAAAATTGTAAATAACCCAAATGTCCTTCAACAGGTAAATGAAGAAAGAAACTGTGGTGCATACCACAGTGGAAAACTAGTCAGCAATAAGAAGGAATGAACTGTTGATAAAATGACATGAATGAATTTCAAGTGCATGACACTGCATGAGAGACAGCCTCAAAAGGTTATGTACTCTATGATTCCATTCACATGACATGCTGGAAAAGACAACACCATAGTGATGGGAAAAAGATGAGTGGTTGTCAAGGGTTGGGTGTGACTCAACGGAGGAGAATGAGGAAGTTTTGTGGGCTAAGACTGGTTTGTGCCCTAATTGTAGTGGCTACATGAATTACATATGTGTTACAACTTATAGAATTGCATATCAAAAAAGTCAATTTTACTGCATTTTAATTTAAAAAACAGAACACATGGAGACCACCAACATCCTTGGCATGTGCCCAAACCTCTACGGCTCATGCTTCTGGCAGTTCTCACGCTCAGGAAGAAAATGGTGTACACTCTCCGTATTAGATTTTTTTCGCTGTTGGTTTAATTCAAAACCCTGATATGACAAATTTTAAATCAGCTTTTAAGTGTTGTTTTTCCAGATTCAAAATATGTAATAAGGGCTGGCTAAGTGGCGCGGTGGTTGAGCACTGGCTTGGGAAGCCAGCAGCCCCGGTTCGGGTCCCACATATGAGGGCAAGTAACACTGCCCTCAAAAAAAAAAAAAAAAAAAAAAAAAAAAGTAATAAAAGCCTTCCATTTTGCCACTCAGTCATGAAACAAAACAAAAATCTAAAGAAACATAATCTAGGGCCGGCCGAGTGGCACACTGGTTAAGAGCTGGTTTTGGGATGCCATCGGCCCCGGTTCGGATCCCACATATGAGGGCCAGTGACACCGCCCTCTACAGCTAACAACAGCTCCACCTGGAGCTGGGCTGCATGAGCCCTGGCGAATGGTGTAGGCTGCAGCCCCTGCTGCAGTGGGCTGCCATAGGCTACAGTGAGTGGCCGGCAGCCAGCGTGAGCTGCCAATAGCCGCAGTGAGCGACCATCCAGAGGTCGGCGACTGATTTGCCTCATCCGGGAAGAGCGCAATGATGATATCAACATGGGCCAGTGAAGCAATGTCCTCCGCAACTAGACTGAAGAACAAAAGGTCAGCAACTTGTCTGTTCCCCTTCTCCCATTCCCCAATGCTGTTCCCCCCCCCATTCCCCAATAAAATCTTTTAAAAAGAAACATAATCTAAAGAAAGAAGCAGATTAACTTCCAAAATGGCAACCAAACCAAAAGCAAGAGTCTATTGGTCGGGGCCGACCAGAGGGCGCAGGAAGCATAATGAGGTATAATGTTCAGACGTTAGCTGTATACTTAAGATCCATGCACTTTGCTGTATGTATACTACATACTTCCATGAAAAGTTCTTGAAAGCAATAATGTAATCTATACTTCTAATTCCAAAAAAAATGCCTTAGGCCATACCCTAAAACAAGTTATAGAACAGCATGTATAATATCCCATTTTTATAAGTATGTACATGCAGAAACATAGTCTAAAATAATACATGCAAGTTCTTGCTAGCTCATGAGAATACTGGTATTTACTTTTTTCTTCATTTTTCAATAGTAGTCTAATTTTTTTTTAAACAGCAGACATAAATACTTTTTTTTTTTTTTTTTTTTGAGGGCAGTGTCACTGGCCCTCATATGTAGGACCCGAACCGGGGCTGCTGGCTTCCCAAACCAGCACTCCAGCGCTTAACCACCACACCATTCGGCCAGCCCCATAAATACTTTTATAATCAGAAAAGAAGCTTTTTCCATTTGGGAAAATAGCATTCAAGTTAAAATGTGATATTTATATCACAGATCAATTTATGTATGACTTAGATTGTGCTCCTTGACATAAAGGGGTTTTGTAAGCTCATACAATACTATATTTCCAAAAGACACTTTACCAGATGCGTGGCTGGAACATGAAGTATAGAAATTATGGAAGGCTTCTCAAGAGAAATGGTAACTTCTCTGACAACTCTGAATAAAGGGAGGGAAAGAACCACGCAAGTGGCAAAGGTATTCGGATGGACGGAGGCCTGTGAGTGACAGTGAAGAGGCAGAATTAATCCTAACATGGAGTAAGGAACAAAGGCAGGGGAGTGGGAGACAAGGCAATTTGGAAGAGGAGGAAGGAAAGGGTAGAGCTGAGGCAAAGGCTTGTGACAGAGAGAGTAAATGTCATTGCACAGGAAAAGATCAGTGCTCACTGATGCCTCCAAGAACTAACAATCCCATCCCTCCCCAGCCCCTGCCTTCCTCACCCCTAAGAGGCTGTTCGTTACACAGGAGTGTCATGCTCAGGACCCTGAGTGCACAAGGCGGGGTGGACGTCTGACCCAGGGGCAGCCAACCCAGAAGCTGGCCAGGTACCTCTAATTTGGCCTGGCTGGGAAAGCTCCACCCAAATTGAGGCAGTGGTAACAGGCCGATCAGACATGCTCTGGAATTCAACCGCAGTCAGTAGGTTAGCATCAGAGCAGACAGACCTGGAATGAACATTTTAAATAGATAATCTATCAGAATATATTTATATCTCAGAAAATGTAATGCCTGCAACTTGGCCTAAGCATTCATTTGAGCTCTCTGACCTTCGCGAGCTGCTTTTGGGTTGTGCTATCACATTTACAGAAAATACCTAAGGGTACACGCTGCAGAGGCTGAATGTTGCCCTGCACTTTTGTGCAGCTACTTAACAGTGAAATGTGGTTTGTTCCATAGGGCCTCTTAATAAGGCATTCCTTACAGCCAGAGATTGTGTTTCCCACTGCTAACAAGTCAGGCAGCAGTGCTTTTCACATACTGCTCCTCGCAGACTACTAACTTTGAAACAGTATTTTCCTCAGCCAGTTTTCTCTTGGAAGCAACCAAGCATCACATTTTATTACTAAAACTACCTTCCTTGGCTATGGTTTTCAACCTCCACTCAGGTCCTTGACCAGACCTGCTCCTGGGATTCTTTCAGGTGGATGGATAGCAGCCAATCCTTGGCTACCTGAGACAGACACGGTGCCATTTGCTGCCCTCCACAGTCAGGGGATGGCCCCTGGGCCCCACCAGCCAGTTTTTGCCCCTAAGTTCTCAGACCAAGGCAGTCAGTGCTCACAGGGCCCTACCAGATAAGCCTGATGGACAGATCGCCTTCCATAAGCAGGCTCTGCTGGCAGAGGATGAAGCACTTGGCTGGCCTCAGGCTACAGTGGGTCCAGCATGGAGCTGGGCCAAGCTTAGTCCTCTTTCAGATGTGATTAGATCACAGTCTAGTCTGTGAAGGGAGGACATGGGCCCTTTGTGGCCCAGGAACCACAGGCTACCCTTGACTGGGCAGCTAGAAAGAAAAGCTGAAGTGAAACACTGACTCCCCAAAATTCATGAGGCCCAGCTGCTTGGCTCTCCCAGAGTTCCCACCAAGGCCTGGTTTACCTGGTCCTGAGGAAACCCAAAAGGAACCCGTGTGTCTGTTCCTGGCAACACTGCAGGCATGAGCTCGGCCTTGGGAGCAGTCCACCCAGTTGATCGCAAAGGCCTCCTAGAGTGGAAGTTGTGTTGGGTTACCTGCACCAACTTCTACTACCCATCACACATCATCAATTGTTTGGCAGATGTTTTAATGATACTTCAGGTTATGAGTTGGGCTGTAAGTTTTTGATTTCAACAACACAGGAGCTCTTCTTGAAATGAGTCACCAAGTTATCTTTTATCTGCATTCACTCATTGAGTCATGTATACTGAATACATTGTCACCTACATGCCTCACAGAGGACCACGCAGAATGATGGAAGGCCCTGAACATCATTAATTAATCATGCTTATTAATTCAAGATAATTCTGTTTAAGATATTAGATCTGGAAAATTAAATTTAAAGTTTCTACTTTTGCTTTACTTGGTCTTATTTTAAAATATACTCACCTATCTAGCTTAATATCACAGCTAAGTCATGACTCTAGTTTCTCAATTAAACGAGGCATAAGCTGCTCCATAAAGCACCTTTGTGCCAGTTAGAAACAGATTGCAGTCTGGGAGGGAACTTGGATTGGCAAGAGGATAACATATTAAAAATGACACTCCCTCTGGGCTGATGAACTGGGAATAGGCCACCCTTCCTCCCAATGGACCGTGCCCGGCCAGGACATGTGCATTCGCAGCAAGAGCATGCAGGCTGGTTCTCAGCCTCCCTCACCCTCTCAGCTAGACCCACTGTGCCGTGCACAACCTGCCCAACTGTACAAACAGAGATTTAGAGCAGGATGCCTGGGGCTTTCTTTGTTCCTCTACGATAAAAACATTGCTGAACCAGTCCGGCTAAATCCTGTGTTTGACAGGTCTTGATGTCTAGGTATTAAGTATTAAGACGTTTACTGTTGAAATCAGGGAGAATTTTTTTTTTAATTTTTTTAACTTTGTTTTCATTTATATTGATCTGGTCTGAGACACCATAGCAGATTTTGTAATCCGTTAATAAATAAAGAAAGAGGGCTGCCAAATGGTGCAGTGGTTAAGCACTGGCTTGGGAAGCCAGAGGCCCCAGTTCGGTCCCACATATGAGGGCCAGTGACACTGCCCTCAAAAAAATAATAAAATAAAATAAAAGAAAGAAAGAAAGAACTGCAGGTGTCCTACCGAATTCCACAGAAATAGACACAGAGGAAAGGCTCCATAAACTAGGGGCCCTGCTGGGCTCCCCCAGGCTTCCCTCCGCCCGGCAAGTCGTCATTCTTCATGGGCTTCATTCATCTAACTATCTTGGCAGCCCCCAGAGCCCCAAAGCCCCAGACCAACAGCTGAAACTGGTCGGAAGCTTATAGTGAAGGCCAGGCACGCGCAGCATCTGCCCAGCGCCCCCACTAAAACCGCCTTTGCACACCACGTATAAGGGCCTCGTCACCACTCCCACCACCTACACATTTCAGGACCACGCAAAGAGCCTCGGGGATGTATTCACCTGTGACGAGTGGGGCTCTGTTTCCCCAGTTGCAGCTCCAAAACCATACTCTAAAAGAATATAGACTAATTGGCTGGCAAACTATTCTGACCTCAATTTATTATCAGAGAAATTAAGAACTAGAAGGCAATTTTATATCCGCCAATATCAGGGCTTTGTTACAATCCAAATTTGGGGGCTCCCAAGTCAGCTGCCAGTCCCAGGACCTTCGCTTGGGCAATTTGCCGGGGCTGGTGAAACACCTGCACTTTAAACAGACCATCACAAAGACTTGATTTGTCTTATGTAATCTTTTCTAAAATGCACCTGAATACTCTGGTTTCTCTTCAGATCGTATAAATCTTTCGCCTTTTACTAAAACGCGCCTGAAGATATTTACCATTCATCCTCTCCCCCCCAAATCATATAAAGGATAAGAAAGATGATCAGAATTCACAGAGCCGTCCCACATTGTCATCACCCCTCTAGCAGCAGCTGTCACAGGGGGAAAGCGCCAGCCTGACGCTCAGGTTCCAGAGCCACCAACAAACTGAGTCGCTATAGGTGAGTCACAGCTTCTCTAGGGGTTAGATTCCTCACCCGTAAAACAAAGTGGGGGCACATGTGGATGGCTTCAAGATTCCTTCTAAAATTGGGTTTCTGCGTTTCCAGATGTTCTGAGCCATCTTGAACCTCCATTACCGATTCTTACCACACTCTCCCCTTGTTATGGACTGAATTATATGTCCCCACCCCTAAATCACATGTTGAAGCCCTAACTTCCAATGTGAGGACATTTGGAGATGGGGGCCTTTGGGAAGTCATTAGGGTTGGATGAAGTCATGAGGATGGGACCTCGTGTGGGATAGTGTCCTTGTAAACGGAGGGAGAGAGATTTTTCCCTCTCTCCATGCACACATGCAGGTCATCTGAGTACATGGCAAGGTGGCAGCCACTTACAAGCCAAGAGAAGAGGCCTCAGGATGAAACCTGATCTTTGTACCTTGATAAATAAATTTCTGTTATTTAAACCACCCAATCGATGGTATTTTGTTATGACAGACTAAGATACACCTTCACCATGAATTACTTGTTTTTCTTTTCTTCCTGAATTTGAAACTTGTTCCAAACACACTAGTACACAAAACTGAACTTGGATGAGTTGGACAGTTTTTACCAAGCAGCCAAGTGTTAACTGCTGGGAACACTCAACAGCAGACAGCTGGGTTTCGGACCTGCAGGTCATTATAAACTTAATAAGATAGACTGTAAGTGTATCCAAATCTGTTCAGGAAGCCAGAGAACGAGGGACATATGTACTGTAGGGTGGTCTATAATGAAGCTAGGGCTCCATCACAGGACATCAATCAGAACCCAAACCAAAAACAACCATGAAGATGGGCATGGCGGCAGGGCCAGTAAGAAGAGGGTGGGGAAAAAGGATATAAGACCCAGGCGCACCCCAGCCCACTCGCTCCAGGGGTATCTTCTGGCTGGGCAAAGGGTGGAGTGGCCTTGCAGCAGCAACATGTAGCTGCGGAAGCAAGGAGCTTCAGCCAGGTTGAGGTAGCAGGTTTACGTAGAGAGAACAGGAAGGGGAGAGTGGCTGGGCCAGAACCTGGTGGGATGAGGCAGGGTAACAGTGGGCACTCGCCATCACGTTCCATGCTAGACACTTCCCATGCCATCTCACCCCAATCCTATGGCAGCAGGCAATCCTTTCACCTGTACTCCTTGCCACTCTGGCCTGATTCAGGCCCCTAAAGGGCATGGTCCTAAGGGTAGGTGTGAAGAACAGTAAGCAGGGAAAAATAAGAAAAACAACAAGGACATCTAGAGTGGAGTGCAGGAGGCCATAAACGATCCTCCCGCAACCCAACAGGGCAGGGGTCACCTGTCAGGCTGAAGGAGCAGCGGAAATGGAGACAAAGGGATGAATGAAATTGGGAGATTCTAACATGCAGGGCTGGATATTCCCCATGCATTTCCCGTCTCAGGATAAACTGCGAAGGATTTTCGAAACGGACCCAAAAGATTACTAAGTATCTTCAATAGAAAAATAGGCCTCGTTAGAACATAACTTACCAAGTTACCTGATGCTATGGGATTTGCACCTTTCATTGTCTCTGAGCTATTTTGCAACTCTGTCAAGTTGTACATAACTCAGAGCAATGCAAGTGATTCCCCTCTGAACACAGGCAAATGAATTGTCTGCTGGGGAGACAAATAAACCCCTTAAAGCCAGAGTTGCATCTATTTGAAACCCTATGGAGGGAGAGGGGATGTCTGTCTATTCTTTGATTTTCCCTTTGAACAAGTTGTAACATCTTACTGGTTTCCTCATTAAGTAATAAAATCTTTTACATTTGTATGAGTCATGATTCTATCTTTTTAAAATTATTCTTTAATACCCACAAACAACCTAAAGTCCAAAAGGGTGCCAATATTCTGTGTTAACTGCTCCAAGAAGGGGAAAAAAAGGTTCCAGGGGTCAATGATTCTT
Organism: Aselliscus stoliczkanus; assembly: GCA_033961575.1. Classification (NCBI taxonomy): domain Eukaryota; kingdom Metazoa; phylum Chordata; class Mammalia; order Chiroptera; family Hipposideridae; genus Aselliscus; species Aselliscus stoliczkanus. The sequence goes on along the minus strand of CM066732.1, from coordinate 39,742,335 downwards.
CCAATCCAAATACTTTGAAGTCTGCTGGCTCAAGCATATAGGAAGATAATCAAGTCTCAATTTTTACCTCTCTAACCCTCCTCCACCAGCAAACACTATCACCAGATTCCTCGTGACTTTCATTGGCTCTGATCTCAGCAATTCTTAAATTTCATTGATAATTCAAGGAGCTAGATGAGAAGGGGCGGAGGGACCTCCCTTTATAATAAAACCATCACCTCTCCCCTGACTCAAACAAGTGTGACCTATGCACATACTGTGCAAGAATTGGGAGCCAGGAGGGCTCTCGAGGCTGGCTGACCCACCAGAAGCAGTGCCAGCAGAAGCAGGGAAATAGAAATGGACTATGTCCCTGTAGGATGGGAAAGACATGTCTTTTCTGCATCCCAGGATGGAAAAGGAAGATGATGCTAGAACAGTGTTCATAACCCACCTAAGGGTTGCAGAAATACACACACATAGCCTCCAAGTGTGGTCTCTGAAGGCAGGCTGCATAGCTCCCCAGCTGCTAGCAATGGGGACCCTGAACCAGTTATTGATCTCATTGAAGCTTCTGTTTCCTCATCTGCAAAGTATCTGCCTCCTAGGAGTGCTGTGAGCATTAAATGTGATAACACAGGTAAAGCATTCTGCAATCTGACACATAGTAAATGCACAACAAGTGTTAGTTTCAGTATTTTTGATTGAGAAATAAATGCAATGTCATGTAAAATAAAACCAGGAATATAATAAAACCTAATTGCTACCTCTTAACTCCCATTTGTCATGTCCTTTCCACTCTCATTGCCAAGAGACCAGTTGACCTTGATTTCTCACCTGAATTACTCAGTCTCTTACTAGACCTTGCTACTATCAACTCATCCTTCTCAAAGCCATTCCTCACACCCACTAACCCAGCAATAGCCAATAAAAATATGTCAGCCACATACGTAACCTTAAATTACTAAATTTTGGGCCAGCCGAGTGGTACATTGGTTAAAAGCTGGCTTGGGACACCAGCGGCCTTGGTTCAGATCCCACATATGAGGGCCAGTGACACTGCCCTCTACAGCTAAGATGGTGAACAACAGCTCCACCTGGAGCTGGGCTGTTGTGAGTCTCCCGGGGCAGCATAGTTGCAGCCCCTGCTGCAGTGGGCTGCCATAGGCTACAGTGAGTGGCCAGCAGCCTGCGTGAGCAGCTGGCAGCCAGCATGAGCTGCCAATAGCCGCAGTGAGCAACCACCGAGAGAGGCCGGTGACCAATCTGCCTCACCCGAGAAGAGCGCAATGATGATACCAACATGGGCCAGTGAAGCAATGTCCTCCACAGCTAGACTGGAGAACGAAAGGACAGCAACTTACCTGTTCCCCAACGCTATTCCCAAACCCCAGTTCCCCAATTTAAAAAAAATATATTACTAAATTTCAAAATAGACATATTTTAAAAAGTAAAAACAGGCAGAATTATTTTACTAATATATTTTATTTATATACCCAAAATATTATCATTTCCACATATACACAGTATAAAAAATAGTTATTTTACATTTTTTTCCTATTACATCTTCAAACTCTTGCATATATTTTATACTTATGCACATCTCAATTCATACTAGCCACATTCCAAGTGCTTAAGAGCCCCAGTTTAACTGCTTCCCATCTCTTTCAGAAAATCCAAATTCAGTAGCCTAACAAATCAGGCTCTTTTCAACCTCAGTACCCCTCATCGTCCCCTTCCATACCTTTGCCTGGTGAGCCATATCTGGTTCTCCTCCTTACCACCCCTGTCTGGGGTTTGCCCTCGACTCCCAGCACCTGGTATATTCCTTCTCCACAGGGCACACCACACCTTATGCCAGGCACTGGCCATTGACACTCAACATGAGAATGTGCCCATTTCCCACAAGGCCACAAGCCCGCTGTCCCCGGCCTCTAGTAGGGCACTTGGCTCTGGAAAGTGGAACGGTTCTTATACTTTCTCCGCCCCATACCAAACCCTCACCCCCAAGCAAACTGGGAGCCCCTTGGAAGCAGGATTTTTTGTCCTATTTGTGTATGCCTAACAGTACCTGGCCCAGGCTAGGCATTCAAACATATATAAAGTATAGATTTTTTAAAGGGAGAGAATATGTTAGAATTCTTACCAACATCTAGTAGCTGATCTTGATCTAACTCTAAAGTTATTTAGCCAACTCTCAATCGCAAATTATATACATGTATAGGGTTTGGACTAAAAATGGTTGAGAGAAAGTAGACAAGCTAAAGAAGCAACTCCTCCTGGAAGAGCCATTGTTCCTGGGGTTTTGGGGTTTTTCTGTTTCGTTTTTTTTTTTTCCATTGGCACAAAAATCTTTTAGCCTTAAACTGTTTTTCAAAGTTGTGCTGGAATAAACGGGAAACCACAAAAATGAAGGCTTCCACTACGCCAGTCATCAAGTTGTAGTGGCAAGAAAGAAACCATCCAAAACTATCCACATCTGATTAAACTCTGAACATTTTAAGTGTTTATTAACCCATTTAATCCCCAAATTTAGCCAATTGTTTGAAACGTTCCGAGACAAAATTCTGGATTACAGTATTTCCTAAGGCTCTCTCCAGCCTCCAGAAGACTGAGGCCTCACTTCTCAGGCCCCATGGAATTGCTTTTCTTTTAATCAATATCTTTATAAAAACAACCACTACAGGACCCTCAGCCTCAGTCCCAGTGGCCACGTTTTCTTTACACATAGTAAGTGTCTAATCTAAGGGTTCCCAAAATACTGGCTTGGCACATCCTGAGCGACCCTCTCTCCCAAGATGTTAAGCAAAAAGCAGACAACTTCAATAATTATTACAGAATCCCTGGTTTTCATTTTTATACTTTCCTAAGCAAAAGGCTTGGCAAAGCCTCTTATGGTTCCCCCACTTTTACAAAAAATCTGTCTCCTAAGCAAAAGCTTCTGTTTCCTAGTAGCAGCAGATACACTTTTAAAACTTACAGTTAAAAAACGCAAAAATAATTACACTGGCATGTTATTTCCATACTTCCTCCACAATATTTTCCACTGAGAACAGGGCCCAGAAATTTATTTATTTATAAATATATAAATCCATGTTATTTTTCCCTTATGGATCCCATGTCTTCAAATAAGTTGACCTTACAAACTACATTCAGTATAATCCATTTTTTCTTTCTTTTGTTAAACAGACACATCTATTCAATTGTTTATTCATGCCTTACTATGTGCCAGGCACACAGTTTTAGACGCTGGGGATAAGGCAGAGAACTTGAAATACAACTCCTCTGCTCTCATGGAGTGATCTTCTCGTTGGGTGGTAAATAAAGCAGAGTGAGGGGACAGAGTGGGCACTGTGGTGTGTCCTACTTTAGATAGAATGGTCAGGGAAAGTCTCTTTGAAACAGAACAAAAGAAGAGCGGTTCTGAAGAACAGAGCCAAGCGGACATTTTTGGGAAAGGGGGTAGGGAACAGGATGGAAGAATAAACCTCAAATGCAAAGAAGTTAATCAAAATGTTAAACAAAGCTTCTGATCAACACAAAATAATTGGTACCATAAAATTCCAGTAAAAAAACAACTGGCCTTATTTTGTGTAATGCAGTTTACATTAGACATTTTGAAATACAATTAGCACCCAGCCCCTCAGTCTGACTCTCAATCCCCCATTTCTACATTAATAAACTCTGGGCTCCCTAGGGACTCCCCTCTGAAAACTTGTGACCGACGCTACCATTTTATGTGGAGACAAGGCCACACACGAAAGGCACAGAGATAAGGGCTAGGCCCCCTCCTTTAAAGTGAGAATTTTTCACACAAAAATCCTCCCCATCAAGAAGTTACACAGCTTAAAAACAAGGTAGTTTCCAAATACTAAAAAAACAAGATCTTCTCCAAAGGTAGTGTCCCTTTCTGAATTCCATACCCTTCCATTCATTTGTCCCCTCGTCAGCCAGCCACAGGCCTGTCCCCAGCCCTGGACCATTTTGAACTGAGCCTTTGGACGTTTAAATTGGCTCTTCACCACCATGTGAGATGCTGAGGCCATTCCCTTGGCCAGGGTGCCTTGCTCTCTTCTCTACCTCTCCCAGTCTACCCTTCCTCCTTCTGGGCCCTCTGAGCCCCACCTTGCCACTACATCCAAACCCCAGCTCATCTCACCCTGCTTCGTACTTCTCCTGCACACACACAGCCTAACCCCCAGGAATAATCTTATTTTCCAAACAAAAATCTCAAGACACATTGTCAGCACATGGATACTTGTTACATGAATTGCTTTAATTCTAGTGCTTAGAATACTGCATTATTTAAAGCAAAATAATTTTTCAAACTTTAGGATGTATTTACTTACACATGGTCTGATGAGACAGCACAGGAAATTGAGACTGTCTGGGAAAATTCAGACTCTGCGCATAGTCACAGGTCTTTGACTACTGCTCTATTCTCTAACAAACAACTTTATTTTCCAAAGAAATCTGACATCATCCTACAAAAGGACTTGGAGCTACTTCCAGGAATAAGAATAAAGAGGCAGTGGTAGTGGCTGTCAGTTGAAGGCCAGAATGTTGTTATTTCCAGGTTATTTCACCAGCTCAGGGAGCTAACAGAACCAGCATGGAAAATAATCAGCCTCAGCCGCCATACAGTCCTCAGCCTTTGATGGGGTGGATCACATATGTGCTGCAGCTCAGGTAAATCTAGAAACATGCCCCTCACCAGCATCCAGGTAGGCAACCACTCTACCAGGAGGGAGGTGGGTCTTGGATTCAGCAGCGCACAGACTCTTCTGTGCTCTGGGAGTCATCTGAAGTGCCATGGCCTGGGAAAGAGGCTCTTACCATTTTCAAATTAAACACAAAAGTCCTCCAGGGCTATGGAGAAAGAATTAATTTGGCCCTGTGACCCAGGAGGAGGCAAAAGGTTTTAGTGAGCTCACCGTTCCCTATGTAAGTACTTGTGGGTTAACAAGAACTTCAGGTATGTTGTAGAAAGAAATGCTTGACCAAATCCCTTATTTTTTTTATTTATTTATTTTTTATTTTTTTTGAGGGCAGTGTCACTGGCCCTCATATGTAGGACCCGAACCGGGGCCGCTGGCTTCTCAAGCTGGCTCTTAACCACCGCACCACTCGGCCGGTCCCCAAATCCTTAATTTTTAAAATTAGAAACGTTAAATCATAACTTTTAAATTCAGAAGTGTAATGTTATTGCCCTTTGATAGTAAAAGCACTTCCTGAAATGTAAGAAAAAAATGATAAAAATTCAAAAGAAGAATGTAGGCCATTTAATGAAGCATTCTAATAGCAAAAAAATGGAAACTACGATCAAGGGATCTTACACAGCCTTTGGAAGAAATAACTTCCAAAGTTCTTTCCATTTGAGTCTGTCATACTAAGTTTTTCTTTCCTAATTTACTTTAATCATACAATGTTTTTTTTTAATTGAGATGTAATTGACATATAATTTTATATTAGTTTGAGCTATACAACATAATGCTTTGATATTTGTCTATATTGGGAAATGATCGCCACAATAGTCTAGTTAATATCTGTCACCATACATAGCTGCAAAATTTCTTTTCTTGTGAACTTTTAAGATCAATTCTTAGCAACTCTCAAATATGCAATACAGGATTATTAATCATTATTAACCATGCTATACATTATATTTCCATACAATGTTGTAACTAATAAATAAAATGAAGGTAAATTCCTTTCAAATTGAAGAAATTTTCCTATTAGCATCAACAAATGTCTTATGCACCTGCTAGTGTGCAGAATGTTTGGGTTTTTTTAGTTTCTTCATGAAGTCTGTATTATCTAAATCATTCTCCTTAAGGGCCTCCACATTACAAAGTAAGGAAAGTAATAAAAGGTTAAAGATTATGGTCAGTACATTAGCTTTAAGGCTAATCTATATTAAGGTAGAGCTAATAACAGCTTACATTTTAGTAATTTTTGAATAGAAGATATTTGCATGTGGTATGCAATTCAAAAAGTATGAAAAGCCACACAGTGAACAATAAATCTTCCTTCCACCTTGGCCTTCAGTCACCCACTTTCTCAACTTGTATCATTGCAGAGATATTCTGTTGCCAACGGGTTTGGATGGCTTGGTATGTGAGAGACACTTTACAAGGACTTTGTATGGAAGGCTCACTGGTGCAGGGAGTACTATCATTGGTCCCAATTTCCAAGTGAGGAGACCAGCTTGTGGCCTGAAGTGAACAGGCCATTGGCCAAAAGTCTCATGGTAATAAGAGACATAAAGTCCAAACTGTTGGACCCTGTCCCCCACCAAACCCTCAACACACAGATATACACACAGAGCCCTGGACAAAGGTGACTTCATGTTATGTTGTTCCCTCTGCCCTGAACACTCTTCCACCAATCTTCTCCATCCCTTTGCCAGCTAATATAACTTTACGTATACATTTTACAATTAGTTTGTCCCTAAAAAAACCTTGCCGGATTGTGGGATTGTTAAACTTACAGATCAATTTGTGGAGAATTGGTATTTTAACTATAATGAGTCTTCCAACCTATGAACACAGTATGTCCAATTATTTTAGGTGGTCTTTGATTTCTTTCTTCAGTGTTTTGTAGTTCTCAGTACAGGACTCCTGTATGTTGTTAGGTATATATCTAAGTATTTCATTCTTTTCAGAGCAACTATAACTGATCGCTCTGGATTTTGGTGTTTTGTTTTTTTAATTTTGGTTTCCAAAGACTTGTTGCTAGAATATAGAAATAGGAATTGATTTTTGTGTGTTGACCTTGTATCCTACAACCTTGCTATAACTCTCTAGGTGCTGTTTTATAGACTCCCGTGGGACTGTCTACATAGACAACGTGCCATCTTCAAATAGGGACAGTTGTTCTTTCTTTCTAATCCATGTACCTTTTTATTGTTTTGGCGCTGGATGGTGAATACCAGTGGTGAGAGCAGAAATCATCACCTTATTGCTCATCTTAGAGGGAAAGCATTCCCTCTTTCACCACTGTTAGCTGTATGCATATATGTTAGCTGTAGATTTTTAGTAGATGCCCTTTTGCAGGTTGAGACAGTTCCCTTCTCTTACTAATTTGCTGGAAGCATTTATGAATGAATGTTGAATTTTGTCAAATGCTTTTTCTGCATCTATTGACATAATCATGGTTTTGTTGTTATTGTTCTTTAAGCTGTTCATATGGTGGACTACATCTATTGATTTTGGAAACGGGAACCAGCCTTTTGTTCCTGGGATAAATCACAACTGGTTGTGGTGTACTATTTTTTTTACATAATATTGCTGTATTTGAATTAACTACTATTTTGTTGAGGATTTTTGTGTCGGTGTTCTTGAGCACTATTGGTCTGTGGTGTGCTTTTCTTGAACTGTCTTTGTTCAACTATAAAACAGATGTGTAGTACACACTTTTCTGAGGGCTTGGATGATAATTTTACTTTTTTTTTTCTTTTAAAGATTTTATTGGAGAATTGGAGGAGGGGAACAGCGTTCGGGAATCGCCAGTGTTGCTTCACTGGCCCATGTTGGTATCGTCATTGCGCTCTTCCGGGATGAGTCAAATTGGTTGCCGGCCTTTGAATGGTCGCTCACCGCGACTATTGGCAGCTCATGCTGGCTGCCGGCCACTCACTGTAGCCTATGGCAGCCCAATGCAGCAGGGGCTGCAGCCTACGCCGTCGCCAGGGCTCGCACAGCCCAGCTCCAGCTGGAGCTGTTGTAAGCTGTAGAGCACAGTGTCACTGGCCCTCATATGTGGGATCCGAACCAGGGCCGCTGGCATCCTAAAACCAGCTCTTAACAATGCACCACTCGGCCGACCCTAATTTTACTATTTTTAATCATCATAAAAACTTAAAAGCGGTTTTATCTTTGCTTTTCTGCTAGACTTTGACTCCAAGTCCTTGACCAGGAAGACAACTTCCAAAGATAACAACAATCTTTGGAAGGGAACATGAGACTATTTTACAAAGAGCCACTTGAAGGTAGATCTGAGAAAGCAATGCAGTGAAACCCACTACCTCACTGCCATCCCCTGCACGGCTCTGCCCTGCCCCAGAAAGTCACCCAGAGAGCAGGATCCGTGAGAGACTGTGCTTGACTGGCTGTGGATGAAAAACAAACATGGTTTCCATCAAATAAAAGATACATTATAACCCGACCCTGAGATGCAAATAGCATATTTGTCTTTGAGTTACCTAGGGAAGTACCTATCAAGTATTAACCACTTCAATGCTCAGTCAGTCATTATCTCCCACATGCTACTATTGAGGAAGCCAAGACCCAATAGGGTTAAGAGATTTCAAGATCAGCAGAGCATTTGAATTTAAACATATCCTGTTACCCAACTTGGTTAGAAAAAGTCCTACACAAATGTAATGCAATGTCAGAAGGTCAATCAGGCATGGGAGGGGCTCAAGAAAGGGATCTGAAGCCAAAGAGCTCCCAGAGGGGTCTTTTCAGAACTGAAATGCTGATTTTGCTCTTGGCACCTTTGAGAAGGCCCACCTCCTCATCGCAGGAACCCACCAGGTCTGATGGGTGAGGAGCAGGGATGCTGCAAGGGAGCCGCACACCCAGAAACAGCACACTGTCCACCAAGAAATCAAAACCCTTGTGAGTCCATTGCTTCAGCATGTAAAAGTTACCAAACCCAAAGGGTCAACAGGCTGCCCAGTGACCAGAGTAATGTCCTTGGACTCAAGGTCTCCTGCTCTACTATGTGAAACAACTAAAAATGATGTGTTTGGGAGGCGGTAAAGAGCACCCTCCAAAACTAGACAACGCAGGTTCATTTCCCAGCTCTGCCACATGCTAGCCAGGTGACCTTGAAGGATTCACAACCTCTGTGCCTCAATTTCCTCATCCATAAAATGGGGGTGATAAGAGTAGAGTAAGCACTCATTAAATGACGCCAGCTGTATTATTTTTCAGAAGGTCTTGTCCAATCCAGGCAGTCCTTCTGACACTGTCTTTACATCATGGTATATGTGATAGTACGCCTTTTCCCCCAACTCCATCCCAAGAGCAAAACTCTTTCAACAAAGTTGATGGGGAAAATAAATAAATAAATAAATAAGAAAAGGCCTACATTAACTATTTCATTAAATGATATCAGGGAGCTAAAAACCAGTAAGCACTCATAGAATCCACACTCATAAGGAAGAAGGTAATTTAAATCAGTAGTTTAAACTCTTTTTCCATACAAGTACAATTTTACTGTTTGATATAATAACCAAAGGAGACATAAGAAATAGGTATGAGTTTTAATTTTTAAAAGATACAATCTATGAAAATGCACTGATTCATTTTCATATTTCAGATTATTTTCACTATCAAAGAACATTCCATTTACAATATCAAATTATTTTGCTATTGCTAAATTGCTAAGAAGTGACCTATCTTTAATTAAAATATATAATTACAATTTGGGGTTGGGATTTTCACAAATTTCTTTAGGGACAGGAAATATCAATTAGCTATAATGATAGCTAATGTTTCTTACATACTAAGCGCCTAATAAACTAGGTGTTAATTTCTACATATTACCTCATTCTCTTAATGTTTTGAGGGAGGTATAGGATCATTTCGAAGAAAAACCTCAGCTTTGAGGTTGCCTGTTAATGGTTCTGACAGAGAACTGATTGCTAGCACCTATGTGAGGTTTTAATACTAAAATTAAATAGAAAAGTAAGACTCAAGCTTTAATTTCCATGTGAATCAGCTGGGGAATTTTGTGAAAATGCAGATTATGATTCAGAAGGTCTGAGGTGATTGCCTCTCTTATTCTGCATTTATTTTTCTTTTTTTCTTCTTTTTTTTTTTCAGTTTTTTTAAATTTAACAATCCCCATAACTATTTTATAATTACCAATTTATATTTCTCACTCCCATTTCTAACAAGCTCTCAGGTGCTTGTGATGCTGCTGACCACACTTGGAGTAGCAAGGATCTACAGGTTGCAATAGGCCACAGATCACAAAATGTCTATAAAAATAAAATGAAAAAGAAGTCAAATTTTTCTCAAAAACCAGAATCAGGGCCGGCAGAGTGGCGCATCAGTTAAGAGCTGGCTTGGGACACCAGCTCTGAGCAGCAGGGCCCCAGTTCGGATCCCACATGAGGGCCAGTGACACTGCCTTCCACAGCTAAGATGGTGAACAACAGCTCGATCTGGAGCTGGGCTGCTGTGAGTTGCCGGAGACAGCGTAGGCTGCAGTGGGGATGCAGTGGGCTGCCATAAGCTACAGTGAATGGCCAGCAGCCGGTGTGAGCTGCCAAGAGCCGCCATGAGTGGCCGTCCAGAGGCCAGCAACTGATACGCCTCATCCGGGAAGAGTGCAATGATAATACCAACATGGGCCAGTGAAGCAACATCCTCCACAACTAGACTGAAGAACAAAAGGACAGCAACTTGTCTGTTCCCCTTCCCCAGTTCCCCAACGCTGCTCCCCTCCCCCAATTCCCCAATAAAATCTTAAAAAAAAAAAAAAAAGTTTAAAAAAAAAATAAAAACCAGAATTAGAATTTACGCATATTTCTTGATGGGATTCGAGCTTTGTAACATTTTAGAAATATCTTCATAATGGCTCTTCTTTTCCAGTTTAAATTTATATTCCAATTTCTTGGAGTTTTGTAGAGTTTTGTTCCATGAAAAACCCTGATTTTTATCAAAGTTGAGAATCCAAGCACAAGGAAGACTGTTTCAAGTTGCCATGCCCTTTAAGCAGGTCCCCAACCTGCACTCACCCCACGCATAGCATACCTCTCGCTGGCCATTTAAATTCTAGATATTAGACAAATGGCAGAGTCAGGTGAGATTTTAGGGGCTGGGCCCCAAAGTTCTTCCAGATGAAAAGGAAAGCTCTACAACAAAATAACATTTTACCATACCACTGGGTTCCATTTCTGACCTTAGGTGACAAAGCTCCAGCAATAAGGTGGTAACTGCTGGATAACATTTTATATAAACTACTGGGTTTCAATTCTTTTACCAGATCCTTTGAGCGGCAAGTTCTATTTACTTTCAAAAGTCCACAGAGTAAACAAAGCAAGGTGCTTAGTAAGGCCCGAAATTCTACCAAGGTTCAAGTTCCTGCCCTGCTCTCTTTTATTCACTTCTGATTATTTCTGCTGCACTCAAACATTGGCGAGCTGCCTCTTTTAAAAGGCAGTTACAAGCTTCCACCCCCACCCCATGCTTAACTACAGAACCAACATATCTCTGAGAACATTCCAGCTTACTGGATAAGGTCAGTTTAAAATTCTAGAGAGGAATAACCTGCTCCATTTGCCTTTCCTTAGAACCTTCAAACATACCCTCCAGCAATCAGCAGCAGAAGAAGCCTTTCACCCAGGAGAGAAAACAGTCCATGATTCTGCAATTTACAAACAGTGAGACCTTTATTTAAAGGGTGTCCCCATATTATATTATTTCCAAGGAACGTTTATCTGTGTACTCAAGTCAGCACAAGCAGCCCAATGCTTGGAAGAAACAATGCACACATACATTACAGCTCCATGCAAATGGCTTCTCTGGCTGAGAAGCCTATAAAGTTTTGCTGCCCAGCCTCAGTCGGAGGCCTACCTGTGAAGGGGAAATATCCGGACAGGTTTTTTTTCTGAAGTGGAGCATGTCCCATCCACAACAGAGCTCAGCAACTTTCCAGAGAGGCCTGTTACAAAAACCATAAAAAGCGGGACGGACAGGCCCCTGTCCTGAACACCCTGGAAGCTAAAAATACAAATTCTGAGAAATGAACTCTACGATAGACAAGACCAACAGAAAGTTTCCTGTTTCTGTTATACCTCCCAAACTGGCTGCCCTCCCACAGTGGTTTAACTCTGGGTACCAATTGGCCAATGCCAGCCACGGTGCTGTGGCGGAGGACTCGGGGATGCAGGCTCTGTCGCCTAGGTTAATGCAGAGAATCAAATCTCTGCCCAATATACACTGGAGACTTTTGTGAGCGGATGCGGGGCTCCCTCACGGCAGCTAGGCCATATGCCTCCATTCAACAAACATGTATTGAGCGTCTACCATACGCTAGGTACCGGGCAGGGTACCAAGCCACAGTCTCCAGTGGTGAAAGCACAGAGAGAGAGAAGGACCATCAGGAGGGGCGGAGGTTGTGCGGGCCCGAAAACCTGCCACGGGTTGGTATGACCCAGGGGACCTCGGGACCCCTGAAGCCGGCTCCGCGGACCACCAAGCCCCCAAATGCAACAGGCTCGCGACAGCCGAGGCGGGAGTGGACAGGTAGGCCTGGGGGGCAGGTGTTCAGGAGGTGCACACCTGAGGTGGCAGGGCTGGGGAGGGCCGAGTGCACAGGGGACGGGGGAGGGAGAGGGGGTGCGAGCAGAGGGGGTGCAGGTCCAGGGAGGCGGGCCCACGGCAGGGGCCTGCGCCCCCCGGGCCGCTGGGGGGGGCAGGGCGCGCGGCTAGGCCGCCCGCCCGCACCTGGGGCCCCGCCCGGCACCTACCACTTGGGCGACCTTGAGGCAGCCGAGCGCGCCGCGCAGGTAGTCGGGGTCGCAGCGCAGGCCCGCCAGCCCGCGGCGCTGGCTCACCGGCTCGGTGGTGGGCTGGTAGGGGCTGCTGGCGCCCGAGATCATGGAGGTGCTCGAGGCCTCGCCCTCGAAGCCGTCCAGCTCCTCGCCGCTCCGCATGTTGCCGCCTGGCCCGGGCCGCCTCGAACGGCCGGCCCCCCCCGGCGCCCGGAGCTGGCGGGCTCAGCAGGGCCGCCGCATCGCCGCGGCCGCCTCCTGACCGCCCGCCCGCCCTCGGCCCGCCCCGCCGCCGGCTGCGGCCGCCGCGGCTCGGTGCGCTCCGGCTCGGCTCCCGCCGCCTCGGCAGCGGAAAAGGAGGGAGGCGGGAGCGGGCGGAGAGGGAAGGAGGCGGGAACCGGCGCGGCGGGCCGGGAGGGGGCGGAGCCAGGGCCCGCCTGCCGGCCGCTCGGCGGCGCTCCGCGGCTCCGGCGAGTCGGAGGTGGCAGCGGGCGCCGCGGGACTCGGGGGGCGGGGCGGGCGGGGCGTCCTCGGGGCGGGGCGTCCGGGGGGGCGTCCTCCGGCCCCGCCCTCACCTGCCCAGGCGCGGGGGCCTGGCTGCGGCTCTGCGCCTTGGCGACGCCAGCGTGCGAGGAGGGTACGGGCCCCGGAGCGGGGGTCAAGGGGACCCGGAGGCACCGGGATAAGGGGGAGGGTCGAGGCGGACCCAGGGGGCGCATAGTTGCTGTGCGAGAGCGCTGCCTCAGTTTCTCCTATGGAGGAAGCGGGGTCCTCTGTAGATAAGCGGGGGAACGTCCCGGTGCCGGGAACAGTGCGCTGCCCCGAGTGGGCCTGACCCGGACTGTGTGCCTGACCAGAGCGGGCCAAGTGCCTGGACTCCCACACGAGGCGCCTCGCAACAAGCAGTTCTGAGGGCAGGAAGGAGGAGTGGGGTCTGTGTGGGTCGCTTACTACGTGTCTGCAGGATAGACACAAGGGCAAATATTTGGGACTAGCTCCCAGTTTAAGTTTTGAATCCACCAACCTGAGAAGGGGCGCCAGCACAGAGTAGACCCTCGGTGACTAGGGTTAAGTTTCCTCTTTTGCTGAAAAGGTTTCGCGATCTCTTTCTAATCAAGTCAGGTTAAATACAGGCGTTTGTGCTGAAGGGCATTAATTAGGAACCGATTTGCAATCCAAGTGTGAAGGCTAATTTTAAGCTTCAGTAAAACACTGACTTTCTAAGAATTGTCGCTCTGGTTGAACTCGGCCACACCACAGATGTGAGGAGAGCTTCCCGTACTCTAGGCACTTAAACAAGGTGCTTAACAAAGATTGTTGTTCCCATTTTACAAGAAAGAGGACTAAGGCTCTAGAGCGGAAGTAAATTGTCCCAGGCCACATGATTAGTTGTTGAGCAGAGCCCAGGTTCCAACCTTTTTCACTGTACGATGCTGCCTAATATACAACTCAGATGGAATCCAAACGCCGAGGTGAGAAGCAGTAAATGCTATTATAACTAAGGTGATTTCAATTTAAAGGCCTCTCACCTTTTGGTTACCAAAGATGGGGAAATCCAGTGACTCTAATTAATACTCTATTCAACCAGCAAGTACTTATTGGGCACTTATGTGCTAAGCAATATGCCAGGGACTGGAGTCAGCCCGCCAGTTAAATATAACAAGTTGAATGGTTGGATATAGGTTCTGGCCTCAGCTTTCTCCCAAAGTCCCAGTGAAATGAGTTACAGGGAATTTTCTTCTTAAAGGGATAAAACCACTGGGACAAAGAATTTGGGAAAGGAGGCAACAGCAACAAAATGTTGGAAGCAGAAAAGCAAATGGTTAAGTGGTAACTGACAGCAGATCCAGAAAAGCTAAACCCTAAACTTGCACAGGGAAAGGCTGAAATGCAAGCTAGGTTCTCGCACAGAATAAAAGGCCCTGGGACTCTGGGATGGGCAGCACCAAGCACATCTAGAAGTGGAGGCAGGAATAAAAATGCAAGATCAATTGAAATTCTTTTAAAGAAGCAATTGGATCCCTGGATTCCCCTCTCATGCCCTTCCCCCAAGCCTGGGGGTTTATTCCCTGGAGAAGGTAAAATAGAGAGTATCTTAGCTAGGGATCACCAGGCACAGTTGAGGGCAGGGGTACCATACTGAAATTATATATATATATATATATATATATAACTTTTTTTAATTTTTAAAATAAAATTTTATATATATATATGATTTTATAAAATAATAATATACTCATATATTTGCGTGTGTGTGATTGTGTGTATCTCCTTGGATATTAATATGAAAGCAAAAAAAAAATTCAAAAGAAGAGTTAAAAGAAAATCTCACAGGAAATAGAGCCAAAAGACAAAGAGAAGGAAAATGAGAGATAAGAAAATTAGAGAAATAGTCCAAGAGAAGAAGAGAATAACAAGACTTTCATAAAGTTAAAAGAGAGAGAATGGAGAGAAGAAAACATAAAATAATAATTCCACGAATGAATGAACATGAGTTTTAGATTTAAAGGACCCACCAGTGCCCAGCATAGTGAGTAGACATGAACCGGCACCCAGCCACATCAGACGACTGGGGCAAAGAGAAGATCCTCAAGGTTCCAGGAGGAACAGAGCAGGTTTCTTTATAAAGGATGAGGAATCAGAAAGGCATCAGACTTTTCCACAGCATCTCTGCGAGCTACAAGGAAATAGAGCAAACCCTTCCACACCCTCAGGAAAATGATCCCCATCTAGAAGCCTGGTTCCAGCTGAAGTGTCTGTCAGTCAGGTGTGAGGATTGATGGAAGACTCTTCAGACATGCAAAGACTCCCTCTGTCTCGTTCTCAGGAGGCTGTTGGAGGAGGATATCAACAGAACAAGGATTTAAACCAAGGAAGCACAGGACAGGGGATCCAGGAAAGGGGGCAGCCTACAGAGACGTGATAAGGATCCCTAGGATGAAGGGAGCAGCGGCTGCCCTCCCTGTGTAGCAGGGTGGGAGTCAACCAACCCAGACTGGAGTAGTCAGAGGCTTCAAGAGACTTCAAGATGAAATTGAGAATACGTTTGAATATACAGGAAAGAAGGGTACACAATTTGGGGAAAGTTTTGAGATAAATTAGTGATAAATACATAGGAAACTAGGCAAATATTTATAGATATTAACTGCAGGAAAAATAAAATGATGTATAGAAAAGAAGTATGGTAAATCACATGGCTCAGCTATGAATAATATTTGCATAACAATATAAACTGTGAATGCTGACCTAACCAAAAGTATGTGACCATATTAGGGGGAGAGGATGGGGGGCCAGGATGTCTGCGTGTGTGACAGGGAGATGGGGAGGGCGTGCAGGAGACCTACCTACTACTCATCATCCATCCCGCTATGGATGATCAGTAGGTGCTTAAAACTGAAAAACCAAGAGGCAGCAGTATATGTATGTGAATTAAAAATATAAAGATAAATACAGGGGCCGGCCGAGTGGCGCGGTGGTTAAGCACTAGCTTGGGAAGCCAGCGGCTCTGGTTCAGTCCCACATATGAGGGCCAGTGACACTGCCCTCAAAAAAAAAAAAAAAAAAAAAAAAGATAAATACAAAAATGATCAGTTAAAAGTTTAAAAGTGTTGCCTTTGGGAGCAGGAAATGTAGTGTGGGTTTTAGGCCTTGTAGAACTATTTGATTCTCTCAACCATGTGCACATATAACTCTAATAAAAATAAAAAGTCAAATTAAAAACAATTTTAAAAAAAGGAACTTGAGAGTTGGTGGTGATATAGCAGATAGAGCCCCTGCCAGCTTAGATGTGGAGAGCAAGTACTGACCCCAGTAAATACAACAGCATGTGCTGAGTGTTGTTCATGGTGGTATGAAAAGTTCCAGCCAGGATTTAATTGAGTCCATGAGTCAGAATTTCAGCTGAGATTTGAAACATAAACAGCAGTTAGCTAGGCAAAGAGATGGTAAAAATGGGTGGAACCGTGTTCTGAGCAAAGGGAATGACATGTGCAAAAGCCCAGAGACAAGCAAAAGCAGGGCACAGTAAAGAGGCTCAAGTGTAGAATTCAAGGGGAACAGGATTGGCAGACAAGACCCGAAGCTGAAAGGTAGCCGTGGGCCAGTCCCTGCAGGGCCTAATAACCCCTGTGAGAGGGTAGACTCTGAACGAAAGAGTGTTAAGCAAGAGAGTGGTCCCGTAAAGCCTGACTTTTAGAATGCTCTCTCTGGCTTCAAGAGGGAGATGAACTGAGAGGAAGCAAGACTGGAGGCTACCCTTCAGTACTTATTAACTCTTTCCTGTCCCTGGACTCTCACCTGTTTATTTTTAGTTCCAAGGATAGACTCAAATTTTTTACTTCTGCTTTTTAACAGAAGTTCACAGACTTCCAAAGGCATGGTTGGGAATGCCACATAGTAATAGGTAAAATTTGGTATTATTGTGCCTTCCTCAGTGTTAACCTGCAATATACCATGAATCTGTGCCTCGAAGTGTGTCTACAAGTGCTGAAGTCAAAATGAGGATAATAAATGACAGAAGAGAAGCAGGCAGCCCTTGGACAGGTCCCTGGGTTTCAGGGTCTGGTCCACATAGCGAGGGCTGATTCAAGGCAACCAGACTCAGGAGAGACTGATGAATAAAGCAGATGCTACTTTATTAATTGCTGCCAGTGGAGAGACTCTGCCAGCAACTATAACGTTGACGTTTATCTCAGTCTCTGAACTCATCCTGAAAGACCTGCTCAAAGTATAGTATCCTTCGATATGGGCTATTCCCCCAGGATACCCTGATTCAACCGGATCAGTCCCAACCTCTCCCCAAGTCCCCCAGCCTCTCCTTTAGCCCTGGGCTTGCTTGGCTGCCTCTGAGGGCAACCACCTTCAAGTCTGGGGACTCTTGCCCCAGATTCCGTGGACTCATGGAGAGTCCCATCATCAAAAGCATTGGTCCTACAAGGACCAAGGAATTTAGATTCTAGATTCCATGAAGGGCTGGGAGCAAAACACCTTCCCAAACTGTGGTCCCTGTATGTCCTGCCCCTGGAGGCAGTGCCTGATAAGGTTGAGGAGAAAAGGGGTGTACACGTCACTGAGTTTCTTCCTCAGGCCTCTACCCACCACATCCTTGGAGTGTTGGGGGTGGAAGTAGCTTTTCCTGTAACTTCAATTAAGCAATAGATCTAATCTACTACTTTTAATAAGCTCAGTAATTAGCAGAAGCCCTAGAGCCTTCTACCTCAAATAGAAAAATATAAACAGTGATGGTGAAATAGAACATTTCAAACGTAATAGTGGGAAGACCAATTAACTTTATCATTAACAGTTATCAACATTAAGCATGAACCAAACACCCAAAAAAAATCTTATGTTTCATGTTACATGACTAACAACTTGATTTGATATCATTCTCTCTCCTTTTAAAAGGCCTTTCAAAGAAAGGTACCCATCTAAATTCTTTATGTCTGAGAGGCTTGACTCAAAGATGTAAAAATAAACAACTCATTTTGGTGTTTGAAAGCAGCAGATGCCCTTGTCTTCAATGGGGGGACTAACTGGGCTCCCTCGCAGTGTTCCCACATGCCCAGAGGGAGGGGCCTGGGTGAATTCCAGGCAGAGCGATTCAGGGGTTAGAGTTAACTGCTACTTCTGAAAAAACTTGTCCCTTCAGCCGGAAAAATGCTCTCCAAGTCTTCTCTAAAAATAGTGCTCGCTGGGATTTTCCAGTTTGACATTCCTTTGGTTCCTATGACCAAGGACAACCCGAGCCAATCCATCTGCAACCCTTATTGGAGCCGCTGGTGGAATCCCACCCTTGGTGGGACCCAAGTTTACAGTTCCTGCTGCCTCCAGACCCTGCTGGCATTTGACAGTTCAAGCAAAGATTCATCTGCTCAGCAGCTGCCTCGCTTCTCCGTGGCTGCACTCTACCTTCTTTCCCCATGGCAGAGGAAGGAGAATGGCTTTCTGGGGAAGAAGGTGGAGAGAGTGGCTACAAGGAAATGTGGGCACTGCCTTCCTTTACCTCTAGTACCCATGGTCACGCAGGGCTGGGTGCTGGCTATGTTCGCCTGTGGAGCTCAGGGAGCTGCAGATGGAGCCAGGAAGCCACATACATAAACCAAACATTTGCTGGTGGCCCACTCCCATGTACCCGGCACTGGGCTACATGCTGGGGCCTCAAGTCTCTCACAAAAGAACTGCGGGGGCAGTGACTATGGAACCAGAGAGGACATGCTCGCTTCTGTCTGCCTAGTATTCACCCCCCTTCTAATGACAGCACTCCATCCTTGCTCTGGGGCTATCCCTCTTCTACTTCCACCTCCCAGGTGATGGCCACCCAGGAAGAGAGAGCACCTGACCCAATAATGACCACTCATTTGTTCCCCTGCATCCTAGATCAGCTCAGGTGGGCATGGGATCTGAGCTGAGCCAATGAGACTCCTATTCTGGGATTCTTCTCTCTAGAATGCAAGGGTTTGCAAACTCCATGTGCAGAGGGATCACTCAAAGGGTATAGTCTCAGGACTTCCTCCAAGAGCCTGCTGAGGCCTAAGGTGGGGGACAGGAAGCTGCTGCTACAAGTATCCACAGGTCTAGAAGTCCAGTACAACTGCCTGGGGCAAGGGCATGCAGGGCAAGCTTCAAGGAGCTAACCGGGGGCGTGAAGATTAGCTCACTGAGCAGCAAGGGATCCCACCAATTGTGTCTGCCTTCTTGAAACATTCTCCTTGCTTAGCATATATAGCCCCAGGCTCTCCTACCTCTCCAGTTGCTCTTTTCAGTCATCTTCATAGGCCTGGCCTCTAGAGTTCAGTGTTTCCAGCGTACAGTCATGCCCTCCCCCACCCCTGCCCTTATCTGCTGGGGATATGTTTCCAGACCTCCAGTGGAGGCCTGAAACTGAGGATAGTACTGAGCCTTATATATATGCTATATTTTTTCCTATACACATACCTATGATAAAGTTTAATTTACTAGGCACAGTAAGGGATTAACAACTAATAATAAAATAGAACAATTGTAACAATATACTATAATAAGTTATGTGAATGTTGTCTCTCTCTCAAAATATCTGATTGTAACCATCCCTTATTTGCAGTAAATGGCTTGGTGTCACTCATTTCAGGGGATCCCTTGCTGAAGTCTTCATATAGCCTCAAGGCTTTCTGACACAACACATTTTCTGTTCATGTCTTCCACCCACAAATGTAATGCCATTCCATCTCAACTACGCACTTATACACTGTGACCATAATATTGCAATTTGAGATGTGACTGCAAAACCAACACGAATTTCTTTTTCTTTCTTCACAATTTCATGGATAGAAGATTCGTTCTTACTGTAGGTATTAGCAACCTCAGCATATGATTTTTTTTCTTTCCTTAAGTCAAGAACTTTTACCTTTTAACTTAAAGGAAGCACTTTACCCCTTTTCTTTGGCATCTCTGAATTGCCAGCATCACTACTCTTGTGCTTTGGGGCCATTATTAAGTAAAATACGAGTGACTTGAACACAAGCACTGCGATACCTTGACAGTCGATCTGATAACCAACGGCTACTGTGGTTAACAGACAAGGAGTGTCTACGGCGTGGATACACTAGACAGAGACAATTCACGTCCCGGGCAGGAGGAGAGGGACAGCTCTACATTTCATCATGCTACTACTCAGAATGGTGCCCAATTTAAAACGTATGAATTGTTTACTTCTGAAATTTTTCATTTAATACTTTTGGACCAAGGTTGACCACAGGTAACTGAAACTGCAGAAAGTAAAACTGTAGATAAGGGGGGACTACTGTACTAGCTTCATCTCCTTTCCCAGGACTCCAGACCTTTCTCCTGAGTTCCAGCCCCTGAGATCCAACCGTCCACTAGATATTATTACCCTTGGGTGTCCTGAATTCCATGAGGCCAAAATACAATTCATAATCTCACCTGATGCCCCTTCCAATGCAAACCCCCATTCCTTTATGAGGCCAATAGGAGAAAGAGGAAGGGGCACTTTTATAGGGCGTTGCATGTGCCAGACATTGTTCTACTTGGTTTTCATATATTAACTCATTTAATCCTCAACACAGCCCAATGAGGAGGCCTAACTCCTGGACATCCTGTAGGGCTCAGGCTACATGTCAACTCATCCACGAACAGCTTCCTGAGTCCTCAGGCTGGGTCAGGTGCTCCTGCCCTGGCTTCCACAGCCCCTTGCATCAAAGTAGTTATTACACTGTGTTATGACTCACTGTTTACTCATCCATCTGCAGCCCTTCCAGACCATGAGCTCCGAGAGGGCAAAGGCCTCATTTATCTCTGTTGTGTCCTCTGGGCCTGGCTCGGGGCCAGATGTGGATAGGCATGCAAGGAACCATTCATGGAACACGGGGTTATGTTCACTGGCTGTGTAACCTCAGACAAGATAGTAACCTCTGTGGTTTCTTCATCTGTTTCCTCAGCCTGTTTCCTCATCTGTATATTATAAAGAGTCTAGAGTTGTGTCTGAGACAAAGTATACATTCAGCAAATAGTTACTCATTGTTGTTGTCATTATTCTGAACAAGCAAGGCAGGGCAAGACATTCTGGAAAGAGTGGCTATCCTAAGCAAAGTCCCTGATGGAAAGGCCTGAGAGGTTTGAAGAGCTGAGCAGTCTGGGTTCAGACAAGGAGAGGTTAAAAGGTATTTAAAGGGTAGGGGCAGGGACAGAGGGGCAGGGTAGATTCTGAAGACCCCAACAGTCAGGGGGGCCAGCAGAGCTTCATTTTGCTCATTAAGCAGGGGACTGACATGATCAGATTTGGGTGAAAACAAAAAGTACACATGAATAATTCAAGGTCTTATCTCCCCTGTATCAAATGAGTAGTGGAGACTCTGTTACCTTGAATAATGTACAGAGCCCTTTAAAAGAAACAAGGTCTCAGAGTCCCCAAAAGTATATCTGTGGATGCCTAGGGGTCCCCAGACCCATTTAAGGAAACCCTGGGGCAGCCAGAAATGCCCCCCGCAAAATTCAGGGGGCCTGCTTCTTGGAAGGGGGGCTGAAGGCTCCCCTGATCTGTGGGCACCTGAGCTAAGCTTGAAGGACGGACAGGCCTTAGTTAAGCGATCAGAGTGGGCAGAAAAACATAATGCTAGGACACACCAAGGGCAGACTTGGAGACCAAGAGATTAGGGGAAGGGAAATGAAATAGTGGCTGAGGGATATACTTATTAAAGAAGTCATGGGGGTGGAGGTTTTAGGAGCTATTGCCAAAGGTCTGAATGTCACACCACTTTCGCTTTTTAGCCTGTATACATGGGCAGACTTGAAGGTTGTTTAATTAAATGTATTTATCTAGAAACAATCTCAAAATTTAAAAAAAAGTCTCTAAGTACAGTACAAAGACCTTTTTTTCCCTTAACTATCTGAAAGTAAGTTGTAAGTTGCCAACCTAATATCCACTTCATCCTCAAATACTTTAGTAGTGCATATGTCCTACAAATAGGGACATTCTCCTCTTTTACCAGAATACAACCATTAGGACCAAGAAATCATTATTGATACATTACTATCACCTAACCCTCAGATCCCATTCAAGTTTTGCCAAATGTCCCTGTCTTTGTAGCCAAGTGATCCCATTCAGAATCTTGCATTCTGTTAGTTGCCATGTCTCTTTAGTCTCCTTCAGACTAGAACAGTTCCTCAGACTTGTCTTGATTTTCATGACCTTCACACTTTTTTGTTTTGTTTTGTTTTGTTTTGTTTTGTTTTTGAGGGCAGTGTCACTGACCCTCATATGTGGGATCCGAACCAGGGCCGCTGGAGTCCCAAGCCAGCTCTTAACCAATGCGCCACTCAGCCGGCCCATGACCTTCACACTTTTGAAGATTACGGCCATTTCCTCAGGATTACACTCAGGTTACACATTTTTGGCAGAAATACCCTAACAGTGATATGTTCATATTATGTTAAGTGAAATAAGTCAGTCAGAGAAAGACAAATACCATATGATCTCACTCATATGTGGAATCTGAAAAACTGTATGAATGAGCAAAGTAAACAGAAACTGTCTCATAGATATAGAGGAAAAATCAGGGTTGCTAATTGGGAGGGGGATGGGAATGAGGGAGAAGGGGAAGGGATTAGACAGCAAAAATAGGCAACTACAATATTGCCACTGGGATATGAAAAACAGTATGGAGAATATAATTAATAATGTTGTAAATATTCTGTGGAATGTCAGATGGTCATAGGTCTTGTTAGGGAGACCATTTCATGGATGGAGTAGAGGTTTGATCACTGCACTGTATTACTAAAGCGGAGGTTGTATACCTACTGTAATTGAATATATATAGATAGTCACAGGATGTGGATTATACTGTGGAAGAGAGTCAGAGGAAGAGTAATATATATGATATGGGGGGGAGTGGGGTGGCGAATTGGAGGTGGAGGGTTGTCACTTTGAGGGGTCAAATGTATAACTATTGCACTGTGTTGTACACCTGAAACTAATTAAAAATAAATAAATAAATAAATAAATAAATAAATAAATAAATAAATAAAAGTGATATGTTCACAGTACAGCCTATTAGGAGGCATGTGATTGCTTTGTCCCATTACTAATGATATTCATTTGATCAGTTGATGAGGCTTATGTCTACCAGGCTTCTCCACTGTAAGTTCCTCTTTTTTCCCCTTGTAATGAAAAAACTTGGGACAATTTGAGCACACAATTATTGATTGTAATGGATTATATAACTCATTGAATAAATCATATACATTTTGATGAGGAGTAGAATGTTGTTTTTCATTAAACTTTTATTTTATTTTATTTTTTGTTAGCTGAGCCATCCTGCCACCTGTTGGCAGCTAAGCAGCAGCTCAGCTCGGGCTGGGTATCGAACTGCTGTTGCTCAGAGCTCAGCTCTCACTCTTGAGTGAGCTCTTAACCAACTGAGACACTCGGCCAGCCCCCTCATTAAAGTTTTAAATTTATATCAATATAGACTCATGACTTCCTATTTTATTTGATGGGTTATAATCCATTACAATCTTTTTTTTTTCTTTATGCTCAAATTGTCATTGATCTGATCAGTGGGCTACTGCTTTTGTTTTGTTTTCCTGGACATATTTCATTCTTTGAGCCCTTTCTTACATTCTGGCATATATTTCCAAGCTTACTTATACTTTCCCTGCCCCAGCCCTGGAATCAGACATTTCTCCAAGGAGCCCTGATTTACTTTTTTTTAGAGAATGGTCTATTTAGAAACAAGATCTAGGGCCGGCTGAGTGGCGCGGTGGTTAAGCGCTGGCTTGGGAAGCCAGCGGCCCCCGTTCAGTCCCACATATGAGGGCCAGTGACACTGCCCTCAAAAAAAAAAAAAAAGATAGAAACGAGATCTACTCATTGCTATTAGGTTATTGCTGCTCCCAGCCCCTCTCAGTACAAATAACTAGGGAATATATGTATGTATATAAACATACACATATGCATGCACATATTTACATATATATTTTTTATATTTGTGTGTGTGTGTGTATTGAAAACCAAGAGTTCACAACTCATGGTTGCCAGGTGGAAGAGGGTTCGGGGGAAGGGTGAAAAAGGGGAAGGGATTAAGATGTACAAATTGCCAGTTATAAAAACAGTCATGAGGAAGTAAAAGTACAACAGAGAGAATACAGTCGATAATATTGTAATAACTATGTATGGCCAGATGGGTACTAGACTTATCACTTTCTATGTTATATAAATGTCTAATCATTGTTGTACCCCTTAAAGTAATATTGTGGGCTGGCCGAGTGGCGCATTGGTTAAATGCTGGTTTGGGGATGCCAGCGGCCCCGGTTCGGATCCCACATATGAGGGCCAGTGACACTGCCCTCTACAGCTAACAACAGCTCTACCTGGAGCTGGGCTGTGCAAGCCCCGGTGATGGTGTAGGCTGCAGCCCCTGCTGCAGTGGGCTGCCATAGGCTACAGTGAGTAGCCTGCAGCCAGCGTGAGAGGCTGACAGCCAGCGTGAGCTGCCAATAGCCGCGGTGAGCCACCATCCAGAGGCCGGCGACCGATCTGCCTCACCTGGAAGAGCGCAACGACGATACCAACATGGGCTAGTGAAGCAATGTCCTCCACAACTAGACTGAAGAACAAAAGGACAGCAACTTGTCTGTTCCCCTTCCCAGATTCCCCAACACTGTTCCCCTCCCCCAATTCCTCAATAAAATCTTTAAAAGAAAAAAAAAGAAAGAAAACAAAACCAGGAGTTCACACTGGTATCTCCAGCTCCAATCCCACATCTCAGTCTTCCCTTTCTTTTATTTATAACTCCCTTCCCTGGAGTGTGAAACCGGGCTGCTATTATCTTTCATACATTTACTAGATCAATGTAACCATTCTCCCATCCCCACCATCACCCCGATCTCTGCACAGAGGCCCTCCTACTACATAACCCTACATGGGTCCAGCCCTACTCAGGGGGAGGCTCACTTCACCCCACTCAGGTTGACACCCCATGTAGATGTCCTCCTCACCCCACCTGGGCTGATACTGAGGCCAGCCCCCCATGGGTTTACTCTCCTGATGCTACTTGGGCTCTGACACTCTGTGCCCCTCCCCACCATGGCCCCACCCAAGAAGATAGATGCCCTTTTCACCCTGCTGGGGCTAGCACCTTCATGCCAAGCCATTTCCTCATCCCCAGCCATAGGGATACTCTCTTTATGCTGCTCAGGTTCCAAAAACTGGCTCTGATCACCCCAGTCCCAGGCCCAGCCACCTCCCATGTTCTGCCCACCTAAAGGCTTTAGGGCCGAATCAGTGAGAAAGAGGAAGATTACCACAAAGACCTTGGTTTTTATTTTGAGCAGAGAAGCTGATTGTGGTGTTAGAGACATCAGTTGTCTTCTCTGTTGCTCCCAGAAGACGATTATCCCTGAAGGGGCAGGGCCCACCTTGTTCACTTCCCTATCACTGGCATCTCGGGTATCACCCACTCATGTCCATGGTTCCTTGGAAGATAGCAATGGTTGCTGAGAAGCAGCAGGGAGGAGGCCCCAGGAGGCCACATGCTTCAACCACATATTCGGAAGCCCACGCATGCAGATGGCAGAGAGCTTTGCCTAAGAAATCAGGCAGTTGCCCAGGTGATGGAATTTATGGTGTGCTGAAAGCTTGTCTGCCCTAAAAATAGCTCTCTTGCTCATAGTCTAAACTAGCGGTTTATTTCTCTGAATGTAAGACCTGGTATTTAGCACTGTCCATGCTGGGGAAGAGTATGCAGATTGGGTAGAGGAAGGCAGCAGACTCCTGGATGGATTCTCAGTCCCAACTCTGCTCCCTTCTGCATGACACATAATTTCCCTCCCTGGCTTATTTCCCCAACTAGAAAGTGGTGATTTCTGAGGCTTTTTCAAGAAGGAAGGTCTAGCCAGCCGAGTGGCACGGTGGTTCAGAACTGGCTTGAGAAGCCAGCGGCCCCAGTTCAGGTCCCACATATGAGAGCCAGTGACACTACCCTCAAAAAAAAGGACGGTCTTCATCTCTCATGTAATTAGTTCAGGGCTGGCTCTGTTTCAGGGACATCTGCATGGATGGCACATCACACCAAGCACTCATCCCAAGGTATCCAGCCTCCCTGTGAGGTAGGTGGGTCTCCTAACCACTTTCCAGATGAGGATGCTAAGATTCAGAGAGGTTAAGTGACTTACTTGGCTACCTTTACACAACCACTAAGTTCTAGAGTCAGGACTCCAACCCAAGTCTACCTGACTCAGGGTTCCCAGCTGAGACAGCCCGCATGTCAGGGCTGCAGCTGTGGGCTATGGTTCCCCTTTGATGTCAGAGCAGTTCCAGTTCAGCTCAATGCCAGGAATACTTATGGCTACAAGTGTGGGTGAAAACCATCTGGCAGAGTAGCTGGTTTGAGGATGTGTTTGGTGATGCCTCCCTTGAGGACTCAAAGCCACCAGCAGGGAGGTGTTGGTTGCATTCCCCTTTGTTCCCAAGACTGTTGAGAAACCTGCCCCCAGGGACAAAACCTCCCAGGGGTGTCCCAGTTATGGCAGACCCACCAATTTGCAGATGCTGATTTCCCCTGGGGCAAGGAAAGTGAAAGGGAAGAGGTGGAGCAAGAGAGATAAAACTGAGAGGCCACATGGAAAGAATACCTGGCGTCCAAATTCCAAGTCATGAGAACATACCTGGACCAAGCCTTTGCAGCCCAGTGTGTGCATGTTCTCAAAGGGCATTCTGTGGATCCTGCAGGATGCCCAGTCCCAGCCAGCTGGGAAAGCCCACGGGTGAGCCCTTCTAAAGAGTCATACCTACCCGGTCACCCGTAAAACAAACCAAAACAAGAACCTGTTTAGTTTAACCTTGAGTCTTCCAATCCTGCTTGACCACCTATCATATAAACCCCAGAACATACTTTGGGAAATCGAGATTAAGGCTTTGACAGTCAGGAAGAGAAACATCAACAGCACGGCTGCCAGTGAGAGACAGAGCCTGCCTCAGAACCAGGGGCATTCTCGTGCAGCGGCTGCAGAGCCAAGTGAATCCTTGCTGTCTGCTCGCCCCTTGGGGCCTGCTGTAAAAGGGGACATGTCCTCTCAGCTGGGTTTTCAGGGCACAAAACCACCTCACAGTAATTGGAACCTACAAAGTTTAAACAAGCACAGTGTTTAGTTTCCTGTGTACTCCAAAGTTTAATTCCAGGCGAACATTTGTTAGATGCTTCTGAGTAGTTCAAAAACAGATTCACAGTAAAATGGTGCCAAATATTTTAAATATCAAGGACAGATGTAACATGCCACAGGCTGCTGACATGTACCAAGGCACCCCCACTCTTTAAAATAAATTACTGCCTTATAAAGGGACATAATTTTAAATTGTTGAATTCTTCTCCAAACTAAAACTAAGATGCTTATAATCTGAAGTTCACATCTTGTTTGCCTTTTCTAGAACTTTAAATAGTTCTTTAAAGAAGCTGATTGAGTTGGGTTTGTGGGAAGGCAGGGCAGGGAAGATGGAGACTGACGGTCATTTAGGAATGTTAATTTAGTTCCACACAAGAAATAGTTTCGATTAAATATTCTAGAAGATCATATATATACGAAGATATCTTGACGTTCTTATTATTTATCCAGTTTCTTGATGAAAACAATCAAGATGGAACACAAAGTTAACAGTAGTAGAAAAAATTTATCCACCTAGGAATTTAACAAGATTAGAAACACTTGAAAGGTTAAGGGCCTCCTGTCTGAAATGCTGCCCAAGGTCTCAACCCTCCCGCACAGAACCCTGATCCCCACTGATCTGGTAACCCTCAGACTCCCCCTGCCCCTGATTTCTAGCCTCTAAAATTCCTACTATCTCAGTGTCTCTTCTCCCTTCAAGCTGTACGATTTCCTCAGAATCAGAGCCCAGGGAGAGATTTCTGGGCTGTTTCAATTGTGCCCTGGCCCACTGCACCAGCAGAGGGCACTGTTGACCCACAGAGGGAGTTTTGGCTTCTTCCTTCCTCTCCCAACAATACTGCCTAGACTTGTCATCTGTCTCCTCCTAATCAGAACACACTGTGTTTCATCACGCAAGTCAGAGAGCATCAAAACAGCACTTTGCATCCTTGTGTCTATCTACAGGTCTTGCATGGTAAGGAATACAGTACTAAAGGGTAAGCACTGTCCTTGCCTTCATAATCGAGGGCTCAGGTGTAGCATCCCATGGGAACTATACCGGGTTACAGGAGGCCCGTCCCTCCAACCCCTATTTTCTTTAGAAATACGATGATATTTAAATTACAAAATGTAAAATGCCAGAAACAGAAAGGGTAGATTCTACAAGGGTACAAATGGGATTGCTGGAACAATGTTAATTAGGGAGTTTCCTACAGGTATTTCCAGGGTCAACAATCACACTGAAGACCTAGCATATGTCAGGCACATGTGTACCTCCTCTAAATGTTCATAATGACTGTAAAGAAATTTTATCTCCACTTTACAAAGAAAGGAGTGCTGACAGGTAAAGTTCCCCAATTTTGGTTGTTTTCTTTGTTCTTTTTTTTTTGTTTTTATTTTTGCTTTGTTTTTTGAGGGCAGTGTCACTGGCCCTCATATGTGGGACCCGAACTGGAGCCGCTGGATTCCCAAACCAGCGCTTAACCACCACGCCACTCCGCCGGCTCTTCTTTGTTCTGCTTTTTGATCACTTTCTCATCTATCTCAACTATATCTGCCTGACTCAAAAGTACAGAGACTTCTGCAATGTCAGAGGAAACACCAGGATTAGAACCCAATGGAGACCATGTCCTCCCCAACATTCCAGCTGCCTCCCTCCATGCGCTGCTCCCCATCCAGAGGTGGCAGGAGAGGGAATCCAGGGCGGGCCAGCAGTGTATGTGAGACCTACCAGACAAGTGAACAGGCAGGCTGGTCTCGCATGCACTCAGGGACATTTGCACTGGTGAAGGTCTACATCTCAGCACCCGCCAAGAGCCTCTACCACAGGTTATCATCCCCCACCAAGCTCTACATGCCTTAAGAGGCAGAGGTCCTTCCAAGACGGAAGAGTGGCAGGCATCTGCCTTTCTCAGCAAAGTATCTTGCCCTGGTGTACAGGTATGTTGTATACTTTCTCTGGGTACACTCTCATTTTCTCCCACCTAACAAGAATGACCTCCATCCATGCCAGAAAGGGAAAAAGGCTGAACAGCACACATGCTTAGGACCAGAGATAAAAACAACTTTCAATTGATGTATTTCTCCATCTGCTTTAAATGAGTACAATGAATACCTGCACAACACAATCAGCTCCAATTCAGAAGCTAGACTGCTGAGGTTCAAATTCTGGCTCTGACTTTATTGGCCAGACTTGAGCCTATCCATGCCTTAGTTTCGTACCTGGAAACTAAGATGGAGATGATAGCAGTACTTGCCTCAGAGCTGTTGTGAAAATTACATCCATCTATAAAACATGTAGGAGTCACCAGTATATATAACAGCAACCTCTAATGTTCATTTTACTATTACAATGCTACTGCTAGTGTCATCAAATAATACCCAAAGTAAGTGTTTATTCACCAAACTCAACTTTAAGGCAAAATATAACAAGGAGTTAATAATTTCAGGGTGGCTGGGCTCAGTTGGTTAGAGAGCATGCTCTGAACAAGGTTGCCAGTTCGATTCTCACATGGGCCAGTGAGCTGCACCCTCCGCAATGAGATTAAAGACAATGACTTGAGGGCCGGCCGAGTGGCACGGTGGTTAAGAGCTGGCTTGGGACGCCAGCGGCCCCAGTTCGGGTCCCACATATGAGGGCCAGTGACACTGCCCTCAAAAAAAAAAGAAAAGAAAACGACTTGAGCTGAGCTGCAGCTGAGTGACCAGATGGCTCATTTGGTTAGAGCACATACTCTTAACACGGTTGCCAGTTCGATTCCCGCATGGGATGTCGGGCTGTGCCCCCTGCAAATAGATTGAAAATGGGAACTGGACTTGGAGCTGAGCTGCATCCTTCACAAGTACACTGAAGGACGACAACTTGACTTGGAGCTGATGGGTCCTGGAAAAACACTATTCCCCAATAAAATTTCCTAAAAAAAAGAAAAGAAAATTTCTACAACTGCTGATAGGTGTGCAGAACGGTGTCAACTTTATGTGACTTTGAGAATATTTTCAAACAAAAACTACAGATGTACCTTTTGACTAGGTAGTACCACTGCTAAGAAATTTACCCTGTGGACACACCTACACAAATAAAAACAACATATGCACAAGGTTATTCACTGAGGCATTATGTAAAAACAAGACTGGAAACGTTCTAAATGTCCATCTATAGGAGACTGTGAATAAACAATGGTACATCCCCATGTCAGAGTGCTATGAAATCATAAACAAGAATAAGGAAGACTAAACTGATATAAACCAACTTTTAGG
Organism: Aselliscus stoliczkanus; assembly: GCA_033961575.1. Lineage (NCBI taxonomy): Eukaryota > Metazoa > Chordata > Mammalia > Chiroptera > Hipposideridae > Aselliscus > Aselliscus stoliczkanus. Next base: position 39,711,956 of record CM066732.1, on the reverse strand, counting down.
CAATGTTAAGTAAAAAAAAAAATACATATTGTATGTTCTTCGAAATGGCCTAGATGCAACAGCACCCATTCAGTCCAGATCTTAGTTTCTAAATATCAACCCCCACTAAAAGGAACCAAGACTTCTTGGGAAAACGGTTGATTCCAGGTCAGAGGTGAGCCTGGAACAGGAACATGTTTTTGTGCCAGAAAGTAAGGAAATATTCAAAGATTAATTGGGGTGTGTCAAAAGAACACATCTGATAACAGTCTAGTATCTAGAATATAAAAACTCTTACAACTGGATAAAAAGACAACTTAATTTTTAAATGGGCAAAGGATTTGAATAGAAGATTCTCCTAAGAAGATACACAAATGGCCAATAACCACATGAAAAGATGCTCAACATCATAACTCACTGAGATACCACTTCACAACCACTGGGATGGCTATAATTAAAACAAACAAAAAACTCCCAGGAAACAAGTGTTAATCAAGAGGTGGAGAAATTTAGAACCCTTTTACGTTGCTGGTGGGAACGTAAAATGGCTCTGCTGCTATGGAAACCAGTTTGGTGGTTCTTCGGTTTAAAACAGTTGCCTTATGACCCAGCAGTTCCAATCCTAGGTGTATGGCCAAAAAACATGTTTACACAAAAACTTAATAGCATTTATGTTCACAGCAGCATTATTCATAGCCAAAAGTTAGAAACAACCCAAATGTGCATCAACTGATAAATGGATAACAAAATTTGGTTTATCCATGCAATGGGATATTATTCAGCCATAAAAAAGAATGAAGCACTGATATATGCTACAGCTTGGATAAACCTGGAAAAATTATGCTAAATAAAAGCCAGACACAAAAGGCCACATATTGTATGATTCCACTTATGTAAAATATTCAGATTAGGCAAATCCATAGATCTGTGGTTGCCAGGGAATGGGGTGAGGGTAGAATTCAGACTAATAAGTATGGGGTTTATTTATGGGGTAGGGTGATGAAAATGTTCTAGAACTTGGTAGTGGCAATGGGTGCACAGCATTGTGAATATACTAAAAACCCCTGAACATTCTTAAATGTTTTATTTTTTTGTTTTTGGGGTTTAAGATTTTTTTAATTGGGGAATTGGGGGAGGGGAACCAGGGAAGGGGAACAGACAAGTTGCTGTCTTTTTGTTCTTCAGTCTAGTTGTGGAGGACATTGCATCACTGGCCCATGTTGGTATCATCATTGCACTCTTCTCTGGTGAGGCAGATCTGTTGCTGGCCACTGGATGACTTCTCACAGCAGCTCTTGGCAGTTCACACCGGCTGCCAGCCGCTCACGCTGGCTGCCGGCCACTCACTGTAGCCTATGGCAGCCCACTGCAGCAGGGGCTGCAGCTATGCCGTCCCAGGGACTCACAGCAGCCCAGCTCCAAGTGGGGCTGCCATTCACCACCTTAGCTGTAGAGGGCAGTGTCACTGGCCCTCATATGTGGGATCTGAACCAGGGTCACTGGCATGCCAAGCCAGCTCTCCACCACGTGCCACTCGGCTGGCCCGAAAACTCTTCTTTACAGATGAATACCAGCTAATGAATGTAGGAGTAATGAGGGTATAAGAAAATTACCATTTAAGAACTCCCAGGCAAGTATCATCAGTGGCTGCTGTAAGCGATGTGTGAAAGGTGGCTTAAGACCAAGGTATTCAATGGTGTCACCCAAATTCATCTGATAGATCTGAGGACACCACCTTAACCAAGGACTCAAACCTAACATCACCAATGCAGGGACACACTGGAACATATACAACCTTACTTACGTAGCATTCTTGCAAATAATGTTTAAACTGAATTGAATCATGAGGAAATGGTAAGGCAAATCCAGAATGTGGGATTTTCTGTAAGACCAATGGCCAGACTTATCTAATATATCTAGGGGCAAAATACCCTGATGTTGAAAACTTATTTTAAATGACTCAGAGGAAGTGTGTGAATGTGTGAGTGTGTGTGTATTGAGAGAGATATGGAGGAAGGGAAACAGAAAGAGAAAGCCAATGGGCCAAAAAGTTAGTAACCGAAGTTGTATTTTAAAAAGTGGGTATTCAATATACTCCTTTCAATTTTTCTGTAGATTTACCCTTTTTTTAAAATAAAAAGTTAGGGTGGAAATTTGCATAATAAATCAGCTTTAAAGAACAAAAAGTTCAACATGCTTAAGATTTCTAAGAATCAAAAACACAATGCATCTCTAATATAAGGAATCTGATTTTCTAGAACATATTTTACTGTTCCCATTGAAAACAGGAGAAAAGCATTATGGCATAGTTGCTCTGAAATTCCTCTACGAATCCTCATGGCTTCTAAATTCGTTAAGCGGAAATCACTTAACCCAAGTCAGACAATCACAAATTTATCCAAGAGGCAAGAAAATACATTGGACAACTCACAAACCCCAACTGTACTTTACTCACAGCTTCAAACTCCACATACCTTAAAATAAGGCTATCAAATGTTTTTTCACAGAATTTCTGACAATTTTAAGTGAGAGAGGTATGCATTTTTAACACATTTTTTTGCGGGAAACGAGTAAACTCGTCATATAGCTCAAATGCCCGCTTACAAGGTGTTAACTACATGGTAAATAACCCACATGATTAGCAGAAAATTCAATGTATCTACAGTGGGATAATTTATCAAAAAGAAAGTCACCGAAAACTGTAAGCAGTCTGGATTCGTGTTTATTGGAGTCAGTAATTAGAGACATCTTCTTTTCCAGCACTAGAAAGCAAGGTTCAACATGACTGCGTACAGCATCTGGTTAGAGCCACACCCCTGGACTAAGGCTGGTGGGGAATAATCTGCAGTCCTAATTTTAGGTTAAAAAACACCAATAAACTTAGTATAGAGACAACAGTAAACTTTCACTTACAGCATTTAAGGTCAGGATGTAGAGCAGTCACTTTCAACTGTGTTAAACTAATAAAACACGACGTATTTCAGGTTAAATACTGATTTTAAAATGCCAATCAAAAACAAAAAGTGCAAACAAAATTAAATAATTCTAGCAGCATACCCGTTGCATTTTTAGGAAAGATCAATTCATGGCCTTAATGCAGCCACATCTTGAAAACTGGGCTTTTTTCTTTGATTTTTTTCATTTTAAAGACAAACAGCAGATGTAATCACTATAATGTATATAAATAGTCATAAAATTGTCTTTAACAGTCTACCATACAAGTGTATTCTGCAAATAAAATGAATTTTACCTTAAAAAGTAAAGGCTGTTTATTGTTTGGCCTTTGGTTCCAATGCTTGAAAACCCCAAAATGACAAAAAATATCTCCCCTCCTCCCACCTCCCAAAAAGAACCCTGCAGCTCCCCAAAGTTGGTAGACTTTGGCAACCACTGAGCACATGACACTACGCATCAGTTTCTTCTGATACTAGGAGCATCCACTTGTCATGAGAAACTAAAAGTGATCTTTTAAGAAACCTTCCTTCACAAGACAGGTGTCTCAGCATTTCATCGGTTTTAGTACATTTTATATTGACACAAAGTGCTTATCAGTTTAAAAAATGATAAAAAATAAAAAGTAAAATTATGCATTAACATTTTAAATCACACTATATCCCTCTTAGGCATGTGCCTTTCCAAGAATTCTTTCTTGTTTCTGTGGTCGCTCATTTTGTGCCCAACCCTCCAGCTGCGCTAGAGGGATCATGTGATCCCACCATTTGTGTGGCCACAAGTTGTTTTGGCATCGATTGTTCACTGCACCACAACTATCATTCCACAGTCATTACTTGGACAATACGGTAATTGGAAAGCACGATATTTTTTTTTTTTAACTGAATTTAAAAAGGGGGACAAGTGTATTTTCAAAAATAAAACTGGCACAAGAAACATGGTTTTATGTTTGTCAGAAAGGCAAGTAAATACTCAGCTTTCCCCTTAACAGTGTTCAGACCTTTATAAGAAAAAACAATTCAAGACAGTTTTAGAGCCTTGTTATATAACATAGGATATTAAGTTATGCCCAGTATTGTTAGTGGTCAATCAAATCTGGTATGTAAAAGCAATGACATTAGGGAAGTTATGTTCAGACACAGTACAACATTCATATAAAAAAAGTAAACTCCACGTAAGTGTATTGTGGTTTTTCCCTTGGTTTGACAACATATGTTTTATACATTAATGGTAGTGTTTGCATTTAAATGTTCTGTATCATGTATAAAATTAAAAGTGCCATTTCAAATCCACAGAAGTCATTTCCAGAATGGTGATACAACATGACAATGTGCATGAATCTGACCTAATGGAGACACCTGACACTCTTATTTCCCTAAGAAAAAAATGCTACATTTTATGAAAACCACAAGAGAAATGTATCATTTCCATTTTCAATATAAAACATTCACACTTATATGTTATCTGATAGCACTGATCAGATCAGGAAGCTAGGACCAGACCTTTTTGCCATCAGTGGAATTCCATGATGGCTTCCACAGACCATAAGGCAGGGATTGGTGCAAGCCAATTAATCAGTGTGCAATTACATTAAAAACTTCCCTCAAACTTTCTGTAGCACATTGCATTATGGTAAAATGAGAGGTTGGTCACCCATTCTCTATCTGTAGGTCAGCCTGTGGTAGTAAAAAAAAAAAAAAAAAACAAAAAAAACAAAAGTTTTTTTTTTTTAAACTTATAAAACAAAGCAGGAGCTATTTAGAAAACACGATTCAAAATAAACTAATTTTGTAACTGCTGACTTTAAACACACCCCACAGTGACTGTCTGCCCCACAATGCATATGCGTGGAGCCCAACACCTCCCACGAGGACATGGCCTAAGCTAAGCACGTGAGTCCTGGGCGGCTGCCATCTTCCCCACCCCTGTGTCAGCTCACCTGACTCAGGCACCCGCACACTTACCACATCTTTCATAAATTAAAGATGTATTCAAAACAAGTCTAATTCCCATTTTGCTTAGTGTTTAGTTTAGAAATATGCTTGTGATATTAAGTCTTAAAATGATTTTTCGAGTTCTACCGAACACACAGTATTTACTAACACTGCTCACCTCTTCCTTCCTCCACCTCCTTCAACATTCACCTTCCCCACTACCACTTCTCTCATTCCTCCTTTCAGCCTTTTTTGTTTCCTGGACTTTCTGCTATTTAATCTCATTCCAAAGAACAAGTGAATTTGCTAGCAAGCAACTGGTCAGACTAACCACCATCTGATCAATGACTTCCTGGTCTCATTTGCTCTACCCTGAAAGAAAGTGGGCCCTCTCTCTCGATCTACCTTCCCCTTCACAAGACGCCCCAGCTGCACTTGCTTCCCACGAGAGAGCCACATGCCTGAGAGTCCAAGGGTTATCCTTAACAAAGGGGTCTGACACATAACCTTCTTAAATGTGCAATTCACACTCGGACAAGCCAATGAAGTATTTTTTTTTTTTTTAAAAGTTCATCTCCCCTGTCCCCAAAAATTGATAGCATGTGCCATATCAGAAAAATCCTGGTCTTAGCAGATCAATATACATAGTTATTTGGTCATTTTACATATGCACTTTTAAGGAGAATCAGGCTTCATTTTCTGTTGAAGAGTTTGTTACCATGGAGTCTGGTTTTCGAGTCATTCTATCCAGTTCTTCCTGAACATTTGTCAACACAGTCTTTTGTCCTTTAAAAAAAAAAAAGCAGCAGTGATGGAAGACTAGAAAAGAATTTTCAAAAAGGAACATTTAAAACTATACAGACTTCTGCAATCATTTGTAGTGATAATAACCTCAGTAAAAATGAAGAAAGCCTTTTTTCACTGCAATGATTATGAGCAGGCCGTAATTCAGTCCTCCTTAATTCCCAATGTCATACATAGGTCTGTGCTCCCTGACTACATGACTGCCCACTGCCTGGTGATGCCTTTGTGCCAAACACAAGGGCCTTTCTGAAAACACTCTCATCACTAACCTATGCACTCTCACTGCTATCTTCCTAGAGGTGGCATGCAGCAAACTACTGTCTGTGCCTCAAATAGAACAGGTGTTTAGGTTTTGTTTCTAATTACAGCACTCTAAACTGACTCATATGGATGGCCCAGAAACACTCTATTTCAATTAAGAAAGAACGACGAAGGCCAGACATTTCAATCTTGCGCAAAGCTAGTGTTCATCTTCTTTTGTTGTCAAATACTAACGGTCCTAGAAATGGCCCCTATTTCTGCCAGGCAATACCAACCAGCTTACAGCCTGGGCTACCAGACCAGACTCTGAGTCTCTAACAACTCAGGAGCCCATGAAGGCCTAGGCTGAACTGATGACAGAGGGACTTCCTAAGGGCCTCTTTTGATTTGAAAACACCAATTAGGGAACACACTATATTAACATTTCTTATAGCCAGTGGAAAAAATTAAAAGCAAAAAAACTTTGAAAATGGCCTCAAGCTTATGGGGAAAATGCGTAATTTCTAAGAACTTGATTCTTTGTTTCAGAGACCTCCAAGACACAGGCTTGCCCTACCAGCCCAACATAGAAGGACATGGAGGAGATGGATATGTGACAAGGCAGGAGCTTCATAGAAGAGAAAATGATAACCCTCCCGTGAGAAAGGGAGGGCTCACAGGCTCCAGCTCACGGCAAGACTGGGGGCAGTGAACAAAAATCCTTATGAAGTAGCACAGAAAATTAAATAAATAAAATGTCGATGGTACACCCCAGACCATGACCACCCGAAGGATGGAGCTTCTCCACCAGGGCCACATGTATGATTTAGGATCTACCTTAACTCACCCCCCAACAGTCAGTTCCTGAGAACTTCAATGTACACAAATCCCACTTGAAATTTGCCTAGGAAAACTGCACGATAATAAGGTAATCCTACTGTAAAGTATACTGCTCAGTGTAAAGCGGAGAAGTATTCTTTGCTTGGCTGTTCAGAAAACCGAGGGTCTGCAGATCAGGTGAAAGCAGACATTCCTGTCCGCCTCCCCATCTTCCAGCACCCCTCAACAAGAAGGGTCATGAGTGTCCGAGGGTCCTTCAGTACCTGACTTCTTGGCTGTGCTCTGCACCCCACCAGCACCAGGGCTTCCAGGAGAACCTGTTTTTTTACTCAACAGACTGTTGAAGAAGCTGGCCAACACCCCTTCACTTGCTGCATTATCTAAGGAAACATTAAGAAAAAAAGCATCACACAAACTGGATGACAATTAAAGAAAAAACTTTGTTTTCCTTTTGGAAGTATTCATTTGTGGCTACCATCTTCCTAGGATACAGAGTACATTTATTTACTTCGATCCCTTATATACTGCTACTGCTGAGGCTAGTTACATGTTAGCATGATTAACCCTCCATTGGGCGCAACTGATCTCACAGATTCATTGCACACTAAGATGCCGCTATGAAATACATCTTTACTAAGTCACAAACATGACTAGTGATAGGTTACGGTACAGGGGGAAGATATGGGAACGATGAGCCACGATACTTAACTGTTAGATGTTTGAAAATTTGTGTGCAATGAATCTGTGAGATCAGCTGCGCCTGACAGAGGGTTAAATTAGAAACCTGTTTAGATTTCCCAACTGTTTGGGGGCATAATAGATAACCTATGCTCTACATCATCTTCCTGTCCATGAGGCAGTGTCTTTCACAGTTTATAAGCCCATAACACTCCAAAACTGCTGTGAAAAGCTCTCATTCAGAATGGAAGACAGCCACCAAACATGCAAGAATAAAATCAAATTTTGTTTTGAGGGTCTTACTATAGCCAACATCTTTGGATATTATTATTAAGTCACTAGGATAAGAGCTACTTAAACTATAAGTAATTACACTTTGCAAGAGAAGCAAAGGGAAGAAAACTCCCACAGTTTATAAATGGTCATAATATAAACATAACGAGAAACAAAACTAAGGACTCAAAACACACATTTTTAATATGACTTCTTATGTTGTATGCCTCTCCAAAGGAATCTACATGGCCTAACTGATGACTTACACAAGGCCAGGTACAACGGCCACGGATTCCAACAAAGGAACAGGCCTGGGCCTCTGCCAACCACGAGCCCCCTCCCCGAGAGAGGGGATATTGGAAATGGCCCTTCCTGAGGAAGAAAATAGCCCCATCACCATGAGCCTCTCTACCTTCCAAACCTGACCATGCAGCCCCTACAAAGCTCAGGCCTAGGACTAAACCACTCTCCAGAGACAGGATACATACTTTTGATGTTTGGGTCCGGCTTCTTTACTGATGTGCCTGGGGAGGCACTAGGCACGCTGGCTGGCCCTCCCCGGCCTTGGGTTCTTGGAGAGCCAGAGGGTCCTCTCGCAGGGGATTCCTAAGTCCAAAACCAGCCCAAGTCATGCACAGGCATACAAATAACAGAAAATACATACTCCAAAAATGAAGCCATGCTCCTGCAGGGTATTTTTCAGTCTAGGGCGAAGAGTGGCAAGATTGGGAGTTTGCTCCCAGCTCAGTCCCTTTCTAAACCTCAGTTTCTCCTGAGAGAAGAGATATCAAGATAACAAAGCCTGTTCACTTTAATTCCCAGAACAGTATTCCTTCATCACACATCTTGAGTTCCTACTATGTTCCTGGTCCTGGGCCTTTAGGGGGACCAAATTCCCTTTGAAAATACACAGGTCTATACAAGCTTTAATAATGGTATAAAGTTTGAAGACACTCATGACACTGGGCCTTGACCCTGTTAAAGGTACTCACGGAGGCTCTCGTGGGCGTGGCTGGCTGCTTGGCAAGGAGTGACTGCAAAGAGAGGGACACACTGGCCATTAACCAAGGCCTGCAAAGCGCACTGAAGGTCTGGAGAAACACTTCCAAGTATTCCACTAGAGGGCACCATTAACAACAACCAAGTCATAGGTTTTACACTATAAATGCAAAAAATTTAACTTGAGCAGTTTGGTATGTGGTGAAAACAATACTCCAAGTAACCAGTTTTGAAGCTGGGGAAGTGAGGTGATCACAGAAGGGAGGAACAGTTGGCAAAGGAACGGTCAACAGCCCCTGCTGACCTGCCTGCACTATCAAGCAGACCTATGACACGTTTAACAACAGTCCAAGTCAACAGAAAAGTGAGACTAAATTTGCATTCTGAACTGTCAGCCTGAAGGAGTTACTCTCCTCACCTGCCTTCATGCACAGGGCTGTGTGGGGCTATGTGAAATAATGGGTCGGGGCACTTGGTAAACTGTCAACACGGAGAGTATTATGCCAGGAAACCTAACATTTTCAGGGAGAAAAAGTACTTAGAAAAGATAACTACGCCAATCACTGCAGGAGAATCTGCAAGGCTGGCAGGGGATCCTCCAAGGCAGGTAGTCTAACCTCTACTCTGGACCAATTCTAGAAATAGGAGGGAACAAGGAAACCTGGTCCCAACAACTTGAGCACTGTAAGCTCTGTGATACCTGCAACATTGCCCCCTGGAACTGGCATTTCACAGAGAAGGCCTTTGCTCTGGCTTCACTGGTCTTCTTACCTGTTGCTTCATTAGGAACACCTGCTCATCCTCCGCTGCCAACTCTTTGTCGTGGACCAGCTGTACAGGGAAGAGACACATATATTTGTGGCCACAAGCCAAGAACACCCAAACTACTGTCAAAATTCATGCTGAAAAAGAGCATCAGGCTCAGGTCTCCACATGGGTCTGGGGAAGAGTCCCTGCTGAGAATGAAGAGCTGTTTCTCTAGCCTGGCACAACCCTGTGCCAAAGCCAGTCTTGGCACATGACTAAATAACATTTTTTTAAGTCTGGCAGGTTCTAAACAACAGCCCCCCGCCCCAGAAGAGAATCTGCAGGAGCTCAGAGGAGCAAGGGGATCTACTCCTCGTCCACAGGCGGCGGTGGCACTGTCAGGACTTATAGGACACTTCAACCCCTCTCCATGTGGCCCCCCCATCAGTTCATGCCCCTCCACCCAAATCCACTTACATAACCCCAGACTTTATCTAAAGACTTTTTTTTTTTTTTTCGAGGGTAGTGTCACTGGCCCTCATATGTAGGACCCGAACCAGGGCCGCTGGCTTCCCAAGCCAGCGCTTAACCACTGCGCTACTCGGCCGGCCCTAAAGGTTTTTTTTAAAGGGCTTTGGATTACCTTTTTCCACCCTCAGGATGATTTAATGTGTGAGACCTGATTCTTTATAGGTTTCTTTTCCCATTAAGAAAAAATCACCTACAACTCTTAACGTGATTGACTTGTGTACCTTTCTCACAGGAGGTTTCGTGATAAAGTCTTCATATACATCTTCTGGTTTCACAGTTGTGAAATTTTCATGTAAAATAGCTATTTTCTTTTCATTGTCCCATCCTGCAGGTCTAAAGATAGAAAAACAGGGGTTGACTTGTTTTTCCCAGGACCGCCTTACAGAGTACTCAGAGCACATTCCGGGTTAGGACGCCTGGTGAACTCCTCTCCCACCAGATCTGGTCTGTAGATGCTGAAGCTGGCTTGTAACTTTCAGTAGACAAGCCAAGTTTTACTGCAGGTATAACCCATCAGATCCACATCACAGGTCCTGCTCCCAAGGCCTAAGAAGCCAGAATGGGACCTTACTGACTATACATGCTGATCCACATCAAGTGTTCAGAGCCTTCCCACAATTCCACCCAGAAGAGCAAGGGCACAATGGGGCCCTGTTGCGACAGAGTGGAGAATGCAGAGAGCAGCACAGAGGACAGAGCTCAGGAAGGGACTGTTTCTCTTGGGCTTTGGCATACAGGCACCCCGCCTATAATCTGTTTCTCCAACTCTTCTTTCTGACAAGTTTTCTTGTGGATTGGTTCATTAATTTTACTGGTGTAAGGAAGCTGTACCCTGGACCCAAGTGGGAATACCAGGACCTGCACTATTCTGAGACCCAAGGAGTCCTTGATGCTCCTACATGAGTGCTGCCCACTGGACATCTCAAGGCAGTATGGCACCAGTTTCCATTAAGTTAAGCCACAGTCTATACTTCCCACCAGGCTCTCCCAAAGGAGCAATTGTAAAATGCCCTACATGATATACTTTTGAACTCCAAAAGCTCTATGAGATGGCAATTGATTGTTCTCACAGGCCTCTAAGTCTCCATCTGACTCCTGCTCCACAGCTCTATAACTAAGAGGGTGCTTAGCCAGGGTGCTCCACCCAAATGACTTTGCTGGTGTCACCAGCTTACAAATAGTCAACTACTTACAGGACCAAAAGTGAAAGGGACAAGGCGTGATCAAGATACTGGCATGACCCATGCAACCTTCAGAAGCTGCGAGATGCTTCTCCACTCCAGACCAGCCCTAAACCCTGCTGGTCTCCCTGCTCCTCCTGCTTCCTGGGATCACATGTGATTTGCTCATTGGATGGCTCCAAAAACATACCACTCACTGCGCCTGTGTCTTTGGTGCCTGACTGCTCTGGACAACAATTCTCTAAAATTGGTCCAAGCCTCTAGGTTTGCTGTCTGCAAGCAGTCCGCGTGAGGCTCTCCCTGAATGTTCGGGAGGCAACCTATTCAGTCCCAAGAGCTCTTGGCTTTCACACCTTTAGTCTTCTCAGACTGTCCCTCCCATCCCTCTATTCCTTCTGGCCTGCCTGGCACACACCACTCATCCTTACAGCGTCATCCCCTTTGCCTTCCTTCCCACACTGCCTCCCCTACCCCTATTAGTGCCCTATCCCTTCTCGGCTGTGTGTCCGTCCCTACAGTACCATCTGCAAAGACCACCTCTCATTCATTTCTGTGTCCTCAGCACAAAACCTGGGTACCTAAGAGGTGCTCAGTATTTGCTAAATGAACTGTAATTCTTTTTTTCTTTTTTTTTGAGGGCAGTGCCACTGGCCCTCACATGTGGGACCCAAACCGGGGCCGCTGGCTTCCCAAGCCAGCGCTTAACCACCGCACCACTCAGCCAGCCCTGTAATTCTGTTTTAAGTCAAGAGGATATCTAAGCCTAAAAACATTGATCAACTGGCATAAGTCCTCTGAGAGACCACAACTTCAACATTTATTTATGCATCCACAACACTCATCATTCTCCAGCGAGAAAAAGACACAAACTCAGGCAAACAGGTATCCAATTCCCTGCCCAATGGCTCCCAAAACGTGAAATGCTGAAAATACAATAAACAAACAATATAGTCAAGGCCCATGCTGATAGGCAGAGAAACCAGATGCTTCCAGAGAAAATATTCAGGATCGCGAAGCGCCAATTTACTCTACTTCAACTCCCTCCAACAGCCAGTATTTTACCGGAGTTGACAATAAATAGCAAAAATGGATGGCTTAAGTTTTAGCAACTTGCTCTCAATGAAGAAAGGTAACATCCCTCATCTCACACCACTCACATCCCTCAAACTGGAGGCAGAATGGCAAGTAATCCAGGAAGGAGTGGAGAAGAAAATCTGGATGAGCCTATCAGCTCTGAGGTCCAGCCCAAGCACTTTGCCCCAAGGCAGCAGAAAGCTGGCTGTGTGAGATAGGGCCAAAAGGCATCTTACTTGGAAGGATAAGATATAAAGAGCAAATGTAGGGCACTGGCCGAGTGGCTCAGTTGGTTAAGAACTCGCTCAAGAGTATGAGCTGAGCTCTAAGCAATAGCAGTTTGATGCCCAGCCCGAGCTGAGCTGCCGTTGGGCTGCCAACAGGTGGCAGGACGGCCCAGCTAAAAAAAAAAAAAAAAAAAAAAAAAGAGCAAATGTACTATATTAAAGAAGAGTTTGAAAGCATCAGCTATAAAGAACTCACATGAAAACTGCATCCTTTTCCACAACTAAGGCAGGTGTGGTAAAGTGGAAACCATACGTTTTGTGAACAATGTACTTATACAGTAAGTTGAGGTTTTTCTCTTCCTTCACTGACGTGTAAATCAAGGCAGCTCCATCTAATCAATCTGCTTAAGGAAAACCAATTCACTGCAGGAGGAGACAAAAGCAAACACATACAAGCACTATCTTCACAGTACTACTCACCAGTTATCAGTTTTTGATCACTACATGATCAATAGAAAGTGTTAAAGTTTAAAACTAAAGAGGTAATAGTAGCAGATGAACCAGATCAAAAGCATAAAGCATGTTGATGCTAGCAGGCCATGCAGTTCATTTTTTAACATGTAAACTTGTCTTTTGACCCATCAGATTGCTTCCCAAAGAGTCAAATTAATGGCTCTAAGGCTAGCCCAGGAAAACACCCTCTGCACATCCAAGGAACACAGATTCTTTCCCTGGTGGATGCTCACACGTAATCAAGTTTATCATTAAGCACACCTTTTATGAGAGAGATGGGTACCTACATGTATTGGTACCCTCCACTGCGATGGACAAGCTAAAGAGCCCAAAGGAAGTGATAGGCACCCATCTCTCACTCCCATCCTAGAGTGTGGGAATATGGTACCAACTACTATTGGCTTTTTACACAAACAGGACTCAAAAGACTGCTAACACAGCATCTTTCTCATGGACAGCACAAAATATAAACATATGGGAAACAACTGTAGCATCTAAAGCATACTTGGTATTTCTGCAAAAAACCCAAAGTTTTTAAAAAAAGATTCCTAGGATATGATAAAAGTAATTTGGTAATAAAATACCACATATCGGCTTTCTTAACTATGAAAGCCTATCAATGTACAGCATTAAAAAGAAAAAGTGATCACAGATAGGCAGAAATTAATAAGCCTCAAATTCCAATAGAGTAAAATATAAAACTAGTAAAAAACTGTAGTTTCTCCCTGGAATAAAACTGTTCTGGATTCAGGAAGTACTTTGAAGATGCTCCAACTGGAGGGAAGCCTAGATTAGCACTCTGAGAGGGAAGCCTGTGCCTCTGGGCCCCGACACAGCACCCTAAGGATACACTGGAGGCAGAACCTCCGTAGGTGTGACTGGATGAAGTCAAAGTGCTCGTCCCTATAATCATGCTCCTTCTCCAGGCCACTCACCGCATCACACTGCAGGGAAGATAAAAAGAGAAAGGAGTTATCTTTTTGCATCCCTGCCTGCAGCGGATGGGAACAGGTTCTTCAGAAATCAAGTATCACAGCTCCAAGAAGAAAGCCATAGGCAAAAGTCCAAGCAATAATTAGAAGAGTGAAAAGCAACTGGACATTTTTCTCTTTCATCCTGGACCTTAGTTTCCATATCTTTAAGTGGGGATATAATAGCCCTGATCACCTCGCAGTTGTTCCAAATATCAAACAGGGTCGCATCAGGAAACAGGCCCACTGCACATGGCTGTGCAGTGCACACTCCATATGGGGCCATTCTCACAGAATGTGATGCGAATAGCACACCCATTAACTAGGCAACACAGTAACTGACAGAATAAAGTACTTTTGAAACCCGAAATGTTTTTATTTTTTTATTTTATTTTTTTAAGACCATATCTCAAATGGTTATTGCTTATATTTTAAGTTTAGTCATAGATTAACCATGAGCAAGTTTGGGCCACTAAGTTCTTTTGCCAATAATTATATTACATGACAAAATCATGTCATCACCATCAGTTACTGTACATTATTTGAAATTAAAAATTTTCTTTGAGACCATTATTCTCCCAGTCTTGATGTGGCTTCTTCTTCCCCTAAAATGTTTTCAAAGCTACTTCTTTTTATGTAAGAGACAACTTTGTTTCTCTATGACTCAACTCAAATTTCTATTCCCACCTCATAATTCTACAGGATTGAAGAAACTCAAACCCTGAGTTCCTCTTTCCCCTACGGTTACATTCCTTTCTGAAAATTATCTGAAGTCCAACAGACTTTAAGGACCAAAGCCCAAAAGAATTCTACTCTTTCATATTATTTTTTCATCACTAGTTTGGGCTAGACAAATTGGTTGACAGCCTTACAAAAACTGTTTTTAGTTCTGAGTTGGGATCACTCAATAAAGTTGACAGTGCTTCATGGAGAGATTAACCTAGGCTATAAGTAAGCTGAATGGTGTCATGTTTCCAGAAGCAATGTTTAAATGACAATATTTTCTTTCCAAACATATTTAGTAGACCTTAATGAATCCCCAATTAGCCCAACTCTCCCTTGGGAGGATACCTAATTAAAGCTTCCGTAGGTTCTTTTTTTTTTTTAATTCGGGATTTGGGGAAGGGGACCAGCCAAGTTGTTGTTCTTCAATCTTCATTGTAAAGGGCGCCAGTTGCCATCTGGCTGCCCATCGGCAGCTCGTGGCCTCTAAAGTCAAGGTGCTGTGTTCAATCTTAGCATGGGTGGGCGCAGCCACCATCCCATGCGCAAGTTGAACCAACAGCCTTGTTAAGAGCGCATGCCCTATCCACTGAGACATCCAGGCAGCAGCTCAGCTCAAGGTGCCGAGTTCAGTTTTAGTTGCGGGTGGGCATAACCCACCATTAAATAGGCAATCTTGTTACACCAGCTCAGTCATCCTGCCACCTGTTGGCAGCTCAGCGACACCTCAGCTTGGGCGCGGTGTCACTGGCCCATGTGGGAATCCAATCAGCGGCCCTGTTGCTCAGAGCTTGCACTCCCAAGCCAACTCTTAACCAACTGAGCCACTCGGCCGGCCCCCCTAAGTTTTTTTAAATAGCGATTCTTCACTGGCCAAACCCAGCCAAGTTTATAGGTCCCTGGCACACACCTTTGTGCACACCACCAACACAGGGATTCCCAGGTTATGAGTCAGCACGTTGTCACCGAGAGGCAGGGCAACATTTTCTTCATCAGGACCCGAGGTCAGAGGCCCTCTTCTCTGTGGGGAACCTTGACAACCTTCTTCAGGCTCAACATAATCTTGAAACTCTTTCACAACTACAGGTGAAAAAGGCAAAGAAAATTATACACATACACAAATAAAAATAGACATCAGCTTTAGAAAACTGATAAAGGTAGTAACAGGCACAAATCATGAAGAGTTGTGACAAACTCTAACTGCACCCTACAGCAAAATTAGGGATTTGGGGATGATGATGCAAAACGCCAATTCTGACATTCAGTCTGAGCACTGTAACTTCAGAGCGGCGAGGGCATTCCCATGGACATCTTCAATTGTACCCAACTCCTAAAGAGGTTTTTAAAAATGTCTAAGGCTTCGGGCCGGCAGAGTGGCTCAACTGGTTAAGAGCTCACTCAAGAGTACGAGCTGAGCTCTGAGCCAACAGCAGTTCAATCCCCAGCCCGAGCTGAGTTGCCACTGAGCTGCGAACAGGTGGCAGGATGGCTCAGCTAAAATACAAATAAAAAATTTCTAAGGTTTCAATTGTTCTTACTATGAAAAAAGCCACTTTTCTTATATACCTTACATTTTCAAAATACCAGAGTGGTGAACTGCGTTACTTCAACAGAGGCGACCACTACAAATAGTGTATAACTTCTAAAACTCCTTGGAGTCCTCATTAGAAATAGTAAAGCCAGCTGAGGTGTGTCCACACTAAGGACAGAGGCTGGGCTTGCCCAGCACCATGCCAATCTCCTCATCATCCTCACTCTTGTGGGCTGAGTCTCCTCTGGAGGAGATGCATGTGCAGTGTTCATGGACCTGTTCCTGCCTAACACAAGAAGGAGTCAGAGGTACAACAGCCACTTCTTAGCATGTACGGTCACTCCTTTGGCCAAGGGTGCAACCCCACAGTAGAGCCTTCAAGCTGAGAGCGGTCCATGGCCTTGGTTAAGTCAAGTGAACACAAAGCCCACAAACCTGCAACTTTTAATGGGTGCTTCAAGGCTCACTTGTCAGGCCAGAGAGTGAGGACATGATGGTTAAAGTTACTGAGCCAGAGGAGCAAATCAGCAGCTTTACCTTTCTATGCCCAATAAGGACTGAAGGACCAACAGGCCTTTTACCCTCATCCACAACATGTTCAGTAAGAAAATGTAAAAAAACTGAATTAAAGAGGACCTAGAGAAAGGTACACATACTCCTCTCCCACCGCCCAAAAGCCCCCGCCCACCAGATTTCAAACATTTAAAAACAATGACTTTTAATTTATAAAGATTCTACGTTATCATTGTAGAAGTTTCTGGAATTATCTAGGAGCACATTGTCTTCCATATAACATGGACAAAATGAAAACCACTGACTAAGACCTAAAGTGCAGATGTGATAACATTTCATCTCTACACCTTCTCTTTAATTAAGCTCATTCACATACTTTCATTGCCAATATAAACAATCTAATCAAGAGATCTGTACTGCATTTTGTTTGTTTGTTTTTTGAGGGCAGTGTCACTGGCCCTCATATGTGGGACCCGAACCAGGGTCACTGGCTTCCCAAGCCAGTGCTTAACCGCTGCACCACTCGGTCGGCCCCTGTACTGCATTTTGGTTGGACAAAACCAGAAGGCTCTTCTGATGAACTTAGTATGGTTGTTGAAGAATCTTGAAGGAAGCAACAGTTCTCAATATTTTCTCTTTAACAGCATTTTATCAAATCAATGAAAAATACAATGGCTTAACTGTCTGGATAATATCTATTATAATTGCCCAAGATCACATGAAACATCCAACCAGGGCTTTTAAGACAGTGAGCATGGCAGAGCCTAGAGCCAGTTACAGGTAAGCTACGTAACTGTGGGAAATGAGGCTGGGGCAGGGTAGCTCTGGAGGTCTCTGTTCCATGAACCTCCATTACCCAGTGTGTTGCACAAACTCTGCTGCATTCTACTTATGCCATGATGTAAACATGGTTGGGAAACCCTGGGTCAGACTATACACTCTCTAAAGGAATGACTTAATTATGGCTGTCCAACACAGTAGGAAATACACATGTGTTTTTAATAACTCAGCATTTTAGAAAATAAGTTGGAAGGCAGAGCAAATGTTCATAGCAGAGGTTGGTGAAAAGGGAGGATAAAAACATGGTGAGGACTGCGTAATTCGGGTAATAAAATATGCATTTCCTTTAGTGTATCCACATACCACAGTATTAACAATTTCTCTCTAGATGGAAGGAAGGCCAGCATTTCACAGCAGGGACCATCAGCCCACCTGGGACTCTCCTGTTTAGCATCAGATGGGAGTAGGTATGAGAAGGAGATCGCAGATGGCTCTACCCTAGCTAATGCCCCCTCTTTCTCACCTTTCCCCTCCTACCTCATTGATCACCCATTGGTTCCACAGTCCAAAGACCAAACAGAAAGCATCTAATCTTTTCCCTCTACTTAATCAGCAAGGGAAACCCCAGTTATAAAGCAGGAAGACTAACCTACGCAGAAGCACGACCTTCTGGTGGGTCTGGGGGTTGTTCTGCCCTCCCCGTCATGCAGATGGATCCTACAGCCAAAGAGCTGCCACAGACTCCAGACCACTGGGGAACCTAATCCTGTAAGTGAGTGGCCAACTGTGGAACAGCTTTCCAAACTCAGCAGACTGGAGACTGGTGTTGGATTGGAAACTAGATTGGGTAACAGCCCTTCTCTCATTCAATAGAATACCTGGAGTTCCATTAAACTGGAAAGCAGGAGTCCTGAGCAAGAGGATGGCCAACTGCTTTATTAAAATGTAACCAGGGCCGGCCGAGGGCTCAGTGGTTAAGAGCTTGCTCAAGAGTGCGAGCTGAGCCCTGAGCAACAGCAGTTCGATGCCCAGCCCGAGCTGAGCTGCCATTGAGTTGCCAACAGGTGGAAAGATGGCTCAGCTTAAAAAAAAAAAAAAAAAAAAAAAAAAAAAGTGGGCCAGCCAAGTAGCGTGGTGGTTAAGCGCTGGCTTGGGATGCCAGCAGCCCTGGTTCGGATCCCACATATGAGGGCCAGTGACACTGCCCTCAAAAAATTAATTAATTAATTAAAAACAAAAAAAAGTAACCAAAAACCAGTAGTAACAAAGGCACTCCTTCAACGTGCAACACAAAGGTGTGACTACCATTCCAAACGTCTCAGAGGAGGGGTGGTGAAAACAAGGAAGGTTCTCAGAAAGTTAACCAGAGTTAGGAGGCATGGACGTGGTTCCAGCAATTGCTAGCTGCCCTCCAGTGTCCTCTCTTCTCCTCCTCCTTATAACCACACTGGACTCTGATACTTAGAACACATGGGCATACAGACTACATATCCCAATCTCCTTAGAAAGACAGCAGGCGCACGCCTTTAAGCCTTTTTTTCCTGTTCCTTTATCCTGAGGCTTAGAACATGGATGTGAAAGCTAGAGCTCTAGTTGTCAAGAGGAAGAGAACCACACCCTAGAGATGACAAAGCAGTAAGCAGAAAGGAGCCAGGGTCCTTGACCTTTCTTCCCA
Organism: Aselliscus stoliczkanus; assembly: GCA_033961575.1. Lineage (NCBI taxonomy): Eukaryota > Metazoa > Chordata > Mammalia > Chiroptera > Hipposideridae > Aselliscus > Aselliscus stoliczkanus. The sequence goes on along the minus strand of CM066732.1, from coordinate 39,692,791 downwards.
GAGCTGCTTTCCAGGACTAAACTGTCTACTGGATTTCATTTACAGGAGAGAGAAATAAACCTGAGACTTGTTTAAGCCACTGTTATTTTGGTTTTGTGTCACATACAGCTGAATCTAATCCTAAGTGACACACATCAATGACTAAGATCACAAAATAAATTCAGTGTGCCATGGGAACACGAGCTCTCAAGCAGCAGGCATCTTGTCGCTGTATGCATCCCCAATGCCTAGAACAGACCTGGTACAAAACAGACACTTGCCTATCTGGGAAGGAACAATATCCTTGACTCTATCTCTTACTTGTTTTCTGTTTGAACAATCTTTACAAGGATATAACTCTAAGGAAACAAGTTCAGAAACTGCAATCTCCAGTGCCTTAACCCACTAATCTGGGTTAGATACTAAATATGCAGTGAAAGGAAAACAGCTCTTCAGCCTCAGAACTATTCTGAGAAGTTGTCTTTAGGATCTCTATTTCAGGAGAAAAAGAGGCATTATCTAGAAAGGTCGTCAGTGGCTGGAGAGAGATGAGCTGAGCTGCATAACAATCACTGCAGCACACATGCCACTAACCTGGGAAACACATACACACAGCAAATCAAGGACTAGATGTAAAACTCCGTTTTAGCTAATGTGGGACAGGAGCAAGTTCTGAAGTTATGACAGGAAGACACATAGTAATAAATGTGATCTGAAAATCACATCAAAATTTCCGAACCCTTCTGCCAGTAAGTGTGAAGATCCCATGTGCCATGCCCCAGAAGCACTCATTAATTCACTAAAGGGAATGATGTCATCCTTTGGAAATAAGCCAACCTGATCCAAGCCTGTCCTGGCCAAGACTGCTGCTGCTGCTGCTGTCGCCGCCGCCACTTCACCAGCCCCAGCCCCTGCCCCTCCCAATTCCCTGGCAAGTGGACAAAAGCTGATGTAACTGCACAGAAGCAAAGGAAAGGAAAAACAGGCTTCTGAACCACATTAAGGGGGGAAAAAAACAACAACAAAAAAACTTCCTTTAATTTGAACATTCTTTGTTCTCAAAAGGATTTGAATGTCCTTAGTCTTAAAACAGTCTTTCATTTTAATGACAAAAAAATGGCCTTCCTATTTACACAAACTGAAATCATATTTGCTGGATCCCAAAATAAACTAAGGCAAGAGCTGAAAGATTTGTCTATTGTTGGACTTCCTTCAAACCTGCCAGCAAGTGGGTCCATAGGGCCTCAATGGAATCCCAGGCAATGGATTCAAGCTGCAGAGATCACAGTTGAAGCTAACTGAGCAGACAGAGAAGAGCAGAAAAGCAAAAAGACCCACAGAACTAATCATATTGGGGGACTGGGGTAAGGGGATATCCTTATTTTAAAAGAGAACCAATAAGGAATATTAAATCATTTATTTTCTTCAACTGTGACACGAGAGAAAAACTGCTTTGAATAATTTTTGACTACTCAATTTACAAGAGCAACTCAGAAATAAATGGTGCAAAAAAAACAAACACAGCAAGAGACGCTTGCAGCTGCTTGACACTGTGAAAAGGAAAGTGGAACCATCTGAAGAGACTACTGAATTTTCCAATTAAGAAAATCTTATTTTACTTACACTTCCGTTCCAGTGCCCTCATTTCTTCTGGTGGAATCTTCATTTTATCAATGTGCTCACGTAAAACACTAGCCCATTTCTGTAGAGATTCCATCACAGTCCAAGGTCTAGACATGTCCGCAACGAAAATGACGAGGGTCTCCGGCAAGGATTCAGCAGAAACTGCAAACTTCAGCAGGCCTTTGTGGTATAGGTCTCCATCCAGAATCCACACGTTACAGCGTGTGTGATCTAAGAAGAGAAGTGAAGCTCCGTCACTACCTGACAAAGACCACCAGCACAGCTGAAAGAAGAGCCACATTAGGAAGATCTTGAAGGTGACAGCCACAAAATTACACACACAACACACAAAGAAATCTTAACCAGAAAAGGGCCCAAATGCTCAATGGATAGCAACCCTTGGTCAAGGTGCCTGGTAAACCATCTAAACTTTAAACTTTGTAAACTATGGTAGTATATTGTGTCCACATCTAAATAGAATCCAGCAATGGGGGGAAGAGGGTAGTCACTTTGTAAGGGGTGAAAAGGATAACTACTGCATTGTTTTGTACATCTGTAACTAGTAATAGTACATAAAAAGAAAAAAAAATGGCAAATAAATAAAATAAAAAGATTCCAGCAATGTCCAAGGTGTAAAAAGTGAAGGACATTTTAGCTTTCTCTAAGAATCAAAAGATACTAGGGGCCGGCCGAGTGGCATGATGGTTGGGCGCTGGCTTGGGAAGCCAGCGGCCCCGGTTCGGATCCCACATATGAGGGCCAGTGACACTGCCTTCAAAAAAAAAAAAAAAAAAATCAAAAGATACTAATAAAAGCTATAAATGGGGGCTGGCCCTGTGGCGCAGAGATTAAGCGTTGGTTTGGGAAGCCAGGGGCCCGGTTCGGGTCCCACATGTGAGGGCCATTGAAAAAAAAAAAGCAATAAATGTTCACTGGTCAACTGTGCCATAGCTGAAATAATCCATTCTCTAAGTTATCAGCAATCTGTGAGACAGCAAGCTGTGCTGAAAAGCCTGTGGCTAAACAAGCTCTTTTTGTGTCAGTCACACTAAGCAATGTGTTTACATATTAAGAAGGGTGCCTAAGAGACAGAACTTTTATATTTAAATGCTAATTTAATTTACTTACATAAATTGAGATGTGAATTACTCCTGAAGATTTAAGGAATTATAGATATTTTTGTTATGATAATAATAGGACTATGCTTTTTTAAATCATCTTTTAGACATACATATGAAAGTATTTGCAGATATAACGATATGTCTGAAATTTGCTTCAAAATAATCAGTATGGAATGAAGGGAGAAGAGGGTGAGAGAACTAGTTGAAATAAAATTGATCAAGAACTACAAACTGTTGAAGACACATAATATACTGAGGTTCATAATACTAGTCTCTGCATTGTGTGTAGATTTTGTTTCCCATTAATAAAAAGTTAAAAACATATTCAGCAAGTGCGGGCATTTAATGAAGAATGCAAAATCACACCTGCATGATCAAACTACAGAAGATAATTTTCCAAAATGATAACATACTTCAAAAAAATTTTATGGGCCGGCCGAGTGGCGCGGTGGTTAAGCGCTGGCTTGGGAAGCCAGCGGCCCCAGTTTGTGTCCCACATGTGAGGACCAGTGACACTGCCCTCAAAAAAAAAAAAAAAAAAAAAAAAAATATATATATATATATATATAAAAATATAATTTCATCAAACTTGTTTCCAGTAAATTCCAACATACACTTCAAGAATCTGTCTTCCATTAGCTACCTTTTTTGTATAATCAATTAACATGCTGTAAAAAATTTATATTCATGACTTTATATTTCAACAGTATAAGGTATCTACATCTAGCTACACTTTCAAAACTCTAATATGTTTTATTTTTATTTATTTATTTTTAAAGATTTTATTGGGGACTTGGGGGAGTCACAACGTGACTGGGGAACAACGTTGGGGAATCGGGGAAGGGGAACACACAAGTTGCTGTCTTTTTGTTCTTCAGTCTAGTTGCGGAGGACGTTGCTTCACTGGCCTATGTTGGTATCCTCATTGCGTTCTTCCCGGATGAGGCAGATCAGTCGCCGGCCTCTGGATGGTAGCTCACCACAGCTATTGGCAGCTCGCGCTGGATGCCAGCCGTTCACGCTGGCTGCTGGCCACTCACTGTAGCCTATGGCAGCCCACTGCAGCAGGGGCTGCAGCCTACACTGTGGCCGGGGCTCGCACAGCCCAGCTCCAGGTGGAGCTGTTGTTAGCTGCAGAGGGCAGTGTCACTGGCCCTCATATGTGGGATCTGAACCAGGGCGCTGGCATCCCAAAACCAGCTCTTAACCAATGCGCCACTCGGCCAGCCCTAGTATGTTTTAGGTAACAGTTTTGGTTTGGGTTCTGTGAATTCCTTCAAGAATACTGCTCTGTACCTGAAGCTCACAGATTTTAATGCCTGCCCTTACCAGGCAGTTCTTTTTCTCAGCCTCTCTTCCCACTGCCCACAATCCATAACTCACCCACATGCATGGAGATCACACACACAACATGTGGCATTAAACAGATGCCCCCAACCCTGAAGGCAGTGGTCCTGGACTGACAAGCTAGAGGCTATTTTCTCTACTCGTGTGACTGACTATCTGCAAAATGTATTTATAACCCAGTGACACCACATAATAAAAGACCACAGCTGAAAGATGTATAGTTAACCACAGGTTCAAAGAGGAACCTGCAAATAGATGGTCTAGAAAAATCCCATAAATGAAGAGACCAAGACCTTTTCTGTTTTGAGGGCCTTCATATGTGGGACCCGAATCAGGGCCGCTGGCTTCCCAAGCCAGCGCTCAACCACCGCGCCACTGGTCCGGCCCATGAGACCAAGACCTTTTTAAAGTAACCTTAAGGAATCTGAAATAACAGTTAACATGTATGAAGTATGATTAAAAAAATAAGGTAAATGTTTAAATTAATAAAAAAAAATTATTACAGTAAAAGACATATTGCTATTCATCCCCCTCAAAATACTCTCCCTCCCTTCAAACACACTCATCCCATCAGTCTTGCCACTTTCTGAAACAGTCCTGCAAGTCGCCTTTCGAAAGTGTCCTTAGTTGCGCTGTCATGGCTGCCTCAATGTCCTGAATCGATTCAAAACATTTACCTTTCATGGTCATTATGACTTTGGGGGAAAGCCAGAAGTCTCATAATGCCAGATCTGGTGAATAAGGTGGATAATGACACAATGTAAAGTTTTTATTTGACAGAAATTGACATAGAGAACCAATGTGTGTGACACGGAGCCTTTCCGGTGTGATCACAAAATTCGGTGAATACTGCTGCCGAGTGCCATCCAACAAAATGGCAGGAATCTTCAATATGGGAAGTGGCACATGGAACATTAGTAACAGGGTGTGACAAGTGTCAACTTGTTCAGTGCAGTCAGTTGGTTGGGAGCTATGGTTGAGAGAAGATGTGTTTGTTTTTTTGGTTTTTTTTTGAGGGCAGTGTCACTGGCCCTCATATGTGGGACCTGAACCGGGGCCACTGGCGTCCCAAGCCAGCGCTTAAACAATGCGCCACTCGGCCAGCCCAAGAGAAGATGTGTTTCAAAGTGTGCTGTAAATCATCCTCCATCATGACAACACTCTGCTTCTGGTATATGGCAATTTCTGTCAAATAATAACATTATAATGAATCCTCATCCACCTTACTCACTGGATCTGGAACTGTGCGGCTTCTGGCTCTTACCCAAAATAAAAATGATTCAGGACATCGAGGCAGCCACAACAGTGCAACTAAAGACACTCACGAAAGAAGACTTCCAGAACTGCTTCAGAAAGTGGCAAGAACGATGGGAAGTGTGTTTGAAGCAAGGGGGAGTATTTTGAGGGGAGTTAATGGCAATGTATCATTTACTGTAATAAATTTTTTTTTAAAACATTCACTGTATTGTTTGATCACACTTGGTACTTCAACTCAAAGGCAAGTGAATATGGTTAATATAATGCCCTGGTATGAAATATGCTTATGCCATCTCGAAACAAGAAACTATAGAGATTCAGAGTATCTATACCATGCTTTATATTTTTAAAAGTGTACAAGAGCTACCAATGTGTCTCAAGCACTTGGCTACATATGACACATATCACCTCTCATTCTGTCAACCTACAAAATAGGTATCATTATCCAATTCTACAAATGAAGAAACTGAGGTTAAGGCAGTCCCAACTAGTGACTATAACAGTGGGATTCTGAAACAGTTCTGCCTGGCTCCAAAGCTCACATTCTTTCCACAATAACCATGCTGCCCAATAAAGAAGGAAGCAAAAGATGCAGACAAATGAGACCCTCTAGGCCTGGCTCAGTGGCCTGAGTCCCAGCCCTGCCCATGCAGACTCCAGTGGACCTAGATGGGCACTTGAATGCCTCTGTCCACCTTACACAAGGAGAGCCCTCAGCACTGAGGGTACCTCCTATCTTTCACATCCTACAGTTAGGCAAAGGAAACCGGGGAAAAAGGAGCAGGAATAAAGGCCCTGAGGTTCTAAGAGGACTACTAAGTTACCATTAATACAATGCAGGTCTCCAAGCTTTAACAATCGATCCTTACCAATGTCCTCTGTTAAACGACTCTTGGAGATTAAAGAATTATTCGGCTGGAAAGAACCTAGGTCCAGTGTCTTCATTTTAGCAATAATGAAATGGGGGACCATAGGCGGTGGGATTTACCCCCTTATATAATTACCCTCACATCATGATCCTTACTGTTTAAATGGGTAAAGGCATATATAAAGAATTTAACAAAGATATTTCATCCTTACACTACACAGATGACTTTCCTACAAATAAAAAGCTAGATACCAGTCATTATTTATTTTAGAGCCATTCAAGGTCTAACACAAAGACTAAAATTTTACAAAGGAGGTATTACAGAGTAATGGTAACCAAAAACCATTACTCAAATCCATCTCATAATTATAAGAATGAACTGTAAAATGATATCTATTCCTTGTAAGACTGCTAACCATGCACTGTTAGTCATCTCAATTACCCTGTAGGTAGAAATTATTACTATCCACATCGTAGAGATGAGAAGTTAAAAGAGAATATTATCACTTCTGAGCCTCTTTCCCCTCTACTGAAAGAAATACATGAAATTAGCTTTTTTTTTTTTTTTTTTTTTGAGGGCAGTGTCACTGGCCCTCATATGTGGGACCCAAATCGGGGCCGCTGGCGTCCAAAGCCAGCACTTAACCACCGCGCCACTCGGCCGGCCGGAACTTAGCATTTTTACATAGTCACCAAAAGACTTAGAAAAATCTCCTGTGAATATCTGTTGAGCTGTTACACTCTGAACCACACCAATTACAGATTCTCCATTAGAACCAGGCAGAGTAACAATGGTGCCCAGATCAGTCTAACAAACGTTTCGCTCATAGAAAAGTCCAAAGCAAAAAAAAAAAATATAGGGCCGGCCGAGTGGTGCGGTGGTTAAGCGCTGGCCTTGGAAGCCAGCGGCCCCGGTTCGGTCCCACATATGAGGGCCAGCGACACTGCTCTCAAAAAAAAAGAAAAGTCCAAAGCTTTAAAAAACAAACATCTTTCTTATCATCTTTATGTGCATCTGAAACTTTTACCTTCAGTATCTCCTTTTATTTTTTATTTATTTATTTTGAGGGCAGTGTCACTGTCCCTCATATCTGGGACCCGAACAGGGGCCGCTGGCTTCCCAAGCCAGCACTTCACCACCGCGCCACTCGGCTGGCCCCAGTATCTCCTTTTCAGTGGGGGCTACCCAGAGCAGCTGCTGACAGCCCCATTCCCGATTTTTGCTAATATAATCTATAAAGTGGGTTAAGTCCTACAAAGACATGCACTTCATCTATTCCCCTGTGACTTATTCTCTTAGAAAAGTGAGAATGGTTGGCCATGTTGCAGGAGCTGCAACCAGTGAGTCAGAGACGTGCATACACTCCTTACCATGGATCAACGCTTCACTCACCATCTCGGTCCTCGTCATGGACGCTGAGGTAGAGATACTCCAGGCCTCTTCCTTTTTTGCCATGCTCAGCTCCTTGTAGTTTAGTCATGAGGGTTGTTTTACCAGAACCATCTTCACCTACAAATGATGTATGTAAAAAGACAAAGTGTCCATTTATTCTAGGTAAGGATGAGGAGTCTTGACATTCACATAAGAAACAACTAAGAATTTCTTGCAAAACCTGCTATAGAGGTCTCTCATCTGCATTCATAAACAATGCATGCTTTGCATAAGAGTGGTTAGAGTGGGAAAGGCTGATAAAGGTGGCAAATTCCAAGATCTAAAATGACATTCTACTGCAATTATCCTTTCTTTACAGAGGAAAGACTAAGGCAGGTCCACAGGCCCTACCTATGACTTCTAACACATGCATTTGGAGAAGTGAAAGTAAAAGGTGGAGCTAGTTTCTCCCAAAATAAATTTTTAACACAAGAAAATCAAGAAATCTTCAAAATATAATTAACCTTAAAACCCAAGATCTCTGAAATAAAAATAGTCTGATCCTGCCTCACAAACATGAAGAATGGAAGCTATTCACTTTTGACATTAGTATATCTCCTTCATTAGCATCTTGAAGGCTAGGAAACTAATGAAAATAATTACAGACATAAGCAAAACACAATCTTAGTAATTATCGAGCACCTCCTCATCTCCCTCCAACTAACTGCCCCTCCCCACCTCCAAAAAAACCCCCCTTAAACATCAAGAGCCACCACCAAGAAACACTTCTAGGCACCCCTGAGACTTAATAATATGTACTTAAAAAAACATGGGAACAGAAGGGCATTCCACACATCAAAGGCCTCCTTCCCCAACCCCAATGCCTACCTTATCTCAGGCCCTCCACATCTCACCTGGACCATATCAAACACTTGTCAGCCTGACTTCAGTACCTGCTCATTTTTAGCCACCTGCCACTCTGCTACCAGAGTTCCCTTTCTACAACACAGATCCAATGACCTTGATCCCCCACTTCTTGAAGATCTCTAAGGGTCCTCTTTTACCTACTGCAATGGTCATCACTTAAAGAAGACCACCGCTCGCTCCCCTCCAAACAGTGGGAATCCTTGCAGTGATTCCCAAGAGGATTAGGGGCCGGAGGTAAAATAAAAGACCCTTGAGAATCAAAGGCCTTCAGGGAAAAGCATCAACTCTTCAGCTTTCCACAATCTGCCCCCAATTGACCAGAGTAGTCACCTTCCAAGAGGAGCTCCTGGCAGCTTCCACCCACATCCTCTTGTCACCTTTGTGTTCCTGAAAGCACTAACCCTCCGTACCCCTGCACTGCCCTCAAAAAAACAAACAAAAAACTGCACAAACAGTGTGATGCCACCTCAATAATCTGACCGTGCCCAGCGTGGTTAAGTGCAATCACCAGCACATCTATCTCTCACTAGACTGAGATTCTTGTGTAGTGTCTGACGGACGTCTGTGCTGTCCCCACATCCCGGCTAAGGGACCCAGTCAATAAATGGGTCTGCTGTATGAATGGACCTAGCCAAATCCCCTCACTTATATAAGGAAAATGCAACCAGACTCATTAAGGGAGCTGGCCCAGGTAACCCAGCAATGAGAACAAGGATAACACAGGCAAGTCCCTTGGAGAGGACTCCAAGGCCAGCTGTCCTTCGCAGAGTCCCTTCGATGGCCCATCAAGATCAAGGCATGACTCCGGTGCTATCTACCCGCAGCGCCAACCGCACGTCATCCGGTTCTCCAACTCCTCCACCTAACAACCTTCTCGTGGACCCACACCCTGCTCCACACCCACACTTGGTAAACTTCTAGGCTGTGAGCGCAGAGCGTCAGGGACATTTAAAGCAGAGCTAAGAAATGTGCCAGCAACTACACGCTCGCACCCCTGGGCTCTCCAAAGGGGCGCCTCCCCAACCTCGGGCGTGGCGGCCTGGCCACTGTCCGGCTGTCCGCCCTGGGCCTCTGGCCCCCCGGGCGCCCGGGCTGCGGGCAGGCGGCCGGGGAGCGGAGCGCTGGGACCCCGGACCCGAGCGGGGCGACAGAGGGCCTCGCCCACCCCGGCTCCCCGGGCAGCGCCCTGCCGCCGGCGCTCACCGAAGACCAGGATGTTCTTGCCGGACGGCAGCTTGGATCGGGCCCGGGTGGACACCTCGCTCAGAATCGAGGACCTGCGGGGACAACGGCAGAGCGGTCAGCCCCGGCCCCAGTCCGTCCGGCTCCCCCTGCGCCCCAGCCCGGCCGCCTCGCGGGCTCACCATAGGCTCTGGCCCTCCTCCTCCTCGCTGGTCAGGTCGCCGGCGGCCGCCACGGCGGGCCCGTTGGGGCCGAGCAGCACCTTCTTCTCCACCCCCACCGGCGCCATCTTGCCAACTGCAGCCACAAAGAGGGCCCTCCCCCGGGCGCGCGGAGGACCCGCGAGGACCCTGGCCGGGCCGCCCGCGGCCCGCCGCCCCGGGGCCGCTCCTTCTGTCGCCTGACCCGTGGGGTCTGTGCCCCCGGCCGCGCGCCTCGGGGCCCGTTATGTCCGCAGGGTCCCACAGAGACGCGAGGCCGCCGCAGCGGCAGGAGACCGCGGAGGCCAGGCGGCAGCCGAGGCAGCCGTGAGCAGGGAGGCGTTGGCGGGACGGGAGCCGCCCGCACCGAGGGCACGCTGGCGGCCTCTGCCGGCGGAAGGGCGCAACAGCACCCGGCCGCGGGGCCTCCGCGCCGGCGGCCCTCCCTGCGCAGTCCCGGGCACGGCAGCCAAATGCACAGGCGCGAAAAGCTCCGGCCTTGGAATGAGACTGGTACACTACAGCGCCATTTATCTAGCGCTTACCGAGTCACTCTGAATCATATCTAAACTGTGTACAGATGAGGAACCTGAAGCTCGGAAAGCTGAAGAAACCTACCCAAAGACCCAATGCTAGAAGATAGCATCTTTATACTGGCATCTTATTCAGCGATCTTAACCTATTATATCACGAGCTTTGCTTAATTCTAATCAAGCCCCACACTGAAAGACCCACAAATCCTCATAAATATCCTTGTCCACTTCCTCGTTCATTGACCCTATTAATATTGAGGTACTGATCTTTACCACATTGAACAACACATTTGAGCTTACTTTATTAACAGGTTTTTAAAAGTATTTTCAGGAAGCCGGCATTTGACTCCAGAAATAGGAGGTTTTAATGCCTTTCTTGGGGGGAGGGTAGGAAGAGATATGAAAGGAGACATGATAGGGGAGAGAGAGAAAGGGGAAGGAAGAGGGTAATGGAAGAAAAGGAAAGAAAAAAATACATTTCACCTATCAAGCTTAACTTTAGGTGTGGCAACTACCTAAGAGCTTTTGCTATCCTCTGTGGAAATAGGCTCACTTTACAAGGCATTTCTAACTATCACAAGGAAGTAGGATATGGCATTGTAGAAAAGCAACCACCCACCCACATGGGTTTCGGATGAGTAGGATTCTGATCCCGACTCTGCCAAATGTGGGAAACATGGATTACAGAATCCAACCATCGGACATATCATCTGCCAACCTGAATGTAAGGTTCAAACAAGACAATGGGAGTGAAAATCCATGAAGCTATATCCCTGGAAGTGTAGGAAGAGCGTGGAAAGTATGTATGTCATAGGAGGGCAAGCAATGTCTGAATTTTCACAGGGCAGAAGATGAAGTTGAAAACTGCAGGCCAATGAACTTCATTAGCCCTAGGTGAAATTCTCTAATGTGACCAGTAGGAAAAGATAGCACCAGGCTTACAGTTTCTTTCTTTTTTACAGGAAATCCAGATAGGAGGATGCTGCAGACATAGCAAATGCAGAGTCCAACAAGGTATTTAACAATTCACATCAAAAACAAGAAAGTAAAATGCAGGCTGTATTGAGGTTAAAAACCAGCCCCAGTCAGGGCTGATGAGCAGGGACCACCAGAAGAGGCCATTAGGACCGGCTCCAATCTCCCACCTTGGCCCACCCACCAGTGAGTTGGTTGAGAATGCAGCAGCACACTCATAGAAGCTGTGGATGACCTGAAGCAGGAAGGGATGCCTAATATATTGGATGACAAACTGAGTACAGACTAAATCTAACAAGGTGGAACTTAACAGGGATTACTAAAGTCCTGTAACGGGGTTAAAAATAAATGCATAAGAACAAGATAGGAATTAATAAACATCACAATCTGTAAATCTTAACTATAATCTGAGAATGTCAAGAAGCATCTTATGTAACATCCTTAAAACCTCACTGGGCCTAGCAAAGAAGCTAATAACCCTACTCTGCCAGTCAGGCCACATTTCCTTCTAGTCGCAGTTATAAACAAAGAGGTGTCCAGTGGTCAGTGACTAAGCTCATAAGAAGACATGACACTGTTGGGCTAATGCAACAAGTAGCTGGGGCTCATCAGCATGCAGGACAAAGAATGTAGAGGGAAAAGTGATATACACCTATCTTGAACACTCTCGGGGCTGGCATGTGGAAAAGGAATTCAACTTTTGTGGTTCTGTAAAAGGTACTCAAGGAAATCACATTTCATTTTAATCTAAGGAAGAACTGACCATCATTTATCACCCTGATGTAGTAAATTACAGGTTTCTGTGGATATGCAAAATTAAAGATGGGCACCAATGTCCAGATAGTTACAGAGCAATTCAGGCCTCTGGTAGGGAACTATAATTAAGGTCAGTTCCAACTCCAAGGATCTGGCCAGGTCTGAATTTCTAAAGCTATACAGTCTTCTAATATATCATCATTTTTTGGCTTTCCTTTTATTTTCTTCATTTATATTATTACCAAATAGTTCCATTTGAGGGGGAAAAAACAGCTCATATTAGCCAAAAGTTAGCCAAGGATTAGGATAAAATTTCAAGATTTCAGAAGACAGGTTATTTTAAACATAGTGTCAGTGACCAACACAAAACAATGTCTAAGTTCACTATGTCATATTCTTGGGGATGCTTCTTTAAGCAGTTTGATCCTTCTGTTAAGATACATAATTTCCAATCAAAGAACTGTTAACTAAGACCTACTTAAAGTGGAAAAATATGTTTAAATCATATCTGAACAATGTAAGAGACAGCTTCTGATTATCTAAGTTAATGAGGCTGAGGCAACAGACAAAATGTTTTCCCCTTTGACCTAAAATAACTTTAATAAATCTTGAGAAGTGCAAATAAAAATACCCAGGAAGACTATTTAAATCATCTTCATAGTGCTTAGGAAATACTGACAGATAATGGACTAAATTCATTCACATTTTAAATGCTGCAAGGAATTTTCCTAACTTGTAAATTATTCTTTTGCTTAAAGGAAATTTTGGATTTAAATAAAAAATTTTCTGCTTATTGACCCTGTGGGATTTTCAATGTGGATCAAAAAATAAGAAATGTAATAAAAACTCTGCTTCATCTATGTAGAAAGAGTCATGATCTGAAAAATTCAAAGAATACATGCTTATAAGGAAATATTCTCTGGGACTGAAGAACTCACTACAATGACATGAACCAGTGAGCCAATGGGTACATACGCACAGATGAGCTTTCCCGCCCTGATACTTGATACCACTGCCACAGTAACAGCATTTTAAGTATAATAGAGGCTGCACAGCATCCTTTGGGGATCATGATGGAATGTAAAGAGAGAAAAACATATAATTGAGATCTTATAGTTTCATATTTCATTAGAAGAAAACTAACTTAAAAACAAACAATAAAAATTGTTTTAAACTTTTAAAAAGCAAAAAAACATACACCAAAAACAAGTGAACCTGACCGTAGAATTTGAAGTATTCAAAGCAATTGCACAATTAGCCTTTATGAGAGGAAACATTTTAATTAACAAAGTGTCAAACATTGATTTAATGTGTGGAAACCCAACAGCTTGGGAACTATTCTGTCTTTCTGGGGAGGGATTTTCCCTGGGTAAGAATACTAAAACACAAATGTCTGACATGGTAGGCATTGTAATATAATGTCAAATAATGTTTAAAGGCTGATAATTTTTTTCCCCTCTGACTTATGTTCTTTAAGCTTAAGGAAAAACAAAAGCATATTCCTAAACAAAGTTTGACATTAAGGAATTTTTTTCTTACTAATCTACACCTTGAAAATGTATTTGTTTTATAAACTATTTTAATAATTTGATGACCTGTGGCTTATCACATCACAAAAAGTATTTCATGAAAACAGTATCCCTGTTTCCACATTCCTTGTTCATGAGAATTTAGAAGAATATTTTAATTGTTGTATCTTCAAGGCACTGTATTTTAAGAGTTCAAACTAAAACTGACAAGTCTTCTTCCAATAAAGGAGCCTCACACTTGGGGCGTTTGGTCAGCTTGTGGTATTTGTGAGCAAGGTCCACAGACTTCCGCCCTTGTTGAAAAGGGAAAGACCACAAAATTAAATTCCAGTGATTTCCCATTTTCTTAACTCCACTGAAAAGGTAATTTATTTCTTCTTCAGTAAAATTTTTACGAATTTTTCTTTTTTCTGTAATTAATGAGAATTGTAAACTATATTAGTGCTTGCTGGGAAAACAAAATCTTGAAATCCAAATAAGTGCTTAACTTATTCTGAAGATATGAACTATATAGTGAGAAAGTTTCATGCCTAGGCTACTCATCATATAGAAATCCACTTCAATTTTAAAAAACTGAGTGCCTACTAGATGTTAGCACTGTGACTTCGTCAATAATTATAGTTTTATCATATTGTAATAATACTTGCAACATCTTTCAGTCAAGAAACACAAGAGTCGGGCCCGCCGAGTGGCGCGGTGGTTAAGCGCTGGCTTGGGAAGCCAGCGGCCCCGGTTCGGGTCCCACATATGAGGGCCAGTGACACTGCCCTCAAAAAAAAAAAAAAAAAAGAAACACAAGAGTCTACAAACACTTGATTGTTAATTCTCTTGACATTTCTGTATCAACAAACATCTTACCTATCTTACAGTCTTCCCAAAGGGCTCCATAACTTCATAGAATAGAAAAGAATATCACCACTGGTTACTTTAATTATCAGTCTCGATTAATATTTTTAAAAAACAAGGGTCTTCTGAAATTCACTTTAAAAATTTCACTACCTATATGGATACTCAGCTTGTTAAAACTCAAAAAAAAAAAAAATAGGCTGCACAAGGAAGTTTTTAACTACATGGATTTTAGGGATACTTCCTACAGCATAAAGAGTACAGAGTTGATATCTGTAAGTGTAAACACAGATATCTTCTGGTTTTGATTACTAGGAAATGGTTCTTTTAAGCTTATATTAATTGCTAATTCATGTTATCATTGTAGGTACATGCTGACAAGGAAGACTTTTTTTGTATGTACACTTAGGGTTGCTATTTACTTCAGTAGGACCTGAAATAGTTGTACTGGGATACCCTTAGAAAATCTTGCCCTAGCAGGTCAAGTCTCGTAGCTATTTGTCCACCTCTCTTAGGATAGAAGCCACTGTTCAGATCTTTACAGAAGAGAAAATCTCACCCAGAGAAGGCTAATTAAATCAATGAAAGTAATGTCTGATTATGACTTAATGGCATTACTTAAAATGGAAACTCCATGAAGACAGGGATTTTTGTCTTTTGCTCACTAGTGCCTAAAACAGTGTCTGACACATTGTAGGTGATCAATAAATATTTGTTGAAAGAAAAAAGTTATTGGTAAAAACTGTTTCAAAGCTTATTAATGAAGTTACTCCCTTTTGGGTCTACTGGGAAACTGGTTATCTAAGAAATGGATGATTTGTTTCACTTGCTAAATGATTTGAACTCATTATAATCAGTACTGGATGGGTTATTATAACATTCAAGATATTATGGTAATAAAGTTGTTTATGTAAAGCCAGTTCCCACTTTTCCATTGCAGTTGCTATCTCACCAAGTGCTACACTTAACATCTGTACCCAATTCCTCAGTTTACTGAAGCAGAATAGTGGGTAGCCTAAAAGGAGGAAGCAGCTCTGTATACCACAAGGCTCCTCTCTGGCTTCTTTACTGCTCCTCTTGATATTGATCAGGCATTAGGAAACAGCACGGAAAAACAGACAAAAAGGCTCAGTTCTAGAGACTATTATTTAAACCCTCTCAAGATACCAATCCATCTTTTAAAAGAGCCTTGTCCCTGAGGCTCTTTAAATGCTTAGATGCTACAATATAACCTATAATCAAATGAGTGGTGATAAATGTATTTAATACAAAAGGGAAATTTATCACAAGATGAAAAAATGGCAATATAGCATATATTCCTCACTTGCTTGGGAAAGAGACATAAGACCAATCTAATCACTACCTCCTCAAGATGCCTTTCTCTATTCTAAAAAAGCAGGCCAAATTATCAACTATTTGGTTTTAGCTAACTCAATTCTAACCCACAAAAAAGATGTATGTATTTTGAGCTGAATGTTACATAACAGTATTTAGGATCCCCCTGTATAATCAATGTATAACCATAATTACGTACATGTCATGAGGCTCTACAAATGATTTTACTATGTAAAATGATTATAGGATATTTTTAGCTACATATTTGCTTTTAAGACATGTTGCTGAAAAAAGTCTATATTAATTTGATGCCAGCTCCTTGTTAAAAACAATATTTCCAAGTGGAATATGTTTCTATGGGGAAAAAAATAATACCCATTTTCTAACCGTTTCTATAGAAAATATTACTTTTAAAAGTATGCTACCTTTGGGGCCGGCCGAGTGGCTCAGTTGGTTAAGAGCTCGCTCAAGAGTGCGAGCTGAGGTCTGAGCAACAGCAGTTCGATGCCCAGCCCAAGCTGAGCTGCTGCTGAGCTGCCAACAGGTGGCAGGATGGCTCAGCTAAAAAAAAAAAAAAAAAAGTGAGCTACCTTATAATGGTACTGTACTTTTAATTTGAATGCAGAACTAGAAAAAGAAACCCAGATATAAAAAGTAAATCTGAAATTTTTTTTCAAGGTTTTGGCAGTGAAACTTGCCAAATATTATCAAAGTATGTGGCAAAATGTCTCCTGGATGTAACAAGTCTGAATGTCTTTGCAATAAATAACAGAATGGCTCTATAGATGTTACTAATTTCTAATTTAAAGAGGTTACTTTGACAAATAATGTACTCAACTGCTTATTCTTATTCTGCAAGTACTAAGTCCATATGAACAGAAGAAAATGGTAATTTTTTTTTAAGTCTCTGTAATAAATTAGGATGGTGATAAACCTGAAATGTTAACCCTGAAGTTAAATACAGATTCTTGTAAATGAACTCATTGTTTAAGAAGCATTTTGATTTTTAAGCAGGGCTTTAAGGTTTATACTATTTGTCTCTTCAATTTTGGTTGTTTGATATGCTACAGTTATGAAACAAAACTTTCTACAAAATCTCTCTAAAGCACTTATGCATAGAATAATTTTGTTCTTAAAATAGAAATGTAACCTAGAGGATAGAACAGGGGCTTCTAAAGAAAGACAGCCTTGCATTTGAATCTAAACTCTGCCATTTGCCAACTCAGTGTGCCTTAAAGTGGGAATAAATATGTACCTTACAAGGTTATTATAAGAATTAAAGCAAAGCTATAAAACACCTAATACATAGGAGGTGCTTAATAAATGCCAGAGTTTCCTCCTGCTACTTCCCTAGCTGGCAAGCAATGGGGGTGAGCAAGCAACATGAGGAAAGAAAAAGGGAAGCCTCTTTTCTGAGGAAGTGTGACTCTCATCAGAGCCACGGGTTATCATTTAAGAGTCACTAATGATGAGGCTTAGAACAAGCATTTAGCTATTCTCTTCTTTCTCAGACATATATGAAATTTTGGCTTATTTAAAAATTAAATATATTCACTTATTTCTCCAGAGATCGTAGGGTCATTACTACGTTGTTTTCTACGCGGGGTCAGCAGAATTTCTGAAAAATATGGAAAACATTTAGCATAGTTAAGTATCGAGCTGAGTAACAGCACATCAATTCCATTAGTGTGATATTTCCCTTTTTTACCCTTTTAGTGGGAATCCTTAGGTGAATTAGGAAAATTTTTAAACTACCAGAGACTAAATCTACTTCCTGGATACATCTTAAATCACTGGTTGCTAAGAGACAGATTTTCTTTTCAACATTATTTTACCCTCTAGCTATTAATATAAATATATATTCTAGATCATAGTTCAGAAGATATAGTTGTAAATACAGTTTTAAAACTGTGGAGTTAATTACCTTTGTTACAGACAAGTGATTTCCTTAGTTCACTTTTATATTTGTCTTCAGCTTCCACAATGACTTTGTGACGATCACACGGGTATGGGCAAGAGTGCAAGAGCTTGCTAAAATTTCGGCTATTCAGAGATTTTCCTATTGCTATGCAACCTAAAAGAAAACAAATTAAAGTGATGTACAGATGTTACAAAATATCTAATAACAATCTATGAAAGCAAGTATCTTTATGATGGTAACTGAAGTGAAATCAGGAACGTAATTATAAATACATCAAGAACCTCAAAATCATGAGCAAGTAAAGGTAACAAATACAATACAGTAAAGTAAGTGTTGCAATGGAAGTATGAACAGAGTTATGTTGATATGGAAAAGGAACACCTACTTCAGTCTGATTCTGAGTAGGAGTCACTGTTAAGGGAAGATATTCACAAGAAGTGACATTTATGCCCAGTTGTATTTTTAACTATCTTATTATGGAAAATTTCAAACACACACGAGTGAAGAAAAAAGTATAAAGAACCTCCACATGTCCATCATCCAGCTTTAATAATTAATAACTCACAATCAGTCATATTTTATCTACACCCCACGTACTCTGCTCTGCCCACATGTACACACTAGATTATGAAGCCTGGAATTTGCATTAAAGTATTATTTCATCTCTTAATACTTCGTATGCATTCCCAACAGATAAGGACTCTCTTTTAACTCACTGAAGAAAAGTATATTTAATATGATGTAATATTCAGTCAGTGTTCAAATTTCTCCATCTTTTCAAAACTTTTCTTTTTACAGTTGGTTTCTTTGAATCATGATTCAATGTCCACCATTACAATCAGTTGGTATATCTCTTGAGTTTCTTTTCATCTATCAAGTATCCTCTCCTCATCATTTACTTGGCATAGACACTGATTCATTTTGGGGTTTCCCAAAAGCTGGGTTTTTCTGATTACATCTTAGTTGCCTCCTTTAAAATGTTCCTGTGTGCCCAATAAACTAGTAATTAGATCTATACTTGATGAGATTCAGGTTCAATTGTTTTTAGAATTCCTCACAGATAATGTGTACTTCTTACTACTTCATATTAAGAGGCACATAAAGACTATCTCTCTTTTTTTTCAATGTTAAGATTGATCAGGACACCAGCCGAGTGGCGTGGTGGTTAAGCACTGGCTTGGGAAGCCAGTGGCCCCAGTTCAGGTCCCACATGTGAGGGCCAGTGACACAGCCCTCAAAAAAAAAAAAAGATTGATCAGTAGCTTTCAGTAATGTTAGTCACATCCATCTGCCTGGCAGATGGTATTAGCAGCTCATTCTGAAAGGACTAGGAGAATTCAGCCAGGCAGAAAGCTGGCTGGGCTGAGGACATTTCTTGTACAGTGAACATGTGAAAAAGCACAGAAGAGTGAAAAGCATAGTGTGTTCAGAGAATCATAGGTACTTTGGTGTGGCTGTAGTATAAGGTATGAAAGAAGTGTGGGAGAAAAGTTGAGGCTGGTGAGGGTTGAACGGGTAAGATTAAGAAGGGTCTCTGAAAGCCATGCCTAGGATTTTTAACTTTTTTTTGTTGTTGTTTTTTTTTGAGGGCAGTGTCACTGGCCCTTATATGTGGGACCCGAACCGGGGCCGCTGGCTTCCCAAGCCAGCGCTTAACCACCGCGCCACTCGGCCAGCCCTTTTTTTTTTTTTTTTTTTTTTTTTTTATGTCAGGGGCAGAAAAGTCCCGGTGCTTTTATTTTTTTATTTACTATTTTTTTTAAGTCTTTGCATTTTTTAAAATTAGTTTCAGGTGTATAACAGTGCAATAGTTATACTTTTTACCCCTCAAAGTGACAACCCCCTCCCCCGATCCGCTGCACCAGTCCCCCCCATATCATACGTATCTACTACAATTCCATTGACTCCCCTCCCACACTATACTCCACACCCGCGATTATATATATATATTCAATTATAGCTGACATACAATATTATACAACATCAGCTTCAGGTGTACAGTGCAGTGATCAAGTCTTCACCTCATCCATGAAGTGGTCTCCCTAACAAGACATGTGACTTTCTGACACCCTACAAAATATTTACATTATTAATTATATTCCCCAAACCGTCTTTCATATCCCTGTGGCAATATTGTAGCTACCTATTTATGCTGTCTAATCCCTTCCCCTTTTCCCTCATTCCCACCCGCCTCCCAACTAGCAACCATCAGTTTTTCCTCTATATCTCTGAGACTATTTCTGTTTACTTTGCTCATTCATTCAGTTTTTTAGATTTCACATATAAAGTGAGATCATATGTTATTTGTCTTTCTCTGACTGACTTATTTCACATAACACAATAGTCTCTAGGTCCATCCATATCGTTGCAAATGGTACGATTTCATTCTTCTTTACAGTGGAGTAATATTTAACTCTCTTAAAGTCAATGGGGAGGAACTAAAAGGTATTTATTAAGCAGGAAAATGACATAATTTCATTTGTCTCATAAAAAGCTCAGCTGAAGGTAAGAGGATTATCAGTTGAGGGGTTACTTCAACAGTCCAGAAAGCAAATGAGGGGATTCTGAAACAGCATTTGAGGGAGAATGCAGAGACTTCTGAGGCAAAATTGGTATATAATGAGTTGTTGGGGTCCAGAAATTTAGGATAATTCTCGACTAATTTGGTAGTCGACTGAATGACAAAGTTTGGAATAAGGATGGCATATTTCTGACAGACTTAAAGAGAATAAATGTACAGTTAATAAGAAGGACAAAACTCCACAAAATTCTGAAAGCCAGGTAGAGAGTTTGATTCAGCGAGTTATAGAGAAGCACTGAGGTTCTTTAGTATTGTGACATGTTTTTGTTTTTTTTAAAGATTGGGGAATTGGGGGAGGGGAACAGCATTGGGTAATTGGGGAAGGGGAACAGACAAGTTGCTGTCTCTTTGTTCTTCAGTCTAGTTGCGGAGGACGTTGCTTCACTGGCTCATGTTGGTATCATCATTGCACTCTTCCCAGATGAGGCAGATCGGTCACCGGACTCTGGATGGTCGCTCACCGCGGCTACTGGCAATTCACGCTGGCTGCCAGCCGCTCACGCTGGCTGCTGGCCACTCACTGTAGCCTATGGCAGCCCACTGCAGCAGGGGCTGCAGCCTACACTGTCGACAGGGTTCGCACAGCCCAGCTCCAGGTGGAGCTGTTGTTTGTTAGCTGTAGAGGACAGTATCACTGGCCATCATATGTGGGATCCGAACCGGGGCCGCTGGCATCCCAAAACCAGCTCTTAACCAATGCACCACTCAGCTGGCCTGGGACATGGTTTTTTTTAAAAGCACACATTAGGAAAAGAAGTTAGCAATATACACATTATAGTTGGGGGTTGGTGAGACTGGAGACTGAGGATTGCTAGAAAGTTCTGGAGTAAATCTAGGCATGAAGCAAAAAGGGAAAGAAAAAAAGAACCAAATTTAAAAGACTGGAAATAGGGATGTAAGGAGAAATATTTATAGATGATTCAAGGTTTGAAATCTGTGAGGCAGAAGAATAGTGGAAACTAATAGAAAAGGAGTGACTGGAGGAAGGACAACTTAAGAGGGAGAAAGTTGCTGTATTTTGAACACATTAAGATTGAAATAAAAACAAGATACTGAAGTATGTCCTGGGTACAGCTGGAAATGAAAGAATGGTGTTATAACCCAAGGTAGAAGCTAAGTGGAGAAATACAGATTTGAAAATCATCAGTAAAATGGCAGTTGATGCCACAAAAGTAAATGTTGCAACAGAGCTGAGTAAGTGCTACAGACTACAGCACTTGAGGTTGAATACCTGTAGAAGTTTGGCAGGAAGAGAAAAACAAAGCAATAAAGGTGATAAAAATGGAGTAATTTTTAGACTGTAAATTTCTTGAGGTAAGGAATGAGTTCTATTCATCTTTGATTACAGTGCCTGTCATAGAATAAGTACTCCCTAAGTGTCTGGGAAATGAATGAACCGTCACTGAGGAAAGAAAGGAACTAAGAAAGAACCATCACAAAAAAAACTAAGGGATGAAAGGGGATTAACAGTTATAGGGCATCCACTCTAACTGGAATACTTTTTTCTTTTTTTTAGCTGAGCCATCCTGCCACCTGTTGGCAAGGAATACTTTCAATCAGAGGTCCCCAAACTTTCTCATTTCATGGCACCCTTAAGATCTTGGTGATTTTTTACAGTATCCCTAGGCCGAAAGAAATTCCAATCATTCTGTTAGGTCTAAACAACATAATAAGTACTCACGTTCTAAAAATTTAGTAGCCATTTGAAAAAATAAGACACCTAATTGAGGCAAAAAATATATGTATTTCATTCTTATTAATTAAAATTACATCCTAATGGGATGTGTGCACCTACTGAGTAAAGCACAACTTCTCAAATTCTGGAATCAGACTGGACACTGCCACCTTCATGTCCTATTCTACATTGATTTTCATGTGGTGCTTGATTTTTATCACAACCACTGATAACCCAGCTCCACGAAGACATGATATCATCAAAAGGAATGTAATGCTGAAACTATGAACTATGTAGTTCATGCGGTACCCAAAAGATGTGGACGATTTTGTTTCATTTATAAAATTTAAAAATATTCTGTAGTGCCCTTGTAAATTCACTGCAGAGCCCCAGGGAGTCTCGGTGGACAGTATGGGAACTGTGGCTTTAAATGATTGACAGGAGAGGAGTTCAAGGAATGGTAGTGAAAAGTGCAGAGATACTATAGGGTAAGAATTTTTTCAAAAATCATTGGTTTGGGGGGGCAAGAGATAAGGCTTCAGGCTGCAGGTAATCTGTTAACATTAATGTTTAGTAGAAGGGCAATAAAAAGACCAGATTGCAGGGAGTTAAAAAGGGAATGAATACACTGAAAGAGAAGGGAGCAAGAGCAGGAATCTGGTAAAAAATGGTGGAAGAAGAGTATATGAACACTTGAAGCAATAGCAAATCACACAAAGTGTTTGGGTTTTCTTTAAGATGGGGAGAAATTAAATAGTTTAAGGTGGTACAAAGGAGTTTATGGACACAAAAGGATTGAAGAGAAAGACTACACAAGCATTAAAATGAGAAGGAATAAAAAGAGACAGGATTCATATTATAACTAGAAATCAGTTTTAGAGTAATAAAATTAAATTCTACATCCAAGATTGAATAATAGTGATAGTTTGAGCATAATGTGGAATCGCCTCAATTTTCTCCATAGAGCAGAGTGTGCAAGTAAGAGTAAACAGAAAATACCAGGGTATGAAAAAGAAGGGATGGAATAAGTTAAGCACCATGGAACATTTACAAGAGCCCTGCTGAAAAAGTATATAATGGCACATGGAACGCTAGAAACATTTATATATTTACTATCACATAACTTAGATATTATTTAATACTTAATGCCTATAATGTTTAGAGCATTATACTAAATACATACCTATTTATTGGCTCTCTGAAAATATTTTTTTGTTTTGTGTTGTTTTTTTTCTATTTTTGAAGGCAGTGTCACTGGCCCTCATATGTGGGACCCAAACTGGGGCCGCTGGCTTCCCAAGCCAGCGCTTAACCACCACGCCACTCGGCTGGCTCTGAAAATATTTTTTTTTTAAAAAGATTTTATTGGGGAATTGGTGGAGGGGAACAGCGTTGGGGAATCGGGGAAGGGGAACAGACAAGTTGCTGTCTTTTTGTTCTTCAGTTTAGTTGCGGAGGATGTTGCTTCACTGTTGGTATCGTCATTGTGCTCTTCCTGGATGAGGCAAATCGGTCGCTGGCCTCTGGATGTCGCTCACCGCGGCTATTGGCAACTCACGCTTGGCTGCCAGCCGCTCATGCTGGCTGCGGGCCACTCACTGTAGCCTACGGCAGCCCACTGCAGCAGGGGCTGCAGCCCACACCATTACCGGGGCTCGCACAGCCCAGCTCCAGGTGGAGCTGTTGTTAGCTGTAGAGGGCAGTGTCACTGGCCCTCATGTGGGATCCAAACCGGGGCCGCTGGCATCCCCAAACCAGCGCTTAACCAATGCGCCACTCGGCCGGCCCTGAAAATATTTTTTATATGTTTACCTTAAGCATTAAAATTAACTTTATAGATGGTATTACTTGTGACAAAAGGAGAATAATAAAGTAATAAAAAATTATTAGCAGGCCAGCCAAGTGGCGCGGTGGTTAAGAACTGGCCCCGGTTTGGATCCCACATATGAGAGCCAGTGACACTGCCCTTACAGCTTAGATGGTGAACAACAGTTCCACCTGGAGCTGGGCTGCTGTGAGTCCCAGTGAAGGTGTGAGCTGCAGCCCCTGTTGCAGTGGGCTGCCATAGGCTACAGTGAGTGGACAGCAGCCAGCGTGAGCGGCCGGCAGCCAGCGTGAGCTGCCAATAGCCACTGTGAACGGCCGTCCAGAGGCCGGTGACCTATCTGCCTCACCCGGGAAGAGCGCAATGATAATACCAACATGGGCCAGTGAAGCAACGTCCTCCACAACTAGACTGAAGAACAAAAGGACAACAACAACTTGTCTGCTCCCCTCCCCCAATTCCCCAATAAAAATCTTAAAAAAAAAAAAAAAATCATTAGCTGGCTTGGGAAGCCAGCGGCCCCCCAGTTCGGTCCCACATATGAAGGCCAGTGACACTGCCCTCAAAAAAAAAAAAAATCATTAGCTATGTTGATTGGAGCACAGGATGATATGGATAGAAGGCATTATTTTGAATGTTTTATGATTCTCCAGGTTGTTATTTCTCCAGAGGAAATTAAGTTTAAATCACACAGGTAGAACTATCACAAATTCTAATTAACAAATATCATATAAAGCTTTAATGATGAAACTGTAATTTAAAAAAAAATTTACCTGAACATCTATACTTGATCACTTTGGAACAATTGTCAGCTGATAGAAAATTGATGATTTCTTCATTTATTATATCTGAACATAATGTAA
This sequence comes from Aselliscus stoliczkanus, assembly GCA_033961575.1. Taxonomy (NCBI): domain Eukaryota; kingdom Metazoa; phylum Chordata; class Mammalia; order Chiroptera; family Hipposideridae; genus Aselliscus; species Aselliscus stoliczkanus. Next base: position 39,668,076 of record CM066732.1, on the reverse strand, counting down.
ATGTATCTGAAAAAAATTGCAAAATGCAAGTTTTTTTTGAATAATGAAAAGAACCTGATATTTACAAGATTTATTTATTTTTTTTATATTTTTTAATTTTTATTTTTTTGGCTGAGCCATCCTGCTACCTGTTGACAGCTCAGCGGCTGCTCAGCTTGGGCTGGGCATCGAACTGCTGTTGCTCGGAGCTCAGCTCGCACTCTTGAGTGGGCTCTTAACCAACTGAGCCACTCATCTGGCCCTTACAAGATTTATTAATTATCAAGGTTTTCATAAACTTTTGCCCAATACTACACTTCCAGTCATTCTGATGGTAAACAAAAAAGTTCTGGATATCAATAAAGGGCGACTGAAGCATTTATACCTCAGACGGAGAGTCAAAGGTGTCGTTTATATGTTAGAGGGCAGGTATACCAATGTTCATTTTTAGCTATATTAGTCACCTAAATATCTGTTTTCTTGAAAAATCAGAGAAGAAACATTTTTAATCATACCTGTTACTGGTAATTGCTGCCTTCTATTTTTGACAATGGGATTTGGATGTTTAAAAACACGGTCACTAAAAGAAAATAGAAACCAGATTACTAAAAGTAAACATACTGTTTGGTGTGTTTACAAATGGTTCTGTAAGCAATGGTATGATTCTGGGCATTTGGCAGACAGAAGGAGCTAGAGCCAGGATCTACCAAAATCTACCAATTTCTGCCAAAGTAGGGTCTGTGATAGTTATAACCTTGTTTCTAAAAATGGAGTTAAACAAGACTCCAGAGGGAAGTAATACTGATGCCAACAGAAACAGAACAAAAAGTTATCAAAAAGGAATATAGAAAGAAATGAGGGCGGAAGGGAAAAGAACAAAATCAGTGTGCCAGAGGGCAAAAAACTGTGAGAGTATATCTCACTGCTTCCTAATTCCATATCTCTGAGAAATCAATTAAAATTAACATTAACACGGCTGGCCCAGTGGCGCGGTGGTTAAGCACTGGCTTGGGAAGCCAGCGGCCCCGGTTCGGTCCCACATATGAGGGCCAGTGACACTGCCCTCAAAAAAAAAAAAAAATTAACATCTACAATAGTTTTGAAAAGTAAAAAGGGGGTGGTAATGATGTAATCTATCTTTCTAATACTATTTACCCTGCACCCTTCCCACAACATGGTAGCATCCTCTTCAAGTTTCCCTCCTGGCATAGTAACCATCAGAAGAGCAAAACATAGCGTTTAAGAAGAAAAGCGATAAGGGCCGCCCGAGTGGCGCAGTGGTTAAGCGCTGGCTTGGGAAGCCAGCGACCCCGGTTCGGTCCCACATATGAGGGCCAGTGACACAGCGCTCAAAAAAAAAAAAAAAAAAAAAGAGATAGAAGGAAAGCTATAATCCCAGGTCCAGCCCCAGAGGCTAACAGCAAGGTAAAAACGACACAGGAGGTGAGGTGCAGGAAACAAATGAAAAGGCAAACCTAAACCAGATTTTCATCACACCTTACGCGCCCTTTTATCAAATTAAACTTACAAACTAGCTTTTGTTACATTGTTGATGGATTATCAGTGCATACCTTCAGGTGTAGGGTTTCAGTTTCAGTTTTCTGAGTATCCTTTCTAAAACTTAAATCTGATCATGCCACCCATTTTAAATTCGTCATTGACTCCCTACACCTTATGAGTTAAAACCAAAAATCCTGACTATAACATGCAAGGCCCTAGATAAACTAGCCCATACTTCCCAGTCCAAATTCCTTTCCCAACATTCCCTACTTTAGGCTCCTCCCAAGACCATATGTTATTTCTATATCCCAGTGCTTAATAGTGCGGCACATAGTACTGCATAAAAAAATAACTGCTGAATAAATAAAAATTAGAAACAATAATTAAAACTATACCTTGATTGAGAAACACATTTTTTTCCCCCAAAAGTTGTTTCTTCATGTAAGGTTTGATTGCAGCTTGCATTGGCTTTACATAAAGTCTCATTTTGCCCACTCTCCCTATAACAAGAATTAACTGGATTTGCACTCTTAAACAGGGTCTTCATTTGGTCATCATTTGCACATTCTTTAGACATGAATCCAGGAGACACATAACTCTGAAGATTTTTAGACTGGCTTTTATCCTCATCTTCTGCTCTGGGACCTTCACCAATACTATCTGCATGAAGGTGTTTCAATGTATTTTGAATATTTATGTTCATAGATGAAACATTATCCTTATATTTTTCTCTTTGTATATCTTCCTATAATGTAAAAATGATAAGTAAGTAATTTCAAAATAATCCATTTGCTTTATAATCCAATCTACAATCCCTTTAATGCAGAAAAAGTTTATGATTGTCAATAGAATATACATGACAAAATTTTACTTTAGAAAAAAAGGGAGTTTATTCAATAAATGAAAAGCCATCTGGGGGAAAATGAATTGGATCCATATCTCACAATTTACACTAAAATAAAGTCAAAATTAAATATTGAAATATAAAAAGTGAAATTATATATGTTCTAAAAGAAAAAATGACATTTTAATATTCTCAAGGGGTGGAAGACCTTTCCACCTATTACACAAAATTGGTAAATCATAAAAGGAAAAAACTAACATATTTTACCACATAACATTTTTTTTAAGTTATTATGCTAGAGACCTAGAATAACATAAGGGAGGAAAAAGTCAGAAGCAAAACCAAATGATAATCAAAACACCTAGAAAAAATACACATAAAGTCATATCTTGGACCACAGTATAGTTTTTCTAATGCCTACAAAATGCTACTACAATGAAATAAAGTGCTCCATCCCACTTATAATAAGAGAAATGAACATTAAAGCTACATTGAGATATCTTTCTTCATCAATGACACTGGCAAAGCTCAAAAGGGTATAGAGAAACACTCTCCTACATTATACGTGGGAGTGTAAATTGGTACAACCTCTATGGAGAAACAATTTGACATTATCTTTCATAATAAAAACTGCATATCTATAGATACTTTTAAACATACAAAATGTTAATGTTATTAACTGCAGCATTGTTTATAATAGATAAAAGTTGGAAATAACCTGAATGTTCGTCAGAAAGGGAGCTAGTATATTCATCAATGGAATACTCTGAAATTGTAAAAAAAAAAAGAAAGAATAGGACTTCCAGGTAAAGATAATGAATTTAACACCCATATTTCTTTTTGATCCTTCCAAAAAACCAATTAGAACCACAAATTTTAAAAAGGCACAAACCCACAAGGACAGGAGAACTAGAAGAAGAAATAAAGGTAACAAAAGTGTGGAAATTGGAAAGCATGTAGGTGAATGAGAACCTACTTAGCGGACTTTATAAACCTGAATTCAAAGCTAACAATAGGAAAAGAAACTACCTAAGATATGCTACCAAACTCTCAAATTCTCAGGAATTAGAGATACCAGGAACCCCTAAAAGGTGGGGTTGAAAACAGGATGAAAATTAGATGAAAGTCTGTTTAATAAGTAATTGGATTACTAGATCTCAAATTGCCATATACACTTAGCAGGCAGCTGACTGACATCAGGAGGTCCCCTCCCTCCCCAAGGCTGGAAATTTAATCTCTGAAGGGGATAAAACAGAGTCTCCACATTTGGAGGGCTCCAAGAAAAGCTGAAGGCAGAATACTATTCAAGAAACAAACTAAGCAAATATTTACATACTGAATACTAAGACCCCAAAGCTCTCTTCCCTCATTTTGATTCCAGAACACTGTGACAACCTCTAGGCAGATTAGACATTGGAGGTTCTTCAATAACAATGACCCACTTAATAAACCCTACAAGAATCCGCAGCGAAAAAATATCCAAGAGGGCCGGGCGAGTGGCACAGTGGTTAAGCGCTGGCTTGGGAAGCCAGCGGCCCCGGTTAGGGTCCCACATATGAGGGCCAGTGACACTGCCCTTAAAAAAAAAAAAAATATATATATATATATATATATATATATATATATATATCCAAGAAAACTTTTAACATCTGACTTTTTAATGTGAGTAGCAACCAAAGACCACCAGAAATCTGAATAAAGATAGAGACCAAAACAAAACAAAGAAAACCTCAGAGCAGAAAGACGAAGTAGGAAGGAAAAACAAAACTATAAAAATGAAAGAGAAGTCAAGTGAAATAAGAAAAATATTTAATATAAGAATGCCAATGAAGTTTTAAGGCCATGAAATAAGAATAATTTAAAGGGAGTAAAAATAAAGAGGCTTTGGTAACTAAAAATATGATAGCAGAAGTGAAAAATTTAATAGATTAGTTTAAAAAGTAAATCTGAGAACATTTCCCAGAATGTAGAATAAAAAAGACAAGAGAGAAAAATGATAAGGAGGAGAACCAGCTCAAGAAGTCCAACAAATAAGCAATACGGTAGGAGTTTCAAAAAGAAGGAGTAAAGAGAAAACAGTGAAGTAATCATCACAGCATAATGCAAGAAAATTTCCTAAACTGAGGGACACCAGTTACCAAATTGAAAGAACCCACGAAGTGTTCAACACAATGGATGAAAAAAGATTGACACCAAAATACCTCACTGTGAAATTTAAAAACATTGGGAATAAAGACTATATAAGCTTCCCAAGGGACAAAACAGTTACACCAAAAGTTCAGAATGGCTTTGGACCTCAAGAGTAACCCTGGAAGCTACTAGACCATGGAACAGCATGGTCAATATACTGAGGGAAGGTGATTTCCAAGCTAGAATGCTTTGTCAGCCAAACTAATTCTGAAGGCAAAACAAAAATATTTTCAGATTTGTAAAGACTCAAAAAATTTACATCCTATGTACCCTTTTCTCAGAGAGGTACAGACGAATGTAGCTTTCTCTATCAAAATGAGAGACTAAACCAAAAAAAGAAAAGGATGACATGGGATAAAGGAAACGGGGAATCAGACTAGGAAGGATACAAAGAGAATCTATAGGATGATGGTAAAGGTGTATCCCAGAATAACAGTTATGTACCTGGCATAAAGGGTATACCAGTTATTAATTTATTGGTCCTCAACTCCAAGTCTATCCTTCTTTGCCCAGCATTGTAAAGCTGAAACTAGACTCTATAGACCAGTATTTCATGGCTAGCTTGATGTTAGGCTCCACCATTAAAAAGTGCTAGCGCGGGCTGGCCAAGTGGCGCAGTGGTTAAGCGCTGGCTTGGGAAGCCAGCAGCCCCGGTTCGGTCCCATATATGAGGGCCAGTGACACTGCCCTCAAAAATTGCTAGTGCAGGGCAGGCCGAGTGGCTCAGTTGCTTAAGAGTTGGCTTAGAGCGCGAGCTCTGAGCAACAGGACCACTGGTTCGATTCCCACATGGACCAGTGAACGCTGTGCCCTAGCTGAGCTGTCGCTGAGCTGCCAACAGGTGGCAGGATGGCTCAGTTGATATAACAATAAGATTGCCTGTTCAATGAAGAATGGACTTGGAGTTGAGGACCAATAAATGAATAACTAGTACACCCTTTATGCCAGGTACATAGCCAGGTGTGTAGCCCACCGGCAACTAAAAGATTGAACTTGGCACCTTGAGCTGAGCTGCCGCCCGGATGGCTCAGAATATAGAGCGTGTGCTCTTAACAACAAGGCTGTCAGGTTTGACTCCCGCATGGGATGGTGGCTATGCCCACCTGCAACTAAGACTGAACTCAGCACCTTGAGTTGAGCTGCTGCCCGGATAGCTCAGAGGATAGAGCATGTGCTCTTAACAAGGCTGCCGGGTTCGACTTCCGCATGGGAAGGTGGCTATGCGCACCCGCAACTAAGATTGAACACAGCACCTTGAGCTTAGAGGCCACGAGCTGCCAACGGGACGCCAGATGGCAACTGGTGCCCTCCACAACGAAGACTGAAGGACAACTTGGCTAGTTCCCTCCCCCAATTCCCCAATAAAATCTTTAAAAAGAAAGCAGATCAATGATTGTCTGGGCCCGAGTTGGGGAATGGGACTGTCTGCAAAGGGACAGAGGAAACATTTTAGGATGAATGAAATATTCTATAATCTGTCATAATAGTAACAACACTGTATAAAACTGTCTTAAGCAACATTTAAAATGTGTGATTATCACTGTACGTAAATAATATTTTTTTTTTTTTAAAGATTTTATTGGGTAGGACCGGCCAAGTGGCTCAGTTGGTTAAGAGCTCGCTCAAGAGTGCGAGCTGAGCTCTGAGCAACGGCAGCTCGATGCCAGCCCGAGCTGAGTTGCCGTTGAGCTGCCAACAGGTGGCAGGATGGCTCAGCTAAAAAAAAAAAAAAAAAAAAAAGAAAAAAAGGAGAGATTTTTATTGGGGAATTGGGGGAGGGGAACAGACAAGTTGCTGTCCTTTTGTTCTTCAGTCTAGTTGTGGAGGATGTTGCTTCGCTGGCCCATGTTGGTATCGTCATTGCGTTCTTCTCGGGTGAGGCATATCGGTCGCCAGCCTCTGGACGGCCGTTCACAACAGCTCTTGGCAGCTCACACCGGCTGCCAGCCACTCACGCTGGCTACTGGCCACTCACTGTAGCCTATGGGAGCCCACTGGAGCAGGGGCTGCAGCTGTGCCTTCCAGGGAACTCACAGAGGCCCAGCTCCAGGTGGAGCTGTTGTTCACCACCTTAGCTGTAAGGGCAGTGTCACTGGCTCTCATATGTGGGATCCGAACCGGGGCCACTGGTGTCCCAAACCAGCTCTTAACCAACGGGCCACTTGTCTGGCCCTGTAAATAATATCTTAATAAAAATATTTCAGAAAAAATAATTGTTTAAAGTAAAAATAATAACATGACTAGGCAGTTTACAAAAAATATACCAGTAAAATGTATGCCAACAATAGCACAAAGAACAAAGGGAAATGTAAGCATATTGTTGTAAGAGTCTTACAATCTATATGAGTGGGATATATTATTTGAATATAGATCATATTATATATCCTAAAGCAATCACTAAAACAAAAACCCCAAGCATGTTTAGTCAATAATCCAAGATGAGATATAACAGAATATTTTAAAATAATACAAAAGAAGGCAGGAGAATAGAAAACAGGAACAAAGAACAAATGGGAAAAATAGGAAACAAACAGTAATATGATAGACTTTAACCCAAACATATCAATAATTACATGAAATGTAAATTAAGTGATCACATCAATTAAAAGGAAGACATTTTCAGACAGGATAAAAAAGACCAAACTAGGGCCAGCAGAGTGGCGCATTGGTTAAGAGCTGGTTTTGGGACGCCAGCGGCCCCGGTTTGGATCCCACGTATGAGGGCCAGTGACACTGCCCTCTACAGCTAAGATGGTGAAAAACAGCTCCACCTGGAGCTGGGCTGTGCAAGCTCCGGCGACAGTGTAGGCTGCAGCCCTGCAGTGGGCTGCCATAGGCTACAGTGAGTGGCTGGCAGCCAGTGTGAGCAGCTGGCAGCAAGTGTGAGATGCCAATAGCCGCGGTGAGCGACATCCAGAGGCCGGCGACTGATCTGCCTCATCTGGGAAAGCGCAATGATGATATCAACATGGGCCAGTGAAGTAACGTCCTCCCCAACTAGACTGAAGAACAAAAAGACAGCAACTTATCTGTTCCCCTTCCCCGATTTCCCAACACTGTTCCCCTCCCCCAATTCCCCAATAAAATCTTAAAAAAAAAAAAAAAGAGACCAAACTATATGCTCTCTACAAGAAATCGATGCTAACTATAAAGACATAGGTCAAAAGTAAAAGAATATATTCATCAGCTGATAAATGGATGAACAAAATGTGGTACATCCATACAAGAGAATTATTTGGCCATAAAAAGGAATGAAGTACTGATACATGCTAAAACATGGGTGAGCCTTGAAAACATTATGCTAAGCAAAAGAAGCCAGTCACAAAAGACCACATATTACATGATTCCAATCACATGAAACGTTCATAACAAGAAAATTTATAGATATAGAAAGGAAATTAGTGGTTGCTTGTGGCTGGGATGAGGATGCAGGGAAATAGCCATATATTTAGAATATTTAACAATATTCTAAATTTGACTGCAATAATGACTGCACATAATCTGTGAATATACTAAACACTACTGAATTGTATACTTTAAATGAGTGAATTGTATGGCATGTGAATTACATGTCAATAAAGCTATTTTTTAAAAAGGGAATGAAGTACTTATACATATTACAACATAGCTAAACCTTGAAAACATTATGTTAAATGAAAGAAGCCAGTCACAAAAGACTATATATGATATGCTTCAATTTATATAAAAAGACCAGAATAGGCAAATATATAGATAGAAAATAGTTAAGTGGTTGCCTAGCCTAGGGGGGAGAATGGAGGGAGGGATAGAGAGGGTGACTGCTAAAGGGTATAGGACTTCTTTTTGAGGTGACGAAAATGCTCTAAAATTGATTGCACAATGCTGTGCGTATACTAAAGACCAATGAAATGTGTACTTTAAATGGATCAATTGTATGGAGTGTGATTTATCTCAATAAGCTATTACAAAATGTGTGTGTGTGTGTGTGTGTGTGTGTGTAGCAAGATGTTTACTCAGATGAGAAATTGAACATAATATATATGTCCATCAATAAAGACTAGTCAAATCAGTTATGGTAATCTATTTGACTACTACTCAATCATTTAAAAGAATGAAAGTACTATACTAAGTTGGACACTATGTTTTCATTTTTTAAAATGCATACACATACAAAGATACAAAGCATACACACAGAAAAATATGGAAATGTGTGCATGTGCATATATACACACATATACACATACATAGAGAGAGTGAGAAACCTTATTATTTCTCCATCCTTTCTTTGTCTTGAAACCTTATTATATAAATATTAGCTCTCTCTTTTGGTTCCCTCTTCCATGTCTCTTATTTTTTCAGTTGTCATTTCCACTTTTAAAAATTCTTGTTTTCTAAGTTCAAGGATGATTTCTCAAGTATTACTATTGAATTTTAAATTTAAAACCATTAAATTTTTAAAAAATAACTTGGCAAGAAAAGTTTTTTACCGTTCAACCTCTATTTCTAAAAATTATTTGAAAAAAGTTGTATATTCTTTGAAACAAAGAAGCCAACCTCATTTTCTTCTGCTTCAAGCTGTTCTATTCTGTGAAGAATTTCCTTTGCTTTCTTCCAGTACTCTTCAATATTCTTCTCTTTCATACTTATGTTCTCCAATTGTTCTGCTTCATTTTCATCAAAAGAATATTCTCTTAGAGTTAGAGATAATTTCTCAGCTTTTAATATGGGGGAAAAATAGTGAGTTTATCCATTACTAGAAACGTTATTTTAACACTTTAAATAAGGAAGGCCTCATACCCCACACGTCCTTCTCTAAATTTTGCCCATCTAGACTATCTCAACTCCCCAATTGGTACTGAAAATAAGTGTATAGCAAGTGCTTAGCAGATGCTCAGGACCCAAAGAGTCATAAAACAGACTTTATTTTTCAGAATTATAGGAAAAACAATAGCATGAAAATATGTTATGCCAGGCACATAAACCCCTCAGATGTAGGGATACTGGTTTTAAAGTAGTTTTTTCAAAAAAACAGTTTTCATAAAGTAGCTCCTTCCTATAATCTTTTAAATTCACTTTTCACATGTAGTAGCAGCAATTTTTCTTACACAAAATTCTTTTCATAGCCACTGCCCTCTGTGCTCCAGCCACACTGGCTATCAATTCCTTCACTACACCAGGCTCCCTCCTATCACATGGCCTTTGTGCCTCACTGTTGCTTATGCCTGAGACACTGGCCCATAACAAATTCCCTTCTTTGGGCCGGCCGAGTGGCGCGGTGGTTAAGCATTGACTTGGGAAGCCAGCGGCCCCGGTTCGGTCCCACATATGAGGGCCAGTGACACTGCCCTCAAAACAAACAAAAAACAAACAAACAAACAAATTCCCTTCTTTTCACCTAATTAACTCTATACATCCAGATCTCAGCTCAAGAACCATTTCCTTCCAAAGCCTTTTCTGTTCCAAGTCTAGGTCATAGTCCTCTGTTACAGGCTCTCTTAAAATCTGTGCTCCATCCATTCTAAACCCTTATGTTAATTTATAATAAAACATTCATTTTTGAGTCTATTAAATTACTATCTATTTCTGCAATTAGACTAAGTTCATATCTACGATGCACAGACTTTTTATCACTATATCCCTAATGTCTAGCATAGTGCCTAGCAAATAACAGGCACTCAAACATATTTTAAATAATGTACTTTATATGGACTTAATCATAAGTCTCTGTAGCTCTCAAATTTAAGTCCTACAACTAAAATTGTCCACATTGCATAAAATTAGTGAACTATCTATACTGTTGCTCTCTTCCATATAGACTTTTCATATGCTGAGATACTCTAGTTGTCATGTTCAAATTACATACTCTGCTTTTCAAGTGTAAGAAGAACCTGGGAGCTAAATAGGCTTTGTTCAGCAAAGCAAATATAAATTACCCTTCATAACCTTTGGTTGGTTGGTTGGTTTTTAAGTAACAGTAAACTTACTAATTTTTTTGCAGTTGTAAAGCACAAAAGTGGCAACTTTGTTTAGTTCCTCATTTTGAGATTCAGTTAAGGTTTGTATCAGGAGTGGAAGCCCATTGTTTTTAAAAAGGTCATATTGATTTTCCTCTGGAAAACACATCAAAAAATTAAAGTAGAACACAGTTATTTTATCATAATCTATTTGCATGAGGTCATAATTCTTCTTAATGATAATTATGAACATAGTACAAACTTAAAATTAGAGAAAAACAAATATTTCAAAAGCATTTTGTCAATTTAGGAAATAATTGTCTCACATGTACCTAAGTCTCATAAGTGATGCTCTCTGAAATAAAGCCACATAGAGGGCCAGCCGAGAGGCTCAGTTGGTTAAGAGCCCACTCATGAGTGCGAGCTCTGAGCAACAGGGTTGCCAGTTGGATTCCCAGCCTGAGCTGAGCAGCTTCTGAGCTGCCAACAGGTGGCAGGATGGCTCAGCTAAAAAAAAAGTGAAATAAAGCCACATAGTAGTGTCATACCTCATAAGCATAAACAAATGCCCTCACTTGTTTTAAACAAGGTATAGGTGTCAATCCAACCTCAATAAAAAATAAAAAGCGGCCCCAGTTCGGGTCCCACATATGAGGGTCAGTGACACTGCCCTCAAAATAAATAAATAAATAAATAAATAAATAAATAAATAAATAAATAAAAATTTTAAAAGGTATACTAATTTCTAAATTATACAGAAGACACAGAATAGAGAAATAAATAAAACGAAAATGAGGGAAGGAAGAGGGAGCAGAAGCAGCAAGAGAGAGCAAACAGAGGAGAGTGGAAAAGTGGGAGGGGGAGAGAGAGAGAGGAAAGTGAAGGGAATTGGATAGAAAAAGAAAAGTGAACAGAGGGGGAGTGGCAGGAGAGTGGAGAGAGGGAGGAAAATGGAAGGGAGGAGAAAAAAGAGAGAGTGGAGAATGATAGGTAGAAAAAGATAGAACTTTTGAAGGTTTTAGCAAAGGAGAACAGGATCATACTGTGTGCAGCAGTGTGAGGAGTGGATTGAAAAATGGAGATAGAAGGAGCACAGGGAGGAATCCATTGCAATAACATTAATGAAAGATGTTGAGGGACTATGGGCCTAAATTAAGAGGGTAGCACAGGAATTGGGCAGAAAGGGATAAGGAAGGGATAAGTAAACAGTAGTAGAATCACAGGTCTTAGGGACTCACTAAATACAATGGATTAAGAAGGATGAGGAGCAAAATGACTTGTTTGGGACCTGACACACTAGGAGAAAGGCAATATTTTCAAGCTTTTCATATGAGTAGGAGGAAAAAAACAAAAGTGTACTTTCACTCCACTGTTTTAATAAGCACACTAAATAAATCCAATACTTACCACATGCCTCTGTGCAATGGCCAAGAGTAAGAATGATGCTCGATTTTTCTTCTGAATCCAGACTTTCATGAAGCAGTAATGCCAGAAGTTTTGAAACAATATGGTACTTGGATAGTACTTCCCCAAAAGTAGCTATTAGTATAAAATAGGGAAAAAAAAGAGTAAACACAGACTTGAAACTTATAATTATATATATACTATTTCTCACTCTTACATATTCTATTTTCAGATTTTTTTTTTAATTTATTTATGTTTAAGCTGAGGCATCCTGCCACCTGTTGGCAGCTCAGCGGCTGCTCAGCTCGGGCTGGGCATTGAACTGCTGTTGCTCAGAGCTCAGCTCACACTCTTGAGCAAGCTCTTAACCACCTGAGCCACTTGGCCAGCCCTTATTTTTGAGATCTTATCTTGGGAGAATGACATATATAATAACTAATATTTATATCTAATATTTTATGTGTATATATGTGCGAATATAAGTAAATGCATTGTAATAAGACAGTGGCTTATCTAGACCTCATTAATCCTTCTTCTCATATTAAAGATATTTTACTAAAACAAAATTTTTGACGAATGGTTTCTTCTTAATTGTCCTGTATAATATTGGTAATATGAAGCAATATAATGCTACCGAAAAGCCAAATATGCTTACTCTCTCCTACTACATCTCTTTTTATCTAGACAGTCAAGACCTTCCTATATCATTAATTCATGCCTATCAATGAAATACACTAACTGGCCATGGTTCTACCAATGTTAATGATGCAGTGAAGCATACTTACAGCTATGCTTAGATGTGACAAAATTAAAGAAGCCTACCATTTTAAGCTATACTTCTCCTCATAGGGTTTTTAACAGAGTTCACCTAGAGTCTAACAATATTTAATCAACAATAAGGTTGTACATTCCTCGAGGGACTGTATCTTAGTCATCTTTGTATCTCTAGAGCTCACATAGAACCCAACACAAAGCAGGCCCTCAATAACTGACTTTTTTAAATCATCTACTTATTTTTCATTTATTTGTGAATGGTAAGATTTGCTTATTACAAAGGTTTATATAGACTACCATTCCTCAGTGTTTGTACGTGTGAGAAGCAGCCATGGGTTTAAGTCTGGTTCTGTCGTTCACTAGTTATGGCTAGGTAAGTCAGACCTCACACTTATCAGAATGAGGCATACTTTAATTCTTTACATAATTTTTAAAAAAATCTATAAATAGAGTTTTCCATTCCTTGTCTCCAAAATGTCCCTTGATTTTCTCATCTCAACTCTTTAATTTAATGCCAGTTTTTAAGTGAAATAAAGGTTTAAGAATGATAAAATCTATCATCTATTATTAGACTTGAAATTAGAAGACCTAGATTTGAACCCTTAGAGAAGTTATCACCTCATGGGAAAATAAGGAGTTAGACAAGATCATTTCTAAGATTCCCTCCCACTTGTGAAAAACTGTAAGTCCAATCTATGTTAGTGTTTAAGCTACCATTTAAACATTCATCCTGTTGAATTCAAACAAAATGCAATTGTAGAAAAATTACTAAGCATTTTCACTCACGATTATCAGCAATACATGCATCCACTGTCTTTATCACCACCACCGCAAGCTTAGCACTGGAAAGAGTCTTGTGTGAATCAGATTCCAGTTGCACAAGAACTTGAGACAGTACATCCAGTCCACCCACAGATACAAAGTATTTCTGAACATATGCTTAAGGAATAAAGCAGCAGAACTCTTAATACCTCAAACAAGACAATTGTATGGTTTCATTCAATTAATTTACACTAAATATAACACCAACTTGATGTTTTCAAATACAGTCATCGCTCGGTATCCACAGGGTATTGGTTCCAAGACTTCCCCCCACCCCCCTCATCCTCCCTGGACACTAAATTCCAAGGATGCTCGAGTTTCTTACATAAAATGGCATAATATTTCCATATAAACCCATGCACATCCTCTCAAACATTTTAAATAATCTCTAGATTACTTACAATACCTAATACAATGTAAATGCTTTGTGAATAGTTATTTACTGTATTGTTTAGGGAAAAGAAATAAAGCCTGTAAATATTCAGTACAGATGCCACCATCATAGACCTAACTACATAGTACACATCAGCAACAAAATTTTTTGTTTTTAATATTTGGGTCAGGGTTGGTTGAACCCACAAAAGCAGAAACCATGGATACAGGGGCCAACTGTACTTACTAAAAATCCCAAAATTAAAGAATAAAATATCCAATCTTTACCTGTGCACATACATAACCATAACATAGATTACTTCCTCATGTGAGAAACTCACTTGGACATAATACATGTACAATACAGTATTTCTTTCTTGTGTGTTAGATAGCTCTTTTCTTTCCTTTAACGAGAACTGGTAATTTTGCAAGAATGGTATTATTAAACTCAAATCCTTCAACAGAGTAATACAGGATAGATTCAGTCATCTAGCTTGGTGCTGCAATTAGTAAGCTGCCTATTTTCTGAATGCCAACATAACTCATTCTTCAGATTGCTTTAATCTACAAAAAGCAAAGTAATTTAAGTGTTCCAAAAGAACACCTGTTTTCAGCCATTTTATTTAAGCCTAATTCTTTTACTTCTTGGAGCATAAAATTGTAACATATTGAGAGTCATGACAACTATTCCAAGCAGAGATTCAATGACAGATACATTTTTTTTAGAAGTCTGAATTTTTTGTTCCCCTGTTGAAAATGATTATGATGGGAAAGTATCCCATGAGTCTGTGTATTCAATAGTCTCCACAGTCCCTATCCCAGCAATGGACTTATTGCAAATGGTCATATAGGCTAGTGATTATAATTCTGCTACAAACATTCTGCCCAGTCTACCCTAGTACCAGAAATTGAGCCAAAATGATTTAAATTCAAAAATTACTTTTTGTATTGTTCCATAAAACAAAAATATGAATCAAAAAAAAATCACGTTCAGAATTTTCTACATCAGGAAAAGGAACTGTTAGGAAACGTCATTTAAGGATAACCAACCGTTTTCAATATTAGGGAGACTCCAAAACAGGCTTCTTTACTACAAGGTATTTTCTTCTTTTTTTTTTTTTTTTTTTTTTTAAAGATTTTATTGGGGAATTGGTGGAGAGGAACAGCGTTGGGGAATCGGGGAAGGGGAACAGACAAGTTGCTGTCTTTTTGTTCTTCAGTTTAGTTGCGGAGGATGTTGCTTCACTGTTGGTATCGTCATTGCGCTCTTCCCGGATGAGGCAGATCGGTCGCTGGCCTCTGGATGTCGCTCACCGCGGCTATTGGCAGCTCACGCTTGGCTGCCAGCCACTCACGCTGGCTTCGGGCCACTCACTGTAGCCTATGGCAGCCCACTGCAGCAGGGGCTGCAGCCCACACCATCACCTGGGCTGGCACAGCCCAGCTCCAGATAGAGCTGTTGTTAGCTGTAGAGGGCAGTGTCACTGGCCTTCATGTGGGATCCGAACCGGGGCCGCTGGCATCCCAAAACCAGCGCTTAACCAATGCGCCACTCGGCCGGCCCGCTACAAGGTATTTTCATTTAAAAATCTTAACAAAAGAAAATATTTTTAAATGCTTAGATGAAAACGGCACTATTACCACAAAGATTTTTAGTTATAGCCTAAATAATGAAAATTCAAGCCAATAAAGAGAATATCCTAGTCTACACTATAAATATTTCAAATCTCCTCTAATCTACATTATTTTATGCCAGTTTGCTGAGAGTAATGAGGTCCTATAACTATATTCATCCAACTTGCCTTTTAGAGAAAAACATCAAAGCATCATGGAAATAGATTCCAATTTTTGGAATTGTAGAGATATGTTTTTTTGTATGTGAAACACGACTATTTTGATGACTAATGAGCTTCAGCATCTTTTCAAGTGTTTTTTTAATATTCAAATCTTCTTTGGTGAAGTATCTATCCAAATCTTGCTATATTTTAATCATTAGGTTGTTTTTTATCTTACTGATTTGAAAGAATTCTTTATATATTCTGGGTACAGTTCTTTATCAGATGCACATTTCACAAATATTTTTTCCCAATCTATGATTTGCTTTTTCAACTTAACAGATCTTTTGAAGAGCAAAAGATTTTCATTTCAGTGAAATCCAATTTATCATTTTTCTTTAGTGGCTCATGCTTTTTGGGCCTAAGAAATTTTTTTGTCTACTCTCAAATTGCTTCTATGTTTTTGTCTAGAAGTTTAATAGTTATAGTTCTTACATTCAGGTCTATATCATGTCAAGTTAATTCTTATACTGTGTAAGACTGGGTAGAGATTCATATTTTACATATAGATGTCCACTTTTTCCAGCATCATTTGTTGAAAGGACTGTCCTTTCCCCTGTGGCTTTATTATGGCAACTTTGTAGAAAATAAACAACTATATACATATGGGCCTATTTCTGGGCTCTTTAGTTTGTTTTTGTTTTTTTGGTGTTTTTTTTGAGGGCAGTGTTACTGGCTCTCATATGTGGCACCTGAACCAGGGCCACTGGCTTCCCAAGCCAGCACTCAACCACCACGCTACTGAGCCAGCCCAGGGCTCTTTAGTTTGTTGATCTGTCTATACTTACAACAATGCCACACTTTCTTGCTTACTGTATAATAAATATTAAAACCAGGTAACATAAATCTTACAATTTTGTACTTTTTGAAAAGTTTTGACTATCCTAGCCCCTTTGCATTTCCATGTAAAGTTTAGAATCAGCTTATCAATTTCTACAGAACAGCCTGCTGGGATTTTGATGGGGAATGCCATGAATCTAGAGATGAATTTGAGAAGTGACATTCAAATGAATTAAGTCTTACAATCCATGAGTATGATAAATCTCCCATTAACATAGGTTTTCTTTAATTTATCCCAGTAATGTTTTATGGTTTTCAGCACACAAACATTGCACACATACTTCATTAAATTTACCCCTAAGTATTTAATTTTTTGATGTTGTAAATGACTAAGTTGCCAATTGTTTGCTTCTAGTATATACAAACACAATTGATTTCTGTATATGACCTGTATCCTGCAACCCTGGAAAAACCACATACCAGTTCTAGTAGCTTTTGTAGATTATTCAGACAATCACATCATCCATGAATAAATATGGTCTTTTCTCTTCCGTTTTGATCTGTATGCCTTTATTTCATTTTGTTACCTTACTGCACTGGCTTGGACATCCAGTAAAATGCTCAAGTAATGAGAGTGGCCATTCTTATTTTTTTCCAATTTTAAGGGAAAAGCATTGTCTTTCACCATTAAGTATGTTAGCTGTAGTATTTTATAAAGGCCCTTTATCATATTGAGAGAGTTCTATTCTAAGTTTACCAAAAGATTTTGTCATGAATGTATGTTGAATTATGTGGAAAGCTTTTCTACATCTTTTGAAATTATTGTATTGTTTTTCTTTTCTAGTCTGTGAATATGGTGAATTTTCTAATATTAAACCAATCTTGCACAACTAGAATAAATGCCACTTGGTCATAATATATTATTACCCTTTCTATATATTTAGGATTTGATGTGTTATTATTTTGTTAAGAATGTTTACATCTAGGGCCCATAGAGTAGCATAGTGGTTAAGCGCTGGCTTGGGAAGCCAGCGGCCCCATTTCGGGTCCCACATATGAGGGCTAGTGACACTGGCCTCAAAAAAAAAAAAGAATGTTTACATCTATGTTCCTAAAGGATATTGGCCTTTAGTTTTTGTGTAATGCCTTTTTCAAGTTTTACATGGAAATAATTCTGGCCTTGTAAAATGTTGGGAAGTGTTTCTTCCACTTCTATCTCCTGGAATAACTCATGTAGAATTTTTTTTTCCTTAAATGTTTTGTAGAATTCACCAGTGAAACGATCAGGGCCTGAAATTTCCTCTGAACTAAGGTTTTAAACTAAAAATTCGATTTCTCTAAAAGATATAAGAATGTTCAGGTATATATTTCTTCTTTTTTTAGTAGTTTCTGTCTTTCAAAGAACGTGTCCAATTCATGTAAGTTGTCACATTTAGTGGCATAAAGTTGTTTGTACTATTTCTTTGTTATCCTTTCCATATCTGTTAAGATCCATAGTGATATCACCTCTGATTCCTGATATTGGTAATTTGGGCTTTCTCTATTTCATGGTTAGTCCAGCTTAAGGATCCATATTATTGATCTTTTCAAAGAACTAACTTTTGGTTTGATCTTTATTCTGTTGTTTTCCTATTGGTTTCTGATCTATATTATTTCTTTCATTATGCTTACTTTGAATTTAACTTGCTTTGTTTTCTAGTTTCTCAGGCGGAAACTAAAATAATTAATCTGAAACTTCTCTTCTTTCCTTATGCAAACCTTAATGCTATAAATATCCTTCTAAACATTGATTTTGCAGCAACCCACAGGTTTTGTTTTGTTTTTTACGGATTTTATTGGGGAATTGAGGGAGGGGAATAGTGTTGGGGAATTGGGGAACAGCCAAGTTGTTGTCCTTCAATTTTAGTTGTGGAGGACATAGCTAGCTCAGCTCCCAAGTCCAGTTGCCAACAGGCCACCCGTCAGCAGCTCAGCGGCAGCTCAGCTCAGGCGCAGCTCACTGACCCATGTGGGAATAGAACTGGCAACGCTGATGCTCAGAGCTTGTTCTCTTACCCATCCAACTGAGCCACTCGGCCAGCCCAACCCACAGTTTTTTAATAGTGTGTTTTTCAGTTGTGTCATGCAGTTAAAAACATTTCTAATTTCCTTTATTATTTACTCTTTGACTCAAAGGTTTGTGGGGTTTTTTTTGTTTTGATTTTTTTTTTAATACTGAGTTAATTTCCAGATATTTGGGATTTTTCTAAATGTTTTATTTTTATTCATTTCTAATTTATTTTATGTGGTCAGAGAACACATTCTGTAGGCTTTTTCTTTTGCTGTCTGGTTCTGTTTTGTAAAGGTATCTGGGGAGATTCAAAACTATGCTATGTTGATCATCTTCCCAATATTTTCCTAACACTATCACTTTCAAGATTTTTCCTTATACAATAATCTAAGTGCATCCAAAATGATCCAACTTACTGGAATATAATTAATCTATTAATACAAAAGGTTTTTATTATGCTTTGAAATAAGTTTCTTCAAGCATAACCTAGAAAATAATGAATACTTACTATTATTTGCAAGAGTGAGTCCAATAAATGAACAAATAGGGCGAATTATCTCAGGTTTTATGCAATTTATTAGCCAGTCATTTGCATCTGGAAAAAGTGAACAGCAAAGCATTTGATTTTCATCTGAAAGGAGACAAAGTCAATCATGTTTTAATACATTTGCAAAATGTACATTTTCATTAAAAAAATTTTTTATCTTTAACTATTTGAGATAATTACCATTTTGAGGATTGTTGACACAGACACACAGAGTATTACACACTGAAGACCACAACTGATAATTCTGGAAAACATCTTTATCTGACAAGTTCAACTCATATTTTGAAAGAACTATCCTATTAGATTAAAAAGAAAAGGAAGTAAATTAATACAAATGTGTTAAGGTCGTAAGTAATAAACAATTAATAAAAAGAAATTTATATTTGTTTACCTGAACAACTCTGACAGAACTTTAATACAACCTGTTTCTCTCACAAGCGTTTGTCCAATCCCTTAAAAGAATAGCCATATAGTACATGAATGTCATGATTGTTATTTAGAAGTAATTTTGCACAATGGAAAACATTTAAGTCATACTTTTAATAAATAACTTTTAATCACTTTAAAGTATAACACAATACAGTAGATAAAAATCTGTAATCAAGATTATGAAAAATAGATGATTTTATTAGCTATACATAACTAAATATTTGCAAAAAGACCTTTAAAAAAGATTATGGAAAATATATTATTTATGCTTAGAATATGACCACTCAAATTTCCTCTAAAAATTACAAAACACTTAATTTTGCATAGTTCTTTGTTACAATGCCAAAATATGCTCCAAAATTTATAGAAAAATAGACGTAAAATCTACAAGAATTTGTTTTTTTTTAGAGGGCAATGTCACTGGCCCTCACATGTGGGATCCGAACCGGGGCCACTGGCATCCTAAGCCAGCGCTTAACCACCGCGTCACAAGCATTTTTAATGCTTAAAAAATTTCTAAGAGGACTGGTCGAGAGGCGCGGTGGTTAAGCGTTGGCTTGGGAAACCAGTGGCCCCAGTTCGGGTCCCACATTTGAGGGCTAGTGACACTGCCCTCAACAACAACAAAATTTCTAAGAATTTGAAGAGTTAAATAAAGCAATGTTAAAAAAAAATAACCTTAGCCTGAGCAGTAGGTATATAGAACATGCTACACTATCTTTGCAACTTTTCTGTAAATCCAAATTCCAAATAAAAACTAAAAAAACAAAAATCCCCGACAAAACAAAACAAACTTTAGTCAAGAGCTATATGAAATTTAAGGCCATTATTGACTGAAACAGTAAATCTATAACTAAATGGCCAATTCAGTGGAAAATCAACCAGCCTGATTCATTAAACCCCTCTCTTTTGCTTTTAAAGCTGTACTTTTTAAGTGTTAATTAAATAATACAAATCATTTTACTATTTCTTAAAATTAATAAATATCAAACAACTAAATACATGTTATTAATTCTCTTTTCTTAAAGCTAGTAGCTCTCAGTTAATAAGAAAAAAGACACATAGATTAGAATAAAAAAACTAATAATGATTGTTCCAAAATGTTATTTTTAAAAATATTTCTACAACATAAAAGAATGTACTTACTATTATTTGAAACTATAACCAAAATAACATAAACAGACATCCTTTTCAAATTTGTGTTTGAGTCATTAGATAAGAACAAAATTAAGTCTTCAAACAATTCTGAAGTACACAAGGTCTGCTGACAGTAAACTGAAATATAAAAATAAAATTTTAATTTCTATGCATAGCATGAATCCGATCTCATTTCATTGACATTTATTGGTCACATAACAAAATTTCTAACAAATTAATATGTTTAGTCAACTAGCAGACCAAAGAGGCAATATCTTAATCAGAAGTACAGTACTTGACCTAGGTTCTAAAAAGTGTATTGCAAACGCTTAGGATTTCCAATAAAAACCTAACTGAACAAAAAATTAAAATATGGCAAAAAAAATTAAGAGGATAAGTAACAAAACATAGCCAGAGAAAAATTTAAGAAAATTCAGGGCCGGCCGAGTGGCGTGGTGGTTAAGCGCTGGCTTGGGAAGCCAGCGGCCCCGGTTCAGTCCCACATAAGGGCCAGGAACACTGCCCTCAAAAAAAAAGAAAATTAAATTAAAAAATAAAATTAAATTAAAAAAAAGAAAATTCAGAAACCTGCTTTAGAAAATAGAGGGAAAATTGTGCTATATTTTAAGACTTTTCTAGAAATAAAAATATCTTTCCAAAAAGCAAAAATGATACCTATGTGACACTAGTGAGTTTTTTTGTGATAATTATGCAATAAACTGAACCTTAAAAAATAATTTAAACACAGGGATATAATCAGCATTTTATCCAGTATCTAGAATCAGCTATTACACTCTCTCTCAAAGGCAAGGACAATGTCTTATTTATCTCCAATGCCCAACACACAGCTTGATTCTTTACAAGTGATGAAGAAAGATTTAATGGAAGAAAACATAAGAATATAAAGTTGTTTTAAACCTCATGTCAGGTATACTACAGAAAAATGTTTTTGCCAACATGAATTTGTACATCCGGGGTATATTTATCCACATACAAGATGCTCGTAGGTTATCTTCCTCTTTTGATTCACATACTTTAACATATAATGAACAGAACAGAAAAACAGGTGATAGACCTACCACATGTGAAAATTCATTACCTACCACATGTGAAAATTCATTAAGTGATGATGGCATCATCGCAAATAAATATGAAAAAGATCCACTTTAATAATGTTAGAAGAGGGGCTGGCCAAGTGGCTCAGTTGGTTAAGAGTTGGCTTAGAGCGTGAGCTCTGAGCAACAGAGTCGCCAGTTCGAATCCCACATGGGCCAGTGAACGCTGTGCCCTAGCTGAGCTGTTACTGAGCTGCCAACAGGTGGCAGGATTGCTCAGCTGGTGTAACAACAAGATGGTGGGCTATGCCCACCCGCAACTAAGAATGAACTCAGCACCTTGAGCAGAGCTGCCCACCGGATGGCTCAGTGGATAGGGCGTGCGCTCTTAACAAGGCTGTCGGGTTGGACTCCTGTATGGGATGGTGGCCACGTCCACCCGCAACTAAGACTGAACTCAGTACCTTGAGCTTAGAGGCCACGAGCTGCAGATAGGAAGCCAGATGGCGACCGGCGCCCTCCACAACAAAGACTGAAGAACAACTTGGCTAGTCCCCTCCCCCAATTCCCCAATAAAATCTTAAAAAAAAAAAAAAGCATGTTAGAAGAGCTGGATTGCCATATAAAAAGATAAAACTGGCCCCATTCATCACAGTATACCTCAGGAATTTCAAAAAAATAAAAAAATATAAAAGTAAAATACAAGTACCAAGTACCATACAAGTACCAAAAGAAAACGTGGGTGGATTCTCTTATATCCTGGGACTATGAAAAACTTTCCTCTGGCTCAAAATACAGAAATAAAAAGGAGAAAGAAGTATGAATTTTGTTTCCATCAAAATAAATAACTTAAGCATGGTAGTAAAGACAAAGTGAAAAAAAAAAAAAGGTCTCCAACTAAAGTAAGAAGAATTGTGGAAGTTTTTGAAATGGAAGGAAATGATTACTGAATGTCCTATCTAGGATATCCTTCTAGATTATCTGTGCCCTTTCACTGTCTGGGCTATTTTACAACTCTGTAAATTGTAGAAAACTGTTAATAATGCAAGTTATTCTTGCCCATAGAAAAACAAAACATTTTTGACAGTAGAATGCAATTAATTATTTCCCTGCAGCTACTGTCCAGTCATGTGCCTATTTATAAATCTCTTTCAGCATTCCTAAATGCCTATCTTGTTTTTTGAGGTAGCCTTTGAAACACCTGTAACATTTTACCAGTTCTTTCGTTAGTTAGTAAGTTAAATATAATATCTGGCATGCATTAATTTAAACAAATAGAATACCCGTATAAAACTATGCAGACAAGAAAAAAAATGTATTTAATTTTAAAATTAATTTTTAGAAGTTTGTTAAAGTGTAACACAATGTTGAAGGATAATAAAATAAAGTTTTCATATTTTACCATTTTGTTCTGCAACAGTTCCTAATATATATAAGGCTGCTTCTTTTACCATGCTATGTTCACTTGACTTCGCAAGATTTTGTACAAACATCAAACCACCAATTTCCTGAAAATAAATACTAGCATTACCTGTAGGGAGTACAGATAAAACAAAATAAAAATGATATTTATTATGATTATTCTTTTAAAGCTAAAATAAATCACATAAACATAGAAACATAACATGCAGAACAACTAAATGGAAGAAAAAGAATTATGCATATTTCATTTATCACAGTATTAAAGAACTAGAATCACCAGATAAAAATTCACTATCATGTCTTACTGTTTTGTTGACAAACTGAATGAATAGTGACCAAAGCTTCCTTTTGTGATAAAGCATTGTTCATTTGATACTTCAGACACTCCAATAATAAGTTCAGGTCGGTCTTCATTTCTAAAGAACAAAAACTTCATTATTTTAAACCAAATGTTTCCTTTCAAAAAGTAACCATTAAAATTTCACTTTCTAAATACATACCGTTATAATAATAAGCTTTTAAGATAATAAGTATGCATTACTTTTATAATTTAACAAACAATGAAGACATATAAAAGAAATATGTTCCTTAAATAAAAGAACTTGAAATGAACTTCTTAAAATTATTTGATTTTCCCCTTTCATGAAATATAGGAATAGAAAATCCAGGTATTATTCTCTTTATAAATAAAGCTACACTGGTTTAAATTTCTGACATTTAGAAAAGAACTGAATGAAACATGAAAATATAACATATTAGAATTTGTGGGATGCTACTAAAGCAGTATTTAGGAAGAAATTTATTAACACTAAATGCCTATGTTATAAAATAACAAAGGTCTCAAATTAATGCCCTCTGCT
This sequence comes from Aselliscus stoliczkanus, assembly GCA_033961575.1. NCBI lineage: Eukaryota > Metazoa > Chordata > Mammalia > Chiroptera > Hipposideridae > Aselliscus > Aselliscus stoliczkanus. The sequence goes on along the minus strand of CM066732.1, from coordinate 39,644,143 downwards.
TCTACTTTAAGAAATTAGGAAAAAAGTAAATTAAACCCAAAGTAGTGAGAAGGAAAGAAATTATAAAGATCAAAGCTGTAATCAATGAGACAACAGAAAAACAATAGAACTGGTTCTTTGAGAAGATCAATAAAACTGATAAACCTCGGGTCGACTGAGTGGCTCAGTTGGTTAAGAGTTGGCTTAAGAGTGCGAGCTCTGAGCAACAGGGCCACCGGTTCAATTCCCACATGGGCCAGAGATGCTGCGCCCGAGCCCGAGCTGAGCTATCGCCGAGCTCAGCTGGTGTAACAAGATTGCCTGTTCCATGGTGGGCTATGCCCACCTGCAACTAAGACTGAATTTGGCACCTTGAGCTGAGCTGCTGCCAGGATGTCACAGTGGATAGCACATGTGCTCTTAATAACAAGGCTGCTGGTTCGACTCCCACATGGGATGGTGGCTACGCCCACCCGCAACTAAGATTGAACACAGCGCCTTCAACATAGAGGCCACGAGCTGCCAATGGGCAGCCTGATGGTTACTGGTGCCCTCCACAACGAAGACTGAAGAACAACAACTTGGCTGGTCCCCTTCTCCAATTTCCCAACGCTGTTCCCCTCCCCCAATTCCCCAATAAAATCTTAAAAACACAAAACAAAAAAACAACAACTGATAAACCTCTAGACAAAACTGATCAGGAATAAAGAAACAAAGACACAGGCTGGCCGAGTGGCGCATTAGTTAAGAGCTGGTTTTGGGATGCCAGCGGCCCCGGTTCGGATCCCACCTATGAGGGCCAGTGACACTGCCCTCTATAGCTAACAACAGCTCCACCTGGAGCTGGGTTGTGCGAGCCCCGGTGACGGTGTAGGCTGCAGCCCCTGCTGCAATGCGCTGCCATAGGCTACAGTGAGTGGCCGGCAGCCAGCGTGAGCTGCTGATAGCTGCGCTGAGCGACCATCCAGAGGCTGGCGACCGATCTACCTCATCCGGGAAAAATGCAATGATGATACCAACATGGGCCAGTGAAGCAACGTCCTGCGCAACTAGACTGAAGAACAAAAAGATGCAACTTGTCTGTTCCCCTTCCCCGATTCCCCAACGCTGTTCCCTTCCCCCAATTCCCCCAAAAAATATTTAAAAAACAAAAAACAAAACAAAGACACAAATTATCAACATCAGAATGAGAGAGATGTTATCAACATAGATTTTATAGATATTGAAAAGATAATAATAATTATGTACAACTTCATACCCATAGATTCAATGACTTAGGTGAAATGAACAAATTGCTTGAAAGACACAAATTACCAAAACTCACCCAAGAAGAAACAGATAACCTAAATAGTTCTACATCTCTGAAAGAAGTTGAAATCATAGTTTAAAACCTTCTATAAAGAAAACTCCAGGTTCAGATGACTTCTTCCAAATATTTAAGGAAGAAATACTATCAATTCTACACAAACTATGGACATTTGACACTGATGCTTTCAAGGGTCTTTCTCACAAAGCATTCTCCTAATGTCAATAGGCTATTATCTAAAGACCCTAACACTTCTCAATACCTAAACTATGTCACAAGCTATGCTTGCTTACAGAAATTGAAAAGGATTCCTGACAGCAAAACAAAGAGGGCTGAGCCCAAAAGCCAAGATGGTGATGGGACATTTGCGCAAAAAGGACCATGCACCAAAAGGTTGAGTTCAACAGAAGAATAAATACACATCCCTAAAAAAGAATTTAATCAATCCAAGCCACAGCCTATAAATACAGAAGGTTCCTTCCCAGTTGGGGAGAAGGTGCTAGTGAGAGCACAAGCTCTCCACAACTTGATCAAGAAAAAAAAAGTTTCTGCTCTGCTTTACCAAACTCATTCTTGTTCTATTTATTGGCTTCAAGAGCACTGGACAGAAGGACCTTGGTTTGGGCCCTCAATCCAGAGGGTTAGTAACACTAATACTGATTTCCAAAATACCACATTATGTATTTGACTCTCCATTCATCCTTTTGAAATGCTTTTCTCAGTCTTTTTTTGAGGGCCCTCTTCCTCAACCAAATCCATATGTGATGGTGTGCATTAAGGGGAACACTATTCCCCATTCCTTGCTTTTAATATTTCCTCTCAGGTTAATCTCCTCCATACCCATGGATTTAATTTCCATCTTTCTGAAGTAAACTCTGAAATCTGTGCCTCCAGGCATACTTTGATGGTAGTTCTCTCAGGTTCTCAACTCTTCTTGTATATACCTCCATTAAATCAGCTATCATACAGTATTCTAACTATCAGCATGCCTTTTCAAATTAGCATGTCAGTTTCCTCAAGTAAGTGTTAGAGGCACAGAGTAGATTCATGATATTTATGCAAATTACTCAATTGTTCATTTCTTGAATCCTGTCAAAGAATCTGCAGATATCACACAAATATATTATAAAACTAATTCCAGATATATGATCCATGAATTTCCCACCTTGTTTCTTCTTTGTGTCCTCACTTTCCATGCTTGTCTGTATTCTTTTTCCTTATATTTCATCTATAAGATAAAGGTTATTTTCTCAACTTAAATTTTTTTTTTCTTTTTTATTGTTTTTTGGGGCAGTATCACTGACCCTCATACATGGGACCTGAACTGGGACCGCTAGCTTCCCAAGCCAGCGCTTAAACCACCGTGCCACTCGGCCTGCCCTCAATTTAAATTAATGTTTGAGAATTCCAGAATTATAAATACAAAGGAGTAGGGAAAGAATAGTTTTTCTGAAACCAAAAGAACAGGGATTAATTCTACAACTTATTAGATGTGTGATACAGGGTATACTTCAGTTCTCTGAGGCTTAGTTTCCTCATCTGTAAAATCGGAAATTCCTACTTCATAGAGTTGTTAACAAGGATTAAATTTGAAAACATACAAAAATGCATTTGGCATTAAGTACTACAGGCATTCACCATATTTTATTAATTAAACACACAAATTATTGGTTAACTGAATCTACCTGATCCTCTTCTGGTTCCGCTTCCTTATTTCCTTTCCTGTAAATCTTCATCCCATCCTTTCAGATTGGGCACCCCTCTATGAATTAGCAGTTTAAAACACACAGTCTTTAACTGCATTTCTCTTCACAAGTTAAGCTTAATACTAAAAATTTTTCTAACAATCCATGGTTTTATCAACATAGTATTCTACTAATAAGCTTAGATCTTTGTTTGTATATCATGTTAGAAGAATTTTTTAAAAACTGGCAACTCCGATATGGCCTCTTATATGCTTTATTTTAAATTGCTAAACTGATTTTTTAGAAAAATGTATCAGAGTCTAATTAACTTCTTAGAGTAATACATCAGGACTCACAGAACTGTAAAATTTTATGTGTCTAACACTATTTGGTTAAGAGGAGATACAGAATTATCCTTTCAATTTTTTATTCTCTCTCAAAATGAAAATAAGATTCCCAAGCAAAAACTGTTAAATAAATGTGAGAATCTTTTACAAATATATACTAATTTTTCCATTTTTAACTTAAATATTCCATTACAAAAAGGAATAGTTAGGTATAATATAATACATCTACAGGATACTGCTTACTTGAAATGTTTAATAACAAGGAAAAATGCTTCTGTTACAATCAAAAAGAACAAGACAAAATTTTACCTACAGCGTTATCCCAATTATGTGGAGGCAAACATAAAATAAAACTAGAGGGAAAACGGCAACATAACACTTGTCTTTAGCTGGTGGTTCTAAGGTGTTTTATTCCACTGTTTTGTACTTTTCACAATTTTTATAATAAAAGTTTCCTATGTTCCACAATTCCTATTGTAGGCCAAGTGCTATTCTATAAACCTGATAAGTATCTTTTTAGTCATTACAACTCTACAAGGGAGCTGAGCTATAAGAATGAAGATAGATGAGGAGAGGGTAAACAAGTTGTCCAATTCAAACAGCTAGTAAGTGCCAAGACTGGAAAGAAAACCAAGAAAATCTGAGGTCAGGCCTTACACTCTTGCCCTTTACAGTTTTATATTGTCTCCCATGTGTAATTACGTATTACATTTGAGCAAATGAGTTAAAATTTGGAAAAAGACTAAATTAAAAAGACATTAAAAAAATGAACTACTGTATCATTTGTGGAAGTTTTGCTTTGTGAGGGAGTTTAAGGACTATTTCCTTAATTTTAATTAATCTATTCTGCTTTTTAATTAATCTATTCTGCTTTTTAATTTAAAAAAATTTTTTTTTTTGAGGGCAGCGTCACTGGCCCTCATATGTGGGACCAAATTGGGGCCGCTCGCTTCCCAAGCCAGCGCTTAACCACCGCGCCACTCGGCTGGCCCTTTAATTTTATTTTTAAAGAGGGATATAGTTTTTCAAATCTAAATATCTTGAAACTGAAACAGACAACATACACTACCTTCTTTCTATTCCTCTGTCTTTCTATACTATTTTCTAATAAATGATTACCTTGCACAATAAAATTAGTAAAGTTTGCCAAGTACCAAGTATTTGCATTAATACAAGTAATCTATTCACTAGCTAAGTGCTTAAAAAACATCCATAGCAAAGGACAACTTATAACTTTCAAAGGACATATAATTATAAAACTATATTTGAGGGGCCGGCCAAGTGGCGCGGTGTTTAAGAGCTGGCTTGGGACGCCAGTGGCCCCGGTTGGGATCCCACACATGAGGGCCAGTGACACTGCCCTCAAAAAAAAAAAAAATTTATATTTGAAATTATAAAATAGCCTATTCCCAAGAATCAAAACATCTGCACAGGACCGGCCGAGTGGCGCATTGGTTGGGAGCTTGTTTGGGAGGCCAGCGGCCCCAGTTCAGATCCCACATGAGGGCCAGTGACACTGCCCTCTACAGCTAACAACAGCTCCACCTGGAGCTGGGCTGTGGGAGCCCCAGCGATGGTGTGGGCTGCAGCCCCTGCTGCAGTGGGCTGCCATAGGCTACAGTGAGTGGCCAGCAGCCAGCGTGAGTGGCTGGCGGCCAGCGTGAGCTGCCAAGAGCCTTGGTGAGCGACCATCCAGAGGCCGGCGACCGATCTGCCTCATCCAGGAAGAGCACAATGACGATACCAACATGGGCCAGTGAAGCAACGTCCTCCGCAACTAGAGTGAAGAACAAAAGGACAGCAACTTGTCTGTTCCCCTTCCCCTATTCCCCAACGCTGTTCCCCTCCCCCACTCCCCAATAAAAATCTTAAAAAAACAAAACAAAACAAAAAAAACATCTGCCCAATAAAGCAGCTTTTCAGTAATTTAGTAAATAGATGCAAACTGTAATGAATAAAATTTCAAAATCTGTATTCTCAGAAAAAAAGAGGGAGAGATTTTTCCAGATAACAGGAAGAAAACTCTCTCACAGGTTTCACTCAATCTACTACCAATAATAGTACTAACTCAAATTCAGAAAAACTAACTCAACACTATTCTCTTACCGGGGCTAGAAAATGTTGACATGAAAAGCTTTTTAAAACCTAAATATCACCGCAAAATATCAGAAAGACAAAGGACATTTTTCTGTGTGAGGCGGGCAGGGCTGAAAATCCCACCATTGAATGCCATCGATAAGTTATCGACACTGTGGATACCTACCTTGAACTCAAACATAGAGGGTAATTCCAGCTAACCTAGGAGAGGCAAGGGGAAACAAAGGGCCAATCTACAAGTACGTGCAATCTAAATTTTCTGTTACAATAGCTTCAGTCGGTTGCGAAGTCAACGCGGCCCAAACAAACTGAGGGTACCGGGAGGCAATTCACGCTATGGCATTGCCATTCCCAGACTCAGCAGACGGACGTGTTTCACATACGCCCTCCTCGCCGCATCCCCGTTTGCACAGGTAACGGCACCTGAACTTTTTAGGAAGGAACGCTAAGCCCGCCCCGTTTCCTGAGTTTCAGTCCATGAACTCTGAGTCCTGGGTCACCTACAGAGCTGGAAGAACTGCTTTGCAAGAGCATGAAGGGCCTGGGCGCTTCGCCAGCAGCAGGTGGGCCCGACAGTCAGCCCAGGGACCATGCTCGGCCCTTCCGTGGCGGTGGCACTCACGGCCCGCCCACGACCTGGGGAACCGCCTCACCTGTGGTTCCCAGCCCTTCCCCACATCAGAATCATCTGGGAAGGCGCTGGCAGCTTCTGAAGTACAAGCAGGTGGAAAACTGCCAGGCTCTACAGCCCTGACTACATGGTCCCTGCCAGTTCTTTGGCCCCCCAGCCGAGGTCTGCGGCCTCCTCGGACGGGCCCCTTCCCGCCAGCTCAACCTGTGCCCGGACACGGGCTGGGGATGAAGGGGACCGCGGGGCGTTCCGGAACCCAGCGACGGCGAGGGCCCCCGGGGCCTGCCCACCGCAGCCGCCGCCCGGAGGCGGCCACGGACGGGCTCCAGGGCCCGAACACCCACACACACAGGGCAGGGGCTGTGGCCTTTACCCTCAAGTCGCCGCGTGGTGGACTCCCGCCCTTTCTCTCTTGCCACCGGCCCGCCGCCACGCGGGTGCCCGTTGCTCACCGCGTGGGCCAGGGCCACTTCCGTGGGGCGGGACTTCCGGAAGCCCGCCCGCCCCGCCCGCACGCGGAGTCTGTCAGGAGCAGGGGTCAGCAAGCGTGCAGAAGCGGCATCTTTAAGGGGTGGAAAGTCACAACTTGAAGGGGGAGATCCTCTCATCGGTGATCACAGCCTCAGCTTTTCGGGCTTCCTTTACTCACAAGGGCGCTCGCCCTAAAGAGTTGGGCGGACGCCGTGGTTGATGACGCAGGCTGGCTCGGACACCCAGGCCTCACGAGTCACGTGGGACACACGTGCTCGGGCTGGATGGGGGAAGCCATCATCACCTCGAGCACGGCCCACATTCCTTTCCCAACCTTCCCTGGGCGTTGCATCCTGTAGTTGTTCGCTGATCAAATGCATACTGTCTGAAATATTTGCTCTTAAAATTCTAAATTCTATCAGTTTTCACAGAGTTATGGTCCTAAAATGAGCATAGCTAAAATCTGCACACGTATTAAATTCATTAATACTGTAGGAGAAAATACTTGAAGCTATTTCTAATCAAACACGAGATTTCGAGAAGTAACTGAAATTGCAAGCCAAACATAACGAACTCAATTAGAAATGGATAGCGTTTATTCTCTGGGAGAATGACGGCTTCCTTCACCCTCACCCACTCCCAAACAACAAGACTACATTATTACAAATGAGAAAAATGTTTATTGAGCAAACAATTTAACAGTTAATCCCTTGGCAGAATTTTACAAATTAAGAGCACAAACTGAGGCAATTACAGTTTCACTTATTAGCACACTACCTAGGGTGCTGATTCTACAACTGAAAAGTTGCTGAAGTTTGTGACATGCCACTATAAATGTAAGTATTATTAAAAATTACAAATTGTTTGGTGATTATTTTGATAACCTCTTGAGCAGCAGCTCCTGCAAGGATAAAGGAGAAAAGCAAATCTTTGAAAAAGGTAAATTAAGAATTATATAAAAAAACTCAATTATGTAAAGAAAGCCTTTCCTTTTCCCAAAAGTAAAGGTGTTTAAAAACCATCAAAACAGATGTCATATCAAATGTAAAATATCTGAGTCATATCAAAATAAAAGACCACAATTTTTTATAACTATGCTATTATATTAAAGGAAATAAAAGTTTTGTTTTATACACTGACACTTTGGGATATTATGCCACAGTTTAAAAAGAAAGTATTTTTAATTATGGTGGCTTAGAAAGATTAGCAGGATATATTAAGTAAAAAAAAAGTCAGAACAGTAGTATTGTTGATCACATTTAAAAGGATACATATATGTAGACAAGATTCCAAAGGACACCCTTCTTTTGCATTTGAATTTTACTTTGTGCCTGCTTTACTTTTATAATAAAAAAGAGAATAAAGGTACATTTGTTCTAAATACATTTGTAATTTGGAATTTCTATTAAATACTGCCAGACTGCTGTAACCACTCAAAACAAAAATCAGGAAAAAAAACACACAAAAAGTTAGCAAGAAAAAAATTCCTCATCTTTTATAAATAATCCGAAGCTTCATCTTTCACAAACATTCATTGACTTAATAAAATATGAGACTCTATTATGTACCAGATACTGTTCTAGGTACTAGGGATACGGTAGGGAACAAAAGACAAAAATCCTTGCCCCCACGCATCTTACTTTTAGTAGTGAGGTAGAGATCATTTACAAATAAGTAAAATGTATAGTATGTCAAATAACTAACTGATGAGGAGAAAAAGCAAGAAGGAGGATATGAGTACAAGAGGAGGGGACTCAGTTTTAAATCAGGGAGTTGGAGATGGCCTCAGAGGGAAGATAACATTTAAACAAAGACCTGAAAGAAGCAAGGGAATAATAATGGCATTGTGCCACTTAATATATAACATCCTGCTTCACTGACTTCTCTGGTTAAAATAGCTAAGAAAACAAAACTTCATAACTGGTATATAACAGATGAGTCTTCTCATCTTTGGAACTCACCCCCTAAGAATGCAGCAATGGTGTGTGGCTCAGCAGCTCCGTATCGGCAACTACAGGAAAGGATGGAGACATGAACTTAGACTAGCTTATGACAGGTACAGGTATTGTCTCTTATATGTCCTAAAAAATACTCACAATTCGTGGACGTAATCATCTTTCACCATTACAGACAGTCCATATTCCTGAAGGAAGCCAGTGAGACAAGACTTCAACTTTCCTATATCTTCTTCAACTTGATAGTTAGATACCCCTAAAAGTATATATGTAAATTAACTTTGATTAAAATAAATGTGATTCAAAATGAATACCTACCTTTTATTTAATCAGTTTCAGCCATTCTAGTCAAAACAGTGACATGTGAAACTGAAGAAAAAAATAATGGAAAGTATGAGACCAATATGTGCAACTATCACAAACCTGTAACAATCAAAAATTAAAATTCGAGTTTGGTAAGTCTGCTTTGTTCACTGCTCCATACCTAGTATCTTGAAGAGTATCTGGCACATAGTTGGTGCTCAATACTTCTTTGATAGAATTGAATGAGTGAGAAAGCAATGTCCTATTTATACCCTTTATAAAAATGATGGTATTATCCTTTTCTAGGATATTAAATGACACTGAGAACATAAAACTATAACAGGTAACATTTATTGAGCATTAACAGATGCTGGGTACTGTGTAAGCACATATAAATTGATTTATTTGCTCCTCACAACCACTCTATGATGTCGGTACTATTATCCCCTTTTTCAGATGAGAAAACTGAGGTACAGAGTAAGCTATTTGCCTGAGTTACTTAGCTTATAAATAGCAAAACTGGGATACAAGCCAAGCAGTTCTTAATGATTACACTATAATGCTATTATTAGGTTAATAGCATTACCTCCAAAGGTAAGCTATTATTATTACTACTACTACTAGAAGGAAAAATATAATTGCCATGATATTCAGGTATTATAAAAAACATCGATATTTTTTAACCACTCTGGTTTAAAAACTATCATCAATACTCTTCCTCATGATAGTAATACCTACCCTTACTGAGTACTTACAAGGTGCTAGGCAGTGTGTTTATGTGATTTTCATACATCACATATCTAACCCTAACAGTCTGATAGAGTATATAATATTATTGCCATTCCATAAATGAGAGAACTGAGACTTGGAGGGAAATAGTAATTCACCCAAAGTCAAGAGATAGTAAGTGATACAGCTTGAATCTGCACCTAGTTTCAAAACCTGTGCCCTATGTGGTAGCTAGTCTCCCAAGATAGCTCCCCAACATACACCCTTTCATGCCCTCATGTAGTCCCCCTTCCATTCTTTCCTTCTTTTTTTTATTTTATTTGAGGGCAGTGTCACTGGCCCTCATATGTGGGACCCGAACCGGGGCCGCTGGCTTCCAAAGCCAGCGCTTAACCACTGCGCCACTCAGCCGGCCCAATCCCCCTTCTATTCTTAATCTAAGCTGGCCCTTTGAAGCCAATAGAACACAATATACGTTATGCTATATGACTTCTAAGACTAACTCATAAAAAATGTTCTACCTTCCACCTGGGTCTTTTGGAATGTTAACTCTAGGGAAGCCAGCTACCATGTAAGAAGTTTATCCTAAGGGCCGGCCAAATGGCTCAGTTGGTTAAGAGCTCACTCAAGAGTATGAGCTGAGCTCTGGGCAATAGCAGTTTAATGCCCAGCCTGAGCTGAGCTGCCGCTCAGGATGGCTCAGCTAAAAAAAAAAAAAAAAAAAAAAGTCTATCCTAGGATTGCCATGCTAAAAGGAAGCCCCAGCTAGCCATGTGGCAATAGATGCCTGACGAGCCCCCAGCAGTTCCAGCTATCCCGACTAAACTGCCAGACACTTGAGTGAAAATATCTTCTTGAATGTCTACTTTAGTCAAGCCTTCAGAATGATTCCAGTCCCAAGCATCATGCAACTCTGTGAGATCCACTCTCCCCACTGAAATCTGCCTGAGCCCAGCCAATTGACATAATCATCAGATAATAGTTTGTTTTAAACTACTAAGTTTGGGGATGGTTTGTTATGCAACAGATAACCAAAAATACATTCTAATAAAATAATACAAATAAAGCAATGCATAGTTAGTGTTTATTCATTTTCTTTCTTCTGGTAAGCTTGTTCTTAAGACTATAACTCAGTGGGCATTAGACATCAGTTGGGGCAACAGGTTTTGATACACCTAGAATGTATTCTGCACAATTAACATTATCATCTTAATAAAAATATCCTGGGCACATGAAGATCTTTGAGATTATGCCAATTTCCCTATTACTATATTTATGGATAACAAAAATTAGATAATGAGCTCAGAAGTCACTGACATACTTCTTGTGGCTTTTCATTTCCATTAAATTAAACTCAGTGTGAGTCTTAGGAGTAAACTATGGAAATTGGCAGAAAAAAATGTTTCCTATATTCACTCAATCAACATTCCTCTGTAACAGTTTAGAATCAAATATTATTTGCAAATAGTTAGACTTACAAAACAAATGGAAGTTCCTCAGTGAGATGAACTAGATGTAAACCGTTTATAATGTACTATTCAAAGACCAATTATAAACACCCAAGAACACTTTAAGATTTAATTAAGGAGTTTATTCAAGATTTTATTATACTTGATAATTCGATTGCTGTTCTTATTCTTACCTGGATATCTACCATGTTGTTTTTGAAATCTATCCACAGCCCGTAACATTAAGTATAATACTATCTCATTATCTGGATTGTCCATGCTGGAAGCTGAAAGGAAAAAAAAATTTCAGTATAATTTGAGTAATTCATGCCATAAAAACAAGGAATGATTGATTTTACTACATATTCTAGTTTCAAGACACAAGGCAATTTTATCACAAAATTTTAATATTTTGTGACACTAAAATAGAAAATGATAAACAATAGTAAAATAAAGGGATATACATTCAGATAAAACCCAGTTGTCCCATGGACTATTAGCTATAGTCACATAATCTCTACTCAAGTAGTAACATGCTGACCTTAGCTCTTCTATCATATCACACAACTTACTCAGTGACCTACCTAAATATGATTTTATGTATATATTATGTATATATTAAGTTCTATATTTTGAAGTTATGACTTCAAAATTATAAAGCAAAATTTAGAGTATAAATATTTCCATTACCCTTTATATTATCATCATATACTCAATACTATTATACACAAAATATTTATATCTTTAAAATATTTCTATTTTTAAAATTAAAATAACCTACCATCAAAAAATTATTACACTTACTAATTTCATCCTTGTTAATTGTATCCAAGCCATATTCTTCAGCTAAGGATCGACATCTTACCACTCGAAGAAATGCAGAATTGCTGCCTGAATACAGAAAAACATTACAGAAGTAAATGGTTGAGACACATGAATATTCTATATCACAGCTCACTTTAAGAACAGGAAATTGTGTGTATACTCTTCACAGTCATGGAAATGTGAAGCAATGTCTTCCATTTGGCTCTAATGGTTAGCAAAGAAGGCATTAGAACATAAGTCATCTTTAATTCATCCTTGGTGCTACAACCAGTTCAGCACTGAATAAGTAGGTGAAGATACCTCTCTGAGCCTCAGATCTCCCCATTTATAAAATGGAGATAATATTTTTTACCTTTGAAAGTTGTTGTGTGGATCAAATGTGCAGTTGTGTCAACTGCATACCTAGCACAATGCCTCATAGGACTCATTGAATAGTTTTTATCATTATTAAGGATAAGTAGTCCTAAAGGAAAGTGTTATACATATTGTGCTCTTGGTATATGTAAAACTTAAAAAAAAACCACAAAAAACACTTTGTATTATGGAAATTTTTAAACATACTCCAAAGAAATGAGAAAAGAAAATAAACACTTAAATACCCAACATTGAGTTTTTAATCTGGTATCATCTAACCTAGCAGAACACACACTAATGCAGAAATAAGGTGCAAGATAAATAATGGAACAAAATATTGAAACTAAGCCTAAACAAATGTTGTAGAAGAGTCATGAAATGGAGAATTTGGATAAATGGATTTTAAGGCTGATGAGCATGCAAAATATAGACTTTTGAAGAAATGAGGGACAGTAACAACAGAGAAAAATCTTCAGACAGCATGTAAAATAGCTTTATTATTCTTAAACTAACTCTTTTTTTTTAATATTTATTTATTTATTTATTTATTTTTTTTTATTGAGGGCAGTGTCACTAGCCCTCATATGTGGGATCCAAACCAGGGCAGCTCTTAACCACTGTGCCACTCGGCCAGCCCTTAAACTCTTAAATAAAAAATGCATCAATCCTACTGAGGAGTTATTGAAAAGATGCCAGGAGCCTAGCTACTCTGAAACTAGAAGGAAAAATTCTTAATTTTATTAGTCATTTAACACAGATCAAAATGAGTAGCTAAACCAATACTGTCAATGTAAAATAACTTAAGACTTCACAAGTACCCAAAGCCTTCAGATAAAACTTTCCCAAATTACTTAAAATTAATAAGCTGAAAATAATTCTGTATTAATGACAATTTTCAATTAATTGACCCTCGTGTCTTTTTAGCATTGCCATAGATAGATATGCTCTACCTATGACCCAGTCTTAAAATACTCTCTCCATTTATTATATTATAAGAATAGAAAACTTCCCCAATAATTATATTTGTCTATACCAATGGAAAATTTAAAATTTCAACTATTTAAAATTCCTGGGAACATTCCCTGTGGCACATTTTTATCAAGCAAAAGTAAGGAAATTAATTCAAGGGGACTTACAGAGTAATTTTAATTCCTTCTCTGAAATGGACTCCGGTGCCTGTAAAGAGATAAATGTAGATTTTTGCTCCAGTATAAAGGAGAACATTAACAAAGGGTACAGCACAAAGCCAATCACCATGAAATGTGGACGCTTTCTCCAAGTGCTGGGAGCACACTGGAAAAATACCTTGTTTCCTTAGAAGAGTTTTTCTCATTAGGCAGGCAAGTGAGATATCCCTCTAAAGCAATAGAGCCAGTGCCATGCCCTCCATCTCTAAACCTTTCCGGCTGGAGCTCTGTGGTAAGGAAGGACTACCTGAAGCTGCACTATCCATCAGAGGTAAAGTATGCCCAGCAGCTCACCTGGCCTATCGACTGCAGCAATTTGGCAACATGATTACCCACAGTGGCAACATCTTTCTTTGCTTTTTCACGGTAACTGGAAAAAAAAAAACAAAAAGCTACTATTTATACATTTTAAAATCAGCAAATTTTAAATATCATGAAGCAAACAAAAAATGTCCTTCCTTTTCATGAAAAAATACTGATCCAGCAACATACAAAATGTGAAAATGCCATGGAAATACTACTGGCAGCACCTATTAGTGGTTGGGGATCTCCTCAGGGTTGGTGATAGATGCTTGGAATCCACTAATCCTGGGATCCCTCTGTAATTAATAGCACCCGGCTTAAAAACTACCTTCTGAGAAGGATCCATGATCCATGATCCGTGCTTCTCTGACAGAGGACTTGACAAAATATGTTACTGAAGAACATTATTTATTATCGCCTTGAAGTCAAGTCCAAGGAACATTAAATATTTCAAAACTGTCCATCTATGAATTCATGTAAAACTTTTAAGTCTATTTACATCTTCATCCTCTAAAGATTATCATTAAGCTAACTTCCACCAATGTGAGATCATACTTCTTTCTATCCTCATCTGATTTTTCCCAAGTTTCAAGTAGTTGAAACTTTAGGCTAGGACAACAAAGGTGTGTTAGACAATGACTGAAATGACAATTGTCATCTCAGTCTGTTTAGACAACAGAGCTCTTCTCTGTGTCACATATATGGCCCTTAAAGAAACCAAGCTGTTGGCTCTGGATTCATCAGCACCATGCCCAAACTACACAAGGGTAATATCCATTGAGAAACATCCATATGACAGCCTATCTGGGTTCAGGCTAGTTGATACCTAGATAACAGGGGTATATAGTCATGAACTATTTAAATTATTAAACATTAATAATAAATTCATCCCAACTAAATTTTAAGTTACAGATAAAAGACAGTATAGAGCCATAGTTAAAAGAGTAGGGAGATGGGTTTCATGGGTTCAGTTCCTGATTCTGCTATTTATCAGCTGTCTGACCCTGAGTAAATTACCTTTCCTATACTTCAGTTTCCTCATCTGTAAAACTCTCTTATGGTTGTTGTGAATATTAAATTAGTTAATACATACATAGAACAGTTCACAGCACAGAGTTAAGTTCTGAAATGTTAGGTTTTATCAAAAAATATATTAAGAAAAAGAATCTGCCCCCTAGAGGGTATATGGGAACTCTCTACTTTCCACTCAATTTTGCTGTGAACCTAAAAGTATTCTAGCACACAAATTCTATTTTTTTTTAAATCTGCCCCTTACAGTCTTTAGCTTATATTTAAAGCAATTAGATTATAACAGACTTTCATATGATTTCTGATTTCTGACAGGCTAGTAAAATATGTTCATCTCTAATGTAAACAAATTAATTTTTCTGTTATATACTTTGGAAACAGTGACATACAAAAAAGAAAAAACAAAGACATGAAAACAGGGACTTACACATTTTGCAGTTTTATGTATTTGCCTGAATCTGCAATCATATCAGGAATTGTTCCTCGGACAGGTAAGTTTCCTTGACCTTCTTTGGCCACAAATTCCTTTAAGGCACGAGCTAAAATCCAAAATGATGGCGTCTAAAAAGAGTAGAAAAAAAAAAAATCAATATTAAGTGGCATCTGAATTTGACCCAAAGCTTAAGGTGGCACTACTTTTACCTTTTGTTGTTGTTACCTGTTTGGTGATATTTATGCAGAGATCATCATTAAATATATCTTCAATACTGCTTGGGATCTAACAAAGGAACATGAAACATTTACTTATACTAAAGATTTGCCCACCTTTATTTTCACTGCTATTTCTATCAACAAGTTCTTTGAATTCTCAAATTGTAATCAAATACAAACTTCTGATTTGCTTACTGTTTTTTTGTTTTTGTTTTTCTTTTTTTTGAAGGCAGTATCACTGGCCCTTATATGTGGGACCTGAACCGGGGCCGCTGGCATCCCAAACCAGCTCTTAACCACCGCGCCACTCAGCTGGCCCTGATTTGCTTACTTTTATTTAGAATGCCAGTTGGCAATTTGATGAGAAAAGAGAAAATGGGAGAAAATTTCCTCCTGCCCACTGTCGTTAGCATTAAAGACTGACCTGTTCTCTTCCGTCATAAATGGAGTAAAAAAGGAGTCAATCTTTTTATATATTTACATTTGAAAATATAACAAAGATTACAGATATTAATACCAAGCTACATTTATAGTCCGTTTTTCCATCTTGTCAAAATTTTGAAACCATTACACCCTAATTAGTGACTACTGAAAGAGACAACCACTCTGACAAAAACTGGAAAGTTAAAGACTTTTAATCCTAGCAAGATTATCACACATTAATAAAAATGTTAATAAATTACAGGCTTTGATTCTATTGTATGGAAAAAAGAAATTTCTTACTGCTAACCTCCTAACTTGTTTCTGCATCCACTCCCAGGCCCCTTGACTTTTCTCACAATAGCCAGAATGATTTTTTTCAGACATATAAATCAAGTCACTCCACTCCCCTGCTCAAAACTCTTTAATGGCCTGCCTGCGAGGCTATTATGATGTGGCCCTTCCTACCTCTCCAAACTCAAAGCTCTCCTATCACTTTCCCCTTGTTCACTTCAATCACACTGGCATTCTTACTGATCCTTGAAGAAGTGCCAAGCTTCATCCCACTTCTGGGCCTTTGCACATGTGCTTCCTCAGCCTGAAAAGCTCTCCCACCCCATCTCTGCATGTCACTTCACTCAGGCTTTTGCTTAAACACATCTCTTTGAGAGTCTCCTTGGCCCTCTGTCTATCCCAGGCGCCCTTCTTCCCATCATGTTTTACCTCTTTGTTCTGCTCTAATTTTGTTTATAGCACCTGGTGCATTTATATTTGCTTAGTTCATTGTCCCCCATCACGAGAACCTTGGTTTTTTAATTGGTGTAAATTTTACATTCAGAGAAATGAACAAATCTTAAAGGTACTATTCAATGCATTTTGATAACCATTCATGTACTTTTAACCATTACCCCAATTAAGACATAGAAAATTTTCATCACCCCAAAAAACTGATTCACAAAGCACCGACTTTTAAAAACTCAGCAACACTACTTCATTATCTCCAAAAAGTTTCTACTAACAGGTTAAGTGCTTTCCTAACTTGAAAGGCAGCATTTTTTGCTGATTTAAATTGTAAGAAAATTCTAACTTAGAACTACCAGTTTTGTTATTCCAAAGTTCCCCAAAAACCTCATTGGCCAGGCTTCAACAACAAAACAACAACAAAAAGCCATCTAAACTGAGTTATCCTCCAAGTAATTTTTAAGGTATACAATGTCATTTAAGAATATCTTTATATCAGGCCAGCCGAGTGGTGCGATGGTTAAGCGCTGGTTTGGGAAGCCAGCGGCCCCGGTTCAGGTCCCACATATGAGGGCCAGTGACACTGCCCTCAAAAAAAAATAAATAAATAAAAATAAAGAATATCTTTATATCAAAATAATTTCTGTCAAAAGCAAATGCAGGGTAAGATTTAACTTTTCAGACAACTATTTTGAACCAGCAAAATATCACCTTCAGTATATAATTCCTACCCCCAAACTATTACTATTCACAAATTATTACTTCAAATAATTAATTTACATAAATCATTGTATCACTGAGGCATTGATGTTCATTTTAACAAGGACAATACAGAACCTTATTAAAACAAGAGTCAATCTGTATTATAGATTTTAATTTCTAACCGACTATACAATTTAAGAAATATTAACTTAAATCTAAAATCAACTATTTCAGGGCCGGCCGAGGGGCACGTTGGTTAAGAGCTGGCTTGGGACGCCAGCGACCCCGGTTCGGATCCCACATATGAGGGCCAGTGACACTGCTCTCTACAGCTAAGATGGTGAACAAAAGCTCCACTTGGAGCTTGGCTGCTGTAAATCCCTGGGACAGCATAGCTGCAGACCCTACTACAGTGGGCTGCCACAGGCTACAGTGAGTGGCCAGCAGTTAGCATGAGCGGCTGGCAGCCGGTGTGAGCTGCCAAGAGCCACTGTGAGCAGCTGTCCAGAGGCCAGCAACCCATCTGCCTCACCCGAGAAGAGCGCAATGATGATACCAACATGGGCCAGTGAAGCAATGTCCTCCACAACTAGACTGAAGAACAAAAAGACAGCAACTTGTCTGTTCCCCTCCCCCAATTCCCCAATTAAAAATAAATAAATAAATAAAAATAAACTATTTCACCATAAGGACTTCAGAAAACACCTTTCTTTTGTTTGTTTTTTTGTTTTTAAAGAGGGCAGTGTCACTGGCCCTCACATGTGGGATCCAAACCCGGGCCGCTGGCATCCCAAGCCAGCTCTCAACCACTGTGCCACTCGGCCGGCCCGAAAACACTTTTCTTATATGAATCCCTCAGCAACTCTTTTAATACCTGAGTTGTATTTAGTGCTGTGTTCACGTTTTTAATAGCTTCTTCAAAATTCTCTTCATCTTCCGGAGCCCCATTTTCATTCTTCAAAATTCCTATTGAAACAGAAATTGGTTAGCAAATGACAGCCCTCATCCATCTATCTATTTTTTTTTTTTTTGAGGGCAGTGTCATTGGCCCTCATATGTGGGACCCAAACCGGGGCTGCTGGGGTCCTAAGCCAGCGCTTAACCACTGTGCCACTCGGCCAGCCCCATCTATCTATTTCTATTTCTCTCTCTCTCCCGCCCCCCAACATTATGGAAATAACCTTGACAGATTCTGAAGGGAAGATCAGATATTGAATCTTAGGAAGAAATATAGCTTATCATGAGTCATTCTTAAAACTATAGAGTGGTTCTTTAACCTCCCCTGAGGAAAAATAAAATAAAAGTTAATGATGACATCATTTGACAAAGGTGTTGATAGAAATCCAATAAACATTAGTTTCAATCAATCTGCTTTTCAAACTTTACACATTTCATCACATCCAATAATATTACCTTGTCTAATCAAATCTCTGAACGCTTCTTTTTCTTTATATGTTTTAGGTATTCGTCCATTTGTCTAAATTGGTTTAAAAAATTAAAAATCTAGTTATAAAAACTCAAAATATGGAAATTGAGAGTCCAAAGTTTCCCCAACCTCCCATCTACATGAGAATTCATCAGAACATATATACTTCAGTGAAATCAGAGGCTGGCTTCATAGAAAACAAACTGTGGGCCATTTCTCTACATTCATTCCTCTGCCAGTTTCAGAACGATATTTATTCAAATTTCATTTTGTTAATAAAAAAATCAGTATCAGAAGAGGAACTGCTAGATTTTAACTGAAAAGCACCCACCTCCCCTAAACCACACATGGAAAAAAAAAAATCTCCCATCCATTCCAATAAAATCCTTTATAATAAATAGAAAATACAGACATATATGGAATTTCTTCTTTTAAAAAAGGACATACTTCACTATACCACTGTGCTAAATATTTAGCTATGATCACAATCCATGGAGTGTGGCTATGGTCCTGAAAATGAAAGAAAAATAAAACATCCTTTTAGTTAACATTAGTTAACATTTCTTCCTCATTATACTGTATCACTTTCAACAAATTCAACAATATTTATGATCACCCCCCAGTATACGGAACTTATGATCACCACCCAGTATATGGAATAATGAATGAAGGAAAAATGAACTGGATTAATAAAAACTGCATTACAAATTTTTTTAGAGTGTCCAACTTGACCCTAGTGTGGCAAGTATGTACTATGATTGTCCCCATTTTTACCATCAAGAAAACAGTATCAAAGATTGCCACCCAAAAATAAAGCCCAAAGCTCTTGATTTCAGATAACAATCCTAGACTACATAAAGAGGATCTTCTGTTTTCTTTTTTTTTTTTTCAGCTGAGCCATGCTGCCACCTGTTGGCAGCTCAGCGGCAGCTCAGCTCAGGCTGGGCATCGAACTGCTGTTGCTCAGAACTCAGCTCACACTCTTGAGCGAGCTCTTAACCAACTGAGCCATTCAGCTAGCCCTGGATCTTCTGTTTTCTGATGAACCAAATATTTGCATTTTAATTAGTATGTATTTAACAAAAAATACATATACTCCTTAAATTATATGGTTATAAATATCATTATTTCCATACCAAAATATGCAGTTGTCTTGGTAATTCTCTAACACTAAAAATAAGTTTCAAGAGGAATCAATTTTCAACAAACCCCAAATTCAAATTATTTTAAAAAGTACATCTATTTGTTTAGGAAAGGGACATGAAGAGCGATGTGTTAATGTCCAATATCTTGACCTGAGTGTTGATTACACAGATATATTCAGATATGTACTTTTCTCCAATAAAAAAGTTTTTAAACTTTGAAGAAAAACAGATTTATTTAAAAACAAAATTAGATACAATGTTACTATGTAATCTGGATGACAGGAATATGGAGGTTAATAGTATTTTCTTACATTGGTGTAATTCAAAAACCTTAGGTTAAAAAATTATTTTAAGTCTATCTATAAATTGAAGGTCAACATACTACCAACCCTTTTGTCCATATGATCCAAATCGTAAGACTGAAAATGTTCTCTCAGTTCAGGAAATGGTTTATCCAGTCGTAGATCCTCTAATGCATTATCTGGATGAGATTCTATTACTGTGAAACAAATAATCCCAAAAGATAAATTTACTTCTTTAGTAATACTGCTGGCAATACACTATATTACAGGAACTTTAAAAATCTATCATTTTTTTTTGTTTTCTTTTAAGGGCAGTGTCACTGGCCCTCATCATATGTGGGACCCAAACCGGGGCCGCTGGCTTCCCAAGCCAGCGCTCAACCACCTTGCCACTTGGCTGGCCCGGAGAAATCTATCATTTTTAAATGGGCATAGTGTCTAACAGGTTTGTTTTCATTATTTTGTTCATTATTGAGGTAAATTTACATCTACATTTTACTAAATGCACAAATTGTAAATGGACTATAGTTTTAAGAAGAATAAAACCAAGATTGCTTTAGAACATAATTTTCTTATTATAATTGAAAAAAATCAAAATTGATAAAATGTGTGTTTAGACAGCACCTAACAACCTACCTTCCTCCTCCTATCACGTTCAACAGACAGCATCACCATCTACCTACCTCTTCCCTAGAAACCTGATGGTCATTCTTGACTTCTCGTTTCCTTAGCCCAACATCAGTCACTCCCCACATCCCAATGTCACTTCGTACAAAGCTATCCACACAGGGGACTATAGAAAAGTGTGCAATTCCAGTAAATGTTTAAAGCTAGGCTCAGTTTTGTCTCTTGCTAGCTGTGTGACCTTAGGCAAATAACTTAATCTGCGTCTCAGCATCATCATCTGTAAAACACAGACAAAATAATATCTACTTTATAAGGATTTTAGAAAGGTTAAATAAAATAATCCACATAAAGACAGGCACACAGCTAGCAATGTTAACCTTCATTATCATCTACCCCCTCCTCCCTACAATATCTGCCCTCAGTCAGGGACTCTCTCTCTCTCTCACCTAGACCACTGGAAATCTCCTAACACCAACCTTTGCCTCCAATCTTTGCCCCTTCAAATCCATCCATTCTCCACCCAGCTTCAGAGTGACCTACTTAAAATAAAAATTTTACCCTGACACTCTCCCACTTACAATTCTTAAATGGCCCAGCACCACCTGCCAGAAGGTTATCCTCACAAGCCCTAACTGCCCAAGCAGTGCCACTACCAATGCCAATGGCTATCACTGCATTAGCAGACTACCCGGCTCAGAGCAATGTATGAGTACTAAATGAAAATGTTACGATGATTTAAGATTAAAATTTTGTAAGTAAAGGGCTAGTATCAGCCTAGAGCTGATGCAAGCCTGACTATGAATGACTGGTCTCCTATAACACTGTTTCCCTGGAACAGTAGTTAGGTAAATGCCTTGCTTATTGTGTACAATTGTACCTAAAATGGGGGAGCTTAAGGCCTGTATGAGGATGAGGAAAAGGTGGAATGACCTCTGTGTATCAGTGTGACCCACATACCTTGGCTCTCGTCTATGGCAGCCATACATACCCTGTGTGGGTTAAGAGGCAAAAAAAGCTAGGTACTTGCACAGCTGCTGGGCCTCCTAATAAGATGAAGAAGCTGTACTTTTATCTCCTGTTTTGTATCCTCCTATAATGCTAAGTAAAGGAAATACTAGATTAAAGCTTACTGATTCTGATTGATACTTTGAACCTATAACTGGAGTTGTGCCATTAAAAATTTACTTGGTAATTTAAAACTAACTTTCTAAATTGTCAAGTTTCTAAAATCACAGCTAAAGCAACCAAAAGTAAGCCCCATATGTGCAACAATTTTACCTGGATGTTCTTTTATAATGATCCTCATATAACCAACTAGTCCATATGTCCTACAGATTAAAAGAGGAATTTGGGAATTCCAGAGGACATCTGCTAAACGTAGTAATGTACTATAAAGGAAGGCACAAGAAATAACATAAGCAAATGGATATGACAAACATGAAAATGCCTTAAAATAAAGCAATTCTCTAACTAAATTACAAATGCAAAGATATATCTATTGCATTAGAAGCAGGTCAAGGGTACTCTGAAAAGCAGGCAATTCCACAAGGTTGCAGTTTCAAAGACAGCATATCTTTTGTACTAGAGGGATATAAAAACTCAACTTTTGTATTAGGGAGAATGTTACTGAAAGACACTCCCTAAGTATTTCCATAAAAAAGGGGAAAATATTTTAAAATATATGTATCCTTGCATATACCCCCAAGTGTTCCCTAAAACTAATTCTAACTAGTTTTTTTTTTACTAAAAATAACCAATGTTCACTTTAACTGCTCTAAATAGGTATTTCTTAAAAAGTTTCACATTTCAGGATTTTTCTTTTTCCCATCTTTTCAATGTTAGAGATTTACAAGTGCTTCCACATAAAGGTTTCTATAGAACTTAAGAATTTTAAAAATCATAGACACTGCAAAGAAAACAAAACTATGCAAATCTAATAAGAGTTCCAAATAAAAACAAATTAACATAAAAATTTACCTTTCAGGAAGCTGAGTTGCAACTACAATGGTAAACCTACAGAAAAATGAAGGATCATTGTCTAGAAGGTTTTCTGGATTCTAAAAAGGACAGGGGAAAAAAAAATCCAACAATTTCACAATCATATTAAACATGGTAGAAACAGTTAAGCTATTTAGAACAAATGAAAGCACATGCTAGACTCCACTGTTAAAGTAATTCAACTCTCAACTAAACATAAAGATTCAAAATTCTAAATTTCAAGGATTTTGAATTTTTAAAAAATAAAATTTCTGCACAGAAATAAAAATGTATATACATATATACCTCTTCCACAAAGTTCCCAGAGACATCGTTATTTAATTCTTGTAAGAATTCCATGGCAGCTTGAGCTCGATTCTTTTTAAAAAGAAAGCATTTGACTTGAATTAGAAAAAATTTGGTTAAAATGTAATGCCTTACTTTACAGGTCAAGCAAACACACTATAAAACTACCCAAATTTCATGCATAGATATGACAACTTTGCTTTTCATGGTGTTTAAACTGAGACTCAACCGGAATATTACTTAAAACAGAGCTAAACCATCATTTTTAAGAGTTTTTAAACAAATACGTTGTTTGCATCCTACTTTTCTGATTAGGCAAATGACCAGAAAACCCCAGGGAGCAGACAGGGATATTCTGTATCAAATCCAGACTTACTGTAACCTCCCACATTTACAATTTAGTACAACAGAGGTCAAGTCATTAAAGTTACTTGCACTCAGAATATTGTATTCAGTTGACTAATATTTCCTCGTAAGATTTTTAATATGAAATACAAAAATAATAGATATTCTGGCTAACTCTTGGTTAAAACTCTTGTTAACCAAAATATTCCTTCCTCTGAACATTAACATCACTCAAGCTTTAGATTTAATACAGGATACAATGTAAAAATACAGACATTATTTCTTCTATGTTCTTCAACTACCAAGCATATAAAGATTTATAAGATCAGGAAAAAAAATGACTTAATTTAACTTTTTCCTTGGAGAAATAATAAGCTCTTCTAAAGTCAAAGCTTTTCAAGAAATCAAAACACAGTAGCATCATTAGATGTTCAAACTCAACAACATTCTATAACAAATTACTGTTTACCTTGCCAATACTGCTTCTTTGAAGGAAAAAACTAAAACAGAGAGAATTAAAAAAATTAAGGGCTTCTTTTACTATATAAAGGCTACTTGTAATATCAGGTATATTTCATTCATAGCATAAAATAAACTATATTTTGATTACAGATTGTAAGAGCCTTCCTCAGGAAGAAAACTGGATGAAACTAATAATCAAAGACAAGCTAATACTGGGTTGTCAGAAAAGTCATGACACATTTTTACAACGAAAAACAGAAAAAATGTCATGACTTTTCCGACAACCCAATAAATCAATGTTTCCCAAAGTGTACCATAAAACATGAATTTCTTAAGATGTTCTGAGAGAAAAGGGTCCCCTGGCTTTAATAATTTTAGGAAACACCATATGTCATATTTCCCCATTAGAAATTCATAATATACATAATACACATGACATTAAAGTCCTATATAAGAAATGTTTAACTTCATTTGACCATGGAATCCCCTTGCCCATGTAGCAGCTATCAACATTCCCTAGAACCAATGTTCCACAGACCACACTTGGAAAATGTTGTATTGAACTGTTTGCTTTTGCAGGTAACTATAACAAATCTATTCAGGCTTCTTCCCACACACACCCCTGTCATGTCTCAAGTCCCAGATTTGAGGCTGCTAATCAGCCAGGGTGCCATTTTGTAGCACACGCTCAGAGGCTCCATAAGAAAAAGAAACTCTTATCACATCCTGCTCTAACCAGCCAAGTAAGCAAAGATAATAGGACTTTTTCTTTACAGGTATCAATATAAGGGCTGTGTTATGGATATACTATCACCCAGAGAAAAGATATCAAAGCTCAATATGAACCAAATTCTGGTTTTCCTTGTGTTTATTCACTGCTGTATACTGACAAATATAATGAGAGATCCCAGACTCCAAGGCCCTGAAAAGGCAAGCTTGAAATCCAAATTTGGGGATGCTCTGAAAGTCTACATATGATCATTTTTAAAGAATGATATACAGGCTACCTTTAAAACAGCATTTTTATGGAGACAGAGTAGTACAGAGAAAGATATACCTAGAGTAAGCTTAGAAGACACACAAATAAAAGGTAGATTTTACTATTCTTATAATCCAAAAGTACAATTGTTAATTATATAAGCATATTAAGGCCCACCCCAGCCCCCAGCCCAACGCGACCATGTTGTCTCGCCTGCTGAAGGAACACCAGGCCAAGCAGAATGAACGCAAGGAGCTTCAGGAGAAGAGGAGGCGAGAGGCTATCACTGCAGCGACCTGCCTGACAGAAGCTTTGGTGGATCACCTCAATGTGGGTGTGGCCCAGGCCTACATGAACCAGAGAAAGCTGGACCATGAGGTGAAGACCCTGCAGGTGCAGGCCGCCCAGTTTGCCAAGCAGACAGGCCAATGGATCGGGATGGTGGAGAACTTCAACCAGGCACTCAAGGAAATTGGGGATGTGGAGAACTGGGCTCGGAGCATCGAGCTGGACATGCGCACCATTGCCACCGCCCTGGAATACGTCTACAAAGGACAGCTGCAGTCGGCTCCATCCTAGCTCCTCTTCTGTCCCACTCTACCCTGCTCCTCCCACCTCCCCATGGGGCAGGAGTGGGGCTGACAAACCATGAATAAAACACAAGCTTCCATTTAAAAAAAAAAAAAGAAAAAAAAGAATATTGAGGAATCAGTGCAAGAACTTGGAAGTGTCCAGATTTCATAAATAAATAATGACTATCCTTTGCATTAATAATGACAATAAAGACAGTAATGACGGGTACCTTTTACTAATGGTATAGTTGCCGGACACTGTGCTGGCACTTGACCTATATTAACTCCCTTCATCCTTGCCATAATCCTAAACACAGAGATTATTTCCACTTGAGTGTCAAGCCACCCTGATTAAAGAGGTGAAGTTAGGAGTTAGGCCTCACTCTCCTGTGACAGTACACTGCCTTTCCTAACATGTATCTATTTGAAAAGAATAGGACATACTTATTTCCAGCATCTTCTCCGCTGACCTGATTTCCATCAATAATTGTAAATGAACCGATACCTACGAGACAAGACAAAGCCAGTCAAGAATACATATTTCTAGTTCAAAACCTTAAAGAAGTCCATTTACAACCACAAAACTATATTACCTGGGAGCACCAAGTTTTTAAGAATTTCAGTTCCTGTAGCTGTTGCATTTATTAGGCACACATGAGCAGATTCTAGGGCTTCTTGCCCATGATCACCCCACAACCTACAAAACAAGACACAAATTCAACAGTTTTTAAACTTTCATGAAAATAACTTTCTTATTTGGGGCTCTTGGATCTTTAAAGTATCCTTGTATAAAATAACGGATGTGGTAATCATGGCAAACATGCAAGGCAGAAACAGCAGGTGTTATGGGGATTATATAACATAAGACTGTAACGTAAGACTAAAACAGGTTATAACTTGCATGGTTAGAGGGGAGGTCAAATCAGAACTAGAAACTTGGGTCTTCCAGTTCCCTGTCCATTACTCTTTTCAAGCCAGATAACTTACAGAATGGAAAGTCTTTACATATACTCATTGACCTTAAAGAAGTGCCTTAGATTTACAACCAATTCTGTTCTGTTTCACTTCTCCTTCAGTTACATGGGTCCAGTATATTTAAGATCTGGACATGGGACTTATCACTGTGACATCTGTAAGAGTGAGAAAAGCTTTACTAAACTGAGTTATCATCATCTGAAAAGCCTCACATTGACATCTACAGGAGTGCTTTATCATACCCAATGAACGTTCTAATAGCAGGATTAATAAATGCATTAACAAACACAAAGATGTAATAAGAATTAGAAATATACATTATACCCTGATTCACACCAGATATCAGTAACAGGGCAAGGTACATGATTACATATGTATCATGGCATCTGGGCCAACCTGGTTACCTTCATGCAGAAAGCCTATTAACTAATTTATCTTTTTTTGTCAATATAGGAAGTATAAGGAGAGCCCAAATCATTAGAAAAATGCCATAGCCTGAAGGACAGATAGACATTAATG
Organism: Aselliscus stoliczkanus; assembly: GCA_033961575.1. NCBI lineage: Eukaryota > Metazoa > Chordata > Mammalia > Chiroptera > Hipposideridae > Aselliscus > Aselliscus stoliczkanus. The sequence goes on along the minus strand of CM066732.1, from coordinate 39,617,345 downwards.
TGTCTTCTCTGTCACCAGATCAAAAGTAGATTCCCTTATTGTGTAGCCAGTATGTCCTCCAGAGTATATCACAACTGTAATTACCTCATTTGGTTTTTTATTTGCTGAGTATCCACCTTTCCATTTCACTCTAAGCTCCGTAAGTACCCAGACCACTCCCTATATACACCGCTGGAGTCCCAATGCCTGGCACAAGGCCTTGCCCAGGGTAAGTGATCACCAAACAGCTGTCAAATGAATGGAGAAAAAAAAACTAAAAGAACCAAAAGAACTGGAAATATCTGTTTTTCCTATGAAAGTAGGGCACACAGAAGACATCTGACATATTTGGTTGATGAATGCTTGGGTAAAGTGAGCCTAAGAGAATACCAGTGCATCTCTAGGTAACATATTTCAAGAAAGGACCCAAACAAAAAATCAATCCTCTCTACTCTTTTTTTTTTTTTTGAGGGCAGTGTCACTGGCACTCATATGTGGGACTCGAACCGGGGCCGCTGGCTTCCCAAGCCAGCACTTAACCACCGCACCACTTAGCCAGCCCCAATCCTTTCTACTCTTGCTGGCTTAAGGAAAACAGGGCCTTGCTGACTGCTAGCTGGCTGCACAACTTTGCTTCTAATTGCCTTCCTTGACAAAATCAATAACTAGTTCTTATATGAAAGGTAAAGTTTGGTCCTTAAATGGATTGGACTCAGCAAAAACTCTCTTTTGTTACAGTTACTTAGTAACTTAAAATATCTTCTCAGGGGCCGGCCGAGTGGCGCATTGGTTAAGCGCTGGTTTTGGGATGCCAGCGGCCCCGGTTCGGATCCCACATGAGGGCCAGTGACACTGCCCTCTACAGCTAACAACAGCTCCACCTGGAGCTGGGCTGTGCGAGCCCCAGTGATGGTGTGGGCTGCAGCCCCTGCTGCAGTGGGCTGCCATAGGCTACAGTGAGTGGCCGGCAGCCAGCGTGAGTGGCTGGCAGCCAAGCGTGAGCTGCCAATAGCCGCGGTGAGCGACATCCAGAGGCCAGAAAGCGATCTGCCTCATCCGGGAAGAGCGCAATGACGATACCAACAGTGAAGCAACATCCTCCGCAACTAGACTGAAGAATAAAAAGACAGCAACTTGTCTGTTCCCCTTCCCCGATTCCCCAACGCTGTTCCCCTCCGCCAATTCCCCAATAAAAAATTTAAAAAAAAAAAAAATCTTCTCAGCTCTATCATGTATAGTTATATCTGCTTTCAAAACACAAGAAACTCCAAGAACTTAGAAGGGAACATGAATTGGTTACAAGGGTTCTACCACCTGGCTTCTTTCCCCAAAAGCTTGGGAGCAGAGTGATGTGGCTGAGTACTAGCTCTGAAAACACTAGCTCTGAAAATCCCCTGAGTTTACATCCTGGCTCCAAAAAATAGGAGACGGGGTAAGTTATCTAACTCCTCCAAGACTCAGTTTCCCCATATATGAGATATGATCAAAAACTATGGTGTTTAAATTAAAAAAAAATTTATTACAGTAAAAGACACATTGCCATTAATTCCCCTCAAAATACTCCTCTTCACTTCAATGCCCTGAATCTATTCAAAACATTTACCTTTCATGGTCATTTTGACTTAGGGGAAGAAACATAAGTCGCACGGTGCCAGATCCGGTGAATAAGGTGGATGAGGACACCCTGAAATGTTTTTGACAGAAATTGCCATATACCAGAAGTGATGTGTGACACGGAGCCTTTCCCGTTGCGATCAAGAATTACAGTGAGTGCTGCTGCCAAGTGCCATCCAACAGAAAGACAAGGATCTTCAATTCAGGAAACGGCGCCTAGACCTTAGTAACAGTGTGTGACAAGTTTCAACTTGCTTGGTGCAGTAAGGTGTGAGCTACGGTTGAGAGAAGGTGTGTTGTAAAGTGTATCGTATGTAAATCCTCCTCCATCATGACAATGCTCCGGGTCACACGTCACTTGTGGTATGGCAAGTTCTGTCAAATACAAACATTATGGTGTGACTTTATCTACTTTATTCACTGGATCTGGCACCATGCGACTTCTGGCTCTTCCCCAAAGTCAAAATGCCATGAAAGGTAAACGTTTTCAATCGACTCAGGACTTTGAAGCAGCCAAGACAGTGCAACTAAAGACACTCATGAAGGGCCGGACAAGTGGCTCAGTTGGTTAAGAGCTTGCTCAAGAGTGCGAGCTGAGCTCTGAGCAACAGCAGTTTGATGCCCAGCCTGAGCTGAGTTGCCGCTGAGCTGCCAACAGGTGGCAGGATGGCTCAGCTTAAAAAAAAAAAAAAAAAAAAAAGTAAAGACACTCATGAAAGAGGAGCTCCAAGAACTGCTTCAGGAAGTGGACAAGAACGATAGGATAAGTGTGTTTGAAGCAAGGGGCAATATTTTGAGGGAGATTAATAGCAATGTGTTTTTTACCATAATAAATTCTTTTTTATTTAAAATGCACCGTATTGTTTGATCACACCTCGTATAAAACAGAGAATGTTTGCCTTCAGGGCTGCTCTCAGAATTGAGTGCCTAAAGCCCCTAATGCAGTACTAGGTTGTAGGTGTGCATGAGAATTGCATCCTCCTGGCTTGGAGGCTCCGGAAGGAAGGGGCGCCAAGCACCCGCGTTACTCCACTGCCTTAACACATAGAAGATGCTCAATAAAGATTGGGGAGTGTAATGAAAAAAGGCAAGGGGCAGGAAATAGCCAAGGACCTGCCTCATGGGTAAGATCTGCAGTGTCCATTAAGGTGGACATTAGCCGCATGTGGCTACGGAGCACTAGAAATAAGGCTTGTCGGAACAGAAACGTGCTATATGGCCGGCAGAATGGAGCGGTGGTTAAGCGCGGCCTGGTGAAGCCAGCGGCCCCGGTTCGGGTCCCACATATGAGGGCCAGTGACACTGCCCTCAAAAAAAAAAATTGTGCTATAAGTGTAAAATGTCAGATTTCGAATACAGGATGGCAAAAATGTAAAATCTCTAATAATTTTTTATATTGACTACGTGTTGAAAAGGCAATATTTTGGATATCTTGGGTAAAAGACACCGTATTAAAACTAATTTTCGGGCCTGCCGAGTGGCGCGGTGGTTAAGCGCTGGCTTGGGAAGCCAGCGGCCCCAGTTCGGGTCCCACATATGAGGGCCGGTGACACTGCCCTCAAAAAAAACAAAAAACAAAACTCATTTCACCTTTTTCCTTTTTAATGCGACTACTAGCAAAGGCATGCCTTATGGGCGGCTCACTGGAGACTGGCATTATATTCCTACGGGACAGTGCTGACTTAGCACAATGCCTCACACTCCGCGCCGCTCTCCGCCGCGGGATGGGGAGGGGGCGGGTCCCCCCATATTCTGCGATACCAGGAGGCTGAGCGCAGCGAGGCGTGGCCGGCAGCCGCCATGGTGACAAGGCTGACGCTGGGACCACGCACCTCGAACTCCACCGCGCAGGCAGGGCGGGCGCGCCCCGCGAGGGGGTGAGCCCGGCCCTGGAGGAGCGCCCCCCACCCCAGGCCGGGGTCCCGAGTGCCCGGAGCCCCGCACGGCCGGGCCCAGCGGGAGGCCTACGGGAGGCCCGCCCGCGCCGCCCGCTCGCTCAGGCCCGGCCCGGGTGCAGAGGAGTCCACTGGCCCGCCCACCCGACTCGGTGAGCCCGGCTCACCTCAGCTGCCGGTCGTATTTCTGCTCTTTGAGCAGCTTTCCCGGCTGAGCCATGGCCGCGGACGCCGCTTGAAGAGCCAACACCAAGCCGAGTACCACCACCACCACGAGCGCGCAGGCGCACTGGCCGCCTCTCGCTGCCGCTGCCGCCGCCTCCGGCGCTCCGCCGGCAGGGGGCGCCGCTGCTGCACTGCGCACGCGTCGCCAGTCTGCCCCAGCGCTTTCCGCGGCTGCCGGGCCCGGGGCTGGAGCTAGGTAGGGGCCCAGTCTTCCCCTCGTGCGCTGTCCCGGTTACTCAGCCAGCCGGTGACTTCGTACGTGCGGTGATTGGGGGGGACTCGGGCTTTGGAATCAGGCCGATTTGGATTTTTCACCACTTTATACCAGCTGTGAGATCCTCCCTTTACTTCTCAAATCCTCCGTGTATTCATCTGTGCAATGAACATAAATGGGTCTCCGTCACAGGGTTCTCTTAGCATTAAATGAGATTTTGAATACACAGAGCCAGACTCACACACACACACACACACACACACACACACACACACAAACCCCTGTGTGAATCACTTTCATTATTAGAATCATTATTATTCACTCATTTCATCCATCCTCTCATGCAACAAGCCCACACTGAGGGCCTGTTTCAAACCACAAAGCTAGCTGCTTCCAGCTGCAGGGTCCCTGCCTTGGGGAGTTCACACAGCCCAGAGAGGGAAGAGGGACAGTAAACCAGTGCTTCCTAGACAATGTGGCCCTCGTATAGATAGAAGTTGGGGAGCTAGGAGGTGCACAGAGGAACCCCACCCACTCTCCCTCTCCAAGAAGGTTTTATGTGCTGTGGGCAAGGAAGCAAGGAAGAACAGCAAAAGGAACAACAAATGTCATCTCTGGGAAGCAGAGAAGGCATGGCAGGCTGGAAGTGGTCAGGAGAGGTTTGAGACAGCAGGGGCCAGGCTGTGAGGACCATGAAAATAAAAGCAAGGAGGAATTCAGAGACCTCTGCTTTCTTTAAAGAACCACTTTCAAGAAGAGGATGGTTGCCCTGTAGGGATGGGTGACAAGGAAGGGGGTTACCCCCTAAGGAAGCCAGAGAGAGAGAGAGAGAGAGAGAGAGGAGGCTGGAAGCCAGATCAGCAGGGAGGGAGATCAGGATTCCTTCCCCTCTATCTACGAGACCCTCCAGCCACCTTCACATTCATAATTGCCTGAAACAAGGTGAAAATGAGCACAGATCCACACACCCAACCCACCCTGGGATGGTACAGGGGAGGGGGCACAGTTTGACGGTAATTATATAGTAATGAGGGATGCGGTTCCCCCCTGGGCACTGTCTGGGTCAGGCACACCATTTCATGACTTCCCTGGCCCCTACCCAGTACCCATGGAACACAATTGATGGGATACAGAGGCCTGAGGCTCTCCCAGCTCATCACATGCTTCTGCTGTCACATTTCCTTCTCCAGTTGATCAGCTATGAGGGTTGATCAGACACAAACCTTGCCATCTGGAAATTCAGGGCCCATGAATGAGTGGGAGACAGATAATCAGACCAGGAAACTATGGCTGCATCAGATATCAGACCAGTAAACCATGGCTGCATCCTTTTAAGCTATTGGTTTTCAAAATGTTGTCCTGGACCAACAGCATCAACATCACTGAGGAACTTGTTGGAATGCAAATTCTCAGGCCCTATCCCAGAGGCAGGCCCTTGATGTGCTTCACCTCGTGTTGTGCTCATTTGTGCTTACCCAATGCAACAGATACTGTTGCTTACCCCCATTTCATAGACAAGAGAACAGAGGCTTGGAGAGGTGAGTAAAATTCCAAAGTCTCACACCTAGTAAGAGGTGGTGCAGGGATTAGTAATAAACATCCCCAACAGATCTGACAAGACTGCAACTCAGGTCTATTATGTTACCCATTCTGTTTGGCTCTAGCTGGTGGAGACTGTATTATTGGGCTCCCAGGAAATTTAGGGCTAGCTCTGCCCTGAAAGAGGTTATAATATATGGGAAACCAGCCAGAAAGAATGAGATACAAGCCAGGATACCCTCCCAGGCCTCAGCCACTAGCCCCTCCACCTGCCCTTGCCCATCCTAGCCCTTATCACCTTGCTGCTCATTGGCCAGTGACTTGCCTTTCTTCCCCACCCCTCTCCTGAGGCAGCTGTGTGTCTGTAATATTCATAGTTGTATCATCCATGCCTAGCCCAGCTCTTGGCATCTAATAAGTCTTCAACAAATGCTTGTTGAATGAAAGAATAAATTTCTGAATTCACCATACTTTATACATTTTAAATGCCTTCCTGGCAATGTGTATATCATCTGAAATGGTAATTCCACGTCTAGCAGTTTATCCCAAGGAAATCATCAGACACATACACAAAGATGAATAAATAAGGATGTGCACTGCAGTATTATTTACAATAGTGAAAACTGGAAATAACCCATATACTAGAGCATTATGCAATTATTAAGTGTCAAGTTCTCAAAGGCTGATAAAAATGCTAACCATATGGCATTAGGTGGGGAGAGAAAAAACTGGTCACAAAGCTATACATGTGATTCTGATTGTTTTTTAAGTACTGATAATACATATTGAAAAAGCCTGGCAGGATTGTCACTAAAATGTTAACAGTGCTGATTCTTAGGTCACATGACCAGTTGCTTTAATTTTCTACTATATGTTCTTCTGACTTTTCCAAATTTTCTACAATGATAGGTGCCACTATTATAATTGTAAAAGGAATGTCTGGGGTTTTAAATGTGCCCAACAGGGTAAGGAAAGGGGAAAGAAAGAACAAAGGTGCTAGGGCCTGAGAAGTACATCCTTGGTACCAGGAGTCTCACAAGCATCAGCTCACCTGACCATGCTACTAGCCCTCTAGACTCTCTATTTCCCATCATACAGATTAGAAAACAGGCTCAGAAAGGGAAAACAACTTGCCCCAGGTCACACAGCCAGTGACTCTGGAAACCAATCCCAGGTCTGTCTGAGTCTACAGCCCAGGCTCATTCCATCCCACTGTGTGCACACATTCTCCACACATACTTGAAGTGGAAATGTTTTTTTAAAATACAAGAAACTATCTTAGAGTCTCCAGGCCACAGGGCTTCTAGCCTGGCCTGTTGGCCCTGTGCATAACATACCATAAACAGCGGGCATGATTCTGCCTGTTGGTGCAGGATTGGACATCTGTTATCTCAAAAAATGGTCACAGGTATCCCTATGAAGTGGGCAGGGCAGGGATGATCCCCTCATCACCTTGCAGAGCAAAGACACTGTACCTTCAAGAGGAGAAGTGAGATCGAGTCAAGGTTGTTTGATGGATGAGGTGTGGCTGTGCAAGCTGCTTTTACCCTCCTCCCCAGCCCTTCATCATAGCCCTCACAACCCCATTCTCCCCTCCTCCAAAAAACAGTGAAATCTGGGATGCTAGTGAGACCAAAGAGTAAATTCAGAGGAGTGAAATTAATTTAGCATTAAAGACAGCACATAATTGAGACAGCAGGCGCCTGAATGAGGGCACCAACTTTCCCAAGTTGACCTGAGTGGGCTACTGGGCCAGCTGGGGCTTCACCTGAGACTGGCAGGCTCCATCATCTTATCTTACCTTCCCGAGTTTCCAGCACTCCAAACACCCAGAAAAAATTGCTGAAGACAGGCTACAGGAAGGAAAGAATTGGTTCAACTTTTATTTGGTTGTTAAAGAGGTAATACAGCTGACCCTTGAACAATGTGGGGATCAGGGGCACCAACCCCCCATAAGGTCAAAAATCCCCATATAACTTTTTTTTTTTTAAGATTTTATTGGGGAATTGGGGGAGGGGAATAGACAAGTTGCTGTCCTTTTTGTTCTTCAGTCTGGTTGTGGAGCGCAGGTTTCACTTGCCCATGTTGGTATTATCATTGCACTTTTCCTGGCTGAGGCAGTTGCTCACTGGCCATTGGATAGCCGCTCACACTCATGGTGGCTCACGAAAGCACACACCATCCCCACTGCAACCTACCCCATCGCTGGCCACTCTCGGCAGCCCAGCTCCAGGTCGAGCTGTTGTTCACCATCTTAGCTGTAGAGGATGCAGCGTCACTGGCCCTCATGTGGGATCTGAACCGGGCCCCTGCTGCTCAGAGCTGGCGTGCCAAGTCAACTCGAAACCAATGCACCACTCGGCCGGCCCCCCATATAACTTTTGACTCCCCCAAAACTTAACTACTAGTAGCCTACTGTTCACCAGAAGCCTTACTGATAACACAGTCAATTAACATGTATTTTGTATGTTACATGTATTATATACTGTATTCTTAAAGTAACTAGAGAAAAGAAAATGCTAAGAAAATCACAGGGAAGAGAAGATACACTATTGTGTATCTGAAAATACAGTATTGTATGTATTTATTGAAAAAATCTGCATCTAAATGGACCCACTTGTTCAAGGGTCAACTGTACATACTTTAATTCTTTCAAAAGGAGTGGGCAGTAAAGAATTTTCCTCCCCATTTCTCACCTTCCCCCACCTTCCTGGTCTCTCAGAGTCCTCCTTGCAGGCAAATATTCCCCCTGATTTCTCTTATCTCCATCCAGAGTCTTGAATACATATGCAAAGCATATATAAACAAATGACAATCAAATTTCACATATACTTCCTCTCCCTCCCCTTAAGTTTAGACATGTTGAATAAGGGACTCAGCAGCCCTGGGTTTTCATCCTTGCTTTATCATCGAGAGTATCTTTAGTTGCGCTCTCGTGGCTGCCTCCATGTCCTGAATCTATTCAAAATGTTGACCTTTCATGGTCATTTTGACTTTGGGGAAGAGCCAGAAGTCTCATGGTGCTAGATCCAGTGAATAAGGTGGATGAAGTCATACCCTAATGTTTTTATTGATAGAAATTTCTGTACCAGAAGCGATGTGACACAGAGCATTGTCATGATGGAGGATGAAGTAAAAACACTCATGAAAGAGGACATCCAGAACTGCTTCAGAAAGTGGAAAGAACGACGGGATAAGTGTGTTTGAAACAAGGGGGAATATTTTGAGGGGGAGTAATGACAATGTGTTTTTTATGTAATAACTTTTTTTATTTAAACTTTTACCATATCTTTTGATCACACCTTGTATCCATCATGAGTCCCTGTCCAAGGGTCAGATTTATATTAAGGGGCCCTTCCATCTTCTGGGTCAGAGAGAGGCATGTAGGCAGGACTGAGAAATCACTGACTGACCTTGAAAGTTGTCAATTAATTTTCACAACTCTTCCTGAACTCCTGAACTGGGGTTCAGGGCCTAGGAGAGGAAAACTGAGATAGCCACAGAGACGTAGAGGAGCCAGGCAGACAGGATGGTAGAATCCTTCACAAGGTCAGCCAAGAGCAGGGCCTGAAATAGTCTCCTTTGGTCAAGGTCAGACCAGCAGACATTCTACAAATGGCCCTTTAACTCCTGTTGGGTACAGGCCCCTGGGTGGGATTGTTTTGTCTATCCTTCCACCACCTATCTGTTTGTCATGTCAAAACTGCCTGCTGAGGCCTAGTCTGAGACAAGCCCTAGCTTTGGCACAAGGCCACATCCTAAGATGAATCAGATCAGGCTTGCTGGAGCCAGTGGGTAGAAGACAAAGGATGTACCGGGTGGAGGGCATAACAAAAGCTAGGGCTGGAGGGTGGAGAAATGTTGGGCTAAGGCAGACACTGAAGTTGAATGCAGGGTGGGGGGCCTGAGCTCCCAGCAGGTGCGTGGAAGGTCATGGGGACACAAGGAAAGGAGGGACAAACTGTGGGCTGCACAGGGACAAGCAAAGAGTCCTGGACAGAAGAAGGAAGCAATGGAAAGAATGACAGTGCAGAAGGCAGAGCCTCAGACTTGGTTCCAGGGGGAAGCCTAGTACTGGTGTCTGTAGGTCTGTCTGTATTCATGCCCACTGATTAGTGCCAAAACTCCCCACTTTCCCTTTAAGGCTCTTCTTGGGCGAGGGGTTTGGCTTGTCACTCCTGCCCTTTCTCGCCACTGGGGCTCCTGGACCCTCACATCCACAGGACTCCCTTGCCTCCAGCACCAAGGGGAAATGGTAAAGAGCACAGTGTCTGGAATGAGATAAACTGGCTAGATGACCTAGGGCAAGTAACTTCACTTCTCTAGACCTCATTCTCCTGCCCTGTGAAAGAGCGTTAATGGAAGTACCACCCAATGTTGTAGGAAAGCTGAGAGGGTTAGATAACAGAAAGGACCCAAAGCTCCGCCCAACACCTGCCACAGTGTCTGGCAAGCAGGGAATCTCCAGTTTTGGACACTTGATGGTCAGTGCAATTTGCAGTTTAAAGGGGATTCTCCAACCCCCAGAGGACTAAGGGCCCAGAACCCAGGTCCCGGGTGGGATTTACTGCTCAGGGACAAGTCTGGGGAGGGGAGGTAATGTGGAGACACCGGGCAGCCCTCAACAGGAGCGGTTTCTCGTGTCCCCAGAGCCTGTACACGTGCTGGAAAAAGGCGAGAGAGTCGTCCAGCCCGGGCAGGAGTGGGTGCGGGGAGAAGTTTACATCCCCCTGACCCCCGCATTTCCACTCGGGGCTCAGTTGGCCTGCGGATGGGGGCCGGGTAGGGCCGGCCTCTCTCGCCCTGCGTGGAGGTGGGGGCGGGTCTCCCGGGAACTGCTCCTCCCGCCCGCCGCCGCTTTAAGAGGCTGCTCCGCAGCAGCGAGCCGGGCCGGAGCTGCAGCCGGAGCGAGCGGAACTGAGCCCAGCCCGCAGGTGCACGGCTGTGGGGACAGCAGCGGCATGACGGGCCACCACGGCTGGGGCTACGGCCAAAACGACGGTAGGCGCAGACCCCGGCCGGCACCGATCCGCTGAGACTCGCCCCCGACCCTTGCGCCCCGCAGGGTTTCCCGGACCCGCAAGTTCCCCACCCTCCAGGCCTGACCTGGACGCCGCCCCGCTTCCCATGCAGCCCTCAGAAACTGGCCCACCTGCGGGACCCGAGCCCTGGCTCCCCCGCGCCTGGCTCAAAGTCCGCTCTGCGCCCCAGCCGGCCCAGCCACCAGCTGCGCTGTGCCGCCTCCTCCGCGCAGCCCCTGATGGCCGCGCGCTCTCGGACCCGGGTCCCGACACTCACTCATCCGGGACAGGAGCAGGGGATGAAGGTGGCCCAGGGCAACGCGGGCGGTCGGGGCGCAGCGCTGTGCGCGGGTGCTTGTGCGGGGAGCGCGCACGGCGTGTGTGCGGGGACCTCCCGAGAGCCGGGCTCCGCTGGGCAAGGGCGCGGTGTCCCTGGCAGAGATTTCCCCGCCGGGTGTCCCAGCTTACCTGTCCACAGGTACGTAAGGGAAGGGGGCATTTGGGTTGCACGCATGTATCAGGGTGTCTGAACACGTCCCAGTGTGAGGCGTGGGAACCCGTGGCCCACACCAGCCTCCTCATCTGACCAGGAAAATAGCTCCTCAATTCTGCCTCAGTTTCCTTAGGATGCAGAAGAGGGGGAAGAGGCAGAAAGTGAGAGCCAGATGGCTTGAGTATGGGTCTGGTACAGGTCAGTTCCCTTTGGGGCTGTTTCTTATCAAGCTGGGGTGGGGTTGGGAGTAAGGGTTTCCCCCTTTCCCTGAGGTGAACAATGAGGACCCAAGATCCAGGCTGCCAGAAGACTCTGGGAGAGCAGGTGGGACTTGCTGGAAGGGGAAGTGCTGGTGGGGGGACACTCCTCATCCCCACTTCTCTGGGGAGAGGCTGCCACTCAGTGAGGAGGAAGGAGGGTCCTGGACTACAGTCTTGGGGATCAAGAGGTTACAATGGGCGGGGATGGGGGGGAGTTAGAAAGGTGCTGTGGTGTCTCTGGCCCTCTGGTGTCTATGAAGCATCTTCTGGAGGGGAAAGCCCCAAATCAGAGCATGCAAAAGCTAGAAAGACACATTCAGAAAAAGCAACAGAGATCAGCAGAGATGGTGAGAGAGGTGGAGAAAGGGTAGGTTGACAAAACCCATAGAAGATCATCTTCCCCCCAGCACCTACTCCACGCCAGCTTCTAGAAGCTTCCCCCAGAGTCAGAGTCCCCTGACTCGAGCCTTCTTGCTGGCCACGGCCACCAGCTCTGAGCCCCCAGTATCCTATAGAACCTGACCGGTGCTAGCCACCCTCAGACTTCTGTCTCTCACCCAGCCAGACTCAGATCATCAAGTCCAGGGACACTGAGGGAAGGACAGGGGATAGAGGTGCTGGCATGCTCACAGGACTTCAAAAATAACCCAGTGAGTCTGGGTCACGATTCTGAGTCATCCATTGGGGACATGGCTCTGTCGGAACCTGCTGCTATTTTCTCAGGAAAACTTAAGAAGCCAAAAAACAGGGAGAAGCACCAGCCGGCAGTAGCTCTAAAAATAGGTTGCATCTCAGGATGTACCCCAGGGAGATGCTGAGCCTCTCTCTGTAGATGGAGCCTCTAGGAGGCAGGTAGTGGGTGCCCGTGGGTGTGTATGCAGGTGTGTGTGTGTGTGTGTGTACACGAGTGTATGCTTTCCTGCAGTCTCTTAGTGCAGACCTGGGTTTGCAACAGGGGGTGTTTGTGTATGTCAGATATAGTTGGCAGAGTGTGTGTGTGTGTGTGTGTGTGTGTCTGTGTGTCTGTGTGTGAATGTGTGTGTGTGAGAGAGAGTGTGTATGTGCATGTGTGTACACATGTGTTGCTGGGCCTGCCTGGCTGTTTTGGGCCCAGTGAGTGCAGGTCACTGTGCACATGTGTGCACACATGAAAATCTCTATGGAGCTGTAGGAGTGTGCCTGGAGAGCTGGCAGCAGTATATGCATGCACATGCTGTGTTTATACCAGTGCCCAAGTGTATGTGTGTGCCCATGTCTGAGTGACCCTCAGTTCCCTCATCTGTGAAATGGGGATCAAGCTGGTTTCTACTTCACAAAGTGGTTGTGAGGAACAGATGCATGTCACAAAGCCAAAGCCAGGACAATGGGAGCTTTTGTTATTACTATCACAAACAACAACACAAACATGGCCAAGGTGCAGGAAGAGATCAGATACCTGGTAGGGTCAGGTCAGGGACTTCAGATGCCTGGGGGCCTCTCTGAGCAAGTATTAGCTGTTGAAGAGGACTCACTGCCCCAGAACCGCCCCTGAGCCTGTGGCTGTATTATGCTACCTTCCATACATGAGCTCTCTGGGGCTCCTATCAGCTCTGGGTGAGGTTTAGTGAGGCCATTTCTCAGACAAGCAAAAGGACGCTGAAACAGAGGGGAAGTGGCAGAGCTGGGATTGGAGCTCCAGGCCGCACAGCTCCCCAAGCAGGGGCTGAGGTCTGAAAAGATACCGGGGCGACCATCCCCCACAGGTGCCTCTACCCTGCAGCCCAGAGATCTGGGCTGGCCTGAATCCTTGCTCTCTCTCCCCACCTACAGGCCCCTCACAGTGGTACAAACTGTATCCCATTGCCCGGGGAGACCGCCAATCACCGATCAATATTGTGTCCAGCAAGGCCCTGTTCTCACCCAGACTAAAACCCCTGAAGCTTTCCTATGAGGCCTGCACATCCCTCAGCATTGCCAACAATGGCCATTCTGTCCAGGTGGACTTCAATGACAGCGATGACCGGTCTGGTAAGTGGCCCCTGACAGACCCTGGCGGCCCTCCACCTGGGATTCTTAACCCTGTTTTGGGCAAGCTCAGGAAGAGCAGCATGCTGTGGTGGGGAAGGAAAGCTCCATCTCTCACCGGCTATGAAGCCATGGGCTGAGCCTCAGGCTCCTTAGGCACAAAATGGGAGTAATAAGACCTTGTTTTGCTCCCTAGGATCACAGAGAGGAAAAATAAAAAACCTAAAGTGATGTTCATAGGGCCGGCATACAATGGATGCTCAGAAGCTCAAGAAATGCTATTTTCCTTCCTTCTCTTCCATTTAGTGCTTAAGGTTGGGTTTGTTTTCACTCTGCCCCATCAATGACCTGCTGTGTAGCCTAAGGCCAAACCCTCCTCTCTGTGCAATCTGGCTAACCCCAGTACAGAGAGAAGGAAGCTAAAACGCTTTGTGTGCCAGGCCCCTGGCTAAAGTCATAGGCAGCTTTTATTCCTCTCAAGAACCCACCTCTAAGATGAGCAAGTAGAGACTCCGTGAGCTCGGGAAAGCCCAAACCAGCTTAATCTAGCTCCAAAGATCTTCTCTCCAACCCACACACAACCGCAAGATTCCAACCATCTTGGGCCAGAGAGAAGACAGGAGGAAACTGGGGCACTCTTTCCAAGGTCTCTTTGCCCTGGGATTGAAGTCCAAGTTCTTTCATGATAAACTCCTAGGCAGAGGCCTCAGGAGTGCTCTTCAATGAAGGGATTATATCCTTATGATCAGGCCTATGAGGGGTGGAGTGGGGCAAGGAGGAAACCTGCTAGAGTCTTTTGTGTAAGGAAGTGACTGGAACTCTGCCCACCCCAGCACCCCACCCCCATACACACATAATAAAAGTACTGACAGGAACTTCTGTTTTAAATAGAAAAATCAAAGGGCAGAGAAGTGGAGGGAAGCCAGATAGGAGTCATCTTAGTGCTTAGCCCTGAGTTCCTTGGTAGGCTAGGAAAAAAGGGAAAGAGGATCAATTATAGTTCTATTACAGAAGGGGACAAATCCTGCATATCCACAGAAGAGAGACACAGTATTTCCTGGCACTGAATTCTAAGAAAAGCCTCCCACCTAGAGCTTTGGGGAGGGACATGGGGCTCTTGATGACCCTAGATGACAGTTTATAAGGAACAGTTTTCATATAGCTGTACCTTATAAACAGCCTTCAGAGGGCACTGAGGGTTCAATTCAGACATCAGTAGCTCAGTGAGGGCCACTGTTGTTGGGGGAGGGCCCAAGGGGTCATGTCTCCAGACCACTGATCCAGGGGCTCACTTTCAGGCCTGGGTAGGGTTCCCTCCTACCAGAGTGCCCAGGCCTGAGGGGGCAGAGAGCCAGTGGAAAGAAGTTGTGCTCAGGAGTGAGATAGTTGGGGCGGTGCCATTCACCAGCTATGTCACCTTGGGCAGGATACCTAACTTTCTGAGCCTCAGTCCCACATAGTCCAATAGGGGTCACAATGAGTCCCCCTCAAGGTCTCTGTGGGGTTTGATGCCTACAGAGTGCTGAACACATAGCATGTGCACAGTGAATGGCAGTGTGTTCTATGGTTAGGACGAAAGGAGGAGGCTAAAGGAGCCAAGCTCAAGGGGTTAGGGAGGGAGTTCACTGAGATGGCACACTCTGGAGTCCTAGGCAGGGCCGGGGGGCACCCACAGGCTGTATAGGGGAGTTCAGCCTGCAGGCCCTGCTTCTCAGATAAGACAGGGCAGCAAGGAGGGGCCTCTGGACTGTCCTGTCATCCTCTTCCTCAAGGGGCCCACAAGGGGCAAGGCCCTGCCCTGGTCACCCATCCTGAAGGGGCCTAGTGGAACTCTGAGTCTAGGGTTGTCACCTGATCTGTGGGCTCACATTCAGGCCTGGCCGGAGCTTTCTCTACTGCCAGATCCCTTTCAGCTAGAAATTCAATCAGTCCCAGGAGGCCTTGTGTGTGGCCCCAGCTCACTGAATATCAGGGTAGGAAAGTTACAAAAACAGCATATGAGGTCTGACAATTAAGTTCATGAACTTGTTGCAACAATGTTGCTAACCTTTTTTTTTATATCAGAGGGATTATTCATTATGAATTTGTACCACCCGGACAAACAGTTAACCAAGTGTACTATTTGGAAGTGCTGAAAAGGCTGCGTGAAAAAGTTAGACGACCTGAACTTTTCGCCAACCATTCATGGCTCTTGCATCACGACAATACACCAGCTCACACGGCACTGTCTGTGAGGGAGATTTTAGCCAGTAAACAAATAACCGTATTGGAACACCCTTCCTACTCACCTGATCTGGCCCCCAATGACTTCTTTCTTTACCCGAAGATAAAGGAAATATTGAAAGGAAGACATTTTGATGACATTCAGGACATCAAGGGTAATACGACGACAGCTCTGATGGCCATTCCAGAAAAAGAGTTCCAAAATTGCTTTGAAGGGTGGACTAGGCTCTGGTGTCGGTGCATAGCTTCCCAAGGGGAGTACTTCGAAGGTGACCATAGTGATATTCAGCAATGAGGTATGTAGCACTTTCTCTAGGATGAGTTCATGAACTTAATTGTCAGACCTCCTAAGTGGAACCCACCAAAGAAGCCATGGGGGAGGGGCATTTGACATATCTGAGTCTGGCCACCAGAGTGGGGACCCTCAGTAGCTGGCTTCTGGACAACACCAGGTCCTACGGAGGCAGCACATCCTGGTGATTAGGAGCTTCGGCTCTGGACTTACAAAAGAAATGCAGGCTTATTGCTTAGCTCAGTGCCTTGCTGTGTGACCTTGGGCAAATGCCTTGTCCTCTCTGTGTCTCTGTTTCCTCCTTTATAAAATAGAGATTATAATAGGTTCTGTCCCTCATGGGCTACTATGAGGACTAAACGAAATAATCCTTCTGCCCCAACCCCGGGTCAGGGCTCCAGACATGGGAGGTCTATTGTTAGTGATAATGGGGGCCTGAGAGGCAACATCCCATCTTCCATGTGAAATGAGTCAGGAGTGGGGAGGATGGAGAGATGTACTCTGTTGGTACTAGACTCCTCTGCCATCCACGGGCTATCAGAATTTCTGCTCTGGCCCAGCTAAGGGCCTAGGGAATTGAGTGGGGACTGATCCAAGACCAATTAGGCCAACCAATTTTCCAAATGAAAAATGTATCCCCCTCCAAGGCACTGCCCTGATCCTGGCACTGCTACCTGCTGGGCTGTGGGGGTTCTCTCACTCCGATTGTTACACGCCTCACTTCTACCCACAGTGATGACTGGAGGCCCCTTGGATGGGCCCTACCGGCTCAAGCAGTTCCATTTCCACTGGGGCAAGAAGCACAACGTGGGCTCAGAGCACACAGTGGATGGCAAGTCATTCCCCAGCGAGGTAAGGGCCCTCCTCAATCTGAATCCCTTTGCTACTTGAGGAAAAAGCAGGAGACTAGACAGGGGCTTTGGAGAGAGTGAGGAGGAGCACCCAGGGGCCTTTGAGAGAGACACCCTCCACCCACCCCCAGTAAAGGCTCTGCCACCTGAACTCTGCCCGCTGCTGTTCTGGTCTGTATGTCCATAAGGAGTTTTCCGAGGGGCAAATCCAGTCCCACCATACCCTCACTAACAAGTCTTCAAGGACTGAGCTTAGCATTCAAGGCCCTGTATGAACTGGCCTTGCCAGACTCTGACCTCTCCTCATGCTGGCCTGCAGATGGTGAAGCCCCTGTCCACACCTGTCTGTTTTATACCTCCAGGTTTTTGCCCATGCTGTTCTCTCTGCCTGGAATACCTGTCTCCCAGGGTTCCATCTGATAACCCCTAATTATTCTTTGGACTCAACTGCAGGTGCCACCTCCTCAGGGAGTGTCACACTGGATGGCCATTATCTATTTCACAGTTAGTTCATGGAGGGCAGGGCCTGAGCCAGATTCCTCTTTGGTCCCCTGGGGCTCAAGAAAGGGTTAGGTCCAGAGCATGTTGGATACTCTCTGTGCCCTTTGGGGGCTCCCCAGGGCCACTTAGGAACCTTAGGAACCTAGGTTTGACAGCCTTCCCCTCCTGCAGAGGGGCTAAGAGTCTGGTGGGAGTAAGGGGAGCCTGGCTCTGAGCTCCCATGGTCCCTGGGAGGCGCTAAGTACTGGCATGGCCTGTTGTTACCCATGTAGCTGCACCTGGTTCATTGGAATGCCAGGAAGTACAGCTCCTTTGGGGAGGCAGCCTCAGCACCTGATGGCCTGGCTGTGGTCGGTGTCTTCTTGGAGGTGAGGGGGTTACCCAGCACAAGGAGGGGTATGGGAGGTCTGGCACTGCCCGTAGTCCCAGAACACAGTGGTGCTGGGCTAATACTACCATCTCCCTGACAGACAGGGGATGAGCACCCCAGCATGAACCGTCTGACAGATGCACTCTACATGGTTCGGTTTAAGGTGAGACCAGGGGTCCATGCCTCTGACCCAGAGCCTTGTGGGGAGGGAGGAAGAGGCTAGATCACGGAGTGCACCCATTCACTCTTCCATTCTGGCAGCAAACCCTCACTGAGATGAAGGGTGCAGGTCAGCGCCTGCAGTATCCTGCACCTGATCCCTCTTCACCAGGGTCAGTGACCCCATGGAGAGCCCAGCATGCAGACTGGGTGGGTATAGGATTGATATGATGCTTGTCACATTTGTTAATGGTCGTCCAACAGGCAATGCCACTAAGGGCCGCTGAAGGCACGGGAGAGGACATGATGGCCAAAGAGCTCCCGGAGCTTCAGCTTTTACATACAAGCAAATGGGTGAACAGGGCCCGGCCCCGGCTGGGAGATGGCATCTGGGATCACAGACATTTGCCCACAGTTTGCATCAATGAGCCAAGGAGAAGCCTAGATCCCGCTGACAGAAATGGGTAGGGAGGCTGCTGGTCTGGTCCTAGTGGGAGGTATATGCTGATTTCTGGGTTCCCCTACCCTGCCCCAGGGCACCAAGGCCCAGTTCTGCCGCTTCAACCCCATGTGCCTCCTGCCTGCCCTCCGGCAATACTGGACCTACCCGGGCTCTCTGACAACGCCCCCACTGAGCGAGAGCGTCACCTGGATCGTGCTCCGGGAGCCCATCAGCATCTCTGAAAAACAGGTGAGTCCTCCAGGTGGAGCATCAGGTGGAGGGATGCTGCCCTCAGGGTCCACCCCAGACAATGTGACTCTCCCAACCAGCAACTCACAGCCCCCACCATCAAAGCTCCCATCTTTTGCTAATAAACATTTAGATTTTTAGATGGGAGCTGGCTTGATAGTAATTAGGACCTAGACACAGGCTGGGAAGGAAGATCCTGGATCCTGGGATCACACCTACTGTGTTGGAACCTGAATGCCGCGTTTGCTGATAAGCCTTAGCTAGACAGGATTGAAACTGGAACTGGGTGGAGCAGGGTCCAGGTTCAGAGGCCCTTTAGTGAGCAAATAACTGATGCTGGGGTCCCAAAGAGAGAATGAGAGGGGAGGATTGGGGACAAGTCCTAGGGCCAAGAGGAGGGAGAGGCAGCGTAAGCTGGGCGGGGTATGCCAGATTATGTGTCTGGGATCAGAGAGGACCACAGCACCCCATTCTACCCTGAGTAACTCTTCTGCCTTCTCAAGATGGAGAAGTTCCGTAGCCTGCATTTCACCTCAGAGGAAGATGAGAGGATCCACATGGTGAACAACTTCCGGCCGCCACAGCCACTAAGGGGCCGTGTGGTCAAGGCCTCCTTCTGGGCCTAAGCTGCCTGCCTGCCCAGCCAGCCACTAGGGCACCATCTTCCCAAGGGCTTCCACATCAGCAGACACCAAATCATATGAAGCTCCCTGCCTGGGGGTGCTATGGACCCCCTCCTTCAGCTGGCTTGTTCCTTGGCCACCCTGGAGGCTTCTTGATGGGATCCTGAGTCAGAGGATACCCTTCAACTGCCCTGGGGACAGGAAGGACAGGAGCTGAGCGTGGTCCAAGCCTGGGACTGCCTCTGCTCTCCAAGACCCAAAGGCCCCTGGGAACCTCCTTTTGTCTTCCCCACTGGCAGTAGCAGCAACCCCACCCTGATCTCACACTGTGATGGACGAGACCAAACCCTCTGGGGCAGGCAGCTGGCATTGTTAGAAAGACTCAAGCAATAATTAGAGGTGGGCAGAGCTGCCCTCTCAGCATTACCTCTTCTGCAGGCCTCCAACATGCACGAACCTCACTGCCAGTCCATTAAAATCAGCACTCAGCCTGCTGGAGATAACATGGCCTTCTCCTTCCAGCCACCAGCTGCCATTTATTGGCACTGGCTACAGCTTATGTAGTATCTCCCCTCATCTCCACCCAGCCACCAAAGCTACCTACATGACAGTCCATCCATGCAATGATTAATAAAATCATTCATCCATGCGACAAATACCCATTGAGTGCCTGTGCTATGTCAAGTTCTGTTCTAAACATTGGGGAGGAGCTGGTGATGAGTCAAGCACAGTATATATTGGGAGGGACATGGGTACTGAGCAGGCGAGGGTTATAGAGAGGCCTGTAGGGACAGGGAAAAGTGGGAGGCTACCTCGTCTGGTGAAGAAATTAAATTCCAGCCAGTATTCCAAGACGGAGAGAAGGGAATATGTTTGAAGCCAACAGAAGAGCAGGTGTGCAAGCTCAGAGGTGAGAGAGAGCCCAGAGTGTTTGTGGAGCTGAAAAGGACCGATAGGAGTGGAGCCCTGGGGGAGGGCCTGGGACTCTCTCCCAAGGCTAATGGGGAGTCATAAAGGGCCTGGGGTAGAGGAGAGGCAGGGCCAGATGTGCAAAGGGAAAAGATCCCTGTGGAGTATAGATGGGCAGACAGGAACGGCAATAGGGAGGAGGTGGTGAAGTGGCCAGGAGAAAGGGAACAGGATAATAGAGATGGGGAGCAGGGGGATGGATGAGAGATTTATGAGATGGAACCCTAAAGACAGCATTTGGCTAACTGTGAGGGTAAGGGGAGTCTGGGGTGTGTCCCTGGGTAGAAAGTGGGGCCTCCACGTGAACTGGGAACCCTAGGGAGTTGCTGACCAGGGTGGGCACACAGCAGTTTCAGGCTACTGGCAAAGAGAATGAGGAAGCCGGGGAATGTTGGGATCTGAACTGAGAAGGGATGTGGAAGGTGGGGGGCTGCTTTGGAACATCTTAACTCAAAGTGGTGGGTAAGAGAGGAGTCCCAAGATGGCTGGAGAACAGTTTTGTCCCTGCAGGCACTGTTGGTCTGATGTAGGGGCCATGTTCTACCTTCTTGTTTCAGGTGATGGTGAGAAGGGTGGTGTCTGGAAGTCAGTATTTACTCAACTTGGGAGCAGGTGGCAGCAGGGAAGTAATGCTAGTAATGCTGCCTCTGAAGGCAGGCGAAGGGCCTGGGGCAGATGTCTGGCTCTCTCTCTCTGATCCAAGAACTGTCATTATCCTCGTTTTGCAGATGAGGATGATGAGGCTGGGGAAGTGGCAGAGCAGGATTTGAACCTGGATCTGTTTGATAACTCTCCTGCTCTATGCCAGAGCAACCTGGCCCAAGGGAAGGAGGGATGAGCATGGTGGTGGCCACATGGAGGTTGTACAACAGGCCTGATGCTGCTGGTCCTGCCAGGGACCTTGGCCAGCCCCTCCTGAAGATGGTGGCACCACAAAAGACTTGAGAAATGGGAGCTGGTTTTATAACAATTATCCCAAGGCAAGAATCCTCACTCTCAAAATCCTACCCTTTAATTCATTTTTTAAATGTAAAACTATTTTAAAACCAAAAAGTGGCTACTTTATGTTATAATCACACCCCAAGATTTGACCTTATTATATCCAAATGGGATGCACCAGCTGGTTCCCAAATGTCTCCAGCAAACCTGGCCTCAAGGGACCCAGGACTGGATCATGAATCCTCATCTGAGCCAAGATTGCCTCCTGGAAGTGGGCACATTTGGAGCACTCAAAACAAGGCAGTCTCTGCTTGCTTCCCTAGATCCCAGAGAGGCCCTCTCTGGGGAGCCAATGTGGCTCTGAAAGAGACCTGGGCTAGGGGCCCAGGCCAGTGGTCACAGCATGCCCAGTCTGTGCCCCCAAAGAATCTCCTGGAGGAGCCAGGCCCTGGACCTCAGAGTGAGAGTCTCCCTTCTCTAGGGTGGGCCTCTGGAGATGGGGTGACTGTGTGGACCCAGCCCCCCAGAGCTCTGCCTGTAGAAGACTTGCTCCCAACCCCGTGGTTACCTCTACAGCTGCCGGGGCTGCAGAGTGCTGAGCAGATCCTCCCCTCCCCCTATGGCTGGTCAGGGATGCCCACATGCCAAGGCACTCATCCGTGGAGAGAGTGGTTTGTGGCCTGAGCAAGGGTTGGGATCAGGGATAGAGATAGGTCTGAGGTAAAGGTTGCAAGGTAACCTAACAGAGTTGATGTCTGGAAGGGGGCCGCATTGACGTCCAAGCTGATAGGGCCAGTCAGCTGCAGCTGGAACTGGCCTGGGGGTGGGGAGGGAGGTCGGATAACAGTGTCTGCCCAGTGTGGACATCCTGGGGAGACTTCCATGTCCATGGATCACAGCATCAACTTTGAACCCACCCTCAAAGGCAAAATGTACTGCTGGTTCATCAAGATTCCAAGGGGAGTGGGGAATGTGACTCTGAGCATGAAAGATTCTGGTGTTTGTCCTGCAGCCAGAGGCAGGGCCTGGGAAATGCATCCCTTTTGGTGTCTTCTCTGCTCACACACTCTAGGGCAGATGCACTGGCTTTCACACATGGGCTTTGCACCGCATGTCACTCAAGCCCTCCAGAGCTTGTGTTCTCCCCTGTAAAATGGAAATTACATCATGTGAGCCACATACATAATTTAAAATTTTCTAGTAGCTCTATTTTAAATGGTACAAGTATATTTAATTCGAATAATATTGGGCCGGCCGAGTGGCACAGTGGTTAAGCGCTGGCTTGGGAAGCCAGCGGCCACGATTCAGGTCCCACATCAGCGCCAGTGACACTGCCCTCGGAAAAAAAAAAAAAAGCTTGCAATAATTTGAATAATATATTTTATTTAACTCAGTTATATCCAAAATATATTATTTTAATGTCATCAATATAAAAACATTAACAAAATATTTCATATTTTTTATGTTAAATTTTGAAATCCAGTGTGTATTTTATACTTACAGCACATCTTAACTCAGATTAACCACATCTCTAGTGCCCAAGTGCTCATGTAGCCAGTGGCTATTATATTGGATAGCGCAGCTGGAAATGGATGTCTCCCTTTGCAGGGCCATCTGTTAGCGACGTGTCCATACAGGCCCTCTGGACAGGCAAAGTGGTGGCAGAAGTGAATCAGATTTGCTCCAAGACTCTGTCCTCCACAAGGGCAGTCTCAGAACATTTGACACCAACTTGGCTCCCTCCATCCTCGGCCAGGAAACCTCCCTAATCCCCACCTTACCCCAGCCTGGCTGACCCTGCCCCAGGCCACCCTGTAGGACCTTTGCTGTTCCTCTAGGAGAAAGGCGAAGACCCTCAGCAAGGAGTTGACCACAAGACACTGTCAAGAGTTGGGGAAGGTGATAGTATCCTTGAGAGGGGTCCTGACTTGGTTGAAGAGACTTAATTAGTCTTGGAAGGCTTCCTGGAAGAGGGGCCCAGAGCAAAGTACAGTTGAGCTTGAACAACATGGGTTGGAACTGTATGGGTCCACTTACACACAGATATTTTTCAGTAAATACTGTAAATGTATTTTCCTTATAATTTTCTTAGTAACATTTTTTCTTGAGTTTACTATATTGTAAGAATACAGTATATAATACGTATAACATATCAAGTATGTGTTAATCAACTATTTATGTTATCAGTAAGCCTTCTGGTCAACAGTAGGCTATTAGTAGTTAAGTTTTGGGGGAGTCAAGAGTTACACGCAAATTTTGGACTGCACAGGGAGTCAGTACCCTCAACCCCCGCATTGTTCAAGGGTCAACTGTAGTTGGCATCCTCAGCAGCTCCTGTGAACATTTTACCAGATAGAGAGGAAGAAAGCCTGGCTCCACCCCGCCCCCCCACACACACACACACGTATCAACAAACAGAGGATGTGTGGCTAAGGACATAGGAGTCCCAGGTCCTGGAGGCCTCAGATGCCAGGCAGATGTTTACCTTTCCATCCAGGGGCCATGAGGAGCCACTGGAAGTCTAGAGCAGGGGCTGAGGTCCTTCCGGATTGGAAGAAGAGGATCCTCTCTGAGGCTCAGAAAGCACTAGGCATCGCTTTGGTCCGAATCCACCTCCCAACACAGGCAAATTCTAGCAGGTACAATTCATCAGCTCCTCCTGCTGCCCCGCCTTGGCCTCGCAGCATGGATTCATGCCTGGGCCCTCGCAGTTCCTGGCTTGGCCGTCTGTGAGTCTAACCTAAATCCCTCCAGCTGCAACCCAAATGTTTTTGTGTTCAGGTATATGGCAGGGTAAACAGGTGGCTCTTTATTCCCACTGAGCTGCTCTCTTAGGGCAGGCATTATGGGAAAGACATGGGGACACAGGGGCCCCAGTGTCAGTTGGGCTCCCCAGGGGACCCTCAGGTTTTCAGGAAGAGGCTCTTTCTCCTCCTCCTCCTCCTCCTCTCTCAGCTCGTGCTCTGGGCACAGATGTCTCCAGAGGGCACATTGCCCTGTCTCTCCTGTTACCCAGGCCTCTGGGGAACTGGAAAGTGGGTCCTGGCTGCTGCTGCTGCTCCTGAGTGTTCAGGAGTAGGGTTTGGGGGTTACAACTGCTTCAGCTAGAGGAAGCCACAGCAGGGATCAATAAGTTGCCCAGGGAACCCCGGAGCATCCAAGCTGAAAGAATTCCTGGTCTGACCCCACTCTACAGATAGAACAACTGAGGCACAAAGAGGGAACAGGGTCTGCCAAAGTGAGTTGGTGGGAGACCCAGGATTCATGACTCCTGGTCTAGTGCTCTTCACTCATCAAGAGAGCCTTACAGATCAAAAAGACCTTTACATCAAATAACTCCCTACTTGCCTGTCATGGAGCCTGAAATTCTGCCATTTGAGTTTCAGGGCTCAGTTAAGACATAGTTAAAAAAAAAAAAAAAAGACATAGTCCTCTGATTAAATGCAAATGCCTACAGTCAGTAACACCTTATGGGGGGCAATGATTTTATCACCTGCTTTTCAGTCTGCTGTGCAACCCCTTCTCTTGGTCTCCATTTCCACATCTATAAAATGGGTCTGTGGGAGGCCCAATGGACCAAAGGTAGGACTTTAGGGAGGAGAGAAAGCAAATTCCTCAGAAGCAGAGTCAGGTTGTGACTGAGATTGAGGCAGACAGCTCTGGATCTCAGGATGTGGGTCACCTCATGTGCCCCCTAAGCTGAAAGGGGCCATGGTGCTGGGCTAAAGCTGGCAGGAGCAGGAGACTGCAAGAGCCTCCCAAGCCCCCCAGACCTTTGCCCATCAGTGTGAAGGAGAATGCCTAGGCCGAATTTCTTACCAGCCCAATGTAATGAGGACTCTGTGCTAGATTTAATTGATTTACAGGAAATAAAGATATTCCATGTGTTTCACATAACCAAGTCCATGAACAGTGTGATATCTATACTTTAGGAGAAACCGGTGCTTGGAAATGCTTTCTCTCCTAGGAAAGCAGAGCTTCAATGGTATAATATCAGGCAGGAGCAGGTGAGCTGAAAAGATATTTTGGGGGCAGCCCAGCCTTTGAAACCCTGGCCCCAGCACTAAATCCAGAAGCCTGTGGTTTCTGTTGAAAGTAGAGGGGACCTGGAGGAGAGCTCCTCACCCTGTGGGACTCAGTTCTGCTAGGTGCAGAGCTGCTCACATGGGTCCTTTGACCCTGGGTTGGGGTGGAGGGCTGCTTTAACTGGCGCCACCACTGGCTCCAGCATCTCCCGGGGGCTCAGGTCAGCAACAGCCAGCTCTTCAGTCGTTGGGGCACCTGCCTCCATCCTAGAGGCCCCTAAGGTCAGAGGTTATGCTGAGGAAAGAAACACAGGTGTCTGGCAGCAGTCAAGAATTGATCTACCTCAGCCAATTCACTGAGCCCTTGCTATAAGCTAAAACCCCTAGAAATGAACCCTTATTGCTTTTGGCCATGTCAGGCTTTGGCTCCTTCTTTTTCTTCCCCTCTTTACACTGACGCCTGGTAGACCTGGGGTTGTGGCTGTGGGAACAGAGAAAGGAAGGGCCAACAGTTAGGGTTCCACTATAAGACCCAGAACCCTTTACCCCAAAGCCTTTTTACTTTAGCATAATTTCAGACTTATGCAAAAATGGAAAAAACAAGACAATGAATGTCCACAGACTGGTCACCCAGGTGCCCCATTTTATCACGTTTGTTCTCTCTCTCTCTCTCTTCATATATATACATTTTTTTGAACTGTTTGAGAATAAGTTGCTGCCATGATACCCTCTTTCCCCTAATGGTTTTTTTTCTAAAAACAAGGACATGCTCTAACACAACCAATCAAAATCAGAAATACAAGAATCAAAATCAGGAAATTAACATTGTTACATACATTAACATACCTTATTCAGATTTTGCTAATTGTCCCCATAATGGCTTTTGTAATGCCCCCCAAACTCGCAAATCCGGCATTGCATTCAGTTGTCCAGTCCCTGTAGTCTCCTTTTCTCCGACAGTCCCCCCATCTTTGACTTTCACGACATCGACATGGTTGGAGAGAGCAGGCCAGTTAGGTAGTAGGATGTCCCTCAGTTGGGTTTGTCAAATGTCTCCTCATGAAGAGATTCAGGTTATGAACTTTTTAGTAGGACTGTCATAAAAGTGATCCTGTGTTGTCTTCGGGCACACAATGTTGATTTGTCCCATTGGTGATTTTTGATTTGGGAACTTTTTTAACTGAAGGATAACATATATACAGAAAAATACATCACAGATTGTGAACACACCTGTGAAACCACAATGCAAATCAGCAAAAGTACATTTTCAGAACTCCGCAAACCCACCATGTCTTCTTCATCAAGCTCCTACCTCCCCAAAGGAACCACCATTCTCCCTTCTAATAGTGTAAATCACATTTGTCTGGATTTGAACTTCAAATAAGTAAAATCATTCATTTCAGAAACCTCCTTTGTTTCTGGCTTTTTGTTTGCTCATATTGTGTTTGTGAGATTCTTAGAGCCAACTTTCTATAATAATAAATGCAATACCTCCCATAATGAGCCTTCATAAAGAAAATATAATTTATCTATACACACAATTTCAAAAAATCAATTTAATGGCCTTAATTGTAATATAAAGGACAGCCATTTGTAATATACAATAAAATATATTTATATATACAAACAGGTAATTTTTAATAAAATAATACATGTATCACTATGTAAATGCTGGAGCACAAGGACATTAAAGATGTGATGAGTTCTGAGGGCTGGCCGAATGGCTCAGTTGGTTAAGAGCTTGCTCAAGAGTGCGAGCCGACACTCTTGAGCAACAGCAGTTTGATACCCAGCCGGAGCTGAGCTGCTGCTGAGCTGCCAACAGGTGGCAGGATGGCTCAGCTAAAAAAAAAAAAAACATATGATGAGTTCTGATGTTTGCGCCCATATTCAGAAGCCCCATAACATGGCAGCTACAAATGCATTTGGGCAAAGGAATATGAATATTGTTACCTTCATGGTATGATTTTCCTAGATGATGAACAACTCTTTATAAAATTCCAAACAACACAAAGTACAATAATTTGCTATATACTAAAACTGTGCAGGGCTGGCCGAGTGGCGCGGTGGTTAAGCGCTGGCTTGGGAAGCCAGCGGCCCTGGTTCGGGTCCCACATATGAGGGATGAGGGCCAGTGACATGCCCACACACACACAAAAAAAGCTGTGCAAGCATTACATTGTGTTTGCAAATCAAACGGAACAAGGTTGTAGGCACAAATGAAGATAAACAGATTCTTCACTTGCCTGAACATGCAGGTGAGACCTTCGAAGATGGAGCAGGACTCAGACAATCAATCCTTTGTTGTGTGAAACTGCCCTGTAGGAATCCTGACACCCCTAGGGTCTCCCCAACCATGTGACAACCACCCCCAGACTCCCCAAATGCTCTTTGGGTGGTATCACAAATCAAGGGGGTAAAAGGAGAGGCCATCTGGGGGTCAAAGAACCACAGGGAGGGGCACCTGAAGAAGGCACAAGGTAGAGAATTGAGCATGGCCTGAAGGGAGTAGAGTCCAAAATGAGAGCACTGATGGGGGGCTCTAAGGTGGGGCTTCTTGGTGGCTAGCTCCTGGGGTAGCAGTCTGGTCTCTGGAGATAGAGGACTGGTGACCTTATGTGGACCTTGCTGCCCGTGACCCAGCTCCTGCCCAGAGGATGCCACCAGGACCTACACTTTCCTGGACCCTGCATGGACAATAGATGGTGGGGGTCCTGACAACCATAACTCCTGGGAGGACCTCCATGGGCTAAAAAGCCACATACTATGGGGCCCTCACATATGTAATTAAATATCAAAATAATACTAAACTGACAGATAACTATAAGGAAGGTAAATAGTTCTAATTTCTCTCAATATCTTTTTATTTCAATAAAATATTATTTTAAAGCACCTTCCCTTGGTGCCCCTGAGAACATGCTCCATGTGCCTGTGAGATGACCCACCAGTAAACACAATCCCATGGATTTGCCTATTTAATTAAATCCAAGACCTTTTCAGGTGGGTACCATTCTTAATCTCTAATTTGCAGATGAAATACTGAGGATCAGATCAATTAAGATGCTTGTTCCAAAAAAAAAAATATATGCTTGTTCCAGGTCACATAGCAGGAGCTGCTGGACCAGGACTGGCCTATCTCAGAGCCAAGCCTAAGCCACCACTCTCTAGGTCCCTTAAAAGGTATTAGCCGGCCTCCCCACCACTGACAGCGTCAGTTCCTGGTGTTAATCACTGTGGAGGGACACACACTTTCTCCCTCCCTATACCAACTCCAGGAAGTAAGATGCTCGGGTGTTTACCGCAGTGTGTTAACGCCCCCTCGTGGCCATGTGTGAAGCTGTAGCTTGGCCTCTGGTCCATCTTAGCCAGCCATCAGCAGCAGGGGGCCAGCTTAACTGTGGTGGTAAAGAACCTTGCCCAGCACGTTACTAGGAGTCAGAATAGTTGACTATTTTTGCTGTTGTCCTGCTCTGCTGGTACAGTAAGTTCTTGCTTCCTTTGTTGTCCAGGGCTCCAGCACTGGGCAGAGCAGGCAACTGGTTAGTGCCACCTCTGGGCTACTGGGGAAAGGGCATGTGTGAAGGGCCAAGGCAGTGGCCCCACTGTTCCTCAAAGGTATGACGGATAAAAGAGGGCATCCCAGAGGGGAAGAGCAGTGGCAAAGACCTGGAGGTAGTTACATGGAACTAAAAGTTAGTGTGGAAAAAAAAAAATGAATTAAATTTGACCCAGTCTCCAGCTAGTCTGGGGATGGGGGTGCCCTGATTGCAGTGACAGGTCCCAGTTCTTCAGACAGAAATAGCTCCGGAGCCAAAGAAAGGAGGAAGGCTCTACCTCAACACCTTCACATACTCCCCTCTGTTCCCATTATGTAGCCACTACATAGCTTGGGGGTGGGCGGTCTGCCCCCATCACATACATGGGAATGGCTGCCACCATTCACCAGATGGAGAAACAGAGGCTCTAAATTCAACTGAGGTCCCTTGCGCAAGCTGGGTATCCAATAGATGGCAGTGCTGGGGTTCTCATGTCTGCCTGACCCAAGGTCCAGCCTCTGAAACCACCATATTACACATATACCCTGTGCCAAAGGAGGTGTTTGTCTTTTGGAAAAGCAGGTGCAAAAAATGCTCAGGGACTTAGCACTTTGTAAATGAGCTCCAAGGCTACAGTGCCACCCTGGTCTTCAGCAGGGCATAAAAAATACCCAGTCCATGGATTCTCAGCCTTTTAGGAAAAGTGGCGTGCTCAGGTGGAGGCTCTGATTGTTCACTATTGGCTGACTAAAGTACATTTGGTTTTCCACAAGTGTATATGAAGTGCACTAGCCCTGCATTACCCACTGGGGGACCAGGCTCAGGAAAGACGCATACTCGTACATTGTTAGCACCCATGGAGGTGCTAATTTTGGTCTTTACCTAAAGATGGCTAAACAAAAACACCTTATGGTGAGAAGGTAACTGTCTTCCCTGGAGAGGTGTACAGGAGCTCTCCCTCTAGATTTGGAGAAGCCCAAATTGGTCCCTAAGGATGTTAAATGTGGATAAGAAGCTTCTAGGAGAGTAGCTTGGCTGTGAGACCAGAGAGCAGGGCCCAGGCCCTTCTCAGCCACAAGCTTAAATTGGGCACCCCTGGGAACCTGGGGAAGTCAGTTCAGATCTCCAGACTTTATTTTGCTCTTCAAAGAATGGATATATGAGTGTCTCACAAAGTACACAGGTTCTGTCAGATGTGACTAGATTTTACAGCAAAAAGGAGATTCGTGGTGAAATATTTGGCACTGCTGCAATATAGTTGGATGAATTCCTTTTGCTACATGACTTTTCAGTGCCTTGCGATGCCATTGTTCATTGTGAACCTCTCCCAGTGGTGGGTAGTAGGGATGTGCCCTTTTCTCTCAGATCAGGTTTCACAGAGTACACTTTAGGAAAGCAAGGAAGAGATGCTGTTTCAAGTCCTTTCCAGCCCTGGTCCAAGGGTTGAAGATGGGACAGGCAGCTGTGACCATAAAATTCAAGCCCTTCCTTTGGTCCACCAGGACAGGACCTTTGTCCCTGCTGTTTCCTCTTATGGATATGCTCTCTCCCAGATACTAACAGTGTCAATGCCCTAACTTCCTTCAGATCTCTCTCCAAAGCCTATCTTATCAGAAGAGATTTCCCAGATTTCCTAGCTGAAAAAGCACTCTGGAGGCCCTGCCCTCCCCCAGCTTTCTCCCTTGTAGGACAGCCCACAGTCCTCTGTGCTGTCTTCTTCCAGCCCACTCCTAAGTGCAAGTGTGTAGGATAGATATTATTGGGGGTTTTCCTGGTTATTAAATACCTACTGTGCATTAAAAAAAATTGTTTAAGTAAATAAGAAAATGGAAAGGTAAAGAATGTGAAAATTCCTATGGATTTTCATGTCCTAGACATAAGCACTGTTAACTACTGGCGTGTGTACCACTAAACTTTGCACGCAAAGAGGCACGCACAAAGGAAAGGGAAGAGAAGAAATGCACAAATAAATAATTGTCGTTATTATCAAAAGGCCTTCTCTTCTTTGTTGTAATCTGTTTTTTCCATCTGATATTCTGTTTTGGCCATTAGCTCCTTCCAGGTCTTTCGAACCCCATGCTTGGTGTCCTGTCAGGTGCTGGGGGGTTGGGGGAACACTTCTCAGGCCAAGGCACTGACACGCCACCACCACCCCCCACCCCTGTATCCAGCCCAGGGTGTCCGCAGGTCCCTTTAGGTGTTGCCCAAGCACCTGAAAGGGGCACCCCAGGCACTTGGGTTGGGGCCTCCCCAGAAGTGGTGCAGAGAAGCCACTGGGCAATCGAAATTTCCTGGCATACTATGTTCACAGGGCAGCACAAGTCACACCATGATAGCCGTTGCTTGCTGATTGAACCTACTCTGCACCAACATGCACTTCTGGGGGATCCAGGGCTGTTTCCCAACTCCCTCTTGCCTCCTCTTCCCTACTCCAGACCCCTAGAGCTATTCTACTCCTTTCCAAATTTACTTTCAAGGAAGAATACCAGTCATTGGCAACTTGGAGTGCAAATGACAAGTACAAGGCCCACACAACTGCCCTTTCCAAGTGGTTCTGATTATATAAAATATGCCAGATGGAGTAATGTATTTGTATGTTTATTGTAGAAAATTTGTAATGTTTATCTTTGACTCTCTCTTTTGGATAAATTAAAAGAAATAGAATTAGTGGGTCAAAGATCTGTCCTTTGGGTAGCCTCAAATTCACAACCACCTGCCAAGTTGGCAATGCCCACTCACCAACATTAAGTATTAGTCATGTCTTAATATTTGTCAGGTTGATTGACAAAAATCAGTACCTCATTTTAATTCATGTTTGTTTAGTTTTGAGTGAGGCTGAATATTTTAAAATATTTTCTCAGAAAAATGACAATTGAGCTGTTACTTTCCCTTTTTCAAGCAAGAAATAAATTCTTTTCCTTCATTTTCTTCTTATAAGAGCTTGTTTCAAAGAAGCAGTGGGAGATCAGATGGGGTTCTGGAGTTGGCCATCTTATATTGGGTGACTGAGCTGGTTATAGTCTTTAAACAGAAGTTCCAGTACACCCAAAATCCTCAAGGGTGCATTTTTACTTTGGAAGTGACATGTGTGTGGTAGCTTAGAAAAACTGTGGTTTCAGCTTTAGTGGAGTTATATAATTTTTCTCAGGAAAGTGTGGTAGGGGCAGCCATCTGTGTGTTTCCAGTAGTTGGCCCAGAGCCTGACATTGTAGCTACCCATAAATGCCTGCAGATTGAGTAATTAAACTATGCTGCCTCTATCCTGAAGAATGGCCCTCTAAACACCAAATAACTATACAAAAAACATTTTGCACCTGTGGACATAAAAAGGGTGCTGTAATAAATCATAAATTCCTAACTGGGCAAGTCACTTGAAGGCGTAACCATCCTTAAGAAAGCACCTAATCTTCTAATCCAATCCCCGCCTTGCTTTGTTCCCACCCTAATGTAACCTTCCTTATGTTCCCTCATTAATTTCAAGTGCATCAAAGAAGTTGCAAAACTGTTATTCTCTGGAGCATCGGAGGCTTGCTCCCCAGCATATGTAGTCAGTGTGGGCTCAAATAAACTTTTATAAAAATTCTCTACAGGTTTGGACGTTATTATGACACACTCACTTATTTAGAATCCGTTACAGTTATTTTCAGTTTGACTCTGAGACAGCCCTCTCAATATTCAGGAAGAGAGATATTGCAAATTCTGACTTACTGGTAGGACTTCTGGAAAGGGCCAGGGTGAGCGAAGCATAAATACTATACCAGGGGTAAGTCTGACAGGAGCAGTTTTATGGCAGGCACATTCTGGAGTCCAGATGGGCTGACCAGGCTCCCCAGGTAAGCCAGCGTATCTTCCTTCCAGAAGACCACAAACTCAGGCTTCTAAGTGGCCTTGTCTGGTCACCTTCGATTTTCCCTGCCTCCAGGGAAAGGCTGCATTTCCACAGTTAATCGAAGAGTTCTATGAAAGCAGTTTATAAGGAAGCAGGTGATGATAACTGGAATCCCACAATGGAAAGGACTGAGGGAATAGCTAGTGTCCTGGTTCTCAGCCTTTCTCAACCTAGCACTCACTCACTGTTTGTGGGAACTGTCAGAGGTCAGGCCAATGTAACTGTCAGCTCAAGGTCCCATGGTCAGTGGGGAGCCAATGAAGACTTCAGAGCAGGAATTTGAGTTTTAGAAAGGCCACTCTGCCTGCTCTGCAGAGGACAGGGGGCTAGGGCCAAGTAAAAGTTGGAGGTGGGAGACCAGATGGTAATAGAGTAGCTGGAGGCAAATGTTTGGATTGGAGAAATATTTAGGAGATACAATTAACAGTATTGTATAACTGACAGGAAAGTGGGGTGGGGAGAGGGAGGAGTCGAGGTGATTTGCAGGCGTCTGGCTTGGGCTTTTTTCGGCAATTTGTAAGACCATAACTGGGTTAGGGGAGGAGGGGGAAAGCTGGTTTGGAGGAAGATGGATTCGGGGCAAGTTGTATTTCAAGCCTCCAGTGGGAGTGCCCAGCTGGTTGAATCCAAGGGTGTGGTGCTTGGGAAAGGGATCTGGGCTGGCCCGCACAGAAATGGAGAGGAAGCCGTGGGGTGTCCCTAACAGTAAGGCGTTGTAAAAGTTGCCCGGTTTGGGGTGTGCAGGGTGGGGGTGGTCGCGAAATGGGATGCTCACCCATGTGACTGAATAGTCTCGTAGCCCTGCTCTCAACCTACTCCGGGTCGGAACGGGGCAGGGCGGGTACCGAGTAGGTGGGGAGCAAGCGGATTTGGCACCTCCTGGTTCGTCCCTTCGGCCCGCCCTGTCGGCCTCCTCAGCCCTTGGACAATTCCACTGTCCATCAAAGTCCCGCCTCCGCAGATGGACCAATCAGGGCTGGCGAGAGGATGCTTCCTTCAGGAGTCGGATCTGCACTAGTGGCAGTCTGAAGTGAGCTGGGGTGGCGGCCGTCGCGCGGTGCAGACGGGACAGACCCTCAGCTCGGGCTCAAGCCGGTGAGAGCAGTGAGAGGGTCCGAGGGAAAGACGGGTGCGAGAGCGGGCTGTGGACGTTCTCACCCCGCCGGGCCTCTCCGGGGCCTGGGCCGCCCCCTCCCGCGGCAGCGGCTCAGGTGATCCGGTGGAGAGCGAAGGTGAGGTGAGGTGAGGGGGCGGGTCCGCAGCCGGCAGGGAAGCACTGGGCTTGCCGCCACGGTCACCCCACTCACGCCACGCGCCACGTGGCCTCGCGACTAGCCAGGGACCCTTGGCTGCGTCCTGAGGCCCTCGCGAACAGCCCCAGGAGCACCCCGGGTGAGCAAGGTGTCTCGGCCGAATCCGCCTATTTTCCAGTCTGGGAAGCTGGGGGACGCGGCGGCGCCCGGGTTTGAGGGAGATCCCGGCTTGGTGGACGGAGGAGGCCCCGCTCTTCTCTATGAGGCCGTGGGCCGCAGATTTGAACTTGGGACCTGTTTGTTTCCTTTAGGGACACGCGATTGTTTGGGTCGGGGCTGCGGCGGATCGCCTCGGGTCAGGTCACGCTCCCGGGCTTCCCCGCCGAGCGCGGGACGGGGGGCGGGGCGCCGTGCGAGGCCTGATCCTGACCCGCAGCTCCGGCCCCGAGTCCAGCCGGGGAGTGGGGGGCGGGGCGGGCCTCAGTTCCGAGGTCAATCGCATATTCCCACAGACACACTTTGGGGAGGACATGATTCAGAAACGAGGTCCAAAAACACACGTGGGAAACGCTCTTTTCTCCCGGGTCACCCAAGAACATAGAAAGGGAAAAAATAGAGCCGGTTTTTTGTTGTTGTTTTGTGAGGAAAAAAATACCACCAGAGGCCGTGGAAGGTGCTAAGGAAACTCTTTCCTTCGTGCCCTTGTGGAGGCAGATGTGAACCTTTTGGAAATCAGTTTAGCAATGACTCTACAGCCGACACCCTTTGACCTACTAATTCCCCGTTTGGGAAATCAGTAGGATCACACCGAAGTAGGGAAAAGGTTGATGCATAAGGCAGTGTAGTTTTGCGTTTTCTAAAGAGCGGTGGACATGACCTTCAAATCCCCAGCAATAGAGAATAGTTAAGTAAATTGAGATCGTTTATACCAACATGGGATATTACACATCCATGCAATGTAACATCGTGAATAAAATGCTCTTAACAGGAAAACTAGATTCAAAGTTGTGGTTACAACTGTATAAAAAGGTGTACAGAGGGCCAGCGGCGCGATGGTTAAGCGCTGGCTTGGGACGCCAGCGACCCTGATTCGGATCCCACATATGAGGGCCAGTGACACTGCCCTCTAAAAAAAAAGAAAAGAAAAGAAAAGAAAAGTGTACAGAATAACTGGAGAAGTATGCACCTAATAATATTGGGTTGTCGGAAAAGTCATGACGTATTTTTTCTGTTTTTCATTGCGAAAATGCATCATGACTTTTCCGACAACCCAATAAAAGTAATAACCACCTTTTTTGGATTGAAGGGTCATATTTCATTAAATCCTCACCAAACCTTATGAGACTAGTATTCCCAGCCCTCCGATGGACAGCTGGAGCTCAGGCAATGTGTCTGATGCTAGACAGCTAGTGTGCTGCTGAGTCTTTAAAAATCCACGTTTAGTCAATATTTAAGGGCCTGTTGTGTGCCAGGTACAGGGATGAGCCCTGGAGAGCCACTAGTAAAGCAGCCATGGTTCCTGAATTCATGGAGCTTATAGATTAGTGGGAAAGCACTTAAACAAACACTTATGGTCTGCTGGGGAGAGTGCACATGGGAGCCAGACAACTGGGCCCTGGCAAGGGAAAGGATTTGGGAAGGAGAGGAAAAAGGGGCTCCTGGGCCAACTGTGAGGGATGAATGAGCCCTGTGGGGAAACCCTCAGTAGCTCTGTAAGAGCGGAGAGCATCTAAAAACCCTGTTTTCCACATTTTCTGGAATGTATTTATGTGTTATAATGGGAGATAGGGAGACTTGGTTTGGTATTTTGAGTTTAGTCAACTCTTTTATTTTTTTTATTTTATTTTATTTTTTTGAGGGCAGTGTCACTTGGCCCTCACATGTGGGACCCGAACCGGGGCCGCTGGCTTCCCAAGCCTCTTAACCACCACGCCACTCAGCCAGCCCTAGTCAACTCTTTTAAAGTTTACCTTAATCACTTTTTTTCAGGATAGTAACAAATTAAATGTTTTTGGAAGTCATCACTATTAAGATACTAAATTTGAAACTTTTTTTAACAGCTTTATTGAGACACAATTGACTTGCATTAAATGGCCATAAAGTACACAATTTGATAACTTGTTGACATATATTTGTACACTCGTGAAGCCATCACCACAACAAAGATAGGAAATATTTCTGTCAACTGCAAATGTTTCCTGGTTCTTTACAAGCCATTCTTCAGGTCACACGTATTCCTGGACAAACGCTGATCTGCTTTCTGCCATCACAGGTTGGTTTGCATTTTCTAGACTTTTTATGTAAGTGTGATCATGGAGTATGTACTCTCTATCTTAAATTTGAAACTTTCTTAAACTCTTAATTTTCAGGCTTAAAAAAAACCTTTTGCTGAAGGAACATATTTGCTGGTATAGTTTCAAAATGTCAAGTACTGTGTCTTACTGGATCTTAAATTCTGCGAGGAACAGCATTGCCACATTACAAGGGAGCAGACGTTTATATTCAAGGTGCACCTCAAGTAGGAATAAATCAAAATGGAGGCTCTTTTCCTGGGCACCAACCACCTTAAAAAACAATGCCCCATGTGGTGGCTTTGCTCTGCCAAAAGCCTACAGACACACATCGACAGAGGAAGATGATTTCCACTTGCAGCTCAGCCCTGAGCAGGTAAATGAAGTGCTGCGAGCTGGTGAGTCAGCCCATGAGATTCTTGACCTTGTCAGCATCAGTGGAGGCCCAAATTCAGTGTTGCGGTTTGAAAGCAATCAACTGGCTGCCAATTCCCCAGTGGAGGACCGGCGAAGTGTAGCCTCCTGCCTGCAGACCAACGGGCTGATGTTTGGCATCTTTGATGGACATGGTGGCCATGCTTGCGCTCAAGCAGTGAGTGAGAGGCTTTTCTACTACGTGGCAGTGTCACTAATGTCTCAGCAGACCTTGGAGAGGATGGAGGGAGCCATGGAAAGCATGAAGCCTATTCTGCCCATCCTGCAGTGGCTCAAGCATCCAGGGGACAGTATCTACAAGGATGTCACATCAGTGCACCTTGATCACCTCCGGGTCTACTGGCAGGAGCTGCTTGACCTGCACGTGGAAATGGGACTGAACGTTAAGGAAGCATTAATGTACTCCTTCCAGAGACTGGATTCTGACATCTCGCTGGAAATCCAGGCTCCTCTGGAAGACGAGATAACAAGGAACCTTTCACTCCAGGTCGCTTTCTCTGGGGCAACAGCTTGCGTGGCCCATGTTGATGGAGTTCACTTGCATGTGGCAAATGCTGGTGACTGCCGGGCCATCCTTGGTGTCCAGGAGGACAGTGGCATATGGTCTTGTCTGCCCCTCACCCATGACCACAATGCCTGGAATGAGGCTGAGCTGTCACGGTTAAAAAGGGAGCATCCTGAGTCAGAGGACAGGACAATCATCATAGAAGACAGGCTGCTGGGTGTTCTCATGCCCTGCAGGGCATTTGGGGATGTCCAGCTGAAGTGGAGCAAAGAGCTGCAGCGCAGTGTCCTGGAGAGGGGTTTTGATACAGAGGCCCTCAACGTTTACCAGTTCACGCCCCCACACTACTACACTCCACCCTACCTGACTGCAGAACCTGAGGTCACATACCATAGGCTGAGGCCCCAGGATAAGTTCCTTGTGTTGGCCTCAGACGGCCTGTGGGATATGCTAGATAATGAGGATGTGGTGAGGCTGGTGGTGGAGCACCTGACTGAAGCAGTTAGGCACAAGCCAGACTTGGCCCAGAGACCTGCCAACCTGGGACTCATGCAGAGCCTGTTGCTACAGAGGAAAGCCCAGGGGCTTCACGCTGCAGACCAGAATGCAGCCACGCGTCTGATCCGACACGCCATAGGGAACAATGAGTATGGGGAGATGGAGCCGGAGCGGCTGGCGGCGATGCTGACCTTGCCCGATGACTTGGCGAGGATGTACAGGGATGATATTACTGTCACGGTGGTGTATTTTAACTCAGACTCAATTAATGCATATTACAAGGGGGTTTAAGCGTCTCCCATCTTATTGCCCAGGTTAACTTAAATGCTCTTCTAAGACATTTTCACTTACTCTTAAACTAGCTATTCAAATCTTACTGTTAAAAGGGCAGGCAGATATATTGGGTTGTCGGAAAAGTCATGACGCGTTTTTTTAACGAAAAACAGAAAAAATACATCATGACTTTTCCGACAACCCAATAGCTTGCTTGGGCTTGGGCAAGCCAAATTGCTTGGACAGATATAGTTTGCTTTGCTTAATAATAGACTAATGTGAGAAAAAGAAAACAGCCTAAGTTTAAAAACAATAACAGTGAGTTCATGTCCCTGTGTGTTTTGGTCACCTCTACTACGCAGAGAGGGCAGAGCATAGAGACCACAGAATTGGCTTGGGCTCATGTAGCCCAAGTCCTTTCATAAAGACACTGTTAAACTGTGTCAGCCTGAGCCTCCAAAGGGTAAATATAATTATGATTCTAAGCATGTGAAAAACTTCAGGATCTTCTGAAGTCTTGTTGCAAAAATCTACAAACTTGATAATCCTCAATTCACAATCATGGACTTTTAGACTATGAAGCAAAGTTTTGTTTGTTTTTTATTTTTAAATTACCGAGACCTAGGTTTACAAAGGATATTACAGAACACTTTTCTATGCAATATTCTAACCTTTTTTTTGTGATTATACTTGTGAAAACATTTTGAAATGCTGCATTCTAGTTCTATTTTAGTTTATTTTAAAATTGAGTACCCAAACTGGCAAACAGGCCTGCTGTCAACATGCTTGGAATAACTTGTCTTGGTTTTCAGCTGAGGGTGGGAGGAGCTAGGCCTCTAGACCAGTGGAATTTACCTGTGCAGATTTTTGTCCCTTTCACTGGGTCCTACCCCCTGAACTTCCAAGCCATACTGGGCGGTAACTGCTGTCTAAACCTTAACTCCTGGCCTTTCATGTGTTAATAACATTTCATCCAGTGCTTAGCCTTTGGAAGTTTAGCCCTGGCATTTAAGCTTTCTGATTACACCTCTCAAACATTCTTTTGTTAATTTTTACCTTTGTTGTACTAAACTCCCTATTCCCACTGCTGCTGACTAACCGGAAAGAATGCTTCCCCTTCAAATGGTTTCAAGGAAGGAGAAAATGCCATCTCTTTGTGTTTAGGCAGGATTGGCTTATGCAGTGGACTATGGATTTAAGATTCAGCCTGAATCTGGAGAGATGAAATACGAAGGAGTTGAAAACAGTCACTAACCAAGGTTCCCTATGTGCATCCTGAGAGGTGGTGGGGAGAGGGGAGGAAGGAGATTTGTTAGATGAGACACTTGCCCCTAGAATGTGAGATAAATCACCATTGCTACTCCTCAGGAACTAGACCATATTTAGTAAAGGAATGGGGCAAAAATAAATGTGACCCATAATGGCTTCCGTGGGCTGCACAGTCTTTGTGTTTATTGGAAAATTAAACCATGTGGATCCTTTTTCGGGGTATGAGTTTCATGTTCTCATGAATCACTGTGGCATTTAAACAACAGGAAATGTGTCCCTGAATGGAAACACAAATATCCCACAAAACTGACATTTTTATCTTCCTGCTCTACATTAGTTGATCCCTCTCCTCATCTCACCCCCTCATGCCATCCACTGAAAGAAAAGCAAATACCTAGGTTTGACTTCCTCATTTTTGTCCATATCCCAATGGCATTCATTCAAGTATTGGGATACTTCTAGCTTGAGGATGTTTCTCTGTACATTTTCCAGTGCAACTGTTTAGTGATATGGCTTCATCTAAGAAATTCTCGAGTGCTTAACCCTGGTCCTTTCATTCCGAAACCATTAATATTCCTTCTAATCTCCTAGATTTTAACTCAGAAATTAAACGTGAATCACTACCATTCTGCTCGTATGAAGGTCTGTTGCTAGAGCCGAAGACTGCTTCTCTGGCAACCTTTGTTCTTGGTGCCAGCTAAACCCTGGCACACCCTCGGAGCGTTTACCTGGATTATAGAGTGTGAATCCGTTTTGGAGTCAGCATGGTCATAAATGTACCTGATTCAGTAACTTGTGGGACAGCTGAGAGAATACAGGCTTCCCAGCTGTTCCTCCAAGCATATTTGTATTTTTTTCTCTGCTTAATAGATTTCCTGCTTTCTAATTGGTATATTGAGAGAGAAGAAAGGCCGGTTTACTGTCTGCCTTTTTCCACTGTGAACTTTGTCAGCTCTTTCCATGAGTGCTCCACAGGGTGCCTCCTTCTGGTTAAACCCCAGTGTGTGTCTCCCTGACCACAGTTCTGCTGTTCTTGGCCATCCTGAGGCACTGCTTGAGGACACCGGGATTTGAGAGGGGGTTGGTGGTACTTCTCAGTTCTCCCAAGGCATTCATCATTCTTTTTATGTAAAGATTTTAATTTTGAGACTTCTAAAATGAACTAAAAAATGAGACTGAACATTTAACATTGTGATGGTAACTTTACTCAAAGTATGCTTTGGTGTTTTAGATTGCATATTTATTATTTTAGGTAAGCAAATTTGGTAATATTGGCCTAACTTACATATTTTATATATAAGTAAAATATGGCTCTGCTGATTCTGGGGATTGATCAAAATGCATAGAAAAGATGGTATTAACCCAAAATTCAAATTAGTATGTTAGGTCAAGTTACTTAGATACTCAGTTTCTTGAGATGTTAATTGTAACATTAAAGCTAATTTATTATAATGAAAATGTAAACTTTGAGGTATGTTAATATATAAACACTTCTCCCAGAAGTATGACCAGCCTAAAAGATCTATAGTATCAGGCACACTGGGTAAAGTTCAGGTTAGACACAATTGAACTGGCAACCTTTTATCCATAAATGAAATATAAAGAGCTCAAACTTGAGTTAAAGAAGAGAGTAATTGTATGAACAAGACAATGTGTTCAGAATGAGTCTGGCTTGACTTTTGTCCATCAGCCCCCAGTGACCTATGTTCATTTGACAGTTTGGGGGAAGCCTTAACCTCCCAGGTTAAACCTGAATGTCCTGGAGCTGAACCATCCTAGTTTCATCTTAAAGTAGCGTGCTTGTCTTTGAATGTGATTCTTTTCCATGACAGAAAAAGCCCCAGTGTAGCTTTGGAGCTGGGGTATAAAGACTGGTGGTACTGCTTGTCATGCGAGCTGCCATGTGCATCACCCAGTGGAAGACACGTTTGGACTACCGAGCGACCAACACCTGAACAGGCTGAGGCTCTGCCCTTATGTGTTTAACCTGCCTCCTAGAAAAGACTTCTTATCAAGCATTTACTTTATTAAAAATTATTAACCATGTTCTTTAATATTTACTGACATTTGTGTTTTAAGCTATATACCAATGTTCACACTTTGACATTGATTTTCTAAACCATTGGAGATATTTAAATAAAACTTGTAAATAAAAGGAGCAAAATGAAATTTGGTTTCTTTTGGTTTGAATCATCATTTTTTTAGGTCCTTAGGTACCACCTCTATCTGGCCATGGGAGATTTTAGTCTCTGTTCAAGAGTCCACCCAAAAGAGAAGTTTTCTCTGCAAAATTTTGGTGGCCCCCTGACTACTCAGGAAGTTCTCATTTAGTGTTAATCATGTGTGGGGACCCAAAAAGAAGGAAAAAGGAAGTGAAGGCTTTTGCTGTGAGGGTCTCCACACACTCAGTGCCAAGGCCTATCTGCTGGGATTTCGTATTATGTAACTGAGCTTGTTAAATCTTAACATGTTACTCTTCGGTGCAGAACCAGCTTTGGGGAAAGATCTAGGCAGCTCCAGCTCACCCCCACTGAGCCAGATCTCATTCCTCTGGAGTGATACAGCTCATGAGGACTGCTCCAGTCCTTTAAAATGCAAATACAACATTATAAATTATGTTATTAACATTTTAGTGTGGGCTAGGGTAAACTGGGCCATGAGGAGCAGATTTTGGGGTTGGAAAGGTAGAAAAAGGAGTGTCTAAAATCTGATAAGGATGACTAAAGGAGCTACTGCCCTCTTTTTAACATGATAAAACAGGCCAGAGGTTGAGAAACTTGGCTCAAATAGAGCCCATGCACTTGTCCTGTGCACTTGTCCCAATAGTGAGCTTTCAGAAAGGGATAGTAATTCACAAAACATCTCTTTTTGCTCAATTTTGGCCCAGGGTGGTTGGGGATGGGGCAGAGAAGTGAGTGGTGTTGAAAAGAAACTAAATATACTTAACATATATGTCCCAATATTCCATCATTTTGGAACATGATAAAAATAGAGGGGAAAGGGTGAGAATTAAATTTTAAAAGTTAAGCTCTTTGGACTCTAACTAGAGAGGGAAAAACTTATACTGTTCTTTTCACCTCTAGAGTCTATTTCATTTTTCTTAATGCTACTAAATGCCCTTAAGTAGTTCCCTCTGAACTGTAGACGGCCTACGTTCCAAGAGCCTTCCTCTGGGATGGGTTAACCTTTACCGGGTTTCTGTGGGTTTCAGTGTCTTTGCTCCATTGGCCCCTTACTTGATCTGCTCCATATGGGAAATCACCTGGCTGGGAGGAGCAAGGGAGAGGGAGAGGGCCAGAGTTCCATTTCTGACCTCTGCTGGCAAGGGAATAAGTGGACCAGACAGGTTATTTACCCTTGCCCCTCCCTGAAAAGTGGTCTGGCTCCATCAGATCTTAACTCTCCCTGCCTTCCTAGGATTCTGGAAAGCCCTCACTTGCCCAATCCCAGGGCCAGGCAAAGAGCTGGCCAGGGATGGCCCTATCCATCTGGGGCTGAGACGCCCATGACACGGGGCACAATGGGGATGGGGAAGGGCCAGTCCAGGGAAAGAAACACAGAGGTGAGTCTGGTCCAGTGGGTCTAGGGACAGTCTCCAGGGGCATTGTGGATGTAGGGACAAGAGTTGCAATGAACGCTGAAGGGGGGCTAGTCAAATGTGGCTGCGTGGGCATGGAGGAGCACTTCAAGTAGTCCCCAGGGATGAGAAGTGAGCAAGGCCATGCAGCAACCTCAGAAAGGACTGTGGGCATGACTTGCTCGTCGTCAGCATGGAGGTGGGGTGGGGTGGGCAGCACAGAAAGTCCTACCTCAATCCTCCCACTTTCCCTGAAGTGTTATAACCAGGTGCTGTTGGGCATTTGTCCTTGTTTTTCTCCTCCCTAACCCCATTCCTGTAACATCAGGCTCAGCCCCTGTCCTGCTGATTGTACAAGAGAATGAGTGAGGAAGGGTGGGGGGACAGATGGATGGATGGGTGGATGGGTGATTAAGGGAGGAGCAAAAGGGAGAGAGGTCAGAGAAGTAGGAGGCAAACCATGAGTGGACACGAGGAGAAGGGGTGAGGAGTATCCAATACAGAAAAGACCATGGGTATGGATAGGTGGAAATGGACAATTAGCTAAAAAAAGATCACTAAGGAAAGGTGAGAGCCATTGTATGTTCTCACTTGGGACTCAGGACACAGGATGGGCCTGGGTGGTGAGGTGAAGGTGAGGAGTCAGCTCTGTGAGAAGAGGTTGGCTGAGCTGCTGGAATGACCCTCTGAAACAAAGCAATGCAGTGGGCGGGGGATGGGCGATGTCATCATCAAGCCAAGCACTCCTTGGTTTGTGGGAGTAGAGTATCCATGGGTTCACTTGGGGTGCCAGGGGCTGACCTTGCACTGCCCTTTGGCATGGAGAGATGAAGCAGCTGGGCTTCCTCCAAGCTCTGTTTGGTGGCTTAGTCACTAAATCCTGAGCATGACATGATGAGAGCACCATTGGGGAGCCTTGGACTAACATAGGCCCTTTGCTATGGGATTCTGCGGTAAAGCAACATGAGGTAAGAGGCTGCCTCTAGATGTCGCCATCTGGCCACGTTGGCATCAGCCGCAGCTGGAGTAGGAAGAATGTGTTCCTATGAAGATGAGGCCCTGTGACCCACCACCAGACAGAGCAGGGTCTCCCTGGGACTGCAACTTAGAACATCCTTCAGGAAGCCTCGCCAGACCCTGGATGTCCTTGGGTCTAGAACGAGAATGGGGTGGGGGAAGGACCCTGTCCTGTGGTCACTCAGCCCTGCCTTGTGGGGAAGGGGCTGCTGGGGTCCCAAGATGGGTTGTAGGTCATGGGGGAGTGGCTGTCACTTTTTCTAGTCTCTTCCATGTGGGTGTTCCCCTCTGTGGACAGCCCCACACCTCTGAACCCTTTCCACTCCCAGCCCCCCTACTCCTTGCAGCCAGTCCCCACAGCCACCCACCCAGCAGCTCTGGGGTCTATTTCCTCCTGCCCACCCCATCCCAGTCCCAAGAATGGTCCAAACTACTTTTGTCCTTCCCCAACCCCAAACAGTTGCCCCTCCAGTCAACCCTACCCAGCACACAGCAGTCAAAGGGATCTTGATCAGACTCAAATCTGACCATGTCACTCTCCTGCTCCGAACCC
The DNA here is from genome assembly GCA_033961575.1 of Aselliscus stoliczkanus. NCBI lineage: Eukaryota > Metazoa > Chordata > Mammalia > Chiroptera > Hipposideridae > Aselliscus > Aselliscus stoliczkanus. Next base: position 39,573,362 of record CM066732.1, on the reverse strand, counting down.
TTTCATGGCTCCCCATCACCCCAGGGGGGGGGCGGGGGAGAGCTCAGGAGCCTCTTCCCCTGGCTGGGGAAGCTTCCCCACCCACTCCTCCTCAGGTGTGTGGGCACTACAGTCTCACAGGGAGGAAGGAGTGAAAAAAGAAAGAGGTCTTGCCTTCCCTCCACAAGCTGGAGTCACCTCTTTCAAGAGTTGGGCTGGCCCCCTGGCCACCCCCTGAGATGGTGCGTGGAGTCCTCCACCTTTTGCTCCTTGTTGTGGTTTTGAGGATGACCAAAAATGCTCTTCCCATCAAGCGGTGGAGTCTAATTCCCCTCCTCTTGAATCTGGGCTGGCCTTATCAACTTGCTGTAGCCAACTGAATACAGCAAAGTGACACTGGGGATTGACAAAGCTAATATGCAGCAAAGTCTTGGTAACTGGTGAATCTGATACAGGGTTGTGGTGGTTAATTTTATGTGTCACCTGGACTGGGCTATGAGATGCCCAGATAGCTCGTAAAACATTATTTCTGGATGTGACAGTGTTTCTGGAAGAGATTAGCATTTGAACCAGTAGACTGAGTAAAGAAGTAGGTGGACATCAACTAATCCATTGAGGGCTGGAATAGAACAAAAAGGCAGAAGGAAGAGAAAATTTGCTCTGTTAGGCTGGGACACCCATCTTCTGCCCTTGCACACCTGCTGCTCCTGGTTCTCAGGCTTTTGGACTCCTACTGGGACTTACACCATTGGCTCCTCTGGTTCTTAGACCTTTGTGTTTAGACTGGAACCACACCAGTCTTTCCTGAGCCTTCAGCTTGTATACGGAAGATCACGGGGTTTCTCAGCCGCCATAATCACATGAGCCAATCCCTCATAATAAATCTCACAACTGTATGAGGCAAATATTATGAACCCATTTTACAGATGGTGAAACTGAGCCTGGGAAAGTTAAATGATGTGCCCAAGATCACAAACCCTGGTGTCTGACTCCAAAGCTTCTTCTTAGCTTTCATGCAATTTCTAAGCCATCATACGATTCTGTTGAATATCTATTCAATTTTAAAAAAATAAATAAATAACCGCGCTTTATCTGCTCTCCAAAAACCTGGAAGGAAGAAGTAAGCTATTTTATTTGTCCTTGGAAGCATTCTTAGCTGAAGCTGAGAGAACACTTAACAAGATGCAAACTGGATGGACTACCCTGAGGGTGTGCCCTCTGCTTGTGCCTGGGACGGGGATGTGTGGATGCAACATAGGCCAGACCTTGTGTATGGCCTTTCCCTGTGTCGCCGGTCAGCCTGGCCTGTGGAGCTGGGAAGACAAGAGCAGGTGGAAGCTAGGGGGACAGTGCTGGCTTCAAGCAAGCAGGAGGCACCAGCAGACCACAGCCTGCCCTGCTGTGGCCCTGGACTGGTCTCTGATCCCCCTCCCTGCCCTGGGCCTGGCACCTCTGGCTTGGGGGAGGGCCCAGAACTCATCAGTCATAGAGAGTAGCCTGCTCTCCCGCCCAGCACCTGTCAGAATTTCTCTGACAAGGGGGGAGGGAGGGAGGGCCAGGCAATTGCACAAGGAGATTTGAACAAAAATGGTCATGGCACTTGTGTTTGTAAGAAAGAGAAACTGGACACCACTGACATGTCCTCCTTCTACATACTGGACAAGGAGACTCTGGTGCATCCATCCTGGTGGACTTTTACAAGTGATAGTGAAAAAAAGTGATAGTGGGAGATCTTTATTATTTGATGGGAACCTGCTAAATGTAAATACTTGTAAATGAAGGGGTGGGAAGTCAGATTACAAAACAGAATGTACAGTGTAACCCCAAGTTGAAACCCTTCCCCCAGCCCTCACACACATCCCTCCACCAGCTCCCTCGTGACTTACCCCGTTGGCTAGGGGCCAGCTGGTGGGGGAGGGGACCACTACTATATTGGGAAGGGGATGAGATCACCCAAAGGCTGGCGGATTTAGAACTGGGTAACTTTTTCCACCCCTGTGGTTCTCAGAGGCTTCTGTGCTGGCTCATAAACTTTGGTGCTGTCCTGGAAGGTGGAGGGAGGCCCTGTTCCAGTCCTCCAGGGGTGGAGATAGTGGCTGAAGCTGGGTAGGGCACAGGTGCTGAGCTGAAGTTGAGATAAAATGTTAGAGTAGGTCTATGGGTTCCCTGGGCCCAGCTGGTACCCTACATAAGCTTTACTCCCAGAAGATATGAGTGTGCTGTTATTCCCCAGGGACCCTTGTGGGCGAAGAGTGCATTTTGTGGGAGCAGGAATATCCCAGAGGGTGGCCACCTTGTGGTGAGCTGAGCTGAGTCCTCCTGAGCCCAGCTCTAACACCCTGTTATGTCTTAATATTCCTATATGCCAGCCTAGCTTCCCCCAAAAGGAATCCCTCCTGTTTCTAGCCAAACCCAGGAGAAACCCTGGTGGGAATAGCTGTAGAGGGAAGATGCCTGGGCTGAGAGGGAACAGGGGTCTAATTCCAGGTCAGCAAATAATGAGTTCAGTTCACTCCCACACTTGCCTTCAATGTGCATCAGACACCCTCAAACCTGTGCTCTAGACTCTCAAATACATTAGGGTGTGACCCAGTCCTCTGAGCTTTTGCCCAAGCAGTTGTCCCAGCCTGGCTACTCTTCCCCACTCCAACTGCCTTTGTCAACCACCACCCCTGAGCTGGATCAGGTGCCATCTCTCCCCAAGTTAGGTGTCCATCATGTGGGCTTGTCCATATTCATCTGGGGTAACCCTGAGGGCAAGGGCTGCCTCCAGGGAAAATGCTAGAACATGCTGGATAAAGGAAAGGGAGGACCCCTAAAAGGGATGGGGGGTCAGGAGAGGACCAGCTGTGTGCCCAGCATTGTTATGTGCCAGGGCCTCGAGGCAGAGCTCAGAGCTTCAGGCTCCCCTACACTCCACAGCAAACAGCAAGAGAATATGTGTGGGCACCCTGACCTGGACTTTGCAGGCAAGAAACAGGAGCTGGGCAGAACTGGAATGAGCCGGAACATCCCCTCCTTAGCCTGACCCTGAACAGCAGGGCTGGGAATGGAATTCTCCAGCTGGATGGAGTTGTTCCTGGAAAATCCCTACAAGCCCTTCCAGAAACATGCTTTTGTACCTGACTCTGGCTCCTTCAAATTGCTGGGCAGGGGGCCTTTTTGCAGCTGGGCTACCCAGGCAAAGCCCTTGCCTTCTCTGGACCCCAGGGGCTGCACTCTGGACAGCCAAAATGGAGATTCACACATCTATTGAGCACTATCTGTCAGCTTCACAGAGTTCTCTCCACCTGCCCTGAGAGGCAAGGATCATGTTCCCATCATTTGAGAAGAAAGCTCATGCCCAAGGTCACACAGCTGAGTTAGGATTCAAGGCCCACCCATCGAGGGTCATCTACAGAAGACTCCAGTCCCCCCACCCCATTCAGGACTCTAGAAAGGACAGAGTGAGCACTTGGGCTGAGGATGCCACTTCCAGCTCAGTCGCACTTGACTGAGCCAGTCCTGGCTTGGTGCCTGCCACTCTCAGAATAACTCTGGTGGCTCTGGGCACAGATCATTGGCCACCTGGGACCTATTTTTGTTCTTCGGGTAAGAAGGAAGTCTCACCTTGTGCAGTAACCACTTGGGACAAAGGGGAACATGTGACCCCCAACCCCAGCTGACCTTACGGCCCTGCTAGGAAATGACCCCAGCAGGGAAAGGAAAGGCCTGGCGCAGCCACTCTCCCTTTCTCTCCCTGTCTTGCCACTTCCCAGAACCTGGCTTCCTACCTTGTCCCCAGTTCTTGGCAGTCCACACCCTTCCCACACCCTCAACACTCTGACCAGAAAACCAAGAGAATCTTCATTTGTCCTCCTGGTCCATTGCTAAATCTTACCCACCAGAACATTTTTTCTGATATCTAGCTGTGGAGACAAGCTCATTTCCTTAGGTTCCAGCTAGTGAGTTTAGAGTCCAGGTGCAGGAGCCATCTAGGGATCCAGTATCTAGAACTTGTCCTACAAAATCTGGGGCCCTGGAATCCAATGGGGTATCAGTTGATGGCATTTGAGGAGATGACGAAAGCATACTACAGACACTCAGATCAAATACAATCTCAAGGGTCATGGACCCAAAGGTCATTTATAGAGGGGTGATCCCTGGGTGTGAAGCCCAGACGTGCATAGAGTAGCACCCCAGCAGTCTTGGAGGGACTCCTCTGCTGAAACCAGGTGTATTGGGAGAGGAGTTTCATGATCTGAACTCAGCAAAATGGAGTGGCTATAACTATAATGGCATTAATAGCAGCTATTCCCATTTTTCGAGGGCCAATTATGTGCCAGCCCCTGTGCTAAGTAAGGGCTTTGCTTGTATTGGCTCCGTTAATCCCCACAGTGTGCTCCTCTCTGTAGCCATGGCCAGTGGCCTGCTGGGTGAGCTCTATAAATGAGGGTGGTTTTTGCCTGCTCTGCATCTTCTCTGGAAGTGGACAGATGAGCTCTCAGGCTCAACATACAGGGGATGCTGTGTTGTCCCTGCCAGCATTGCTGGGCGTGAGAGGGCATGGCTGGCCCCCTCGGGGATGCCTTTGGGGAGCCAGCCAGGCCCACTGAGTTGACCCCAGCCCCCACTTGGCCCTACTCCTCCAGGCGTTGGGGCTCAAAATAGTGGCCGTTTGAGAGCTGACAATCAAAGGGCAGCTAAAAAAAGCTTCCTCAGTCTGGGCTCTGTCGCACACGGCTCATAGGGCCTATTTTGGGGGAGAGGGTGCCGACGTGCCAATGGAAAATCCATGAGGCGGGAGTCTCCAAGGTGGGGGACCCATGTGCCTCCCTCTCTCTCCCCATCCTGGCCGCCCACCCTGAATGCATGCACAGGAATACACACACACACACACACACACACACACACACACACACACACACTTATAGCCGTTAGCCTCACTTCCCAACTGTTGGACTTTCTCATCCCTACAACAGCCTAGGAAAGGGATGAGGAAACTGAAGCTCAGACAGGGGAAGCAACTTGCCCAAGGTCACACAACCTGAAAGTTGGCAGCACAGTGGCCAGCCTGGGCCTCTGTGGCTCACAGTGGAATGCTCTCCCCTTAGAAGTAGCCCCGCCTACGGCCTCACTGGGGAAACCGACTCATTGTCTTCTAGGGCATCTAAAGCTCTGAGGCGGTGCATTCTGGGTTGGACTGGGTAGGAAGCCAAGGATGACTTGAGGGTCCCGATGACCACATGAAAAGAAATCCCAGTGGAAACCCCAGGCCAATTCTGATGGAACCTCACCTGGCTGTAGGAAAGGCAGCTGGTGCAGGGCCTTGTTCCAGGTGAGCCCACAACCTGTCTCTGTGACCACCTTACCTCCCCGCTGCTTAGGCCCCCAGAGCCTGGCCGCCCCTGCCAAGTTTCCAGGGAATGTGTCAGATAAGGGGCTGATGCTCATGACTCTCTCCCACCCAGACACTATCTCTGACCCTGCCGCCACCACCAAGTAGGTAAGAATAGCAACGTCCCCAATGAGTGGGCATACACACAGGCACAACATAGCAACATCTTCAGGCAGGCAGCCCTGGCCCTCAGATTGAAGACAGGTCTCCAGGTCCCCTCCCCATCAGTCCCGGCCCCATCTGGCGCCCCCACTGTCCTGGGCCTGAAGCCATACAACACTTAATGATAAAGCACCAAGCTTCATCTTCTGCCTCAGTGGAGGGATCTGAGGGAGAGCACACTGCCTTGTTGATCCTGGCCTGGGGCCAGGGCCCTGCCCTTCACTGAGGAGCTGTGTGACCAGGAGCTGGACACTGTCCCTCTCTGGACCCTTAGGTGGGGAAAGGTGGCACAGCAGCACCATGCAGCATGGAAACAGTCAGCAAGGTCTCTCCTGGGCCTAGGGCCCCTCGTTGTCCCGGTAACTGCAGTCTAGTCTGAATGCCCCTGGGAACTCTGACCTTTGACCTCCTGGTCAGTGGGGATATGGATAGGGTAAGCATGTGGGAGTCCCTAGAATATGATCATGGCCGGGGGAGGGGAGGGCAATGAGCATATTGTGGCTGAGTCCCCTCTGTGAGTCTCCCTGTGACACTCCTGTGGGCACATGAGTGTGCGTGGGTGGCCGCATCACATTGAGAGAAGAGGCTGTTGTCATGGAACCCGAAGTGAGCGTCACTGTGACATCCAAAGTGGGGAGATCTAGGGAGCTTTGTGTCCAAGTTCCTGAGTCACTGTGACACCTAGGGGAATCAAGGGAGCCGAATCCCCCAGTTCCCACGTCAATGGCCCCTCTAGCTCTTACAGCCTGACTCACTGCTTTGTTTGAACCAGACCCAGGCCCTCCCTCAGCCTTCTCACCCTTCCGCTTCCAGCCCCCTTGCTCTCCTCATCTTCCCCTTTTTCTCTTTCCCTTGGCCCTCAAACCTACCTCCTTCTCCTCCTATGTCCCCCACTGACCCAAGGAATCCCAGAGGGAGGACAGGGATGCTAGGGAAGGGAGAGAAGGGGGTGCTGAGGTGAGCTCCTGGTATGCTTACACATTGTGACATAGGCACCAAGCAGGCCAGACTTTAACACACACACACACACACACACACACACACACACACACACACAATGGAGTGACTGGCCCTCCAAGAGGTCTCCAGCTCAGACTTGTCAGGTAGACTCTCACACTCCTGTAACACTTCGGCTCCTCCCACATCTCTGAGACCCTCTCATGCTGTCCTGTAGAAGCAGGGCATCTGGAGTTGAGACTGGAGTAAGAATTTCTGCCCTGAGGCCCAAGCTAGAGTCCTAGGGTGGGTAGATGTGAGTGTGGGTGGGGTGGGGTCTCTGAGGTCTCAAGACCGTTTCTTTCTTGGTCAGTGAGGGCCAGACTAACCTCTGGGCCTCTAGCTTCAAGAGCCCTAATCGCTGGGGCTGGAAAAAGTTTAAAAATATCCTCATGTTTACATTCTTTCCAAGCCCGCCTCCCGATCCTCAGTGCTGGGTCCCTTTGATCTGGCTCTGTGCCTCTGGAAGGGGCCTGGGAGAGGGGGCGCATGAGCTCCCCACTGGGGCAAACCCTGTCACTCCCTCCAGCTCCAGACCAGTCTGAACCCTACAAGACTTCTCAACATCACACAGAGAGAGCCTTGGAGCTGGCAAGGAGCCAATGCTGGAGGGGGGGGTGTCTTGCCCAGGGTCACCCAGCAGGGCCATGTAGGGGCTGGAGTTGGGGCCCTTCCCCACACTCACTCCCAAAAGCCTGGGCCTCACATTCTTTTCCTGCTATATGCCGTGCTAAATGTGTTTTGTGAGGATTATCTCATATAGTCCTCCCAGCAGCTCCATTTTAGTGAGGCCCATTTTATCAACAAGTAAACCAAAGCTCAGAAAGGTGCAGTGACTCAACTGGGAACACACAGCAAGGATGAGGCAGAGCATGAATCACATGTTCTTCTAACCACACTGAGCCACCAGTTACTACCCACCTTGCCCTAGCAGGGTCTAGGCTTTGCCTGCTTGCAGAGGAAGGCCCACCTCATTAGCATGAATCTCCACAAGCATATGCTAACCCACCATCAAGCCCACAAACCAATGCTAGCTTCATGTTTCTCTCCTTCCATGACCTAGGAGAAGCCACAGTTCCTCTCTGACCCTTACTTTCCTCTACAGATGGGCTGAGGATCACAGGAGAGGCTTATGAGATTTTCAGGGAAACCAAGCCTGTGTCATTAGGGATTGTAGACCTTGTGTTCAGTACCAGCATTGACACAATCAGAGAGTGGCCTGGGGCCTGGAGGTCCAGAAAAGAAGCCTCAAACTGGGGCAGATGCCTTAATTTGCCGTGGTATCCTGTCATCCCCTTTCCTTTTTTGGTGCCCCACTTACCTGCTCACTAACCCATACATCCATCCACCCATCCACCCATCCACCCGTCTACCCATCCATCCATGCACCAACCCAACCATCCATTCACTCATCCACTCCCTGCCACCACCTTCCTACCTATCTATTCATCTAGAACAAGGACCCAAAAAGCAAATTATCCCAGCGTTCCAGCTGTATTCTACTGCCTGGATGAACTTGGGAAGATTCTTCCACCCCTTTGTGATTCATTTTCCTAAATTTATAAGAAGAAACTGCCTGGGTGATCTTTAAAGCCCTTCTGGGAGATCTCACAGGAGCAGAGATCAGTTGAAGGCTGTGGACACATCTGGAGAGATAAAACAAACCTTAACCAGACAGTCCCACCTTATGTCCTGCTCCCAAGACTCTCAGTTGTTACCCTTAAACTCCTTGACCTTCAAGATACTCCACTGGAAAATGAAGCCAGTAATCCCACCCTTGCAGGTTGATGGGAAGACTAGATTAGATGCTGCCTTCGAAGAACTTTGTACCCTGAAGACTTATGAGTGGGTACAGGCCTAGCAGAGGATCCTGGGAGAGGGGCAGGAAACTCTGCTTGGACCACAATAGTGTGGGAGTCTGGCTAGAATCGGCCTCAGAGTCCATCCCTCGGCTGGGGATACTGGCTGAATCTCAAAGGCTCCCCCAGGCCAAACAGGATGCCCGCCCCATCTCTCTTGGCACACATCCCACAGATTCTGCCAGGAGTGGAGAGATTATCACCTAAAAATAGGGCCTGGGCCCCACTGAAGTTGTTTTTCTCCGTTTCCCGTGATTTACCATCATTAGCTCAGGGTGCCTGGGACAGCAAGTCCCACCCTGGCTCCCCCGAGACTGTTGGGATAGGGTTATGGGGAAGCAGTGTGTGTCTGGGGTCAGTAAGTGTCAGGGATTAAAGGTTAGTCTGGAGGTGTGGCCGGAGCTCAACAGGACATCAGGGCTGTGGCTCTACCTTGGGCCAGGGGATGGGGTTTCTCTGGGGCAGGGGTAGCCACGGGTTTCTGTCCTACCCCAGGTATCCATCTGAGTGATTTGCCCTTCTCTGACTTCCTACAGACTCCCCTCATGCCCATCAGCCTGTGTGTGAAACCCAAAGGTGCCCTGGGGCCAGCACTGGGGCAGAGGGATCCATCCCCAGCCTCACCTCTTCTCTTACAGCCCCATGGGGCCCTCACAATTTCTGCCCAGACCCCTTCTGAGACTGAAGGACCTCTACCCACCCCTATGTGCGGGTGGCTCATGTATAGGAACATGACTGTGTTCACATATGAGCACAAGACACTGACTTATAAAGTGTCCTCTCACAGCAAAGATGATATCTAGAAAAACACAGAAATGACACTCTCAAGGATGACCTCCTCAACCATCACATGGACAGAGTTGACCCATCCAGGGTCTACAGCCAGTGGTCTCCGAATGCCCATGGAAATGACCCATCCCCCTTTAGCCCCAAGATCTCACCAAAAGCCCATATGATGCACCTGTCACTTTCCCTATAGAGGACCCCCGTTTGTCCCTCAAGACACTAGACCCTTTCTGTGCAGCAGGAAATAAAGAAAGGATAAAGGGGCAGGTGGACATAGGTCACACACACACACATATGGACACTTGGACATGGGCACAGCAGTCCCTTAGGACCCATACCCTTCTCTCCAAGGCTTTATTATTGAACAAACATGCCACCACTTGGAACACTCCTGCAGGCAGCCCATAAAGTCGGTGTTCAGACATGCCTGGTGGTGTTGCCTCCACGCCAGGGCAGATGAAGGGACTTCTGTTCTGCCCTGTTCCTCGTGGAGCTGTGGTGCTGGGCCCTCCCAATGGATTCAGATGGAGCTAGAGGCCAAGCTCCCAACTCGGGCTGCCTGGACCATTCAAACCGCTGCCTTCAGAGGCACGCTGTCCACTGTCTGATCGAGATCCTTCTTCCTTGCCAGGGTCAAGTGGGTGAATATGAGGATGAGGAAGATGCCTGGGGGGCCCAAGAGGGATGGATCAGCCCTCAGAAGAGACCGTAGGACTGTTCCATAACCAGGGACGCCCCACTATTGGTACTGATTTAATAAGGAGGCAGAGTTTCCCAGACAGCATCCCCAAGGCTGGGCTGTTATGACTCTGGTCCTGGTGCCTGAAGAAGCCTGACTTCTTTGCCTGCTTGGCTCTCACCAGGCCCTGCCACCCTGAGGCTGCCCCAGTACACCCCTCCTCCAAGGTCCCCTTCTCTGGGAAACAGTTTGGGTGGGGGTCACCTGGGAGCCAGTGAGTTGTTCCCATGGACCTCTGAGAGAAAGTCATATTGTAGCATTGTAGAACTAGCCAAGAAAAAATTGAGGGTGGAAGGGCTAAAGAAAAAAAGAGGATGGAGAGGAAGACTTGGACTAAAGGACTTAGGTTAGAAAGACCTGGGCTCTGCCACACCCTGGCTGTGTAACCTTGGACAAGTCACATTAACCTCTCTGAGCATCAGAGACCTCGTATGGGGAGCTGCCAGGATCTACAAGGTTGTAGGGATGATTCAGTGTGATAATCCTACGCTTGGTGTAGAGCCTGACACACAGTCACTGTGTAATAACTTAATAGTAAATGATGCTATTGTTGATGATGATGGTGAGCATGATAACAGGAGGCAAAAGCATAATGACTAGGAGAGTTGTGGGGGAGAGTTTCTTCTCCAGCCCAGGAGGCACCACGAGTACATGGGCACTGTTTATCTGGAGGCTGTGGCTTTGACCATCCATTGCCCTCCCTCGTGCAGGAGCCCAGCCTCCATTACCTATTGCTAACAGGGTGCCCACGAGGATGCCCACCGCCGACAGCTTCGTGGGCATGCCCTTCATGCGGCCCACCTTGAGCATACACTGCTTCTCCATGTTGCAGCGGCATACAATCACTGCGCGCAGACGGGAGGAAGGTAAGGGCAGAGGGAAAGGGCTCCCCAGCTGCTCAGAGCCCCCAGCATGGCCCAGCTGGTTGGTATGTGTGTTTTTGTGCACAGGTATGTATTCATGTGGGGAGAGGGATGCACGCTCCTCGCGTGTGTGCCTGCGTGCACATGAGTCTGTGTGCCCACAGACAGATGTGCAGGTGTACACAGGCTTAGGCTATCTGTGTGGGCCTGCATGCATGTGTGCCCAGCCCCTCCACCTGCAGCCAATGGTTCCCTCAGGCCACTGCAGGCCACACAGGAGCCCTGGCCTCACCTCGGACCAGCAGCTGCCACATCCGACCATTGCGGCTAACAACTACAGGGATTATGTGTTCACGTGGCTCCACCCAATGCAGGCCCAGCGTGAGGTAGGCATGAGAACCTGTTGGAACCATAAGCAGAGATCAAAATCACTAGTCTGGACAAGCCCTTTGGGGGCTACTCCCCTTAGGCCCAGCCCCACCCTTACAGTGGAAGGGCATCTCACTTCTAAGTGCCACCCTCTCCCTCTCTGGGCCACAGCCTCCCCGCCTTCCCCCATCACACACCATTGAGAGCATGGAGGCGCCAATCTCGCTGCACTGTAGGGTTGGGACCAAGGGCAAAGCTGTAGGGGCTGTGCCCACTGGTCTGGTCAGGGTCCTCAGTGGGTCCACTGACAACCACACCATGGTTTTGGCGGGGTGTGCAGAGGTGTCGAGTAAGCTCAGGGGTCAGAGTTGGGGCCAGGGCAGAAGAGGCCTTCAGGAAGTGGATCATGAGTGTCACAGAGGTGCTCCTTGTTGGCTCATCTGCAGAGGAGGCAGTGCTGAGCTGGCCTGGGCCCTTGTGGAGGTGGGGATGAGTCCAGAGTCCCTAGGCTGGTCTCTCCCAACAGCCCATGTCTCACCATGCTGATTCCCCTGCCACACCCCCTCCCTCCACTCTACCCCTCCTCTCCATCCCTATCATCATGCCCACACCAGTCTCTTCCTCACAATGCACTTCACTCCCTTCACTAGCCAAACTGCTGCCAGGCCTTTCTGTGCCTTTCTGGATGCCAAGCTTGCCCTCACCACCCCACCACTGGTGCCAGGATGCAACAATGTGGAGATGCCCTAACTATAGGGAAGCTCATCCCTGTTGGGTCTGTGTTGCACCACAGGACAGCCCAGCTCAGAGCTGAAACCTGCCTCCCTGGGCCAGCTCTTTATCCTGTCAAAGTGGCATTCAGAGTCCTCCACACCTGACTGCAGTGTCCCATTCAGGCTCACCTCACTGCATACCTGTCCCGGGAGAGATCCCCTGACCCTCTTTCTATCTGCCCAGTCCCAGACCCTCTGCTCCCAGCCTGTGTCTGAAGCCGACACCTTGAGAGGCCCTCTGGGGTGAAAAGGCAGGGTTGGGATTGCAAGTATCCTGCTAGGAGGGTGATCTGAGAGGGAAGGCAGAGGCCAGACACTCTCAGAGTGGGACACTGGACCCAGCCCTTCATCCCTCCCTTCTGCCTGGGGCAGAGTAGATGCCAGTAAGGGCCCCAGGAAGGCAGCTTGGTCCTGCCTGTCCATCTGTCTGAGGCTTGTATTCATCCAGAGGCCACCACTGCCTGGCCATACCTGCAACCTGGGCTTCCACGAGCACTGTGTACATGTCCCCAGGCCGGGCTCCCTGCAGAGGCCGGGCCGTGTGTACCTCCCCGGAGACCTCTTTGATGCAGAGCCAGCCTTCTGAGTCATTGACCAGGGAGAACCTGAGGTCCAGAGAAGATGGGGGGTGGGGAGGCACTGGGATCATATATGGGGTCTTGCCCAGAGACCTCCAGGGCCGTGTGACCTGCTCAAGTCCCACATCCTCTCTGTGACTCGGGGGTGGCAGCAGTACCCCGCATGCCTAGTCTCTCTCCCCAGCTTCAGGGACTCATAAAAGGGCAGGGCTTGAACCAAGGATACGGTGGGTGGGGAAGGGACTCTCAGAGCCTGGGGGACTTGAGTCAATCCACTAGTCCCAGGTCAACCTATCAAGGGGCCAGGATGGGGCCAGAACCTGGGAACAGCCTTGCCTATGCTACAGTCTGGATGAGGGGATGAGCTAGAGGAGGGCCTGGTCCAGGCAGCACAAAGAGGCATCATCTGAGGCCTCATGGGGTCCAAACACCTCTCCATGTTCTGTCCGGTTCATCCAGCCACCCAGCCCCAGGAGTTGCAACCTTGGCATTTGTCACTGTCTGAGGAATATTCCAAGCCACCTCTAAGGCCCTGGCATCACCCCTGAGGAGCAGGGGGGGTCCAGCTCAGGTAAGGGGCTGGGTTTCTGGCTCACCTGAGGGGACTGCTCATGGGGTCTGAGGGCTGAATGGTCAGCAGGAGGGAGCCGGCGGGGGTGCTGACTGGGACACTGGCTTCATAGCTCTTTTGGTCCAACTTGGGGGGTGGCATCACCCTCTTCACCAGCAGAGTCACAGTGGCTGTGGCTCCAGGGCCCGGGCCTGGCCCCACCAGTTCTGCCACACTCCGCACCACCACCAACAGCTTGTAACTCGGAGCTGCCTCATAGCTGAGGTTCTAGAACAAGTGGGGTCTGGGTCACTCTGTGGGCTGGGGCATGGCACACTTGTGAACGCATGTGTGTATCTGTGCGCCCCTTCCCTACCGCCAGCCCCTTACTCTGAGGAGTCGCAGTTGGACATGACCAGAATCTGGCTCCCAATCCAGGCCGAAGGTCCCGTCCATATTCCCGGCCTCAAAGGCAAAGTCCATGAGGCGGAAAGCAGGCTCAAGGTCGGCATCAGTGGCCATGAGTGTGGCCACCAGAGTCCCAGGCTCTGTGTCTTCACGGAGGCTTATGGGCTCAATCTGGAGACATTTGGAGGGGCTGTGAGTCTCCCATCAGCACCTTCCCAAGGTCTCCTCCCCTGCTGCTTACCTGGGAAGTGATGAACTCGGGAGCATGGTCGTTGATGTCCGTGATTGTGACAGCAACCTCACATGTGCTGCTGAGGCCTGAGGCAGGGGAAGGCATGTTGGGGAGGCCAGGGTAGGAGCAGAGGGGACAAGGAGACTGGGTCTCCATCAGGGTTAGCATCAGGGCACTTACCGCCCTCGGCTCCTCCTAGGTCAATGGCCAACACCTGAATCAGGATGTTCTGGCCAGCATAGAGGGGACGAGATCCCAGTGTCACACTGCCTGAGGTGGAATCTAGCTCAAAGGCACTCCCTTCTGTCCCCTCCTCAGGTTCAGGGCTCAGCAGCCGATACACAACGTGAGAATTTGGGGAGCCAGGAGCATCTATGTCCTCTGCTAGCAGCCTAGCCACCTTGGTACCTGCAAAGACAGCACCCACCTGAGTGGGACCAAAGCCCAGCCTGGAGGCCTTCCTTCACCCACTCCTCTTTTGTGCTGGACCACGCCTGCACTCGTGTGACTTCCCCCTTCCCCCAGCTCCTGACAAGAACCATAGCCCACCTGGGGGGCTGAGCTCAGGGATGTTGATTGAGGCATCACGTGAGGGACAAACAGGCTTGTTGTCATTCTCATCCATCACCACCACCCGCAGCTCCAGAGGCTCTTTGTAGTCCTCGCCAAGGGTATTCTGAGCCCGCACCTGAAGCAGGTACTATGGTGGACAGTGGGGGGCTTCAGAGAAGGCCAAGGGCAGCTCAAGCCTGACCTGGGTCTGGGTTCCCTTCTGGTGGCCAGCTCCAGCTCTTCTGGGCACTCTTTCACTGCCTCAGTGCCTGTGGGGGATGTGACACCCCCAGGAGCCAACCAGACAGTGAGCAATCACCCCTTAGCCAGCCTTCTTGTCTTCCCCCTCACCTCACCTCAGCCTGAGCTTCTCGGTCCAGCTCCCTGGTCACATAGAGTTTCCCCTCTCTGTCCACAAAAAAGGGTCCAGGGGGCTGGCTCTCCAGGTGATAATGTACATTCCCCCCACTCCAGTGTACCTGGGAGACAGACACAGAATGAGAGCACCCAGGATGAGCAAGGAACAGCCTGTGTCACCCCAGGACAAGAGGCCAGAATAGCTTGTGTCAGCCCTTATTGCCCAACTGTTCCCATGTGGGGAGACTGGGTCCTGATTACTGTGTGACCCAAGGCACGTGGCTGTCCTCCCTGGAGTCCCAAGAGGGTCCTTCTGTTTGGGGCACTTGTGGTTGTGGCAGCTCCATGGTGGCCTTGCGCTGATCCAAGCCTGGACCCTGCCCAAACTGCCTGAATGACCAGGTTGTTTAATTCTCTGCCCTCTCAGGCTGGGCCTGACCCCAGGACATTCCTAGAAGAGGCCTGAGACATTCCTGGTCTGGGTGACAATCCCCATGGCAGCAGGGAGGTAGGTGGCAGCTGTTCTCCCTGAGGAAGCCTGGGACAAGCTCAGGAGGTCAGAACACAGAGCCACATCTGTCAGAGGACAGTAGGTGAAGGGCTCTGGGCTTGGTCCCAGGTCCTTAAATGCCCCGATGCATGATGAGAGTTGATAAGGACAGTGGAGGGAAGAGCACAGGTAGGGAAGGCAGAGGGGTCAAGCTGGGCCCCGGGACCCACCCCCCGAAATCTCTGTGAGACTCAGGCCCAGCTACACCACCCTGGGGGCTATTTTAGCCACTGACAGCGGCTAAACTTACTCACGTGTGCAATATGGTGTGGGTACGGAACTTTGAGATTCTCTGCCAGGTGGATAGGGTCTAGGGGCACCCAGGTGTTCTCTACTACAGAGACATCTACGATGGCTGTGGCCTGGTGGCCTGAGGCCTGGTCACCCATATCCTTGACCTGTACCAACAGCTGGTAGTGTCCCTCCAGTGCCTGGTCTAGGCTGGTGCTCCCTAGAAGGGACAGGGTGGTCAGCTAAACAGGAGGCCAGGGAGCAGGGGTTCAGGACACACTTCTCAGCAAGGTACCAAATACAAAGCCAAGCATATGGCAGGTGTTCAGGGTAAGTTCTTGGCCAAGGGATAAGAAGGACTTTTAGCACTACTGTGTGCATTCAACCAGGACCTGATAGTTTGCAAAGTCACTTCCATATCTAACCATGCAATGAATGACTGATGAATCAGATGGGTGGATTACCAGGATGAGGGGTGGTGTGGGGGTGTGTGGGGAGAAGCACATGGGTAGATGGGTAGATGAGCAGATGACTGGAGAATTAATGGATGGTTGACTAGGAAGTTGGATGGGGATTTGGGTGTGTAGATGGGTTAGTTTGTATGGATGTTTGGATAAATGGACTACATATATAGTTGGGTGATAGTTAAGTGAATGGGTGTCTAGCTGGGATGGGGGGTATGATTAGCTTTTCTTCCTATCCCCAGCCCATACCTCTGGTCTGAACTCCCAGGTCCAGGTCTCTCTTGCTGTTAGTCCAAAGGTCTCCCAGCAACATCCTAGGCTAACACCCCTCAGGTCTCTCCAATCCTTGTACCTTAGGCCTGGGTCTCCAGAATGTAGAGCTGAGACACTCCATTCATACCATTTCTCAACTCTCCATGCATGATCCTGCCTCCAGGTGTGGTTCAAGCCTGGCCTTTTGCCTTAATATCCTCTCCACCTAGAATGCTCTTTCATCATCTTTACCTCTCAAGCTCCAACCCATCCTTCTTTTACCACCTTCCCCAGATTTCCCTGATCCTCCCTCCCCATCACATCCAGTTCAGGCTTACCCTCAGGGCTGAGGACCACAGCCCCCAGCTGAGGCTCCAGCTGGAACATGTCTGGGGAAGGCTGGGCTGGGGCCTGGTTCAGGATGTGGAATCGGAGATCTGAGTTGGCTGTGCCTGGTTCATCCCCGTCTGAAGCCTCAAGGAAGAGGAAGGGGATGCCTGGTGTATATGGAGAGGGCAAACCTAAGGGTTGGGGTGGGTGGGAGTGTCTCCCATGCCTCCCTATCTCTCCCTGATCCTTCCTTCAGTATCCATCATCATATCAGGACTTGAGGTGACATTTCATCTCACTTCACAGGTGAGCAAACTGAGGCCAAAAACCGATGGGATTCACCTGAAGACCCTCAGTGGGATACAGAATGGGACAAAAATGGGAGGGGCAGCTTGGCTCCTGACTGCCTTGTCCCTATGCCAACTCTCTGGCCATCTTTTTTTTTTTTTTTTTGAGGGCAGTATCACTGGCCCTCATATGTGGGACGGAACCGGGGCCGCTGACTTTCCAGGCCAGCGCTTAACCACCGCGCCACTCGGCCGGCCCACCTGGCAATCTTTTTATTCTCTGCTCTCCTGTCAGTGCCCACCTGACCTTGCAGTGAGCCGGCTGCCCTGGGCACTCACCAGGCCTGGTGCCCTGGCTCACATGAGCTCTGTAGACGACCTGGGAGAAACGGGGCACCTGGTCATTCTCATCCTTCACATGCACAAGCACAGGCTGTGGGCCCCATAAGACATGTCCATCCTCAGTCTCCAGGGTGACCTGCAGAGAAGGGTAGTCAGTGCCCCGCCCTATCTTCCCTGCTGTCCCCTACTCCTGGCCCAGTCCTACCTGTAGCCGGTATTCCGCCTGTTCCTCTCGGTCCAGAGCCCTTGTTACCAGCAGGAAGCCAGACTCTGGATCCACAGCAAAGAGGCCCTCAGCTGCTATGCCTGAGTTTTCTGACAGCACAATCTGTCCTTCAGCTTCCTCACGGGGCAGCAGCAGCTGGTGGGGGAGAACAAAAGTGAAGGGAGTGGGAGCCAGACCTGGGAAATGGCCCCTACACCCAATGGTCCCATTTTATATGTGGAAAAACTGAGACTCAAAGAGAGCTAGCACTTACCTGAGATCACACAGCCAGTAAGAGGACTGAGATTCAAAGCCAGAGCTCTTTTCTCTGTACCTGATTTTTACCTGATTTTCCCTAATACTCCCTGCCCTTCTTTCTAAAGCTTGAAACCCCTCCCCCAATACTTCATTCTTTAACTTAAAGCTCTACTTTCTTTGAGGATTAAAAGCTTGCTAGTCATGCACACTATATCACATATTCTCAGGATAGCAGGGTTTAAAAGTGACCCAGAACAAAAAGAGAAAGGAACGCTGAAGGTAGGGGAAGCTGAACTTGGAGGGAGGGTAGCCCACCTAGCCCTCAGGCTCACCTTGGTCAGGTACAAAGGAAAATTTCCACCATAGTTTTCCGGGACTTCCACATATAGCTCTGCAGGCTGGGCCTTAGGGAGAGCCTGTGGGAAGATTCTCACCTTGTCACCAGGATCTATCTTCGCACCACGGGTACTGGAGACCTGACGCAGAGGGGAATTTCTGCCCCTTCCCTGTGTCTGGCCGTGCCATGGCCCATCCACCTCCTGGCCTTTGACCTCATGATCCCATAACAGGCCTATAGCCATCTCTGACCCCCTCCCCCAACTATTACCATCCAGGTGTAACTGGTCTAGGTGGAGCAGGGGGCAAGGGTGTCAATACTCAAAGCCAGGATCTGAAGGAGGGGAGCAGGGCCCAGCTCACCTGGGGGACAGAGAGGCAAAGCAGCCACAGCCAGGCAGGGACCATGGTCAGGACACACCTGAGGGACAAGGCAGTATAAGGATCCAGCCCAGATTGGTGGGCAGAGAGAGGGTCCTTCCCATCACCCTCCCCCTAGAAAATATGCCTCCCTTCATCCCTACTCAGCCCCATGCCTTGGCTTCCCCAAGCCCGCCCCATGGCGTGTAACTGTCTTTTTATTCTCCTTCAGCTAGACCTCCTCCTACCTGGTCACTATGGGGCAGGCAGCCAGGCCTCCTCCTGTCCCTTGTCCTTCTATGCTGCCCCAGCAACTATCCGAGCTGCCTCTCCCTACCCCACCCACACGGACACTGCCACCACCCATTCCTACCCTTGTCCCCTGCCTCAGCTTATTCCAAACACATAGCCGGAGGGACCTCATGACAGACTGGCCTCCTCTCCCTCCCCTTAGAAGGGCCTGTGGCTCCCCATTGCTTACAGGGTAACATCCAGCTGCTCAGCCAGGCCCAGCCACCCTGCTGCCTCTTGGTTTACCACCCCACGAGGATCTCCATAGGAATTTTACCTCCAGACTTTTGTCTCCTTCCCACTTTAGCCTGCCCAGCTCGTGGATCCCAAAGTGGTAATTTCCCAGCAGCCCTAAAAAATCACAAAAGCTTGAAGCTGCAATGTCCCTGACGATCCTGAGAGCCACTTCCTGCAGTTGCTTCATGTTGTAGGCAAGGCCTGAAGACAGGGCCTGACCAAGGTCAGAGAGGATTAACTGTAGGTGAATTCCTCCTGGCACAGAGAATTCTTGGTTCGGGGTCTCCAGGACTGTTCTTCCTTCTGCTGCCATCCTAAAGACTCGGAGTCCCCTCAGGGCAGAAGACCTGCCCTCATCTCAGCATTTTCCAGCACTCAGCATAGAGCTGGGCACACAGAGCACGAACAACCACTCCAATCTTCCCTGGACGACGGGAGGACAGGGCAGTGTTTCTCCTTCCCCCACAACCAACCCTACCTCAGCCCTGCCCACCTCCCCACTCCCAACTCCTAGGCCCTCACCTGCTGGTGCCTAAGGCTGGCTGCCTTGGTCCAGCTGCAAGGCAAGAGGGCTCTTTCTCCAAGGAGCACTGGCCAAGCCAGGCCAGGCCAGGTGGAGTAGGGCAAGGCACACACTTGAGCAGGTAGGCGGTCCGGCCACGCTTGCTCAGGAGTGGAAAACACCACTGGGCCCACAGCAGCAGGCCTAACCCTACCCAGCCCCCCAAGTTACTCATTGACTTTGGAAAGCTGGGGACTGCTCAGCATCCGTGACTGCCAGCATCGGGAGGTGGGGACTTCAGCCTGGCACTCCTCTCACCTTACATAGCTCAGTGGGCACTTCTCAGTCCTCTGGGCTTGGACATTACAGTCTGCAAGTTTCACATCCACAGATTCAACCAAGTGTGAATTGAAAATATTTGAAATAGAAATTATTACATTGTTGCTGATACGTCCTATATAGTTAGGCCTACGATGGTTGCGTCTGTATTGAACACGTATAAACTTATTCCCAAAACAGTACAGTATAACAACTATTTACATAGCACTTACATTGTATTAAGTATTATAAAATGATTTAAGTTTTACGTATTATAAGACTAGGTGTTATAAGTTATTTATAAGGTTTATTAAGTATTATCAAGATGATTTAACGTATACAGGAGGTTATGCGTAGGTTATATGCAAATACTGCACCATGTTATGTAAAGAACTTGGGCATCCACAGATTTTGGGGGGGTCCTGAAATCAATACCCTGTGGATACAGAGGGATGACTTGTACTTTTTTTGTGACTCCAGACCCAATCCCACTTCTCCTCCATGCACTAGCATATGTAGCTCCACCTTGGCCCACTCTGTTCCTTTTGTCTGGAATGCCCTTCCCACCCCTTCATCTGTCTGGTGAACACCTGCTCAGGTGTCAGTATTCAGCTCAGATAGTCACTTCTCCAGGAAACCTTCCCTGGGTTCCCAGGCTGTTCAGGGTTCTCATCTGAAAATACCCACCTCCCACCCCACACCATGTGCTACCTCTATCAGTGCAGAGAGGACACCAGATTTTCATTGTCTGTCTTCCATCAGACTGGGAGCCCCTCCAGGGCAGCACTCAGGGGCCCAGCTGGCCCTTGCCTGGCCTCAGCAGCTCCCAGCTGGCTTGTGGAACTAAGACAAGGAGCTGGGGGTTGCACAGGAAGAACAGATAAGCAGTACACGACCCGAACTGGGAATTCAGGGCTCTAGACCACCCACCAGGGAACCAATGGGTAGGGGGACAGTGGCCTGGGAGTGCTCCTGAGGCTCCCTAAGTGTTCACATTAGCCCCCGGACACTGACTGGGCTGAGACAATGGACTGCCTCGTGACTCTGAGAAGGAAAGAGAAAATTGAGCCAGCTCAGGTGACCTTGAGGGAATTGCAGAGCTGACCAGGGGCCCTTCCCCCAGTGAGGGCAGCCAAGCAGAGCCAAGAGAAGCTTCTGGGGCCTGGAAGTCTAGGACGAAGAGGGAGGGTGGGAAGGGTCACAAGGTCTCTAATCTCTCCTTCTCCTCAGAGTTTCCCATGGTTTCCCCCGAGTCCTTCCCACCGCATATCTGGTTAGTTTCTCTCAGGCTGGAGGCTGGGTCAGGACCCCTCAGCTGCCCCCAGCCTTGTCTGTAACAAGTTGAATGCCTGCCTTAGGGTCATTCAGGCATCTCAGGCACCCCGACCTGGAGCAGTGCAGTATAGGGATGTTGAGGGGTCTCACATGAGGTAAGCCCCTACTATGTGCCTGGCACTGCTCTAAGCACATACCTTCACAATTCTACCCACTCCATTCTGAAGAGGACATCATCCCCATGTGTGACATCCTCTGTGTCACACACTGGGGCACAGAGAGGTTGAGTGGCTTGCTGAGGGTCACACAGCCAATAAACAGCAGAGCCAGGAAGTTCTGGATTCTTCTTCAGGCCTCCAGACCTTCACCTGCTCTAAGAAAATCATGCCTCCCAATGCCTTGAAGTATGTTGGGGGTGGGAGTGGAGAGCAGCAGCAGTTTTGAGCAGTTAAAATTGCCTTAAGGGGCATGTGAGTTAGTCACAGAGGTCACACAAACTGAAGAGCAGCCTTGAAACCTCCTGCCATTGAACAACTGCAATCAAGATTTTAACCAAGTTGTGAAGGCTCCTAGTAGAATTAATTGAACTAATGAAGGAAAATATGGACCCCAGCCTGCAACCTTCCCAGAAACTGTCCACAGCCCTGCCGCAGGCTGCCTCCAGGCTCTGGAGACTGGCAGACTTGTATACCAGTCCGTACTCAGCCACTTCTACCCGTGTGACCTTGGGCGGGCAAGTGTTTCAATTCCCCATCTGCCATTGCTGAACGGGGACACTCCTTCATGAAATGATGTACAAAGAAGTCCCAGTAGGCACCTGTCCCGAGATGGGCTTCCCTTCCTGGGTGTGGGTGGTGGGGAGACAGGCACACCTCTATCAGTGAACATACGCACATTCCCACACAGATGCAGTGTCTCTCACCCCAAGAAGGGAGGGCTCCAGGGACGTATTCCCACCAAGACCACATTAGCCAGTACTGAGTATAGGGTGTCCTGGCCTGGCCACTCACAGTGGAGAACAGTGAGAGCGCCCTCAGTAGCACAGCAGCAGCAGGGAAGCAGGGAGCAACATGGAGTCAAGTCGGAGGGATGTGCCTTCCTCATCCCACCTTTAACAAACCTGCAGCCTCCTTCCCCAGTTAGGGAGTCTAGAAGTCTTCCATAATCACCCCACCTAGGAGGATTTTCAGCCCCTCCAGGGGAAGCAGGACAGAGACACCAGCCCGAGGGCCAGACCCAAAGTCACTGTTTGGCCATAAGACCTGAGGCAAGGCATCGTCCCTCAAGCAGCCTCAGTTTCTCTTACACACAGTGGGGTGATTAAACCCTCTATCACCTGGGCAATGCCAGCCCCGTGCAGGAGAAGAATCAAGATAACAGCTGGGTGACATTCATGTCTCCTCCTGCTGCTTGGACCCCCAACCAGACTCCAACCCACACTTGCTCCCTCCGACTTAGCGGGCTATATGCAGGCCCAAACATTAGGATAGTCAAGGCCACACACTAGGGTGGAGCAGAGAGCCCCCATCCCTCAACTTTGGGAACCCTGCCTGGTCCTGCAGCATCCCCTCACCCCCGCCAAGGAAACACAGAGTCAACAGCCCTGACCTATCAGGAAATAGTCTTTATTACAAAAAATCTGCATGTAAACAAATAGCCACTGCACTGAACAGCCTCCCTCCAAGGCATGCATACCGAGTATAGAGAAAGGCAGAGTCCTCGTCCATACACAGGCCTGCCCCATGGGCTTGTCTCCAGATGCTGCTTGGGATGCACATGGGCCCGCATACACACCTCTGTGGGCCCAGCCCTTGATAGCCCCTGGGAACCACTTCCTTGGGCAGCACTGTCTGTCCATGGCCATGAGGTGGGGAGCACCCAGAGTCTGAGCAAGCCCTGAGGCACCTAGGGCAGTTGGCTGGGCCAGCCCACCAATCTGCACACCTGCTGCACAACACGGTGAGTGCCCCTGGGGTCTAGAGCACCGAGAGGTCGTGGCAGGACTTGGATTTGGCACGAAAGGCCATCTTGCGGCTGTTGCGGGCTACAATGCGGCCCAGGAAGCGCTTTGCCTTCTTGCCAAGACTCTCTCGCCGCCGGGTGCCCGCTTGTCGACGGGCATTGGCCTCTTTGCTGTCCCTGCGCAGGCGTATCTGGCGCACAACGCCCTCAAACAGCGCCTGGACATTGTGGTGCAGCGCAGCTGACGTCTCGATAAACTTGCAGTCGAAGACCACGGCACAGGCACGGCCCTCTGGCACACATGGAAACAAGCACACATCAGTAAACAAAGTGGGTGGGTGAAGAACCTACTCAAACCTTTTCCACCCCATAGCAGCTACCACTCAGGAATCTGTGGGTAAGGGATGCTGGAAACCTGAGTCTTCCCCAGAAACAGAGACCCCCGCTCCTGGACAAAGAGTCCTGGGCATTGCTGAGTCACCCAACTGGCAGAGTTTAAGGAGCTCACAAAAGCCCACAAAAGGAGACTCATTTATTGAAAAAATTTTAAGTCTGATGTGTAAACGAAAGTGCTGCAGTAGTCAACACAAGAGAATGAGAACTTTGTTGGACAGCTTAGTGCTTTATGGTTTCATGTTATATCATGAAGACTGACCAGTGGGATGGAGGGAGTAGAACATCATCAAGTCATTGCTAGGTTCCTCTATGAGGCTCAGTTTGGGAGCCACAGAGGAGATGCTGAGTCCAGGAGGGGAGGGTCCTCCCCAGAGGCAAGCCTACTCGAGGCTCTGGCCTGATTCCCTGCACTCTCTTCACCCCTCATCTGTCTGGCCGGGGACAAAGAGGACAGACAGCAGAGGAGGGCCCTGAGGTATCCCAGCAGCCTCCACCTCTCCTAGCGCATTTGGTCCTCTCCCCAGCACTCTTGGGCTTTGGGGAATCCTGTGGGAGGACAGCAGCTCTCTCCTTCTCCCCCCACAAGTTTTCTTCCTGAACATTCTTAGCCACTGATGATCTCCAGGGACTTGAGCTGAGTCAAGACTGAGTGGACCGCAGCCCAGCCAGGATCTCCCTCCCTTTCCAACCCGCTCCCTGCTTACCGTCCAAGGAGACCTCGCGAGAGCGCACCAGGTCACTCTTGTTGCCCACTAGGATGATGGGCACATCATCTGTCTGCCGCGCCCGCCGCAGCTGGACTCGTAGCTCTGAGGCCTTCTCGAAGCTGCCCTTGTCTGTCACTGAGTACACAATGACGTATGCATCTCCCATGGCCATGCAGTGTCCAGGTAGCCAGTGGCCCCCATCCTAAAGAACACACACACACACATCTACCCAATAATCCTCATGCCCCAGCTAAAAGGCTGTCACTCATGTCAGGCCCCTACCCCCAGCTCACCCCTCCCATCCTGCCCTGGGTCTCAGCCTGCATCCTACCTGCTCCCAAATGTCATAGACCATGAGCGATGCCTCTTCTCCATCCACCATTATGGAGCGATCATATGTGTGCCCTAGAGAGGAGACCAGTAGTCAGGTTACGTGCTGGCTGCCAAAAGCCTACCCATGTGCCAGGCCACATCCCCCAAATCCTCCTCAGAGCCCCCTCAACCTTCCCCTCCACTGATGGCTGCTATGTGATAACAGAAGTAATGGGGCTGGGAAGCGGAGGGTGGAGAGCATGCTGTGCCTGACCGCCACCTAAGCACCCCCTCTCCAAGCTAGGATGTCCTGGATAGCTACTCCTGCGCTCCCTGCACTCCTGTTGCCTGGGCCACAGGGTGGTTTTGACCACAGTGGCCTGAGTTAGAATAGTAACAGTCACATCCCCTGGGGACCTTTGTCTCCTAGGGAGCCTCTCCTAGAAACTCCCTTTGGCTGTG
This sequence comes from Aselliscus stoliczkanus, assembly GCA_033961575.1. Classification (NCBI taxonomy): domain Eukaryota; kingdom Metazoa; phylum Chordata; class Mammalia; order Chiroptera; family Hipposideridae; genus Aselliscus; species Aselliscus stoliczkanus. Next base: position 39,548,705 of record CM066732.1, on the reverse strand, counting down.
TTCCTGCCAGTCCTGACAGGAAGGGATGTCCTGTCCTCATCCTAAAGAGTAGTCCTGTGTATGCTCTGGGTCTTCTACTCAGCATTTCTTCCCTTACCAAGGCTGGGGGATCCCCTCTTCTTTAATTTCCTCATCTGTGAAATGGGTAGGTAGAGACATGATTCTGAAATTAACTTCAGCATCCCTTGCTATTTGTCGCTTTTAATCCAGCCCTGTAGCCTCCAGTCCTAACCCTGGAATCTCCAATGACTAGTCGCAGCCCCTCACCTGCGGCCTCTGCTTCGGGCCCATCCTCTACACCACCGAAGATGCGCGCCAGAGCGCTCTTGCCCACGCCAGCGGCCCCCAGCAGCAGCACCTTGTAAACGCTCTCGTCTGAGTCGCTGCCCCCTGAGCTGAGCGAATCGGAGGAGCTCTCAGGCCAGTCCAGCCTCGGACCCGGGGACCCGGTGCCCGCCGCGGCCGTTGCCAGAGCTCCGGGAGCCAGCGCCGCCTGCAGGTCGCGCTCATCCACCGGCATGCTTCGGCGGTGCAGCGGGGGCGCCGGGCCCCAGGGCGTGCTGCCCCGACGGCGCTCGCGCTCCCGGCCGCCGCCGCCGCCCCCGCCGCCATTCAGAGTCATCGCGTCCGACGCCGTCTGGGGAAGAACCGGGATGGCCATGTAAGCCGCCGTGGCTCACCGGCCCGACCCGCGGTCAGGCAAGATGCTTGGGGCTAACGACATGCCGCGGCCCCATCCCAGCTGTGACGGTCCTTGCGCTCTGAGTTGTGACTGATCCTCCGGATCGGCAACCCAGGGGGCGCGACTGCCCCCAACCCGCTCCGCCAGGACACTCACCCACTCGCACCCCGACACGGTCAGAACTAGGTTCGGGCTCGGGAACTCAGTGCTGTCACAGCTGCTGCCTTCTCTGTCCGCACTGGGTCGGGGCTCCAGAGCCTCCTATTTAAGCCTCTGCCCACCCCCGCCCCCGCCCCTGCGCTCGCCCCCGTCCATGCTGAGGCGGGGGCTGACGTGTCAGTCCCCTTCCCCCCAGGGGGATCCCCCACCCTCCTCCTAGGACCTCACACCCAGAGACCCCGCCCCACCCGCCAGGGCGGGGCAGAGGCAGACTTGGCAGACAAAGCCGGGGGGTCTGAGAGTGCGTGTGTGGTGGGGGGCAGGGAAGGAGGGAGAGGATGTGAATGGTGCTGGGAGGTGGGTGGGGGTGGAGGGTGCCATCATGGGTGGGGGCAAGGATCAACCAAGTGTTCCATTCCTCTCTGGGGAAGAATTAGGCTTGGCCCTTTAAAAGTGAAATCTCCCTTCCCTCTCGCCCAGTCCTGGCCTGTTGCCCAAGCAAGCAGAACAGTTACAGGCTGGACAAACTTCATCCTTCTCTGCCCTGTTAACACCTACTCCTCTCCCGGCAGATATCTGAGCTAGAATTTAGGGGTCCTAAATGGGGTTTCTAGTTACAACACCAAGTTCTTCCCACCTGATGAGCCTGCCCTTCAGGATGAGGGTTAGTATCACCCCATGACCCCTTGGGGACCCTTGGAGAGCTGTTTGGGAGAGAAGGTAAGGAAAGGAAGCCCTCTGGCAGTGTATTGCAGGTAGAGGTGTAAGCTTGAATCCTGAGGAGGGAACACAGACCCAGAGAAGGGAAAGGATGAACTTGGCACCACCTCACTCCCCAGCACCCTCCAGACATCTGCCAGCAACTCTGCTAAAAATACCTGGCCCTGACCCTGGTCATTCGGCTCCTGGGCTGGAGGTTGCCCAAAGTTGGGGAAATCCTGGCAGGCAGGTGTCAGATTCCAGCAGGAGCAGATCGGGGTGGAACTGGACCAGAACTGGATCAGGGCTGGATCTAGCCACTTTAAGAGTCTTCTATGTCTTTCTCCTTCCCTTTTAGCACCAGACTGGGTTTGCCATTCAGGGCATTTACTGGGCCTGGAGATTCAGACTCCCATCCAGGAAGGGCATAGATGTGGGGCCGGGGTAGAAAGCTCTTAGCCACCACTTGGTACCACCACTGCCCAAAGCTCACCCTCTTCAGACCTGGAGTGGGCACTGGGTAACAGAGGGGAGGAGATATAATGAGGAGGCTTGGTTGCTACTCCTGGCTTTGCCTCCATCCCAGCCTCAGGGTGTCCAGCTATAAATTGGGCATGACTTGTTCCGCCTTGCTCATTTTGGGGTGTGTGAGGATTGGGGACAGGCAAACTGTGAGGCACTTTGTGACAGGGACCTGCTATCAGAATCTGACGTTTAGTTTTAAAGAGTGGCAGGGATGAGGGGCACCCATTTAGGGTTCAGGTGACATCACAGATGGATGGATCCTGGTGGGCTGTTGTAGGTTGTCATGGAAACCTGGTATGGCTCTCTGGCTGCTGTGTCAAGTTTCCTTGGCAACATGAGAGGAAGTTGGAGTGAGGAGGGCATGGCTAGGTGTTAGGGGGTTCATGCAGGCCCCTCTCATTCTTGAAGTCCCCAGAGTAGGCAAGCGCCAGACTACTTGGTGGCCTGTCCATTTGGGTCCTTCACATGGCCTTGTAAGAGGGATGGGGGTCTTAGAGGCCTGAGCAACCCATGCTGGCTCTAGTTTCCTGGACTCAGTCCAGTGGGAAAAGGGAGTCATGGGTCGAACCTCATGTCAGAGGATTCAAGTTTCAAGAGCCAGCAAACCTCTTCCCATCAGGATCCTGGCTGGGCTGCTTACGGCCCCTTCTACCCATCTCACACATGACCAAGCCATTGAAGAGCTGCTGGATATCCACCAGAGGGTGGGTATGGGGTGGGAGGGGTGGGGGTAACCTGTGGCTCTTCCTAGCAGGGAGCCATGCAAGGAATTAGGGCTGGGTTTCCCCTCTGGTAATCTGAGCTCTTGACCTCAGCAGTGTTTCCTCATTGCCATGGGAACTGCATCCACATTGGGTCACTCAGGCTCCAGGCATTCCCCAACATACTCATCACAAGCCTAGGTATGGCCAGGGGCCCCAGGAACCAAGACCAGGACATGACCTAGAGACCGCCCCCACTCCCACCTTTTGGCCTTCCCAGCTTTCTGGATAGCCCAGCCTTCAAATCCCACCTCTGCCCCTTGCTAGCTGTTTTACCTGGGTCCATTTATCCTGGCTTAGCCTCAGTTTCCTTCTGCATAGAACAGGGATAATCTTCTTATGGGAGGCTTTATAATATATAATAATATGAAGAGCATACAGTGGTTGGCACACATCTGGTATACAGCAGGGGTCAGCAAACTGCGGCTCATGAGCCACATACGCCTCTGATACATTCCATCTCAAAAGTTTGCTGACGCCTGCAAGAGCCAATCCTATCCCTCACAACAATTTAAAAATTATTCAAGGGCCGGGCCGAGTGGCGCATTGGTTGAGAGCTGGTTTTGGGATGCCAGCGGCCCCGGTTTGGATCCCGCATGTGAGGACCCGTGACACTGCCCTCTGCAGCTGGCGGCAGCTCCACCTGGAGCTGGGCTGCGTGAGCCCCGGTGATGGTGTGGGCTGCAGCCCCTGCTGCAGTGGGCTGCCATAGGCTACAGTGAGTGACCGGCGGCCAGCGTGGGTGGCCGGCAGCCAGCGTGAGCTGCCGGTAGCCGCGGTGAGCGACCGTCCAGAGGCCGGCGACCAATCTGCCTCATTCGGGAGGAGCAGAATGACGGCGACAACATGAGCCAGTGGGGTGATTTCCTCCATGGCTAGACCGGGGAAGAACAACAACAAAAAAAGACAGCAGCTTGTCTGTTCCCCTTCCCCGGTTCCCCAACGCTGTTCCCCTCCCCCAATTTCCCAATAAAATCTTTACAAAAAAAAAATTATTCAAGAGCCATAAATATATTTCTACATAATCACCATTATGTGAATAATATCCTTTAAAATTTTTATAAATGAAACTATAATAGTTTTATTTTATTTTTCAGTTTTACTTCAGAGCCTGTGGCTCATGAGCCGCAGTTTGCTGACCCCTGGGGGCACTTCCATCTCAAAAGTTTGCCAACCCCTGGTATATAGAGTATCTCGATAAAACACATTGTCACGCTTGGTTGGACAGGGCCGGTCGAGTGAACTGGGTGAGCCTTATCCTGCTTCTCCTTTCCAGCTTCTGCTCCATTTTCTCCAGAACAGTGGTCTGTCCAGGAGAGGGGCAGATGCAGATACCTCTGCCCTCCCATACCTACTTCTCTCTGTGGGACCCCACACCCTTCCCCCACCTCAGCTACCAAATTTTGCAAAGGGAACTTGGCTAGATTTCAGTATCCCCAGCTCTCCTCACACAACAGCCCCCAAACCCCAGTTCCTCTGTGCTAAGGCTCAAACCATTCATTCATTCCACTGACCTCTACTAAGTAAGTACCTATTGTGTGCCAGGCCCTTGTGCTGTGGGCATGATGATAATGACATAGCTGGGCATGTTCATACATGTCATCTATTTCCTGGATCAATCTCACTTAGCTGTGATTTGTTGTTCCTACTTTGTAGACATGGTAACTGAGGCCTGAGAAGTCACAGGCCAGAAACAGCAGAACCAGACACGCCTGGTAGAAGGCTTCAGGGACGTAAAATTTCACCCCCACCCCCACCACCCTATACCCAAGTTCTCAGACAGCAGCTGGGTTCCAGAAAGCTCCCTGGGCACTAGCCCAGGATTCACAGATGGTGTCCCTGCAGGCAGCCAGGGGCCAGGCGCAGATGAGTCAAGACTGACAAGGGGACCTGATATCCCAGCTGTGACATGAGCAGCTTGATGTCCCTCACTCACCATGGCCTGGCTGCCAGGAGGGCCAGCTGAATAACTCAGTGATACCTGCCTCCCCCATGACCTCCCACCCCCAGCTGAACAGACACCACAGACACCTTAGAAAGATGGGGGCTCAGTACAAAGGTATACACATGGTGAAGCCTATAGCCAGGTATTGGGGGTTGGGAAGCTCCCCAGGGCCTGAAGGGCCCTGGTTGGTCACCCTGCCTCTCTAGAGCACTGAGCTTCTTCATCTGTGGAATGGAGGTACAATGCCTGGAAGGTCACCTGAAATAGGCCCAGATCCATGTAAACTTTCCACAGAGACTTCCCGAGCAATTGTCACAACTATCCCCACATCACACATGAAGAAACTGAGCAACGTGCTGATAGCTTCACCTCTGAGCTTGGGCAGCCAGACCTTGGTCACTAGGTGGTGATGCCACTGTCTCCTGGAATTGGGGGGTGGGAGCAGGCATAGGCCCATCCATCCAGGCAACAGCACCCCCTGCTAGCTGTACAGTACCTGCTGAACTGCTTAGGTTCCTCTTTACTACTTAGCTGGAGGTCTTAGGGAGTAAATTACTTATTCTAGCTTGTTCCTCACCTGAAAAATAGCAATAATAAAGAATAGCAACACAGAGCTGGATTAAGAATTTCCAGACTAGGTAGTATATGTAAAGCCCTCTGCCAATGCCCCATTATTAGGACAGGTTGCATGTTGTCAGTGGCCGTCAGAAAAAAGATTTGCCGGGTCGGCCGGGTGGCGGGGTAGTTTAGAGATGGCTTGGGACGCCAGCGGCCCCGGTTCAGGTTCCACAAATGAGGGCCAGTAACACTGCCCTCAAAAGAAAAAGAAAAAAGAAAAAAGATTTTCCAAGTGCCAGGTTCCCTGCTGAGGCCTCTGCCCAGTCACATCTGAGCCTTGGCAAGTATTAGGTGGGCAGAGCAAGAATTCTTAACTTCCTCATTTATCCTCAGAAAAGAAACTGAGGTGGGGAATCATAGCATTATGGTTCCTAACTGGCTGATCCAAGGTCTAAGACCCATAGTTTGTCCTGGTAACCAACTGTGCTCTGGTCACAGGGCTAGGAGAGGCAGAGGCCCTAGACCTGAGCACCTGGGGTGACACATACCTCCAGGGGTGCTGGTAGAGAGGGTGCTTCAGGTTCCTTTCAACAGAGAAATCTGTTGTCACTGCCCTGATCAAGGGGACCAGACTGAGCTGAGCATCACCAATAGTGTAACAAGCTGGCATCATACACCCAACTAGTGGATGCTAAAGGATACATACAATAATCCTGGGCAGGGTTCTCATTAATAAACTTAAATCTGAACTCAATCAACTTCCAGTTTACAGAAAACACAGCAAAGGAATAAATGAGAGTGAGGGACTTCTCCAGGACAACTCACCTGGACTTTTGAAAAAAGTTGGTGTTAAAAAAGAAAAAAAGGATAAAAAGATGCAGCAGGTGGGACGGAGAGTGGGAGGATGCGGTAAGGAGACAGTTCCAGAAGAGGCTAAAGAAAGCTAACAGCCAAATGCAATACATGGACCTTGATTGGAGTCTGATTAAAAAAACAACTATAGGGGGCCAGCCGAGTGGCACATTGGTTATGAGCTGGTTTGGGGATGCCAGTGGCCCCGGTTCAGATCTCACATATGAGGGCCAGTGACACTGCTCTCTACAGCTAACAGCAGCTCCACCTGGAGCTGGGCTTGTGCGAGCCCCGGCGATGGTGTGGGCTGCAGCCCCTGCTGCAGTGGGCTGCCATAAGCTACAGTGAGTGGCCGGCAGCCGGCATGAGCGGCTGGCAGCCAGCGTGAGCTGCCAATAGCCACGGTGAGCAACCATCCAGAGCTCAGGGACCGATCTGCCTCATCTGGGAAGAGCGTAGTGACGATACCAACATGGGTCAGTGAAGCAACGTCCTCCACAACTAGACTGAAGAACAAAGGGACAGCAACTTGTCTGTCCCCTTCCCCAATTCCCCAAACTGTTCCCCTCCCCCAATTCCCCAGTGGGATCTTTATTTATTTATTTATTTTTCTAAAGATTTTATTGGGGAATTGGTGGAGGGGAACAGCGTTGGAGAATCGGGGAACGGGAACAGACAAGTTGCCGTCTTCTTGTTCTTCAGTTTAGTTGCGGAGGATGTTGCTTCTGTTGGTATCGTCATTGCGCTCTTCCTGGATGAGGCAGATCGGTCGCTGGCCTCTGGATGTCGCTCATCACGGCTATTGGCAGCTCACGCTTGGCTGCCAGCCGCTCATGCTGGCTGCGGGCCACTCACTGCAGCCTATGGCAGCCCACTGCAGCAGGGGCTGCAGCCCACACCATCACCGGGGCTCGCACAGCCCAGCTCCAGGTGGACCTGTTGTTAGCTGTAGAGGGCAGTGTCACTGGCCCTCATGTGGGATCCGAACCGGGGCCGCTGGCATCCCAAAACCAGCGCTTAACCAATGCGCCACTCGGCCGGCCCCGCAGTGGGATCTTTAAAACAACAACAACAACAACAACAACAACTATAGGGCCGGCCAAGCGGCGCGTTGGTTAAGAGCTGGCTTGGGAAGCCAGAGGCCCTAGTTTGGATCCCACATATGAGGGCCAGTGACACTGCTCTCTACAGTTAAGATGGTGAACAACAGCTCTACCTGGAGCTTGGCTGCTTTGAGTCCCTGGGACCGCATAGCTGCAGCCCCTGCTGCAGTGGGCTGCCATAGGCTACAGTGAGTGGCCAGCAGCCAGCGTGAGCGGCTGGCAGCCAAGAGTGAGCTGCCAATAGCCGCGGTGAGCGACATCCAGAGGCCAGCGACCGATCTGCCTCATCCGGGAAGAGCGCAATGACGATACCAACAGTGAAGCAACATCCTCCGCAACTAAACTGAAGAACAAAAAGACAGCAACTTGTCTGTTCCCCTTGCCCGATTTCCCAACGCTGTTCCCCTCCCCCAATTCCCCAATAAAATCTTAAAAAAAAAAAAAAATTCTCCCCCTCAGGGCAGGCCGAGTGGCTCAGCTGGTTAAGAGCTCACTCTAGAGTGCGAGCTCTGAGCAACAGGGTCGCCGGTTCAATTCCTGGCCTGTGTTGAGCTGCCGCGGAGCTGCCGGCATTGAGCTGCCAACAGGATGGCTCAGCTGAAAAATAAACAAACAAACAAACACTCCCCCTCGCTAAGATCACACTTATCCCATCGTTCTTGTCACTTTTTGAAGCACTTCTGGAAGTCTTCTTTCGTGTCTTTAGTTGTGCTGTCATGCATGCCTCGATGTCCTGAATCGATTCAAAACATTTACCTTTCGTGGTCATTTTGACTTTGGGGAAGAGCCTGAAGTCACATGGTGCCAGATCCAGTGAATAAGGTGGATGAAAATACACCACGTTTTCATTTGACATAACTTGCTATACCAGAAGTGATGTGTGACATGGAGCTGTTGTGGTAAAAAACTACAGTGAAATGTTGCTGCTGAGTGCCATCCAACGGAAAGGCAGAGATCTTCAACACAGGAAGTGGAGCTTCAAATTTTAGTAACAATGTGTGACAAGTTTCAACTTGTTTGGTGCAGTCAGGTATGAGTTACAGACCTTGATTGGAGCCTGATTAAAAAAACTATGAATGACATTTTGGAGAAATTCATGACTGGATATTCCATGGTATTAGGCAAGGTGTATTTTAAAGTGTGCTGTATATCACCCTCAATCAGGACAACACTCCATGTCACACCTCCCTTCTGGTATGGCAAGTTCTGTCAGATAAAAGCATTACAGTGTGTCTTCATCCACCTTATTCACCAGATCAGGCACCATGCGATTTCTGGCTCTTCCCCAAAGTCAAAATGACAATGAAAGGTAAATGTTTTGAATTGATTCAGGACATCGACACAGCCACGACAGTGCAATTAAAGACACTCATGAAGGAGGACTTCCAGAACTGCTTCAGTGGGCCGGCCGAGTGGCGCGGTGGTTAAGCGCTGGCTTGGGAAGCCAGCGGCCCCGGTTTGGTCCCACATATGAGGGCCAGTGACACTGCCCTCAAAAAAAACAAACAGAACTGCTTCAGAAAGTGGCAAGAACGATGGGATAAGTGTGTTCGAAGCGAGGGGGAGTATTTTAAGAGGGATTGATGGCAATGGGTCTTTTACTGTAATACATTTTTTTTTAAACATTCACTGTATTCTGTATTGTTTGATCACACCTCCTAGATGTGTTCATTACACTGCTCTTTCAATTTTTTGGTATACTCGCTACTTTTCCAATCAAATCATTCAAATTTTTTTTTAGATTTTTTTTTTTTAAATGGGGAATTAGGGGTGGGGAACAGCGTTGGGGAATCAGGGAAGGAGAATAAACAAGTTGCTGCCCTTTTGTTCTTCAGTCTAGTTGTAGAGGACGTTGTTTCACTGGCCCATGTTGGTATTATCGTGCTCTTCCCAGGTGAGGCAATCGCTCGCCAGCCATTGGAAGGCCGCTCACAGCAGCTCACGCAGGCTGCCAGCTGCTCACGCTGGCTGCCAGCCACTCACAGTAGCTCACGGCAGCCTACTGCAGTAGGGGCTGCAGCCTATGCCATCACCGGTGACTCATAGCAGCCCAGCTCCAGGTTGAGCCGTTGTTCACCATCTTAGCTCTAGCATCACTGGCCCTCATATGTGGGATCCAAACTGGGGCCCTGCTGCTCAGAGCTGGTGTCCCAAGCCAGCTCTTAAACAATGCGCCACTCAGCCGGCCCAGATCAATTTTTTTTTTTGAGGGTAGTGTCACCAGCCCACACATGTGGGATCCGAACCAGGCCGCTGGTGTCCCAAGCAAGCTCCCGACCAATGCGCCACTCGGCCGGCCCCCAGATAAATTTTTTAAATACAAGTAAACTGCACCTCATTAACCTAGTCTGTATAGTCACAGGATAGCACCACCCCCTCCCAAACCCAGAGTGACCCCACCATGAAGAAAGACTCTAAGGCATGCTGGGAAATGAATATAAATTAAGGGTTTATTATAAAACGCAAATGTTAATTTCTCATTGTCAGTGATTCAAGAAAGCAAGGCCATGAGCCCTGGGTGAGACGGGGTGAAAAGCCAGGCTCAGGAGCGGGCTGACAGGCACTGGTTCACAACCTCCAGCAGGTGGACATTCTCCAGGGCGGCTGCCACCCGCTCCTTATCTGCAAGCTGCTTATTCACTGGGTAGAAAGGAGGGAGTGGTGAAATACCAACAAAGCCCCCCATCACCTCCTTCCCAGTACCCCAAACCTTGATCAGGCTACTCCAACCACCTGAGCCCACACCTATCCCACCTTCCGGGACCCCTCCCACCTGGCTGCTCATGCCTGCCTCCTGTACTATAAAGCCTGACACACCCTGGTCCTGTGTAGTTCGGAGAGGAAGAGGACAGGAGTGGGTGAACATAGTAAGCACAGGAGACTCAAGTCAGTTCAGCTTCCATCTTAGGCTGCCACCCCTACTAAGGAGTCACCACCTAGGAGCAACCCCCACATCTTGCCCCACAAACCACCATGGCAAGGAAGAAGCCTCAGGGCCAATGCCTCGTACCAGCCCTCTCTTACCTGCATGCTCTGAGGCATGGGTCCCTGGTGTAATGTGCACATCCATCTGGAAGGGAGTAAGACACAGCCTGAGCACTCACCCCCTATATACCCGCTTCACTCTCCTTTCCTAATCATGCCTCTGGACACTGGCCTTCCCAGTACACCCCAAACCCACCCACGGCCACTCCCATCTCTACTCAAAGGGCAAGCCAACTGCTGTTAAAGGCCTGCCTGTGCCCCATCCCTGTTCCAAACCTATCTACAGCACCCTATTGCCCTTCCTTCCTCGCTATTTTTCCACACTTTCAGCTCCGGCCTTATTCTTGTTGTCCCATTCAATTGGAAAGTCTCCTTCCAGTTTCATCTCTGCTCGCTGGGATCCTTCCAGGTCTCACTCTGATGTCCATGTTCAGGCTCTCAACGTCCTCCTTAGTGGCAGGTGCTCAGCCTTGCCCCACCCCCAGGGCTCCTTTCCAGCTTACCTTGAACCGCTGAGGAAGAGATCGCAAAAGCTTGACTTTGATGGACAGACCAATCAGGGTGGCCATGCTGCAGTGTGGAATGGTGGGGGTGAAGGCCACTGCCACAGTGCTCTCAGGGTCGCTCACCTGGTTGGCGGGGGTGTGAGGAGTCACGGCCCTTTCAGGCCAGAGCCCCCTCTTCTTAGTTTTGTCGCATCAGGCAAGTCGTCTAACCCCTCTGGGCCTTGGTTTCCTCGTCCACAGAATGGACACGCCAAACCCCCCTTCCACAGATCCCCGGAAGAGTACGTGAACTGAGAGAACGCCGGACCCTTAGTGCTCAGCTGCGCCTTTCTGACTCTCCCAACAAGTCGCTCCCCTCGGACGCTGGCAGTAACTCACCTGAACCCGGACTTGCTCTACTACGTTCAGCTCTTCCAGCGTCAGTGGATGCTCCGGGTCATTGATGGAGCGAATCAGATGTGGCAAGTGAAGGAAAGGGGACTCCGCGCCTTTGCCCACCCAGAGCCCTCCTCCGGGAACGCCTGGACTCGACACGGCGCCACCGACTATCGGACATCATCACTTCATGCCCCCTCCCAGGCCCCGGCGACCCCGCCCGCGCCCAGCCACAGCGGATATCGAAGATCTCGCGCGCGTCGATGATGTCTGGAACCTGCTCGTCCTCCTCGCCCGCGGTCACTGGCCGCTCCCCAGAGCGCTCGTAGATGAGGGGGTTAGCGTTTTCCAAGAGGCCGCCCCTCTTCGCGCCGCCGCCCACCATCACGGAACCGCTGGGGACCACAGTCCACAAGCACTTCCAATCCTCAGGGTGTACTTCCGGGCAACGGGCAGGGGGCGGGGCCAGACGACGGGGTCGCGCGAGGGACACGTGGTGCCGCGGCCGGCCGGCCTAGGGTTTGAGAGGGGCTGTGCGCTAGGCGCGCGCTCTTCGCGGACCCGGAAGTTGTGGCCGCTGCATCTAGCCCCAGAGACGACGCTCCGGGCGGTCCGATCCCGTAGCTTGCTGGACCGCGGAAGCCAAAGCTGGTTCTCGGGGGCACTGAAGACCCGTCCGAGATTGAGCCAGGCGATAGTATCTTAAGGCACCACATACTCGGAAGTTTGTCCCTTAGGCTGGGCTGGCGCGCCCGTTCCTAGAGTTGTCGCTTTCCTGGCACGCGTTTTGGAACCTCCCAGGGACGCGCCTGCATCCTCCGCTGCGCCTTGGGCCACGGAGTACCCTGCAGGGTTCCCACAGTGCAAATCGGGAGACATTCTTTAAATGTTGATCAAATGAATAAGGGACCGTTAACTGGATTTGGGCGGGAGATGGGAAGAGGGAAAGCCACGTGGTAGCGTGGGGGGTTGTCCTTAAAACAAGGACTATGGTCACGTGTGCATTTCAGAAGGCGAGCTATGATCGAGTAGGGAGCGGGGTCGAGGAGACGCTCAGACTAGGGACAGACAATAAAGGGATAAGGAATTTTTTTTTTAAGATTTTTTATTGGGGAATTGGGGGAGGGGAGCAGACAAGTTGCTGTCCTTTTTGTTCTTCAGTCTAGTTGCAGAGGACGTTGCTTCACTGGCCCATGTTGGTATCCTCATTGCACTCTTCCCGGATGAGGCAGATCGGTCACCGGACTCTGGATGGTCGCTCACTGTGGCTATTGGCAGCTCACGCTGGCTGCCAGCCGCTCACGCTGGCTGCTGGCCACTCACTGTAGCCTATGGCAGCCCACTGCAGCAGGGGCTGCAGCCTACACCATCGGGGCTCGCACAGCCCAGCTCCAGGTGGGGCTGTTGTTCACCATCTTAGCTGTAGAGGGCAGTGTCACTGTCCCTCACATATAGGATCTGAACCGGGGCCACCGGCATCCCAAAACCATCTCTTAACCAACGCGCCACTCGGCCAGCCCGGGATAAGGGATTTTGAAGGTGGACCCAGGAAACATCCTGAAAGCAAGGAGGAACTCTCAGGATGAAGGGCAGCCACACCTCCGTGCCTTTCCTTATGCGGTTCCCTTCACCCTGAACGGAGGTCGTTCCCATTTCTCCGTCAGTGGGAATCCTGATAGTGCACCTCCTCAAGGAAGCTCTCCTTGGTTCCTGGCTTCTTCCCTTCCCTTTTCCTGCATTGGTGTTCCCTTTCTCCACCCCGGAACACCCTTGTCAGGCCTGTGACTATAAGGACAGTGAACTCAGGGTTGAGGAGAGGGTTCATGGTATTGCAGAGGGGATGCAGAAGCCTCAGGGCTCCTCCTGAGGACCTTCCAGCACAACTATCAGTGAGACCTCACTCATTCCTCGCTTTAAAAAATGTTAATATTTTGAATTGGACCCACACTCAGAAATAAAGAATTGTCAAGCCATATGAGGGCACAAGTGATACGTCTAGCCCTCGCCTCTCCTACTCAGTCCTGGTGCATTCACAGGGACCACCAAGGTTCCCAGGGCCTTCCACACACTGCCTAGGAGTTTACCCAAGAATGTATGTGTACATTGGTTTTCACCTAACTGGTCATTAATTCTCTCCTTTTCTGGCACCTGGCTTTTCCACTTTCTTACACAGGGAGTGACCTCCCCACATAGTAGAGCTTCTGGGTACTCGTTAATGGAAGGGCGTCTCTTCAAGGATGAATCATCCTTGATGTAACTGGCCTCTGATCAGGGACATTTCATCACATTCTGTCCATTGCTATAACAAACATCAGGCATTAGAGGCTGGTGGTGGCAGTGAATTACATGGATAGACATCACATCTGCAAGGAACTGTGTGTAGACAGCATGTCATTCAGGAGAGGAGTGGGCCTTTTGACTTGCAAAGGCACCACTCAGTTGCTCTCTGTGGAACCTGTGAGTAGCTGCTGACTCTAGCCATACTTACACCAGGTGGCATCGATCATGTTAACTCATGTTGATCTGAAAGTATAGGGTAGTATAATAACTCCCTGAGGATTTTTCTTTTTGTTTTTTATGTTTTAGTATGAAGCCAGGCTCAGATTTGCCAAATTCTGCAGGGAAAGAACCTGAACCTGCAGGAGGGAAGGCGCCAGGGAAATGAGAGTTAGTAAAGATAACCCCAGGGAATCTGGGAGCCTAATTGGGTAACTCCCTGCACCCTGAGGCACAGAGAAGGTATGGGTTGCCCAAGGCCTAACAGCACCAAGGGGCTCCCCATCAGAAGTAGAGAGTATAATATAATGAACCCAATATATCCATGATCTACCTTCAACGATCAAAAGCTAGTTTTGTCTGGGCTATCACCTCTCCCATGCACTGTTATTTGAAACAAATCCCAAACATATCATCTGTAAATTTTTCATCATGTCCTACTAAAAAAATCTGTGTATACATATATAATTAAAATGTTCTTATTTCGTATCTCATAAATGATATTTACAGGTTTTTAAAAAAAATCTGGATTCAAATAAGGTCCACACTTTGAAAATTGGTAAGTATGTTTCTTTTTTTAATAACGGGTTTGAGATATGATTCACATAACTTACTGTTCACCCATTTAAAGTGTACAATTCGGGGCCAGCTGAGTGGCGCGGTGGTTAAGCGCTAGTTTGGGAGGCCAGCGGCCCCAGTTCGGGTCCCACATATGAGGGCCAGTGACACTGCCCTCAAAATAAAATAAAATAAAGTGTACAATTCAATGGTGTTTAATATATTCACAGAGTTTACCACATCAATTCGCCTTTTCCCCTACCCCAACCCCCAACTTCAGCCCCAGCATCCACCAATCTACTTCCTGATTCTATGGCTATATCAACTCTGAACATTTCACATAAATGGAATCATCCAACATGTGGTCCTTTGTGACTGGCTTCTTTCACTGAAAGGTTTACCCATGTTGCATATTCAGTACTTCTGAGGTTTTTTTTTATTGCTGAATAATATTCCATTGTGTAGATATGATACATTTTATTGATCCATTTATTAGTTGATGGACATTTGGACTGTTTCCACTTGTAGCTATTACAAATAATTGTGCTATGAACATTCCTGTACAAGTTTTCGTGTGTACCCCCACTCTGCACAATCATTGTGCCAACCAACAGGGCCAGGTGCCATGGGTCAGGAGCATGTGTATGCTCTACAACTGGAAACTGTGGGAGTGGTGAGGTTCCCTGAGAGTCTAACTTGGGATGAACCACTGCCCTTCTCATAAGAAATCAACGTCCATTCATTCAGGCAGCACATGTATGTGGGCTACTCTGTGTTCCAGGCCTGTCTGGATACAAGAATACAGTGGTGAATGTCATGTGACCCTCATGAGGAAAGGCTGGGCTTACAAGCCCCAGAGGTTGGCCTCTTCCCCCCGTTCCCTATCCCATCCTAGGATTTATTTCCCCAACCCTGACCCTGCTGCCTTCCTGCCCCTGCGAGCTTGCCTAACCTGACCCTTCCTGATCCAGCTGGGGTAGATGTCACCTCCTGAGTTTGGTAACCTGTTGATGGAGGAGTGTGGGAGACAGTAGGAACCTCCAGACTCTCCAAACCTAGTTCCATGAGATGATGGGGGACTCCACCTTTGCGATCCCTGCACTCCAAGTGGCAAATTTTCATTGTAACTAAGGCCATACCTGCAAGGGGGCAGCTCAGAGCTGAAGGTCCTATGTGAAGTCTCTTGGTGTCCAGGTCCCAACCCATGTCTATTTATTAGGCCCCTAGATGCCAGGCACTTGATGTCCCTCATCTTGATAAATCCTCATGGCTAGTCTAAGAGACATTTTCCTCATTTTACAGATGAGAAAACTGAAGTTCAATGATCTTCAGTGACTTACCCAAGATCACACCCTAGGAAGTTCCAAGACCATAATTTGAATGCAGGCCTTTTCCACTGCCCCTGCTACAACCTGGGCTCCCTCACCCCATTGCCCAGATTCCAACCAGCTGTGAACCTAGCTATGTTATCACCATGGATGATGCAAAAGCTTCAGGTGAGGGGCCACCATGTCATGGCCAGTCCACCCCACCTCCCTAGGTTCCCATGCCCCCGTCTATATCTATGAGTTCCAGCATCAGCCCAGCCTCTTCAAGGACAGCAAGCCAACCCATGTGAGGATAGATCATGGCGATGAGATGCTTTTTGTCTTTGGAATCTCTTCCTGGAGCAGCCACAGGCACTGGGTGTTAGGGCTGGCCACCAGCCAGGTGGGGTGGTCCACTGAGGTTTTCCCTGCTCTAAAACCATTTAGGGGGTCCCAAGGATGCACCAGGCTGGTGGGTGGGCAGGTGGAACCTGAAGAGCCAGGGGTTCCTACCCCTTTGGCCATCTCTGCAGGTCCCGGTCTGGTTCTATGGGGACTCTCATGGCTGGCACTGCCACCTCCCACCTCCCAGGACAAGTCATCCCTGGCTGCCTCTGGGGATGTGGTAGTGCTCATAATCCAGTACCACCTGGGGTGCCTTGGCTTACTCAGTTAAGTGGCAGGCCTGCCTGATGAGAGGTCAGCTCGTGAGAGGAATTGAGAATCTAGGGTGAGGGTCCAGAGCTTGAATGGAGACGTCTCAGGCAAGCTGGGGGACTGGGAACCAAGGACCCTTGTGCCACGCTTCCTGGGCAGAGAAGGATATTCCCTGAGGCTCCCTCCTAGGGGAGGGGCTCAGCCAAAGCCAGAATTATACAGTGAATTTAGTCCTTTGGAGAGATGTTGGCTCCTAGTCTGGGGCCAGGGTCCCAGCAGGGTGTGGGGGCAAGGAACAACAAACTCTGGCAGCTACTTGGGAGCCAGTCCTGGCAGGCTTCCCAGCCAGGCCCACCACACATGCTGGGCATATGGATACCAAGTGAGGCTCATAGCCAGGTCAGACTTGGGGAGCAGGGGAAGGTCTGGCATCCTAGTAATTGGTTCAGAGCAAAACTGCAAAGGCTGAAGAAAATCTGTCAGGATAGTCAGGCCACACTAACCACTGTCCCACCCTACCCTCAGCACTAGGGACAAAAATGCACCTGATAACTGGGGCTTCCTAGATTTGGTCGCTGCTTTGCCCTGGGTGCAGGAGAACATCACCCCCTTTGGGGTGACCTCAACTCTGTCACTATGTTTGGAGGATATGCCAGTGAGTGCATTGTTTCTTCCCTAGTGAGTCACCCCAAGGGGCTAGCAATGGTGTCTCCTGTGGCTCCAGACCTTCCAGTCCCTCTGCCCTCCTCTGACAGCCATCTGTCCCCTACACTGCAGGGCTGTCCCCTGGAGCCATAGCACAGAGTAGAATCATCACAGTGCTGGACTTACTGGATGCTGACCTTTGGTCCCTGGCTCGGCTCTGCATTTCTTTCATTTGCTTACCCCCACGTGTACTTACCATACTCTGCCTTGTGCTTTCCCTGGAGTCCTAGAGGTGGTGTCACTGGGAAAGAGCTCCTTTGAGAGAGAGGGACCCACTAGGGTAAAGGAACCACACTGTCTATGGGAGCTCAGAGAAAACCACCAGTGCCACCTGAGAATGAGATGATTCAAGGACCCATCTCTCCTGCCTCACTTCTCAGTGACTCCCTGACCCTTCTCCAGCTTCAGCACCTACCATTATCCCCTCCCTGCCAGACTGGCATGTGCTGGCATCCCTTCCCTAAGACCCTATTTCATTTCCTTGTTCGCGCCACAAAACTGTACTGGTGCCACTGGCCATGGGAGTCAAGTTAACTAGATAATGACACTGTTTTCAGAGGGGTTAGAGGACACACAGATAATGACAGTATGACATAATGGGGGACACACGGAATGCCTACAGCCTACACTAGTTGGTGGGGAAGGAAGGCCTCTCGGGGTTGGTGGCAGGTCTCTGGCCAGTCTTGAGGTCCATCTCTGACATGATTGCCCCAGCTGTCCTACAGACGCATCCCCTCTCTGTAGGAGGCAGAGGGCTGAAAGTGGGTGTTGATGGGTGAGGAAGCAAGACACTTTTGCTGTCCCCAACACTTCAAGGACTCCTTGGCCTGCAGCTCTAACTCTTTGGCTGAGATGTCGCAGTGCCTTCAGCAAAAGGCAAGCAAGGAGTTGATCTTTACTAAGAAGTCAGTATGTCCTCTTGGGGAACAATGGCAGGTAATGGCACAGATGGGGTCCTGTCCAGCTCCTGTGGGACCACAGGGGCAATCAGCAGTCTGGGGTGAGACCTGGGCCAGAAACCCATGAGGAGAAGGACCCAACTAGGCCTGGGGCATGAATGGAGGGCAGGCTCCGTCTTTCAGGGAAGAGGCCTGCTTGGGAGTCATTAGTTACCTGGTCTCCTGACTTCCCTTGGATCCCCTAATCTTGGTGACTTCCATCCCCTCTCTTCCCTTCAAGGCTCAGCCACTCAGACATGCAGCCAGATGACCCCTGGGGTCCCATCTTTTTGACGCTTGGGCTTCACTGGGAGGCCCTCTACCTTGTTCTCTCCTGCAGAATGTTAAGGCTTCCTACACCATTGAGGGTACCTTCTTTCCCAAGAGCCCCAAGGTTGAGATGTGCTAAGGAAACACAGTTCCATATGGCTGGAGAGGTCAGACTATGAGGAGCCTGTGGGCTGCAATGGGAGTGTGGACTTGCAGGTAACTGAGAACCTTGGAAAGGTTTTAACCAGGGAGTGACAAAAACAGGTTGGAGGGGATGGTGAGAATGCCGGGTGGAGAGCAGGGAGGGGGCCAGTGCCAGTTTCTAGGAAGGTAGAGAGGCCCTGGTGGGCTGTAGATTTAGAGTTGACAGACAGACCTAGTGACTGATGAGACGCAAAGATGAGGGGAAGGAAGACTCCCCAGAGGCTGCCTGGAGGTGAGTAGCACTGGGCTGGGAAACAAGGGCCTGGTTTAGACCACACTGGATGTATAAAGAGGCCCCTTCCTCCAGGCCTGAGGGTGTACCACACCCAGCAGCCATAGGGGCGTGGGGAACCACCACCAGCTTTGGAGGGCTCTGGAGAGGGTGGGCAAGCCTGTTGGTGAGGCCCCAGACCCTGTCCTACTGCCAGCTCTCCCCGCTTCCCCGCCTCCAGCTTCTAGGACATCCTCCACACAGGGAGGGAGTAGAACGGCCTGGCATGGTCCTAGTGGCTCGGGGAGCATTCGTACAAGGTGGGTGCTCCTGGAATTCCAGTCCTCTTGATTCTATTTTCTCTTCCCTGGACCACTGCCCCTCGCACTCATGGAATGCCCCTCCCGTGCCTGTCAAGGTGTCCTTGACTGACTGATGGCCCAGCCTCAAGGACCCAGCAGCCATGCAGAGGTAAGGGGGGAGACCCAGGGGGCACCCACAAACTCAGATCTGCCAGGGCCTGCAGGGCAGAGACTGGTGAACTCAGGGAGCCTCCCATGTGGTGCAGTCACAGGAGCCCTAGGAGCAGTGTGAGTATGTGACCACTAGAGGGTACTGCAGGATCAGGCATGCTTGCCTGGACCCAGTTACCCAGCCAAGCAGGTGTTCTCAGTAGATTTATCATAGATAAGTGTGTACATACCCAGGGCCAAACTCAATTACACACACACACACACACACACACACACACACACAGAGGCAGTCACATGTGCTCACTAATAAGGTTCGAATCCATTTCCACATATCACTGGATGTGTATCATTGAGCAAGTTATTTTTCTAGTTTTTCCATCTGTTAAATGGGGGCAATGATAGTGTTCCCCCTTCACGGTTCTGCTATGAACATTGAATGATCATTAGCTGTAAGGCACCTAGAATAGTGCCTGAGACATAGCAAATGCACGAAAACATGCTTTCTGGTATCCGTACAGACACAGACTCTAATCGCACTGTCTGAAAAAAATCATATGATTTCCTGACTACAATTTAAAGATGGAAGGATTGGGGGATATTAAGGGGTGTCGTAATTTTAGCATTGGCCTCTTCCACCTTAAAATAACTCTTGGGCCCCTGTCTGCCCAGAAGAGGTGGCCGATGGAACCCTATGTCCTGAATGGCAGGCTGAGTGTCCTCTCAAGGAAGAGACCCTCTTAGAGTCTTAGGGAAGCCATCACAAGTCTCTTCCCCACTCCATCTGCAGCCCCTCCTATTGGATTTTAAACTCACCTCCTCCCCAACTTTTCCAGTTCACTGCCCAGCTTGTCCAGGCCCTAGGAAGGTTATTCGAAGAACAGAAAGAAACTTGGCAGGGAGACACCTGCTTTGTTACTTGCAAATAGTGGTGCCCACACATCCCTTCTCCCTTTGCCCTGGCCCTTGGGCCTCTCTTCCCATTAGCCTCAGAACCCTCATGCCTTGAGGGCATCGTTGCCCACTTGAGCCTCTCCTGAGGTGGGGCTGCCCCTTCCTACTGTCCCTGAGCTTGACTCTCCTGATTCCAGGGACCTTGACCAGAACCCAGGGCATAAGGCAATCTGCTGGCAGTGAGACTTGCTGAGCTCTTCTTCATCTTCAAGCTTATTCACATCCATCCTCTCCTTCAGGTCTCACCAGTGCCTCCATTCCTGCAGGGCTGTGCCTTGGCCCCATGTGGCCAAATGGAACACACCTGGATCTCAGCCTGGGCCTGGGAAGTGGCGCCAGAAGTGCCAGGCCAGAGTTCTAGGAGAGACAGCATTGGCAGTGGAAGCAAAAGGGCCTGAAGATACCCCGTAATCCCTGAAGCCAGGGTTGGGACTGCCCATGTTAGGGCCACCAGAAAAATACTGGTGGGCAGTGGGAATTCCTGAATTATCTCATTGGACCTGTTCATGGGAGCCTCACTGGAGCCTGTTCAGTGAGATCAGGATCAGGCCTGAGCTTCTCACTCTGTGACCCCAATCCCAGGCCATGGAGTAAGCCCACCTGTGGGCAACCACAGCAGTCTTGGAGAGCCATGGGTCTCTCCATGAGCTTAGTCAGGTCCTTCTCTTTCAGAGGAGACTCAAGTTCTTTGTCCATGCCATAAGACTCGGCAGGTTGGTCTTGCACAAGGGGCTACAGGGGTCTGGCTCTGTAGGAGTATGGCGCATCCAGAAAGGCACCCTGGAAGGGGATGAGCTGAGTTTTGGAGGGTAAGTGGGAGTTCACCTTGTTGACAATGCAGGGGAAAGCATTCTATACAAAGGGAACATCGAAAGCCCCCATCCTTTGTTCTTCTGCTCTTTCCTACTGGCAATAAGCCTTCATCTATCTGTGGTAGTGCAACTCACATGTCCTGTGGGGCCTTGGCCAAGTCATTGCTCCATTCTGGGTCTCAGTTTCCTTACCTATCCAATAAGAATAACAATGATGGTGACAACAAGAATGTTTACAGAGTCTTGGCTGGGCCAGATCTGAGATTCGGATATGTAGCACTAGGTGACTGTTCTCCTGAATCATCTGGCATCCCTGTTTGGGGGAAGACCAAGGCCCCATCTAATCCACTATTGGACTTTAGATATACATAGACATGTCTGTCAAGTGGGGTGGGGTGTCCTTACAGGCCGGATTGCAGGGTGAGGCCAAGGTCCTAGAGAGAAAAGGAGCTTGTGCTCAGAGGAGGCTCAGCCGCTGGCCCTGGGATAATGGCAGAGAGCATGATTCTGGGCCCACCAGGGTTCTGATCTGACTTCCCACCCACAGGGGTCAGGTACATCTGGGGAGGGATTTAGCCAGTGTGCCTGGCCACTTCTGTATCTACAGCTGGTTCTTCAATAGCGTAGCCTCAGCTCAGCTATGGACTTGATAACAACCCCTGGGGGCCCCTCCACACCCCCCAGGAGCTCCCAAGCACACTTCCTGGATGTGACTCTCGATCCCCAGAGATGCTCCCTGAGCACCCCTCAGGCAGCAGACCTCTTAGACCCTCCCTTCTCTTCCTTCTGGAGCCAGCATTGCTTTATATATGGTGACCAAAGGTTACATTTGAAGCAGGTAATATTTTCTGATCCCCAGCCTTCCCCCCAATTTCCAGTCTTCCCTCCCCTTCCTCCCCATCCCGATTTCCAAGCTTTTCCCCCTGGCTGCACCATTTTACATCCCCACCAGAAGTCTATGAAAATTTAGACTTCTCCACTTCCTCAGCAACATTTATATCTGACATTTTTATTTTAGCCACCCTAATTAGTGTGAAGTGGCATCTAATTTGGTTTGATTTGCATTTTCCTGATGGCTAATGACATTGAACATCTTTCCATGTGTTTATTGGTCTTTTTAATATATTCCTTGGAGAAATATCTATTCAAATCCTTTGCTCATTTTCAAATTGTGTTGTTTGTCTTTTTTGTTGTTGAGTTGAAAGAGTTCTTTATATATTCTGTTCTTTATATATCTTTTAAAGGATATAAGTCTCTTAACAAATATATTATTTGCAAATATTTTCTTCCATTGTGTGGGCTGTCTTCATTTTCTTCATTCTTTTGCATGTGGCTATCCAGTTGTCCCAACACCATTTGTGGAAAAGACCATCATTCTTTCCCCCATTGAATGGTCTTATCACCTTTGTTTAAAATCAGTTGATCATAGACACATGGGATCATTTATGGACTCTCAATTCTATTCTGTTGATCCACATGTCTGTCTTATGCCAGTACCTCCCTTTCTTGATTACCATTTCTTTGTAATAAGTTTTGAAATAGGGAACTGTGAGTCCTCCTACTTTATTCTTGTTCAAGAATGGGTTTAGGCTATCCCTTGGAATTTCATATGAATTTTAGAATCCACATGTTGATTTGTACCAAGACTCAGCTGAGATTCTTGTAGGAATGGATAGCATTGAATCTGTAGATCAATTTGGGGAGTAACACCATCTTAATAATATTAAGTCCTTTCACCCATGAACATGGGATGTTTTCCCATTCATTTAGATCTACTTAAATTTCTTACAACATTTTGTAGTTTTCAGAATATAAGTTTTGGACTTCTTTTGTTTGGGAGCCTCTGGGCCATGGAGGGGCCCCAGGAGTTATCAAGTCCACAGTTAAGCTGAAGCTGTACTTTTTTTTTTTTTTTTTTTGAGGGCAGTGTCACTGGCCCTCATATGTGGGACTGAACCGGGGCCGCTGGCTTCTGAAGCCAGCGCTTAACCACCTTGCCACTCGGCCGGCCCCTGAAGCTGTACTTTTTTCATCAGCCACCTGTGGACACAGAGGTTGCCAGGCATACTGGCCAAGCCACTCCCAGGGCATCCTATATTCATCCACCTCCATGATTTGGTTTTGGCCACACTTTCACACACCCCACCCCCACCTCCTTGGCACTGGCCTCTAGGCCTCCTCGGTGCTAGTCATCTTGAATCTCTGCTAACGCTAACCTGACACTCCAGAAGGTTCCTTAATAGTCCATCCTGACAGACACACACTTTCTCCAAGCCTGCAACAGCTACCTTTGATGCTCCAAGGAATGGAGAAGAGTAACTCCTCCTATTTTAATGTACTCTGGTGAGGATCCTCCCACAGCAAGCTGCTTGGGCCCAGAATTTCAGTTCAGTGAGATGATTCTTTCACCCTCACAGCTACCCTTTACTGTCCCCTGTGGGTGGGAAGTCAAGTTAGAACCCTAATGGGCCCAGAACCATACTTTGCCTTGACCCACGACCTGCTAGGCCAGCTCTGAGCACAGGCTCCTCTTTCTAGGACCTTGGCCTCACTCAGCAATCTGGCTTCAAAGGACACCCCACCCCCTGTCAGAAGCCCAATAAGGGATCAGATGGGCCTCAGTCCCCCAAAAAAACAGAGGCTGCTGGGTGACTCAGAAGAGGAATCACCTAGTGTTAAATATCAGAATCTCAACTTCTTATCCCTAAGAATGCTGCACCAGGGCCACCTAGCTGACCAGGCTAACTGTTGGATGGGAACCACATGAGTCCTAGGCACTGCACTGAGGTTCCTGGCCTGGCAAAACTACTTCCCACATGGGCCAGATGAAAGATTGTTTCTTCCCCAGGGAGAGGTGGCTGGAATGGAGCCAGCTGTTGGCAGGACCAATCCTCAAGACACACAAAAATGGACAAGTTGCTGCACAGCTGGGTGGGGGTGTCTACGTGTGACTAGCCCCTAGGCCTGGCAGGTGGAGTCACAGTCTTGTCTGCCTTCTCCACCACCCCATTCCTTTGTCCTCTACCTCCCAACTTGGTCCTTGCTTTCAGTGACACATTCTTAGTGCACACAGATAAACCAAACTTGGCAGAGCCTGGGCAGCAGAAACAAACAGCTCTATCACATAGACTGGGCTCTATACTCCTGTTGTAGTGGCCACTCGCAACCCACAGGGAGGCCAGCAGAGTGAGGCAATGAGAAGGGAAACATGGTCCAGAGAGAGGGACCTGGTCTCCAGGCAGATGGAGCTACTGGCAGCCCCTACTTCCCTGGTCCTGCCTTCCCTGTCTTCCCATCCAGGTCCCGTCAAAGGTGGATAGAGCTTTAGGGACTACAGACGGGGAAGTGCCCAACAGAAGGGGCACCACTTGAGCTGGACCTTAAATATGACGAGTTTGCTGGGCAGAGAAGAAAGCATTTGGCAGAGAGGACAGAGGTATAGGGGCTTGGAGGTAGGAAGCAAGGGGCCATGTGCATCTGGAGCGCAGGTTGGCTGGGAAGAAGATGACTAGATGGAAAGGAGGGCCTGGGTTAATGTGGGTGAATCTGGACTTTATCCTGATGGCAGAGGGAGCCAGGGAAGGTTTTTTTTTTTTGTTTTGTTTTGTTTTTTTAAGATTTTATTGGGGAATTGGTGGAGGGGAACAGCGTTGGGGAATTGGGGAAGGGGAACAGACAAGTTGCCGTCTTCTTGTTCTTCAGTTTAGTTGTGGAGGATGTTGCTTCACTGTTGGTATCGCCATTGCGCTCCTCCCGGATGAGGCAGATCGGTCGCTGGCCTCTGGATGTCGCTCATCGCGGCTATTGGCAGCTCACGCTTGGCTGCCAGCCGCTCACGCTGGCTGCGGGCCACTCACTGCAGCCCACGGCAGCCCACTGCAGCAGGGGCTGCAGCCCACACCATCACCAGGGCTCGCACAGCCCAGCTCCAGGTGGAGCCGCCGTCAGCTGCAGAGGGCAGCGTCACTGGCCCTCATGTGGGATCCGAACCGGGGCCGCTGGCATCCCAAAACCAGCGCCCAACCAATGCGCCACTCGGCCGGCCCAAGGGAAGGTTTTAAGGGGGGCAGTGACATGGTCAGATTTGTGTTTTCTATCAGTCCCTCTGGCCCCAGTATGGAGGATGAGTTGGAGGGGGTGTGAAGAGGCGGGGCAGTATCCTGGCCAGCGGTGATGGCCTTCACAAGGCAGCAGCCCTGCAATGGAGGGAGGGGGCCTATTCAAGATCTGTTTGGGAGGTAGAACAGAAACTGAGGGGAGGGTGATGTGTGAAAGACAGGGGAGGTGTCCGGAGTGCCCAGATTTCTGGCTTGAAAGCACCAACAGGATCTCCAACAGGAGCAGGGAATGTCTCCACAGACCGACCCACTGGGCAAGGAGCAAGGCAGAAGAGTGGATCCTGGGGAGACTAATATGCCTCCCATCCTTGGACCCTAACGCTAGTGGAGGCCTCTCCAACCCGAACACACACACACGCGCACACACACACACACACACACACCATTGCCTGGATTTTCCTTTTGGTTCTATTCCCTCATTGAGAAACTTGGGTTGAAACAATTCTCACACTATCACAGCCTTGCTGGGCCCAAACCCACATCGTGGCCACAGGTGCCTTCAGGAATCCTGGGTAGCAGATCGGCTCCATTTACATCAACATGTAGAAACAATACAAATGGCTACACTTCAGCGAGGACTGTCTGTACCTGAACAAGTATGTGCCAGTGCACATGCATGGGAACCCTCCACTGTCAGTGAGTACGCAATCTTCAACTGCGTGCCATCCCACGCTGCCACTCCCTGGCCCCACTCAGGCCTCAGCCTTCCTTGCCCGGGTGATGGTCTGGTTCCCAGGAGGAACCTTCCTCTTGAGCTCTGCTTACAAGTACAATGACTCTGAGTTGGCAGCCCACTAGAGATCCTTCAAACCCCAGCATCTAAGCCCCGAAAGCAAAGGGATAGTTGGAGGGGGGGAAGCTCCTTTAAGCAAACATTTATCTTCACAATAACCTTGTCACTTGGATTTTATTACCCCTACTTTACAGATGAGGAAACTGAGGCACAAGACATAAAAGGCTTGCTAAAGGTCATGATCTTGTGGTGGCAGTGTGGGAATTTAATCCAGGCTTGTCTGACTCACTCTGCCACCTCTATCAAGACCTGGAGCAATCCCTGAAGAAGAAGTGACCCCCTGAGGAAGTATGACAGCTCCACTCTCAGGGGAGGCCGAGCCAGCAGGACATCCTGCCCCCTCTGACAAGGGGACAGGCAACCACATAGCCATTCATCGGTGGGAGCCTGAGTGAGGGCTGGCAGCTCAGCGGCCTGAAAGGTGGTCCTAGGCAACCTATGCAGAACTCAACAGGGGCTGAGGTCCAACTGGGCTTGATTCACCCCAGTGCCTACAGGGGACATCCCGACCTGGGGGTCCAGAGGTCTGACTCCAGGCCTGCTTTGAAGGGTTCTTCAGTTCTCCCCTCCAGGCTTTCTGAAAGGGACCTGGAGAAGGAAACTTTTCCAACCAGCCCCCTACCTGGAGGCCATCTTTTCCCAAATTAGAGGAAGCGCCCCCAGCAGCAGGAGGAGCTCAGTCAGGGCCCACCCAGGCTGCAGCAGATACCAGGATCAGAAAGGACTCTCAGGGAACCCCTAGGACTTCTTTTAGGAATTTGAGCCTGGAAGAACTCCCACGGGCTGAGCAGACTGAACGGTAGGCTGGCCCCTGCCTCCCACAGCCCATGCCCCATCCCCTCCCCTGTCCCAACCCCTCCCCAGCCCATAGGGAAGATGCCCCTCTTCCTGTTTGCTCCTCCCCAGGTGGCACTGCTGGATGAGGTGAGAGGACTACCATTGCCCTGTCTCCACCCTGTACTGGCATCCCTTGAGGCCACCCAGAGTCTTTCCTAAAGCCCCAGCCAGGCCCCACCTCTCAGGGAGCGGTTCTCAGAACTGGTTGATCTTGGTGAAGTCCCCAAGACACCTTGGTGGCTTTCCCCAGGCCACCGCGAAGGACCCCGTGCAAAGCTGGCGTTGGAACAGCTCACACACGTGTCTCCTGAGGGCCCCTGTGGCTCAGCTCCTGCGGAGCTTGAGTCCCCGCTCCGGAAGCGGCGCCCCTTCCTCTCCTCCAACACCCCGTGAGCCCCCACCCCCAAGCAGCAATTACCGGCCGAGGTGGCTGGGGGAGGGCCAATTAGTGCGGGAGACGCGGCCCCTGTGCTGTGCCTGTGCTGACCGCAGATCCCGCAGCGCCGCCGCCGCCGCCCTCCTTGCTTGGCCGACAGCTCTGGCTGCCTGGAAGCCCCGGGGGACGCGCCATCCGGCCTCCCGCCAACTGCAGTGATAGATCCAGCCGCTTGGCACAGGGCCAGATCCCCGGCGGACGCGAGGGCGCCTGGAGCTGAGTTGGGCGGTTGGGGCAAGCAGGATGGGGCCTCTCTCCTTGTGAGGACTCCTGCACCCCGACAGCCTGCGCCCGGGACAGACGCGGTGGGAGGGGGCAGCCCCCGTCTCAGGCAGGCGATTGAGAGGGCCAGCTCTCCTGAAGACCTCTCTTGGCCTCATGCTCCTCCTAGACTGACTGTCAAGAAAGTCAGGGGGTAAGGAAGGAAACAGAAGCAAGTAGACACACGGCCAGACAGGCACATGAACAGACCCAGGGCAGTGCTGGGGCTGTCCATGCTTGAGAAGGGCCCTACCTGGCACTCAGAAGGTGACAGTGGTCAGGGATGTTTCTCATCCCAGTTGCCTGACCACTGAGATCCCCTGGGGGCTGATGGAAAGGGTCGACTGGAAAGGCTGTGGGAGCACAGAGGTGATGACCTAACTTGGGCTGGGGTGGTGAGGCAGGGAAGGCTTCCCAAAGGAGTGTCTGAAAAGACAAGCAGGAAAGCCTGGAAGGAATGGAGGTGGAGAGGGGGGAAGCCATGTCAGCCAGAGGACACAGCAGGAGCAAAGGCCTAGAGGCAAGATTAGCCTGTTCCATCCCAGCAGCTGTGTTAGTATGGCCCACACAGGAAGTCTAAGAGAGGAACTAGGGCCCAGAGCTGAGGCACCAGCCTCTAAACCTGGGAGGGAGCAAGGACTCTACCCTGAGGCACTGGGGAACCATGGGAAGGACAGATCCTGGCCAGGCTTATATTTCAGAAGGATCGTTGAGGTTACAGAGTACAGAGTAACTAGAGGAGGAGAGAGTAGAAATAGAGACTCTCGGAGAGCAATGCAAAACTGCACAATAAGTTCTTCATGGAACAGGGCAAGTACATTCATAAAGCAGATGGAAAGGACTTGCTGACAATAAGGGGAGGGAAGGTAGAAGTTGAGAGAGATTCCTAGGTGTCCTGTTGTTCTAAGGAGGTTTTGGGCCAAGGCAGGAGGTCAGCTCTGACCACCACCATCACCCCCACTACCACCCATAGAATGGCTCCTGGGGCACTCTGGTTCAGAGTTTTTTCACCCAGCCTAGCCTGGGAATTCATGTGACCCCTCCCCAGGGCCAGGGGGACCTCAGCCCCTACCCACTGGGCCCAGGAAAAGCCCCAAGAGGGAGTCCAACCTGTTGTAGGGATACTGGCAGGGCCAGGTGTTGCTGGGGAAGCTCCTCCACTCCACTTTTCTCCCCGCCTCCCCATAGAAAGCCAATCAAGAGAGCAATCTACTCTCTCACCATTGACCTTCTATAATCTCAATGATAGCTCCATGGCCACAAGATGGGTTTGTGCCTATTTGTCTGTGGAGCAAATCAAGGGGGAGGAAGGCCCATACGAGCCCTGAAAGCCTCAGAGGCTGAGATCAGATGGCCTCGCAAAGCACAGTTCAGCATGCCTCTTTTAGGCAGAATTTGGGAGCTGGGAGCTGTGTGTTCCTGCCTGGGCCTGTTCCTCTATGTGTGTCCTCAGACAAGCCACTTGCCTCTCTGGGCCTGGTTCTCCTCAGCTGTGCACTGAGAACAATGCCTGTGGTAGGACACTACTCTCTAGCCCAGCCCCCACCAGCCGTGGTCCAGAACTCCTGTCTACTCTCAGCCCCTTTAACCATCGGCCCTGTGTAAGGGCATGCTGGTGACCTCACCAAGGAGCCACTGAGTGATCATTATAGATCTCCTACTGTGAAGAAACAAGAATCCGTTTGAGGGGGAGCCTGAAGGTGGAAGAAAAACCTTTCAGGAAATTAGCACCAGTGACAGGAAAATTCATCAAAAGCTGGTAGAGGTGCCTGTGACTGATTCATGTCTCCTGCCTTAAGGAGTAGCTCTTCTGGCCTGGAGGAAGGACTAGTATCCTTCATGGCCTTCCAGAGACCCCAGGCCCAAGATTCTAAAACTCTGGTCCTGATGCTGGACCTCTGAGCACCTGCCGGAGGTGCCACCATTGATTTGCTGCTCCAGAATCATGGGATTCTGCATTGCTAGGAAAGGCTGATGATGGATAGGGGTCATGGGTTCTAATACAACTCCTCTCACTGCTGTGTGATTTCAGACATTCAGTTGGCCTCTCTGATCCTCCCTGTCAGGAGAAATCCTGACCTTGCCTGGCTTCTACAAAACTCAGCACATCTGGGAAAAGAATAATTTTTCCAAGAGTGAGGATACAACCATACCCAAACAAACCTTGGTAGTGAAAGTCTAATGGGAAAAGCAGGGAAACAGCTGGATATGGAACCTATTGTTCTGAACAGCACATGCTTTCCTCCCACAGCCAGCACCTGGGTATGGCAGGCAGAAGAACTGTTGCAGCGCACATCTCCAGGGGGCACAACTTACCAGCTTTACAGTATAAATGAGCCCCTGGGTATAACCTGAGCTCCATGACTGCCTCTTCTGAGCTTGCCCCCTATACACACATTTATGTCACATGTGCCTCAGTGAAGGCTCTGATTAGGTAATTGCCCTGTCACCACCTAACCCAAAACATCCACATTGGGTAGTCTTTACAGCCAAATGTACTCCCTTCAGCCTATCTATGGCATCTCTGAATCCATCTCAAGCACCAACACTACCTAGTTGCAAGACATTCTGGGAGCTTCCCTTGGACAGGAGGGAGCAAGATGAAGTTAGCATAAGGTGGGGCTAGGGAATCTACCAAGATTGTGAGATGTCTTTGAGGAGGTTGGGTTCAGTCTCCAGGGCAGGCATTGGTGAGGGGATGCTGTGGGGCGTCATTCTGTCGAGTACAGTCAATAAAGGCTTGTCAGAGGCCTCTGGGCCCACACTTAATGAGAGGGTATGAATTTGCTTGGCTGAGAAAGAGGAGAGAAGCAAGCTAAAGAGAGAAAGTTAGCCAGGGCTGAAGGTGAACTCCTTGCCCATTCACTCAGAAGTATCATGTAGTAGAAGAGAATTATTATCCACTTTATTAATTGTTCTTGTGTTCCTAGAGAGAAGGCAGGCTGGTGAGGTAGCAGGGGCTAGTAATTCTGAATGCCTATTTACAAGGCAATATTACAGCATGATGGGATACCCAGCCTGCCAAGATGGTTTAGAGCTTGGAAAATTTGGGAAAGAATCCAAGAACAGGGCAGGGTGTCAAGGTATCATCTATAGGGAGACAAAAGGAGAGAAGGTAAAAGAGGATGCATTTGGATTCAGGAGTCGATAATGAGCTAGAAGTGAATGTTGAATTATTCAACCTCCTTTATTGATCCATTGATCTCTATCTGCAGGTTTTGGTTTATTCTTGGTAGGCATTTCCTGTGTCTGAGACGCTGAGAAGAGAAATGTGGGAGGAGGAAACATATTTTAAGACTCTAGAAGAGAGAAGAGGCAATGTCAAAGAGAAATTTGGCAACAGGTATCAGGAACCTTAAAATGCCCATACCTTTTGGCATGGTGGCTCTACTCTGGAAATTGACCCTAAAACACTATCTAAAACTTTTAAGAAAAAGCCTTAAGCACCATGATGTTCACAGAAGCCTATTTTATAACAGTGAATAATAGAAAACAACTGAAATAAATGTCCAACAATAGGGGATATAGGCCAAGATACCATTAGGAGTTTTATATGATTACATGGGAAAATATTTATGCCATAGGGTTAGGTGACAATGGAGCACTCGAAACTGCACCTATAGGGCTGGCCGAGTGGTGCATTGGTTAAGAGCTGGTTTGGGGATGCCAGCGGCCCCGGTTCAGATCCCACATATGAGGGCCAGTGACACTGCCCTCTACAGCTAACAACAGCTCCACCTGGAGCTGGGCTGTGCGAGCCCTGGCCCTGGTGATGGAATAGGTTGCAGCCCCTGCTGCAGTGGGCTGCCATAGGCTACAGTGAGTGGCCAGCAGCCAGCGTGAGCAGCTGGCAGCCAGCGTGAACTGCCAATAGCTGCGGTGAGTGACCATCCAGAGGCCGGCGACCGATCTGCCTTATCCGGGAAGAGCACAATGATGATACCAACATGGTCCAGTGAAGCAACGTCCTCCGCAACTAGACTGAGGAACGAAAAGACAGCAACTTGTCTGTTCCCCTTCCCCGATTCCCCAACGCTGTTCCCCTCCCCCAATTCCCCAATAAAATCTTTTTTTTGTTTGTTTTGTATTTTTTGAGGGCAGTGTCACTGACCCTCATATGTGGGACGGAACCGGGGCTGCTGGCTTCCCAAGCCAGCACTTAACGACTGTGCCACTCGGCCGGCCCTCCAATAAAATCTTTAAAAACAAAAAACAAAAAACAAAAAAACTGCACCTATAGAATGTCATAACTATGTGAAGAAATGTGGATGGAAGGAGGCCGAAGAAAATATATTGAAATGTTAGCAATGATTGTTTTGAGGTGGTAGGACTCTCTTCTTTTCCTATATTTTCTACCAAAAATATGTACAAGTTTTAAATAATTAAAACAAAAGTTAAGGGCCGGCCAAGTGGCGCAGTGGTTAAGCGCTGGCTTGGGAAGCCAGCGGCCCCAGTTCCATCCCACAAATGAAGGTCAGTGACACTGCCCACAAAAAAAAAAAAAAAAAGGGGCCAACCGAGTGGCGCATTGGTTAAGAGCTGATTTGGGATGCCAGCAGCCCCGGTTCAGATCCCACATATGAGGGCCAGTGACACTGCCCTCTACAGCTAACAAAGCTCCACCTGGAGCTGGGCTGCATGAGTCCCGGAGATGGTGTAGGCCATTGCCATACGCTACAGTGAGTGGCTGGCAGCCAACGTCAGCGGCTGGCAGCCAGCGTTGAGCTGCCAATAGCTGCGGTGAGCGACCGTCCAGAGGCCGGCGACCGATCTGCCTCATCCGGGAAGAACGCAATGACGATACCAACATGGGCCAGTGAAGCAACGTCCTCTGCAACTAGACTGAAGAACAAAAAGACAGCAACTTGTCTGTTCCCCTCCCCTCAATTCCCCAATAAAATCTTAAAAAAAAAAAAAAAAGTTAATGGGCCCTGAGTGGCTCAGTGGTTAACAGCTGGCTTTGGATGCCAGCAGCCCCGGTTCGGATCCCACATATGAGGGCCAGTGACACTGCCCTCTAAAAAAAAAAAAAAAAAAAAAAGTTGAGGGGTGGGGTGACCGACAATCTTATGAAGGCTGCACAGTAGTAAAATAAACCCAAATTAGTGGGGAGCCAAATCCTCCCAGAACCCAAGGTGTTGCCATGTCCTAGGTGTGCTGACCATCTCCCTGGCACAACGTATGGACCCAAATGATACAATTAGAGATCAATGTGGGGCAGTCACTCTGTGGAGGAGAATCAAAGGCCCCTGAACTCATATTTAAAGAAAAAGTATGAGTTTCCCAGCAGAGAAAGTCATGCTAGGTAGGGGAACAGTTAAGAGCAAAGGTCCTAAGGCATGTGGGAAATGCAAGTAAACCAGTATGGCTGGATTGCAGGGTGCCATGGGGAGAAATGATAGGAGTTGGGATTGGAAAGGAAAGTAATTATTGTCAAGGGGTCATGAATGCTGGGCTGAGGTCCTTTGCCTTTCTGCCACAGGCAAATTGGAGACTTGGGGGAAGGGGCTTAGGCAAGAGGGAAGTGTGGTTAGAGCTCACCACTGTCATTCTCTAGCCCCCTAGTCTGTTTCCTATCCCCCACCAGAAACTTGGAGTATAGTAAAGGGGAAGGGTAGCAGTCCAAAGCAGCCCTCGAAGATGGTCGGCCAGGCCTCCTGACCCAGCCTGGCCCTGTTCCCACCACATCAGGCTCAGTCCCCATCCCCAGGCACCCAGACAAAATGCTTGCCTCCCATGACAAAGAGGCTCATTTGGAGCCTGGGCAAGATTTGCAAACGTCAAACTTGTAATTACAAGGATGAAATCATCTGGTTCCTTTTAAGCAAACGGGTTTATTGATCCCAACACTGAAGAAATGCTATTCTGGGGAAACTTGCTCCTCTCCATTTTCCCTTCCCTCTGGTGGGGGAGGGTGGCAAGGGAGCTAAGAAGGGGGAGAACCTCCTGTGAGGGGAAATCCTTAAGGGCCTCAGGGTGAATTTTATGGTACATAAATTCTATCTCAGAAAAGTATTATTTAGGGTTCAGGAAACTGCCTCATTCAGGCAGATGACATCCTCATCCCGGACTTAGACCCATCTCCATTTAGAAACTAGAAGCTGGATAGAGCTAGGGCTTCAGGCACTGTGCCAGCCACTAATTTCCCTTCTCTCCCACCCCCTTCGAGTCTCATTTGTGGCTCCAGATCCTATTTCAGCTTCAAGATGGTACAATATTTCCTCAGTAACTGAAGGGAAACTGTTTCCTTAGGAAAAAGGCATCATAGGCTCAGGGACCTGGGAGGACCTCACTCACTCTTCAAGGAGAGGCAGATATGGGTGGCTGGAGACACCAGACCTGGATAAAGCCTTCTTTTCTGCTGGAGTTGGGGAGGCAAGATGTCTAGGCCTTGACCTTCCAAGTTAAAGAGGGACAAACAGTTGGGTTCAGGAGCAGGAATGCACAACCATCAAGGGCAAGAGCCATATCCTGCCAGAAGGCCCACAATAGGACCACTTCATTCAACCTGTTGGGACCCCTTTGGGAGCATGATAGGGAGGAACAAGCCCAGCCATGGTCCTTCATGAACTCAGTTAGGGAGACAAGCAGGACATTTGGCATCTCCATCATTGGAGGCCTTAGAATGGAATGTTTAAGAGCAAGCCCCTGGTATCATCGCCCCTCTGAGCCTCAGTTTCTTCATCTGGTGAATAGAGTCAATAATACCAAACTTGCAAGGTTATGATAAGGAGTGAATAAAGATGATACACTCCAATGCTTAGCCATTTTGTTATCTCAATGGGTCAAGGTCTTATCACTGTCCTATGGTCACTTATTTACCTTTTCAGAGTCTCTATTTCCTCATTTGTCAGATAGGGACAAGAAGTCCTGTCTTAGAAGGTGACTGTATGAATTAACTGAGACAAGGGGGCATAGAATCACCCAGCTCACAGTTGGGCCAGACAATTGTGGGTTCCCATTCCCTGCTCAGTGTTGCTGTGTATTCTCTGCCCATCCATTCAAGATCAGTCTGGGCGCAGCTGCCCATCCAGGAACTAAAAAAGAGGAGGCCAGATTTCAGCCTGGGGGGTGGGGAGGGTGTTTCTAGGCAATGAACCCTCAGGCTTTCATCTGTGAGCCCTACTAGAGCTGGCTCTTAGCAAACCCCTCCATGGGGTGATGCCTGGACCAAGACACCCAGCTGGACAGAAGCACAGAGCTAAATATAGCTGACCTGAGTGAAAATTTCCTTTACTAATTTAATTCAATTTCTAAAATAAGTGAAAAAACTTTAATAACAACAGCAAAAAAGGCATACAGAGGTCAGCTGAGGAGATGGCCTGCTTCAGCCTACGGCTTGTTTCCCAGTTGTCCTGGCCGGTTGGATGCCAGACAATGCTGAGTGTGGGTTACCCTGTGGCCTGGAGTTGCCAAAGGCAGTCTGTGGTGTTGCTGTTCTGGGTCTGCCTGGCAGGCTTTCTCATCCCTTTCCCTCAAGACATCATTTCCCACCCCCATGAGACTGACAGAGTACTATGCCTTGTTCTGTATTCCCACCCCTCCTGTTCCAGCTCCCTTGAACCTAGAAAAGATTTGTTTCAACCCTGACCTTTTCCTTGTCAAAGCTCATGGTGTCCATCTGGGCATCTAGGACATTCTAGTGATAGTTCAACTTTTTTTTTTTTTTTTTTTAGAGGTCAGTGTCACTGGCCCCCATATGTGGGATTCAAACCAGGACCGCTGGCGTCCCAAGCCAGCTCCCAACGACCGCACCACTCTACCGACCCTCAACTTTTTTTTTTTAAAGATTTTTTTAATTGGGGAATTGGGGGAGGGGAACAGCGTTGGGGAATCGGGGAAGGGGAACAGACAAGTTGCTGTCTTTTTGTTCTTCAGTCTAGTTGCAGAGGACGTTGCTTCACTGGCCCATGTTGGTATTGTCATTGTGCTCTTCCTGGATGAGGCAGATCGGTTGCCAGCCTCTGGATGTCGCTCACCGCAGCTATTGGCAGCTCACACTGGCTGCCGGCCACTCACTGTAGCCTATGGAAGCCCACTGCTGCAGCCTACACCATTGCCCGAGCTCGCACAGCCCAGCTCCAAGTGGAGCTGTTGTTAGCTGTAGAGGGCCGTGTTACTTGCCCTCATATGTGGGATCCGAACCAGGCCGCTGGCATCCCAAAACCAGCTCTTAACCAATGAGCCACTCGGCCGGCCCAACTTTTTTTTTTTGAGGGCAGTGTCACTGGCCCTCATATGTGGGAACCGAACCAGGGCCGCTGGCTTCCCAAGCCAGCACTTAACCACTGTGCCACTCGGTGGGCCCTCAACTTTTATTTATTCCACATTTCCATGGCAGAAACAATTATTACTAGAGTCTAAACACCAGGATCAGCTGCAGGTCTGTGAGCCCTACCTGGAAGCATTGCAGAGTAAGCATGCTGCTGCCTAATGGATTGTTTTTGAGAGACAGAAATGGGAAGTTTTATACAAATGTCTACCTAAACAGAATATGATGGTGCTGAATGCTATCACATAGGATATCCTTTTTTCCTACCATAGAGGCCAACAGCAGAAACTGCTTCTCTGACCACTGGTCTTCCGACAGTCCTTGATGACTGTGAGCAAAATCATTGTCTCATTTAACAATATCTGTGTTGTCCTAGTGTTCAAAGGTCTTAGCTGAACTGGGAAGACTTGAAGTAGGTGCAGCAGATGGATCAAAGCTTCTATTGCTGTGAGTGACTTAGTTCTGCTTTGGTGCCTTTGGGTAGAGGCCGCCTCACTCACCTCTCAAAATAAGTTGCAGATGTTTTAAAACTGGTTTTGTCTGTACTTTGCCTGTGCTGATGTGGAGTTTTCCCCTCCAGTTTCACCAGAGGCTTTAGGCAGCAAAATAAAAATGACATCCTTTGCCAGACGTAGCTGATACAAACTGTTCAGTGGGCCTACAAGGCACTCCCACTCTCTCCTTTGGGTGAAACTACTCTTCCCGTATTTCAACCATCAGGTTCTTTCTGAGGCTGCCAATCCAGATACCCAACCCCTGATAGAAGAGCATGTGACATAAGTTGGCCAGTGTCATCATATCAGCCTGGACATGGTGATTTGGTAGAGGGGAGAGTGTGACTCAGACTGAGCCAAAGTCCTTCCCAGGAATTCTGAGACTTGGAGATGAAGAATGGCTGCTCCCATTCTTTGCCAGGAAATAAATGCCATCAAGAGAGCTTGAGAGAACTAAGCAGTAGAAGAAATGGAGGAATGCCCTTGGAAGGAATTGATTCTATGTTTGCTATTCAGAGAGAGTGCATTTGTTTAAACCACCAGCCTACAGGTTTGACTTTGCTGAAAATTCCTTCCCTGAAGTCTGGAGATGGATCACTCTCTGGACCTCAGTTAGAGGGTGACCAACCATCCCATTTTGCCAGGAACTGGGTGGTTTCTTGTGACATGAGAGTTTTATTGCTGAAACAGGACAGCCTCAGGAAAACCAAGACAGTTGGTCACCCTAACTCAGTTCCATATCTGTAAAAATGGGATTGGACTAGACAGGGGTAGAAAATTCGGCCAAACTCTGCATTTATGCAGACATTGCCAATTGCCCTTGGCACTAATTCCTGTGAGTTTAGGTGTATCTTCACAATCTTTTGCCATATGGCCAGCTACTGCCCATCAGAGTTGGCATCATTTGCCATCTTTGGACTGTTTTTGACAAGCTGGTATTTTAAGGATCAAAATTTACTGAGGACCAACTTTGAGTCAAGGTCTGCCATAAATCTCACCAGACTCTCTCCAGCTTGGGCTAAATGACTTCCCTAGAACTTGTGGATCTCACACATTTGGGTAAATATATGGACTGGCATTAGGAGATACATATATATATATATATATATATATATATAATTTCAGCTTGTTCTTCTTTAGAAACTTAAATTTATTAAGTGTTCATTATGCGTTAGACCTACATAAAGGTTCTCAGGCTAACACTGGGGGCTTGTGAGTGTCTTCATTTTGGAAACAAGCAAACGGGGCTGGCGGAGTGGCGCAGTGGTTAAGCGCTGGCTTGGGAAGCCAGCGGCCCCGGTTCGGGTCCTACATATGAGGGCCAGTGACACGGCACTCAAAAAAAAAAAAAGGTGGAAACAAGCAAACGGAGGCTCGGAGGTCCAATGTTTGTCTAAGGCCCCAGCCAGCAGGCAGCAGGAGAGTTGAGTGAGATGCCATCTAGGACTCATTTGACACCAACATCTCCGACCTTTCCATCAAGATGCAGATTCAGCGGGATGCTTTGGTCTGTTTCCACCTTGCGTCTTTGATGAGCTTACACGTATTTCCCACTGTTTGGGAACGCAGTCCTCGAGGACTTCAATTTCCTCGGGTTCAGGACACAATTACTCCTTGCTGCTGGGGAGCCCAAAAGTTCCAAAACGTCTAAAGAAGGACCTGCGCGGCCCTCTCCATCTCTAAGTACCGGGACGATCCCCACCAGGCGGTGCCCAGGGAGGGGCGCGTGGGTCCGCAGGGAGAAGAGGGGCCGCCCCGCAGGCACTCAGGTTTGCTGCAGCCCAGCGACTCCGCCGGCCGGAGGGCGACGCATGCGCGGCGCGGATCGCGGAGTTGTGAATGGTGCGTTTTGTTTGCCGGAGTTTGGGGCGGGCGGGCGCGCGAGGAGGAGGGGTGGGGCCGACGGGGGCGGGGCCGGAGGGCCAGCGAGGTGGGAGGCGAGAGGAAGTGGCGGCGGCGGCTGGGGGCGGCGAATGCTGGGTCCGCGCGGGCGGCAGGCAACGGCTGAGGCAGCTGCGACGGCGTGTGTGGGGCTCCAGCGGGCGGCGGCACCTCAGACTCCCGGGAGCGGGAGCCCACGCGGGCGGGCGCCTGAAACAAAGAGAAGCGCGAGTCAGGGCGCCGCGGGTGTGCGGTCAGTCGGTCAGCGCGGAGCCGGCCAGCGGGTGTGCGCGACAGCCCCGAGCCCGGCCGGCTGGCGCGGCCTCAGGGCGGGAAGATGCCGCGCGTCGTGCCCGACCAGAGAAGCAAGTTCGAGAACGAGGAGTTCTTCAGGAAGCTGAGCCGCGAATGTGAGGTGAGGCGGGCGGGCGGCACCGAGGCCGCGGCGCGCCCCGAGTGGGCCCGAGCGCAGAAAAGTTTAGGCAGCGGGGCCGCCCGCGGAGGGGCAATCTCGCCCGGCAGCCGCCCGCCCGCAGG
Source organism: Aselliscus stoliczkanus (assembly GCA_033961575.1). Taxonomy (NCBI): domain Eukaryota; kingdom Metazoa; phylum Chordata; class Mammalia; order Chiroptera; family Hipposideridae; genus Aselliscus; species Aselliscus stoliczkanus. The sequence continues at coordinate 39,510,344 of CM066732.1, read as the reverse complement.
CTCTGCTTGCCCTTATCGGCGCCGCGCGGGGCGGGTGGGCGCGCGGGCGGCGCCGCGGATTGGGCTCCTGATTTCTGGCCGCCTCTGCCTTGCAGATTAAGTACACCGGCTTCAGGGACCGGCCCCACGAGGAGCGCCAGGCGCGCTTCCAGAACGCCTGCCGCGACGGCCGCTCGGAAATTGTAAGTCGGCGGGGGGCGGGGGGCGCGGGGCAGCGCGGCGCGCGTCACTTGTTGCGCCGGGGCCGCCGCGGCCCTGGCCGGTTCCGGACGGCGCCGCGGACTCCGCGGCTCCCGGAACTGAGCGGGCGCCGTCTCACTTCCTACTCGGGATTCAAAATGCGAAACCAGACCCTGGCGGGCCGCGCGCGTCCTTGACGCAGAGACGCTGCCCTGTGGCCCTCGGCGGGTGGGTCTGTTGGCCAGACACACGACTCGGCGGTTTTTGCCGCGCGAGTGGAGCTCAGACTGGAGGCCAGCTAAGAAAGAAAAAAGGTGGCTTTGGATTAGGGAGCGACTCGAGGAAGGGGTCCGGGTATTTGTAAAAAAAAAAAAAAAAGCTCAAGCTTCGGACTCCTGGGCGGTAGTTTGTTTCTGAGACGCTCGGTTGGTTGGTACGTTTTAGGTGAAGCGCTCTCATTCCCAGTGTAGCTGAGAATAAATCTTGACGCCAATATTATCTGTTGTCCTAATTGAGAAAGAAAAAAAAAAAAGCCCTAAGGAACGTGCCCTGTTTTTTTCTTAGTGTTAAACCTCAGGAGAATCCGAAAGAAACCATTATCGTTTGGGTTTTTTTTTTTTTCAAACCTAAAAACATACCCCGCTGGTACTGCATGGATTTGCGAAAACCACATTTGAGCTTGAGGCCGTGTTTTTAGGCCGTGATTTTAGGTGGTGGGTACTTCGTCTCCACCAAACCCGATGTTAAAAAAAATTTCCGGTGTCCTAGTTCCTCTCATCTCCTTTTGGTTTGTCTTACTGGAGTTTCTAATGAGGGGGAATGAAGAAGCCAAAGAGAGTGGGTAAGAAAAAAATGAAAGAAAAGTTGATTAAAAAAAAAAAGTTGGAGTGCTGTATGTATAATGGAATCCAGTTATCTGCCCCGTGAATTGGGCCCAGTGCCTTCGAAGACTTGAAAGCCACAGTGCAGTTCGAATATTAATTAACAATAGGAAGACATGTTGGAACGTTTACCTCTCCCACCTTCTTTATAGAGAATCTATTGTACTTATTTTGATTGAGATATAAGTTACATACCATAAAACTCTCCTTTTCATCACTAAAGTCATATTTATTTTTAAAGAATATACATATAGGGATATTTCAAAGGAATGCTTTTTAGAATTGTATTACGGAAAATAAGATTCTGGCCAAATTTATTAGGAGCTCTAAAATAGTTGGTTATTGTTGCATGTTATGAAAGAAAATCTCGAGTGTTGAGCCCCCTGCCAAGTTTCTTGAGTAGTTGTAATAGTTATATGATTAAAACGTAGAAGACAAATATTTCTTGGTTTTTGGCACTGAGTGGTAGAAGAATCATTCATTAGTTGAGTCCATTGATTTATATCATTCTTTGGGTTTCCTTTTGCAAAACGTGGATGGTATACCTAACCAATGGATTTGCTGGAGGTTATTGATGTAAGTGTAAAAGATGAGTAGAAAAAGTACTGTCAGGATTTTTTAAAGCTGAGGGTTTTTTGTTCTGTTTTGTTTTTGAAACCTAGTGAAGCATAGCTATTAGGGTTTTTCTGTCATATCGGACTTTACTGCCTGTAATTATGAACTGGGAGTATAATTTAACCCACAGTATATCTGAATTACTGTACTATAATATTGTTGTAATATTATAGCAGCATTATAAGTTGCTTGTATTTGTCATAAATTTCTTTCCATGGCCTTCCCCTCTTCCCAATATCTGATCCTACAAATTTTAATAAGTTGTTGATATCTAACAAGTATTAAAAGTTGAGGAAGGTTTGGGGTGACCCGTTAGCTCCGTTGGTTAGAGCGTGGTGCTGATAACACCAAGGTTGCCAGTTTGATCCCCGCATGGGCCTCTGTGAGCTGCACCCTCCCTAAAAGAGTCAACTGTGCCATTGTAGCATGAAAGCAATGTGTAACCAATGACCAATGACTATGGCTGTTCCCCAATAAAATTTAAAAAAAATAAAATAAAGTTGAAGGTAGATTGAATTCTGTGTAAGATTTACACTTAAAAACAGCATATATGTCTTAATTTGTTAAGTAATGTAACAGTATTTGGGAAGGAGTTGCACATTTCCCTCTTTCTCTTTCTCCCCCTTTAATTCTGTGTTCTCTACATTTAAGTTATAGGATTCTTAGCTCCTACAGGGTGGAGGCCACATTAATTCTGTGGTATATTCATTAATACATTCCTCTCAAGTACTTTGCACAATGCCTTTTGCATCATAGATACTTGATTAATTCAATATAGAGGTTATTTAATTTAATGCTTAAAATTTATCTTTTGACTTATGAACAGGCAGTGGCTTTTACTTATTTGGTTGTGGAAATAGATGTGGAAGAGGCATTCTTTGGCCTCTATTTTGACAGCAGTTATATACAGTAAAAAATACACAGTTTTCAAAGGTATTCCCAATGCTTTTTTTCTGTTTTCTTTTCATTCTGAATATCTCCGTAATGTATCAGTGAAGTTAATTAAGAATTTATTTTGTATTTAGATGTGAAACAATTTAAGGTCTGTGATGCTCATCTCTTCTGTGAAACTTACCCAGATTCCCTATCATAGCATGAATAAAAGTGATTATGGGTGAAGGGTAAAATCTATTTGGTACAATCTGATTCATTCCCTATGTAAGTTCTTCTAGTAAAAATGTTGGAGGTGTCTTCAACATTAATGATTAATCAAAGAAAAAAATAATTTATAACAGGTATGATTATTGTGAGAGCAGTAAAAACTATATTTTAATTCTGAAGATGGAAGGATAAAAGCTATGTTGGATTTGCACAGGGTGTGCTCTTTTATTATTTATGAAACCTACAAAATATAATTGGGACAATCTGGAAATTTTACAAGTGAACACTGATACCAGTGTAGCATTTTTATGTTTCAAAGTGAATTTTCCCAACTTTTATATATGTATAGATATTCCATTAAAAAGAGTTGTGTGGTCAAATAAATTGGGGAAATGCTATTCTGGAATGATCTGTTTTTTTATCACTTCTGTCTCAGCAAGAGAGATCTTGATGAGATAATGGGCATAAAGCAACAAAGCAGGAAATGTCTTCTGAGGTTGGCCTTCAGACAGGAGGTGAGGTAATGAGATTTGTAGACTATCTTTACTTAGCACAGAGCTGATTTGGGGTACCCTGGGGGCGGAAGGATTTGTTACTGGGCAAATACTGAAGAAACATGCCTGGGAGATTTTGACACAGAGCATATTCTTTTCATGGGCTGAATCTGTTATCTGCCACCACTCTGCTCTGAGAATTTCATTATCTGAGGATAATGTGAAAAAGTTGGCTCTATTCAGCCCAGAATTATTTCTCTTATTTTATTTAGCAAATACTTAGATACTATTTACTGGGTACTGCTCTAAGTAAGCACTTTACAAATATTAGTTTGTGAGGAAACTGAGGTACAAAGTTAAGTAACTTGCCTCAGGTCACACATCCTAGGCAGTTTGCCTCCTCGAGTCTGCTTTTCATTTAAACTATTGTTGGTTCATTTTATTTCACTTGATTGTTTTTTAAACTTATGCTAATAGTGGGGTAAGATTATTTTAAAGTTAATATTGTAATGACATTTGTTCACTGTTCATATAAAATACCACAAGAAAGAGTATGCCAGTTGATTAGGGAAATGCCATCAAAGATGTAGAGATTTAGCAGTTAGGTTGACAGTTGTACCTAATGGTACCAATAATAGAAATAGGAAGTATAATTTTCACCTCTAAAGAATCTAAGCTGTTAATCATCAGGGGAACTAGTGGATAGTTGAGTCACCTAATGGCTTTAAACAGATTGCCCAAAATGTGAACCCCTGGCTTTCAGATGAAGACTCTGTGCTTGAAAACACGCATGTTATGCTTTAGAACTTCAATTAGTAAAAGAAAACAAAAATTTCAACATTTATATGATGAAAAATGTATTTTTTAAGATAATTTTTACTTATTAAATTTGTAATTTCCCTTAGGAAGAAGGACAGTGTCATTTTTACTTAGGGGAAATACAGTTAAATTGCTCAGGGACTACGTAGAAGGACACTTTATTGAAATGGTTTTAAATTGTTCTGTCTGTTGAGCTGTGCCATCCAAATCATTTATAAATATTAGATGGATATTCTTTTGTTACAGTTAGATCCAGTTATCCTAAAATCAGATTTTACAAAATGCATATTTTTTTTAATCACCAAAGGTTTTAGAGAGAATGGGAAGTGCTGTTGTGTGGTAATGTATGGTTTATCATAAATGAGGCAGTCCCAGCATTTTTAACATGGGCTTTAATGTGTCCTTGAACAAGGGAAATCAAGAAAAATTTAAATGTCTCATTTATACAACTTTAAATTGCGGTATGCTTTAAAATTAAAAATATTTAGATCTTCAGTGATTCTCACATTTAAAAGTGTAAGTTTTTAAATTCAGGGATGGTTGCTTCTGGTTAGACATTAGCAATGCGAGATCCTAACGTCAGCAAAAAATGACCTGAAAGAAAGTATTGATTCCATGTCTTGATTTTATATTTGAACAGCCAATGGCAAATGTCCTCAAAATGGAATCAGATGTTTGTAACTTAATACTTAAGAAAAATGATGAGTGCATGTTTTTTACTTTTAAGTATTCTTGGTGCTGCCTGGCTTAAGACAGAAACTGATGTAAAAATAAATGACTGCCTGCATAATTTATGTAATGTCCTGCTCCTGATCCTGTTTATATTGATTTTTCTAAAAGGCTTTTGTGGCCACAGGAACCAATCTGTCTCTCCAGTTTTTTCCGGCCAGTTGGCAGGGAGAACAGCGACAAACACCTAGCCGGGAGTATGTCGACTTAGAAAGAGAAGCAGGCAAGGTAAGAAACATTTCTTTGCAATTTGAAATATTGTGGATTGTTTTATCAGAAGTTATCTGATGATTTACATTTAATAAAAAGACTACAGGTCTGATTATACAGGCATATGGTCAGATTTGTTTTCATTTCATATTATGAGACTGTAATACAATTTTTTAAAAAATCACTGTCAAATTTTTTAATATCGCTTCACTAATTTCATGTATATGACATCCACCATAGAAAGTTATAGCCTTTAAAGAGAGTAGTGTGCTTTCTTCCACATACATTCAAAACTTAATTTCTTAAAAGGATTGACAGGAAATTTTTTTTTTTTTAAACTAAAATGTGTGTGACTACAGTGCTGTAAAAACGAAAATAAGAGAAAAATGGGAAAAGGCTCTGTAGGCGTAAAATTTAATATTTAGAAATAGGCCATGGTTAACTTCTGTTAATATTTTAATTTTGAAAAAAAAAAATGGAAACTTTGACTTGGAAATAATTGTTTTGAGAAAAAGCTGAGAAAAGAGATGGCTTAAAATTTTTATGTTGAAAGTTTAGGATGAAGATGAAAAATTTAAGTGGAAATGTTTAAGCTGACAAGCCCTTATTAAAATCTAAGTTAAATGTATTCTATGACTTTGGTGAAATTTTATTACTATCTTGGGTCAGTTCATCTTTTTATTTAGAAGTTGACTTCAGTAAAATATTTAAAGAAAGAAATTTTTTACCTTATTTTATACTCAATTTTTTTTCCTGTTTCCTTGCAGTGTTTGCGTACCTAGTTTTAACAACTTGCTAAATTACTTTTCTAAGTGTTGTCATGAAAAGCAAAACCTGTCACTTTTTTATATTTGCAAAATATAAAAAACATCTAAATATTCATTGAGGAACTTAAAAGGCTTTTTGTATTAGGGAAAGGATTTCTGATCTTGTATATATACAGTGAAGAGGCTTTTTGTTTTCTTCAACACATTTTTTGCGGGAAACGAGTAAACTCATCATATAGCTCAAATGCCCCCTTACAAAGTGTTAATTTTACGAAGTAAGGCTTGATCTTTCGTTGGTGACAAACCAGCTAATCATTGGAAATGGAGAGGAAAATAGATTACAGTATATTAAAAATGAATAATAAGTAACTTGCTTTCTTACGTATTAGCTTGTTTGGTTGGAAGATTAAAAGCAAATATTCCAGATCTTACTATTTGGTAATTCTTATATATAAGGAGAAGTTTTAGTCATTTTAAAATTACTGCTCTTTTGTCTAATTTGGCGCATGTATGTTGTGACTAAATGAAGAAATTATTGGTTTCTTTGTTCAGAACACTTCCTTAAAGTTTAACATGGGTGCTCAGATACTATAGACATAGACAAAAAACAAAACCAACCCTTTCCTTTCAACTTCAATGTTAAACTCTTTGAAGATTTCAAAATTGACATCTCAATGTTACTGAAGTCTTCCAGTATTTTATAACTATTAAATGGGTGTTAATTCTACTAGAAAATATATTTATTTGAATTAGTGTTATCTGTTTACTAGATTGAAGACCACATTATCCTTGGACTTAAGCCATTGAGATGTTTTTAGTTATATGACCAATAATAACAAAAATGTTGGATGGCTTATTCTAGTTTTTAGAGGATATGTTTTCAAATTTATCAGGAAAAGTAATATAAGCTATCAGAAAACTTACATTTTGTTAATATTTGTTTTAGAAAGTTTTTTTCTGTAAAGGGCCAGATATTAAATATTTTCAGTTTTGCAGGCCTAATGATCTCTATTGCAACTACTCAACTCGGCTGTTAGAGTGTGTGAAAGCAGCTATAGACAACATGTAAACAAATGAGTGGCTGTATTGCAGGAATGGTAGCACCGGCAGAAATCAGTATCCTTTCCCTCAGATTTAAATCTATAAATGTTTATGTATAGATCATGTGTATCTCAAATATAATTTTGCTGCCACCTGGGCTGTGCTAGTAGAATCTAGAGGAAAAAAAGCATTTTAAAGCAAAAAAAAAAATCCACAAATTACCCAAACTGCTCGTATATTGCTCCATACTGCTGGAATAAATAAAGTATGGCAGTGAATTTGGAGAAAAGGTACTGACCCATGTTTTCTCATCCATGGAGTTCAGGCTTTTTTGTGGCCTCTTTCTGGTAACCATTAGCTTTTATTTCTGTCCCCACAGGACTAGGACTAGAAGCAAAGAAAAATTGAAGGAATTTCCCCAAACATTAATTATTTGCCTCTGCTCCTTATATTGGATCACAAATCATTGTCTTTTCTTCCACATACTCTCAACTTTGTTATTTGCTGAAATAGCTTAGTTCTCATCCTATTCACAACCAGCTTTGAGGAAACTAATGGTTAAGGCTTTAGAGTTAGGCATCATTAAGTCCTGATTTAATTTACTACTATGAACTTTGGGCAAATTATTTAACCTTTATGATTCTCAATTGTAAAATGAGGTTAATGTATACATTCTAGTGTTGCCCTAGTGATTGAAATAGTGTATGTAAAGTGCTTAGCCTGGTACCTGACACAGTTACTCAAAAATTCATTCATCCAGAAGGTATTTATTGCACACCTGTTATGTACTGAGCATTGATACATCAGTAAATAAAACAAAAATCCTGCCCTGGAGGAGGTTCAGTGGAAGGAGTGGTGGAGTAGATAATAAATTATATATTATATTATATTATATTATATTATATTATATTATATTATATTATATTATATTACAAAATGGTAAGTGCTCTGGGAAAAAAAGAAAAGTAGAGTAGAATAAGGGTGATCAATGAGTAGGAATGTTGGCAGTTTTAAATTGGATGGTCTGGGTAAAAGAAGGTTATATTTGAGCAGAGACCTGAAGGAGGTTAGGAAATGGTAAGCCATGCAGGTACGGAGGAAAGATGTTCCAGACAGAGAAGACAGCCATTGTAACCGCCCTAGAGTGGTAGCATGCACTGTATATTTGATAAACAGCAAGTAGGCCAGTGTGGCTAGAGTAGACTGAGCAAGGAGGAGAGTATAGCAGATGAGATCAGGGAGGTAACAAGGAGCCAATTTATGTGACCTTTGTGGCCATTGTAATGAAATGGACTTTTATTCTGAGTGAACATGGGGAGTAGTTTCAGGTTTTTAAGCATATGAATGGTATATAATCTGCCTTAGGTTTTGAAAGGATCACTCTTGATGCTGGGTAAACAGTAGGCTATAGGGGCAAGAGTGAAGCAGGGAGACCAGTTTGGCTGTTATGATGATCTTGGTGAGAGGCTAGGGTGGTAGCAGTGAAATTGGTGAGAAGTGGTCATAGTCTGAATGTATTTTGAGATAAAGCCAACAGGATTTGATTATGGATTGGATGTGGGGTATGAGTCAAGAATGACTTTTTTGGCTAGAGCAACTGGAAATATGGGATTGCTGTCATCTGAGATGGGAAAAGCTATTGGTGGAGCAATTTGGAGGAGCAGTTTAGAACATGTGAGTTTGTGGTCGTAGCTTGTTATTGCAGTTTCTATTTTCTCACCATCTACCCTTAAGTTACGGCACTGCTTTTTCATAAGTGACCCTTTATGTGCTTATCTCAAGAGTTCAGTGGCCTTTTAAAAAGAATCAACTTTACTGAAGTGTAGTTTACATACAATAAAATGCACCTATTTTAAGTGTATAATTTGAGTTTTAACAAACATACACACCCATGTAAAAACCACCCACAATCAAGATAATGTTCCAGTTATTCCCAGAAGTTCTCTTGTGCCCTTTTACAGGAATCTGGGCGTGGCTTGGCTGGATGGTTCTGGGTCAGGGCTAGGGCTGTACAGTCTGAAGACTTGACTAAAGCTAAAGGATCCACTTTCAAGCTCAACCCACATGAATATTGGTAGATGGCTTCAGTTCCTAGTCATGTGTGCATCTCCATAGAAAGAAGAAAAATGAAGTCACTCTGCTTTTTATGATCTATTCTCCAATCACTTTGTGTCTTACTCTGTTCATTAGAAGCTAGTCACTAAGTCTAGCTCATACCCTCTAGCCCATACTCTGTAGGGAGGGGGAGATTTATTTACACATAGGGGTGTGAATACCAGGAGGATGGACTCATTGGGTCTGTCTTGGACTTTGGCTACCAAAATATTCGCATATTTAATGAATTCAAAAAAATTAGAATGCCAATGGAAACAGAAGCTTTATATTCTCTCTGATTTGAAATATGGCTTTATGATCTAAGAAAATGGGCTCAGCAAAATCAGTCCTTTTATTCTTTCTGCCCTTGTGTTTGTAGAAATATTTTCAAACCAAGGGTCTTTAATAAGGAAGGTCCATTAATGGATAACTGACCATATGTACTTTATGATCAAGTCAGAGCACACAATTTTATAATCTGTCTTTCAAATGTAATTGAAACTTCTGTACCCTGATGTCTGGAGAGCTGTCTACATTGGTTCTTAATAAGGTTCTCTCAGAAGAGGGTTTAAAATAATACAGTGTAGTGGAAAGAGCTCTGGATATTAGTCAAAAGACAATTGTAACTATTTTCCTTACCTGTATTATAAATGGGATCAGAAGGTCTGCCCTATTCATATGCCTCATGAGGATTAAATGAGGTCCTATTATAGAATATGTGAAAAAACCTTTTAAATTGTGAAGCTTTATCCAAAGTTAGGCTGTTGGATGGTTTTGTAAGGTAAGATTATAGATAATTTAATCATGAAGTTTTGGTGCTATAGTGTGCCTTAGGTGAGTTTCACTTCAGGTAGCTGTGCGGTGTTGGAAAACCACATTTTTCCCCAAGTGGTCCATCATGGTGTCTTAATAAACCCTGACAGCCAAATGTTCCTAATTCTTCCTTAATCTAAACTGCTTTCCTCTAATTTAGCTGTCAGAAGACACGGAAAGCAAGATCAGAATTTAAATCATTCTTACATTAAATTTTTGTAGACCAAGCAACTCCTTTGATCTTTCCTCTTAGGACCCATTTCCAATTACTTTTTATTTCAAACAAATGCAAATGATTATGGTTGACCAAAACTTGTTAGTCTTGAGTGGTCAGATTAATGGTTTTTGCATGCATTCTGTGTTTCATAAAGCCTCATTGGGATTTTGAATTAATGATTGTATATCCTTACTACATTATCCTAGTTTTTGAGTATAAAAATAATGGGTATGAAAAATATTTTATAAACTGAAAAAATGAATTTTACAATGCTACTGTTTGTTTACCATTTTTTCTATAGAAAATGAACATACTATCCAGTTTCACTACATTGGCCCAAGGAAGAGACAGCTTAAACTCTGTTTTTTACAGATGTTACATTCCTATTTATTATTTATGATTTTAATTGATAAATAACATGTAGAACACATTGAGTAGTAGTTAAAAAGTATATGTCATTGGAATAGGTACTTTTTAAATACATTTTTTGGTAAGTTATGTTTTTCCTTTCTGAACTTTTATACTTAAAAATCTTTTATCATTGTTTTCCATGAGCATAAAATGGCAAAGCAGAATTGAACAGCATTTGATTTAATGAATGAGGACAGACTCTTGTTTTAAATGGCTTCTTAAAAGCTTAAAGGTCTGTGACTCTGCTTCTTCTGGAGCATTTTGCTTACTGGCCTGCAGGATCTTTGTCCCAAAATAAATATTGTGTCTGTTTATATACCATCCACAATTTGGCAGGGTTTAGAGGACTCCTTGATGTTAGCTTTGAGAAATCTTATTCAAGCTCAAAAAGTTCGTTCTCCTCCCTCAATAACCCAGTCACTCCAAATAAAAGATATCTGTGGTAAAGCTTTTTGGAATGTGATTTTCCCCAAGAGAAATTGAAGCAACTTTATAACTAGCTTGTCAGATCTAGATTTTGAGTATTTCAATTTAACTAGAATATGAAGTATATTTTTCAGCATTTAGTTATCGACAGTTTAGTGCATTAAAATAAGTAATTTGGTTTTTAAAACATTTGTTTTAAGTATACTATAATAACTGAATCATAAAACTTAGAACTGGAAGCCATAAGCTTATTTATTTATTTATTTATTTATTAAGATTTTTATTGGGGAAGGGGAACATTGTGTTTTTCTAGAATCCATCAGCTCCACGTCAAGTTGTTGTCCTTCAATCTTACTTGTGGAGGGTGCAAGCTCAGCTCTAAGCAGGGGGGCACAGCCCACCATCCCATGTGGATGTCAAACCAGCAACCTTGCTGCTAAGAGCATGCGCTCTCACCAGCTCAGTGACAGCTCAGCTCGGGCACAGCTCACTGGCCCATCTGGGAATTGAACCAGTGACCCCGTTGCTCAGAGTTTGTGCTCTTAATCAACTGAGCCACTCGGCTGGCCCCCAAGCTTATATTTTTAAAGAAAAACTTTTTATTTCAGTAATTTTTAAATTACTGAAAAGAGGGAGAGTTGACTGCCTTCAGGACTTAATACGAATGTTTAAAAATAAGGATATCAAGGGCCGGCCGAGTGGAGCGTGGTGAGTAGCAGGGTCCCAGATCAGATCCCACATATGAGGGCCCATGACACTGCCCTATACAGCTAAGATGGTGAACAACAGCTCCACCTAGACCTGGGCTGCCATGAGTTGCCAGTGAAGACATAGGCTGCAGCCCCTGCTGCAGTGGTCTGCCATAAGCTACAGTGAGTGGCTGGCAGCCACCGTGAGCGGCCTGCAGCCAGTGAGAGCTGCCAAGAGCCGCTGTGAGCGGCCGTCCAGATGCTGGCGACCGATCTGCCTCACCCGAGAAGAGTGCAATGATGATACCAACATGGGCCAGTGAAGTGACGTCCTCCACAACTAGACTGAAGAACAAAAGGACAACAACTTGTCTGTTCACCTTCCCCGGTTCCCCAACACTGTTCTCCTCCCCCAATTCCCCAATAAAATCTTTAAAAAAAAAAAAATTAGGATGTCATGTCATAGTACCTACCAGTTGGTTATATTAATTTGCATACATGGTAAATGTATCTCTGAAGTATTTGAAGATTGTATATTCTTTTATTCCCTTCTCTCGAATTCCATTATTTGCCTAGATTTATCTTTTAGTGTAAAGGTAAAATTTCAGTCTTGGCCTTATCTGAATGATACATTCCAAGTTAGAGAAGTCAGAAATAATATATCTGAGGGACATCCTTAATTCTTACTCTCCTTGCTTCTGCTTCCTACTGCAGTATTTTTTTTTTTTTTTTTTTTTTAGGGCAGTGTCACTGGCCCTCATATGTGGGACCGAACCCGGGCCGCTGGCTTCCCAGGCCAGCGCTTAACCACCGACTGCGCCACTCGGCTGGCCCTTTAAGATTTTTATTGGGGTATTTGGGGAGGGGACCAGCCAAGTCATTGTTCTTCAATTTTCGTTGTGGAGGGCACCAGTCGCTATCTGATCGGCAGCTCAGGGCTTTTTTTTTTTTTTAAAGATTTTATTGGGGAATCGGGGGAGGGGAACAGACAAGTTGTTGTCTTTTTGTTCTTCGGTCTAGTTGTGGAGGACGTCGCTTCACTGGCCCACGTTGGTGGTATCATTTCCCTCTTCCTGGGTGAGGTAGTGGCTCGCTGGCCTTTGGATGGCGACTTATGGCAGCTCACGAAAGCGCACACCAGCTGCCGGCCAGCCCAACTGTAGCCTACCCCATCCCCAGCAACTCACAGCAGCCCGGCTCCAGGTCAAACTGTTGTTCACCCCGTCTTAGCTGTAGAGGGCGCAGCGTCACTGGTCTTCATGTGGGATCTGAACTGGATCCCTGCTGCTCAGAGCTGGTGTCCCAAGCCAACTTCTAACCAACGTGCCACTTGGCCAGCCAACCCCAGTATTTTTTAAATAATTAGTTCAAATACCGCACGGATAAAAACTGTTGAAATGTTACCAACTGAAGAAATTAATTTTTTTTTTTAAAGATTTTATTGAGGAACTGGGGGAGGGGAACAGTGCTGGGAAATTGGAGAAGGGGAACAGACAAGTTGCTGTCTTTTTGTTCTTCAGTCTAGTTGTGGGGGACGTTGCTTCATTGGCCCATGTTGGTATCGTCATTGCACTCTTCCTGCGTGAGGCAGATCGGTCGCAGGCCTCTGGATGGTCACTCACCGCAACTATTGTCAGCTCATGCTGGCTGCCAGCCGTTCACGCTGGCTGCCAGCCGTTCACGCTGGCTGCCAGCCGTTCACGCTGGCTGCCAGCCGTTCACGCTGGCTGCCAGCCGTTCACGCTGGCTGCCGACCACTCACTGTAGCCTATGGCAGCCCACTGCAGCAGGGGCTGCATTCTACACTGTCGCCGGGGCTCACACAGCCCAGCTCCGGATGGAGCTGTTGTTAGCTGTAGAGGGCAGTGTCACTGGCCCTCATATGTGGGATCTGAACCGGGGCCGCTGGTGTTCCAAGCCAGCTCTTAACCAGTGCGCCACTCGGCCGGCCCAAGAAATTAATTTTTGAGTAGGACTGCTATATCCTAGTTTTACTGCTTCCCGCTTTCTTGTATAATTGATTTTTTTTCAATCAGCCTTATTGAGGTATGATTTATATGCAACAAAATTCACCTATTTTAGATATACAATTCTGTGACATGTGTACAGTCAGTGGTGTAACCACCACCACAGTCAAGATCTAGAACATTTTCATAACCTCAGAAAGTTCCCTCAGGCCCCTTTGCAGTCAGTCCTCTTACCGCCTGGTCCAGGAAACCACTGATCTGCTTTCTGTTACTATAGTTTAGTCTATTCTAGATTTCATGTAAATGGAATCGTACAGTATGTAGTCTTTTGTGTCTAACTGTCACTTAGCAACATGCTTTTGAAATTTATCCATGTTGTATGTATGGTAGTCTATTCCTTTTTATTACTGAGTAGTATTTCATTGTGTGAATGTGCCACATTTTATTTATCCATTTACCAGTTGATGGCCATTTGAGTTCTTTTCCCCTTTTTGTTGACTATTGTGAATAATGCTCCTTTCATAATTTATGTACAAGATTTTTGTATATTAATTTCTTTTGAATAGATGAATAGATATGTAGTACATGAATTGCTGGGTCATTTCGTGAGGATAACTATTTAAGAAACTGCCAAACGGTTCTCCAAAGTGGCTGTACAATTTTGCATTCTCACTCCCAGTGTATGAGAGTTCCAGTTACTTCACATCTTTACTAACACTTTGTACCTGTCAGTCTTTTTGATTTTAGCCATTTTAGTGACTGCATAATGGTATCTCATTTTGGTTTTAATTTGCATCTCCCTAGTGACTAAGGATGTTGAGCATGTTTTATGTGCTCATTTGCCATTTGTATGTCTTTGGTGAAGTGTCTGATCACATCCTTTGCCCCTTTTTTTTCAGGCTATTATTGAGATATAAGAGTTTTGGTTATATTTTTTAAGATTTTATTGGGGAATTGGGGGAGGGGAACAGCGTTGGGGAACCGGGGAAGGGGAGCAGACAAGTTGCTGTCCTTTTGTTCCTCAGTCTAGTTGTGGAGGACATTGCTTCACTGGCCCATGTTGGTATCATCATTGTGCTCTTCTCCGGTGAGGCAGATGGGTTGCCGGCCTCTGGACAGCCGCTCACCGCGGCTATTGGCAGCTCACGCTGGCTGCCAGCTGCTCACGCTGGCTGCCAGCCACTCACTGTAGGCTATGGCAGCCCACTGCAGCAGGGGCTTGCAGCTATGCCGTCCCAGGGACTCACAGCAGCCCAGCTCCAGGTGGAGCTGTTGTTCACCATCTTAGCTGCAGAGGGCAGTGTCACTGGCCCTCATGTGGGATCCGAACAAGGGCCACTGGCTTCCCAGGCCGGCTCTTAACCAACGTGCCACTCGGCCAGCCCGAGATATAAGCGTTTTTATGTATTCTAAATACAAGTTCTTTGTATCAGATATTTTTGCAATTGAAGTTTTATTGTGAGTCAGATTTAAAATGGAGGTAGCCTTGACTGTGTGTCTGACATTTTAAAAATATATACATCTTTATGATCTTACTGTTATTAACCAGAAAAATTAGAAATAAGTAGATACCTTTGTGTAAGAAAGAAGCAACAAAGTGATTATCAGTGTTAATTTTTAGCATGAAAAGATGAGAAATATAGTAGACATGGATGTACTTAATAAGCACACATATAATATGCATCCATCCAGGAATCCTTTTCAAATTAATCTAGGAAACAGTAGTCATACTGTATTGGTGGCAATCATAGGAAAAATATTTTTCTCACATAAAACTTTGGGCATTCTAGTAAAGGTATTGGGGCGCAGGGGGCGGTGCGAAAGAGTTTATTAAGTACCTCTGAGTAGATGGGACTCTTTTTTACTGCACACTTATTTCCTCATTTAAGAATTAGAGTAATAGCAAACAGTTCTACAGCACTGATTATGTGCCAGGCTCTGTTTTAATTGATACATAGATAACATATACTGATATTTTTATGATCTCCAGTTTACTGCTAAGAAAACATTAGTAAATTTTAATGCTGTTTAGCTTGAGCAGGATCTGAGATTTTATTTATTCAGTATCAGTTCTTTGATACTTAGTTTTCTACAGAGGATTAGAAGCCACAGACGAGCTAAGATGTTCTGTATGTTACAGACAGTGATATGGTGTAGGGAGTTTAATTGTTACCATCTTTTATTAAGTATACAATGTAAACAGAATTATTAACTATCATGAGCTTTTCAGTTTAGGCTGGGCCTTCTTAAATGATGTGTATTTAGGAACCAAGAATTTAAAATAACACTTAAAATGTGCCTTTTGGCAGTATAACTGCTTTTAGGATTCTGATGGCTGTGCTGTACTGTGTCCTAAGAAGAAAAGGGCTGGCCACATCTGGGAATGGTTGGCAGGTTGTGTTTGTGGGTGAAGACCTTTTTTCCACATTATACAACCAATGCTGAGCACTTTTGTGTTTCTAATCTTCAGATGTAAATGCAAATTAATCTTCAAATTTAAACAAAAGGATAGCCTAGAACATGTGGCTTCAACATTTCCATTAGGAGAATTTAGATTTTTTCAAACACAATATTATGCCCATATTTTTTAAATGATAATTTCTAATAAGGGTCTGGCATCACATGCAGAATGTTGTTTTAAATAGCCTTTGGGGGCCAGCTGAGTGGCGCGGTGGTTACGAGCTGGCATGGGACGCCAGTGGCCCCGGTTCGGATCCCACATATGAGCGCCAGTAACACTGCCCTCTTAAAAAAAAAAAAAAGGGGGCCAGCCGAGTGTCGCAGTGGTTAAGCACTGGCTTGGGAAGCCTACCGGCCCGGTTCAGTTCCCACATATGAGGGCCAGTGACACTGTCCTCAAAAAAAAAAAGTAGCCTTTGGGAGAACTCTCTAAATTTTTTGAGAATATTACTTATTCGTCATACCAACTCTTCACTCCTGGTTTGCTAACCCTTTGCTATCCAGAACATTTCTGGACCACTCTTAAAAATTGAAATAAAATTACAGAACATAAAATTTGCCATTAAAGTATACAATTAAGTGGTTTTTAATGTATTCACAGTGTGCAACCTTCACCTCTATCTAACTGCAGAACCTTTTTAGAACTCTAGACCATTTTAAATACATTTTGACAATCTGCAAGCCAGTTTTTATGGTGATCACCATCACCTGACACTGTACCACATGATTTACCTTATCATTAATTCTCTTAACCTGCCCTTTATAATGAAGTCTTTTATTTGATTTTAGAACATATTTTATGTTAGCTTGATTTTACAGTTGAGGAAACTGAAGCCTGGGAAGGCTAAATACATCTTCAAAAGTCATGTAATCCGTTTCCTAGAGACCCAGGTATTTTTTACCCCAGAGTCTCTGTTCTTTGAAGTATACCACATTGGTGCTAATAAATAATTTTTTTTTTTTTTTGAGGGCAATGTCACTGACCCACATATGTGGGATCCAAACTGGGGCCGCTGGCGTCCCAAGCCAACTCTCACCCACCGCGCCACTCGGCCGGCCCTAACTATTAATATTTTAACATAGTCTTTTTTTTTTTTTTTTAAGATTTTTTTTTTAAAATTGGGGAATTGGGGGAGGGGAACAGCGTTGGGGAATTGGGGAAGGGGAACAGACAAGTTGCTTTCTTTTTGTTCTTCAGTCTAGTTGCGGAGGACGTTGCTTCATTGGCCCATGTTCGTATTGTCATTGCGTTCTTCCCTGATGAGGCAGATCGGTCGCCGGCCTCTGGATGGTCGCTCACCGCGGCTATTGGCAGCCCACTGCAAGCAGGGGCTGCAGCCTACACCTTCACCAGGCTTCGCAGCCTAGCTCCAGGTGGAGCTGTTAGCTGTAGAGGGCAGTGTCAGTGGCCCTCATATGTGGGATCCGAACCGGGGTCTCTGGCATCCCAAAACCAGGTCTTAACCAATGTGCCACTTGGCTGGCCCTTAACATAGTCTTTTTAGACCGCGTTTTGATGACTTTGAAACAGCCTTTAAACTTCATCTTTTTCTTATTAACGTTTAACTTTACTTGAATTGTTTTTCTAAGTTGCAGTGCAGATTTTTGTGATGATAATTGAGCTTCTAGAATCCTACACATTAAATCAATTCTTTGTTAATATTATGTTAATTTGGTAAAGTCTACTGTAATATTTTAAAATTTAATCTTATTATACAGAGTTGACTCAGGAATGGATTGCAATACATAGCATCTTCATCTTTTATTTCATTACTTTTTATCTTAAGAAACAATTCTATAATTTAATTTTGTACACTTTTCACTTAAAATTATACCTCTTGGGGTCAGAACATTCCTCTGGGGGTCAGAATATTTTAGAACTGTCTTAAACATGCATAGTTTACTTTGAATCATAGAATGAAGATGACAGAATTAATAAGCTGTCTGTTTTGCGGGGAGGGTAAAGTATTCATATGATATATTCTAAAGTCGGGTAAGTAGTTCACAGTTTTGTTCTAGATGCTGTGGATTTAACTGTGTAATTGAGTATCCAGTCTCTATTCTTTAGGGAAATAGTCTATTTTCACATACCCTGAAATACTTAGAAAACAGTACTGTAATTTGTTAATGCAACTGTGGTTTAGGTAAAGACAGAGTTTGGAGTTCTGGGTGATAACTTTTACCACTTACTAACTGTGTGACCTTCTGCAATGAATTATTAATCTTTCTCAGTTTTAATTTCTCTGTTTTAATTTTTTTGTATATTTTTTAAGTTGAGGAATTGGGGGAGGGGAACAGTGTTGGGGAATTGGGGAGGGGAACCAGCCAAGTTGTTGTTCTTCAGTATTAGTTGTGGAGGGCGCCAGTTGTCATCTGGTCAGCTTCAGGCCTCTAAGCTCAAGGTACTGTGTTATAATCTTAGTTGTGGGTGGGTGTAGCCACCTTCCCATGCGGGAGTCGAACCAGCAACCTTGTTGTTAAGAGCGCACGCTCTATCCACTAAGCCATCCAGGTGGCAGCTCAGCTCAAGGTGCCAAGTTCAGTCTTAGTTGCAGGCAGGTTTAGCCCACCATCAAACAGGCAGTCTTGTGGCCTTGTTGCTCAGAGCTCCTGCTCTTAAGCTAACAATTTTTTTTTTTTTTTTTGAGGGCAGTGTCACTGCCCTCATATATGGGACCTGAACCGAGGCTGCTGGCTTCCCGAGCCAGCGCTTAACCACCGCGCCACTCGGCCGGCCCATTAAGCTAACTCTTAACCAACTGAGCCACTCATCCGGCCCTAAATTTTTCTTATTGAGTGGTTGTAAATGTCAAATAGGTCTTGGAAAAGTTTTGAAAGCTAAAAATTTTATATAAACTTAAGGTAGTAATGCTAGGTAAACCTGAGTGAATTTAGAGAAGTATTGAGGTGTTGAGAAGAGAGAGTTAAGAAATAAAGGGAACTGGGCCGGCCGAGTGGCTCAGTTGGTTAAGAGCTCGCTCAAGAGTGTGAGCTGAGCTCTGAGCAACAGCATTCGATGCCCAGCCCAAGCTGAGCAGCCGCTGAGCTGCCAACAGGTGTCAGGATGGCTCAGCTAAAAACAAAAAACAAAAAAAAGAAACAGAAACGAAGGGAACTGTTTTTGTGGTGGGACAGGGACTTCTTTAAGCAAAGGGAGTTCAAACTAGAGGCTTGGAGTTGCAGAGTTCAGAAATAACATTTGAGGTCTCAGCAGTGTTCAAGTTTATGGTGGCTTATGATACATAGGCCAATGTACCATTACTTTTTTATATAGGGAGAAAGCCAGCAGGTTTTTTTTGTTTTGTTTTGTTTTTTTAAGATTTTATTGGGGAATCGGGGAAGGGGAACAGACAAGTTGCTGTCTTTTTGTTCTTCAGCCTAGTTGTGGAGGATGTTGCTTCACTGGCCCATGTTGGTATCATCATTGCACTCTTCCCAGATGATGCAGATCGGTCGCCGGCCTCTGGATGGTCGCTCACCGTGGCTATTTGCAGCTCACGCTAGCTTCTAGCTCCTCAGGCTGGCTGCTGGCCACTCACTGTAGCCTATGGCAGCCCACTGCAGCAGGGGCTGCAGCCTGCACCATCGCCGGGGCTCACACAGCCCAGCTCCAGATGGAGTTGTTGTTAGCTGTAGAGGGCAGTGTCATTGGCCCTCATGTGGGATCCGAACCGGGGCCGCTGGCATCCCAAAACCAGCTCTTAACCAATGCGCCACTCGGCCGGCCCACCAGCAGGTGTTTTAAATACACTTTCATGAAGAAAATTTCTTTGTAAGAATATAAATCATATTTACATGTTACCAAATTTTATTTTTTATTTTTATTTTTATTTTTTTAAAGATTTTAAAGATTTTATTGGGGAATTAGGGGAGGGGAACAACAGCGTTGGTGAATCGGAGAAGGGGAAAAGACAAGTTGCTGTCCTTTTGTTCTTCAGGCTAGTTGTGGAGGTTGTCACTTCACTGGCCAATGTTGGTATTATTGCGCTCTTCCCTCACGCACCGGATGACAGCTCACAAAAGTGCAGGCCAGCTGCCGGCCAGCCCTGCTGCAGCCTAAACTGTCCCTGGCGACTCATGGCAGCCCAGCTCCAGGTCGAGCTGTTCACCATCTTAGCTGTAGAGAGTGCAGCCTCACTGGCCCTCATATGTGGGATCCGAACCTGGGCCGTGCTGCTCAGAGCTGGCGACCCAAGCCAACTCTTAACCAACGCACCACTTGGCCAGCCCACATATTACCAAATTTTATTTTATTTATTTTTTTTTTTTTTGAGAGCAGTGTCACTGACCCTCATATGTGGGACCTGAACCGGGGCCGCTGGCTTCCCAAGCCAGCGCTTAACCACCGCACCACTCGGCCGGCCCATCCAAATTTTAGATTAGACTAAAATGTTTTTTACTCGGCTCCACCTGGAGCTGGGCTGTGCGAGCCCCGGTGATGGTGTGGGCTGCCATAGGCTATAGTGAGTGGCCCGCAGCCAGCGTGAGCGGCTGGCAGCCAAGAGTGAGCTGCTAATAGCCGCGGTGAGCGACATCCAGAGGCCAGCGACCGATCTGCCTCATCCGGGAAGAGCGCAATGACGATACCAACAGTGGGGCAACATCCTCCGCAACTAAACTGAAGAACAAAAAGACAGCAACTTGTCTGTTCCCCTTCCCCGATTTCCCAACGCTGTTCCCCTCCGCCAATTCCCCAATAAAATCTTTAAAAAAATAAAATAAAATAAAATGTTTTTTACTTAAAACCATATATGTCTCAGAGTTTGAGTGTAATTGGTGCTTAAAGCATCTTCTCAGATGATTCATAGAAGGAATGGCTGTTCTAGACAGTGGAATCATCAGTGTTTCTATGTGGAGCATTCTTCTGAAAAATGATGTTTGGTGAAAATGGTTTCATTAGCAGCACATTAACTTTGTGTCAGACTGTACGATAAAACCAGTATAACATTTCAGCATGCATTTTGTGTGATTTTTTTTTTTTTTTTTTTTTTTTTTTTTAGAGCAGTGTCACTGGCCCTCATATATGGGACCCGAACCTGGGCTGCTGGCTTTCTAAGCCAGCGCCTAACCACAGAGACACTCAGCCGGCCCAACAGTGTGATTTTTGTTAAGTCATTTACAATACCTTATAAGATGTCCCAAGGGCTGGCTGAGTGGCGCATTGGTTAAGAGCTGGCTTGGGACATCAGCGGCCCTGGTTTGGATCCCACATCTGAGGGCCAGTGACACTGTCCTCTACAGCTAAGATGGTGAACAACAGCTCCACCTGGAGCTGGGCTGCTGTGAGTCCCCAGGGTGGCATAGCTGCAGCCCCTGCTGCAGTGGGCTGCCATAAGCTACAGTGAGTGGCCGGCAGCCAGCGTGAGCGGCTCGCAGCCAGTATGAGCTGCCAAGAGCCGCTGTGAGTGGCTGTCCAGAGGCCGGCAACCCACCTGCCTCACCCGAGAAGAGCGCAATGATGATACCAACGTGGGCCAGTGAAGCAATGTCCTCCACAACTAGACTGAGGAACAAAAGGATAGCAACTTGTCTGTTCCCCTTCCCCGGTTCTCCAATAAAATCTTTAAAAAAAAAGAGATGTCCCAAGTTAAGTGGGCTAGTTCTACATTTTTAAATATGTTCATTATTTAATTCATTTTCCCCTTAAATGCAGTTCATCTTTCATTTGTTAAATGTACCTTACAAATAAATGAGTAGATAAAAACATAAGTATAGTTTTAGGAATAGTAATAGAAGGAACATCCATGTGCCTGGTACTTAAGATGTAGCGTTTTTACTGCATTAGAACTGTGATTCTAGTATTGTAGCCACTAGACACATATGCCACTAGTCTGGATTGACGTGCTGTATGTGAAAAAGTACACACCAGATTCTGAAAACTAGGTTCAAAAAATAGTTACACTTTCAATTTTTTATTGATTACATGTTGAAATAATATTTTTTATATAATTGGTTAAATGTTAGTAAAATTAATTTTACCCTTTTTTTTTAGTTTTTTTAAGCAAGGAAGCTAGAAAATTTACATTTTACGTATGTGACTTGGATTTATGGTTTGCATTATTTTTCTATTGCAGTGGTGCCTTAGTAAACTTCACAACCCTATTCCCCTCTCCACAAAACAATACAAAAACACTATACTGATTGATACATTTATTCCCTTGCTTTTCTTTATCATTTTTTTTCCTATGCATGTACCTCTAAACAATGTATTTAGTTTTGACAAACTGAATATAGCAAGCTCAAATTTCATTGCAGTGTAAATAAAGGACTTCAGTGAAAGCTCTTGGGAGATAAGCTGAACAGAATCTGAGTCAAGTCTGGATTCAGCTTTCCCTGGTTTGTTTGTTTGTTTATTTGTTTGTTTGTTTTTAAGATTTTGTTGGGGAAGGGGAACACCCAAGTTGTTGTCCTTTAATCTTAGTTGTAGAGGGCACAGCTAGCTCAGCTCCAAGTCCAGTCGCCATCCGGCCACCCGTTGGCAGCTTGCAGCGGCTCAGCTCAAGGAGCCATGTTCAGTCTTGGTTGCGGGTGGACGTTGCACACCATCCCATGCAGGAGTCAAACCAGAAACCTTGTTGTTAGTAACACGTGCTCTCACCAGCCGAGCCATCCTGCAGCTGAACTCGGGCGCAGTTCACTGGCCCATGTGGGAATTGAACCGGCGACCCTGTTGCTTAGAGCTCTCACTCTTAACCAACTGAGCCACTCCGCCGGCCCCAGTCTTAATTTTAATACAGTTTTTTTCCTTTCTTAAAATGTGTATACGTTTTATTTTGGCACCCTCTGTTTGTGAGGGTTTATTTATGTAATTTCTATTCTGTTCCATTGGTCTATATTTTGTGTTTATGCTAATACTACACTGTTGATTCTGTAGCTTTGTAGTGACTTGAAGTCGGGAAGTATGAATCTTCGAGTTTTGTTCTTTTTCAAGGTTTTTTCATTGCTATTCAGGGTCCATTGAGATTCCATATGAATTTTAGAATGGGTTTTTCTATTTGGTTAACACAGCCATTTATTGAATATGTGAGTATATGTAGACACACACCATACACACATTCAAACACACTATCTAATTCCAGGCACATTCTGGTATTTATCCATGTTATGATTTTTCTTTTGAACTGTAAGTTGTAGATTGGTCAGTTACATTAAATCACTGTAGAAGAAGCTATTTTTTATACTTACATGCAACCCAGTTATGATTCACAGGCAAATGAGAGTAATGACTGACTGTCTAGCAATTACCTAACAGGCAAGCAGCTGACTGTGCATTTATGAACAAGGAGGAAAGAGCATGTGGCTAAAGGAGGATGAGTCAGAACCAAGAATCTTCTTAAAGGAATATGTTAAATAGACTACAGAAAGGATTACAACTAAAAAGCAGGATACTTTCTTCCTCAGTGGAATATCTTGTTTTCCTGGGTGCCCATGGCCTTCCCAGGATTACTACTTGTCTGCTGGTTTATTGGTGGGAACACCTGTTCATTGTCTCCAAAAAATGGTTTCTTTCCGTTGGTAAGAAGTTACTGTATTAAAACTTTGGTAGAAATGTGTGTGTAAGCAATCAGTGTTTCTGTAGTAACATTATATGTTTCATAAATTTTATGTATATTTACTTACTAATTTTTACTATCTCCTATGAAAGAGGCATTCTTTAGCCCCGATTTTCTGTATGAGAAATCTGAGGCTTACTAGCAAACTTAAATAATTTGTCTCAGACACATTGTTAGAGCTACAATTTAAGCCCAAGTTTTATCTGGTTCCAAAGCATATTTTTGTTTTTTACTCTTCCCTTGCTGTCTTGGATTTAAGTATAGTAATATTATTCCTTTTAAAAATAATAATTACAGGGCCGGCCGAGTGGTGCAGTGGTTAAGTGCTGGCTTGGGAAGCCAGCGGCCCCGATTCAGGTCCCACATATGAGGGCTAGTGACACTGCCCTCAAAAAAAATAAAATAATAGGGCCGGCCAAGTGGCTCAGTTGGTTAAGAGCTCGCTCAAGAGTGCGAGCTGAACTCTGAGCAACAGCAGTTCGATGCCCAGCCTGAGCTGAGCAGCCGCTGAGCTGCCAACAGGTAGCAGGATGGCTCAGTTAAAACAAACAAACAAACAAAAAGGAATGAATAAACATAAAAAAATAATAATAATAATAATTACAGTTGATTCTGGTTATTTATGGCAGTTGTCTTCTATAAAGTCGCTTCAGACTTGAATTAGCAAATACTGAACAATTGCTTCCAGGAAAAATACAGAATTAGGTTACTGCAAGTGTCTGCTCACAACATCTTCCTCAACCAATCAATCATTACAAAATCTTGTTTTAATGTGTGTTTCTGTTTAAAGACACCTTGTTTAATATATAGTGTTGATTCGTTAACGTTGAGTAACAGTAAGATTTTGGGTATCTGGGTTATTTCTAATCTTTTGACATTATTAACCCTTGAGAGTGAACATCCTTGTAGTCAAATATTTTGTGTATTTTTTGGGTTTTTTTGTGTCTTTTTTTTTGAGGGCAGTGTCACTGGCCCTCATATGTGGGACCCGAACCCGGGCCACTGGCTTCCTAAGCCAGCGCTTAACCACGGCACCACTTGGCCGGCCCATGTGTACATCTTTGATTAAACTTTAGGATATATTCATAGACATGGCATTGCTGGGTCAAAGGAAAATTCACACTTATTGCCCAAAAAATGCCTTCCCAGAATTGTTAGCCAGTTTATACTCCCTCTGACAATGCATAATTTTTACCATTTATTTTGTTCTAAACTCATTTTTCTCAAATGTTTAGCCAGGTTTGCCACCTCCACTGGTTAAATAAAATATCCTTTTACCATTAATTTGAAATGTTGCCTTTTTCATTTATTAAGTACTTGTATACTTGGTTTCATTTTTGGATTTTTTTTGTTTATTCCATTAGTTCTTTTTGACTGCCACAGCACTACTACAAATGTACTGATTGCATTGTTACATGTTTTAATATTTAAAAGGGCAGAATATTACTCTTTCCTAATATTTTAATAGATAGTGTGATTCTTTTGTAGGAACGGTAGACTTATTTTTCAAATTCCAGAAAATATTATTTTGAAGATATCGTTGGAATTTTTTTTTTACTAAAATTGATTGGAATGACAATGGTTAGTAAAATTACATAGGTTTCAAGTGTATAATTCTGTGATACTTCATCTGTATATCACATTATGTGTTCTCCACTCAGAGTCAGTTCTCCTTCCATCACCATATATTTGACCCTGTTTACCCTCATCTATCTCCTCCTTCCCCCTTACCCTCTGGTAACTACTAAATTATTGTCTGTGTTTATGAGTTTTTGTTTCTTTATTTGTCTTGTTCCTTTGTTGCTTTCAGTTTTACATCCCACATATCAGTGAAATATGGTTCTGGACTTATTCTGTGTGACTTATTTCACTTAGCATAATAATGTCAGGATCCATCCATTTTGTTACAAGTGACACTATATTTCACTTTTCTTTGGGCAAAGTAGTATACTATTGTGTATATATACACATCTTCTTTATCCAATCATCTATCGAAGGACACTGGGCTTGTTTCCATGTCTTGGCCACTGTAAATAAAGCTGCAATGAACATCAGAGCACATATATCTTTACGGATAAATGTTTTCAGATTTTTTGGGTATACACGCATGAGAGGGATTGCTGGATCATATGGTAATTCTATTTTTAATTTTTGAGGAACCTCCACATTGTCTTACATTGTCTTGCACCATTCTGCATTCCCACCAACACTTTATGAGGATTCCTTTTTCTCCACAGCCTCTCCAACACTTACTATTATTGGTTGATGATAGCCATTTTAATCAGTGGAATTTTTTAAAAATAAGGATTACTTTGAGATACATTGGCATTTGTAGTCTTACCATACAAGAAAATGACAGCTCACTAGTTATTCAAATCTTTTTGTTTCAGAAATAATGTATTTTCTTCTTATAGAACCTATCTGTTTCTTTTTCAGTTTATTCTCAGAAGTTGTTATGTTTGTTGCTATTTTAAAAATTTTTTTAAATTTTATTTTCTAAATAATTACTATTGTAATATAGGAAAGTTTTGTTGTTGTTTTTTTTGTTTTTTTTAGAGGGCAGTGTCACTGGCCCTCATATGTGGGATCCGAACTGGGGCTGCTGGCATCCCAAGCCAGCTCTTAACCACCATGCCACTCGACCGGCCCTGTGTATTGTTTTTATAACCAACCACTTTATTGAACTCATTACTTTTTTTTAATATCATTTTATTTAAATTAGCTTCAGGTGTACAACACAGTGCAATAGTTATACATTTTACTCCTCAAGTGATAACCCCCTCCTCCAATTCGCTGCCCTACTCCGCCCCCATATCGTACATGTCTATGACAAGTCCATTGACTCTATTCCCACACTATACTCCACATCCCATGACTATATATATATATTCAATTATAGTTGACATACAATATTATACAACATCAGCTTCAGGTGTACAGTGCAGTGATCAAGCTTCTACCCCATCCATGAAGTGGTCTCCCTAACAAGACATGTGACCATCTGACACCCTACAAAATATTTACAACATTATTAATTATACTTTTTACCCCTCAAAGTGACAACGCCCCCCATATCATGCATAGCTATTGCAATTCCATTGACTGAACTCATTAATTTACTTAATTTTTCAGA
Source organism: Aselliscus stoliczkanus (assembly GCA_033961575.1). NCBI lineage: Eukaryota > Metazoa > Chordata > Mammalia > Chiroptera > Hipposideridae > Aselliscus > Aselliscus stoliczkanus. Next base: position 39,483,744 of record CM066732.1, on the reverse strand, counting down.
TAGGTAACTTTAGATAATATATCCTAATCATATTTATATGCAACTTTGTTAGAACGATGGTCTTCATATTTTTCATTTATTTAAAAAAATATTTTGGGCCGGCTGAGTGGTGCGGTGGTTAAGTGCTGGTTTGGGAAGCCAGCGGCCCCGGTTCGGTCCCACATATGAGGGCCAGTGATATGCAAGCTGGGCTCTGAGCAACAGCAGTTCCGTGCCCAGCCTGAGCTAAGCTGCCAACAGGTGGCAGGTATGGCTCAGCTAAAACAAAACTAAACAAAAACAAAAAACAATGATAAAAAAAGATTTTATTGGGGAAGGGGAACAGCCAAGTTGTGCTTCAGTCTTAGTTATGGAGGGCACAGCTAGCTCAGCTCTAAGTCTAGTCACCTGCCAGCCTGCAGCTTGCGGCCACTCAGCTCAAGGTGCTGTGTTCAATCTCAGCTGCAGGTAGGTGTAGCCCAGCATCCCATGCGGAAGTCGGAACCCAGAACCTTGTTGTTAGGAGCACATGCTCTCACCAGCTGAGCCATCCTGCCACCTGTTGGCAGCTCGGGGGCAGCTCACTGGCCTATGTGGGAATCGAACTGGTAACCCTGTTGCTCAGAGCTCGCACTCTTAACCAACTGAGCCACTCGGCTGGCCGCCAGAACTATGGTCTTTAAAAGGAGTATGCAAAGCTGCTGGATCCAGCTTCTTATAATTTTACTATCAGTAGTACATTCCATTAATCTTAAGTTAAGTGAGTTCTACTTAAATGTAATAGGAGAATTCAATTTCAGTTCTTTTTTTGAGGTCAGTGTCACTGGCCCTCATATGTGGTATCCGAACCAGGGCTGCTGGTGTCCCAAGCCAGCCCTTAACCACAGTGCCACTCGGCCGGCCCTCAATTTTAATTCTCACAGTCCTTTTATGTATTTAGTTCTTCCTTATTAAAGACTTGGGAGTCTTTTGGGGGTGGTGGAATATAAATCTTCATATATTCCCACTACTCTTACAAAATGACAGGTAATAAACATTTGTTGAGTAGGTGGATCTTTTCAAATTGATTATAGGGAAGATACAAGGGAAAAAAAACACCTAAATTCCAGCTGTATTTCTGCTCCTTGCTTAATCATTATTCAAATATTTTCTGAGGGCCTACGGGGTATTGACCATTCCCTCTTACTGTTTTCCCTGATACTTCAATTTATAGTCACAAATGTCTAGGCTGTAGTGGTTTACTACAGAGAAGTGAAATATTCTTTCCAACAGAAATGGGTTTTCTGAGGGTGAAGTATCTGCTTTTTGCTTTTGTCAATAGCTTTGACACTTGGTTTCTGTGTATATTGATTGTATGGCTCAGTAGTGGTGTGCATGGGAGTCTTGTTTGCAAATCTACAGTTATTCTGTTTTAATTATCTTGAAATTATCTTCTTTAGATCACTGAAAAAAGGGAACTCTTGTTGCTTTCCCTTTGTACCCACAATTTCGATTTACCCAGCTACCTAGGAACTAAAAACGTTGAATTTCTGTTAAGTATATAGTATTGTAGAAGAAAAGGCAATTGAGGATGCCACTGCTTATTTTAAATTCGGATACTCAGAATAAGTTTACTCCAGACTGTTAAGAGATAGAACTGTTTTGTAGAGGTTGATAAATGAGAAGTTAATTAGGTTCTCTCATATTTTTCCTCTGGCACTTCCATTTCAAAACATGAAGTAACTTAAGTTTTAACTACTTAAGCAGTTTGGCCCATTTTCTAAATGAAGGATATTTATCATCTCTCAAGCTCTGTGCTACACAGACCTTGGTGTCTACGAGGGCACAGGAACAATGGAGTTTTACTATCATAATTGAATCCTTTTTTTCTCACTTGCCTTTTTGAAAATCAGTTGGAAGCACTGGACTGTCTTAGAAAAATACACTTGGACACAAACACATACATTTTTACTCAGAATTTCCGGGGATTTCTGGTCTTTTTAAAACATATCCATAAAACCAAACTCCTGAAGGTTCCTTGAACTCCAACCTGAGAACGCCTGTCTTAAATAAAAGCATTGCTAAAAGTTATGCGTGCCATAAAATCCTGTAACAGTGGGTTGTTGAAAAAGTCAGGGCGCATTTTTGCAACGAAAAACAGAAAAAATACGTCATGACTGTTCCGACAACCCAATAATACTTAGATATCTCATGCATCCAACAAAGGGGAAATTTTTTTTTTTTTTTTAGGGCAGTTTCACTGGCTCTCACATGTGAGACCTGAACTGGGGCCACTGGCCTCCCAAGCCAGCGCCCAACCCACCGCACCACTCAGCCGGCCCCAAAGGGGAAATTTTTACTTGGAGACTTATAACTTAACCTTTAGCCCCTAGGTTCCTTACATGTTTTCCTCTTTTCTCACTGGCTGTTAATAGCATGCTTTGCTCGGTTGTTTTCTACTATCTAGCATCAAAAAGTGGGATTTCCTCAAGGTTCTTCGTTCTTCCTGCCCTCCCCTCCCACCACCACCACCCTTTTCTCCTTCTACTTACTGCTTGGCAAATCTCTTTCCCCTGGAGTTCAATACCATTGTATTGTTGATGGCTGCCAGACTTAAATCATCTGCCCAGAGCTAGAATCCCACTGGCAACTACCTACTCAAAAATTTCCATTTACATATCTCATAAGTGTCACTTATAATATGACAGGTAAAAATTGTTGCAAGTATTTTTATAATAGTTATATTGAGATAAAATTCACATTCCATAAAATTCACCCGTTTAGAGTGTACAGTTCAGGTATTTTAGTATATTCACAGACTTGTGCAAACATCACCACTCTGATTTCAAAACATTTTTATCAACCCGTAAAGAAACCCTGTACCTACTAATAATCACTCCTCATTCCCCTTTCCCCTCAGTCCCTGGCAACCATCAGTCTCCTTTCTGTCTCTCTGTATTCGCCTATTCGAGACATTCATATCAATGGAATCATAATATGTGGCCTTTTTTTTATTTCTTTTACTTAGCATAATATTTTCAAGATTTATCCATGTTGTAGCATGTATCAATACTTAATTCCTTTTAATGGAATAATACTCCATTATATGCATAATGCCACAGTTGATGGTGCGTACATCTTTTCCTGAAGCTCTACTGCTACAGTGATAAAGAATTTAAAGCTACAGGGCCGGACAAGTGGCGCGGTGGTTAAGTGCTGGCTTGGGAAGTCAGCAGCCCTGGTTCAGATCCTACACAGGGCCAGTGACACTGCCCTCAAAAAAAACAATTTAAAGCTAGAGAATGTGAAGATTAAGTGATATCCTGTGTAATTTGGATTGGTAATATTGCAAATACTGATATTTAGAGCTTGAGTTGATTAAAAATTGTGTAGTACCAACTTTACATTATTTCCAAAAGAACACAAAATGTGAGGCTGTACTCATTGTTAACTTTTTGTGAAGTCTCAGACACATTCTCTGATATTTTACTTTTGGAAAGATAAGCAGGCCTTATTGTTTTTGTGTGTCATTAGCTTAATCTACTTACCCATTTTAAATCTTTTTTTTTTTTTTTTTTTTTTTTTTTTTGAGGGCAGTGTCACTGGCCTTTCACACTTGGGACCCGAACCGGGGCTGCTGGCTTCCCAAGCCAGCTCCCAACCTCTGCACCACTCGGCCGGCCCTCTACTTACCAATTTTAAAGACTTTATAGAATCCATTTCTATAAAGTATTTTAGGACAATGGATTTAATCCTTAGATCATATTTTAATAAGTTTCCTTTTCACAGTTTGAAATAAGGCATTATTTTTGGTGAAAAATGTGTTAGTGTTTAAATGACATTATTGAATTACATTACAAAATGTCAAACTGTTACGAGACAGAATTTTGTTTTCTTTGTATTTTGAGGTTTGGTATTCATGAATGTATGAATGTGCCAAACATTTGCTTTAAAGATCTACACATAAAATTATTTATTTGAATGTGAATATCTAAATAAATCACCAGGATCATCTAAATATTATTTTTTTAAATTACAATTCCAGGCACTAGCCTTAATTAAGAAATGTAGCCATTTTTTGAACCATTTAGGAATTTCCCAAAACAGATCAGTGGTTTTCTTTGTCATGAGAGAACTTTTATAAAGAAGTAATAAATGGGCTTTTAAAAAATTTAATAATTTCTTGAGGGAAATATTTTTGAATGTGTAAATTAATATGAATAAGCTGCATTTATGGAATCTTTAATTCTAAAAGATATAAACCATTAATGAAGAGTATAGAATCTGATTACAAAGTCGACCTTCCTCTGCTATTAAAAGAATTTCTCTTTATTATTAATATGAGAATTTAAAATAATGAGGCACATTGATATGTGAAATGTTATACTCTTCACTGCGTGGCATCTCACCGCCCCTTAGAAAGAGTAGGTAGAAATCTTGATTAGAAGATGTGGTAAATCAAGTTATATTGATAGGCAGTATTCTAGAGGGGTATTGTTTTTAGGTTTTGTGAGGTGTCGAATATGAGGTCATAGTCACTTGTTTGAATTAGGTGCACATCAGTGGAGTTTTAAATTTATAATGTGGAAAGGAATGAGCACTTATCAGAACAGAAGGAAATATGTGGTTAAACGGTTTCAGCTATAACTGTAGACTATTTCCCTTGGTCCAAATGGGAGGAGAAATGGAACCTTATGTTTTGGCTTTTTTCCAGTATAAGTAGAAATTGATTCAGCATGGTTGATTGGAATCCATAACAGGAAAAATAATTGTATTTAGTAGCATAAATATGTACTAAGAAGGCATAAATCTCTCAGGTTTTATTTTACAGGTGTCTTCATAGTAGTTTTGCCTGGCATATTTATAATTATCAGTAATCAATTATTCTTATTAAATCTCTCTTAAAACAAGAATGCCCCAAGATTTTTTTAATTGTGCAAACTGCTAAATTGAGTAAAGGAAAAGTTGTTTCCAGCTTTTCCCTGAAAATGAGAGGCTCTCTTACTGATTTTATATAATTATAGGTAATAAATAATGCTAATTTTAGCTCACAAAAGCACTGGGATTATCCATAGAAAATATATTTGGTATAGGCAGATAAAGAACCTTATTTATAAAGATGTATTTGATGATCTGTAGTTTTGAAAATTAATTGAAACCCTGCTTCCTCTGCATTTTAATCATCTTGTTAAGGCATAAATGATTATATAAAAAAAAATTATTCTGATTTTTATTTAGAAGCCCATGTTAAATGAGGTATCAAAGACCTAAAATAATTTTTTTGAGGGCAGCATCACTGGCCCTTATATATGGGACCTGAACCGGGGCCGCTGGCGTCCCAAACCAGTACTTAACCAATGTGCCACTCGGCCGGCCCTAAAATAATTTTTTAAAGTAATGGTGTTAGGGTGGGGAACATTGTAAGAACTTTAATAAATTTCTCTTTTCTTATGTGTTTTTACTATATCACAATAAAATATTCACCTCAAGATCATAGCATTAGAACCTTTACTTTTTTGATGGATCCTTAATTGCTCTCAAGAACAATTATATTTTCAGGTAATATGAGAATTAATTTGGTGATTAAAAATGAAAGTGATCTAAATTTGGAAATCATACCTAAAGGGACTCTGGCTTTAGGAGTATTTATTTACTTGAAAAAGAATGGTGAATTAGTAAATGTTATATTAGTTAAGGTTCTTTGCTTAGAAACAGTAGAAATCAACTCTGGCTACTTAAGTAAAAAAAAAAAAAAAGAAAAAAAAGCAACATTACTTATCAGGAACTATGAGGTTGCTTCTAAAACTCAAAGGAATTGTGAAAGAACCTGACCCTGGTTGGCTCCAGGGATCCCAGTAGAGGGAAGCAGTGCATGCTCTCTTCAGGGGCTAGTGATTGCAGTTGTTTTCCATCTTTATATCTCTATACTCAAGATTCAAAAACCAAGGCCAGGTACCTAATTGTCCTAGCTTCATCTGGAAGAGCAATGATCATCTTACTATAGTTTTTATAAAATCTGTAAAACTTTCTCTTTAATCTGGAAGAATTGTGACGGGAGATAAAATCCTTGTAAACCAGATTAATTTAATTTATAGAATATGGTCAGAGGCTATGGTTTATATACTTTCCTATAATTCTTAATTTTATAATTGTATTCATCTTGTTGTTTCCTAAGACCACAGTTTTCATAAGTAACTTTGTCCTTTGTTTTTCATGTGTCTGATGGCTTTTCATTGGTCTTTATCCTTTTCTGTGTCTTAGGTGTATTTGAAGGCTCCCATGATTCTGAATGGAGTCTGTGTTATCTGGAAAGGCTGGATTGATCTCCAGAGACTGGATGGTATGGGCTGCCTGGAGTTTGATGAGGAGCGAGCCCAGGTAGGGCAACTTCCGGCTTTACTGAGCACGGTCCCTTTATTTATCACTATTCTTGCCTTTGTCTGGGGATCTATTTTATCCAGTCTTTAAGAGTCAGTATAGAAGTCTTAGGTTCAAGTAATGTTGAGGAATCCTGAAGATGTTGAGACCCAAATTCTGGTCCTGGTTTTGGGTAAGTTTTTCCTTCAGTGGTTCTAAATTTCATTGGCTTACCCTTATCTGCTGAGTGAGGCACTTCAAAGTCCAGTAAATGATTCTGTTTAATATTTGTTCTTGATCTTTAGAACATGAGGAAATAAAAACAGTTCAAAATAAAATGTAGGAACAGCACTTCTGGAATTGCTGAGTGAGAAGCTTGGCAAATCCTTTCTCCAAAAAGCAGTGATTAAACTGGACAAAACTGAAAAGAAAAGGGGATGGGAGGGAAGGGGAGGAAAGGAGAGTGGAGGGGAGAAAACAAGGAAACGATTTAAGGTCATTAAATGGACATTAACCAAAGGATATAAATTGAGAGGTATATAGTCAAAGCTACTGAATGTCAGTAACAGCAATGATAGCTTGTGGCATTTTAGTCAGAAGCTGCTCCCATCTTTTCCCTCATCTCTATGGTCTCTCAAGTTCTATGCTGGGCAGGCAGGGCAAGCCTTGAGGGCTGGCAGCTCTGTTCTCTTGTCAGAGGAATCTGACTTTATTCAGAGCAGCGCTTGGAAAAATGCATGCCCAGGGATGTTACCTAAAACAATAGAGGTCTCTGTGGCAAACAGTCCAGGCCGAGAAAGCTAATGTTACAGGAAGCAACAAAATGGCAGATCAGCCAGAAATTTATCAGAGATCTAGGGAAAGAGATAATTAAAATGGGCCCTACTAAGATCACACTTACCCCTCATGGTCCAAAAGGCTGTATGCATATGCACGGCCACACCTGTTTAGGAGAAAACAGAGAGGGCCTCTTTGCAAGATACTAATTCCTGGCTGAACACAGGGTAGACTGATAAAGTCCCTGCACTTTGAAAGCATTCCCCCAAGCTGCACACAGATCCAAAGGCAAAGGAGGGAAGCCTACTGACTCCAGATGTTTAAGCAAAACTTCGAACAGTCATTGGATGACCACGAAGTTATGCTGATCCAAGGGCAACCCCCAGAAAGCAAGGCTTAAAAAAAAAACTAAACTAAGCAGTGACCTCAGAGGCTGCTCACTGCTGGGGAAACAGGTTCTACAGAATTAGTACAGGCAAGTCACTAAACAGACAAACTAAAAAAAGCAACAAGCCAGAGGCAAGAGTCAGAATTCATAGTTGCTACAGTATACTAATTAAAATGTCCAGTTTTCAAAAAATTTGAGACATGCAAATACATGAAAATATGACTGATACTCAGGCAAAAAAGTAGGCAATATAAACTATCTTTGAGGGTTCTTGGTGACAAAGACTTAAAAGCAATTATTTATCAATATGTTCAAAGAATAAAGAAAAATTCTTTTTAAAGAATAAAGGAAAATTATGATGAATAAATCTATATACTTATCAAATAGAGGATATCAATAAAGATCTAAATTATTAAAACAAATGAAATAGAAATTCTAGAGTCGAAAAAATAAATGAAAAATTCACAGACTCAGCAGCGCATTTGAGCTGGCAGAAGAAAAAAAATAGTAAACTTGAACATAGATTAATAGAGACTATCCATTCTGAAGTACAGAAAGAAAAAGTAACAAAGAAAAATTAACAGGGCCCGCTGAGTGGCTCAGTTGGTTAAGAGTTGGCTTAGAGTGCAAACTCTGAGCAACAGGGCTGCTGGTTCAATTCCCACATGGGCCAGTAACTGTGCCCAAGCTGAGCTGTTCTGAGCTGCCAATAGGTGGCAGGATGGCTCAGCTGGTGTAAAAAGATTGCCTGTTCGATGGTGGGCTATGCCCACCTGCAACTAAGACTGAACTCAGCTCCTTGAGCTGAGCTGCTGCCTAGATGGCTCATTGGATAGAGTTTGTGCTCTTAGCAACAAAGCTGCGGGGTTCAGCTCCCTCATAGGATGGTGGCTATGTCCACCCGCAACTAAGATTGAACATAGCACCTTGAGCTTAGAGGCCACAAGCTGCCGATGGGAAGCCAGATAGTGACTGGTGCCCTCCACTATGAAGATTGAAGAACAACAACTTGGCTGGTCCCCTTCCCCAGTACCCCAACACTGTTCCCCTCCCCGAATTCCCCAATAAAATCTTTTTTTTTTTTAAAAAGAAAAGAAAAATTAACAGTCTCAGAGACTGTCAGACATGAGCCTGACAGTATGTTTAATGAAAGTCCCAAAAGGAGAAGAAAGAGGCAGAAAATGTATTTTAAGAAATAATAACAGGGCCAGCTGAGTGGCGCGGTGGTTGGGAGCTGGCTTGGGCCCCGGTTCGGATCCCACATGTGAGGGCCAGTCACACTGCCCTCGAAAAAAATAAAAAATAAAAACAACTGAAATCTTCTAAATTTGATAGAAGATACTAGTCGTCATATCCAAGAAGTTCAGTGAATTCCAGGTAGGATAAACAGAAAGAAATCCACACCTAGATACATCATAGTCAGCAAAGAGAATAAACAAGTATTCTCTTAATAAACAAAGAGAATCTCAAAAGCAGCAATAAAAACACCGCATCACATACAAGGGAGTCACAGCTTTTGAAATTACGGTCAGGAAGTTGTCAGAAGGAACATGTAGAAGTATCTGATTATTATCAGGTGTTAATTTCTTTCAATTGTTTAATGCTAATCCTCTTGCTAAAGTTAAAATAATGATAATTAAAAGGAGTTCTGTTTTTGTTTCTTTCTGTTATCTCTTCCCATGTTGTTCTCCATATATGGAATGTGAAAACCTTCTTAGTAAAAAAATAAGATTTAAAGTTAAAATTCTTGGGCTGGCCGAGTGGTACATTAGTTAAGAGCTGGTTTGGGACGCCAGCAGCCCCGGTTCGGACCCCACATATGAGGGCCAGTGACACTGCCCTCTACAGCTAACAACAGCTCCACCTGCAGCTGGGCTGTGCGAGCCCTGGCGATGGTTTAGGCTGCAGCCCCTGCTGCAGTGGGCTGCCATAGGCTACAGTGAGTGGCCAGCAGCCAGCGTGAGTGGCTGGCAGCCAGTGTGAGCTGCCAAGAGCCTTGGTGAGTGACCATCCAGAGGCCGGCGACCGATCTGCCTCATTCAGGAAGAGCACAATGACGATACCAACATGGGCCAGTGAAGCAATGTCCTCCACAACTAGACTGAAGAACAAAAGGACAGCAACTTGGGCCGACCAAGTGGTGCGGTGGTTAAGCGCTGCCCCGGTTCGGTCCCACATATGCAGGCCAGTGACATTGCCCTCAAACAAACAAACAAACAAAAAACCCAAACAAAAGGACAACTTGTCTGTTCCCCTTCCCCAATTTCCCAACACTGTTCCCCTTCCCCGATTTCCCAATAAAATCTTTAAAAAACAAAAGTTAAAATTCTTAAAGAATCTCTGTTACTTTGATTTCCACAGGGATTAGTCCTCAACTCTTTCAAATAATTGGCAATTTTGAAGGCTGCTTTGTAAGAAATGATAAAACATATTGAATTTATATAAGGGAAAATTTCAGATGGAGTTGAGTTCTAAAGCTGAAATATTTTATTAGAATGATCAGTAAAAATTTTACATTTTTCATACTTAACAATTTTTCAAGCCTTGTTGCCCCAATCACAAATAGAGCTTTATTACTACAAAGTGCCAGCTGTTATGATAGTAAACTAATATAGTAATAGGTCTTATATAATGTAAAAATTCCAAAGCAGGAGACCCCAACCATCCAGTCAGCAGTCAGCACTTCTTTGTAGATGATCCTGACCCTGTGTATGCCTAGGCTAATGTGTGTGTTTGTGTCATAGCTTTTAACAAAAAAAGTTTTGAAAGTAAATAATTTTAAAATAGAAAAAAGTTTATAGAATAAGGATATAAAGAAAGAAAATATGTACAGCTGTATAGTGTGTGTTTTTTTTGTGTGTGTGTTTTTTTGTGTTTGTGTTTTAATCTAAGTTTTAATACAGGAGTCAAAAAGTTTTTAAAAATCAAAAGATTTATTTACAAAATCAAAAGTTACAGTAAGCTAAGATTAATTTATTATTGAAAGTAAAATATTTTTTATAAATTTAATGTAGCTTAAGTGTACAGTGTTTATAAAGTCTACAGTAGTGTACAATAATGACCTAGGCCTTCACATTCACTTCCTACTCACCCAGAGCAACTTCCAGTCCTGCAAACTTCATTCTTTTTTTTTTTTCTTTTTTTTTTTTTTGAGGGCAGTGTCGGTGGCCCTCATATGTGGGACCCGAACCGGGGCCGCTGGCTTCCAAAGCCAACGCTTAACCTCCGCGCCACTCGGCCGGCCCGCAAACTTCATTCTTGATAAGTACCCTATACAGGTGGACCATTTTTTATCTTTTATATCGTTTTTATTATCCTTTTCTATATCTAGATATGTTTAGATACATAAATATTTGTCATTATGTTACGTAAGAGCATTAGGCTACACCATATAGCCGAGATGTGAAGGAGCCCATACTATCTAGGTTTGTGTGAGTACACCGTTGTTCACACTACAACCAAGTCACCTAACAATGTGTTTCTCAGAACATATCCCCATCATTATGCAACATATAACTACATAAATACAGTTCAATAAAATGTTTTAAGTTCCCCACAAATGAAAATATTTCTGAGTACAGCTACATAAATTCAAAATTAAATCATGTTTGCTGATTGTATTCATCTTTTAATTTTCTGTAATTCGTAAGGATACATTTTAATATTCAATAATTGCAATCCTGTAAAAGCTTGACAAAGTGAAAATTTTTGCACTTTACCATTGAATACTTTAATTAGAGATTTCCAACTATTCTTGAATAAAATATAAGTGAGGACTTATTTACTAAAAAAAAAAAAAGTCGATGCCATTATAGGTACTAAGTTGATTTCAGAGTAGTTTTTTAAAAGGCGTAGATTTTCTAAAACCCGAAGCGCATACTGTTGTGATTTTGTATTCAGTACCTGCTTTGTCACAGAAATTTTATAGTTCCGGTAGTTTAACTGTGGATACATAAATATATTTGTAATTCGTGCAACTATAACTTCTAAATGCAGAATATCTTACTGTTTGAATAAGAATTGTTTAGATAACTATTAGGAATTATGTGTGTACCGCAATTAGTTCTAGTAAATTTTTATTTGTGGTTTTTTAAAAATTCACTGAGAACATTATTTTTTATAAAATGTGTGCCCCGCCAATATTTGTATTTGTATTATCAATAGAAATTTTATCTTCATTGATGTACTTTTTAAATTAATTTACTTTTGGCAGTCACAAAAAGATGTTTTACCTTCAACATACTGACCTCTCAAACGTTTTACAGGTATACCTTGGAGATACTGTGGAATTTGGTTCCGTACACTGCAATAAAGCAAATATCACAATAAAGCAAGCCACACCAATTTTTTGGTTTCCCAATGCATATAAAACCCATGTTTACTCTATACTATACTCTGTTAACTGTGTAATGGCATTTAGTATAAAGAAAACAATGTACATACCTTAATTTTAAAATACTTTATTGGGGCAACCAGTTAGCTCAGTTGGTTAGAATTCAGTGCTCATAACACCAAGGTTGCTGGTTCAGTCCCCACATGGGCCACTGAGCTGTGCCCTCCACAACTAGATTGAAACAACTACTTGACTTGGAGCTGATGGGTCCTGGAAAAACACACTGTTCCCTAATTAGAAAGAAAAAATTTAAATGTGCATACCTTAAAAAAAAAACACAAAAAAATTGTTATTGCTAAAATATGCTGTTACCTGACCTTTCAGCAAGTTGTAACCTATTGTTGCAGGGTTGCCACAATCCCCAGTTTGTAAAAAATAAAGCATACATAATAAAGTGAAGTACAATTAATGAGGTATGTCTATATTTTGATTCTATGATCACGTTTGAAAAATTGAACTATTATTGGAATTAACTGATTTTCTATTTGAAATACCTGATGACACTGATGTAAACTTGTGTCTTTTAGCTTTTTGCAAGGTTTTTCTGTTAATGAAGCCAACATATCAACTGCTGGGGTTTTTTTTGTGGTTTATATGCTTGAGAATGTGAGCGAAATTAATTTAGAAGAGTCGTTTGATTTAAATGAAAAGTTATATTCTACAGAGTGATGTTAAATGTATTGTTTGCAGCTGTACATGTTAAATTGTTGCCTTTGAAGTATATGTTGATGCTTTTTCAGCAGATTTATTTCTTTTGGGTTTCATGTGATCAGTGATAACATTCCACCTAGAGAATATTAAGTGTCATTATTTTGTGCAAATTACATGTTCATCATCAACGTTCTTGGAAATGAATTTGATTCTTAATTTTTCATTAAACATGCACTTTCATTTTTTACATTCATTGCTGCCGAAAGGTAAGTATTACCAAACTGTAAAATCAAAAAAACTGTAAAATTGTAGATTTATGTAATACAATAAAGACATAATTACTGCAGCAAGTATGGTCAGAATATTGTATAGATGCTCCATGAAAGCACTGCTAGCCCTTTATTTCCCCACGTGGGTTTCACATACATACAACCACCTTTTATGATGACCCCACCTGACTATGTGCGGATTGTGGTATAGACCATGTAGTAACAGATTAGTGTGTAACAAGTTGCCCGCAGTGATGAGAGTGTTGAAAGCCTCTCCCACTACCACCTGAGACTAGTAAAGAGAGTTATTTGTCCCTGGCCATTTGATCGTATAGTTATCAATGAGTGCCCTTTACACTGACCTGGAAAGGGAGGTGTTACTTAAGATTGCAATGGGAAAAGATCAGGATAACACTGGTAATTGCTGATCAACACTGGTAATTGCTTATCAATTTTCAGATTTAACTGTTTATTAAAATGCAAACTGTTTACTGCACATACATTTTGCATTTCACCAGAAGAGACCAAGATAGAAGCTGGAATTTGAAAGTGGAGGGCTACCAAATCTCTCTTGGCTTGTTTTACCAAAACTATTAGTAATAATATTTTTTTTCTTTTAATGAAATAAAAATCTATGGCCATTGCTAGAATACATGTTAGTGGCTGTTAATTTCCTTAGGGAGTTAGATCACATCTCATGTTATATGCTCTCATTTCATCATGTAATTTTCCTCTACTGTAGTAAATCACAGTTGATAATTATATATTGATTTTTGTAATTATTTTGTAATTATTGTAATTCATTGTCTATCTGCCCCAATAGGCTAGAAGTTGTGAGGAAAAGCACCATTTATTCCCTCCCATTGTATCCATGACACCTAGCACGGTCACTTGGATGTAATAAAAACTCACTAAATATTTGTGGAATAAGTGGAAAAGTGAATGAATGAATGCACAGAACAGAAGGGTTATTCTGTTATCAGCAGATGTGTCCCGGTTGATACCTAACTACGTAAATAATAGAAAGCCCTTGGGAGTTGGGAACAGTGTTCTTTTGCAGGTACCTCTGGCTTATGTAGTACATTCTGAGACTACAATAGCTATGTGAAATAATGTTTAGTCAACTGTGTAAATTTTATATATCTATAAATGCTTGTACAATAATAGCTAACACTTACTGAATGCTGTCAGGTAGTATGCTTAAGCACTTTTATATATGTTACCTCATTTAATTATTACAACGATCTTGTGAAGTAGATATTACTACTATGCCCAGTTTGCTAAGGCTTAGAGAAATGAAATACCTTGCCCTGGGACATACAGCTAGTAAATGCATCATAAGAATAGAAATTTGATCACACCTTTCGATTTTGTTTAAGTTATGGGCTTTGTGTCAGTGAAAATTTTAAATATTAAACAACTCTACTAACAGTGACAAAGAATTTATCACACAGAACAAGATATCCATCATTATAGTCCAGGCCTGGTATAGCACTGAATTATATTATCAGGGGCCCTAGGTCTTTTCATCTTCCTGCTGTACTATGCTCAGTGTATGACTACATCCTCTTTATTATGTTTGCAAGCTGGCTACTCTATCTCTGGGCATTGCGTCAGTGCCCACAAAGGAGAAAAGGTGAAATGTCTTAAGTTGAAGGGTATTGTGGTCCAATGTGCTTTAGAAGGAATGCTCTGATGGCTTTATGGTGGATTGGGGGGTGACAGAATGGAAGCAGGAAGAGACTGTTTAGGAGACCTTTGCAGTGATTTACGTTAAGAGATCTTACAAGTCTGAACTAGAAAAATATTTGTAGGAATAAAAAGACTAAAGAGTCCAAAAATATTTAGGAGGTTGAATGAATAGAACTTGGTGGTGATTGGCTCTGTAGAAACAGGGGAGAGTGAAGAGTCAAAGGTGGTTCAAGTTTCTTGCAGAAATGAAGGAGTGGGCTAAATTGATTGCCTTTTTAGATAACAGTGAGTTTAAGATATCTGGGTTTCCTTCATGTGCAGGTCTTTACTCATTAATTGGGAAAAGATTTGTTAGATGTCACATGTATTTTTTCTTGAAAATATCCCTTGGAATTTTATTTACTTTTGGTTGTCTGGAAGTTTCTAATATTTGTATAATCAGTTTTGTTAATATTCCCTTTTATGTTTCTGGCTTTGTTGTCATAATTAAAAGCCCTGGCCTGTTTTATCCCAAATTATAGAAGTATATACCAAATTTTTTTTCTTGTGCTTCTATGGTTTAAATATTGACGTGATCAGGGTTTTATTTGGGTGAACAGGATGAAGTAAAGAAAAGGGAGGAGCATTTTCATAGTTTTTTTTCTTTTTTGAGGACAGTGTCACTGGCCCTCATATGTGGGACCGAACCGGGGCCACTGGCTTCCCAAGCCAGCGCTTACCCACTGCGCCACTCGGCCGGTGCCGGGAAGAGCATTTTCAGTTGTTAGACTATGATTGGACACAATTACTATTGTGATATGAAACATGAAAATACTGAAATTTTCTTTTTAAAGTAACTCGAACGTGTTTGTTTTTTTATGGTTTTGGTGTTTTGAGAAATATCCTATTATTTCCTTCCAAAAATAAAATACCCCAAAGTTTTAATTTTTTTATTATAAGTCAAAATTAAACATGCATTTCTTATATTCTTCTGATAGCAGGAGGATGCATTAGCACAACAGGCCTTTGAAGAGGCTCGGAGAAGGACACGTGAATTTGAAGATAGAGACAGGTCTCATCGGGAGGAAATGGAGGTGAGAGTTTCACAGCTGCTGGCAGTAACTGGTTAGTACTTTCCCCCAAACTCTCAGGCTCTATTTGTGATGTTTGTGCATAATGTTTTTAAATAGTTTAATTTTGTCTTCCATTTTAAAAAGTTGTACTCTGTTACTTTGTGTTTATTAAATGTAATTGCTATACAGAAACTTAGTCTTAATTTTAAGGTTGTACATGAATTCCTCATTTACTGGTCCTTATAAAAATCATTTAGTATAATAGATGTATTTTCTCTTAATTCATTGATCCAAATACCTTACCTCTTATTTCCTAATTATCTTTCAGATTATTTGAAAAAAAATACTTTATGTTATCATAGAATACATATTTTGAGAACATTATTAAAACTTTTGGGGAGTAATATTTTTTCATTTTTCTATGAATATTTGTCTTGATTTTGTAACAATATAACTTTCGGTCATTTGTGTATTTTCTTTACTAGAGGAAAGTTTAATATTTCAAGCTATTCAAAGAATGGAATTAACCTAAACTATTTTTCTTTTAAATTTTTTATGGTAAAGTAAAATAGAGATATAGAAATCTACACAAAAGAAATAATGTAGCTTAATTATTGTAAGGTTAACACCCTTATAAATACCATCCAGGTCAAAAAATAAAACTTTGACAGTAACCCGAGCAGCCCCTTCCATATATGCATCTAATTATGACCCTTTCCCTCCTCTCAAAAGTAATCCTTACCTCAATTTTATAGTAATCACTTTCTTATGTCTTTCTATAGTAGTTTTATTACCTATGTTTACTTTAGTCATAGACACTCAAGTTTAGTCTTACCCAGTGTTTAAATGTGATAGACTTTTAATTGACACAGATGTTTAATTTTTTTCTACATAAAATTATACTCTGCTTTAAGCAGACTTCAATTATAAAAATAAAGTATCTGCAAATTGTTCAGAAATCCCCATTCTATAAAAAGTATATTTACTCTAACAAAACAATAATTGAGATTAGAACTTATGTGTTTAAAAGAGAATATTGTCAAATGTTAATATTCTGTCATGTGTTTCAAGTTTATATACTTAATTATCAATATGAACATTTTACACAAAAAGAAATAGAAAAAAAGCACACATTTATCTTTGATAATCAAAAGAAATGGAATTACAATTATGGTGTATCAACTAAAGAGAATAATTTCCAGGCATTAAAGAGTTCTGGACATTGGTTGAACAACAGTGCAAGTGAATGTTTAACCCTACTGAACTGTGTATTAAAAATGTGTATACTTAAAAATGGTTAAGTTGGGGGCCAGCATAGTGGCACAATGGTTAAGAGCTGGCTTGGGACGCCAGTGGCCTCGGTTCGGATCCCATATATGAGGGCCAGTGACACTGCCCTCAAAAAAATGGTTAAGTTGGTAGTTTTTATGTTATGTATATGTTATCACATTAAAAAACGTTTTAAGTCAGTGTTATATAATACAGAAAATATGTGGGTTTTTAATGCACAAAATCTTATGTAGACTATTATTTAAATTAACACAAACGTATGTGTGTGTGTGTGTGCACAGAGGTAGTGTTTAAGAGCCCAGATTCTACATAGAGCCACACTGCAAGGTTTGAATCTGGCTCTGCCACTCAACAGACAACTTACTTCACCTTTCTATGGCTAACACTCCTCATCTATAAAATAGGGCTAATAAAAATGCCTATCTCAGTAAGGCATTGTGAAGATTAAATGAGTAAATACCTCGGCCAGCTGAGTCGCGCAGTGGTTAATCACTGGCTTGGGAGGCCAGCGGCCCCGGTTCGGGTCCCACATAGTGACATTGCCCTCAAAAATATATATAAAAAATATATAAGTAAATACCTGTGAAAGCACTTTTTTTTTTTTTTTAAAGATTTTTTTGGGAATTGGGGGAGGGGAACAGTGTTCGGGAATCGGGGAAGGGGAATAGACAAGTTGCTGTCTTCTTGTTCTTCAGTCTAGTTTTGGAGGACCTTGCTTCACTGGCCCATGTTGGTATCATCATTGCGTTCTTCCCGGATGAGGCAGATTGGTTGCCGGCCTCTGGATGGTCGCTCACAGCGGCTATTGGCAGCTCACACTGGCTGCCGGCCACTCACTGTAGCCTATGGCAGCCCACTGCAGCAGGGGCTGCAGCCTACACCGTCACCAGGGCGCACACAGCCCAGCTCCAGGTGGAGCTGTTGTTAGCTGTGGAGAGCAGTGTCACTGGACCTCAATGTGGGATCCGAACTGGGGCTGCTGGCATCCCAAAACCAGCTCTTAACCAATGCGCCACTCGGCCGGCCTTGAAAGCACTTTTAGAGTATGTGGCACTGACTAGATGTCAGCTGCTATTACTGGTATTTCATGTATATATTTCCTATTACGTTACAATTTTTTTAGAATAAATGAAAAAACTCAAGCCACTCCATGGTTAGTGTATGAAGTTATCTTTTAATGATTGATACTTCTCTTTATCAATGAATGAATTGATTTAATAGGCTGATAGCAACTGATAGTGTCCCCAAAAATACTTACTAGCCAGGAGGACTATAATGCAGTACATTTATTTTCTTTGAAGCTTTTATAATTCTTGTGATTAAACTTCCCACAGCATTTTCTTTCAGAATGCTTGTATCTGTAATAGTAAGAAGTTTTAATATGTATAATATGTATTTGTTATACTTCTGAACCTTTTTGCTCATGCTGTTTATTCCCTGGCCAAGAATATACTTTTCCACCCATTCATTAAGGCCCTTCTTAAATGTTATCTGTCAGTCTCTTCTCCAGTCTTCTTAATCATTATTAGCCCTTCTACTTTGTAGTTTCCAGAGCACTTCTTATTTCTATTATTGTTCTTACTGAACAGTATGTTGAAACAATTACAAATGTGTCTGTCCTCCACTCTATTATGATCCCAAATGAGATGGGGCCCTTCATTTTTAACTTCCACACTACCCACCACAGTGTTTTTTACATTGTGTTTAGTTGTAAAATGGAGATCATCAAAAAACAGCTCCTATCCTGCCTGTCTGTAAACTAGAGTTACAGGATAGCCTGTAGGTTAAAGTATTTAGAACAATACATATTAATGATCTCTGGAGAGATTTAAAATGTTTATAATTTGTGGGTTATGTTAATTAGATAATTGATTAAGTAATGAATCCCAGCTGTGTTGTGCTGGATTCTGCATTTAGGGGCTAGGAAATGTATAGATGAAAATACATGGTTCCTGCCCTTGAGCAACTATCAGTCTTGAGGGAAAATAAATGTATAAACAGATAATTGCAGTCTACTTGAGTAGCAGCCATACATAATGGAGGTTCAGAAAAGGAACAGTGGCAGTGTGTAGGATGGATGGATTGCTTACATCTGCCTCTGCTTGGGGAGAATACATTTTCAGGGATTTGAAGGAAGAGTGTGAGTTTACCAGGTGGACAAGCTAGGGGAAATATTCTGTACAGAAGGAATAGTATATGCAAAGGAGCGAAGGAGTAAGAGATCTTGCCATGTCAGAGTATGATTGATCAGTTTTTCTGAAGCAAGCTAACATGGCTTTAAATGACTAAGAATAATTTTATTTAAAAAGTGCCTTTCAGATATATTTGAAGAATAACTATTTAACAACTAATGTAACAATTATTTAGGAAGTTGTATCTATTTTGCTTTAAATAAAATTCTTAATTAGTTGAGACTAAGAATTGTCTTTTTTAAAAATGTTAGTTTGATTGTTCTTATAAATAATGTGACTTGAGGGCCAGCTGAGTGGCGCGGTGGTTAAGCGCTGGCTTGGGAAGCCAGCGGGGCCCCGGTTCGGTCCCACATATGAGTGCCAGTGACACTGCCCTCAAAAAATAAATAAATAAATAAAATAATAATAAAAAAAAATAATGTTACTTGAAGAAAAACATTTTGGTGTGTGTGTTTATTATTTGTGCATGAACAAAAATATAGTCTGTTGATGGATGTGTCTAAGAATTTATTGCTCAGATACATTGTTTCCAGTTGGTTTTATGTCATTGATTTTAGAGCATGGGCTTTGTAGTCAGGCCTAGTTGAGAGTCCTGTTCCATCACTTTCCAATCTCTCGTAAGCCTGTTTTCTCATAGAAATTGATGTGAGAATTAAATGGGGAAATGCTTGTAAAGCACTTAGTATGGTGCTCGGTATGTGTATGCCTACAGTAAATAATAGCTCTAAAGTACTTCTTTAGCACTAAAAGCTCTACCACAGTGATGGTTCCAGTTAATTGAATTATCTGGCTAACAGGAACATCCTTTTAGTTCTCTAAAGTATATCAGGGCACTTTCCCTACATTATGACCTAGAGCATAGAAAAAATGGTTAGATTTTCATCAATGATTTAAGATCCTATAGTCCCTTGTGGATGTAATTTAAAATGTCAGTTCTTGTAGAGAACTGTCATTGAGAAAATTGGGCTGGAATCAGACTCCAGAGGTCGTACTGGCAGTCACTTAGGGGAGTTTGGGGTGTGCATGTCTTTTGGCACTTTGCACATGTGTAATTTTTCTTCCCTTAAAAAAAAAAATCCATAACAAATTTCTTACGTCAGCTTATTTTCTTGTAGTGTTAACTCCTTTTTCCTAAAAGGAGAACATTGGAGAAAAATTTGTGCCCCCTCCTGTAATTTAAACATCTGTAAGGAGGCTTTATATAATCAGACATTTTTTGTTTGTTTTTGGTTTTGTTTTTAAAAAGTCACAATTTTATAAAAAATGGCTTTCTTAACATTCACTTCACATTGTTATTATAGTTGAAGAAACTGAGACTCTGAGAAAAATTAATTGACTTGCTTTTTTTCAAATAGTTGGTTAATGCAAGGAAGAGTGAAGACTTAAACCAGTTTCCTAAGCAAAAGGTCTCCACAAATACAGCCTAGCACTGGGAAATGAATTTCCACATTACCCATAAAGATGATTAAGTTGAAAAATAAAATATGCTAGGAGAGATTAGAAACCATTTTGCCTGGAAAAGAAAAAGCTGAGGCACAACAGAATAATAATGGTTCCAGTGGGTGGTCCTGATGCCTGACTGGAGACGAAGGCCAAGGAGCAGTGGTAACTCTTGGGTGGTAGTAACCAGGAGATGGTCCTTGGAAGCTTGAGATCCTGGCAGCACCGAGACATAGTGATGTCCCACCACTGTTCGGATAACCTCTGAGGCCTCTGGCCCTGCCATGCTAAGCTTGTAATGGTGGTGTTCATGAGCATTTAATATATGTATAAGGTTGAGGTTACTGACAATAGGAAGCCGAACTCCAAGTAGTTAATGGCCCAAGGGATTTTGATTTTCACCAGTATCTTTTAATCTGAAATCAGTTAGAAAACTCCTTGGGTGTGTTTCTATTTCATCATCTGTAAAATGTAGAAAGTGTTCAATCTATCGTTCGTGGTAGGATTTAACATTTTCTTTTTTCTGATTTTTCTGGAAAAGGATATTTTAGTAGTATGATATTTTCTTTACAGAGATAATGGCAGATTATCATTAACTTCGCAAATGACAAACTACAGTGAAATGAAGAAACATTGTTTATTTTCATAACCTTGTCCAAATACTGTTAAATCTTTGGTGTATAATCAAATAATATGCAAAAGATACAGAACATTGTATAATATCTTACCCCTTGGGGTTTGTTTTGTTTTGTTTTTAGCTGAGCCATCCTGCCACCTGTTGGCAGTTTAGCAGCAGCTCAGTTCGGGCTGGGCATCGAACTGCTATTGCTCAGAGCTCAGCTCACACTCTTGAGCAAGCTCTTTACCAACTGAGCCACTCAGCCAGCCCTAAAGGAATACATAAACATATTTGTTTGAATGTTCATAGTCTCTCTAGTGGGATATGTAAGAAACTAGAACTGGAAACTGGGGAGGGAAATTAGCTATGTAGGGGCCACATGGGAGGGTGATTACTTTTCACTATTTATCTTTTGTGCCTTTTGAAATTTGTGTCATGCATCTATTACCTATTTAGAAAAGAAAGAAAATGTTTTTAGTGGTAACACAGAATGATAATCTGTATACAGAATGCTATCTGTATTCTCTGGCATATAGGCTGTTTTGTTTTGTTTTAAGATTTTATTGGGGAATTGGGGAAGGGGAACAGTGTTGGGGAATTGGGGAAGGGACTGGCCAAGTTGTTGTTCTTCAGTCTTCATTGTGGAAGGCGCCAGTCACCATCTGGCCTTCCTGTTGGCAATTCGTAGCCTCTGAGCTCAAGGTGCCGTGTTCAATCTTAGTTGTGGGTAGGTGTAGCCACTGTCGCGTGTGGGATTTGAACCCGGCAGCTTGTTGTTAAGAGCACACGCTCTATCCACTGAGCCATCTGGCCAGCAGCTCGGCTTAAGGAGCTGAGTTCAGTCTGTTGCAGGTGGGCATAGCCCACCATCAAACAGGCAATCTTGTTTTTACACAAGCTGAGTCATCCTGCCACCTGTTGGCTGCTCAGCAACAGTGTCACTGGCCCATGTGGGAATCGACCCTGTGGCCCTGTTGCTCAGAGCTCGTGCTCAAGCCAACTCTTAACCAACTGAGTCACTTAACCGGCCCTAGGCTGTTTTTAAAACTATGAAATCCTTTCTTTGAAATTTTATACAGAACCCTAATATATAAAATAGATATAGGGACACTTCTCTGAGTGAAGCAGGGTAGGGATTATTCTGGGCTTCCTCTGGAGTCCCTGGGGTATTTTCAAGTAGCCAGCAGCATGAAACGTGAGATCCTTCGATATAGAAGAATGAGTATGAGATTTATAATAGATGTCCCTAGTTTCAAATCCTAGCTCCACTGCTTATTGCTATGTGACATTGGGAAAGTTGCCTATTCTCTTGAACCTCATCTGTAAAGCAGGGCTAACACCCTTCCTCCTGGGTTGCTGCTTAGCTCAGTACCTGATACTTACATTGGGGCCCAGCGAAAGCTAGTTTCTTCACTCCCTCATTCTATGCACCTTGGCTCACAGCATGTCTGGAGCAGCAATAAAAGTAGGCGTA
Source organism: Aselliscus stoliczkanus (assembly GCA_033961575.1). NCBI lineage: Eukaryota > Metazoa > Chordata > Mammalia > Chiroptera > Hipposideridae > Aselliscus > Aselliscus stoliczkanus. Next base: position 39,461,192 of record CM066732.1, on the reverse strand, counting down.
TCTTAACTTCAGATATTATTTTCCCAAGCTACTTTATTTGATTTATTTATCTTTTTTTTTTTTTTTTTGAGGGCAGTGTCACTGGCCCTCATATGTGGGACCCGAATCGGGGTCGCTGGCTTCTCAAGCCAGCGCTTAACCATCGTGCCACTCGGCTGGGCCCCCAAGCTGCTACTTTAGATCCTGGTGTTGTTTGTTTGTTAACTTTTGAACTTCTTAGAACTGTGGGAGGTGAAGATAGCTGTTACATGGGGACCTGAGTCGTGTGACTGGGAAAGGATGCAAAGAGAACTTTCCAAGCTTTGTTAATTTATATTTCTTGATCTGGGTGCTAGTTAACACGGGTATGTTCACTTAGTGAAAACTCATCAAGTTATACACAAGGTGTCATCAAAAATATATGGCGAATGTGCAAAAATAATTTATTACAGTAAAAGACACATTGCCACTAAACCCCCCCTCAAAATTCCCTCCCACCCCCGTTATCCCATCGTTCTTGCCACTTTCTGAAGCAGTTCTGAGAGTTCTCTTTCCTGAGTGTCTTTAGTTGCGCTGTTGTGGCTACCTTGATGTCCTGCATCAATTCAAAACATTTATCTTTCATATGAGTCATTATTACTTTGGGGATGAGCCAGAAGTTGCACAGTGCCTGATTCTGTGAATAAGGTGGGTAAGGACACACCGTAATGTTTTATTTGACAGAAATTGCCATATACCAGAAGCCATGTGTGACACGGAGTGTTGTCATGGTGGAGGATGATTTACAGCACACTTTACACTTTAAAACATACTTTTCAGGGCCGGTCGAGTGGCGCGGTGGTTAAGAGCTGACTTGGGGCACCAGGGGCCCTGGTTCGGATCCCACATATGAGGGCCAGTGACACTGCCCTCAAAAAAAAAAACAAAAAACAACACACTTTCAACTGTAGCTCACACCCGACTGACTACACCAAACTAGTTGAAACTTGTCACACCCTGTTACTAAGGTTCAGTGCACCGCTTCCCATATTGAAGATCCCTGCCTTTCTGTTGGATGGAACTCAGCAGCAGCATTCTCCTTTTTTTCAAGCACACCTCATATTTATGATTTGTGCACTCCTCTGTACTTTAATAAAAAGTAGACTTTAAAAAAGAAAAAATAATCACAGACATTTCTTCCATGAAATGCTTGCTCATTTGGTGTCTGTTACCACATAGAAGTAGCCCAGTACTTTTCAACCTGAGAATTCTTCCACAATTTGAAAATGTTGCTTTAACCCCTAGTTCTCTTCAGGTTACACATCTCTATAACTATAATCCAAATGCCTTGCTTTTGGCTTTTGAGAAGGGAGATTGAGGTTAATAAGGGACAGAATGAGTGCTCTGATCATAGATAAATTGGAAAGATACCTCTCGTTTGCTTGATAGCTTGTTCACTCTCTCTGTGCCAGAGGCTTGTTTTCATGTTGATTGGCCTCTTAACCTAAAACGGTAATATGGTGCTTTTGACTCTTTTTTTCTTTAAAGATTTTATGGGGGAATTGCGGGAGGGGAACAGACAAGTTGCTGACCTTTTGTTCTTCAGTCTAGTTGTGGAGGACATTGCTTCACTGGCCCATGTTGGTATCATTGCGCTCTTCCCGGGTGAAGCAGATCGGTCGCCAGCATCTGGACGGCTGCTCACAGTGACTCTTGGCAGCTCACACCGCCTGCCAGCCACTCAGGCTAGCTGCCAGCCTCTCACTGTAGCCTATGGCAACCCACTGCAGCAGGGGCTGCAGCTATGCCGCCCTGGGACTCACAGCAGCCCAGCCCTAGGTGGAGCTGTTGTTCACCATCTTAGCTGCAGAGGGTAGTGTCACTGGCCCTCAGATGTGGGATCCGAACCGGGGCTGCTGGCGTCCCAAGCCAGCTCTTAACCAACGCACCATTCAGCTGGCCCGGTGCTGTTGATTTTTTTTTTTTCCACTGAGCCATCCTGCTACCTGTTGGTAGCTCAGCGGCTGCTCAGCTCTGGCTGGGCATCAAACTGCTGTTGCTCAGAGCTCAGCGCACACTCCTGAGCGAGCTCTTAACCAACTGAGCCACTCGGCTGTCCCTTGCTGTTGACTCTTATTCAGTTGCAAGGTAACGGGGCACTGAAAGAGATTTTCTCTATTGTTATTTAGAAAATGGTTTCATTTGGTTAGATTATAAAGCATTAACAAATAAATTGTTGTCTTTAATGTCAGAAAATGGGTAAATAATTGTTTATTCTATAGGCAGTTTTAATACAATTCAGCAAATCATAGGAGAATTTTATGTGGAAACTATTTGGAAATAAAAACAGGCAAGAGGTTTTATGTGGTTTTTGTATTTGTATTTTGTGTGTTTTGGGAGCCTTCAATTCTGTGTGGTCCAAGAAAAAATCCCAGCCTTATTTATTTTAAATTCCCACAGACTTCAGTTTTCAAATCACTTTACCAACACTCATATTTGTGTAAGGACAAATTAACATAAGAATCTGTCTATACTGGGCCTTCCTGAGGTATGTTTTGGGTAAAGGCAGTAGATGAGAGTGAACTTGGAATATGAACTCAGACCAAGAATGAGAATCGTAAAAGAATTAATGAGAAAGGATATTAGATCTGTCTTCTCCCATACTAAGAGAGAGTTTGTCCTAAGAGATGTAGACTTTTATTAAAATTTATTTTTGTCTTAACCTTGTTTTAATTTGTAAAAATTATTCTTATCTGCAGGATGCAGATTTTAACATTTGAAAAGTTAATATATTGGGTTGTTGGAAAAGTCATGATGTATTTTTGCCATGTTTTTCATTGCAAAAATGCATCATGACTTTTTCGACAATCCAACAGATAAACTGGGAAGTGATGAGCAACTGTATTGTATTAACAGCAGCATGAGTGCTAACTATGTGCCACCTGTGAGAAATGATAACACAATTGGATACACTACAATATTTGCTTAACACTTGATTCTTAAATGCTTTAATAAGGTATATCTCTTTTTTTGAGGAACTGAGGCTGAAAGAGGATAAGAAACTTGTTTAAGATCACATAGCTAAGTGTAAGGTGGTAGAGCCATCCCCATCCAAGCCCAGAAATGTAGATTATTTCCACTCTTATTTTGAAATGCCATTTTATATTTTAAGTATTCCTGAAGTGGTTCTTTAAAGTTCTTTATAAGAACTGTATTTCTGACATGCTGTTAGACCAGCACTTGCAGTCTATTTATGTGACAGTTTATAATTGTCTGATTTTTACCTTTTTAACAAGTTTGGGCAAAGTGCATTCCTTTCTTTCATACTAGGACTTAAAACTTCTGCTTTGTGTCTACTCCAGCCTTAGCAATAGGGAAAAATAGCAATGACTTAAGGGGCTGACATTAATGCTAACTGTGAGTTAAAGGTTCATCTTTTTCTAGAGGTCTGATTGCCATCAGCTAACTATGTAACCTTAGGGGGAATCACTTAAATTTCTTGGGCTCTGGCTCATCATCTGTAACATGAGAGTGGAGCCAGATCCCTGAAGTACTGTGCTGCTCTAAAAGTCTGTAATTAATTCTGTGTTCTTTTAGCCAAGTGTCAAACATGAAATGATTAGCACGGTATCTGGACATAGTGTACATTCAATAAATTGTAGCTACTTTTAATTATTTTCTCTTGAAGAATGTTCAGCAATTTGATGATCTTGATAATAAAAGAATAGAAGTCAAACAAAAAGTTTTATTGTTTTTCATCTGGGCATCTCTGCTCTTGGCTACTTTCGAACAGTCCTGACCAGTAGGGAAAACTCCAGCACCTGGTGACTTTTTGTCTCTTCATTTTGGACTCACGCCATGATTGCCTCCTAGAAATTGGATTTACTATGTTTCTGGGTAAAAGAAAATCGGTGCAACTGATAGAAGTCTGTAATAAAATATCTGGATTAATTCTTCATAAATATTAAAAACATTTGTATTCTGAACAGGCTTCTGGGTATCTGCTTTATATTAAAACTCTATTCTGAAAAACTGTTAATAAGTTAGAATCAAGGGCCCATGTGGATTGACAAGGGTAAAAGAAACTAGAAATTATGGACTTCATGCTTTTAGAATAATCAAGTGCAGAGTTTCTTTGCCATCATCTAGTCAGGCTTATTACCCACAGAAGAATTCCTCCTAAAACATCCAGCCTCCATTAGAAAACTGCCATAGTACAAAGCACTGCTTCTCAAGACCACTCATCCAGTTGTTGAATTCCAGTCCAGTGGAAGCTATCTCACTGAATGTAAATCTGTTTCTCTTATTTGTGTCCTTCATGTGACTGCCCATACATCTTCCCTTCTGGCATTAAATTCCGCCCCAGTCTCCCAGTTCTCTTATTCTTTCCTCCTCTGCTCTCATTCATACTCTGTCAGATTTCACCTCCTCTTTTATTTTTCCTATTCTTGACCCTCCTTTACAATGTCTTCCTTGCATCTTCTTCATTCCTTCTTCACAGTGTAAATAGAAACTAAAAACACAAATAAATAGCAGAACGACTTTACTCCTTTCCATGCTTTTACCAAAAATATAAACAAACCCGTGGCAACCTCTGCACAGCCATGACCAATAGGGAGAATTCCAGCTGCTGATGACTGTTCTTTGTACTCCTTTGGAATCATCCCATTATTAAAATAGTTTGAAAATTACTTTTATCCCAAGACAAAAGCTAAAATATCTTTTCACAAAGTGTAATTGGTAGGTTTGTAATGATTTATAAATATATAATTAGAATTGATTTTTCTGTGTTTTTTCATTGCTCAGCCCCTTTCTAACCTTCATTGACTGAAACCAGATGCTCATATCACCATCTCTGATTTTGCAGAATTGATCTGTCCTTATACTACATTTAGCATTGATTCTGTAGGGAACAGAAATTGTTTTTCTGATCCATATGTGTTCTGTAGCTCTTTCAGTCCAACCATGCAGCATAGCTTTAACGTGACTAGTCAGTTGAAAGAAATGTGCTTAAAATCTAGTCAGTGTGCCATCTGCTAATAAATGGTAAAAATCTGCTAGAGAAATATGTCAGAATTTATAAGAAAAACTACAGAAGTTTGTGTTGTAGTTTATTTGATATGTTTGAAAGTGAATAGGCAGTGACATTTCTGTCTAAACAACAACATGACATACATAGCTGGAGCTTCTGACTGAACTTGATCTTACAGTACAAGTGTGACTTGTTGAGATATTTCTTTGAAGGTCAAGAATGCCCTTTCTCAAACAGCTGTTTGAGGTATTAAGAATTGAAATCAGTATTTTGATTTGGGGTTGAATTTATCTCCCAAAACTTATATAGACGATGGAGATTGAATTGGTGATATTGATAAGTGATTCCATTTAGCTAAAGCTTGCATAGATAATTGCAGTTAGTCCCAATTGCTGGTATTGAACATAACAGGTGGCTAAAAACGAGCCACATGAAAGATGGCTTGGATTAGGGTGAGAGTGCTAGAGGTAGTCTAAGTGCTCAGATTCAGGATTATTTAAATGTAGAGCTGTCATAATTTGCCATTGGGTGTAAGAGAAAGAGATGTTATAAGTAACCTCAAGGATTTTTGCCTGAACAACTGTAAAATCGAGTTGTCCTTATCTAACATAACTGTTGCTGAAGAAGCCAGTTTCTGTATACAAACATGTTGGTGGTTGGCTGACATCTGTAGTTACTAAAGAAAACCTAACGAAAGAAGCGTGCACTGGAATTTGTGAGAGACTGAAAGTAAATATGTGTAGACCAAAGGCGCACCATGTTCTATAAAACTTTATTAAGCAGAGTGTCATGCACAGTATGCTAAGTTGTTAAATGTTCTCTGTCAACTAATTTGCCATTAGAAATCGTCTGAGGTAAAACTTGAAATCCTCAGTGTTTGTAATTGTCAAGCCTCTTAGTTGTTAAACATTGTTGTAAAGATATTTCTGGGTATGTAAGTGTACCAAAGACTTTAATTTTATATTTATATTTTTGCTTTTGAGACAAAATACTTTATCCATAATAATTCTGGATTTACTTGAGGTAGAGATTTTTACTTTAAACTCAGTTGCCAGAAAAGGAATTCAGTAAGATATGAAATTCACTACTACATTTTTTCAATTATATGATTAGTAGACTATATATTTCTGTGTGAACAGTTTCTTTATCTGTAAAATGGATAAATAATAGCACCTATATTGCAGGTTGTTGGCAGGGATTAAATTAGTTCATTTGTGGAAAGTCCTTAGAACCGTGCTCAGTAAATGTAAGCTATTACCAAACAGGTAGTTTGCTTCTAAGGTGATTGAATGATGTGCTAAACCCTCTAGTCCTGAAACTTTAAATATAGATATGTTGTTCTTTTATACATAGTAGTTATTTTAGTAATGCTTTTTTAAATATAATGAAATTTTTATTCTTGGTTTTTAAGAAAACTTGAGCAAAGTATTTTATACGTAGTTTAAATTGTTCTTTTTTTTCTCTTACATGTGGAGAGATATTAGCTGAAAATGTTTTAGTGGCAAACTTTTCTTATATGTTACTGTCTTTTATTTTTCTAGCATTATGATTTTCAAAACACATTTTGACCCCAAATTATGATTTTGTCATTGCAGGCAAGAAGACAACAAGACCCTAGTCCTGGTTCCAATTTAGGTGGTGGTGATGACCTCAAACTTCGTTAATTAGTAGCACAGCAGATGTGCCCCCCAATCTTTACATATACATTGTTTCTAGTCAGCAAAAGTAATTGATTGAAAGACCAGAAACTGTGATAACTGGAGGTACTACGATCTATTTCTCAACCTTAGGCAGTAACAAGACATCACAAACTGCCACGGTTTTGCACTATGATTATAATATCTGCATTTCTAATTTTGTATGCATGTAGCCAGTAATAATTTTAATTTTTTTTCTATGCAAGCTTACCTTGTTGGCATTATTTTAGTGAGTTAAAATTATATACTTGTAAAGCTCTTTTTCCCCCTCCATTTTTATTTAAAAGTTCATGTCAAGAAATTAAATTTTTTTTGGTCAGAGGGTGTTTTCCTCTAATCGGTTGCTCTAAATTTTTTTTTTTCTGTAATTTTAGATGTGTTGGTTATACAGCTTCACTTTAGCTAGGCACTGTTGGTATTTTGTTTTGTTTTCCCCTTGTTTTATTGTCTATGGCATTTTAAAACTGCTGATGTGTTTGCATTATTTACAAGCTAAAAACCTAGTAGCATAGAGCTGTCTGCCACAGCCTTCTAACACAAAGTTTACAGTTGTTAAAGTTGCAGTATCCTTTTAAATGTTGATAATCAGCTCCTTTCCTTTCCTTTTTAAACATAAAAATTTTAAATTGGTATTAACTCTAATCTGCCCCAGATCTATTTTAGATTGTTCTGTAATCATGAGTTTGTGTGGAGATATTCTCCATAGATGATAATATTCTACTGAAATGCCTAAAGAAGTCGCAGGCTGGCTTCTGTTTTATTCAGGGATTTTTTTTTTTAAGTCAATCAGAAAAGGGATACTGGAGCTTCTTCATGTATGTAACAGCATATTAAACTGGAGACAGTGATGAATCAGCTACAAAGGTAATATTGTAGTAATATCATGTTTAACATAGCTGCTTTTATGTGTATTTTATAATGCATGCTTTTGTAAAAACAATTCTGAGTAATGAAAGATTAATCTTACAGAGAAAATGTTCATCTGTTCAGAGGATACATTTTCTTTAATCTGGAAAAAATTCACAGGTTATATATGGTATTTTCCAAAAGGACTATTAGCAGAACCTTTTGAGATAAATTGGTATAAGAATATTTTTTAAATAGGCTCACTGTCAAATTGAAAGCAACTTTTTTTTTAATACAAAACTGGAAAAAAGTGCTAAGTCATTTGGCACCTCCTTACAAATATTTTTCATGATCACATTCATTAAATGTTACTACATTTCTGAATTTTTGCAAAAATGTATTTTATCATAATAGAATGGCATTATTTTAAAGAGTGAAAAACTGACATGGTCAATTCAGAAAATGAACTGAAGTCTGAATTAAGGTCATTGCATTTAAAACATATATATATATATACTTGATTGATGAGGGAGGTGTGACTTTCATTGTATATAGGTCTTATAATTCATAAACATATCCTGTATCTCAGAATAAAAATGTTTGTTATATATTTGAAGTCATGCATGGTAAGGAGTGTGTTTAAATTGTTATAAACAATAATGCATCATAACAGACCATGCTGATCTTGTATAACTAAGTACTATGAATGAATTTGGTTGTTATTTGGTGTTGTGCAGCTCACATGTTTACACACTCAGTGCCCTAATTTCCCCTGAGGGAATCGCCTTTTTAAGTGGTCCTTACAGTGGTGTTTTAAGGTTACTTTATCACAGAGCTCCTTGGTTTTTGACTTGTGCACTTAAATTTTTTTAAAATAACACAATGATGATGGTACATTTTTCTCTATTGCTTCTAGCTGAGGGCTTTTAGTCCACCAGTAACTTAGATCAAATGTTGTTAAATGTTCATGTTGCCATCCTTCTGTAAATACTGAATTTTTCTTCTCATTTAGCACTGTGCTGCTTCCATCTGTCTTAATGCTGGCATTAAGATCATGAGCCCTTTTTCTCCAGTAGTACAGGCTTTGGAAACTACTTTTATTAAGTTATTGATGCAATTTGATATTTTTCCATAATCTATATTTAAACAAAATTACATCATTGCATCATCTTTTCTAAATTCATCGCCATTAAAACTTGCCTTAAGCTACGAGATTGCTTTTGCCACCATTAGCCATACTGTGTGTTTGTATGTTTAATTTACTTTCACAATAAACTTCTGTGTAGTGAAAACAGGGTCTTGACTCTTTATTGACATAATCCAACAATTTCTGTTCTAGTGTTATCACAGGACATTGATTTTTTTAAACTTTCCTTTCAGCCTGCTTTTTAACGTTAAAAAAAACAACACTGGCATCTAGTGGTCATTTCTGCTAATTCCAAAGAAAACCTTTAATGTAAATATCACAAAAAATGGTAATTTCCCAATGTATATTATGGTTTTCAAAAAGTCTGGCTTGCTTTACCCATCCTGTGAGATATGACTATAAGTAGTGATTTTGGATGAGAGGAAGAATTCCAACAATTACACATCCAAATTAGTAGCATCTTTCAAGCTAGTCATTTTAGGAGTATACACTTAATTTGATTTTGTTGGGTGTTAATATCAAACATTCTGGGTGGTGACACACAATGTGACATATAGATGATGTATTACAGAATTGTACACTTGAAACCTATGTAATTTTACTAACTTGTCACCCCAATAAATTTAATTTTTAAAAAAATAAGACATTCTTAAGACTTTTCTTGGCATTTTCCTATAGCAGAAAATTAAGCCTTTTACTTGAGAAGCATGCCTTAAACTTGATCCATTGAAAAAATTTACTTTTTCTCCAGCAGACAATGCAGATCACAAAAACCTTTAAATGCTGATTTGGCCATTAAGCACAATTCCCAAGAACACGATTCATACTCTGAGGGTTAATTTCAAAAGTTGCTTGAGCAGTAGCATCATGGTTTTAGTAAGTATATCACCTCTAGAAATCGGTATTTGGGTACTAGTTGGAGGTTGCTTGGCAATGACGACCTTTTTCACGCTATAAGCCATTTTATGAATTTTCCATTGCTGAACAATACGTTGTGCCAAAGCTTAGCAGCTTAAAACAGTAAACATCATCTCACAGTTTCTGTGGATCAGAAACCTGGAAGAAGATAAATTCAGTGGTCTAGTCCAATGTCTCTCCTGAGCTTAGAGTTAATTTGTCAGTCTGGGCTTACAGTCATCTCAAAAGATCACCTTCCAAAACCACTCATGTGATCATTGATTGGCCTCAGTTTCTCAGAGACTGTTGGATGAAAGCCCATGATTCCTTCCTAGGTGTTGGGATAGAGACGTCCTTCAGTTCCTTGCCACGTGGGTGTCTTCATAGCTTGAAAGATGGCCTCTCCCAGAGCAAGTAATCCAAGGAAGTGCATGCCCGGCATGAAAGCCATAGTCTTGAATAACCTAATCTTGGATTGCCATATTCTGTATGTCAGAAGTGAGGCACTGGGTCAGTCCCACACTCAAAGGGAGGAGTATTAAGTGTCATCTTGTGAAGGGTGGGATGTCAGAGTTTATGGATGTATTTTAAAACCACTACAGCCATATTTCCACAACTGTGTGTGTGTGTATTTACAAGACAGCATTGGTGTTTTGATCTTCCAAACATTTTTAAAGGTAAGATTTCAGTCTTTCGCAGGCAGATTTCAAAGCATGATTGCCCCTAAATGGCATCAGTTTCCTTTCTTGCATCACTATCACATATACATATATAGCCTTTCAAAAATATTTCAAGGCTAGAAAGTTGTATGGTAGAAATAGCAGCTAGGTTTGTTTAACAGGGTACTCAAACAGGTAAGTAAGTCATTATTAGTCAACCCTCAACTTTTGGTTAGAATAATTTAAGCTACTTAAGAGTTATGGTTTTTGTTTTGAGGGCAGTGTCACTGGCTCTCATATGTAGGACCCAAACTGGGGCCGCTGGCTTCCGAAGCCAGCGCTTAAACATCACGCCACTCGGCCAGCCCAAGAGTTAAGGTTTTTATTGACTTTGTTCAGGTTTCAGAAACTGGGAAATGTTGAGTAGATAAGATACAGAGGAAAAGAATAAAAAAAAAAAAAAAAAAAAAAAAGGCCGGCCGAGTGGCGTGGTGGTTAAGCGCTGGCTTGGGAAGCCAGCAGACCCAGTTCGGTCCCACATATGAGGGCCAGTGACACTGCCCTCAAAAAAAAAAAAAGAGGGAAAGTTTTTTGTTTTGTTTTTTAAGGTTTTATTGGGGGAGGGGAACAGACAAGTTGCTGTCCTTTTGTTGAGGACATTGCTTTACTGGCCCATGTTGGTATTATTGCGCTCTTCCCGGGTGAGGCAGCTCGGTCGCCGACCTCTGGACAGCCGCTCACACCGCCTGCCAGCCACTCACGCTGGCTGCTGGCCACTCACTGCAGGCTATGGCAGCCCACTGCAGCAGAGGCTGCAGTTATGCTGTCCCCAGGGACTCAGAGCAGCCCAGCTCCAGGTGGAGCTGTTGTTAGCTGTAGAGGGCAATGTCACTGGCCCTCATGTGGGATCTGAACCAGGGCCGCTGGCGTCCCAAACCAGCTCTTAATGCACCATTCGGCCGGACCTACAGAGGGAAATTTTTGATTAGAGAAGATAATCTATATCCATGATGGTCAATATGGTAGGAACTAGCTATGTGTGGCTATGGAGCATTTGGAATATGGCTAGTACAACAGAAACTGGATTTTATATTTTCTTAATTTAAAATTTAAGAAAATATTTTTCTGTTAAATAGAACTTTGGGGAGGACTACATTTCACTTCAGCCTTTGAAAATTTAGTGTCTGAGTTAAGCTGCACTGCTAGTATGAAATACCAGATAGCAAAGATCTATTATAAAAAAAACAAATGTAGGGCCGGCCGAGTGGCGCATTGGTTAAACACTGGTTTTGGGATGCCAGCGGCCCCGGTTCGGATCCCACGTGAGGGCCAGTGACACTGCCCTCTGCAGCTGGCAACAGCTCCACCTGGAGCTGGGCTGTGCGAGCCCCGGTGATGGTGTGGGCTGCAGCCCCTGCTGCAGTGGGCTGCCATAGGCTACAGTGAGTGGCCCGCAGCCAGCGTGAGTGGCTGGCAGCCAAGAGTGAGCTGCCAATAGCCACGGTGAGCGACATCCAGAGGCCAGCGACCGGTCTGCCTCAGCCGGGAAGAGCGCAATGACGATACCAACAGTGAAGCAACATCCTCCGCAACTAGACTGAAGAACAAAGGGACAGCAACTTGTCTGTTCCCCTTCCCCAATTCCCCAACGCTGTTCCCCTCCGCCAATTCCCCAATAAAATCTTAAAAAAAAACAAAAAACAAAAAAAACAACACAAAAAAAAAAAAAATAATAAAAAAAATAAAATAAATAAAAAAAACAAATGTAGGATATTTTACTTAATTTTTTATATTTTATTACATGTTTTTATATGCTGAATTATATTGATTTTTTTTTTTTTTTGAGGGCAGTATCACTGGCCCTTATATATGGGACCGAACCAGGGCCGCTGGCTTCCCAAGCCAGCGCTTAACCACTGCACTACTCGGCCGGCCCCTTGAATTATATTGATTTTTGATATATTGGGTTAAATAAAATTAATTTTATCTTTTTCCTTTTTAATGTAGCTACTAGAATATTTATAATTGCATATATTGGCTTACATCAATATCAAGATTTTAAGTGGACAAAGGATATAGGTCATACAACCAAAAGGAAAAAATAAGTTAAAATATTACTATTAATGTTTTAAAAAAGATTAAAACAAAGTATGATTACCCCCTAGGATATTTAGTAAAGAATGTATATATTCAGTACCCAAAATATACATGGTCCCTGCCCTCAGAGAATCGACAGTCTAGCTCAAAAACTGACCAAAGGTAGTAACGTTTTAAGTTATTAGAAGTACTGGCTGTTACAGGGTACATCTAACATGGTCTGGGTGGTCAAAAGCTTCCTTCAGACATTTGAGCTGAAATCCGAAGGGTGGCAGACATCTTGCCAGCAAAGAGTGACAAAAATATGGGCAGCCAGGCCAAGAACATGGCAAGTTTGAGAAACTAAAAGCAGTTGAGTATGATGAACTTGGAATGGAGGGGGCTGCAGCAGAGAGATGAATCTGAAACGGTCAGTAGAGGCCACAGTGAGGGCCACAAACAGTGCTGGATGGGCTTTGCCAGCCATTTGAAAACGTTTGGACCATTCCCAAGGTCAAACAGGAAGCCACTGACTGGTTGTGAGTTTGAGGGAACAGGTGTTTGATAAAGCTAGTTTTCGTTGGAGAGAACAAGACTAGAAGCAGAAAGTCAGTCTCATTTATCATATGGTCACGCAGTAGGGAGATTAAGGGTAGCTTAGTGAGCATGGAGACATTGCAAACAGGAGAAGGAAGTACAGGAGGCATAATTGACAATTTTCTGGTTTTCTTTACCAGGATAGGCTGATTGTGTTGCCTTAAAACCACCCAAATTTTATTGGCTTAAAGACATCTTATTTGCTAAATAATCAGTGGTTGACAGGCTGATAGAGCAGTCACTGAACATCGCCAGCTATGTGACACAGCCAAGAAGAAAATGTAATTTAAAAGTGCACTGGGGGGCCAGCTGAGTGGCGCGGTGGTTGGGCGCTGGCTTCGGAAGCCAGCGGCCCCGGTTCAGGTCCCATATATGAGGACTAGTGAATGACACTGCCCTCAAAAAAAAACAAAAAAAAAACAAAAAAAAAAGTGCACTGGCTCTTAAAACTTACCTGAAATTGACACATGTTGACTTCTGTGTATTCATTGAACCTAGCAAATCACAGGGCCATGTCCAACTTCACCTGGGCAGGGGACTACAATCATACCTTGTGTCCAGAAATGAGTCAAAATATTTGTGAATAGCTCTAATAACTATCACAAGCCACCCTTTCAAATGATTAAATATTTAACTTTACTCTCCTTTCCTCAAGAAAATACATCTGCCATGGGAGACAACCTCAAATTCCCAGCTGGTCAGGCATTGAGCTAAAATTCTAGGATATGTGGTTATCTGCCCTCTACACAGCCAGTACATAGTGTTGAAATAAGGACAGGAAAAGTGCAGGAAACTTCTGTTCATAAAGGGGAAGAAGAAAGTCACTAGTCTGTAACAATTATGAAATGTCATTAGGGAGACCATTTGAGGGCCCTCTAAGAGAAGGGAGTGTTCTTTGTAAGGCCAATTGAATCCACTGTTTTCCATGCCCCTTGGCTCCATCCCTGATTTGCTGGATGCGGTTACCTTTTCTGCTTTCAAACTGGCTTTTTTTCCTCCCCTTGACAAATACAACCAATTAGTAATTACGGTACTAAGATTCTGTTTTCCAAGTTCTTTATCTAGGGCTTCAAACTTAGTGCCTTTCCTGCCCTCTTAAGTTATCACATGAGTTTTAATAGAGGCATTGGTATTCCTCCAGCCTCCAATGTCAGTTCCCCCAGTCCCTTTCCTGTCTGACTCCACAATCCATCCAGCTACCCAACTGGAAACCCGTTTTTATTCTTGACTCCTTTTCTCCCTCATCTTCTACATCCAATCTGTAGATCCTACCAATGGATTCCATCAATTCTTGTCACTATTAGATTTTTTTGGAAATTTTTGTTACACACACAGTATTTACCTATACGTCAGACACTCCTGTTTAAGTGCAGCCCTCCTAACACATCTTTGAGGTGTGGCCATTTTACAGATGAAGAAATAAAGGTATGGAGAAGTTAAGCAACTTGCCCAAGGCACAAAACTATTAAATGGCAGAACTGGGATTCATATTCCTAGACGATGTGCTTCACCACTGTACTCTGACCTGAGCCTGTTCTTGGCTTGGACTGCCAGGATGATTACCTGTGCTCCCTGAATACACTCTTAGTAGTTCACCAGCAGCCAGTTGAATGTTTCTGAACATTTCCACCCTCGGTTTTGGGGAATGGCAGTTATATGGCTGACAATAATGGCTGACATTATCCCATGTTGGCCTACTACTCCCCTGAGGCACCTCTTACTGCTACTCTATACCACCAGCCTATGGGCTATGGCGTTCTGCCAGATCACCATCCCAAAACTATAACTCCCACTCCAAAGGTGTGGGGATATTACAATGAGCAAAGATAACCATTTGTTGTTGACCAACATTATTCACAGAAATAGATCTGCCTATTATCCCAATGGAATTTCTTAGGGGCCTTCCCAACCTTGTTCCTATTTCTTGGGTTTCCAAACTAAAAATCCTTTTCACATTGTTAATCCAGAGTGTGTGTGTGGCTTTCTCTTTCACTTAGTCTTTCCTCTCCCGCACCCATTCTGGTTTGCCCAACCCCTCTTTGTCCACCAGAAATAAATCCTTTCCAGTGGTTTTTTTTTTGAGGGCAGTGTCACTGACCCTCATATGTGGGACCCGAACCGGGGCTGCTGGCTTCCCAAGCCAGTGCTTAACCACCGCGCCACTTGGCCAGCCCTCAAGTGTTTTTTTGAATAGAAGAACCATTCTTAGTCTGGTTGGATTTGAGTTCAATTGAGACATTTTAAATTGACTAAGATTACTCCTCACCAGCCTTATTTTTATTCACCAACCAGTTTTATTTCCAGTTCTCCCCACACCATCTAGGCCAGCAACCCAACTAATTAGTCTGAAACACATCTTTAATGCTTGCCATGCATGGTAAGAGGTAAATGTCACCCTGCTCCCTGTCTCCCTCCCTGTATTAGGTATTGTTGATAAATGTTTTTGGTATGGCCAATATTTTATTTATGTTTTTACAGAATAAAAGGGTCATCCTATATAATTTTGCACCTGTTTTTTTTCCTCTTAGAGCTTCCACATCATCATATAAGGAATATTCTTTATTTTTAAAACATAGCCTAGGGCCGGCCGAGTGGTGCAGTGGTTAAGTGCAGGCTTAGGAAGCCAGCAGCCCCAGTTCGGGTCCCACATATGAAGGCCAGTGACACTGCCCTCAAAAAAAAAAAAAAATTAAAAAAATAAAACATAGCCTATTACATATATCAGAGTTTAGTTTTAGTTGTTCTGGCACACATTGCTGCAATGGACATGCTTCTCCATGTTTGTTTTAACTCCAGTAGCAGTGACTTCAAGTTTTGATAGAGCCTCCTAAGTTACCCTCCTACTAAGCCAGTTTGAGAATAGCATGTCACTCTCTCCCTTGCTAAAAACTTTTCCTCTTTTTTTTTTTTTTTTTTTTTGAGGTCACTGTCACTGGCCCTCATATGTGGGACCCAAACCGGGGCCGCCGGCTTCCCAAGCCAGCACCCAAACACCGCGCCACTCGGCCAAACCCTTGCTAAAAGCTTTTCAAGGGGCAATGCAAAAGAAAGAATTTGGGTTCTACCACCTAGAACCTTCAGAAGGCCTCTTGAACCTCTCCGGGCCTCATTTTTTTGCCTGTAAAATGAGGTATAATTTTGTATCTCAGAATGGTTGTGAGAATCCAGAGACTGCTTCCTTGATCCACAAGAGGCCTGGTTGCCTTCTAGTTTTAGAGTGACCCAGGGCACAGGCCAAACGCTCAGGCCAAACCGTCCCCCCCACTTGTAGATGAGGAAACAGGCACAAAGATCACCAAAGGTATGGTCAAGATCACACAGCGTTGGCAAAGCTAGTTCTGGCTTGAGTCTGAGCGGCTGCCAGCGACCTCTAGATGTGGCCCCGACCACCTCCTCCCCCTTCTCCCTATTCCTGTCGCCCAATCACCCCTGCACCAACACAGGAACTCCAACACTCTCCTCACTCGCTTTGAATTCGACCCGAGGCCCAGGGGGGCCTGGGTGGGGGTTATTCCTGGATCACTAGAGGTAGCTGCAGTCGGCGTCAGTCTCGCCCCCAACCGGGGTGGAGGGGCCCGCCTCCGCGTCCTCCCCAACTGCTGGGCTTCAGACGGTGCGCCCGGGGAACTCGCCTCTTGCGCCCAGTGAATGTGAGTGGGACGGGGTGTAGACGGACCACGGGGATTGTCATATGCGTGTTACGTCGTGTACACATCTTGGTGTAGACGTGTGAAACGTGTGCGGTGCAAACGTGCGGGCTCACGAAGGACGCCTCCCCTCCTTCCAGCCCTTCCTAAGGGGACTGCCAGGCCGCCTCAGCCTTTGCCCGGACTTGCACAGCCGCCTGAGCTGGAGTGTGCGCGTGCGCGGCTCCGCCTGGGGTCTCCCCAGCGAGGGAGATCCCGCCTTCGCCCCGCCCCCGCCGCGCTTTACGGCCCGGTACGCCACTTTTGCGGCAGACGCTCCCGCTGCCGCCGCTGGCCCCTTCTGCCGCGACTGCTGCTAGGGAGGTGAGGCGAGGTAAGGTGTGGTGTTGGGCCGGGGCCGCTGACTGCTGGGGAGGAGGTGGGGAGCAGGGCCGCCACGGGACCGCGGGGACGGCGGGTCAGCTACGGCTTTGTCTCCTCCTCTCCAGTCCCGTCTGCGCTGCCGCAGCGAGGCCGCCCCGGCCCGGCGAGCCGAACCAATGCTGGATCTGGAGGTGGTGCCCGAGCGCTCCCTGGGAAACGAGCAATGGGAATTCACGCTGGGTAAGTGTAGCGTCCACGCTGAGCACCCTCGTCTCTGGTCGTTCCTTCCCCCTGGGCCCTTCCCGCCGCTGGTCTCTGCCGCTTCGTCTCCTGCTCCCGCGGCGCCTGGCCGTTTCCGTCCGCTTGGCTATTCGGGCTCCAGGCGCTGGATACGCGCTCCGACCGGCCTGACCCGCTCGTGTGTCACTCAGCTGGGCCCCGAAGCCCTCGCCTCAGGCCCCAGCAGGGCCCCTCCCGAGGCAGTGGTACGGTGGCGATAATAATAATAATAATAATAATAATGGCTGACACGCCCCAAACACTCGGGGCCCAGCCCTGCTTTCTGGTGCGTAATTATCTCAAGTGGGTCTCCTTGGGGTCTGAGGGTCGGTACCCTTGTCATTCCTGTTCCCATGTTACAAACGAGAATCGCTCAGAAGTGACGGACACCCTTCAATGTCCCCGCGGTCTGTCTTCTTTGGGGCTGTCAGAAGGGGGACCTAGGCTCCCATCCCATATTCAGAGGCTGGGGATCTGGTCAGAGGAGTTGTGTATGTTAAAAGGACTCCGGACGTGCTTGCTTCTCGTGTTTTAATGTGGTGGATGTGCGGTGTAATCCTACACCCAGACCTTCCCCGAGAATGAAATAGGAGTTCAGGAAAGTAACATTTAGTGTGTAGAACATGCAGCGGGGTTGGTCTTTTTTTTTTTTTTTTTTTTTTTTGCTTTTTGGCCCACCTTTCCCTGTCCCCCACTGGCACCCCCCTTTTGTGTACAAATATTTGCATTTAGTAACGCTAGTGTGTGTGTACTTTGATGTTCTGGCACTAGGAAAAGGAGGTGGAGAGCAGGTGTGGGTGCTGTTTGTTTGTGCAGGCCTGAACTTTTGTCACACTAATTTGGGCTACTGGGCTGAGTCAGCTGCTCCATTGAGCTATAACTTCTCCTTGAATCTGAAAGACTTATCTAAGGAGACAGGGTAGATGAGAAACTGTGCGGGAGAGGTTGCTGGTAGGACCCTGCTGGTGTTCGAGTGACTACATGAGCAGAACTGTCAGCCTCCTCCGGGTTGCAGGAGCCAGTTTTAGCGACAGGTCTTAGCCAGCTTCTCTCATAACTTAAGCTATTCCCACAGTTCTTCCCCAGCCGCTTGTGAAGCACAAAGAGCTTGATTGGGAGGCTAGTGATATCTTTCCCTCCAGACCCATTCATCACGCTGATGCTGTTTGGCTTCTCGTTAGGAAAGAACCTCCCCTCCCACAGCTTCTGCTCATCCCAGGACTTAACAGGGCAGAGAGCCACAACCATAGCGTCAAACTGTGCTTGATGTTGCAACCAAGTTGTGGATCTCTGTGTACAGAGTCTCTTGGCCAGAAGTAGTGGTTAGGATGTCAGTTGATACCAGGATTTCCAAAAAGCTGGATGGGAGAGCAAGGCTTCCGCTGTCAACTGTTGTTTTGATCCCTTAACCCCCACTCGTAGTAGCTTTTGCCAGTTTCGAGGAGTCAAGGGTATGATAGGTTCTTTCAAATTGTCTAACAACCAAAAACAGTGAAAAGAGCATTATTGTATATTGGGTCCAGAATTGAACATTAAGGGAAAACTCATAAAGGGGGGCCTGAGCCTTGATAATTCCTTTGTGGGGCTGAAAAATGCACACTTGTAAGATCGTGTCTGCCTGTGAGGTGGTGGTCATTTAACTTCCCTAGGCTAAAAACATTGGTCGTTTTTCCCTCCCCGTCTCCCCAGCCCTCAACACATCGAAAGTGCAGTTGGACTGATAGGTAGGGATAGGCAGGCCTAAGAAGTGGATCTGTGCTTCAGAATTACATTCCTGGGCTAGAGAACCAGGCAGTGTTTAATTCAAGTCCCCACAACCCTGTAAGTAATCTCCATTTGCCAGATGAGGAACAGGCTCAGAAAGGTAGAGGTGATAAAAAAGAGCTTCCCACTGCTCTGCCTTTCTGAGTATATTCTCAGCTTTATCTCCAGGTTTGTATTGGGAATCTGCATATGTAGATGTGTCTAGCCCTTGCCATTATCCTCCTGGTATCATAATGGGGAGCTGCATCCAATTTCTTGGCTGCCTTCCTGGCATTTGTTTGATGTTGGCAGATTAGGGAAATGCCAACAACACAGGGACAGGAAAGCTTAGGCCAAGAGGAAGAATGCCACTGATGATTTGATTAGTGGTGGAGTAGAGACAGTGCACATTTGAAATGTTTTCAATGAGATTTGCAGAATGTATTGATGTGGAGGCATGTCTCTGATTTTGTTTTTTTGTTTGTTTGTTTTTTGTTTTTTTTTGAGGACAGTGTCACTGGCCCTCATATGTGGGACCTGAACCGGGGCCACTGGCTTCCCAATGATTTTGTTTTTGAAATTAGTGTTGTAAATGTCCAAAGCGTAGATTTAAAGGGTCACTGGGGAATAGTCATCTTTGAGATTACATTCCAGAGAGACTGAAGGCTCACTGTTGAAGGCAGCAACTACCTTTGTGGACTCTGCTTACACACATTGAAAATTGAATAAAAAATGGTCATATAGAGCTTAGTCTAGTGGAAAGGAAGGATCACAGAAATGGTTCATTTTATTATAATGAGGGTAGTGGTTATGTAGGGGTGCTATGGAAGCGGGAAGGGACTTGACCTGACCTGTGGGGTTCAGGGAAGGCTTCCTATCAACCTACAGAACCCGGTACCATTCCTGGAACTAGTGCACACCAGGCAGGCTATCAGATGTCTACTGCCAGATTTCATAACTACATTGTCTCCATAGACATAAATCTTCCAGTCAAGTTAAAAAACAGAACAAAACAATGGGAAAGATAGATGGTATGTAGGGAACTATAAGCAATTTGTTATTATCATTAGAGCATGATGTGCTGGTAGAAGAAGAAAATAGGTTCCCCAGATTCCCAATTCTCTTTGGTGGTAGCTGCCTGTGTCACTATCAAAGAGTCTCTGGGTTCACTGTCAGTAAAATGTTTTGTGGGCATGGATTTAGGAGACTAGATTTGGAGAGATGAAGAAAGAGGAGGAATCTAGAGGTTTCTGCCTTGGTGACTCGGTAGATATTAGCAGTATTAAGTAAGACCCAGAATGTAAAGGAGAAGCTAGATTGAAGAGAAGATGAAAAAATACTTTTAATCTGTCGATTTTTTATTTGCCTTTAAGTATATACAGAAAACAGATTGAGATGTGAGTCAGAAATTAGATGGTTGGTTGAATGAATGAGGGATGGGCAGAGGGAAATACTACCCATTGTAGAGATATGAACAGTTACAGGAAACCCTCTAAATCTTAACACTGGATTTTGAACTCATGGCAGGAGAGAGTGGTGTTGGTAGAGGAGAGAGGATGCAAGTTCTCAGAGGTAGGATTTGTCACCAGGGTCTCTGGTACAGGACCTATGTGCTCTACCTAATTGCCTTGTTTCACTTGTTCAGAGCTCAACAGATGTATAGGAGCATGGGCTATTGTGCAAGGCAGTAATACAGCCTGGGGACACAGCAGTAAAACAGCCATGTGTTTTTCCTTAAGGACTAATTGAGGAGGCTCTAACAGAAAATAAATGGGCTGGGAGTCTTCATTAGATAAGGCAGTCTGAGAAGTGAGGTGTGAGCCAAGACCTGAAGAATGAGAAGAAACCAGCTATGGGAAGAACATTCCAGCAGTCAAGGAACTAGTGCAAAGCCTTAAGGTGGAAAAGAGCTTGACCTGTGCTAGGAACAAAGGGAGGCATAGTGAGCAATGAAAAGAAAGGTGGAGGCAGACAGAATATTCAAAGCCCTTAGGCAATGGCATGTTGTTTGGGTTTTATCCCCCAGTCATGGGAAGCCATTGGAGGGTTATAAGCAAGCAAATGAGGAAATCTGTAAGACAAGGATTTGTATAGTTGAGAAGGCTAACCAGAGATTCCACCCCTTTGGGGGGTTAGGTAACCTGTTAGAGCTGAGACTATGCTCTTGATGCTCGGGTTTCTCTGCCATACGTATGATTGGTCTCCTTTGAAGGCCTTTTGTAGCCTTCCTTACCAGCAGCTGTGTGACTGGTCATCTTGGCTGCTTTGTCTCTCCTCCAGGTAGGTTTCTCCCCGGATGAATCAGGACGCAGAGATACCAAGACCAGGAATTTTATGTGATTAGAAGGAAAAGAACCTTCCCTCAAGAAACTGGTTTGTGCCACTTGGGTCAGGAAAGCCATGTGACCTTCTCTTTCTCAGCCCCTAATTGAGCTTATCTGTCTTCTCCACATAGATGTTTGCCCATTCCCTCTTGGAGAGACAGCATAGAGTCTCTTCCATTTCAGGAAGGGCAAAGCTGAGCGATGTGTCTGACTTGTTTATATTCTCAACAAACATTAAGCCTCTACCAGGCCCTATGCTATATAGTAGGCTGAAAAGTGTCTTGTTCAAGGTCTGGTTCCCTCCAACTTTCTTCAGACTAGAATGGACCATCAAATGAAGGCAGGATTGAATCATTGTTTAACTGTAGTTAGGCCATGTATTTTTAACCTAATTCTTTGTGTGTAAGCTCTTCTGTGGCCGTCTTCTCTCCTTGAATCATGGGTAAACTGATCTTGAATGTGAGCCACTGTATTACCCCAATGTCATGGTGATCCCTCCTCCTCCCTTTCTCTTATTTATTACCTACCCCATAATCCTTAAGTTCCACTGAATATTTATTCAACAGCCACTATGTAGTCAGCCCTGTGCTGGGTGCTGGGGATCCAAAGAGGTGAATAACACAGACATATTGTTCTTGCACTCATAAAGCTATGAGTCTTTGTTTTTGGATTGTCTAAGATTTTGTTTTTGCTTGTCTCTCTGTATGTTTCTTGTTTAAAATGTGATGGGACTCTGAAAACATACTTTTTGGTGTACTCTTTGAGTCCCTGGAATCTTTGAGATGCTGTTGGGATATGGATTTCTTAAATTGGGGGCATATATAAATCTATTTATAATGGGCCATGAGTTCAAAAATCAGTGTTAAGATTTAGAGGATTTTGTAGGTAGATAAGTGAGGATCCAGTGAAAACCTTTGGTAAAATAAGTTCATTCTGGTACATGTGTGATTTCTGACTCTTTTAATGAGCCCTTACAAGTCATGTGTTCCTGCATAGTCTCATTTGAGAGATGAGGAGACAGATGCCACATAGGAAGAGAGGAAGGAACTGCCCTAGGGAATATGTAATCCATGGCAGAGTGGATTACACTCATGGCAGAGTGGATTACACTCATGGCAGAGTGTAATCCAACCAGAACCTTAGTGTCCAGAGTTATAAATTCAGTGCTTTTCTCGTTCTGCTGGTTCATGCTGCCTTTGCCCTCTCCAAGCCCTTTGCCTGCTTGAGATCAGCACAGAAATCCCCATTTCCAGAAACTTTTTTGTATATTCACTCCCTCCCCTTATACAACCCAATTGTTCCCTTAGTGCTTGCTGCTAACCTTTATTCTAGCTCTTACTGCTTATTGAACTTTTATTTACTCATATGTCTAAAGACCTTAGTGGCACCCCACACCCAGCCCAGGCCTTACTACAGGGACTAATGCCTAACACAGTGATAGATGTCAGTAAATGGATAGCCCAAGTAACCACACAGGTGTCCTTGCTTCATTTCAGGAATGCCTCTGGCTCAGGCAGTAGCCATTCTTCAGAAGCACTGTCGCATCATCAAAAATGTCCAGGTTCTCTACAGTGAACAGGTGAGTGGTAGCTGATTTGTTTACTGAAATAGCATCCCTAATCAGTGAGTCACCTCCACAGGTTGATGCTCTGACAGGGATTGTTGGGTCAATTGTGTGTTTGAATGGGAGAATCTCCAGCACTGGTCATTACCAAGCACATTTTTTTTTTTTTTCATTCTGAAACTTTTGGTCTTGATTATCTAGTGCTGCCAGGTTTTGAAAAGCAGTAATAACTGAACTTGTTTTTTTATTGTGTTTGACTTACATATTGGCCCTTAGATAGGGACATTTCAGTGGGAGGTCACCTAAGTGGCTGCCTGTTATCTTTAAGGGTGCTTGCTTTCCTCTTTTGAATTTAAAATATTCTTTTCTGCTTTGTTGGTTGCTTTGGTTTGTGTTCAAGATTTGTGTAGTGCAGATTTCTAGCTAACAGAGCATGCTATACTTGAAGCAGGTATACCTCACCCCTTTAGTGAGAATGATCTGATACATGGAAATTGCAAGATACTGACTCCCAATTGATGAACATATTTTACTCTTTGTTTTGTCCAATTTATGGTAGTCTCTATTAAATGTTGATCAGTTGTGCCAGGAATTAACCCCTATAGTATAATGTTGCATGTACCTACAAAGACCTTTTCAGTTTCCAGAAAGAGTATATCAGGGGTGCCAAAAAAAATGTATACACAGGCCGGCCGAGTGGCTCAGTTGGTTAAGAGCTCGCTCAAGAGTGCAAGCTGAGCTCTGAGCAGTTCGATGCCCAGCCCGAGCTGAGCTGCCGTTGAGCTGCCAACAAGTGGCAGGATGGCTCAGCTAAAAATAAATAAATAAATGTATACACATGACTTGTATTCATCTTTTGTTATCAGTATATATTGAATATTACAATTTTAATACAGTTTTTTCTTTTCTTAAAATATGTATGCATTTTGTTGGCACCCTCTGTATTTGAGGTTAGCACCAGAGACAAACTACCTGAACATTAGAATTTTTTAAATATTTGTTTTTTTAAGTGCATAAAGGTAGAGACTATTTTCAGGCCTTTAGAAATAGGATTGTTCTTTCTAAAAATGCAGACTCCCTTCCACTGAACTCTCTGAAACCTGTGGTTCTTCTGTGACAAAGACCATGCTTTCTTTGTGGTGCCCTGTGTGTCACAAACCTCAGGGAATAGAGCCTACATAGGCTACAAGATGCCCTCTGAGGCTTTTTTGAGACCCTTTTAAGTACCCATTTGATTATTTTAGTTCCATTTATTCTAATTAGTTTCAGATCATAAAACATTATTTTTGACACGTAGAATGTTGTGGATTAGAAGTGTGTGAGATTTCTGTGAGGCTTCCAAATTTTGTTTAATATCAAATTGAGCTTGTTAATTTCTACCCAGAAATTACATTTGTATTACACCCATCTACCAGCCTCGTGAGGCCCCATGTAAAGGGTCCTTCTGAGATAGGGAATGCTTAATCTTCAATCAAGTGCTTGTATATTCTTGTGGTGCCTACCACAAAACAAGGGACTTGTAGGAATGGGCAGGGGCTCCTCGAGCCACAGAGCCTAAGTGGCTGCTTGTTTATAAAGCACAAGATGATAGCTTTTTCTGTTGCACTTAGCTCATCACTAACCTAATCTGACTTTCAGTATTCTGTCAAGAGGGAATTTCTCATGACAAGTAGTAGCAACCATCAAAACAGGGAAAATGGGCTTGTTCTTAACACATTTTTTGCGGGAAACTAGTAAACTCGTCATATAGCTTTTTATGCCCGCTTACAAAGTGTTAAGCTTATAATCATTGCACATTCAGTTAAATAAAATTTGGGCACCCCAAGATTAGATACATTTGTAAGTAGGGTATAAACATTCTTTTTTTTAAAAAATATTTTATTGGGGAATTGGGGGAGGGGAACAGACAAGTTGCTGTCCTTTTGTTCTTCAGTCTAGTTGTGGAGGATGTCACCTCACTGGCCCACGTTGGTATTATCATTGCGCTCTTCCTGGGTGAGGCAGATGAGTCGCCAGCCATTGGACAGCGGCCCATGGCAGCCCCCAAAAGCTCATGCCCACTGCCAGCCAGCATCATTGGCCCTCTATGTGGGATCCGAACCGGTGCCTTGCTGCTCAGAGCTGGTGTCCCAAGCCAACTCCTAACCAGTGTGCCACTCGGCCAGCCCTATAAACATTCTTAACCAAATTTTTTTTTAACTGGGGGAGGGGAACAGTGTTGGGGAATTTGGGGCGGGGGGCAGCCAAGTTGTTGTTCTTCAGTCTTTGTTGTGGAGGACACCAGTCGCCATCTGGCTGCCCATCTGCAGCTCGTGGCCTCTAAGCTCAAGGTGCTGTGTTACAATCTTAGTTGCAGGTGGGCATAGCCACCATCCCATGCGGGAGTTGAACCAGCAGCCTTGTTGTTAAGAGTGTACGCTCTGTCCACTAAGTCATCCAGGCGGCAGCTCAGCTTAAGGTGCAGAGCTCAGTCTTAGTTGCGGGTGGGCATAGCCCACCATCAAACAGGCAGTCTTGTTATTAGGAGCACGTGCTCTCATCAGTTGAGCCATCCTGCCACCTTTTGGCAGCTCAGCTGCAGCTGAGCTCAGGCGCAGCGCTACTCGCCCATGTGGGTATTGAACTGGCAACCCTGTTGCTCAGAGCTTGCACTCTTAAGCCAACTCTTAACCAACTGAGCCACTTGGCTGGCCCTCTTAACCAATTTTTAAGAATGAGTTTTATTTTTTATATCAACATTTGTTGTTCCAGTCTTTGGGTACAAATAGCAGTTTTAGCATTAAACAAATTCTCTCCAGTATCTTCTAAGCAACTGAAGTCAGTTGAAAAAACACGGGTTTTTTCAGTCCAGACCTTGGTTCAGATCCTTGCTCTTCCCATTTCTTTGTCATGTGGCTTGTAGCAATAAACCAGCCTGGTTCTCCAGTGAAATGGATATATTGGGTTGTCGAAAAAGTCATGACATGTTTGTTCTATGTGTTTGTTGCAAATGTGTATCATGACTTTTCCAACAATCCAATAGTTTCCTTAGAATAGTCTTTTGATGAGAATCAAGAGGAGATGGTCTCTCAGGGCCCCAATATGGTGCTTCTTACATGTGGTCCTAAGATCTTCTGCCCTCCTCCTTTCCTTTCCCATTTGTTTCCTTGCTTCCCATCAAGTACAGAGAATAGTTTGGCCCTGTTAAACATTTCAGCACTATCTTGCCTGCAGCAAATCACACCTTGGAAATTAAATGTGCATATCAAGTAGGTCCCATCTTTATTAGAAGATGTTAATGACCAGAAGCAGACGGTTTTACTGAACTGTTTCCTATGGAGGACTACATAGCACTGGGTTACTGGAAGGGCCTGCTTAAACACCACCTAGTACATGTGTATTTTGGTTCTAGAGATACAAAGTACTAATAAAACATTAACTGTGAAGATGATTTGCTTGCTTTCGAAAATTGCTTAGTTATATCCTGAACTGTAATAATGCTAGAAAGAAAATGATCAGATCTTGAGAGAATGTAAGAAAATCCAGATCCTCCCAGCAATCTCCCTCTAAGCAAGGATCTTGAAAGATGCTAAAACATTGCTTCATCTCATTTTCCCTGTGAAGTGACCTCTCAGAAGTGGCACTATGTGTTCTGGGTAGAGAGTAACTGACCTAAGGTCAGAGTTCATTATTTCATTATCTTGCTTGAGACCTACTGGTTTTATTTATTTATTCATTTATTTATTTATTTATTTATTTATTAAAGATTTTTGGGTTGGCCGAGTGGCTCAGTTGGTTAAGAACTCGCTCAGGAGTGTGAGCTGAGCTCTGAGCAACACCAGGTCTATGCCCCGCCCGACTGAGCTGCCAACAGGTGGCAGGAAGGCTCAGCTAAAAAAAAAAAAAAAGACAATATTTATTAAAGATTTATATTGGGGAAGAGAAACATTGTGTTTTTTCAGGACCCATCAGCTCCAAGTCAGATTGTAGTTCTTCAATCTTAGTTGTGGAAGGCACAGCTCAGCTCCAAACCCAGTCGCCGTTTTTAATCTAGTTGTGGGGAGTGCAGCCCACTGTTCCATGCGGGAGTGGAACTGGCAGCCTTATTGTTAAGAGCACGCGTTCCAACCAACTGAGTCATTCCGCCGCATGAGACCTAATGGTTTTAGACATTCATACAGACCTACTGGAAAATTACAACATTGTTTCTTCTAGTTTTTCCAGGCATGATGGTGCCGCTGTGCCTGCCACCTTGTGAAGATCAGTGGGGTGGAGGGGAGCAGACAGTGTGATCCCAGAATGCTCTTTGGAGAGAATGTTTCCAGTGAGACCCACACCAGCAGTGGCACATCTGTCTCTGACAGCCACACCTCCATCATTTACTGCCTACCTTATAGAAGTTCTATAAAGAAACTTCTCTAAACCCTTTTGAGAGCTGTGTGCCAATTTCAGGAAGGGGCAGGGTTTTGGATGGTAGTGTTTTTCTTCTGCTGGGTAGCATGGTTAGGGCTATGCTTCAGATGTTGAGTCCTTGAATTGATTGTATTGGACCAGAAGCAGGCAGGTAGGGCAGACATGAAGAAAGAGTGCTGAGTGCTGTGTTTGGTGCTTTCTGATCTATCTTTACAACAACTCTGGAGGGAAGGAATGATGGTATTCCCATGAAGAAACTAGAGCTCCGAGAAGTTTTGAGAGTCACTTAAGGTCACCAGCTCACCAAGACTCAAGGCCAGCTCTGTCTACTACTCCGTGGTGCTACTCCCCTCCCCCCAGGACTCAGAAGGGACAAATGTAGAAATATGACTCCTTAGATCTTAGACTTTTGCCTTTCAGAAAGAATCACATGTGATATGGGATGGTGGAGGGAGGGATGGAAAGAGTAAGAGTGTCATCTCATACATAATCAGATCACAAAGTACTTCTTTGTCCCGGAATATGGCCTAAAACAGTCAAATAATAAAATGTGGTCCCTGTGGATGATACAAACAGCCTGGGAGTGAAAGGATGTAGGTTCAGCTGATATACATTGAGTTTTACATGCTGAGTTTGGATCCTGATGAGGCCTTTTCACATAGCCTACATTCCTCATCAGCTGTTCTATAGGTTTGACAGTAGTAAACCCATGCTACAAATGTGGACCCTAGACCCTCAAAAGAAAGTGGTCTATATACTCACATAATTTTGGCCCTTTCCCCCAGGTATTATTACTCAAAGCCTGGAAGAGAGAAGCTCTTTTCAGCAGTATTATGAAGCAGCAACTGTAGGCTGGAAATAGAGGACACTGCTGTGCATTCACGCAACGGATAGTTTCTGGCTTCCAAGTCTCGTTAGTTGGGGGAGGGAGCGGCTGTCTTCACTTAGATGTTCTGTGTGTATTGCACAGAGAATGTGCATATTGTAAGGCTTTCAGTAGGTTCTGATGAGTAAATTAATTGTTCCAACTGTGTTTTATTTTTGTTTCGTAGTCTCCTCTAAGCCATGACCTCATCCTTAACCTGACTCAGGACGGGATCAAACTACTGTTTGATGCTTTCAATCAGAGACTTAAGGTAACTATAAATGACAACTAAAGTTTCATGTCAGGCTGATATGTGCTGTTGTGAGATGTTTCTGAAATTCCTAAGTAGGAGTAGAGTCTGTAGTTCAGAGACCACCTCAATGTGGGGGACTGAAGCTATGCTATGCCTGTTTCCCTAAAAAGAGGGAAACTGGGGGTGGGGTGAGGTGGTTGGAAAGATTCTGAGGACTCCAGTCCCAGGCTGTAGAGATGAAGGGGAAAGAGTGTTGAGAGTTTGGGGAACATGCTATGGAGATGGGGCTTTTGTGTTGACTAGAAAAACAAGAAAGGAGTCAAGTATTTGGCATAGGTTATCCTGAGTCTTTAAAAAGTTACCAAAAATGGAGCCTAGCTACAGGATAGAACCAAAAGACTTTAGTCAGGTTTATGTATCTTGTTTTTTACTTCATTCTTGGGTCAAACAATATGACTTAAAAGATGAAAAATGGAACTGTTCTTCCTAAAATACTAGGGCTTGGGGCTTAACACCACCAGCAATGAGTTGATTCTTTAACTCCTTTGAGGAAATGTAGACAAACAACTTGCTGATGTGAATAGGTTGTCTTAATTGGCATTCAAGTGCAATTTACTAACACCTATTTCAGTCCAAGATGTTTTTAATACACTATTTACAAATGCCTGGGCTTCATAGGTGAGTCATGTGACATGAGACTCATGCCTCAGAGTCACATGTCGAATGCAGCTCTGGGCAGTGGCATGCCAAAGCTGTCATCCTGGTTAGGTTATGGAGTTGCCTTTCCAAAAGACTTGGGTACTTCCCAGTTCTCGACATCTCATTAAAGTTGAGCTGCTGAGGAGGCAAGACAGAACATGGAAAAAGAATCTATATATGAAATGAGAATCCCTCATTGTGATGGTTTTTCAGAAAGCAGAGTTGGATGCGCACATTCTTAGCCCCACATCGTCCTTGTCTCTCCTTGTGGACTCAGTCATCCTGTCTTCACTGACCCGAAGTTCCACACTGGGAAAAGGTGGAGGATGGTCTTCACTGTGGCTTCATCACAAACTGGGGGGAAATTTATCTGGAAATAACCTTTACAAAGAGTCACTTGCCTTTGACTTGGTAGATCCACTTCAGGAAACATAACTTTAAAAGGTTACGGAGAGGGTAGTATTGCCAGATGTTTATAGCAGAGCTTCTCATAGTAACGAAAACCTGGAAATAACCTAAGTGGACAACAAAAGGAGGTGGCTAGGCTGCCCATCATAGAATCACAGCATGGTGAAGACAAAATCATATATTTAGTGAGCGCTTGGTATGTGTTAGGTGCGAGGCTGGGTGCTTCCCATGCATTTCCTAATTTAATCCTAACAGACCTGTGAGTGGTACTGTTTACCAGTGAGACAGTGGCGGGACAGAGGATAAGTGGTCTGCCTGATGCCAAGCTTTGAACCCTGTATTGCCAGTGTTCAGTGACTGTCCACTGAGACTTGGAATGGCTTAGGCACGGTTGATGGGTATGAGAAATAAATGTGATAAAAGCTGAAGAAAATAGTGTGAGTACACTAGGTAAAAACGTGAGGAATGGAAAGTACATTAGAATGGGAAAGGTGCTTAAGTAGAACCTTGTCTTCTGTCTTCTGTGCGGTCCCTATAAAAAAGGAGGGTCTGGGACCCTGCCTGAGCTGCGGGAAACTGAGGAAGCAATCTCTCAGGTACCCTTGCTTGGTACCAGGTCAGATCGGACCCATCATCCAAGGGCTTCAGAGTCCACCTGTACCTGATGCTGTCTCCTGCAGTTCCGCACCCCTCACTCCCTGCCTGTGAGGGACCTTTACAGACACCTGTCTTTTCCTTTTTTATCTTGGCTGCTGCCATGTCTCCTCTCTGGGAAAATCAAGGCCTTTTCCAGCCCAGAGGGTAGAAAATCGTGGACTTTAGATCTCCCCAGCTGTGTGGCCCAGTAAGCTCCATAGACCAAAATCTGCTTGTTAATTCTCCTGGTGACATGAAGGATTCCAAGATGGTCAGCACCTCGGTCCCTTGCCACCAAGTGTCACCCTGTAATTAACTCTGTTTTACTACTCTCCCATTGGGCAGACAGAATTGAAGCACCTGTAAGTGTTGGTCTGAGCTGTGGTAGGTGGGTGACAGTGGCATAGGATGGATATCCTGGCTGCCCAGCTCCACAGGGTGGATGGTGGGAAGGCCTTAAGGGGCCATTGGCTGGTCGTAGGAGTAGTGATTAGAAAGGCAAAGTGCCTGCCCTACTATATAAGCAGCGCTTCTGGCTGAAGGTTGAGGCCCTCTTCTAACATAGGGCCTTGGCCTCAGTGAAACGGAATACCAATTTGGCATGATAGACTGCCATGCCCAGGCTTTCTGAAGGGGACACTAGGTATCTTATGAATCACACAGTTTCCCTGCCCTTCCTTACATGACCTTTCTTGGAATCTCTTTTCATGCTTTCAAGCTTCATGTTGCCCTTAGCTAGAGCTTCATACCAGGCAGACTCTCCTGATGTGTTGATTACCTCCCCTTTGCAAACTAATGAGCCAGATCTCAAAGGGCTTAATTTAGTGGGACCTGTGAACAGCATACACAAGTAGTATAGGAAAGAGTTGATTGAAGTGCTATCATGGCTAAGCAGAGGGAGCAATTCTTAGCAGCAGATAGGATCAGAATGGCTGCATTATAGTTAAGAGATGTCTGTACAACTTGTGGTTCAGTGTTATGATCTCTAAACAAAGTTAGAAACAAGGTGTGGCCAAGAATGTACTACCTGTTATGTCTGTTTCTGTGGCAATGCCAGATGCTCTTGTACATAATGCCCCACAGCCCCGACCAGGATGAGACCCAGATTGTCAGGGCAAACAGATGTTGAACCAGCTGTGCTTGTGCCTCTGCAGTGAGGGCCAGACCTCCCAGCTGGAGAATGGTAGATGGTGCTCCAGGCCCGAGCCAGCCATCCTGCTGGCTGCCAAGCCCTCAACACCATTGGCATAGAGGATTTCACAGCGCTTATTACTTGACACCACTAGTGGCGGAGTGTTCAATACCTTTTCCTTTGTCTCAGCCCATAGTGCTTGGCATTACATTCAAGACTGAACCCATTGTAATGCCAAGAGGCCAAAACTTCACAAGGGTTCTAAGGTTTTCCAGTTTTAACCGGATTCCCTTCATTAGGGATATATCTGAATATCGTCACAGTTATCCTAAGTTAATGTACTATGACTTGTTTTCAAGCAGGATAGACCTCCCCCTCCATCGTTTTGTTTTGTAAACCGCAATATTTTGAAGCTCTTTTTGAAAGTGACTTGAATTGGGTTTTTATAATTCAGCAAAGTATGAAATAGAAAGAAGGGGGCTCAGCATCCAAGGTTACAACCTTAACAAGCTGCATGAATTGTTTCTGTAGAGGGTTTCACTGTCCTGTAAGGGTGGTATGTGCAGTCTTTTCTGTGACCCAGCCGTAGATTAGATACGAGAACCTTGACCCAGAGTATCCACAGATACCTATTGAACAAGCCACTGGAAGATGGGGAAGGAGAGGTTATGCTGTGAGTGTGGTATGGGTTTTTGCTCCAAATTTAAAAGAGAGAACTAAAGGTAATGTGAAATGCTTCAGGAGAATTCCAGCTAGTGACAGATTTTTTTTCTTTACTATTTTATAAATGTCTTCTTAATTAATCTTCAGCTACAGAGCATTAACAACTCTTAAACATTTTTTTTTTTTTTAGGTGATTGAAGTATATGACTTGACTAAAGTAAAGTTAAAATATTGGTGAGTTTTCTCCCCTGCTAGCATATGTCACAGGCTTGGTCCAAGTGGGTTTTATCTACTATCCTCATTATATTAGTAAAGAAATCTCATCCTCAGTAGTTCCAGGATTACAGCCTGGTGCTATGATTTCCTCTGGTAGCCTCTAAGTTTACTTTCCAGGGGAAGAGAAGGAAACCTTATTAAGAACATGCTATGTGTAAAACACTTCACATATATGTCAGCTTATTTAATCTTCTCAACAAAGCAGGACCTCAGCTCACAGGTTATGTGACTGTCTCTTGGGTCACAGCTGCTTTCCTCTGCAAAGCCTCTTTTGGCTCCTACTTATGCTTTCATGAGCGACAGAAGTAGGACAAACCAGACAGTCCTGACTCCGAGGTCTATGCTAAAGGAAATACCAAAGGGACCAATATTTGGGGGCCAAAATCTGCTTTTTAGAATGCAAATGGGAATGGCCTGTATGATGCACAAATATTTGAGCTCTCATTATGGCAAGGCGCTGTTCTAGCACCTAGAATGCTCTTTTCAGTAAGCTTCCTTAACAGGCTTCCCTTTGAGAGGGTGTGAAAGGGCCTAGTTTCTGGGACTGGCTCAAGCAGCATTTGCTAATAAAGAAGTGGATAAAATAAATGTTTGCTAAAAAAAAAATGCTAGCCCTGGCCTCTGCAGATTCTAGTTGTCTTTTAGTCTTGTTGGGGCCTTCATACCTCAATGCCTGGCTTCTCTTCACCCTCTTAAGAGTCAGCGGTGGTTAAGAGTGTAAGGTCTAGAGTCAGGCTGCCCTGGCTTCATCATTTGTTACCTTTGTGACCTTGGGAAAGTCACTTAACCTCTTGAACTTGTTTTCTCATCAGAGAAATGAAACCAATAATGTGGCTGCTGGGTTAAGAAGATTGCATGAGGGCCGGCCGAGTGGCGCGGTGGTTAAGCGCTGGCCTGGGAAGCCAGCGGCCCCGGTTCGGTCCCACATGTGAGGGCCAGTGATACTGCCCTCAAAAAAAAAAAAAAAAAAAAAAAAAGAAGATTGCATGAGATAATGCTAGTAAAGCATTTAGCACTGTCCTGGTTAAAAAGAGGTGTTCCATAAATGATACTAATTTTTTTTAAAATTATTCTTAACCTTTAAGCATTGTACTTAAAGTTATAAATGCCTTATTTTCAGGCTCATCATCTGAAATCATATGCCCCTCTTTACTCCCAAGCCCACCCCACCCCCCAGGTGTTTTTCCTTTGCATGGGATCCATCCCTTCCCCACCCACCTATACCCATTCACCCAATTCATCTGCCTGTTAAGAAAACAGGCTTGCTTGCTTGGCTATACCCTTCTTTTAAGATGTTCACCCCTTTTAAGAAAGTTCCTTTTTCAAGTCAAACCACTGGTAGGCATCCTGGGAAAACACATTGAGACTTTCTATTCCTATGGCTACTCTTTATCCAGGTCTGAATGCCGTAGAGTTAAGACTGGATTTATTTCCTTCTGAACTGTGCTTCATGGCCACAGATGTCTTGGGAGGCCCTAGAGAATCAGTTCTGTGTACCAGCCTCAGAAGAATTGACTTGTTGTGACCTCAATTGTCTCTTATTAAAAATTCTTTAATTAAGCTTTTATTTTGATATAATTTTAGGCTCCCTGCCTGTGTTTTAAGAATAGCTCTTCCTTGAGCTGGCCAAGTGGCGCAGTGGTTAAGAGCTGGCTTGGGATGCCAGCAGCCCGGGTTCGGTTCCCACATATGAGGACCAATGACACTACCATCTTAAAAAAAAAAAAAAAAGAAAGAATAGCTCTTCCAGTCACCATCTCCAATGATGTATGATCCTGTTCTGAAAAGCCTGATATTAAAAAGTATCTTTGTTTTTCAGTGGAGTACATTTTAACTCTCAGGCCATAGCTCCCACCATTGAGCAGATTGACCAGTCTTTCGGTGCAACTCATCCTGGAGGTAAGCCAAGTCCATCTGATTCATCTGGTCATCTGTGACAGCCCATAATGATAAACCTGGCAAGTGGTACCATCCCAGTCACAACCCCCTGAAGCCAGGTTCCTGTCAGATATGGGGCTTGGTACTTGGGTGTGATGTAAAGCTCCTCCCCCCAGTAGGTCAGTTCAGAAATGAGACATAAGAAAGGTATTGCCAGTCATTTCTCCCTGCCAGGCTGGTTTGTTTGCCACTTCTGATGCCATTCAACCTTGTCATTTTCTTCTCCCCACTCCCACAGTATACAACTCCGCTGAGCAGCTCTTCCACCTCAACTTCAGAGGACTGTCTTTCTCTTTTCAGTTAGATTCGTGGACAGAGGCTCCCAAATACGAGGTTAGCCCTTCCCTTTTCCTGGTGTTTGCTGCCCAGTGTCCAGGTGATACGGGTCAACAGGCAGTGCTATGAGGGGAGGCTGGCTAGGCACCTTTTCCTTGGTGTCCTCGTCTCTGAGATCTGCAGGGGCCAAGCAGGGTAGAGTGGGTAGGGTTGACAGAAAGAACAAAGCCCAAGCTGGCATTCCCAGAAGAGGGCACTTAGTACTGTAGAGGTCAAGCTCACTTGTCAGAGATAAATGCCTTGCTTTAAAACTCCTAATCACTGGTTTTTTTCAAGGGCCTACAATTTGGAGAGCTCATCCTAGATTTTTAGTTACCTGTTGCTTTTAGCAAAACGTTTCATTCATCCTTAGAGTTATGAAATGATATCTTTTTGTAAGCCTTACATTTTATTAAAGGAGGCATTACTGCATTTTCTCTCTGATGAAAGAAAGAAAAATTAAGTCAAATTAAAGATGAACTTGCATGGTTGGGGTGAATTTATTGACTCAGAGCCAGATTTGACTATGTACTTTGACCTGGCCAGTTCTTGAAGACCATGAGTGCTGGGAAATGCCAAAGCCTGAGTCACATGACTTGTTGTGTGCCCTTAATAAAATTTTTGTCTTGTGTTTGTAGCCCAATTTTGCCCATGGTCTAGCTTCTCTCCAGATACCCCATGGAGCAACTGTGAAACGAATGTACATCTACAGTGGAAATAGCCTACAGGATACCAAGTACGTGTCAGGGACCACAAGCTTCATGCTAAAGTCAATGGGCTCCCAGGGAGGGAAGGCAAAGCCTGTGTTTATTCTGTGCTGCTCCCAGGGCTCCCGTGATGCCCCTGAGCTGTTTCCTGGGCAATGTGTATGCTGAGAGCGTAGATGTTCTTCGAGATGGAACTGGACCCTCAGGTTTACGACTTCGCCTGCTTGCCGCAGGTCAGTTACTGGCTTTGGGGTGGTAGATTTCTTCTTATATCCATATTGAAGCTGTCTAAAATCCCATGTGCTTAGAGATAGTTGGTTGAAGACAAATGTTGCAGATATTTATGATTAAAGCTTTCATTTAAATTTGTAAAGGGACAAGACATAGTCTTATCAGCATGTCTTAAATAAATAACAGCACTACTTTTCTCACTGTGTGCATAAGCCTTCTGTCTGCTTATGTAGCTTTGCAGTGGTTCCCAAGCTGTTTCCTGGAGATGTATCTTGTGGGCTGCAATATTGTCTGTTCTCCACCCTTTATGCCCAGTTCTCAGAGTAGGCTGACAGGAGGGACTTGTTTTATTGCAGTTTGGTCACACCCTGCTGAGACTTTTGCTAACCTTAAAAAAAAAGAGTTGCTGCCTTCAGTAACTGGTCTCTCCAGGATGCATGCTTCATTTTGTGGTTTCTTGTGCCTGGTCAATCTCAGCTACTTTGGACCTTGGATCCTGCTTAGTAGACAGGGATATCCAGTGTGAAGTTTTTTCATTCTCCCACTTTCCTCATTTACCTCTTGAGCGTTAGTGTGTCTGTCAGTTGTTTGTAGAATTAGGGAGTGAATTCATAGGTGCTTCACTCTTGGCTCTTAATAGAGTGACCTTTAGTCCAATCTCTTGTTGGGTTACCATTGAGAAGCATCTCTTAAAGTACGTACTTTGTATCTTGTCAGGCCCTGGAAAGTGGCAAGAGATAATAGCACCCCATTATATACTTGCATAGCACCTATGCTGCTATTTATTGTACCTCAGCTATGTGTGATGATCTGATTGGGATCTTCACAATGCCATAACTCCCGTGTATGCAGAGACGGCACCTATTTTGCTCACCATTGTTTCCTCAGCATCCAGCAAAGCGTCCTAGCCCATGGTGGTCAATAAGTAAATATTTGGTGAGTGAGTGAATGATGTTCCCTGAGCTCCATGCCATTTTTGTGAGATTGAGTGAGTCTCGGGCATTATTTTGAGAAGATGTGATCTCAGGTAGCATCTCAAGGCCTGGTAACCTGGTGTCTCTGCTTGCATGTAGTCTTGCCCTCAGCCAGACCTGATAATGCAGGATGCAGCCGGTAGCCTCTGGGGCCCCCAGGGCCTTGGGCTGCAGGGTCTCAGGCCCTGACCAGGAACCTGAGTATCTGTCTCTTGTTCTCTGCAGGTTGTGGACCTGGCCTGTTAGCAGATGCCAAGATGCGGGTATTTGAACGTTCAGTGTATTTTGGTGATTCCTGCCAAGATGTTCTTAGCATGCTTGGCTCTCCACATAAAGTCTTCTATAAGTCAGAAGACAAGGTAAGGGAAATGTGTTTATAAAACAATTTATTTTTTTAAAATCAACATTAATTTAATATTAAGAAACACAAACTGTTTGCTATTTTCCCATAGAACCTGTTCTGTTAAAGTAGTTGAAGTAAATTGTAAGCTCTTTTCTGACCCCTGTTGGTCAAACTGTCTTGCCTTTCCTTGGAGACCAGGGCCCAGTGTATAGTCAACCACACACAGCTGGCTGTGTTCGTTGGCACCAGCAGTTGGGACTCCCACACCTTTCCTTACCCATCAGCTTAATGTCATACAAGAAACACAATGTGTAGACTTCCTTTTAACCCGAGAACTGTATTAAGGGGTTGGATTTTAATTCATTATTATTTTTTCCCCAATAGATGAAAATTCATTCTCCTTCCCCTCATAAGCAAGTCCCATCCAAGTGCAATGACTACTTTTTTAACTACTTCACTCTTGGAGTGGTAAGTTATGATTCCTTAGAGAAATGTTTCATTTCTCCATGGGTGGGCAGTCCTCCTGGGCACATCTTTATGTACACATGCAGCTGTCACTGCCTGGCAGCAGAGAACCTAGCCCCATCTGGCTTTGCCCAGTGTTGTCTTACATTGGTACTCCAAAGTAGACCTTTCTGCCACCAGGATTGCTGAGCTACACATGGTTTTCTGGTGTGGTTTGGCTTCTTTTGTGACAGAAACATGCTCCACAGGTGGAGGCTTGGGGAATTATTCAGGTTAAGATGTTTCGGGAACTTTTATAGAACATAGGACCCCCTCTGGAGTCACAAAACAGGGAGACTAAAAAGGCTCAAAAACAGTTGGAGTGTGCTTATGTATTTTTAGGGGATCACCCCAGAGGCTTTGCTGCAGCCCTATGCTCTGAACCAAGGATATTGAATGGAGCTGACGGCCACCATCATTGCTGGTAGATGGGTTGCTTGTGTGAGAAATGATTGTGTAAACACAACACAAGCAAGATACATCTCAGGGCAGGGCTGACCCGAACCTCTGAGCTTTCTAGGGCCTGAGGTCTTGAGGCAGCAAAGAAAGGGTAGATTCCAGAGAGGGAGAAAGAAGAGACAGGGTCTGCCTATGTGGGAAAGACCAAATAGGAGCCAGAGAAGTTGGGGAGCCTCAATCGGATCATAAACTCTTTTTTTTTTTTTTTTTTTTTTTTTTTGAGGGCAGTAGTGTCACTGGCCCTCATATGTGGGACCCGAACCGGGGCCGCTGGCATCCCAAGCCAGCGCCCAACCAATGCGCCACTCAGCTGGCCCGGATCATAAACTCTTGAGGGTAAGATAGTGCTAGGAGAGAATGACACTGTTATATGCTGAACCTCTTTCGAGTTTGGGAGCCAGTGATGATAGGTGGCAGGAAAGATGGAGCAAATGGACTGGCCCTAATAGGACTTAGTGTGGAGGGGTGGAGTCAGGAACCTTGGGGTCACAGGCTTAAATAGCTGGCAGGGTGTGAAGCTGGGAAAGGTGTGTGGCATAGGAGGAAGTCTTCAATAGGCACCATCAGATCCAGGTCTGAGTCCTGGCAAAAGGCTGCAACTTCAGTTCCAGGGGCTGCTAGCTCCCATAGAGAAGGCCTGATGGAAATTAGAGGGTCTAGCAGGTCATGGCATTCAGAATAGCCAGGTGCTTTGAGCCCCTTGAGACAGGTGTCCCCTGAATCTTCTTGGTAGCCTGTAAGCCAAAATCTGTGCTCAGATTTTTTATCAGGTGCTTGTCAGGAAAGATCTCCCTGATCGGACCGGCCAAGTGGCGCAGTGGTTAAGTGCTGGCTTGGGAAGCCAGCGGCCCCAGTTCAGGTCCCACATGTGAGGGCCAGTGACACTGCCCTGAAAAAAAAAAAAAAAAGATCTCCCTGAACTATTTGAGTTCCTAGGCAGTAAGAGCTGTAGCCCCTGTACCTGCCAGAACTTCTGGTCCAAGGTTTGGAATGGGAAGGCCTATGGATAGTTGAGTACCTCCCTGCCTGAATATATCCAGTTAAGGCTTCTTGGCCTTAGCTGTAGCCTGGGAGAAAACTCTTGCCTGCAGGCTTCCCATTGTGGAGTGGGAGTGGGTGTCTCTTTTTATTTTTTTGAGGGCAGTGTCACTGGCCCTCATATGTGGGACCTGAACCGGGGCCGCTGGCTTCCCAAGCCAGCGCTTAACCTCCACGCCACTCGGCCAGCCCTATGAGTGGGTGTCTCTTAAGTTGGACATGCCCTTGGAAAGCCTCCTGCACTGCCTCAGTACCTTTCCCTACTTGAGAATTCTTGTTTTCCAGGACATCCTCTTTGACGCAAATACACACAAAGTGAAGAAGTTTGTCCTTCACACCAATTACCCTGGGCATTATAATTTTAATATGTGAGTATACCTGTATGTGCCCCTCTGAGAAGTGAGCTTTAGGATGAAAATCCCTAGGAAAGAGCTTAGGGGTTTGCAGTTCACTAATTTATCTATACCTGAGTTCTTGCTGTTTCATGGCAAGTAAATATTTCTTGAGTGTTTGTTCCGTGCCTGGTAGTGTCCAATACCTCACACCTCTCCATCTGTACCCATTTTAACAAATAGGGAAATAGATTCAGAAAGCTGAGTTTTAATTACATTGAAAGTTTTGTGTCTTATCCAAGGTGTTAAGTCTTCAAAGCCCTGAGCCTTGCCCTTTTCTGTTGAACTCCAGTGCCTAAATCTGGCCTCCCCCAGTGAATGCTTTGTCAGGCCCAGTGCTAGGGCTTTGGTCAGGTGTCTTTGGTTCTGTTTTTCCTGGGTTGCAAGGTTTACATGTGAGGTTTGTTAGGCCTCCCAGGAGGCCTAGTCTTTACCCATCTGCCTTCTCTCTGTAGTTACCACCGTTGTGAGTTCAAGATCCCACTAGCAATAAAGAAAGGTGAGTGGTGAATGTCTTCAAGGTAAGGAAAGGGTGTGGGGGTTAGTCATGATGAGAAGGAACAAGTGATCCAAGCAGAGAGGGTGGTAGTGGTTGGGTTTGTGGAGTCTTTG
This sequence comes from Aselliscus stoliczkanus, assembly GCA_033961575.1. Lineage (NCBI taxonomy): Eukaryota > Metazoa > Chordata > Mammalia > Chiroptera > Hipposideridae > Aselliscus > Aselliscus stoliczkanus. The sequence goes on along the minus strand of CM066732.1, from coordinate 39,421,526 downwards.
CCCCCATCGCCTCTCAGCTGAGCTCTTTGTCCTGGGAGATGCAGTGTTCTTGGTCTGTAGTCTCCTGGAGGCCCTCAAGATCATTTCCTGTAACCATGGGATTACTGGTCTCTGGAAGGGAGAGTTTCCTATCTACAGATGATCATCGAGGTGCTCTCAGCCCAGCCTTGTGACTTGTCCACTGCTGGTTGGTGTATCTCACACCCGACTGACTTCCTGTGAACCTCCCACTCTCTTCCATTCAGGAATTCTAAAAACAGCCTCAGCCTATCTATCCTTCCTCCATACTCCAACCCCAGTGCAAAGGGTGGCCAGGTCTGGATTCTGCCTGGGGCTGGGGTCACAGGTGGACTGGGCCAGCTGCCAACCACCCCATGTTCTCATTTCAGAAAACGCAGATGGTCAGACAGAAACATGCACGACCTATAGCAAGGTGAGCTCCTATTTTCCCACCTGGTGCAGCCTGAAAATGAGGTGGGCATGAGCCTGCCAGCAGCGAGGGGCCCATGTCCTCTGGCCCAGCCATTGGTCACAGACATGATCAGGTCCCTGCTAACCCCCTGCCACCTCTGTCCTTCTTGCAGTGGGACAATATTCAGGAGCTCCTGGGTCACCCTGTGGAGAAGCCTGTTGTCCTGCACAGGTGAGTGTGAGAGGTTGCTGTCTCTTACTACCCCAGCTAGCTCCTCATGTCCCAGAAGGCCCACCACCCTAGTCCAACTGCCCAATAACTTTATGTGCCCTGTTGGGCTGTGTAGGATTCAGAGCAGAGTAAGACCTGTTGCTACCTCTAGGATCTCAAGGGCCTGTGTGGGACGTAGAGACCACCTGCCAGTAGCCCCCATCCCAAAAGGTACTGGTTGTCTTGCCTGGCCTTGGCCTCTGTCTGCCCCTCTAATTCTGGTTTCCCCTGCCTTAGGTCCTCCTCCCCAAACAACACCAATCCGTTTGGCTCCACGTTCTGCTTTGGTCTTCAGCGGATGATCTTTGAGGTAAGGCTCAGAGACTGGGGCCACTGGTCATGTCAGGGACAGGCAATTCATTGAGAGAAATTGGGGAGGACCTACTGGCCCTGCTGAGCAGGTTAATCCTTCCCCATCAACTGTCTGCTGAGAACCTGGCCTACCCAATTAACAGTTATAGTTCAGAAATTATGCTAGAGAAGTTCAGGGTCACAGAGGCTAAAGCAGTGGTCTATATCCAACAAGATGCGAGGTAATGGGGATCCTACATTTGTATCTAAAAGCAGTACAGCAGGGAAGGGAAGCACAAGGCAAATGGGGCTCATCCCAGGGGTGTTGGGGGCCTTTGAATGCCATGTCAATGAATGCTATGGGCTGCCCCTGTTTTCCCTTCTGGATGCCATACCTTCAGTGGGCCCCTAAGAATTCCAGAAGAACTGGGCAAAAGGGTGTGTGAAGTTTAGGTATCCCATGAGGCATAGACAGACTCTGGGGCAGAGAGGACCCCTAGCATGAGTTAAGGGATGCTGAGGGTCTGCCCAGCCTTGCGTGCAGGTGTACTGTACACACAAAGCTCCAACACCCATGCACAGAACCTGCCTCGGGTCCCTTTTCTGCAGTCACAGCCCCAGTATTGATCCCACTGGTGTTTTGTGGGTCTGATTGCCTGCTCTGCCTACATTCTTTCTACTCCTCCCCTTTGACTTGCTGTCTTCTTCTCACACCAGGTCATGCAGAATAACCACATTGCCTCGGTGACCCTGTATGGCCCCCCCAGGCCTGGTGCCCATCTGAGAACAGCAGAGCTCCCCTAGGGACATCACCACCCATGCCCCTCTGCCCCATGGAATTGTGCATCACATCCTCCTTGGCGGGCCTTCATGTGCCACCCTGTGGGTTTTATTGGACACCTTGCCAGTGTTGAAGGGCTGTTGTGATGTTCTGAGGTGGGCCTCAGGCTGGGTGCTCTGTCATGAGGTAAGAGGCCCAGATATTCCTCTGTCTGTCCTCAGCCTGCTGGTGCCAACAGGGAACACAGACTGCAAAGAGAAGCACAAACTCTGAGCCTTGATACCTGGACCCAGGATCTGTCGACTAACACGTAAAGAGGCAGGGTTCTGTCTACCCTGTCCCATACATATTGGAAAACTTGGGACTCTCTCTGTGGCTGAGGACACGGGCACCCAGGATGAGGACAGGGTCCTGCCTTGGGCCCAGCGTTGCCACATGACCCTTAAGGCAAGCAGGTAGCATGTCCATAGTACTTGGTTGCGACTTTTGCACTACTACATCCACTTTAGTTACTTGATGAGCTGGCTGTGGCCAAGGTGGCCCACCTGCCCTTCCCTGTTCCTTTCTTGCACGCGCTCCCTGCCAGGCCCAGTAGGCACACCCAGCTGGTTGAAACACAGCTTTCTACCATCCAGGTTACATACCCAGGCCTGGTTCCCATCCGTCTTGGAGTCAGCCTTCAAGGTCACCTGTGCCCGCTCTGCCCCAAGCTGACCGGCAGGGCTGCATGTTTCCATCCTGTTTGCCTCTTTTATTTAATGCCAAAGTTTCAGCCAAAGACATCTTCCTCCTCTTGTTGTGTTTCAGCATTCTGTTCTGCACTGTGGGCTGGCTCCCCTGCCCAACCCTGGGCAGTGTCCCCTGCCTGGCCCCTGAGTGGCTCAAGGCTCCTGGGGACTCAAGGAGGGCTGAGCTGCTCGGTCTCTTCATGGGTCTTGCTAAGGAAAGTAGCATATGTGCTTTAAAAATAATAACCTTTTGAAAAGAATTGAAAAGAGAAATGTATAATTTTATCCCATTTTTAATATTTTGGTCTAGCAACTTGTGATACATAGATGACAATTTTGTGAGTTTTTCAAATGTGTGTACAGATTTTTGTAAATATGACTCTTTTGTAATTAACTCATGTACAGCCTCATCCTGTATAGTTTAACAATGAATGTGCAGGGGGCCTGCTCCGGGCTTCTGTGTGGTTCCTGGGCCTACAGCCAGGCTTGTGTGGCACTCCCATGACCTTGTGACTGACTGGTGTCTTCCCATTTGGACTGTGGCCTGGCCAGAGACCCCCACACATCCCACTGTTGGGTAAGCCAGGACTGTTCTCATCCCCTGGAATGGGGGAACCTTCCTCATGCCCTGCCCACACCCCTCCAATAAAGACCTGTCCCCTCAGCAACAGCTCACCATGTGCCGTTGCTGGGATGTTTGTACTAAAATAAGTGGTATTTTTTTTTTCTAACAATGGGAAAATGTATAGTGGAGTCATTTTAAGAGAAGAGGTTCCTTGGCTCCTCTGAAGGGGCAGCACAGCCTCCAGCAGGAGACTGGCATAGTTGTTCGGTATAGGCCAAGTGTAGTTGGAACTGGGGAAAGACTAGGTAGGCCCCCACCTGGTCGTCCTTCTGTGCCTTCATCCCTAGTGTTCCAGCCAAACCAGGGCCCAGGACAGGGTGGCTCCAAGAAAGACGTCAGAAGAAGATCTAAAGACCTCAACAGTACTAAAAATCCAATTTGGAGGGACAGGTGGGAAGCAAGATGCCTACTTTCAAATAGTTTTGACAGAATGCCTGCCAATTCCATGAAGCCTGAAGCCAGGCCCCCACACCTGTGGGGTCCAGCCATGAGAAAGACCTGCATGTGTCTGCATCATTCTAGGGGTTCCAAACCAAGGAATGTAGTCAGATTTCATGACCCCCACCACCACCTACTTAGTACTGGAGAATGGAATGTGTCTCACAGCTTGACAAAGAGCCTGGTGCTCCACCACCTCAGCCCTGGCTAAGTGTTGCCATTAGATGGTTCCTGACCCGCTCCTAGCAGGGACGAAAGGAGCCAGGCACAATCTTCATTCTTTGAGAGCCTTTGGAAGCAGACATCTGGCAATCGAGCTGGATCCCGAATTCTGCCAATTTTGGGGAACAAACACACCTCCACAATCCACCTAAGAAACCTACCCGTCAAACTCCTATCCTGGGTCTGCATGAGGGGACCTTGGGGCTGTCATAGGTGGCTAGGGGCCCCACTGGAAGGGGCCCACGGCCACAGGTTCAGGATGCGCACAGGCTGGTCCATGAGGCCCGTTCAGCATGTGCCACATAAGCCAGATGTCAGCAGCAGAGAGCCCATGCACTACAACCAGCTCGCGGTAAAAGCAGGGGTCAAAGGTGCGCAGGTGTGGCGCAGCTGAAGGCTGGGGGATGCCAAAGGTGCGGAAAGCTGGGTGAGGCTCAGGTGTGAGCCGCAGGCGCTGCAGACACATGCCCAGAAAGACATCATCTATGGGGAAGAGCTCAACCTGCGCGCAGGCGCCAGACAGGCGGCGCAGTGTGGCCCCAGAAAGCACGAAACCACCACCGCCTGCATAGGCAGGATAAACGGGCAGGCCATACACAGCCTCGGGGATATAGTACTTGCTGGCTCGCACGCGGATTGGCCGAGCCTGTACGATCACGTCACCCGCAAGCAGGTCGTGTGCAGGGTCCCGTGGCGCCAAGAACTCCAGCAGATTTCCCACGTGCACGAAGACATCAGCGTCGCCCTTGAAAACGAAGCGCACGTCGGGACAGTAGGCCGAGGCCCAGGCCAGAAAGTGGATCTCCTTGAGCGTTAGGTTGAAAAAAGTGTCATCGAAGGCCCAGAGCAGTATGTCCGCGTACGCACTGCTCTCAGCACGCAACAGGGCACGCCAGTGTGTTTGTGTGCGTGCCCCGTCTGAGCCCGCTCCCCTGGGCACGCCTAGCAAGAACACACGGCGCACGAGTGCCCCCTGCACGCGACCTTCAGCACCCCACGTCTGGCGCACGGCTTGGCGCCGCTCAAAGTCCGCTGCCACTGACTTGACGGCGATGAGTAGATCGGGTCCCCTGCCCGGTGCTCCATCACCTAGGCATTTGTGCGGCTGGTTAATGAGCAGGGGGAAGCGCCGCTGGTCCTTGGCGCGCAGGTAGCGGCCAAAGTCAAAGGGTCCGGTAGGCGTGGGCAGCTCTGGCGTGTCCTCGTCGTAGGCCTGCAGGGCTGCGCCCTGGTCTGGTTCCTGGAATAAGTGGAGCCGCGGGGTGGGCCCCGGTGCTGCGGGTCCTGGCTCTCGCGGCGTACTGGTCGTCGGGGACGCGCCATCGCGCTGAGCATAGAGCAGGAGACCGAGGGCGGCGCCCAGGAGCAATGTGAGTGATGCGTCCCCGCGTAAACGCAGCCTCCGCTTCATGTCCGTGTGGCCGGCCGCCCGCGCCCCCTGCAAAGAGACTCAGCAGCTTGCCTTGTGGAAGCAGCCGCTGATAGGGGCTTCCAGCCCCGCCCCCCGGGGGAGGGTGCCACACCGCGGTAGTCTCCAACTCCTGGCTGTTCATCCCCCCTCTGATGTCCTCTTACTCTAGGCTGACTCCCCCACCCCCATCGGCAAGGGCAACCTGAAAGGGCAAGAAGTCCCCCTAGTAGCAACTCCCACACCCCCTCAGCTCAAGCCCAGGACTGTGCCCCAAGGCCGGGAAAGGAAACATGAAGCCTCGGTCATATCCCCTGCCCGCCTTCCCTGTGCTGAGACCGAATCCTTTCCACTCTGTCCTACCCACGTCTGTCCTTGATATCCTGACAGGCTCGGTTGGAAGCGGCGCAGCCCCAGACGCCGGGGCCTCCAGGGCTCAGCGCATGGTCCCAGGGGCGGCCATGGACAGGGCCTGGGCCAAATGCAGCGTTGGCAGGAAAGGGGGCTGGAATAGCTGCCACGTGACCCTCCAGCTGTGCGCGCCCAGACAGCTGGAGCTCAGCTCCACCCCAGCGGCCGGCGCCGCAGGGAGCGCTGTGTCCGAGTGAGGACTAATCTCTGAGTGGGATCCTTATGGGCAACTCTTCCTGGGAAGGCCTCACGAGGTGGGTTCTGGTCTGGCTACAGGCTCAAACTCCCCAAATCTTCCTTTGGGAGGAGGGAGGGCAGGAAGAAGCATTAGCCGCTCTGATTAGGCTTCCCACCCCCATCCCTGTCCCTGCTTCTCTGGAGTGGGGCAGGGTCTGGGCTGGCAGGAGCATTGGGACAGGCTGGTCCCAAATCCCTAGGGCCCAATGTCCTAGTCATTCACCTGGCTACTATCCCAGCCCATCCTTGGAAGCGCCTTTCCTGAGTTCACCAGGATCCCTGGTTCCACCAGGCAGGACCCATAAACTACTTCTGAGCTAAGTGACTTGCCCAGGAACAGGCAGAAGGTAAGAGCACTGCCTCAGTTCTTCTGGAATTCAGCCCAGTATTCTGTCCTCTATTCTCCCTGGCCCCTGGCCCCATCCATCCACTGGGACCCAGGACAGGGGGCCAACCCTGTGTGCTTTAACTTCACAGATGAGCCCTTCAGTCTCTCTCCAGAGGCAGTTCTGAAGCCCATTGTCCCTCGCATCCCACACAAGCATAGCCTCCTTGCAGGTAGAAATAACCACGCCTGGGTCACTGAAGGCCAGATTGGGGAGGCTCCTGAAGTAGGCCACTAAGCAAAGGGTTTGATCTGGGACCCAGGCAGGCAGAGAGGTGCCCTGGAGATTGAGGGTCCAGTCCTTGCCTAGCTCTGCTGCCAGCTCTCTTCCTGGAACTCAGAGCTTCCAGTCCCAAACCATGCAGTGGGGCCTGGAATAGACAATCCTCCATCCTGCCCCAGAGTTTGAGGGCGGGTTACAGGAACCAGCACTGCCACACAGGCCCATAGTCTTTCCAGTGGCTATGCCTACTCCTTCTGATAACTTCTTCCCACCAATGTTGTCCCCTAAAAAGCAAACCCTCCCTCCTGAGCTTCATTCTCCTGTTCACAGACTTCTCAGGAGTCTTCTGCTCTGGTTTTCTCTGCTGCCTCACCTCCCATCCCTCCTGTGGTCTGGCTTCAGGCTGTCCCCACCATGTCCCAGAAACATCCCCCACCTAGTAGCCTTTTCCCTGACTCCAGCGACACTCCCCAGCCTGGACTGATCTGCAGCTTCCATCAGAGCAGATGAGAACTCCCCTGGCTTCCAAATCCCCTGGTTTTCGTCCTCCCTCTTGGGGCTGCTCCTTTTCTGGTTAGTGTCCTTCAGTGGCCCTTTCCCTGGGCCACCCCACCCACTACCACCTGTCCATTCATGGATCTTTAGCCTTGACCCTCTGCTGAACTCAAAACTATAGATCCAGCTGTCCTCAGACTCTCCCTGAATGTTCTATAGGAACATCATGCCCAACTTATGCCAAATAGAGCAGGCACTTCATCTCCCCCATACCCCCATCTCAGCAAGAAGCTTCACGCTCCATCCAACTGGCAAAGGAAGAAACTCTGGGGTCCTCTTACCTCACTCCTCATCCAGTGTCACCAGGCCTGTTATCCTTCCTCCTGAACTGCTCTTGGTGTTCACCCCTTTATTCCATCTCTGCTGGAACCGCCCCAGCCTCCCCTTTAAAGGCTTCTCACTGGCCTTGGGATAAAATCTGCTCTGTAAAATGGCTCACCAGACCCCATACTATCTGCTTCTCCCATTCACCAACTGGTCTCTCTGCAAATCTACTTACCCCTAGATCCAGCCATTCAAACTTTCTGTTCTACCATTCCTCTTACCTTCCTTAAGACCTCACCTGAGGCTGGCTATGGCCAGGACATTACCCTTCTCTCAGCCCCCTCACTTCCTCCGTGATTCATACTCCTTTCTCTCCCAGGAAGCCTAACCCCTAAGCTGGGTTAGGCCCCTGCTCAGTGCTCCCACAACTTCTTGTATTTTTCAATTCAAGAAACAGATAATATTTTATTACTGTTGCTTAATATTCGGAGTCCTACACTGAGTGTGAACTGGGGACAGGCAGGATTCCTCTATCTTGTTTACCACAGTATTTGCAGTACCCAGGATGATGCCTAAGACACAGCAGGTGCCTAATGAATGATTGTTCAATGAGTGAAGAGGTAAGGGCTGGCCTGAAGCCCCTCTTCCAGGGTGGGTGAGGGTGAGGCCCCCTTCTGCAGCAGGCCACCCTGTGTATATGTATGTGGGGCAGAATCCCCAATGGCACTGCAGCAGGAACGGTGGGTGTCTGACTCCTGAGGAAGAAGGCGGTCAACTCTGCCCAGCAGCTCGGCTCAGTAAGGTTGTAATTGTGGTCTCTCAGGGTCCTGTGGGTGGACAGGAGGTCAGCAGTAGCAGCAGAAGGGGACCTAAGGTCATCCAGGTGCTCCAAATCCTGGCTGGGCAACTGGCTGACCGCCCTTTTGTCTGGTACTGGGCCTAAGGCAGGCCGCCATCAGGGTTCGCCAGGCCCAGCAAGTCCTCTGCCAGGCTGGTGAGCTCATTCTCCTCCAACGCCTCCACCAGGCGCTGCAGCGTGGCGCGGCGGCCCTCGGCCTGCACAAAGCGCCGCAGTAGCTGGAAGGCCTGCTCGTACAGCCCCTCTCGTTCGTATTCATAGGCTAGGGAGTCGAGCGCCGGGTCCCGCAGGGCACGACAGCCGCGCTGCAGAGAGCGCCCCACCTTGCGCCATTTGAGGCCCACGGAGCGCGCGAACGTCTGTTGGTCCTGCAGGCTTAGCTGCCGATTCACTGCGGGTTAGGGGGGAGTTGGAAGCGGAGTAAGCTCAGGGAGCCACAGAGCCGGTACCTTGCTATTCCCGCCCAGCAATTTCCCGGCCCAGACCTCACTCCTTCCCCAACTCCATCCTCCCGGTGACCCTGCCTCTACTAGTCCGTGAGCGCCTCACCTACGGGATGACCCTGGAACAGAAATGTCTGGCCAGATGGCGGCGGCTGCTTCTCCTCTGACGTAGAGGGCGCCAGGGACTGCGAAGAGGCTGGGGCGACCTCCACATCGCCACCCTGACCCCCGGAGCCGCACGTCAGATTCCGGAGCGCATCCTCCAACTCAATGAGTTCCTCGTCCCGGAGCCGGTCGGGCTAGGGAGGGGAGTTCGGTGTCAGTGGGGGTCTTAAGTACTGGTCCCTGCACCACCCCGTCCTGACCCCAGCCCGGCCGCACCTTCTGGGCGAAGATGCAACTCAAACAGCGCTCCTCTTGGGTGAGCAAGGCATCCAGTAGCTCCGTGCCGGCGCGCAGCTCCAGTTGCAATGGCAGAGAGGGCAGGGAGAGCGCCACAGCTAAGCGGCTCTCCAGCAAAGCGCGCAGCGCTCCCTCGCGGTAGGCGCACAGGAAGCGGCTGCAGGGCTGGCGCCCGGAGAAACGCAACTGCACGATCAGCTGCGAGTCGCTGAGGTGAATCTTGAGCATCTGCAGCACGTCTGGGCTCCCGCTTTCTGCTGAGGCGGGCAGTCAGGTGCCAGGCGGTCCCCATGTGGGGCCGCAGGAGGGGTGAGGTCCGTGGTCAGAGCCCTCCCCATCCCCAGACTAGGGTAAAGGGGTTACCCCAAAGCTCCCAGCCGGGAAACAAAATTGGGGGCACACAGCAACAACCCAGAAAGAAGGCCAGGACCTACCACAGGGAGCACCCTTAGCGGAGTGGGTGCCCCCCTAGCTTCATCCCTGGAGCCCCAAATTAAGGTGGGCAAAAGGGACGTGGGGAGAGACTGCAGCACAGAAAGGGGAATATGCCCTGGGCAGCCAAGCCATCTGGGTAGGCGGCCAGCGGGACAGGGGAGGGGCGGGAGGTCTCAGATCTTCCGCCTCCAAGCGCGGCTCCGGCTGCCCCGGAAAGAGGGGCTCTCGCCACTCTGGGGCGCGGGCCGGACCCACAGCCGGCTTCAGCCTCCGGTTGCCTCTGCCCTGACATGGGAAAGGGGGACCCGAAAGGTAGGTACTGGGAAGGGGTCTTGGGCAAGGAGTGCAGCAGGAAGAGAGAAAAAGAGAGGGATGCGCAATTAGTAGAAAGCAGTGAGCCTGTTGGTCTGGGGAGTGGGGGACATTGAGCACCGGGAGGTTAGTGCACACATAGGCACAGGGGTAGATCTTACAAAGACACTGGGACACATGTCTACACCCAAGGGCACACATACATAACATAGAAGAGAGCCTATGCAACCAGTTGTCCACCTCCTCTCCTCCCCAACAAATCTTTTCCCTAATGCAGTAGTTAAGCACAGGTCCACAGAGCTGAAGAGGTGGGGTATCAGCCCTGGCCCCGCCCACAAAAGGCCCCCAGATAGCCCCTTCTTCTCCAAGTGCCCGCTCAACCACGCACCTGCCAATGCAGTCCGCAGAGCCCTGTACACCTCCACCTTCTGCTGGGGGTGGGCGTAGGCATCCGATAGGACCACCTTGTCCAGCAAAGACTCCACAAACAGGTATGCGCTGCCCACCCACTGCTCAAGCCCCTTTGGCCCAGCTGCCATCTTGCCTCCTGGAGATGCAGATAGGCACCCAGATTACTCCCACCCCAGCCCTAGAGACAACCGCCCAGTCCCACGTGGCCCAGCTGTCCCCTCCTCAGTTGGCACTCAGCTGTCCACCCACCTAGCTCACCTGTGAGAGGATGTTCATCATCCCACAGGCAGCCCCTTGTGTATCTGACTTTGCACAGTCCAGCCCGGCTCGGCCCAAAATTGCAGTGAGGACTGTCCCTTCATTACCTTCTCAGAGAAAGAACCCAGAGTGACAGTGGAAGGAGAGGAGAGGTACTGTCCTCCAGTGGAGGCAGAGAAGTTCTGTGCCCTCCTCAGGCCAGGTGTCTCTTACCAAAGCTGACAGGAGACAGCTTCATCCTGAAAGGTACCTATGTCCCACAGCCAACCAGAACCATGCCCTGGTTTGTCCTCAGCTTAAACTTGAGCCCCTAGGATCCCTGTGGGACCAAAGTCCCCCCTCCCCCACAGCAGTTTTCTCATCTACGTTCTATAATCCTGTTTTTTTTTTCACTTCAAAGGACACCTGTAGTTTGTGTCTACCCACATTTCCTTCCCCTATGCCGACTGACCTTTGGGACCTTCCCTCTTCCCTCTTCTCAATCCATGTGCCTACTGGGAGAGCTGACCCTACTCCCTAGTCCAGGTGTTGGCATGTGAAACAGGCCTGGTCAATCTGCATATTCCATTCACCTTTCTGAAATGATTAGCTCAGAGTGGGGTAGATTCAAGTTGGACCAATTACAATCAACCTGCAACTTTGGCTGGATCAATAGGAAAGAGGAGTGGTTTCCCTTCTTTTGAGGCTGAGCTGGAAGGAAAAGTCAACCCTGGACTTTTCAGTTATGTGAGCTAAATCATTCCTTTTTGTTCTAAAGTCCTTGGAACTGGGCTTTTGTCTTATGCAACTCAATTTGTTCTATTACAGATTTCTTCCCTGCTCAGACAGAGCCAAAGCCCCTTGGTGCTAGAATCTCCTCCATCTATTTTATGACAAAATCCTGGTAGGTGGGTGGCAAAATTCCCAGCCAGGGAAACTGCCCTGCCTCTTTCTCACCACCTCACCTGAGGCAACATCCCACCCTTGAAACATAGGCACAAGTCCCCCACCTCCTGCCCCATCCACCACACTTTCCAAATCTCTGGTCTTCAGCATTTACATATGGTGGTTTAGCTGTGAACACCCTGGACATCATTGCTCTGGGTGGCCCCAGCTGGCATCCATTTACATGAGAGACAGGGAACCTCAGGGGAGGGATGCCAGAAGGAGCCTGGACCACAAGCCTTGGACATTGTTGGGGTGGGAATAAGGATCCTGAGCTCAAAGCAGAGTCTGTTTCAGATCTGCTCCCAGACCTTAACCTGAGAGCCAAAGCTGGAACTATAACTAGGGAGGGGCCCTCCAGCATCATTCAGACCTGATAAAAGAAATGATACCCACTGATGGTCCTACTCTGGATCTGAGAACAGGGGACACGCCTTTTGAGTCCCCCCTTCCCTGCCAATAACCTTTTGCTAGAGAACATGAATACTTGTGTATTTACCCAAAACAGCAGTCTATGGCGGTGGGAGGAGATTTAGGGGTTTTTAATTTTCATTGTATTTAACAGCAATATTGTATTTATAAATTAGACACATTTCCTTTGTATTGAAAGGCAAATTTTTCTTAAAAAGAAAAAAAAAAGAAAGAAAAAAAACCCGGGTGAGACTCAGTAAGTGAGAAGTGAGACCACAAGTGGTAGGGAGACAAGTGGGGAGTCCTGGGGGAGTGGCCCAGGCAGAGTGTAGGAACCTGCCCTGGAAACTTTTCCTCTTTCATGTCTTCTTAGCCCCCCCAGGCGAGGGTGCTGACCGTATGGATATGGTCCTGCCCCAAAGGGTGGAAGTGGAGGGGGCCCAGGGGGAACTGGGCCAGAGTGTGTCCTTCAGGCCTGCCAGGGGGCAATGGAAACCTGGAGGAGTGGGGGATGCGCCATCACACTCACTAGGACTCGACAAATGGGAGAAGTCAAACAGGTTGGCTGGAGCCCTCGGCTCCCGTCTTTCCCTTGCAAACTCCTTCCCACTGTCCTTCCACAGGAGCCCCTCCTTGGGAAGCCCCGCGCTCACCCACCCGGAGTCCGCCTCTCTTTGGACCTGGAAACGCTAAGCTGACCTGAGACTGAGGGACACGTGGGTACCGACTCAAGAAAATACGCCCCTACCACCATCCCCACCAGGGGCTAGAGCCCCGCTGACACAGGCTAACAGTTCCCAGGCAGCCCAGCCTCCGGCCGGGAGGTCGGTGACGGCCTGCGGGCGTGGCCCCTCTAGGACGGGAAGCCTTGGGCTCCCCAGTATCCAGGTCGGAGCGCCCCCTGCTCAGCTGCGCCGCCTCGGTGCCCATCCGAGAAGCTCCTCAGCCTCCCACTAGCCGACCCTCACGCTGGTGTATGTTTCGCAGGCGCCACTGGCCGGGGCGGGCAAGGGGTCTCCGCCCACAGGCCCATTCAGAACCAGCCCCTCCTTCTCACCCCCAAAGCCCTGCGGCCTCCCGAAAGCCCCTCCCTGGGACCAGGAACCGGCGGGGGCCAAGGTCGTACCCTCTCTGCCGCCTCCCACGGAAACAGCCCAATAGGCCACCCTACCCGCCTGGCCCGGGCAGCCGCGGGGACCACCGCGCCGCCCCAACGCGCCTGAGCAGGACCCCGCTCTGCTCCCCGCGGGCACTGGGAGCCCCACCCACCGCCTGCACTAACCTGGCCGCCCGGCCCGGCCCAGATCCCCGCTCCCGCCGGGCGCCGCCGGACTCGCGCTGCTTCCGGGTGTGCGCGGGGCGCAGGGGCGGGGCCGCAGTCCAAGCCGCCCCGGGGTTCCGCCCCTGCGCTGCCCCGCGGCTCTTCCAGCCCACTGTCCTCCACGGAGCGTCCCCCGTCTCTGGGCAAAGCCCACCTGGTCCACTAGACAGGTAAGGCACTGGCACCCGAGGTTAGACGGTAGGAAAAGCTGCCCGCGGAAAGGGGATTCAGGGACTTGCGGTTCTTAGCAGGCCGCAGGGCTCCAGGGTGAGAGCTGTCCCGTTTCCCCCGGGCGGGAAACGGACGAATCCACAAGGGGACGTCCCTTGGGGACCAGGATTTTCTGGTGCCTTCAAGGGTTCGAGCTCCATGATCTCCGCTACTCCCTGACACTCAGAACGGGGGGGCTGGTGGATCCCAGGTTCAAGCCTGACCGAGGGTACCTGCAGCCCCAGGATGCACATGCAAATTCCAGCAAGGGCCGTTAGCTTGGAAAATATGGGAAAATAGAAAATCGTCAGGTGGTGTACACATTAAATGTGTACAAAAACGTTCAAGCGCCTTAAAACTGGCAACTTCAAAGAGAACGCACGCTTTCCAACAGCGCCCGCCCGGGAAAGCCCGCACTTCGAGCTGGGTCTGCAGAATTCCAGCTGAGCGTAAACCTCCCCACGGGAGCCTGGGCTCCTTCGAGCTCAGGATCGAACTTGTACCCAGAGCCCCTCGTGCCCAAGCTTTTCTCCCACCAGCCTTTCATTGGAAGCTCCCAAGACCTTTCCTCCGCGAAGTGGAAGAAGGGAAGGAGCCTCCCCTTTTTTAGGCGGATACAGCGGTGCCCCACCCGCGTTCCCGCCTCCTGATTGGCTTGTCATCTCTGCCAATTAAAATTTTCTAATGCTTCTGCCCGATTAACGCTATCGTCACTCTCTTGTGACTGGCGTCGCTAGGACAGGGTTTCTCGACGTGGGACCTGTGGAGTCAACCCGCGCTTCTTGAAATTCAGATTCCTAAGCCCTATTTCCAGAGAGCCTGATTTAGTAGGTGGGTCCGCAGAATCCACTTGTATTGTGAACAAGTGTCCAGTGATTATGTGGCCCCGCGCTCTCTGAGAAGTCCTTATTTCAGTGGCCCTTCTGGTGGGGCTTGGACTCAGTCCTTCCTTAGTACTCAGGATCGAAGCTGGTTGGGAAGCAGTTCCGTGACCCCTGGGAGATTAGTCTGGCAGTTCTGTGCATCTGTAGGGAAGCAGGAGGAGGTGAGGCTGGTTCTCTGAGCTGGGGGTTGGGAGGACTGGGTTGTCCAGAGTCAGGGCTTGTGCAGCGCCCTTCAACTTCCCCAGGAAACACTTTAGTAACTGAGAGGAAGATCCAAAAGCATTGTCCAAAATCCGGGTATTCAGCTTTATCAACTTTGCCCATAGGTCATGGTTGCATTCCTTCTAATACTGCATAAAATGGGAATTTATTTTCAATAACTGATAACATAGTTTAAAAGAGAATCAGAAACCCTCCGGCATCCAGGGCCGACTTCATGGGTCTGAGACCTCTGTAGTTTCACAGGACCCTGTGCCTGACTTAATAACTTGGTTAAATGCTCTGTTGTCACTGACTTGAAAGTTTGGGTTTTTTTAAAGGTTTTATTGGGGAATTGGGGGAGGGAACAGCATTGGGGAATCGGGGAAGGGGAACAGACAAGTTGCTGTCCTTTTGTTCTTCAGTCTAGTTGCGGAGGACCTGGCTTCCCTGGCCCATGTTGGTATTGTGATCATTTCGCTCTCCCTGGCTGAGGCAGATTGGTCATCAGCCATTGGACTGCTGCTCACGGTAGCTCACGCCTGCGCTCACACTGGCTGCGGGCTGCTCACGGTAGCTTCAGGCAGCCCACTGCAGCCCTACTGCAGCCTACTGGGTCTCCCGGGACTCCCGGCAGCCCAGCTCCAGATCCAACTGTTGTTCACCATCTTAGCTGTAGAGGGCGCAGCGTCACTGGCCCATGTGGGATTCCAACCTGCGACCCTGCTGCTCAGAGCTTGCTCCCAAGCTAACTGTTAAGCAAGGAGCTATTCCGCAGGCCTTTGAATTTTGTTTTTGTTTTTGTTTTTAAGATTTTAATGGGGAATTGGGGAAGGGGAACAGTGTTGGGGAATTGGGAAAGGGGACCAGCCAAGTCGTTGTTCTTCAGTCTTTGTTGTGGAAGGCGTCAGTAGCCATCTGGCTTCCCATCGGCACCATCGGCCTCTAAGCTCCAGGTGTTGTGTTCAAACTCAGTTATGGGCGTAGACACCATCCCATGTGGGAGTGGAACCAGCAGCCTTGTTGTTAACAGCGCAAGCTCTATCCACTGAGCCATGCAGGCATCAGCTCAGTTCAAGGTCCCGAGTTCAGTCTTAGTTGAGTGTGGGCATAGCCCACCATGGAACAGGCAATCTTGTTGTTACACCAGCTGAGCCATCCTGCCACCTGTTGGCAGCTCAGCGACAGCTCAGCTCGGGTGCAGCATCACTGGCCCATGTGGGAATCGAACCAGTGGGCCTGGTGCTCAGAGTTCACGCTCCAAGCCAACTCTTAACCAACTGAGCCACTCGGCTGGCCCTGAAATTCTTAATAATGTTTTGAACAAAGAGCATCCCATTTTCATTTTGCACTGGGCACAAATTATGCAGCAGCTTCTGGGCCATGAGCATTTCTATACATAGGTTCTGGTGTCCCTTTCAATACTCTGGCCTTCCTGAGCCCAGGACGTCCCTCTCTCTCCAAGCCAGACTTGCGGGAAGTAGCGCAGCCTCCACCCAGCACCAGACAATGGCGGAGTCTGGAGAGCAACTGCCTGAGGAGGTGCTGGCATTCATCTTCCGCCACTTGCCCCTGCGGGACCGTGCTGCTGCCGCCAGGGTCTGCAGAGCCTGGGCTGCTGCTGCCACTTGCAGCACTGTGTGGCACGATACAAGCATCAGGTAAGCTGGCTTCTCCCCTCCTTCTTCCTGCCACCCTCCCCCCTCATCCCTCTCTCCGTAGAGTCAGGGGTTGGGGAGATTCAGTACTCTCCCCATGTTAAAAGGCATAATCATGACTAACATTTCTTGGCCACCTACTGTGTACCAACCATTGTTCTAAGTGCCTTACATATACTAATTAATAGGTAGTACTGGGCCGGCCGAGTGGCACGGTGGTTAAGTGCTGGCTTGGGGAGCCGGTGGCCCCGGGTTCGGGTCCCACATATGAGGGTCAGTGATACTGCCCTCAAAAAATAATAATAATAAAGGTAGTATTATCTCTATTGCACAAGTAAGAAATTGAGGCAGAGATTAATCACTTCCTGTGGGTCATTCAGCTAAGGAGTGACCGGAGAAATGTAAACTTGGCCATGCCCAGCCTCCTTAGAGACCACGAGAAAGCCCAGTTCCTAAAATATCATTAGCTTTCCCTGCCAGGGTTTCAACAAGTGGCAGACGCATGAGAAGTCTTCAGAATTTTGCTAGGATGGGCATTCCCTCCTAGCATTAGTGACTACCTTGGAGCAACCAGGCATGGTCGGGACAGAGTTGTATAAAGGGGGCAGGAAGAGGGGATGGTATCTGGCACCCAGGTTGAGGAATAGGTAGAAGCTTCTCTTCGGCTCATGGGGACATGGCGGATGCCTTTTCTCCACCGCTCTAACCCCAAGTTGCGACTGTGAGCGAGAAGGCATACTGCTATCATATCTGTCCGCCTGCCTGAACCATATTCACAACCTACGCCTGGAATTTGAGCCGTCGAAGGAGCCAAGCCGCCGGATGGCCACGGAGTTGCTGACTGCACTGGCGGGATGTTCCCAGGGGCTTCGAGGCCTTTGCCTGGAGTGCCGAGGAGAGAAACCACTCTTCGACGCGGGCCGCGACGTCCTGAATGCCGTGCACGCCATCTGCCGGGCTGCCCGCGAGCTGCATCACCTTGACCTGCGGCGCTTGCCTTTCACTCTGGACGACAAGCTAGTGCTGCAGGTGGCACGCGGCTGCCCTGAGCTCCGCAGCCTTTTCCTGAACAACAGTACGCTGGTGGGCAGCGTGGGTCCGGAGTCTGTGCTTGATCTACTAGGGGCATGCCCGCGCCTGCACTCCCTCGGCCTGCACCTAGCCAGCCTGTCGTACACAGCCCTCGAGGTACTGACAGCGCCGCTCCGCGCGCCTTTCACTCTCCTGGCTCTTCGATGCGCGTGCCCCGAGGACGCACGCGCACCCCCTCTACCCAATGAAGCCTGGGCCGCGTTGCTCCGCCGCCACCCTGGACTGGCAGTGGAGCTGGAACTGGAACCGGCGCTGCCTGCTGAGAGCGTGGCGCGCATCCTGCAGCCTGCAGTACCGGTGGCAGCGCTGCGCCTCTGCCTCTCTGCCGACACCGTAGGCCCGTTGCGCTTCGCTGCACAGCATTACGCCGCAACTTTGCGCGTGCTCGAGGTGCGAGCCACTGCCTCAGCAGAGCTGGACGCCGCACTGGAGTTACTGGCGGCGCGCTGCGCGGGCCTGCACGAAGTACACTGCTTCTGCCTAGTACGACCCTCCGTTCTGTACGCCTTTCGCACCCACTGCCCGCGCCTGCGCAGTTACACTCTTAAACTAACGCGGCAACCACATCCCTGGAGGCCTACGCTTATGGCGTGATAGGGCGAACCCGTCCCCCGAACCCCTGCTCCAGCTGATGTGTGGCTTCTAAGATGCTGGGTAGGTTTGCCCAGGCACAACTGCTAACCCGCTTCTTCAGGACTCTGTTGCCTCTTGGGGATGGAGTGGGGGACCCCTGAGTCCACTCGGTGCTCTCAACATCTGCCGACTCCCACTGTCCCTGAACTGGGGTTACCCCCTCCAACCTCCCTCTAATGCAAACGCTGCGCTAGCTCTGCGGCCCGACATGGGGTGGGAGGGGATGACACAGGCACAGACCTGGCCTCAGGAGTGAGTGTGAAATAAACCCTGCATCCTGTGAAAGACCGGGTCGGCTCTCGAGGGGGAGGGCGGGGAGCCCGCAGAGGCCTGAGGAGCCATCTGAACAGGGCTGAGAGACATCGGGACCTCAAGTTCCGGTGTACTGATGGGGCTGAGGGAGTCAGGGCAGAGAGCACCCCGCATCTTTGGAATTGCACCCCGCATCCTTGGAATTCCTCCCCAAGGTTCAGCAGAAAGGTGTCCACTTCTCAACCCTCTCTTCCCTGTTCCTCTCTGCCCAATCTACCCTGGGCTTCACTGTGCCCACAGCCATCCCTTCTAGGGCTTTCCCAGCCCACGCCAGGCTGTAACGGGCTATTTCTCTCCTCTTCCCCTCAAAAAAAAGTAAAAAAATAAAACAAGAAACAACAGGCATGAGAAGGGTGGAACACGAACCCAGGTCTCCCTTCCCACCGCACCCCTTCACACAGCCGATCCCAGCCTGCCCTTTCGGTCTGCTGGTGCTGAAGCCCGGGTCTGAGCCCCTCCCCCGCGGATTCACACGTGGTCCCCACCAGACCCAGCTCAGGGAGGCGGAGTAGGGCAGGGCGGGCGGCAAACACAGCACTTTCTGCGGCTTTGACAAGCCCGCGGCGCCAGGGCTGATCGCGTTGCAGGGCTGAGACTACGCTATGCAGGAAGCGCCGGCCGCGCTGCCCATGGAGCCGGGCCGGAGCCCCGTACCTGCCTTCCTCGGCAAGCTGTGGGCGCTGGTGGGTGACCCCTGCACCGACCACCTGATCCGCTGGAGCCCGGTGAGGGCTGGGGCCCCTCGACTCCCCCAGTGGTACCCGGGATCCCTCCACGTCAGTGAACATCCATGCCCACCCAACCGTGGCCTGGGATGCGGCTGTGGGTCCCTCAATTCAGCTGCCCAGGATAGTTTATCTTGGAGGGAGTGTGGTAGATGTAGGTGAGGAGACTTCCTCCGGGCCGAGGAAAGGGTGGGAGCTTTCTGGAAACCTAGAGCCAGAGGGATCTTTATGGTCATTTACTTCCCACCCCACATCATTAGATCAGAAAACAGAGACCAGAAGAGAAGGCCTGGGTCTGGTTCTAACTCCGAGTCACATCGCAGGGCTGGGACCCAGGTTCCGAGAACCGAGTAGGAGTCTGGGTCGGGTTGGGGTAGGGATTTACTGTGGTCACCCGCCTCAGGCTAGGCCTCAGAACTGGTTCCCCCGGTGTCCCCACGAGTGACAGTTCCCTTAGTGAGTGTCAATGTATGTGAGCGCGAGCGCCAGGGCGTGGGCCTGGCCGTGGGCGGGCACCTCTCACGGTGTCCGGCCTCCGCCCGCACGGTGGGTGGGCGGGCGGCGTTCGCAGCAGAGCGGGACCAGTTTCCTCGTAAGCGACCAGAACCGCTTTTCCAAGGAAGTGCTGCCCCAGTACTTCAAACACAGCAACATGGCGAGCTTTGTGCGGCAACTCAACATGTGTGAGTCCCTAGGGCCGGGCGGGAAGCGAGGGAAGATGACCTGGTGCGCTGGGAGGGGGCAATTTACGCCCCCACACCCCACTCCCTAGATGGTTTTCGGAAGGTGGTGAGCGTCGAGCAGGGCGGCCTGCTCAGGCCTGAGGGCGACCACGTCGAGTTCCAGCACCCGAGCTTCAGGCGCGGCCGCGAGCAACTACTGGAACGCGTGCGGCGCAAGGTGGGGCGGGAACCAGCAAGCTAGAGTGGGGGTGTTGGAATGGCTGACCCTGTTCTATGTGACTCAGGCCCAACAGCGCCTCCCACCTGCAGGTGCCTGCGCTGCGCGGCGACGACGGCCGCTGGCGCCCCGATGACCTGGGCCGGCTGATGAGCGAGGTGCAGGCCTTGCGGGGAGTACAGGAGAGCACTGAAGCGCGGCTGCGGGAGCTCAGGCAGTGCGGGGGAAGGGCCGGAGGAGGGCAGGGAGGGGGCCAGGCGGTTTCGGACAGCTCCCTCTCTCATGGTTTGGTGGTTCCATCCAAACAAATGGGCCGAGCTGTAGAACTCTGTTCTCAGTGGATGATTATCCGGGGGTCGCCGGTTGGGGCCTGCCATTCTGTGGGGGATGGTGACTGGGCGAATTCTCAGATGCCTCAGTACCCTCCCACGCCTTTCCCCAGGCAGAACGAGATCTTATGGAAGGAGGTGGTGTCGCTGCAGCAGAGCCATGGTCAGCAGCACCGGATCATTGGCAAGGTGTTTGTCTCCCCCCACCCCACTTTTCTCTCCTACCCCTGAATATCCCCCTCCCCCAGTCCTCTAACCTACCTGGAAATGCCGTGTTAGGGTGGGGGGCAAAGTCCAAAGGATGAATTAACGCTTTACTTCCTCTTCAGCTGATCCAGTGCCTCTTTGGGCCACTTCAGGGAGGGTCCAGCAGTGCAGGAACTAAGAGAAAGCTGTGAGTGAGAAAGCCAGGGACACTCATTCTCCCTACCCCCTCTTTCAGCACTCTTTCTGCTGGAGGCCCCATACAGGGACTCCCTCTCCAGAAACCTCTTCATCAAGAATCCTCATTCTCACCCCCTCCACCAGTTTTCCTCACTCCATAGCCCATCTGCCCAAGAGCCCCCTTCCAGGACTTTTCCTCTGTCCCCCAATTTCACCACCAAAACCCCAAAAAACCCCATTCTCAGATCCCTCAGTTCCAGGACCTTATCCCCAAATTTCCACCCCAGCAGGCTCTTTCCCCTCACCCCAAAGCATCCTAACACCAAAGGGTCTAGGGCTCAAGTCAGGCTCCCTCCCTCCCTTCTCTCTCTAACCCCAAAGGGCCTCCACTTCTGGGGGGAGCCCTTTCTGCCTCCAGCATGTGACTGATGCCCTGGCAACAGGCCTCAGCTCTGCTGACTTGGCTGCTGGGGCCTGTGGGAGGGAGGTGGTGCAGGCTAAGGGTCATGGGAGATGAACCTGCCCAGCCCCCTGCCTGGGCCCCCCCCACCCTGCACAGGTCCATGATGCTGGATGAGGGGAGCTCATGTCCAACACCAGCCAAATGCAATGCCTGCCCTCTACCTGGTGCCCTCCTGCAGGACCCCTACTTTATCCAGTCGGTAGGTTTTGCTTCTCCTCCCTTCCCTAGGGTAATACCCTTGAGCTTATGAAAAGCTTATTCCTTTCTATTCCCCCAAAAGAAGAGAAGCTGGAGGCTAGCCCTGCCCAAACACACACACACACTAGACCAGGCTCCCCAGCATGGAATTCAAACCTTCCCCTTTAGACCTGGTCCATATGGGTACTGGTTGGGTTCTAGCTCACCCTGTGGCTTCAGATGAAGGGCTGGGCTTAGTGTTCTACTTACAGACCCTCCCAGAGACCAGCTTGGGCCTCAGCAGCCCTTACAGGGCCAGGGGCCCCATCATCTCTGACATTCTGGAAGACTGTCCATCCGCTGAAAGGACCAGGCTTTCTCTCTCCAATGGTGGCAAGAGGTAAGAGGGCAGACAGGGGCAGCCTTCTGGGGAGCCTGTGGGGAAGGGCCTGGCAGCACAAATGGCTGTGGGGGTAGGGGAGAAGTCAGTGCCAAGGTCTGGTTGAAGCTTTTCTCTGGTGCAGGGAGAAGGGCCTGACACTGCTCAAAGAGGAGCCAGCCAGCCCAGCAGGGGAAGGCGAGGCTGGGATGGCCCTGGCCCAAAAAGAGTGTGACTTCTGCGTGACAACCCTCCCACTGCTGCCTGTGGCTGTGGTGCAGGCCATCCTGGAAGGGAAAGGGAGCTTTAGCCCTGAGGGGCCCAGGAATGGCCAACAGCCTGAACCAAGGGGTCCCAGGGGGGTATCTGGCAGGTGAGCAGAGAGCCCATTCTTGAGTGTGAGCCCTGTGGTCCACTTTGGCAGTTAGATCAGCACTATCTAGGCTCCTGAAACTTCCCAGCCTTGTCTGTCCCTTGGTGGCTGGGAGGATGTTGGGCACTATTATCTGACCTGATTTCTCAGAGTTGCTCTAGGGAGTACCAACATCAGAGGTCCTGGAAAGTGGAAACATCTCTGTGGTAGGGCTCAGGAATCTGCATTTAAAATTTTTTTTTTTTTTTGAGGGCAGTGTCACTGGCCCTCATATGTGGGACCGAACCAGGACCGCTGGCTTCCCAAGCCAGCGCTTAACCACTACGCCACTCGGCAGTCCCAGGAATCTGCATTTTAAATGAGCTAATTGGGGTGGTTATAAAGATTGTAAAGTACACATCAGTTTAAGAAGCACTGGTATTGACAATTGCATATATTGGGATATGTCCCCAAACCTCAGGCCAATGGTAGGAAGTAGAGCCACTCTTTTTTTTTTTTTTCAGAAGTCATTGTGAAATTTGTTTTGTTTTGTTTGTTTTAGATTTTATTGGGGAATTGGGGAACAGTGTTGGGGAATCAGGGAAGGGGAACATTGTGTTTTCCAGGACCCATCAGCTCCAAGTTAAGTTGTTGTCCTTCAATCTTAGTTGTGGAGTGCTCGAGCTCAGCTCCAAGTCCAGTCACTGCTTTCAGTCTAGTTGGGAAGTTGGGGTGGGGTGGGGTGGGGTGGCACAGCCCACTATCCCATGCTGGAGTCAAACTGGTACCTTGTTAAGAACTCACACTCTCACCAGCTGAGCCACCCGGCTGGCCCCAGAGGCACTCTTATGTGCCCCTCTGTGTGTGTGTGTGTGTGTGTGTGTGTGTGTGTGTGTGTAGGGTCCTCTCCTAGCATTTTCTATATATTGTCAGATTTAGATCCTCATGTCTCCAGGTTCCTTGGGAACCTAATTGGGTGGGGGGTACTGCAAGCTAATAGCAGTTCTCTGTACACAGGGGGCCTCTGAGTCTGGAGAGCAGGGGCCAGAGCCCAGAGAATCTGCTGTCTCCAATGCTACTTTGGGCCCCTCCTGAAAGTGTGGAGCCTGCAGGGCCCCTGGATGTGAGTACACCCTCAGTAAGCAGGGGCATGGTACTTAGTGGGGTCCCGCTGTTTGTGCAGCCTGAGGAAGGCATCACTGACCCAGAGCTCCCCCCAGATGCTGGGCCCCAGCCTCCAAGGGCAGGAATGGTCCCTGATGGACTTGGACATGGAGCTGTGTCTGGTAAAATGAGGGTGGGGAGGGCGTAGGTTATGGGGTTAGAGGTTGCTGAGCCAAGCCCTTTGGTCCATGGCTGTTTTCTCTCAGCCAGAAGCCCAGCTCTCCCCAGCTGCTTCCTGGGGTTCTCTTATGCAGATGCAGCCCTTGGTTCCGGAGAAGGGTGAGACTGAGCTGGCGGTCAAGGGGTTAAGTTCTGCAAGCCCAGGTAATGGTTGTGGTGACTCAGGACCTGGGGAGGCCCTGAATGACCTGTGCTACCATGATTGGGTAGGCTGGGCTGTTTGTGTTTTGAGGGACATCAGTTCAGGCCTCCCGGTAGAGAGCTACTTAAGCCACCCATCCCCCTACCACTGGATGAGTGTGGGGAGGTTGAGAATGGATGTTTCATCCTAACTTACTAGACAGCAAGGCAGGCGAGGCTCTCCTTTCCTGAAGAAAGGAGGGGAGACCAAGGAAGGGGAACTGTTTCTCCCTGGTGAGTACAGTCCCACTCCTCCTAGGGAAGGACTCCATTCTTGGGGCACCACTCCTGCTGGACGTCCAAGCGGCTTTGGGAAGCCCAGCTCTCGGCCGGCCTGGAGCTTTAACCATTTACAGCACCCCTGAGAGCTCGGCCTCCTACCTGGGCCCGGCTGATCCCTCCCCCTGAGATGCTCTCCACTTTGAAGCCAGCCTGACTAAGTGGCTGGCCTACAGCTACATATCCTTCTCGGCTTCCCGGCGCCCCCTGGCGGAGGCTGAGCCAAGATCCTACTATTCTGTGGACCCTTTCCATTACCAAGTCCTGCACATAAACCGCATTTTTTTCTGTGTTTTTGGTCTATTTTCTCTACCGACTAGGAAGCACAGAAGTCATGGGTGTGTGGGGGCTACTTTGTATTCATAAAAGCGTCCAAGGGCCGGCCAAGTGGCGCGGTGGTTAAGCGCTGGCTTGGGAAGCCAGCGGCCCAGGTTCGGTCCCACATATGAGGGCCAGTGACACTGCCCTCAAAAAAAAAAAAAAAAAAAAGAAGAAGAAGAATGTTGGGACAGCCGAGTGGCGCAGTGGTTAAGAGCTGGTTTGGGGATGCCAGCGGCCCAGGTTTGGATCCCATATATGAGGGCCAGTGATACTGCCCTCTACAGCTAACAACAGCTCCACCTGGAGCTGGGCTGTTCGAGCCCCGGCAACGGTGTAGGCTGCAGCCCCTGCTGCAGTGGGCTGCCATAGGCTACAGTGAGTGGCTGGCAGCCAGCGTGAGCTGCGAATAGCTGTAGTGAGCGACATCCAGAGGCCGGCGACCGATCTGCCTCATCCAGGAAGAGCGCAATGACGATACCAACATGGGCCAGTGAAGCAACGTCCTCCATAACTAGACTGAAGAACAAGAAAAAAACAGCAACTTGTCTGTTCCCCTTCCCCGATTACCCAACGCTGTTCCCCTCCCCCAATTCCCCAATAAAATCTTAAAAACAAAAAACAACAACAACAAAAAAAAAACCCGTCCAGATCCTAGGGGTTTAATGGAGAAACCTCTGGAGAGTGGAATGCTTGGGGAGCCTGCTTCTCGTTCTCTTGCTTAGGCCCGGATCCTACGGCCGGGATCCAGGGCTGGTGCATGGCCACTGCAATCTCCGGGAAGTGGAGGCTCTGGGGTTCGTACCAGCTCCGCAATGCATCCGCTCTGTGATCCTGGGTAAGCAGGTCCCCTTCTCTGAGCCTCATCTGAAACAGATAAAAAGGGGTCGACAAGAAGTTAGGGGTAAAACGCCTGGGAATTGCCAGGCCCTGAGTAGGTGCTGGGTACGTGGATCCGGGGCCATGGTCCGCATTGCCTCTCGCTGACTCATCCAGTGTGCCCCCGGTGAGGGGAGAAAGCGAACCATGTGTAAGAGTCCAGGCAAAGCACGGCCTCGGGCGACCTGCCTCCTACCGCTGGGAGAACAGCCCGCTCTTCCCCACCCCCTTCTGGTTCCCAGCATCCCTGGCCGCCCCGCCCCCGCCACAGCTGCTGCTCCCAACACCCACACCCCACCCCGCCCAGACCTTTCTGCCTCGTCATCTCCTGCCCCGCCAAGGGCCGACCCGTGAGTGGGGCCGCCGGGAGCTCACCGGACCTGGAGCCCCATCCCACACGGCTGGGGGAGGGAAAAGAAACAGATTGGGCAGAATCTGCGCCCTTACCAGCTGCGCTGCTAGGAGGTCTGTGAGCCCCGCCCCTCCGCGGGACTAACTCTGGGACCCGGTGGAGGGGAGAAAAGGGCAGCCTGTGGTCTCACCTGTGCAAAGGCTCCCGCAGTTTCCCACAACCCTAGCAAAAGAGCCCGACCAACCAGGAAAGGAAGGGCTCCGAGACCCCTCCCCGCCTCTACGCCTCGAACCTGGAGCTGCCTGGTGTCCCGGGAAGGATCTGGCCTGTGACCCTTGAAGGACTGGCTGCGATATAACTTGGTACAGTATTTACTTCTGAACATCTGGGGTTTCTGTGCCCAAGACAGAACAAAGGACAGGACTTGGCATAATGGGAAGAGGAGGCTAACATTAAAATAACTTGGGGAAGAGTGAGGGAGGATGAGGGACCAATCCGATTTGCCTCCTCCCTCTTTGCACCTGTACAAAAGTAGGTTCTGTCCCCTTGCCCTTCTTGCACCCCTGATTGGGTGCAAGTCTTTGGAAGCCTCAGCTTTCAAAAGTGGGCAGAGGGTCCACATATACACAGTGCAGTACTGTCAGCGGAGTGATAAGGTATATGCTGTTCACTGGTGTAATAGGAGATGAGATGAAACCAATCTGCCTATGACACACTCAGGGATTGGGATGGATACGTGGACATTTGAGTCTTGGAGCATGGGTCCACAGCATGGAGAGAGGGGAACAGTATTCTAGGCTTAGGGAACAGCATCTGCAAAGATTCAGAAGTGCCAGGGCCTTGGCGAGTTCTTCCAGCACTGAGTGATGGAGGGAAGTGGGGGAAAGTGTGGTTGTCCAAGGGTATGGGAGAGCAGCCAGTCTAGATAGTCTGAATTCTTTCTGATGGGCAGTGGAGAGCAGAGGACAGGTAGTTAGGGCTGACATTCTGCTTGGCTGGAGATCTCATTGTAGTTCAGGCTGGAACAAGTCAGATTACAGTTCTGCCACTTGGTCTCTCTGAGCCTATCTTCTCATCTGTAAAATGGGGACAATAAATCCTGCTCCAGGGAATTGTCAAAATCACTGTGCTCTCAGGATAATGAGATGGAAATAAGAGGTACTCAGAGGGACTGTCGTAGGAGATGAGGTGATCATGGGGTTGGGAGGGGTTGATAGAGACTCACTGAGAGGTGGAGGAGCAGTATTTGTCCCAGATAGGACAAGAATGGAGAGGGAGGGGCAGGAAGTATTCCTAGTCTCTGATCAGTGGCCTGGGGGAATATGGTCAGGAGGGGTGAAATAACCAGGGAGGTATAACATGACACCAGGGGGTAGTAAGGGAGACCTGGGAAGCAGAATGGGAGCTAGGACCAAATCCATTCTCCCAGACCTACAGCCAAGTAAGGAGGTAGAGGGACACCAAAGGGAGGGTGCTACGTGGACAAAGCCAAGGCTGGAGGAAATGAACTGAGAGAGGGAGTGGTATGGGGGCTGACCTCTTTGCCCCTTAATGCCAGGAGCCTGGCTGTCTGGATGAGGCCACCCAAGAGGAGATGGGCCATTGTTCTTAGTTGCCAATGAATGGACAGAGCAAGTTAATTTCTGTCTAACACCTGCTGTTTGGTAGAGACAGTCTTTCAAAATGGGAGAATCCACAGAGGAAAACAGTAAATTCGGCAAGCACTTGTTGGTAGCTTTTATGAGTTGGGCCCTGGGTACAAGATGAAGGAAGAGATGGCTGTGAGTCATTCCCAGGGCCTCGGAGGCAGTTGAATCTCAGGTAATGTCAGAAAATCTTGGTCAGAGCTAGGACTCAAAAGAATTTAGGTATCGTGCTCAGGTATTAGGGAACCAGGAAGGGCCATGCGAACATACTGGGGTTGCAACATGGTTGTGGCATTAGTGGGGGGTGCAGGAAAGATAGACCTCAGGGTCAGGATAAAAGGTCTGGACTTTTTCTGGTGGTTGAGAGCAGCAGGGGAGGCTCTCAGCACTTTGTGCTCTGGTTGCAGAGGGCATTCAGGGCTCCGCAGAGTCAACTGGAGATGAAAGGCTAAATAGGTGAGGATGACAGAATTATTCAGCCGATAGAATGGAAAGGACTTGACTGCAAGCTGGGTGTGGGTCTCTGCCTGTTAAAGTGGAGAAGCAGGTTTGGGAAAGAGAAGTTAGTTCGGATAAATTGGGTCCGAATAGATCGCGGTATCTGCAAGAGGCAGCTCAGGAGGGAGGTCCTGGTTGGTGAGAGCAGTCAGAGAGATAGATAAGGGTCCTGGGAGAGTGGAAGAGAGGAAAGCCACAGCTGATGTTTAGGGACCCAAGGAGCAGCCTGAGGAGACCGGACAAAAAAGCCCAGAGAGGCAGGAATAGGAGGAGTCCGGTGCGGCGGAGCTGTCCCGTTGCTTGGGTTGAGGTGAACCCAAGACTCCAGCCACCAGTGTTCACTCAGGCCCTGTGAGAGAGGTCAAGGGTGGGGGTGCTTGGGCCCCACTACCTCTTTCCTCCTCTCCCAGGCAGCCCCGACTATGGGCAACGCGCAGGAGAGGCCGTCAGAGACGATCGACCGCGAACGGAAACGCCTGGTAGAGACGCTGCAGGCGGACTCCGGCCTGCTGCTGGATGCGCTGCTCGCGCGGGGCGTGCTCACCGGGCCCGAGTACGAAGCCTTGGACGCGCTGCCTGATGCCGAGCGCAGGGTGCGCCGCCTGCTGGTGGTGGTGCAGAGTAAGGGCGAAGCCGCCTGCCAGGAGCTACTGCGTTGCGCCCAGCGGACCGCGCGCGCGCCCGACCCCACCTGGGACTGGCAGCACGTGGGCACCGGTGAGCGTGCGCGGGGCGGGACCTAGGTCAGAGGAGGGGGCGGAGTCCTAGTCTTCCCCAGAGATGGGCGTATGCTGGGGGAGCTGCAAACGGGTACGTTGAGCTAGAGACGGTCCCACCTCTGCCCTAGGCTACCGGGAACGAAGCTACGACCCTCCATGCCCAGGGCACTGGACGCCCGAGGCAGCTAGCTCGGGGACCCCATGCCCTGGGCTGCCCAGAGCTTCACACTGCGACGAGGCAGGAGATCCTGAGGGCTCTGAAGCAGTGCAGTCCGTAACCCTCGAGGAGTTTGAGCCCGCGATGGAAGCTGAGGCCACCGAAGGGGCTGAGCCCTCTGAAGGGACTGAGGCAGAGGGGGAACCACAAATGAATCCAGAGCCGGAGGCGGAACCAGAGCCTGAACTGGAACCAGAGCCTGAACTGGAGCCAGAGCCTGAGGCGGAGCCCGAGCCCGAGCCCGACTTCGAGGCGGAGAATGAGTCTGAAGGTGTGAGGCTGCCCAAACTCAGTGCCAGGTTGGAGGGAGGATGTGGCCCATGAGGCAGAGGGCGGCCCCAACTGACTGACCACTTTCCCCCTTTATCTCTAGATTCCTGAAGGCCAGAGTGCTGACAGGCCGCTCCCTGCCCAAGCCGGGTAGGACCTGGGATCCTGTGCCAGCA
Organism: Aselliscus stoliczkanus; assembly: GCA_033961575.1. NCBI lineage: Eukaryota > Metazoa > Chordata > Mammalia > Chiroptera > Hipposideridae > Aselliscus > Aselliscus stoliczkanus. Next base: position 39,392,926 of record CM066732.1, on the reverse strand, counting down.
GGGTGGGATGCCACCAAGGCTCTGCCTGGCCCAGTATTCACTGGAAGTGAATAAACTCCTGAGGGTCGATCTGTGGTTCTGGCTCTTTGCCCAGGAACTAGGCTGTGGGTCTGTGCTCTGCGTCCCAGTGACCTGGACAGCCCTGTACCCCACCACTCAGGCCTCGGCCCTATTTCATCAATAGCTCTAGTTGCACCCCTGGGGGACAAGGGTCTGACCTGTGCCCTCTTACCTTCCTGCATGTGTAGTCACCAGCCTTACTCCATGGAAGCCCCTGCGCCTGGCACAGAGAAGAGGGACTTCTCTCCACTTAGGGTGGGCTAGTGAGATTAGGAGACAGAAAAAGGAAGGGATCTTGGGTAGACAGAGACCACACACTTCACTGTAATTGTTTTAATTGTCTGGCTTCTCTCAGGACTGGGAGCTCAGAGAGGGTTCTGACCAGTGACTGGCACACAGAAGGCGCTCTATGCATATTCACTGACGAAATGAATAAAGACTTTCCAGTTGCATTTCCAAGTTTTACAGATGGGAAAACTAATGCCATGAGTGGGAGTAGGACTAGGTCAATCTCACACAGTGGAGTCTGAGGTGAAACTGGAGGCAACCACAATCTCTGTACCTCTTCTGGTCCAGGATGAACTGGGGACTTGGGACAAAAACTAGGGGCCTGCCCCTCAGGCTTGATTGTGGCTGTAGCCAGGCTATGCCAACCTCTGCCAGAAACCAGCTGTAAGGGTGTGGGCAAAGACGAGGACAGCAGAGGCCAATGGAGGGGGTGGGGGGCAAGGCCAAGTGAGCACTCACGTGCCACTCACAAGGCCTGAAAGGGGGCGGGAGGGAGGAAGGGGAGACAGGGAGAGGGAGAGGGAGAGAGAGAGAGAGAGAAGCACTAGGAATAGTTGGTGCCTTTCCAGAGGAGCCCTCTTCTTCCCTCCCACCAAACCTTCAGAAGCTGCTGCCTCCCAGCCCCAGGAAGTAAAACATATAAATAGGGAAGGAATACATGACCAGTAGGAGAGGCTAAATCCTGGATAGCGTATCCCAGCCCAGCTGGGTCTCTAACTACCAGGACCCCTGCCCCTTGAGTCTATGTGAAAGCCAGGACCTTGGGCTCAGGCAATCACCCCAGGAGAAGGGAGACACCCCACCCCCACCACCAGGACCCAGTGAGAGGTAGACAGCATGAAAGCTGAAAGAGCACCAAGGGGCCAGGTAGGGGAAGGGAGACGAGGACACAGGTACCCAAAGCCATCTCATGCAAGAACAAGTTTCTACTCCCAAACCACTCCCCATCCCTATCCATGCTCATCCTCCCTGCTGACCCCAGGCCTCCCCTCTGCTCCACAGACAAAGGCAGGAGGGCAGACTCAATTTGCCTGACATGCTTCTGGTCCCCAGGCCCCAGGAGGTTAGCAAGGGACACAAACCCACAAATGTTGCCACGCCTCCCTCCTGAGATGCTCCTGCCCTTCCAGTTCCCCAAGAAACTCCTAGGCCATGGAAGCACAGAGCATCCAGCTTCGTGTTTTGGTGGCTGATCTGGGGCCCTCTGTAGCCCTCAACCAGCATCAGTCAGGCAGCAGGCGGCCCAGCTCTGCTTCATCCAGCCGGTTGGTAGCCATGATATGCTCCAGCTGCTGCCGATAGCGTGCCAGGTCCTGCATGAAGTGGGGCACCCGGGTATTGTCCAGTACCCCATGGGGCCGCAGGTGGTCTACATCCTCATAGGATACCTGCAGAGAGGAAGCTGGACCTGAGGGGTAGGCAGAGGCTTTGGTTTTCAGACAGCTGGTTCCAGCTCTCTACCAAAGACTAATTGCCCACTGCTCCTGGAACTCTTCCTTCCCCTTCTTGATCCACTCCCAATGTTATATACCCTGAGGCTCAGTCCTGGGTGTTCACTCTTTCTCTCAACACCTTTTATCATCTGTGCCCTACAATCCCACTCCTGTCTCTTGCTTAGCTTCTCTCCTCACCTCCAAACCTTGGTACCCAACTGCCTTCTGTACACCTTCCACTGGATAGCTTTCAGGTACCTCAGATTTCCCATATCCAACAGTGAACTCCTAGGTCCCACCTTATGCCGGCCCCACCTCCTCACAGTGTCCTAGGTCAGATTCCAGGGAGGGCCCTGGATTCTGCCACCCTCCCACTCGGTGGCCACTGAGTTCAAGGAATGCCACTCTCTAAAGAGCTCTCCACCTTGCCCTCCCTCTCCATCAGTTCTACAGGAGGGATAGAAAGACCTCCTCTTCCCCCTGCGCTCCCTTCCCTAAGTCCCTCTCTCTAATCCACCTCCCATATGACATCCAGAAGGAACCTTCTAAAGCAAACATCTGTGCTTAAAGCTCCTCTGCTTTCCCATTGGTTCAGGTGAAGTTCACCTTCCTCAGCCTGGCACAAATACCCAGTGCCAGGGACTTGGTCCCTGGCCATTTCTCTAGCCTCTTTTCCTAGGCCTTCCTGACTACTCCTTTGGCCTGGAATACCACCTTTGAGATGCAGTATCTACACACACACACACACACACACACCCTATACATACCCGAAAGCTAGATCAAGCACCTGCTAGGCTGTCATTTCATTTCCTGTGTCATCAGAGAGGCCTGGCACCCAAGACTCAGTCGAGCATCCATCAGAGGATCAGGGAATACTGCGATGAGGAGAAAGCTCTCCTGGGAAGTTCTATGGTCTGCCACTTACCTTGCCCAGAGAAGTCAGCAGTGGGAAATCAATGGTCTGGCGGTGCCGCAGAATGCGCACGATGCCGTCCAGGTACACCTGGTCCTTGCTGAAGCAGCCTGTGGGCACGGGAGAGCCATGAGCCCCTACATCTGAAGCCACACCAGTCCCCAGCCCCACCCAGCTCAGGGCATTTCCCCCAGTAGGAACCCACCGGGCAGCGAGGTATCAGTCTGGCCGCGCTTGGCCCGCACGCAGTACTCCCAACGCACATCAGCGTCCTCCACGTAGCGCGAGAGGTCCTGGAAAAGCTGGTGGAAGGACATGCGCGCGGCACGATGGATGGTATAGTAGAGCAGTGCCGCGCGCCACAAGAAGGGCTGCTTGCGGAACAGCACGCTGTGCAGGCTGGCCAGGCCCTCCTCGGTGGGATTCGCTGGCCGCAGCCCATACTGCAGCCGGCCCTCGGCGTTGTGCCACGGCTGCCGTGCATTGTTCACACCCCGCAGGTAGTGCGTGCCTGTGGGAGAGCGACGGGGAGGCAGCGCTGGGCGGGGTATCCTAGGACCCACCCTGCTGCACCTCTAGCCAGTGACTCAGACTCTCACACAAGCCCTCTCCGCCACCTCTGCTCCAACCTGCATACTCATCCAACCCCAGGCAGCATGAAGACCCTCCTAGGGTGAATTCGCACCCCAGGACACACAGAGTTTCACATACAAGAATCCTTCCTCGGGCCGGCCGAGTGGCGCAGTGGTTAAGCGCTGGCCTGGGAAGCCAGCGTCCCCGGTTCGGGTCCCACATACAAGGGCCAGTGACACTGCCCTCAAAAAAAAAAAAAAAAGAATCCTTCCTCGCCTGTCCAGGGCTACACACACACACACACACACACACACACACACACACACACACACACACTCTCTACCAAACTCAACACTGCTCTCCAGCTCCCCAGAGAGGAGCAGGAACTCACACATGACCCCAGCCCGCATTCTGCACTCCCATATCATTTTGATAGTCATGCTGATGTCCCCATCAAAAACCACCTTTTGTCCAGAGCAACAGGATTCTTGATGAAGAGGGATAGACAGAATAGTAATTATTGTCCTGTGCTCTCCTTTCCAGCCTGGCCCATCCCCAACTAAACCTAGCTCTGAGTGTCCTCAGCCAATTCCATTACCACCCTGGAGGGCCTGTGTGTTGGCTGGTGGGACCCTCAGGGTCCTCCCTCTGGACTGTTGTGGCCTCAGCATCTTAGTCCCTACTGTGAAGGAAAATAAGGGAGGAATTGAAGGGAAAAAAAGATACCGAAGGAGAGTGAGAGATGAGAGTGAGCCCAGAGAGTGAGCAGCCATGTTTGGGCCTACCTCTGTGAGCCAGAGGGAAGAGGTGACTGCTCACAAAGGGAAAGGGCCCATCCTCGAAGGGAAGGGGGATAAAGAGAAGGGGTAGAGTTACTGGGGCCCCTCACTGCCTCCCACATCCCAGTCCCCTCTCATCACTACCCACCCACCCACCTACCCACACCCTGACCTATCTCGTGCCGCAGCATGCCCTCCAGCCAATACTGGCGGGCTCCAGTCAGGTTGATGGCCAGTGTTGGTCGGCTATTCTCCACCATCATCACTGCCTGGGACAGCAGGTCTTCACTCAGTTGCACCACAACCTGCAGGCAGCAGCAGTACCCTGAGCCATGGCTACCAGCCCTGGGGCCAGTGTGCAGGTGGACCCACTAATGCCACAGCGCAACCAGGTTGGACAGTATTACCCACCCTTTACCATCTCTGCTCAGAGACAGCTGCTACCTTATCGGGGCAGGGACAGGGGCTTGCCAGGGGTCACTAGCTGGCCAGGTATGGAGTTGGGCCTGGCACCACCCACTGGACAGCCTAGTTTGGGGCATGTAGAAGACGGGCCTTGCAGGCAAGGCAAGCTCACCTCCCCAACGCAGCCCTCCTTCTGCATGTATTTGCGCACAATGGACCAGATCTGGCACTTGGTCAGTAGCTGGCCCCCGGTTGCAGACTCAAAGTGTTCGTAGGTGCCAAACTTCTCCAGGACAGCTTCAATGATGCCAACTGCCTGCACACAGGGCCACAGTGGCTGGTCAGGCTAGGCCTCTTGGGTGGTCAGGGCCAGGGTGAGGTGGGCAGGCTGGACTGACCTGATGGATGAACTGTCCAGAGGCCTCACAGTACTTCTCCAGCACAGCTGTAGGCATAGGCTCCTGGTACTTGAACTGTGGGTTGTAGGTGTAATGGGACTGGAAGAACTTGTCCCGCTCATGGTCCATGTTGGTTGGCCGCAGGGCCACCAACATGCAAGGGCTCCTGCTGGCACTACGGCCTACATCCTTTCGAGTCTTAGCAATGTGAGGCAGGGAGGCTGCAGACCGCAGGGTGCCCCCACCTGGGTTCCGTCCTCGTCCAGATGGGGCCCGACCCTGGGTGCTACCCCCCCGCCGGCCAGTGCTATTTATGGTGTAGGTGCTTTCACTGCGATGCATGTGGCCACGGTGGCCCGAGCGCAGCTCTGAGAAGGACTGCAGCTCAGGCCGGGGTTGCAGGGCTGAGGAGACTGACAGAGCGAGGGGCAAGGCCAGGGAGCGAGGCCAGGGGTACAGCGGTGTCCCATCTCGGTCTGAGGGCTTCAGCCTATGGCCCAAGGATGAGGGACTGGCTAGTGGGCTGGGGGGTGCCTGCTCATACACCTGAGCCCCTGAGTCCAGCACCATTCTGTCCCGGTAGTCACATCCAGTCTGGTCACTCCAACTCCCCACACTGTCGTCTTCTGGGGACACAGAAGGGCATGTGCAGGACAGCATGAGTGGGTGTGGCCTGAGGACCAGCAGGCCCTGTGTTCCACACTGCCATTGCTGGGACCCAGGAGTCTGGGTGCCTGCCCTCTCAACTCCACCCCAGTGTCCATTCCCTCCAGCAGGCTCATTCAAGCAAGCTGGACCGGGAGAAAGCAGGAGGAAGAATCCTATACACCCACCTTGACGGTGGTTCCCAGAATACCCTTTAGCCTGTGAGGTCCTGATAGTAAGGCCTAAGCCCGTACTCATGATTCTAATCCCTGTGTTCAGCACTCACCCATACTGGAAGCTGGTACAATATAGCCTCAGCTGCTAGGTTGATGGGTGATGGGACCTCACTACCTTCTACCTGCCTTCCACCTATGGCATTTTTCATTTTCACACCTTCCCTCCCACCTGGCTTCACCCACCTCCTCCAGACCATTTTGCATCAGTCAGTTTGAATGCCTGCATGCCCCTCGCTTATGTTAGTCCCTTCATTTGGAATGCTGTCTCTCCACTGGGCCATCTGTTCAAATTCAATTTAGAATCAACTTTTGGGCGGGGGGGCAGATGGAAACTTCAGCAAATCCAAGCCAATCCCTGGTCTGTCTCCTATCAGAAGCATCTTCCTAGTTGGTCAGGGCACTTAACCCTGACTCTGCACCAGGGCTCAGTCCAATCCAGTCTTTCTCCAGAGACTGACAGAAGGTTCCAGGTTCTGAACTCCCTTGCCTGCTCAGGGACACAATTCCAGCATTTTCTTCTCTCCTATATCTCCTATATCATCAAATTCTTCCTCCCTGCTGGATTCTTTCTATCAGCATAAACACATGCTGTCATTTCTCTGTCTTAAAAAAAAACAACAGGGCCGGCCAAGTGGCGCAGTGGTTAAGCGCTGGCTTGGGAAGCCAGCGGCCCCGGTTCGGGTCCCACTTATGAGGGCCAGTGACACTGCCCTCAAAAACAAAACAAAACAAAACAAAACAAAACAAAACAAAACAAAAAACAACAAAACAAAACCCTCACTTGACCCCACACTCCTCCAGCAATAGCATCACTCCCTCTAGCTGCTCCTCACTGCAGCACATGTCAAGAGTCATCTATACCCATTGTCCATTTCTTTCTTTCCTGTTCTCTCAAATTTCACTCCAATTAGACTTTTCCCCACCCCCCAATCTCTACTGAAATTGATCTGACCAAGGTCATCAATGATCTTCGTGCTCTTGTCACAGTTAATCACTTCATCCACTTGGCTCCTCAAATCTCCTACCTCACTGGCTGGCTGTTCTCGTTCTTCCTTGCTGGTCATCCCTATCTTCCTGACCTCTTAACACTAATGCCCCAGGACCAAGAAACTTCTGTGGAAACTTCTCTTTTCCATTTATGCTCACTCCCTGGATGATCTCATCCCCTCTCAAGGTTTCAAAAACCCATCATCCCAGACTTCTTCCATAAACTTCAGACCGGCGTTGCCAGTTCTCAATTCAACATCTTTCCTGGAATGTATAACAGGCATGTCAAACTGAACACATCCTCTGTCTGAAATGTTTTCCCTCTGTCTAACTGCAGGAGTCACTCTCACTTTCTTCTGATTTCTGCACAAACATTAGAAAAGGCTTCTTAAAACACTCTCTATAAAATAGTAAACCTTCTCTCCCCTCTCCACCACCATCTCCCCTTCCCCACATTATTGTTCTCCGTAGCAGTTGTCACCATCTGAAGTACAGTATATTTGTTAGTTATCTGTTTTCTCCTTTCGAGTGTTCAGTGTCCCCAGAACCCAGAATAGTACCTGACCCAGAGCAGTTGCTCAAGAGAGCTTCTGCTTCTCAAAATTGGAATCCTTCCTTCCTTGCACTTTCTTTCCCCATCTAGATTTGATCCTCTCTCCCTGCACAGCCCCTTCCTTCTACCCGCCTAGGGACCAGCTGATTGAAAAGATTTCTGGCCTTAGGCGGCACTCCCCTCAACTAACCGCATACTTTCCTGGACTCCTCCCTGTTCTCTCAGCCTCTAACTGGACCAGCCCCTTCATCTTTCCTTCTTTCCTTCCACCTACCTCTTCACAATTACCAGACTACGCCTGTTTCTTTTATGTCTCAGATACTTCTGCGAAGAATGCCCTCCCAATGTCGCCCTGGAGCAAACCTAACCATTTTCAGGGCTTGGGTGAGGCCTCGCCTCCTCCGGGAAGCCTTAGAAGCGTCTTAGAGGTTCCCAGTGCCTAGGTGGCCTCTATACCGCCCTAGGCTGTCATTGTCATAGCCTAGGTCCGTGTCTCCCCCATCCCCTGAATGCCTTAAGAGCAGAGACGGGTCTGATTCACCCCATTGTCTCAAACACAGTTGCAGAATGAATGAAAGATGGCTGGGGGAGGAACCCAGACTGAAGGCGGAGTCTGGTGACAAATGAGGGTGTGGCCTGTGCCAATAGGAAACTCCGGGAGAGGATAACGTGGAAGAGGAGCCAATGGGAATGGGGATATCGAAGAGGGGCGTGACCTGCAGCCAATAAGCAGAGGGGGATGAGGCAGAGTGTGCCCAATGGAGGGCGGGGCCAGAGGACAATGGAGGGGGGAATTCCCCGATAGGTAAGGCGGGGTCGTGTCGCGCGCCTTCTGGGCCTCTTGGGGATGAAAGGGTTCCATGCCGCACCCCCACCTGTTCGAAGCTCTTTTCGCCGACGCCGTTCCCCCTCTGAAAACCGGTCGCCGGCCTCCCGGCCCGCGTGAGTTGTCGCCGGGGACGCAAGCACTCGGGCGCGCGCACGCTCACTCGAAGGCGCGTGGATTCGCGTCAATCTCCGCGGCGGCGCGCGCCCGAGAACACAGCTGGGGGTGGGGCCAAGCAGGGCAGAGGGACGGTGTTCGCCACTAGGTCACGTCCATGGGCGGGGCGTTGTCTTGATCCCGCCCTCTCCACGAGGCTGGTTTCAGGGCTCATTTGGTACCCGGCCTCGGAGTCAGGGGCCAGGGAGACACGAACTCGTGGGGATGTAGTCCACGTACGGTGGCCGAAGCCCGGGTACTTGGGCACTGATGCAGGGATAGGTGGTACAGCGGGCATATCGGCATATCAGGACTGGAGCCAGGATACCTTAGGTGTGTCACTGCGTGTGGACCCCTAATCTTCATATTGCATCCTCCTCCCTGCCCCAGCACACACAATTCAGGCATACAGGGGACGTGGCTTTATTCTGCTGGCAGTCGGGAGTCAGGCACAGGGTCCCGAGGGAAGGCAGGAGGATGGAGCCGGGGTAGGTGCTGGCACGAGGCTGAAGAGTGCGCGGCGACCCGCGGGGGGTGATGGCTGAGGGCCGGCCTGCAGGGAGCTGAGTGCGGCTAGGCGCTGCTCTCGGGACACGTCCCCGCGCAGATCCAAGAGGGCAGAGACGTGATCCTCACTACGGGGGCACCACAGAGGCACATCAGCCCCGCCCAGTCCCTCCCAGTTTCTTCCTCCCTTCCCGCCCCGTCTGTCTTCGCACCTCACGTCAGGAAATTGTTGCCGCAGGCCTGCCACCTCCAGGCCAAGCATCGTGGGATCACGGAGATTCAGCAGTTTTCTCAGGGTGAGCAGCACCGGCGCACATTGAAAGCTTTCCTCCAGGCCCTGATCACGTCGGGGTACGTCTTGCGTGGGCCCTCGGCTCCCACCCAACCACCGAGACTCCCACCCATCTGCTCGCCCAACAAGCTCTCACCAAATCGAGGAAAAGATCCCGGAGCTTGTTGGCATCGTGCTGCAGGCGCTCGGCAGCCTGGTTCCGCTCATCGGCACCACGGCACACTAGGCGGCCCTGCATTAGCGCACACAGGTACTGCAGCACCACGGTACGCTCAGCCTCGGCCAGCAGCAGCTGCGGGGAGGGCAGTCAGGTGGGTCCTGGACCCCTTTCCTATAGGAACTTCCCCCTCACCCTCCTTTCCCCCAAGTTGTACCTGGACTGCTGGATTCCGCACACGCCAGAAATCCCGGCAGAAGCGCGCCGTCCGCTCGCACACATCATCCAGCAGCTCCGGGCTCGACAGCCACCGGCGCGAGGGCAGAGCCATGAACAGGGGCTAAGGGGTGGGGACAAAGACGGGACTGGAAGGCTGATCTAGACCAGGTTTTCCGCGCACAGACCCCCATACATACGTTGTATCTCCTCCCACCCCGATCCCCACCTGAAACCTAACCTGGAGCTCCACCAGCAGCGCCTCCAACACCAGGCGGCATATCCTCCTTTGCAACTCCTCCAGCGTTGCCTCCACAGGAGCCAAGGCCCCTGAAGCCATCCCGTCGGGCTGCAAGACCGACACGGAGGAGCTGGACCAACCAAAAGTGCGGCTTCAGGACCAAGGCCAAGGCCCTCAGGGCCCTACATTGTCCAGCAGCTCGGGCGCCACCTAGTGGCGCAAGTGTGTGGAGGGAGGGGGTAAGAAGGGCGGTTCCCCGCACTTCTGAAGGTCTGGGGTGTGGACCTAAGGCGTGAAGTGATGTGGTGGGCTCAGTGAGCTGGAAGGGACACAGCCCTGCCTCTGATTCGCGGTGTGACCTTGAGCAAGTCTTGTTTTTCGGTTTATGTTTACTGATCCGTAAGGGGAGTTTACCCCAGACAGGAGGGAGTAAAAATCAGCAATTTGTCTGCCATTTCTGCCCCCATCCCAAAGAACATAAGACCCAAGAGGAAGGGAATTTTTTTCTGTTTTGTTGGCTGCTGTAACCCCAGACATTATCTGGCACAGAGTGGGACCTGGTAGGTATATGTTGAATGAATGAATACTTGACACTATGTGCCAGGCACTGGGGTAGGTACTTTACATCTGTTATCACATGTGATTCTCACCACATTCCATTCTTACCCATATAATACTCATGAGAAAAGTGACATTCAGAGAGATTCAGTAACTAGCCCAAGGTCATACAGCTAGTAATTAGTAGAACTGGGATTGGAACCCCAGGGCTATGTGAATTCCAAAGTTCCTAATGACCCAGTGTGGTTGGATCAATACCTAATAAATGCTCAATCAAGGGTTAGTGAAGGTGGGGTTCTGTGGAATCCTTCTGGTACCTGAGTGCTGATTGGTGGTTGAGGGCAGCCAGTAGGTAGGACACATAATGAGGGGCCATTGCTTCCCCTCTGAGGTGGTCTCGGGAGAATCGTATCAGGGCATCACTGAAGCTGCAAAGAGCAGAGGTGGCTTCTGTACCTGCTGTCCCTCTGGCACCCCAACAACCTCTGTTCCAAGTACTCTGGCCCCACCTCCAAGATACCCAAGGCCCTGTTTGAAGGAGCCTTTTCCCACTGGTGGGCCTTATTTGCTTGGAGCCCCTTTGGGCTGCCCCAGCAGCAAGGCCAGGTGTTGGGGATGGATCAGTGCCTTGGCAGACCTCCTCAGGAATGTTCCCAGTTCTGACAGTGCCATGCCATGCACCCGCCGCTGCAGTGACTCACTGACCAGGCTGGTTACTCGAATGTTTTCTTCCAGAATCTATAGGCAGAAATGGGCAGCCATTAGCAGAGTCCTAGTCCTGCCCTCCCCTTTCCCTATGGCAGCTGCCCACCTGCCTGCCACTTCCCAACCACCTGCAGCACGATGGCTGGCATTGGTGAATGGTAAAAACCGGATGGGTCTGTGTCAGGCTCCTGCTCCCGGCCCCACTCAGCTACTTCTCCATCCAGTGCTTTCTGCAGCCACTGCCCCACATTTGCCTGGGAGAAGGGAGGAGGGGCAGCAGGATATAGCAGGGCACTGACCCTACTAGAGACAGGTAGACATGTGACTCTACAGATACAGGCACACAACTGGTAGCAGAACTTCTCTGGACCTGGGCCCCAACTACTCACCCGGACTTTGGACACAAATGTTGCCTCCAGCTGCTCGATATTCTCCAGGGTCAGGAGGGGCTCCAGCTGAGACACATCAGCCTCAGGCCCCAACTCCAGGCTCCCCATCATTTCTGGCCTGGCGATAGGTGGCCCAGTGTCACACTGAGCCCCCAGCTTCTGATCCACCCACTTCCCATTGCCTAAAGGGCACTGACCCCAGGTACACATGCAGTGCCCAGTGCAGCAAGGTGAAGGCATCAGCAGCTCCCAGCTCAGGCCCTTCCATGAATTGCTGTAGGCAGCGGCGCAGGCCACTGTGCAGGGTGTGGGCCCACAGCTGGACCACCTTGTAGTGGGGTGGGCAGCAGGGTGCTATTAGTGCCTCAGCTGTGGCCAACTCGGCTGGTAGAGCCACCCGCAGAGCCTCCAGCCACCCTGCTAGGGCCCCTGGCCCAGGCAGCAGATGTGTCTCAAAGTGGACCCGTTCCAGGCCCTCCTGTAGTGCCCGCAGACAGCGCTGCCGCCAGTCCCGAGGGGCCTGCTCCAGGGAGGTTGTGCGGCCAGTCTCCACCTCCGCCACACGCACAGCAGCCACCAGCAGGGCTGGGTCCTCCCGTGCCAGCTGCCCTGCGGCCCCTACAGCTGCCTCCACAGCCTGGCCCAATGCCTCAGACAGAGGGCCTAGCCCCTCAAAGATCGGCAACTCCAGGTCTCCCAGAGATGCCCATGTCTCCTCTTGCAGCTGCTCAAGCTCCCGAAGGCTCACATATGCCTCCAAGAGCTGTTGGGCATCAATCAAGGTCTGTGTGTGGGCCACTGCAGCTGGCACTAAGGAGGGAGAAGAGGAGACCGCCCTGGGTCTCACAGCCTTCTCACCTGTGCAATGGATACAGGTTCAGATGCAGAGATTGTGGGGCTGGGATGATGTGTGAAATATTAAATGACCAGTATAATACAGCGTTGGCCAATCTGAAAGGATCCAGGGAAGGTCCTAGAGGCCTGGTGGGCCAGGGGTAAACCCTTGAGCTAATGGAACATGAGGAAGTCAGGGAGGAACTGGAAGACTAGTCCAATAGCTATTCACCCACCCTGTTAGGGAAATATTTCAATTTAACAACCAGCCAGAGCCGCTTGACTGGGTGTCCTTCCTGACTCACATCCCATGCTCAGAAACACCAGAGTGAACTAATTCGCACCCTGCTTCATATGCCATCTGAAGCCTGAGTTACTGTCTGGGAGGTTGCTGGTGTGTCCCTCCATGCAATCTCCTACTAGTGCCCCAGCCCCTTGATGCGTCTTTGTTGACTGTTGGGCTGAGGCCCAGGGCCCCTGCGTACTCACCTGCCCGCAGCCGAGGCAGCAGCTGAGACAGGGCCTGCAGTTGCTGGTGCTGGCTAACCTGTTCCCGCAGGGGTTCTAGTGCCTGTACAGCCTCCGCCATGCCCCGGAGCAACACATGGGCCTGGCCCAGGGCCTCACGGGCCTCCTGCACAGCCTCAAGGCCCTGAGCCAGCTGCCACACACCAGTCTTCACACCCTCCAGGTACGACTGCACCACTGACTGGGAGGGAGGCAGCCTGTGAGGGCTGGCCCTGCTACCCACCCCCAGCACTCCTGCCCCCTGCTTGATACCCACCTTCATGCGTGCTTCCAGGGAGCAGGTACGCTGCACCTCACGACTACGGTACTGGCCCAATCTAGCCAGCTGCTCTGGCCGGTAGAAAATGCCTGAAGCCCACTTGAGTGCTGCACCCCGGGCCAGCCGCTCCGCCCTCTGCTGCTCTGGCCACTCAGGCCCTGGGCAGGAAGAGACTGGGCAGCCATGTCAGTTGGGCAGGGCCTGAAGGAAGCAGCTGCTGAACCTACTCCCTTTCCCGCTCTTCAGACTGGCCCCCAGAGCAGTCCACTCATCTCGCTGACTGATAGAGCTCCAGCCAGTCTTGGCTAGGAGGACCCAACCCCACCATTCCCATCTTTCTTGCCATATCCCTCTCCCAACCCACCCAGAAAGTCTCATACCAGGAAGAAGTGCAGGCTGCATTTCATCCTTGGTTTTTGAATCCATGGCAGGCCCTGGAGGAACTGGAGCTGAGGTGGGAGTTGAGGTGGGAGTCAGGGCAAGGGTCTGGGATTCTCCTTTGAGCTGCAGGTTCTGTCTAGGCCCCTCCAAGGAGGAGGAGGGAGATTCTTGCCCAGCCCCCTCAGGAAATGCAATGGAGGAGGGTGGTGAGCAGGTACCTGGGAAGCCTTCCCCTGCTGGGTTTCTTAGATTTGCCCTGTTGCAGATGCCAAGAGAGGCAGGGTAAGCACAGACGTCCACTGGACCCTGCTGCTGCTGCGTTGCAGAGGACAGTTTGGTATGGAACTCACCAGGCCTGACCAGAACTGACCAGGCATCCAGTTCTCCCTCCTCCTCAAACAGCCTTGGCCTTGAGGATGGCCCTCTCCCCCGGCCCTCACAGCAGAGCTGGGCACTCCCTCCACTGGCTCAGAGGGCCTGGGTGGCCCTGGCTCACACCTCAGCATACAGCACAATTCCTCTTCCCAAGGAAGCCTGTGTCCTACCTCCCGGCCCAGGAGACCCCTCCTCCCTCCAAGGTCCCTCCCTTCCCAAGGCGGCGTACAGAAAGGAAGGAAACTGAATCTCTGGCGTTTTATTCCCAGCAGGAAAGAGCATCTGCACTGTGGGATGGGGTGGGGAGGGCTGGGAGCCATTTCCTTAGGGGGAGGGGAGTGTACTCCCTGTGATCAAGTCTTGACCAGTCCACCCAGGACCTTAGTACTCAGAACATAGACATGAATCAGATGGCCCCAACCTGGGGTGGAGAGTGGCTTGTGCAAATATGGATGCAGACAACAATATCACAATATGAAAACTGTGTTGCTGGGCCCCTCAGAGGAGGGTGTGTATCTCTGCAGAGGAGTGAGAGATCACAGGCTGTTGTGAATAATCCAAGTGGTAGGAGAGGGGCCCAAGGGGTATGAAAGCTGTTTGTCTTCACAGTTAAAGGGGGCCATGGAAGGGACTACAGGGTAGTAATAATGTAGTGGACACTGGTGAACCACCCAAATCCACCCTTCAGGACAAAGGCACTTGTTCCCCTAGTTGTCAGGAGTGTGGAGACAAGTGGACAAGCTAGATGTAGTTAGTGCTTGTTGTTTGGCAGGAAGTGAGGTATGAAAATAGGGTGGGTGACTCCAAGAGAGTGGGGCAGCTTCCAGGAGCAGAATTGGGAAAACATATTGGATTCCTCAGGCAGCATGTTCTCCTTTCCTAAGTTAGTGGAGATGGGGCAGGTTGGCCAGTCAGGGAGGTTGCGGTGGCCCCCCTTTTCTACTGCCAGGGCTGCCCACCGACTTGTTTCACATGCCTCCACATCATGTCCGGTCTCTCAGAGTTTGCGGGTTGTTTTCGTCCTTTTCGATGGTTGGACATTTGCTGATGGTCCCCGAAGTTTTGCGGCCTTGCCCTCAGAGAGGCATTGCGCCAGACTCCCTGGGAGAGCGGGCGGGGGGAAGAGAGGGGTGCGGAAGCGGAAACAGATACGCTGGCGCCGGCGGCGGGGTGGCCAGGAACGGAAGCGGAAGTGGCGGCGGCGCCGGCCTGGCCTGGCCTGGCTGAAGGGAGGCGGCGGGCGGGCGCGATGGCGGAGGCCGGGCCACAGGCGCCGCCGCCCCCGGGCACCCCAAGCCGGCATGAGAAAAGCTTGGGGCTTCTCACTACCAAGTTCGTGTCGCTTCTGCAGGAGGCCAAGGACGGCGTGCTTGACCTCAAGCTGGTGCGGCCGGGGCTGCGGGAAGCCTGGGGCATGGTGGAGCAGGCCTGGGCCAGGAGCGGGAATCCCCGGGGCGGCCCAGCGGAGCCCTCAGAGAGCAGGCCTCCGTCCATGGGCTCTCAGAGGAAGGAGCCCGGGAGCGGTTTCATTCATTCGGCCGAGGCTGCTGGTTGTCCGCTATGTGCTAGTCTGCGGGCTGCAGGTGCTGATCCTCGTGCCCTCCCCCCGAGTGTGGGGAAAAGGGCATCAGCACATCAGTCCCGAGTGCGCCAGGCCTCTTCTCGCTCCGCGGTGCTGAGGTGCTGTAGTGCCTGGGACAGGGCTGGGACCAAGTCCACCCCCTTTTCAGACCGCTCCAGACCAAGTCTCAAGGTAGCCAGGGGTACACCTGAGAGTGGGGTTCAGCATCCCACTCTCTTCTGTGTGCCAGGCAGCTGACACCCTAGCTGTGCGTCAGAAGCGGCGGATTTACGACATTACCAACGTGCTGGAAGGTATTGGGCTGATCGAGAAAAAATCCAAGAATAGCATCCAGTGGAAGTGAGTCGGTGCCCCTGGAAGGGTAATGGGATCTCCTCCCCAGACGTGTCAGGGGTGAGGGGTGAGGGTGCAGGAGAGAGCAGGGGCCATGGGACCCAGAGTTTCCCCGGCAGCTCCTCTCAGCCCCACTCCCTGGGCTCAGGGGCGTGGGACCTGGCTGCAATACCCGGGAGATTGCGGACAAGCTGATTGAGCTCAAGGCGGAGATCGAGGAGCTGCAGCAGCGAGAGCAAGAACTGGACCAACACAAGGTGTGGGTGCAGCAGAGCATCCGGAACGTCACAGAGGACGTGCAGAACAGCTGATATCCTCATGGCAGCCCATGCACCCCGGGAGTGGGTGAGGGGCTCTCTAGTCAGCTGGGTTTGCTCTGTTGTACGGTGGGCTCTATCCCTTTTGGGAGAATGGTCCTGCAGCTTCTGGTCAGGTCCCAGCCTCCAGCAACCCTCTCAGAGACCCTCCCCTACCAGTCTTGGCCTGTGATTCCTCTCTACAAAAACCCCAAGCCCCAGTATTGTGAGGGCTTGTATGTCAGATCTTTCCTAAAAAGCTGGGTCTTCTCTATGGTCTGCCGTCTGTCACCATAGGCAGGGCCTCAGTTGTTCTCCTTAACCTTCACACCTTGGCCTACGTGACTCATGAGGATATCTGCAGATGCTTTGCTGGTGAGCACAGCCTGGGTCCGGGGAGATGGGGGTGGGGTTGGGCTGGGGCCTGCCCAAAGAGGAACCAGGCAGGGTAAGTCCTGGGTTTGAGGGTCGCTGGGGCCCTGTGGAGGCTAATCATACTGAGAGGGTGCAACAACCCTGGGCTGGGTCCCTGGGTCAGCCCCATCTGCACTGTCCCCTGGTTTCTCAGGTGTGACAGGCATAAGGAGAGAAGTGTCTGTGCATGCTTGTATGCAGAGGGCAGTGGCTCTCACTTGCAATTTATAGTTAGTTTAATTGCATTATGGATACAGGAACTGCTCCTTCTCTGTCTTGCACCCCCCAGACTGGTTCTGAGAAAGGGATGTTGGCCTTGGACAGAACACCTACATTTAGGGAGCAGCCCCATCAATTGAGGAGTGAGATGTCCGTGGCCAGCAATCTTTCGTTCCACATGTTTGAATCCAGATTTTCTGGTTACTGACCGCCCTGGGCTCTTGGAAGGAGAAAAGCTTTAGTTCTCTGCCTCAGCCACTGTGGGGGATGGGTGAGGCCTGCTGTCTAGCTCCTCACAGATTGTGGTCTCCTTCCTTGCTCCAAGGGATAGGCACCCCTATTCCCAGCTCAAACTGAGTTCCTGGGCTCTGATCCATTCTCCTTGTTATTGTAGGAGACACCCTCCTGGCCATCCGGGCTCCATCTGGCACCAGCCTGGAGGTACCCATCCCAGAGGTGGGTGCTCAACCCAGGCAGGCGGGGTTGGTTGAGGGCGGGTGCTGGCTGTGGAGACCGATAAGTTCCGGGTGGGGCAGGTAAGTTGAGGCCTGGGGTTTGGGGTTATCTAGGAGAACGAGCAGCCTGGGGTGGGAGAGGACACTGTGGCCCTGGCCCAGAATCAGGCAGGAGCCAAGCCTGTTTCCAACTCCACCTGCCCTGTACCCCCAGGGCCTCAATGGGCAGAAGAAGTACCAGATTCATTTGAAGAGTATGAGTGGCCCCATTGAGGTGCTGCTGGTGAACAAGGAGGCATGGAGCTCACCACCTGTGGCGGTGCCTGTGCCACCACCTGAAGATCTGCTCCAGAGCCCTCCTGCTGTCTCTACCCCTCCAACTCCACCCAAACCTGCCGTGGCCCTGCCCCAGGATGCCTCACGCCCAAGCAGTCCCCAGATGACTACCCCTACCTCTGTCCCCGGCAGCACCCAAGCCCAAGGGGTGGCCAGTCCACCAGCTGAGATTACAGGTGAGGCAAGATGAGTATCTGGTGATAGATGGGGTGATCTCTCTGGGGCCCACGAGGCAATACCTCTGTGTTGTGGAGTATAATACTCAAGAGTTGGAAGAGACCTTTTGGGGGTTGTCCGTTTCCTGGCCGCCAGCTGGCCTTCCCTTGCTATGGCAAGGGAGCCCTTTTTAACAGGGAAACTCTGACTGTATGAAGGGGCATTAGTGGTGGCAGTTTTTCCCCAGATCCATCTGAGGCTCACTTGTTCTGGCAGTGCCTCTTGAAGTGTGGTCTCACTAGCCATGTTGTCCATGAGTCTTTCCTCCTACAGGTCTCATGCCACTGTCCCGTTCAGTGCATCATTTTTAGGTTACCTCTTCATGGGTGACTGGCAGTCCCTAAATCTCCTTAGGCCTGGGAGCCAAAGCCGTAGCCATCCTGGGTATGGGTTCTAGCACAGTCAGCTTCAATGTCCCACTTTTTGCCCCCAAGTAACTGGGTTTGGGGCATGTAGTTGCAGTGAGTGGCGGCCCTGGAACCAATAGCAAGGACAGTGGTGAGCTAAGCTCACTCCCGCTGGGCCCGACCGCACTGGACACTCGGCCACTGCAGTCCTCTGCCCTGCTGGACAGCAGCAGTAGCAGCAGCAGCAGCAGCAGCAGCAATAGCAGTTCATCTGGACCCAACCCTTCTACCTCCTTTGAGCCCATCAAGACGGACCCCACAGGTGGTGAGTACTTGTTCCCTTGGGAGCATGGGGAACACAGCCTCAGCCAGTCCTAGGGCAGAAACAGAATTGGGGCTGGAACCCAGCTCTTCCATCTCCTCAGCCAGAGCTGGCCAGCCCAAGGGCCAGCCCCTGCCTTCAACCCTGCCTGACCAGCGCTCTGCCAGCCAGGATGAGGAGCCTGGCCTCCAGCTCAGTGCTGGTGGCCCTTTGCTCCCCTTCCTGGGCTGACAGAACTCCCTGGCCCTCTCTCAAGCCCCGCTTGCCACCTTTGGACTCAGGTCTCAGGAAGGCATATGCGCTCACTTGGGGCAGGGGCTATGGTATGGTCCTCAGGCTCCAAAGGTGGGCAGTACCTTCCCAGGAGAGGTGATGTCATCTGCCTGGTGTTGCCTCTCCATCCCGCGACTTTTTCTAGCACTGGTTCTCCTCGGCCCGCAAGTACTGCTCTCTCCTCACTAAATAACACATCGTCCTGTGTTATCGTCCATCTCTCACCTTTCCTGTCGCCTCTTTGTCCGGACTTCTCGAAAAAGCCATCTCTACTCCACTCCATATCTTGGTCTCCTAGTCACCCTTCAGGTTCCAGCAGTCAGGAGCCCTGCACCCACCCCACCTCCCATGTTACCACAGTGCTGCTCTTGATAAGTTGCCCAACCCTGACTGCCAGCTCTAGCAGGTTTCTAGGCTGATGTGCTCTGCTGCTCTTTTGCTCCATATTGATACTTTTTTCCTCCTTTGGCTTTAATGATTCCAGATCTTGGTTCTTCTCTCTCACTGGCTCCTCTTCGATCTCTCCCTGGCGCTTTCTTAGACATTGGCACTTCCCAGGTCTCTGTCCCCTTCCACAAGCTGAACCCCTAACCCCTGTCTTGTCTAGGTCTTTTGCTGGAACTCCACATCTCTTGTGTCCACATGCCTTCCTGTGCACATACAATGGGTACTTCATTCCCATGTGTTCTCAACTTAAACTTGCTTTTCCACCTCTGTGTATACCCTACCATTGGCCTTTGTCACACCTGGGTGTCACTCCAGTTCCATTTCCTTCTCCCTCCTGCTGCTCCCCACCTCACATCAGCTAAGTAGTTCTGTTCCAAATATCTCCCATCAGTGGCCTCTTACATGCTCAACGCTCAGGATCACTGCTGGCTACCTGTATCCTAAATTCTTCAGCAGCATGCTCTCTACCCCAGCTGACAAGGATCTATCTGAACACAATCTAACTGGCATTTCTCTGTTTACAAAGTGCCTTTAATGGCTCCCTAAGGCCTGCTGGATGAAACCAAGCCCCTAAATGTGGCATGAAGTCCCTCATGATCCAGCCCCAGCACTCCTTTCCTGCTTCATTTTCCTCTGCTTCCCATGTGCGTCCTCCTCGTCAGACCTTTGTGGCAGAGTTGTCACCCTGTAGCACTAGTCCCTGTTGAAATATGTCTCCTCCTCTGCCAGGTGATGTGGCCTGGGGTGTGGGGTCTGAGCCTGAGACTGAGCAAGTGCTCAGCAAGGCTAGGGATAGCCAGGGCATCAGACAGGATATGCATGCTGAGCCCAGAAAGGGAGGGGGTCTGCTTGCCCTTCTGCAGTACTTCCAAGTTAGAAGGGCTATACCAGTCACCTACAAAGGGCCTTTGGTACCTGGGCTCAGCACTGAGGAATTTGGGTCAACAAGGAAGACTGACAGACAATGCCATCTTGGCCTGGCTGGGGCAGGGCCTCCATCTCTTCAGCTGTGTGGAGCCCCAGGGTGGGTGGCATAGGATCTGAGGAAATTGGGGGCTAGAGTGGGACCAGGATGGCCCTCTGTGCCCTTGAGCATGGCTTTTTTTGTCTTTCAGTTCTGGAACTCCCCAAAGAGCTGTCAGAAATCTTTGATCCCACACGAGGTAGGGCTGCTTTCCTCCTTGGGGCAGGAGTAAGAGTCTTACAGCTGATTTCTTGCCCTTCTGAGCACGTATAGTTGCGCTTGGTACCCGAACAAAGTGTACAAGTTCTTGAGGAGTAGGTGTGTGTGTGGGGTCCTCTTTATCAGTTTTAGTGTGTGGAGGGGCGGGACCCAGAATGTAACTGAGCTTTCCCTCCTTCCTCAGAGTGCATGAGCTCAGAGCTGCTGGAGGAGCTGATGTCCTCAGAAGGTGGGTGGCCCCGGAAGGTGGGTGTGGGTGTGGGCGTGGGCGGGTGCAGGGGGTTGGACAGCTGCTGGGTGGGACCTTGGCCGAAGGCCTCAGCCTGGTGTTCTCTGCAGTGTTTGCCCCTCTTCTCCGCCTTTCTCCACCCCCCGGAGACCATGATTACATCTACAACCTGGACGAGAGTGAAGGTGTCTGTGACCTCTTTGATGTGCCTGTTCTCAACCTCTGACTGACGGGGACATGCCCTGTGTGCCTGGGACACAAACTGTCTAACCTGAGGGCTGCTTGGGGACCTCTCCCCACCCCACTGCTACACAGCTTGAGAGCCACAGACTCCTGGCTTCCCCAGCCTTCCCTGACTGCAGTTTTGGCCACAACTCCCATACAGCACCTGTACCTGTACAGAGTGCTAAGAGAGTGGGGGAGAGGGGCTCAGTCCCCTTCATGGTGGAGCCAAAATATTTGCCTCTCCTTTTCTGGGGCTTTCCCCACCTTGTGCCCGCCCCAAGCCCAGGCTCGGCTGCTACACCCAGTGTCACAGAATGAAGACCCGAATTCACTCCATAGGGCAACTTGTCTAACCCCACTGCCCTGTTCCTGCCAGGTCTCCCCCACCCCGCGCACCAGGAGGGAAGCTGGGGTGGAGCTGCGCGCTTGCCAGCACCACCCCTAGCCTCCTTCACTTCTTCCCACCCTTGGACCCTACGGCTCCTCCTGGACCTCTCCTGTATCCCCCTCCTGCCTGGCCTTTAGCCTTGAGAACCTGTAGGTGGTGGTGGTGGTGGTGGTGGGTGCTATCAGAAAGGAACAGAGGTCTCTAGCTAGGAATCTGGGCAGGTGAGTGAGTCCCTGAGGATTGGCCCAACCTCCTGCTGCCCCCATAGTCCACCTCTCTTTATTCATTTACCCTCATTTAGAGCCATTTGCAGAGATTTAGAAAGATTTGCAGTAACAATGGATTCCTATATAAAGATTATTTTTATACTTTTTGCAGCAAAAAAAATTGTAATATTTGTACAGTGTCCAAATGAATAAAGATCTTGCCTAAGGCTATTTCTGGTCTGGTTCTTTCGGGGCCCCTCCCTGGGACTAGGCTGGATTGCTGCTGGGGCTGGGTGGATCACCTTGTAGAACAGGAGGTGTGGCGGTGCCAGCAGCCCGCCCTCTCCGCCCCCACCTACCTCACCTTGGGGCGGGGCGGGGCAGATCCTCCCACCCCCAGACTACAACCCGGAACTAGCCTCGGCTCCCTTGGGAAGGCCGGCGCCTGGCCAGGAGTGGGATCCTGGGCTCTGAGTGTGGGGCACAGGTCAGATCGCGGACACACGGGCGCCCTCCTTATCCTCAGGGGGCCCAGACCAGGTGCGCCCTCGGCCAGAGGTTGCACGGTTTGGAATTTACAGGCGCCCCGTCCCAGCTGGAGCATGGCACCCCCGCGGGACGTGGTGAAGATCGCCGTCCAGATGCGCGACGCCATCCCGCAGCTCATCCAGCTGGACCAGGTCACCCGGCCTGTCCGGCCAACATCCACCCCACAGCCCACCTCTGGGTCGCCCCCTTCCCATTGGAACAGCCCACCCCACCCCTTCCCCAGGCTCTCCCCCAACTTGACTCATTCCTGGCCCTGTGAGTGACCTCTCCAATTGCAGGCAAAGCCCCTGACCGCTGTGCTGAAGGAGGTGTGCGATGCGTGAGTGCCGGCCTGCGAGGCCGGGGGGAGGGGAAGGGCAGGAGGGAGGGGCGCCCTCTGCCTGTCTCACTGAGCCTCCTCTTCCCGCAGGTGGAGCCTGGCTCACTCTGAGCGCTATGCCCTGCAGTTTGCTGATGGGCACAAGAGATACATCACTGAGAATGTGAGTCCCCTTTCTCCCTCGGCCCCTTCTAATTGATTCCTGACCTTGATTCCTCAGACTCCTCATCCCACTGGAATGTAATCTTTCCGAGTTCCAAATCCTCCTTTATTGACAACCCTGATGAACTAATCCTCAGAGCCCTTGGTGACTTCTCTCCCTTTTCTGCTGTCTTCTCCAGAACCGCTCGGAGATCAAGAATGGGAGCATCCTGTGCCTCAGCACTGCCCCAGTAATGCCCCCCCCCGGCCCCACCCTCGTTCCCTTCCCTTCTGCCAGGCCTTCCTTCTGCCCACAGGGCCTCTGCCCCAGCCACATCCCTGCAGTGCTCCACCTAATGGACACCCGCGTTCCCACACCCCCAGCTATCACTCCTTACCTCCACCCAACCTCCTCAACTTTGCTTCTGCTCCTGCCCTGGCCAGGACCTTGAGGCTGAGCAGCTGTTGGGTGGGCTGCAGCGTGGGAGTCGTGAAGGACGTCGGGAAGCCCTGCAGCACCTTGGCCAGCTGGCACCAGACATGACCTTTGCCCAGGAGGTTATCAGCCGTGATGGGCTTCAGAGACTAGGCACCATCATTGAGGATGGGGATGAGTGAGCATCTGGTTGTGGTGGGTGGTGGACATGGTGGGGCTGGGGGGTCCTGGTCTGGCCCTGCTTAGCCCCAGATGTTCCTCCAGCCTAGGGGAGGTGCTGGCCCTCGCACTGAAGGCCTTCTTGGAGCTCATGGAGCACGGTGTGGTGTCCTGGGAGACGCTCAGCATCCCCTTTGTTAGAAAGGTGGGCTTTTCTAGGGGCAGCAGGTTGGGGCAGTGGGGTGGTGTCAGGATCTGGCCATCCATGGTGGTCAGGTGGTGAGGTGACAACCCCTACCACTGTTACAGGTGGTGTCCTATGTGAACATGAACCTGATGGATGCATCTGTGCAGCCCCTGGCCCTCAGGCTGCTGGAGAGTGTCACCTTAAGCAGCCCTGTCCTGGGCCAGCTGGTTAAAAGTGAAGTGACACTGGATAGGCTGCTGGTGCACCTGCAGGTGTAAGTGTATGGGGGTGGGATACACATGAGGGTAGCAGAGCCAGATCCTGGATGGTCGGCTGAGAGCCTTCTTGCCCCAGGATGAACCAGGAGCTGCAAACCAAGGCCATGGCACTGCTGACAGCCTTGTTGCAGGGGGCCAGCCCTACTGAACGTAAGGTGGGTGTCCATGGGGGGGCTGGATGGGGGCAGGCGCTGGTGGGCATTGTGCTCCACCGTGGGCCTACAGGATGGGTGCTTTTGATGGGGATAAATCATCTAAGCCCCCTTCGCACCCACCTCAGCACATGCTTGACTACCTGTGGCAGAGAAACTTTCGCCAATTCATCTATAAGGTAGGAATGACTGGGCCAGGCAGACCCCCTCCCCACTCCTCTTCTCCCTGTGAGCCCATGCTCACACCCGTGGACTGGCTGTCCTCCAGAACATCATCCACAGTGCAGCGCCTCTGGGTGACGAGATGGCTCACCACTTGTATGTACTGCAGTCCCTTACACTGGGGTTGCTGGAGCCGCGCATGCGTGCGCCACTGGACCCCTACAGCCAGGTGGGTGCCTTTGGCGTGCTCAAGGCTAGGAGCAGTTGGCCTTAAATCTATGATCATTTAATCCCCTCCCCAAATAATGACCCCCAGGAGCAGCGGGAGCAGCTGCAGACCCTGCGCCAGGCTGCTTTTGAGCCGGAGGGGGAGTCCCTTGGTGCTGGGCTAAGCGCTGACCGTCGCCGTTCCCTCTGTGCTCGCGAGTTCCGCAAACTGGGCTTCTCCGTGAGTGATCTCTACCCAGCTCCCCACCCCTGCCTCAGCTCAGGGCTGCTGTTGTTCCAAAGGGCTGGGGCCCTTCCTCAGCTGCCTGTTCCCCTTCCCTCAGAACAGCAACCCTGCGCAGGACCTAGAGCGCGTGCCCCCTGGCCTGCTGGCCCTGGACAGCATGCTGTACTTCTCTAGAAACTCACCCAGTGCCTACAGCCGGGTCAGTGATGGATGGCGCGGGTGGAGCAGGATGCCCGCCTAAGCAGGGTCCTCATGGGCTCAGCCGTGACTCCTTGCCCCATTCTCTGCTCCTACCACCCCAGTTTGTGTTGGAGAACAGCAGCCGTGAGGACAAGCATGAATGCCCCTTTGCCCGGAGCAGCATCCAGCTGACTGTGCTGCTGTGTGAGCTGCTCCGAGTCGGGGAGCCCTGTGAGTGGGACTAGGCACAGTGTGTCCAGGAACGGGGGACGGAAGGGCAGAGAGGGCCAGGGGCTGCACATACTTTCTCCCTGAGCCCCTCCTGCCCCCCTGCTCCAGGCTCCGAAACAGCCCAGGACTTTTCACCCATGTTCTTCGGCCAAGACCAGAGCTTCCACGAGCTCTTCTGTGTGAGCATCCAGCTGCTGAATAAGACTTGGAAGGAGATGCGGGCCACACAGGAGGACTTTGACAAGGTGGGGGGGTGGGAGCTGGGAGACCTGGGCCAGGGCAGGGGGCTGTGCCAGGTAGGGGCCCAGAGCTCAGGCCCCAAGCTGAGCTTGGGTTGGCTGCAGGTCATGCAGGTGGTTCGTGAGCAGCTGGCCCGCACGCTGGCCCTGAAGCCCAGCTCTCTGGAGCTCTTCCGAACTAAGGTGAATGCGCTCACCTACGGGGAGGTGCTGCGACTGCGGCAGACAGAGCGGCTGCATCAGGAAGGCACGCTGGCCCCCCCCATACTGTGAGTTGGAGGGGGATGGGTCTCAGTCCTAGTCCCCACCTTCCTTGGTGCCCCTGTCAGTGAACCCCCTCCCCCCCACCCAGGGAGCTTCGGGAGAAGCTGAAGCCAGAGCTCTTGGGCCTGATCCGCCAGCAGCGTTTGCTTCGCCTCTGCGAGGGGACACTCTTCCGCAAGATCAGCAGCCGGAGGCGCCAGGGTCGTAGAGTGGGCAGGGGGGCAGAGTGTCTGGGTTGGGGTCAGGGCCCCTCTCATCACTCCTTCCCTCTTCCCCTTGCTGCCCACAGACAAGCTGTGGTTCTGCTGCCTCTCGCCCAACCACAAGGTGCTGCAGTATGGGGATGTGGAGGACAGTGCTGGCCCACCTGCCCCCGAGAGCCTCCTTGAGCAGCGTAAGGAGGGCAAGGGCAGGGGTCGGACTCCTGTTCCCCCAGACCGCCCCATGCCCTGAGACCACCTGGGGCCCAGTGGTCAGCCCAGCCTTCTTCCTGCAGTCCCTGTGGCCGACATCAGGGCACTACTGACTGGCAAGGACTGCCCCCACGTCCGGGAGAAGGGCGTGGTGAAGAACAAGGTGAGGGCAGTGGGGGCCGGGCCTCTTTCCTGTCTGCTCTGGCTCCCACACCCACTCAGCACTCATGGCTGCCTTGCCTCCCTAGGACCTCTATGAGTTAGCTTTCTCAGTCAGCTACGATCACGGGGAGGAAGAAGCATACCTCAACTTCATTGCCCCCTCCAAACGGGAGGTGAGTACCTGGGCAGGCTAAGTTGAGCTGGGCAGATGGGCAGGGGAAGAGACGGGCAGGGCAGGCCCTCATGGAGTGGACCCCGTCCCCAGTTCCACCTGTGGACAGATGGGCTGAGCGCCCTGCTGGGAAGTCCCATGGGCAGTGAGCAGACACGACTGGACCTGGAGCAGCTGCTGACCATGGAGACCAAACTACGGTTGTTGGAGTTGGAGAATGTGCCCATCCCTGAGCAGCCACCCCCCATCCCCCCACCCCCCACCAATTTTAACTTCTGCTATGACTGCAGCATTGCTGAACCTTGACAGTGAGGTTGGCCAAGAACCACAGCGGGTGGAGGGTGGAGAAGTGCAGATTCCCTGACCAGCAAAGGCTGCAGCAGAAATAAAGTCTGCTTGGCTCTTGGGTGTGTTTTGAGCCAGCTCTGAATCCTGTGGGCCAAGTCTACCTTCAAACTTAGCTGGTGAATAAGATGTGGGCATTAGGCCAGGGTCAAGCTGGGGCCACAAAGCTGGGCAGCTACAGTTGAAGGGCTGGTGTTCTGGAGGAGGATGGGGACAGGCTGGGCCTGTTGTCCTTCCCCAGGATGAGTTCTCAGCTCCCTCCATGCTGGGCCTGCAGAGAGGGATGGCCTGTTTTGGGGGCCCCAGCGAAGGGAGGGAGAAGTGGTAGGGCAGGAGGCATTGCCCCAAGTGGATACCTTCATGGGCAGTATTAACAGGGGCTCAGTCTGGGAGCCATGTTTCCAGAAGGCTCCTGGTAGTCTGAGCTCAGTCCTTCACCCTGCTTGGCCTGCCCTTTGTCCATTGAGGGGCTTGTAGACCCTCTGGTGAAAGGCAGAAAAGGAGAGATGTGAGGTCGGTCTACTTTGTGCTGAAGGGCAGACTCAAGATTTCACATCCCCAGGTGGTGGGAGGATATGGACTGATTCTGAAAAGTGGGAATTCAGGCAGGAAACCTGCATTTTGATTGAAACCTACTGCAGGAAGGTGTGTGTGTGAGTGTGGGGCACAGATAGGCCAGAGCCCCTGGGGGCTGAATGGGCTAGGGCTCCTCGACCCAGCTGGAGGTTACATCAGAAGCTATGGTCATGGACCCCAAGCCTCTGAGGCAAAGAGGAGCAAACCTGCCCACAGGACAGACTGAAAGCTGCAACCACCTCTGACCTTTTCCATGCCTCTCACTACCTCTTTCCCAATACCTCCTCAAAAATCTTTTTTAACAGTGTTAACCATCAACTCATTACCTTGAAAAGTGATGAAATGACATTCCCTTTGGAGAATGTAATGAGTTTCCCCTCCCCTAGCTATGCTTCTGACTCAGGCATCCAGGGACCAGAGACTTCCTACCACACTTGGAATCATCTGTTATTGAGTTCAAGGTGGAAATGGAGGTGGAGGATCCCAGGTGCAGTTAACTCTCCCAACATTCCTTCTCAATGCTCCAGTCCCTTTTGCAGGCCACCATCATCTTGACAAGAGCCTCCTGACTTCCTGCCTTGTCTTCTCAATATCAGCTACCCCAGCTGCTTTCTCAAACGTGAAGCTGATCTGATCACATAAACACAAGCCCATCCTATATTCTTTAGTGTCTCCCTATTGTCCAAGGGATAATAGTCGTAGTAGCGTGATGAACAGTTGAGATGGCCTTCCAATAGAATGCCTGTGGCTCACAGAGTTCTGGGTGCTTGGTCCATGCTGGCATCCTCCCTGCACCTTGTTGGAAGCCCGCCGCTCCCTGCCCCCCAGCCCAGCACCAGCACTGGCCTGCCATGTGCACCTCTCAGTCCCTTCTGATTGCTCCCTTCTCTCCCTTCCGCTCATTGTTTTCACTGCCTTGAGTCCTTCCTTGACCTACAGGCTGAGTCCATTGCTCCCCTGGGCTCTGGGTCCCAGGTGCTTGTTCCTCTATTAGTGCACACCCTGCACACTGTCCTTGCCTGTTGGCTACTTTGTGTCCCCAGCTGGCCTGGGGGGTGGGAGAGCTTTGTCATCTGAATCCCCACATAGAATGCAGTGCCTGCAGGCAGTCAGGCAGCTCAGTGGGAAGCTCCTAGAACTCAGGAACAGATAGGTGGACAAAGTGGATGCATGCTTGGAGGGTCAGACCGACTTTCTCCGGGCTGCTTTCTCACTGGCACTGAGGCTAGACTAGATGACTTCTAATGACCCTTCTTACCCGGAGATGTTAACCTCTTTCTCGTCCTTTTACCCCGAGGATAACCTCGTGGACTCAGACATCATTCATCAGTGTGTTCCTGGGGTCTGGCAGGGCCAAGTGCATACAGATGTGCCTTTGCTGCAGGACCTCCTTTGGGGGCTCATGTTGGGAGAGGCCGCCAGGCTTCTGGAGTCTCCCACTGTGTGGGGAAGAAGCTAGGACCTGCTGGGGCACCTGTAGGAATTTGGGCCAGGCTTGAGGAAGAAGTTGTCCTTGGTATTTCATCCATTGTCCCTGGGCTGGGCTGCTTCAACTGAGGTGGAGAGGGGAGGGGCCCTTTAGTCTGAGAGCTTCAGATAAAAAGGTAAAATCTGGAAGTTTTAATCTTGTTTGGGTTTACAATGAAGACTGTGGCTTGGCTGCGACAGCTTAGTGCTGATAGAGGGCTGGGACAGCTCCTGTAGGGAAGCACGGGCCTTTGGTGTGAGAAGTGGGCAGGCCAAGAGGCACAAGGTCTGCTCCTCCCGAGCAGCAGACCCAGCCACCTGTGCATCTGGGGCCTTGAATCAGGCTTGGCCAGGAAAGCGGGAGCTGGTATTTCCAGGGGCTTGTGGCAGCAACATGTAGCTGGAGAAAAGCTCCTGCTGGGCTGTGGGGCAGAAAGCACCCCAGGCTGCCCTGGATTGGTCCCTTCTTCAGTCCTAGAAAAGGGTTTCTAGCTTGGGAAAAGGGCTTGGGTACAGAAACAGGAGGCACTGTCAAACTCCGGGTCAAAAACCCCGGGCTGGAAATGGAAGCTGAGCCACAGAGCTGCTTACTGACCTGGCCTCAGAGTGTTATGGTCAGGTCAGCCCCTCCCACGAAGCGGGACTGGACACAGGTCACCTGGGGCAGTTGGGCTTGGAATCGCCTGACGGCAGCCATGTTAATACGAGGGCACATGGCGACATCTAACATCTGGATCTGCTTGCACACCTGCCCAATGGTATCCAGCGTTCTGCAGGGAGATCACTGAATGAGCACCTGGGCTGCTGTGGAAGCCGAGCCCCGCCCCGCCCCGCCCCGCCCCAGCACTGTAGCACCATCAGACACACTCACTGCTCTGTGAGCTGACTGCAGCTGGACAGGTTGAGGTGCTGTAGCCTCGGCCAGAAGCTGGCTGCCTGAGCCCAGCCCTCATCACTGAGGAGATTGCAATGACTCAGTGCCAAGCGCTCCAGGCTAGGGCAGCCCCTTGCCACACCCACTAAGCCCTTGTCTGTGAGTGCTGGCAACAGGCTCAGTGCCAATTGCCTCAGCTGGGGGAACTGGAGCACCTGCAAGAATGGGGCTCGTGGGGCTGAGGTACAGTATGGCACTGGAGTCCAGGGCCAGGGCCCTTGCAGGTTCCCCCACCCCCAGCCAGAGGAGTGGTCATAGGCAGTAGAAGCTGATGAGAAAGGAACTTTTTCCAAGCAAAAAGTGGGTGGCCCAGGCCCCTGGCTCCAGCCCCAGAACCCTCAGCCTATCCCATCCCAGCCCCACACCTTTGCCAGACTGGCATCAGTCAGCTTGCTGAGGCTGTGAGATCCAACTCCTGCAAGGCCTGCAGCATGAGCAGAGAGGGGCCCTGGGGCTGGGGAGGAGGGTCCTTGGGTCCCAAAGCCTGATGCTCCAGCTGTCGGTGTGGCTGTGGGGAGTGCCCTTTCTCCTGTATTTGAATCATTCCTCAAATGATCCTCAAGACTCAGGCGGGGCAGAGGGCAGCTGAGTCCAGGGACCACACCACCCTCCATGACCTTGAGGGTCCCGTACTTGGGGCCCCTGCGCTGGCTCCTCACTTGGTTCCCCAAGCCCCAGAAGCCCCCAGTCCCGGAGCTCCTTACACCAGGCCAGGCGCAGTACTGAGAGGTGGGTGAGATAGGTGCAGATGGCCTGCAAGGTCCGGTTGGTGAGGGCCACGCAGGAGGATAAGTCTAGCACCCTAAGGCTTGGGCCCAGCAGTGGAATCAGGGAGAGCACTGGGGCATCCTAGGAGGGAAGCAGGGAAAGGAGAGAGCAATGCAGAGGTGGCTTTGTGTCTGTGTCACCAGGCTTGGCAGGGTTACTAGGAAGGTTCCGGTCCCACAGGTAATCGGGAGCTATCAGAGGGGTCCATGGAGGGAAGCCACAAATGTCCCTGTGCTGGTGAAAGGTCCGAGTTGACAGGGTGAGCCTGGGGGTAGGAAACCAGGAGGAGTTTATTGGAGGACAAAGGTCTAGATTGGCTGGAACAGGAAGGGTGCTGGCGGCAATTTCTAAGGTGTGCCGTGGCTGTGCTCCCCAGCTCCTGCTGAAGGGGTGGGCGGAGGCCGCCCTCTGACCACGGCTTACTGGACTAGCAGTGAACATCTACCCAACTGAGACAATCAGAAATGCTCCCTCTAGAATTTGAAGCAGAACTGTGAGGTTACAGTGGGCATAGGGCTGCCACCTGCCAGAAGCAGTCATGGTTAGGGGAGCAGAAACTCAGGGCAGAGTAGAGGAAGCTGGTTTGTAGAGAGATGCAGACAGAGACACAAATGTGTAGAGTCCCAGAGTCCAGCTAAGAGACACGGAGTGGGGCAGGGGAAGAAAGGGGTTTGTGGGGAAAGGCTGAGAGATGGTTTTCAGGTTGTGAATACCCTGCTCACATTGATGGACCAAAGGAATAATCTGCTAAAAGTGAACTGACATTGCCAAGACAGGGATGCCACGTGGGAACACAGAGCTGAGCCCTATCGAAGGGATTGGCTTCAGCCAAATGACCCTGCTATTTGCACATCACAGTGTCTCCCTCAGGCTCTGCCCAAGCAACCTCTTCTGTGTAAGTAGCCTCAATGCCCCTTCCCTGCAGGGCTGGGTTCTGTCACCTCCCTTCACCAGTTTTTCTTGCCTCCAGAACATCCACCCTCAGTACCCCTCCCCAGACTGCAGCAGTCACCGAGCACTTGGCACGTGAGACGTGTGCCACTTCATGGGCTGGGCCATCCTGGTGTCTTGGACGTCCGTTTACCTGAGCCCACAGTAGGGGCTGCGGGGAGGAGTGCTGGCGGCAGCACACTCTGTCCAGGCTCCTTTCCCCTGCCAGACTGTGACCCACGTTCAGTTCTAACTACTATTCCTTGGACACAAACACTGAGCGGTTCCTCCCTGGTGCCACACACCCAGGTCCCCCAGCCCCAGCGCTGGTGAGGAAGGAAGGGGATGGCAGGCTCACCTTGAGCGAGGAGCAGCAGGCCAGGCTGAGGGAGGCCAGTGCAGGTGGAGCTCCATGCACTGGGCCCAGGGCCCGGGCCAATTCCCGCCCGCTCACCAAGCGGCACTCAGCCACGTCAAGGCTCTGCAACTCCCACAGGCCCCCCAGGGCTGTACATCCCACATCCGTCAGCCGCTGCAGCTTCCTTAGGCTCAGGTCAGAAAGTTCTGAGCAGCCGCTGAGGTCCAGGGAGGTAAGGCATGGTTGCTGGCGACAGAGGGCAGTCACAGCCTCTGTGGAGAGGTCCCGGCAGCTGTGCAGGCCCAGCTCCTGCAGCTGTAGCCCAGCCACCTGGCCCAGGGCCTGCAGGGCCTCGGGTGGCAAGCCAGTGCCACTCAGGTCCAGAGCACGCAACCTACCAGCCCGTTCCTTCACGAATCGCAGCAGGTTGCGGAAGGAGAGATGGGAGGGGGAGGAGTCCTGGGGGTCGGTGGAGCCCTGGGCTGGGACTAGCTCGAAGGTGAGGTGACAGTAGGCCAAGGAGAGGCGCTCCAGGCTGGGGGCACAGCTGCTGAGCCGGTTGAAGCTGAGGTCGGCCAGGTCCCGCAGGCCAGCCAGGTTGAGCTCAAGGAGGCTGCTCAGTGCCTGCTGGACCCGCTGTGCCATCTCGGGCTGAGCTAGCAGCATGCCTGATCCAAAGAGGCTGTTGCAGCCACTGAGGTCAAGGCTACGTAGGGTCATGCAGCTCAGGACCA
This sequence comes from Aselliscus stoliczkanus, assembly GCA_033961575.1. NCBI lineage: Eukaryota > Metazoa > Chordata > Mammalia > Chiroptera > Hipposideridae > Aselliscus > Aselliscus stoliczkanus. Next base: position 39,361,151 of record CM066732.1, on the reverse strand, counting down.
GGGCCACGAAGGAGGCCTCTGTGGGGCTGCCCCCACTGAGGCACAAGCTCTGCAGGTGTGGGCCCAAGTGATAGGCAACGGACTGCAGTACCTGGTGTGAAGCTGGCGAGCCGTCCAGGTTGGTCAGGCCGATGCAGGAGATGCCCTTGAGGCCCAGTCTCTGGATGGCCGACAGAGAGGACAAGGCTACGGGGATGTGGTAGCGCACGTCTGTCTGAGGGGCAGCAGCAGGCCTGCGTTAGTCCTCTGGCCTCGGAAGGCGGTAGGGATCGGGTCTGGTGGCAAGTTGTGGCCAGAGGTGGAGGGCAGGCCAGGAAAGGGCCCTTCTACAAGGGGGCCCACTGTTGTGTAGTGTCATGTGTGGTTGAGGAGGTGTTGGTAGGAAGTGGGAGCTGGGAGGATAAGTCACACTGGGGTTCAAGGGGATGACTACGAGGGGAGGGCAGGAAGGATAGTGATAGACAAGACTGGATGCCCATGGAGGGGTGGGGGCAGAGTGGGGAGTTGGCATGCTGGGTACAAGAAGACTGGGAAGCTGTCCTGGAGGAGACCCAGTGAAGCCTCCTGCTTGGAGGACAAAGTATGCTGGATCCCAACCTTTGGGACTTGCAGAAGGTGGCCGAGACGCGTGGATTCAGCTCCTACTTCCGGGACTCAGAGTTTGGCATTAGCTAGGCAGCCAGCCTCCCCTACTTTCTTGAGAGCATAAAAATAGCCCTCAGAACAGGTGAAGGTGGGAAGAAGTGAGGTGTCACTCACTAAAACCCCGATGGTCCAGATGCCAGAGGTCTGGGGCAGGCAGTGAGGCCAAGGTCCCCGGGTGGTGCCAGTGTTTCGGCCACACCAACGTTTGCAAAAATGGGTTTTGTGTGTAAGTGAAATGCGTGCATGCATGTATGTATATGTGCATGTGCTAACATGTGTGGGCCCCACAGGCTCCAGAGTTCAAGATGTGCTTGTGATCCCTGCAGCTCATCTCTGGAAGGTCCATCTTATCCAGGTGAGGAAAGAGAAGCCTCCATTTCCAGAGGCAGGAGCTAAGAGAATGAATCTCAGAAGCACCAAGCAAGTTGAGCTGGCCCTGCCATAGAGGAACAGGGGTGCGAGGGCGGGGAGCACATGGTTGGTGTGGGGTGATTGGGTGGGCAGGAGGCCAGCTCAGGGCTAAATCATTGTGGAAATAATGTGGCTTGTGTAGTTTGGGAAGCCCCCAACTGAGATTTTTCACAGAACCTTCTCTGATCTTGTGCCAGAGGGAGCCAAAGGGCAGTTTGTACAGGTGTTTGGGAATAGGTCTGTGGGAGGAGGGAGAAGAGGGCTTGGCTTCTAAAATTCTAGCCCTGGTTCTCTACCCCTGAGGATACCCAGGTTAAAGGCAAGTGTACTCAAAGAAGGCTCATGTCTTAATGTATAAATACAAGCCCGATGCAGGAAAGCAAGCTCCCTGAAAAACCTGTCCTGTCAGCAATTGCAAGAATTAGCTCATGTTCCCTGCTATACCCCACAGAACATCATCAAAGGGAAGCAGAAAGGTAGAATTGACACATAATATGAATTCCTGCAAGATACTTATCAACAGGATCCTCCCAGGAAGACACCCAGAATTCATCTCCAGGTGTGGAGAAACCAGCCTGGCTTCTGTCAGAGAGAAGCAGCCACCTATGGCCACTATGACTGACATCATTGGAAGGGGCGAGTGGTGAGATGGGGATCAGCTCCTGGCTGCTTCCTCGCAAGCAGGGGTCAAACCAGGTTCCCTTTCCAGGCTCCATTTCCGTCTGAAATGTCATTACGGATGAGAGGAGCACTCTCACAGATCCCCTTGTGGACACTGGGAGACAGTGTCCAGCTCCTGGGACTCCCAAGGACCTGGGTTCCTCTCTCAGAGGTAAGGAGAGCTGGGGAAGATCCCAGTGTGTGAGGGTGGGGAGGGTGATGAAAAGATGAGCGAGGAAAGGTTTTACAAAGGAAAGGTAAAGCAGGCCTCCAGCCATTTCAGAGCCCTGCATGTCAGATGAGTCAACCTGATGACGCCGGGAGTGAACTATAGGGGAGCGCAGAGCATGCTGGTTGCTGAGGCAGCACCCGCCCCCACAGTCACATGCCGCCCCCATAGGACCCAGCTCCCCAAGTCTTTAGTCTTCCTTCTTTCCCTTTCACCCTGAGCCTAGGGAGTCAGGAAAGTTCCCTCTCCCACTGCCTCCCTAGGAATAAGGTAGACCAACAGCCCAGGGAAGGCACTGGCAGTCAGCCCAGGGTCCAAGTCCAGGGATGGAAAAAGCCATCCGATAAAGGGGCAGGGCCTGACCTAAAGGACTTCCAGCTATGGGGTGGGGTGAGACTTGAGACCGTGGCCCTACTCCCCACCATTTTTCTTGGTGGGGATGGGGCAGCCTCTAAGTCATCACCCAGGTGGTCTAGCCTGGACTCAAAGTGCAGGAGCCTAGGAGCAGCCTTTTAGGGATATGGATCATATGCAGGGGGCAGAGCAGCAGGCAAAGGAGGCTCTTGGGTCCTGGTCTTTGGCCCGGGATCGGAAAGTCCCCTTTTCCAGGCTCTAGGAAGATGCTTCCACAGGCCCACGGGAGGACTGCAAGAGTACCTACTACGCCAGCATCAGCCACCCCATCCACAGAGGGGCCAACTAGCCCCTGGTCTCCTCCTTTCCAAATGCTGGCATCTTAAGAGGAACTTCAGTCATTTGGGAAATGCCCTACACCTGCTAAGTGACATGTCCTTAGGATTTCGCTGTACCTAATGAAAACTGAGTTTAGGCTGAAGGCCTGTGTGCAGACTTGGAAAGCCATCTGATAGAGAACGGCCCTCTGTCTGCTGGTACAGGAATACAAAGTTAACACACCTGTTCTCTAGAAAGCCTTTGAGAAAACATATACCTTGAAACCCAGGGACGCTGGTCTCTAGAGAGGAATTAGACCTCCGGGTCTTTATAAAAAAAACTGGGATTAAGTGGGGGTATGAAACTGGGATTAAGTGGGGGTATTCAGGGAGAATAAGAAGTCACAAAGTCCAGCATCCTAGCCTGGTCTGGTGAGCTGTAGGCCCCGAGCTTGGTCTTGGTAAGCCAGAATCTTCCATAGCACCTACTAGCTAGGGCACTACCCCTTATCAACCTGCCCACACATTGGCCCTGGAAGATGGTTCCTGCCAAAGTTCTGTAGGTTGTTCTCCGGGAAATGGTGGTGATGATGGGATGTTGGCAGGGCCCTAGATGCCCAGATACCTGCAGCCTGCCTGGCTTCCCAGTGCTTCTGGCCCCAGGGTGCTGGTGGCTGAGTCTTGTTGAGGCACCAAATAGGTCTTTGTCAACATTCCATCTGGAGCAGCCCCAGCGCTAAAATGTATACTCTAAGATCCCAAAGTTTGTCCCTGGCCTCTTCTTCACCTCACTCCCTTACTCCTATTCCCATCTCACCTATATCCTGGGGCCTGACTGCCTACTTTGCTGCTTCTGCTGTCTCCTTTGCTAGACTCCAAGAGTCTCTCCCTTGATCACATCTCAGGTTACTCATGGCCCCACCCCTATCATGCTGGTATGCCCATTCTCCTTGTCCCCTACCTGGCCAGGGACGATGAGAGGACTGCCTCCTTTGGGTGTGTGCTGGGGATACAAAATTCTGTAGGCATTCCAAGGAATTCTGTGCTGAGGAAGCCATGGTCTCCCCTTTTGCTCGAGCTGTCAGCATTGGCCTTGCCCACTCCTGCCGCCTGGCTCTCTTCTCATCCCTCTTGAGATTTCTCTCCAAACCCACCGTCTTCTCCAGCCCCTGATGATACTGCAATACCCTCCCTCACTCCAACCTTCTCAGAGATGACCTGTTCTGTTTCCAAAAGAAACCAAAGCCATCAGGTGGGAAGGCCCACCCTTTGTTCCCATCCACCAGCTCACTCCTGGCAGGATCCATGCCAATCTCCTTCCCTCTCCTACTCTTCAGTTCATGGCAACTCTTCTCCCAGCCTACTGAGCCTATCCCCTCCCGTCTCCTCTGAGGACCCTGCAGTCTCTGCCTTTCCACTGCTCCTTCCTCAGAGCCCACAAACACCCCAGAGTCTTACACAACAAAAAGCCTCCCTTGATCCTGCACCCCCTCTTCTGACCTCTCCGATTTCTCCCCTTCCTTCGCAGTCATGCTTCTTGGAAGCACATGGGCACACCATACCCGCTATGGTCATCTATTTACCCCTGGCTTCACCCATTTACCCCTCCACCACTGCCCCCCCTCACTCCTGGCAACAACTCCCCTCCAGCAAGGTCATCAACATCTGGGAGCTCCTCTGCATACCTCCCACAAATGTCTTCTCTGCCATACCACCTGCTATGGATGGCCAGTCTCCCCCTGATGCTATCTCCCACTGGGGGTTCTGCAACTGACCTTCTGGCTCTCTTTCTACCTTCTAGCTTACTCCCCATCAGCCTCTTTTGGAGTCACCAAAGAAGAGAATGACTCAGTCCATAGATAAGTGGGTTCACCATGGTTTGTTCCACTACACACACACACACACACACACACACACACAGAGCTCCCCTCCACATGCACCCTGCACTTCATCCCATTCCAACTACTTTATTTGTGGTCCGCATCATTTTCTAGAACAGCAGACCTTGGGAGCCAGTTCCCTGATGAACCTCTCTCTAGATACAGGGATGCAACAGGCCCAAATCTGAATTCACTGTTTTGTCCCCCAATTCTGCCCTTCTCCTAAACCTTCAGTGCCTTCGATCAAGTTACCCCAGTCAGAAATCTGGGTGTCGTCCTAGACTCCTTCCTCACATCCAATGACCAAAGTCCCTTCCGTTCCATCTTCTTGATGTATTGCAATATGCACCACAAGAAGCTCCCACCTCATTGCTTCTGCCTTAGTTCAGGTCCCCTCATTGTCTGTCAAAAATATCTTACAGCAGTTTCTTCCTTATCAGGGTCCTGGCCTCCAGTCTCCCTGGCTCCACCTCTCCTTGGTATCATCATCAGGCAAAAGGCAAACTGACCAAGATCTTCGGACCCTTTGATGACTCTCCACTTATGGGGTTGAGGCTGAGCTTCTTGGCTGGCATTTAAGCCTTCTGTCAGACCCCCGCTTACTCTCCAGCTCCAGCTTTCCCATGCCTGTGCCCCCTTCCTTCCCACCCCCAGCTCTGGGAATGCCAACTTCTGACCATGGTCTCATGCTGCCATGCCTCTGCTCAGTTGCTTTTTCTGTTTGGGTGTAGTGGGGTGTCACCCCTCACCTAAATAGACCTATTTGTCTATTTAGCAAACATTTATTCTTGAGACTCAGCCCAAGCATCCTCTTCTCCACGAAATCTTTTCTGAATCTTCTCTGCATCCCCAGTGTGCCTCGCAATGCTTTTAGGGTAGAACCTTACCCTCTCCTTTTGACTTGTGCTGTTTTCCTCTCACTATCAACTCCTATGTTTTCCTCAGCTCTGCACCCCCAGGGCCCAGCACAGTGCTAGGCACAGACAGGAGGCATCAACATCTGAGTGAGTGAGGCCTCTGCATGTGTCTTTGGTAATTTTCCATCTTCTTTCTGCCCTGCGAATATTCCAAACCTCTCTGGTGAGGCCCCAGCCTCTACCTTTGTTTTTAATCCCCTAAAACAACTTGGTCTCCAAATTCACCAAATAGAGGCCACTAGCCTCTGAGGAACTTCCTCAGCAAATGGCTCCACACTGCCACCCTTACCCCTCCACTTCCTGAGGAGAAGTGACATCCTCTTCATCCCATCAAAGACTAAGCCTGCCTCTGCCAGCACCTCAGGTAGCACCACCAATCCTGACCTCTCCTCCCTATATTCACTCCTCTTCAAGTGACTCCATTCAGCATATGAACACATTTGAGATTTCTCCCAATTAAACTCCTTTTGTCAAGTCAACTTCAACCTCTCATTACTGCCCTATTTATTTCCTTCCTTTTGTGGGGGAAATTTGTTGCAAGTAAGGTCACTCTCGACACTTCTTTTCTCATTCACCCCCCTCAACCTACCTGGCTTTTCTCCCCAGACACCAAATGTTGCTGAAGCCATTGGTGACCTCCCTGTATCTCAAACATCATGGACATTATTTGTTCTTTATTTGCTAGACTCTTTGTGGGGTTTGACACTGTTAATGATCCACTCCATACTTTAAATGATCTCTGCCCTGGACTTCTGTACCCTCCTCTCACTGGTACCTGCTCAGCCCCCGCTGTAGGCGCCTCTTTCTTTCCATGCCCTTGAACTGGTGTCCTCCCCAAGGGCATTCGTTCTCTGTGGGCTGCTGTTCCTCTGGCTGGCTCTTCGTGCTCTCCCTGAGGGAATTTTTCATGGCTTCCACTTCCACCCATTCTTTAATAACACCCAAGGTACATTTATTATCCAGGCCCTTTTATTGGGAGTCCTCACTCAGAAATCCAGCTACCAACTAGATCTCACCATCTAGAGTCTCACATTTCAAATTTTCAACAAATGCAAATCAAATTCCTTTAAACGGAAAGGCTAGATAACTTGACAATAAGTCTTACACATTTAATATGTGACAGGAGGATTCCAACCCAGCAGGGAAGGGGAAGAGGAAGAGTATACATAAATGGTATGGTATTTGGGCTATTTGAAAACTAATTAGTTTAGCTTACCTCATAGCATAAACCAAAATAATCATAGCATTCACCAGTAAAAAATATAAAAATTAAAACCATAAAACAGAAGAAACAATTTTGCTGTGAACCTAAAACTACTCTAAAAAATAAAGTCTAATAAAAAAACAAGAAAAATATGAGTGTAAATTTATCAAGTTTCTGAAGAGGAAAGGGATCTCTAAATTGAAAAAGCAAAGGAAGAAATAAGAAAGAAAAGAATGTCCAAAATCAACAACATAGAAATTTAACCTCTGTATCTCATAAATAAACACATATCTACAAATAAAATTAAAAGGCAAACATACTAGGAATATATTTCAATAAATATATAAAAGATTAATCTCTTTAATGTATAAAAAGTTCATACAAATAGATAAGAAAGTACTAAGATCCCAATAATTAAATGAATAAAGAACATGAACAAACAAAAGAGGGAAATATAAATGGTCAACTAATGAGAAAACTGTTCAAAGAAGTCAAAATTAAAAGAGTTATCACTGCTTGCCTTTCAAACTAGCACAGATGTCTGCATTCACCTCCTAGCTGGGCTGTCTCCCTAATATTCCAACGCTCCCTCTCCAGTCTACTCTGCACTGCAGAGTTCTAAGACACAAATCACCTGGGTCACTCCCCTGCCTTAACATTCCTTTCGTTCAAGGCTCTATGATGGTAACCAGGAGAAAGCCCCAGCAATGCCTCCGAGGACACATCTGCCATCTTGCAGTTTGACTCCTGTCTAGCCTTATCCCCAACCACTTTTCGTACACAGATCTAAGTTCCAGTCGCATGGACCTTGTGTGATCGTTTCCAGAACTATTTCACACCTTGGTGCCTTCGCCTTTGTTGTTACCAGTCCTGGAAGGCCACCCTTCATCTTCCTCCTCCTCCTTCAGGAAACCCTCCCTGATATTGACAATCTCCTTTGGATGTCCTTCCTCATGTTCCCATTGCACCCTTCATTCCAGTGTCACAGCACCGAGCATATGATAGTATAATAACTTGTCTTTCTCCTACACTGGACTATGGGCTCTTTGGGGGAGGGGCTATGCTTTATTCATCTGTATAGTCCCAGCATCGTACCCAGAGCCAAGTATGTATGAGTATAATGTATGTATGAATATGTATGCATAAATGAATGGATGGACGATGTATGAGCAGGACCATGAGCAAGCTGAAGTAGAGACAACTGAGAATGGGCCAGGTGAATGTGGGCACCTTACCTCCCGAAGGGCATTCTGGGCTGCACAGTACCAAGCCCGACTCACAAGGGAGGCCTCTTTTTGATCTGACAGAGGCAGGAAGCTCAGAATATATGTGAGCATCTGAGGGAAAAAGACAGGGCATTGGGGGTTGTTAGAGCTGGGGGCTTTTGGAACTTTCTCCAGCTCACATCACAGTTGGTCTGAGGGGACTAGACCATTGGCTTCTAGTTCATCTTGAATCCTAAGCTTTAGAGTCTTTACTTCCCCTCTCAAGCCTCCAAGAATCTACTGAACAAACTTTTCCTGAGCACCGCCTGGATGCAGGTTTGTATTGACTAATAAAAATCAAATGTCTGCTCAGTTTGGTAAAAAGAGCCAGGAGACTCGGACCAGATAAACCTAATTCAAATCCTTACTCTATCCACTGACCTCTCTATGCCTTGTTTTCCTTATCTGTAAAATGGCAATTGTAATGAGATTTAAATGTGTTATCATGAGAATTAAATAACATAGTAACATGTCTTGCATAGGATTTAGAACACAGCAAGTCAAGTGCTCCTTCTCTGATCTTCAGGAAGCTATACTCCTTCCTCCTGCTCTCAGGTCAGGCTCCAGGAATCCACTCTTTTCCTATGTTTTCCACTGCCAACTTGCCTTCTCAGTTGGTAAGATATAATCCCAGCAAAACCTGGGAGGCTCAGACTCTAGTTCCAACTCTGCTCTATGAAGCTGGGGGGGCGGTGGGGGAAGGGGAAGGCTTGAGGTTGGAGGACCTATAGGATCCTGGGACGGGAGTCGCCTGTGAGGCCAGGAATACTCTGATATTAACTCTTCTTTTCTTTGGAATCTTCCCTCGACTCATGTGACACTGTGTTTTCTAGGGCTCTGCCCACCACTCCGATTGCCCTGTTTCTGGATTCTTCTGTGGCTCCCAGGGCTTGGACCTGGGTCTTTCAGTTTGTTTACTTCCTAGGATAATAAATTCATTTGCGTGGCTTCAACAGTTATCTCTATAGAATAACCAACAACTAAATATCCCCTTATTGTCTTATTCATGTGCTAGTCCAGTGTTGCCAACTGTCTACAGGAGCCTTCATCCAAATATTTTACGATTACCTCCATCTCAACCAAAATTCATATTCTGCCCTCGGTCCAAAGCAGCCCTTCCTCCCAATTTTCCAGTGCCTGAGCTTCAACGTCAATAGTGCATCTTGAGTAAAGAGCCTGATAAACTGTACTCTTCATGCTTTTCTGTCCCTTGCTCTCAGTTACAGGTGTAAAGCACAGGTTTTAGGCCAGGCTAACTCAGACTCATTCCAATCACAGCTCCACTACTTCCTAGTTATGTAACCTGTGTGACTCCAGGCAAGGTACTTAACTTCTCTGAGCCTCAGTTTCCACACCTATAAAATGGGGATATTAGAAAATGTAGATCATAGTCTTATGGGGATTAAATTATAATTTTATGTATATATATATGTGTGTGTGTGTGTGTGTGTATATATACACACACACATTTGCTAAGTGCTTGACTCCTAGTAGGTGTTCCATAAATGGCTGCTGGAATGCTTTTATTATTTCTACCTTTGAAATTTTAACTTACTAGTCCAGATTTTCATCATTTTAGACCTGGATTCCTTCTACAATCTCCCACCTGACCTCTCTGCCTCCAGGCTCATCCTTGCTAACCATTCTGCACACTACAGCAAGGTTAATTTTCCTAAAAAAACAGCTTTCAGTCTCAGCACACCCCTGATGAAAACCTTGAGTATCCCAGTACCTTCAGGACAAAATTTCCACTCTTGGGTCAGCACTGCCAGGCCTCCGTGCCCGATTCCTGATGGACCCCATTCCAGAGCTTCCCCAAGCCAGTCTCTCCACTGTCCTACAAGCACAGCATGTCTGTTTCTTTTTGCCTACACGGAACTCTTTCCTGAAATGCCCTTCCTTAAGCTTGACCTCACCAGCCCATTCTGATCTCTTTTCTCATCCCTAACACACAGAAGGTGCTCAGCCAATACTTGCTGGATTGAATTAAGGACGGACAGTTCCCTACGTCTATTTTCACCAAAGGTTTGCTCAGGGAAGGGGTGGAGAAAAAAAGCAGATCAATTGCTGAGAGGGGAGAAAAGCCTTCTGGGCCAGGGAGGCTAGACTGGTGGGAGACTGACCAAGCCCCCAACCCCAGGAGGAGGCAGGGAAGTCTGTTGGAGCCAAGATAAGATAGTGGCCATCCTCTTTTGGGGCTCAACAGACAACCCAAGGAGCCGGGGGAGAGGGCAAAAAAACCTGTCCTCACTGAAGGAAGGAAGCACCATTCTTTAGGCTAAGGAGGGGGGTGACCATTCTTGAGGGACCGGAGGAGGCAGTGATAAGGATGGAGTGGGCATGCCACGAACCCCATTGCAAGGGGCTACTCGAGATATGATTGGTCATTTCTGGGATCTATAGGGATGGAGCAGAAGTCCTCTGGGGCCAAGGGAAAAAAGGATGCCAAAATAGGGGGCTCAATGGGGCAGGAGCAGCCCCACTTTTGCTAAGGGCAAGGAGTGCCATTCCAGAGCCCATGGAGAAAGGGCGCCCCGTCTCCTGTTGGGAACGGGAAAGGGCAGCCAACTCTCAGGGCAAAAAGGATGGAGGGGCCATCCCAGGAGGCCCCTGGGGACAAAAGCTGTTCTCTCTCTCTCAACAGTGGCAGCAGAGTGGTTTTGCTCCAGGCTAAGGAGAAGGGGCAAACATCCCATGGGGCCGAGGAGGTAGGGGAGGCCATTACTAGGGGCCAAAGGAGTGGGGAGCAGGCTAGTCTTTGGTGCAAGAACTCGGCGACCAAAAGGTGATGGGAGGGGGCAGTCTGTCTCGCACCGCGAGGGAGGGGGCGGCTGTCCCTGGGGGCGGAGGGGACAGAGCATCATCCAAAGGGGCACATGGGGATAAGATCGGTTACCCCTGGGGACGATGGGATGGAGCAGGACTGGGGGGGGAGGGGCGGCCATTTCAAGAGACGAGGAGCAGGCAGAGGCCCTGTCCTCGCTGAGGTGACAGCGCAGCCATCTCCAGAGGCCGATGGGAAAGAGGAGGATGGTCCCCCAAGCTAAGGGGATGGAGTGGCCCAGAGGTGGGGCCGTCACCCAGAGCTTTCAGGTCCTGGGATCCCTCCGGCAGATCGTTTCCGCCTGACAGAGGGGACCCGGCGAACTGTCTGACAGCCCCTCCCCACAGCCCAGGGCCCTTAGGGCGGGGCCTGTCGCGAGCTAGGCCTGAGGGCGGCCTCCTCTCTCACCTCCAGCGGCAGCCACTCCGCCATCGCCTCCCTGCCGCCTCCGCCCCCGCGCAAGTCTTCCTGGGAAATATAGTCCTGCTGACGCTGGGGGCGGGTCTAGGGAAGGAAGTAGGTCAACCTCTTCCGTCCCGGTTGCTGACGATTTGGGTAGGCGCCGGAAGTGCCTGTGCTGCCGATGTGGTACACTGGCTGCTGCTTCATTTGCTCTCCCTTGTTCCCCCGGCTGGGTATTTGCGTCGCACCATGGCGGTAAGTAGGGCGCTGAGGGCGGGGTCCGCATGGATAAAGCGTTCCCGGGGCCGGGAGACTGAAAACAGCAGAAAGGCATCAAAAGAAGCGGGTCGGTCAGAGGGGGGCGCCATGTAGTGGCCGGAACGTACTAGAGCGAGGCGGGTTTGGAATGGAGCGGCCCAGGAGCATACCACAACTGGTGCAGACGTGGGTGTGGGCATCAGTACCCGATAGTACCAAAGCTGGCCAAAGAGCTGAGGGGCCTAACGGAGGTGGGCGTCAGTCGAGATCTGGACGACTCCAACAGAGGTCAGAGAGGGACACCATTCAATGCCACTCAGGCGGTCCCTTGAAGAGGCCATCAGTCCAAAGCTGGACCTTACCAGGGGAGCCAGGTGATATCAGCTTAGTGTTCCAGCACTAAAGGCGTGCAGGAGACGATCATAGCTGGGGGTGTTGGAAAGATGGTGTCAGCCTTAAGCAGGATGGACTGGAAGAGAGCTGGACATTCCAAGGATTGTGCTAGATTTGAGCATCATGGGGACCCGGCTGAGGTTCAGATGGAACTCTAGCTAATCAGACTGGTGGGGGAGGGTGAGGAGGACGACCTGAGGAGGGCTCTGACAGCATCTCATCATCCCTCTGCAGCCCAAGGGCAAAGTGGGGACGAGAGGGAAGAAGCAAATATTCGAAGAGAACAAAGAGACCTTAAAGTTCTACCTGCGGATCATACTGGGGGCCAATGTAAGTGCCTGCCACCTTCTGTGCCCACCCAAGCCCCACAGTCCTCATTTCCGTTTGGTGGTGGCGGTGGTGATATGTGACAGCCAAGACTCCAGAAGAAAACTCCAATTAAAAAGAAATGAGAAAGAATCCTGGCACAGAGAAAATGCTTAGTCAAAACCAAACCAAACCAAAATGAGGATGTGAATTTCAGTTGGACTTGCGAGCCCATCCCAAATACAGAGATTTCTTTCCTATACTGACATATCAGAGGGGAGTCTGGGTACTCAGGACTTGGGGAGCAGACCCCTTCTTCCCCCACCCTATAAAAAAACAACCTGTCTCCTTCCACAGCCTGGCCTAACTCTTGGTCAGAGTTAAGGGAGGCCTGTGTTTAAGGCCGCTTTTGATCCCAGCATGATCCTGTGTCTGCTTGCAGGCCATTTACTGTCTTGTGACCTTGGTCGTCTTCTATTCATCTGCCTCATTTTGGGCCTGGGTAAGTGTCCCTATCTTGGGAAATGGATGAGCATATAAGGTCAGTGGCTGTCCTTTGATACCCCCATTCTTGTTCTGCAGATGGCCCTGGGCTTTAGTCTGGCAGTATATGGGGCCAGCTACCACTCTATGAGCTCGATGGCACGGGCAGCCTTCTCTGAGGATGGGGCCCTGATGGATGGTGGAATGGACCTCAACATGGAGCAGGGCATGGCAGAGTGAGTGTCCCCCACCGCCAGCCCAGGTGAGCGGCCCCAGGGCTGGGGTGCTGGGGCCCAGATAGCCCAAGACCCACAGCTGCCTACAACTTGAAGAGGGTGGAAGGGAGCTGAGTTGGGGCCCATCTACTATTTTTGGCCCTTGCAGTCTCCCTTCTATCCACAGGCACCTTAAGGATGTGATCCTGCTGACAGCCATCGTGCAGGTGCTCAGCTGCTTCTCCCTCTACATCTGGTCCTTCTGGCTTTTGGTGCGTGGCCTGTTAGGCTCCCAAGAAGGGGCTGGGGCATCTAACCCTTCTTTTATTTCCTGTACCTGGTTCAAGTTACCTTTTCTCTCCTAGGCTCCAGGCCGGGCCCTTTACCTCCTGTGGGTGAATGTGCTGGGCCCTTGGTTCACAGCAGACAGTGGTGCTCCAGCGCCAGAACACAATGAGAAAAGGCAGCGCCGACAGGAACGGCGGCAGATGAAACGGTTATAGCCACTGACATTGTGACCACAGGCTGCTGAGTGGCTCTTTCAGGGCTGCGTGGCCCCATGCCAGGGGCAATGAGGGCCTAGTCCAGACGCCAAAAGCAGTCTAAGGTATAGGATTGTTGAATAAATGGCTTAGAATGTGGCTAATGGCTGTTTGGATGATGATGAGGCACGAGGCAGGAATAACCATTCTTGCTATTTCCCTTCTGCTATAGACCCAGTGTGGTCTATACCTTAAAAGAAAAAGGCTCTTGGGTTGGCTAAGAAAACTTTATTATGCTCCATGTGTTCAGGGAGCTCATACATGCGCGCACACACACACACACACGCACACAGGTACACACAGCTAATACTGTTCAAGGCACTGGCCACTGGGCACAGTGTGACCTCAGGGTTGAGAAGATGCCCAGAATTCTGCTCTGGTCTCTCCTCACTCTGTAGTCTCTTGCATGCAGGCTGGGGCCCAGATAGGTGTCCTGGAGGCAGCACCTTCACACCTCCAGGCCAGGACCCTTGCTCAGTCCCAGTGCCTGCACGAGGTCTTCTCCGAGCCCGCTCTTCAAGGTCCGTCTCACTGCAGAGACAGAGCAAGATTGGAGGAGGTTGATGTGGTTAAGGCTGGTAGCGGGCATGTGGGGAGTACTCACAAGATTTGCGGTTGCCACGGGAACGCTTGCGTTCCCGAGCAGCTAAGGCACGAGGACTGCTCTTGGTCACTGACTGCACCAGTAGGTCCATGATCTCATCTGAAGTGTCACTGGGTAAACTGGAGCCTGGGGCTTCTTCTGGGGTTGAAGTGGAGGGCCCCACTGCTGTGGGCATAACTGGGGAGCTGCTCTGGACCAGGCCTGAGGGAGGCCAGAAAGGGAGGTCAGGCCAAGGTGGCCCCAAAGCAAAGCCCATTGCCCCAGCGGCCACAGGTCGTACCTCTGCTGCGGCGGCCATGTGTGGTGTCCTCAGGCTTGCTGGTCAGCAGACTCTTCATGCTGGCGTGATTATCCGCATCACCTTGGCCTGGCCCGCTACCCACAGCCACTGGAACAGATGGATTGCTTGGGGCTTCCCCAGCCACCCCTGAGAACTTCTCTGTCTGGAGAGGGGAGAAGGGTGAGCTGGGGACCGGGGAAGGAAACCATGGGGGTGGCGATCAAAACCTGGAAGGGGCACCCACCTCAGTGATCATGCGTCCCCGCGTCTTGTTGCGCTCACGGTATGTGGCCCGCTTCTGCTGCTGCTGTAGCACCCGTTCCCGGCAAGTCCGGTACTCGAGTGCAAACTCCCTCAGGATGTGGCAGAACTGCATGATGCGGACTTCACGGGCTGCCTGTGCTGTGTACCCCAGGTAGAGCAGGAAGGCATGGAACCTAGGCAGGTTGGGATAGGAAGGGATGGGGAGTCGTGCTTGGGGTGAGGAATAGTGGTGGTGGTCCTGCCTCTCTGGCTCATGTCCCCACCTGTTGCAGACACGGCGGTGCACTACCCTCAGCATGGTAACGCGGCGGGCACACTGTGTCAGGAAGTGAGTGAGGCGTGCACGCAGGGCTGGGGCCAGGTCATGCTTGGTCAAGCTCCGCAGACTCTCCTCAGCTGCCCAGCTTCGGCGCTCCAGCTGCCCCAGGTTCTCAGTCAGCTGCTCAAAGTCCACCTAGAAAAGCAGGGGTACACAGGCTGTCCCCCCACAGGAAGGTACCACCTGAAGTTGCCTCTGTGCCTCACTGCTCAGCCTGGGCCATAGGGTCACAGATGAGATGTGGCCCCTGCCCTCCAAAAGTTCACAGTCTAGTGGCTCGGTTAAGAGCTCACTCAAGGGGAAACTCAGTCGGGACCCCCTCTCATTTTGAGAGCTGTTACTTTCTACTCTAATAAACTATCCTCTGCTGTAAACTTAAAAAAAAACAAAACGCTCAAGAGTGTGAGCTGAGCTCTGAGCAACAGCAGTTCAATGCCCAGCCCAAGCTGAGCTGCCAACAGGTGGCAGGATGGCTTAAAAGAAAAAGAAAAAAAAGTTCACTGTCTAATGCAGGAGATAGACAAGTCCATTTGATCCAATGGGGAACAGAGAAGATTTCTTGGGGGAAGTGGCAGCTACCTTGAGACCCAAAAACTGAGTAGGTGTAGGCAGGCTAATAGAGGAAAGCATTTCTGGCAGAGGATTCAGCCCACACAAAACACCTGTAGCTGAGCAAGCCCTGACACAACAGCAGAAATAGGGAGAAGGGGAAAAGCCAGCCCCAGGAAGCAACACTCCCTCATGCAGTGGCCAGTCTTAGTCCTCTGGCTGGTGCTAACCTTGGCACAACGGGTCAGAGCAGGGATTTCTGAGTAGAGGTCGGAGGAATCAGGCCGGGTCTGGAGCACCAAGGAGCAGAGATGGTACAGGAGTGACTGCCGGCGAACTGTGTCCTTCACTTCTGACACCTTCTCCAGGTAGCTTAGCTCAAAGCCACTGCTCTGAAAGGACCTCATCTGAGCCTGGGCCTGGCTGGCTCCAGAGCCCTGGCCCCCAGCCCTCATGTGCTGTCACTCACCTGGGACCCATTGAGGAAGTTGCCCACAGCCAGTAGGGTGGCCAAGATGCAGCGGAAGGTGGCATTTTGTACCAGCTGTTCCATGCCCACTTTCAGGTCAAACAATGGCTCTGCGATTTCCTAGTGTGTGAGGCCAGGGACTCTCAGACTACATGGTCATCACGCTCACCTGCCCCCACTGCCTGTCCCATCCCATGATCCAGGTACCCGCTCCATGCTGTCATAGTCCAGTTTGAAGGCCCAGAGTTGTAGGCGGGCAGCCAGGCCCCCGATGGAGGCAAGAGTCATCAGGAAATTCTCAGCTGGGCCCAGAGGTATGTCAGGATTGGCCAGCTGGGCCTCCTCGATCTTCTGCCGCTCCTCCTCCGTGGGCATCATGGTCAGTAGCTTCTGAGGGTGCAGCCACCACCCCACATAGGCCACTCAGTGCTGGCCTGAGGCCTTGGGTTTTGGTTCTGATTCCTCCCTAGGTCATGTGGGGAACCCCAGGGTCTGGGGACTGTTCTGCAGAAATGCCAAGCCCGTGCCCCCCACTGGAGGGACAGGAAAGGTCCACTGACCAAGAGAGAGGGCTGGACCTCCCACCTCCCTTCCATACCCCCCCAGCTGGGTATCCCCACCTCAATGCCATCCTTGCTGACAGCAAACTCATCAAAGTTGAGCAGGGCAGCCTTAATGACATGCACAGGTGGCAGTGTGGTTAGGCCAATGTTGATAGCGTTGCTGCGCTTGGGGTCCAGCACTGTGGTCATTGTCCGGCGGCCCTCACCGGCTTTCTTTGAGGTTGGGGGAGGGGAAGTGTAAGATTGGAAAAGGGAGCAACAATCTAAAAGAGCACTTCAAGGTCCCCCTCTAAATGGCCAAATGGTGAGGTGAAGCACAACTAAGGAGCTGGGATGTATAAGGACTTGGGATGAATTTAGATGCTAGTTAGGGCTCTGCTGACACTTTCTTGAGAGACCTCAGACAAGTCCCTCCTCTTTTCTTTGCCTTGGTTTCACCATGTGGGGAATGAGTAGCAGCTCCAGCAGTTCAGACTCTTGAGCTCTGATTCCCTCCCCTCTCTACTGGAGTTACCAAATACAGATGAGGTGTATTTACCTTGGAAGGCAGCACATCCTTGGCACGGGACTCGAACAGGTGTTCCAGCCGGGCTGTGTCCACCAAGACAGGCTCCAGTGAGGCCCACAGGGTGGAGCTGGGCCCAAAGCGGCTCCCAGAGCCTCCATGACCCCCCGCTAGCTTTAGCTCCCGCCAGAAGAGTTTTACTGTCTTCCTTTTGGTGGGGAGGGCTTGGCCATCAGGCGCTATGGTGGGAAGAGGGGCAGCTGGGGGTGGAGGTGGTGGGAAGGGGCCTTTGATGGGTGGGGGAGGTAGGGGAGGAGGAGGTGGGGGACCTCCAGAGAGCAGGGGCAGTGGGGGTGGGGGCGGGACCCCTTTCGTGGCTTCCACAGAATCCATGTTCAGCATGTCCTGGTCTTCATCCTCCCCCAGATCTGAGAAGTCCAGGTCCCCAATGCAGAGTTTGGGGACACGGGTAGGGAGTTCCTGGATGGGCTCAGCCTTAGGGCTTGGTGGGGCCAGTGGCTCCTTGGGCTCTGGTTCAAGGCTCCGTTGGGCCCGGAGCAGAACTCGGGGAGCAGGGCTCTGGGGTATTCTGGGTGCAGGGACTGGTTCAGGGGATCCCCATAGTTCCTGGGTGTCTAGAAAAAGGGAATCAGCCGTCAGCATCATGGAACAACTGGGCAACATGGGTACATTCTGCCCACCCAGCAACTTACTTGGGTGCCCATCAGCCTCATCGGGCATGGCCTCAGCCAACGTCTCTGCCCGGCCCTGGGCTAGCGCAGCCTGCTTCTCTGTTTCTGCTGCTGCCACGTTCTCCAGGAACCGGGCTCTGGAGGGAGGAACTTGTCAGTGAGGACATCTGACACACCCCAGCCCAGGATGGTGCACATGCCTTGCTGGGCCCCTGGGCTCTGCCCCTAATTGCAGGCACACACAAACACACAAGAATAGTCCATGCGCTGAGCAGACTCGGAACCCGCTCTTTAAGGCCAGCCCCTGTTCAGTCGTCCACATCTGAGGAGGGTCACTAGCAACCCAGCATTCCCAAGTCAACATACAGAAAGTTCTACTTAATGTCTAACTTGCAACCTTGCTGCTGTTCATGTTCATTGTCCTGATTCTAGACAAGGACCCCTAGAGCAGGGGGAGGGGATAGCTGTCCCAACGGGCATACCAGACTGTCCCTCCCATTGCATGTCTGCAGCTTCTGAAAGGTATGACCTATGCCCAGAAAAGGGCCTGGTAAATGACAGGCACTCAGTTTGCAATAAAGTAATGAATGTGATCCAGTGTCTTTTTTGGCCCCTCCAGCCACTACTGGCCCTCCGTCCTCCTTCCCTTAGCCCTAGGTTGCAACTCCACCTCCACACCACACAGCACCTTAGATCCTCTTCCTACCTCACTCTTGATCTGAGGACATAGGAGAATGGGCTCCAGGTTGGGAGTCCATATCCTCATCTCTGGTCAAAGCTATTAAGGTGTCACTATTGAAGCACAGGGACCATTATGATCCCAGTGAACTAATCCCAGTGCTTAGTTGTTAGGTAACTGAGGACGCATGTTTGGGAGAGAAGGGGTCTGAGTCCCCAGGTTTGGCTGCATCAGGCAAGTGGAACCCCCGCTGGGGGAAGCAATGCTGAAGCCCTGAGCATATGGCAGGCGGGGCAGGCTGGCCTCTGTACTTACTCCAGCCTGGCCTGCCCAGTAGGGGACTGGGGGACAGGTGGGCTCTCAGGGGTGCTGGGTGGGGGGGACGAAAGAAGAGATGGTAATTGTGGTACCTGTTCCACCCCAAAGCCCAGTTGCTCATACCAACACAGAGCTGGGCCGTGCTCTCAGGGGTTCCTTCCCAGCCACAATGGGAAGAAGAGGGGGGTGGGGGAGGCATAACAAGGGGAAACTGTAAATGGAGGGGAGAGACTGATCAAGCAGGACAGGGTGCAGTAAGAGACAGACAGAGCAAAACAAGAGCCAGTGACAGAGAAACAGACAGTCAGGGGTAGGGAGACAGATGATGTTGGCCAGACAGGGGGAATGCCAGCGAGAGATGGAAGAGAAGCCTCAGGAGGAGGAGGTCCAGTCAGAACCGAACCCCACCCCTCCCCAGCAGTCACTTACCAAACAGGAGCAGTTTGGTGAAGTCTGGAAAGAGAGAGAAAGCACGCGTTTGGGCAGAGGAGGCGGAGGGTCCGTGGAGGGGTGCAGCGTGGAGGGACAGATGGAGAGAGGACTCCGGGGGTGGCCTCTATCTCCGGACTTACTTGTAGATACTCCTCTCGCAGGAGCTGTCGACTGAGGGTGCAGTAGAGATAGTAGGGAAGAGGTTCACCGAGGTATGGAAGACTGAGGCAGGGCCCACAGCGCTGGAGGCAGGGCCTGTTGGCGAGGCAGGGCCTGTGGGGCTGGAGGCGGGGCCTGTCAGGAGACAGGGCTACTCCTGGGCCATCATCCATCCCTCTCCTCCGGCGGGGGCACGCGCTTACCCAGGCTCCATGGCGCGCACAGGGCAGCCCCCGCTTTCTAGAGATCGGCGGCTTCGCTTGCCCTCCTCTGAAGAGGGCTTTCTGCGCTCCCTCCGACCACCTGTGGCGGCTTCCTCAATGTCTCCATCCTCCAACCGCAGGGCGCTCTAGCAAAGGTGAGCCCAGATGTGAGAAGCTGAGGTACTGTGGGGCACTGGGCCCCCTCCCTCCCCTCCTCTCACCCTCAGGTCCTGGCGGCCCAGCCCACCTCATAGAGCACAAGCTGCGCTCGCAGGTCAACATCAGTGCCCGCGGTGCCCAAGTGGCGCTGGACCAGTGCCTCCATGCCCTGCTGCTCCAGTGCATCGGTCACGTCATAGAAGGAGTCCTGGTCTGGGAGCGCTGCCAGTGTCTAGAGGGTGGGGATAGGAGGGCAAGGCTAAGGCTGGTGGGGGCCGGAAGTCAGGAGTCTGAGGGGCCCAGAATTGGCACTTGGTGCCCCCCTCCTGCCCACCCCCCACACCTTGTTGATGAGAGTGACTGTGTACACCAACAACTCAGGGTCTGTGCCATTCTTCTCCTCCAGGATGGATACCAGATTGGCCCATGGAAGAGCACCTGATACACAGAAGGGGAGCAGTCATACAGGGACAGGTAGGAGGGAGGGCTCTGAGTGGTGGGAGAGGGAGGGACAGTGTCTGACCCGTGTTACTGGCCACAGAGTTGACTGCGTAGATGAACAGCGGTGCGTTGCTCTCAGAGTATTCCACAAACACCAGCAGCAGCTTCAGAGCTGTCTTCACCACTAAACGGGACTGGGGGGAAGGGTCACCACATATAAGTGGGGCTTGGGCTAGACCTGTGCTAGCTCCTGGTGTGGTGGAAGAAGGGCTCCTGGGGCTGGACCCAGAAAGGACAGTCTAGGCAGAAAGACCCTGGCTCCAGACCTAGGCATTGAAGTGCTTTCTAGGCTTACGGGGGTGGGGGGTGGGGGGTGGGGGGGGCACAGACTCACTCCATTCTAGCCCACTTTGCAAAAGAGGAAACTGAGGCCCAGAGAGAGGCACTGGGAAAAGGGTGCATGACTGGGTGGTGGGCCACTTACCAGGCTGGCACACAGTGTGTACAGCCACTGCACAGTCTCACTGTGAGCCACCACCCCCAGCATCCCGTCCACAAAAAGCATCAGCTGGCCTAGTGCTGGGGACACAGGAACAAGGAAAGGTCAGTAAGGGGTCACTGAAGGCAAGTGTCATGGGGCAGGGGTGTGGCTGACCTCGGAGGATATAGCTCTGGTAGTTGTGGTCAGCAGCAGCACCCACACGGATCAGGCAACTTAGCCCCTCTGAGTGCACGAATTCAGGCACCAGGTCCTTGTCCTCCTAGGGGCACAGTGGGGGAGTTTAGGAGGGCTCAGGCTGGATACCCACCCCCCAGTCCACCTCTGGGCCTTACCTGGAAGATCTGCTTTAGTGAAAAGAGGGAGCGGCGGAGCTCAGGGCCACTGGAGCCATACAACTTTTCTGCAAGGGGTAGGTGGGCATGGTAACCTCAAGGGGACACAAACACAACCCCCCACCAAAGAATATTCTAGTATTCTTGAACACCCCACCTCCTCCTCCACTTCCTGACTCTGGGCAACCCCACCTTGGTCTAGCTGTGGCATCAGCCCTAGCCCTGGAAGGAGAGGTCAGGATAGGAATGAGGAGGGACCACATATCCTGTCTCTGATCTGCCCTGACCACTGTCTAGCACAGGCCTGAAAAAAATTGAGCCAGCTGGGCTGCGGGGTGGGGGAGGGAGGTGTTGGACACTCCTATACTCACCTAAGATGGCATTGACCCTCACGGAGAGCTGGGTCCGCAGGATCAACGTAGGCTTACGCCCTTTGCTGGAATCAAGCAGCCTAGTCAGCAGCTCTCAGCCCATTCCTTGGGGTTCCCTCCCCCCATGCCAAGGCAGCCAAAGACCTCCCCACATGACAACCCTGGCCCAGCGCCCTCCTCCCCAACTGCTCCTCCAAGCCCAAGCGTTGGCCAGACAGGAGGGTTTGTGCAAACACAGGTATCTCAGGTATGTAGGAGAGCCCCCCACTCCCAACTTGGGCAGCAGGTAACACTGGCCAAGCCTTGGGATTCCTCTGGCACAGTTCCCTGGGGCAGCAGGAGGTGACCCACAGCCCAGGCTAGATAGAGATCAAGTATCTTGGCTGCTGACACCTGAGCCAGCCCCTGGTAGGGCAAGGGTGGGGGCAGCCTAGCCTTCCTGGCTTTGTCTTCTCTGACCTGATCTCTTCATAGAAGCCCTCCAGCATCTCCCGCTGCTCTTCCAAGGACAGCTCGGGATCCAGGTAGTATCCAGAGGGAGACACTTGCAGAGCACAGTCCTCTAGCTGGGGGCAAAGGGAACAGTTGTCAGGGCTGGTGAAGAGGAAGCAGGGGTATGTATGAAGACCCTGTGACCTCCTATCACCTACTTAGGGTGCTGGCAGAGAGACACGCCACAGGATCTGCATTGCAGCCAGACATTTCTTCAGCATCCATTTTTCATGCGCCTATTATGTGCAAAGTCCATCCTTCTCAGGTGCCAGGCTTTCTTGCCCTTTGTATGTGCTATGTCTTCTGCTGGCTAACACCTACCCATTCTTTAGGTTTTGTATTAGATAACACTTTTTTGTAAAGCCTTCCTGAAGGACTCCTCTAGCTAATGCTATGCAATCTATTCCACCCCTCTGAAGTCTTCCCCACAGCATTATAATACCCTAGACACTGTAATATCCTTCTCCTGTAACTGTGTGTTCTCTGGATTCAGGCGTCATGTCTGTCTTGCTATATGCTATATCTGCAGAGCCTAGCACAGCATTTGGCACACAGTAAGTGCTCGCTAACCATTTGTTGAGCTAATGAACACAAATGAGGAAGGGGAATAGAAGTTCTGCCTTTGAGGAAGTTCTAGCCCTGTGGGGTGATAAGCTGCAGCCCAGGGAGAAAGTGTTAAGAATGCTAGGAGGTAAATCCAGCTGGGAGGGGTGTTTGAGTCTCCAAATTAAGACAGTGAGGAGCAGAGGCTAATCCACAGGCTCCCAGTCCCTCCAGGCTTGAGGGTCTTTGCCCTGCCCCCAAGTGGGCTACAGTTACCATGGTTCTAGCTGGACCTCAGAGGCCTCCAGGAGGAGCCTATTAAAAACCAGACTTTTAGGGTCTGACTCAGTCAGTCTACACTGGGTCTCTGAAATCTGCATTTAACAAGAAGGCACATGCTCCATCCATGTGTCTGCTTTTCTGTCTCTCCCCACTGAGCCTGGCTCCCTTCCACGAATGGGCACTTGGCCTCTTAAGAAGTACCTGTAGAAGGGCCTAGTGAGGTGGCTGCAGAGAGTCTGAGGGCAGTACTGTGCCTCGTCTGGACACCTCCCGCATAGCAAAGTCCCCTTGACTTGAGTGGCCAAGGGAGAGCCCCTCTGAAGAGTCACGATGCCTCTGGTCTCTATCTTACTGGGAAAGTCAACCCCAACATTTGTCCTGTTGTTCCATCAGCCCTGCGTTGCTCTGGACCCAACCCAAGGGCTTCCAGCTTCCCTTGGTCCCCTGGGGGGAAAGGGAGTCCAGCCTCTGCCCCTACTCATGCCTCTGCTTAGCACCCGTTATGCACCCCTGCTATGCCTGAGAGCCTGACCCCGCTCCTTCCTGGCAGTTCAGCCTGTGAGGCCCTTGGGTGACCACCTCCCCCACTGCCTGGGACATGGGACACAGGACAAACACTCCAGCCTGTTTTCTGTCCTACTTCCTGTCTGGCTGCCTGCCCTCCCCACCCCCCCCACCCCCTCAGGCGCCTTGGGCGGACCTGGCCTCTCTCCCTCCCTGGGATCAGAGTCATCTTCTCCAAAGCCTACTGGGAATAGGCCTCAGATGTGGCAGCAAGGCCACAGGGCTTGGGTACTTAGTTCAGGGCCAGCTCAACTGAGTGCAGCCCCACATTCCTCCTGATCCCTCTTCTCATGGGGATGACTCAGTAGCCTACCCACCCCACCCCCATCCAGACACAGCTATATCTCCTTTCACCTTGGACTGGAGGATTCTGGGACCCGAAAGAAACATATCATCCCCAGAGCCACAACATCCCTTAGCGATTGCCAAAGCACACCCATTTAGAACAGCTTACTCATTCAAACATTCACAAACTGGGCTGGTTTTAGGTGCTGTGGACATAACAAGGAACAAGACACTGCCTCTGCCTTCCCTGCCTTCCAGTCCAGTGGGGGAGACAGGTAGGCTTGACTCAGAAAAAGGCCACAAATAAATGCAAAATAAAAGCACCATGGCCAACGGTGCTAAGAAAGGGGAGGGGCTGAGTGCCTTAAAGGTAAACACTGGATTATATGTAGTAACTGCTTACACACCCAGTTATATGATCAGGTTATACTTGTATACACCTATGGTCACTGGCCACATGTATACCCAGTGTAGGCCCAGGAAGCACCCCCACAGAAAGATGGGGCCCAGCACACTGTCTTCCCCTCCTGCACACACACTTCCATGCTCTAGTCCCAAGTGAGCAGAGAATGCCCTCTCCTTCCAGGATATCTGCATCCATGTGCTCAACCATCAAGACTGTGTGCTCTGCCATCCGCAGGCTCCTCAGATGAGCAGGCTTCCACCCTTGCCCTCTGTGGTGGTAGCATTGGCTTCCTATCTCACCTGTCCAATCCTGCCAGGGCCCCATCTGGGGAGGGGCTCCAGGGGTAATAGACGGTGTCCCCCTCCTTCAGCTGTCTGTCCTGGGGGGAGATGTGTGGGGGTGGGGTGGGGTGGGCTAGGGTCAGGCACACAGCAAAGAGCGGAGACTTCCTGCCAGCTGGGTGGTACTTGTCCCTCACAGCCCTGGCCCCTTCCTGGGGTCACCGTGTGAGAGCCAAACCTCTGGGCCTTGTTTCTCACACCTTGGGGCTGGGCCAGGCCTGAGTAGGCCCAAACCCCGGTCCCTGCTCACAGTGCTTAGGATCAGCACAGGGTCAGTGTAGACCTACATCCTTGACTTCCTGCTGGCTCTTGTCTTCCACACTTCTCTGCTGTCTCTCTTGGAGTCCCTCCCCCATTCTTCCCAGGCTCAGCCCCTTACTTCAGTCTCCAGCCCATTTTTCGTTTGATTCTTTGGGCTCAGGTTTTTCTGGCAGCCTAAACCAACTTGTTATACATGGTTTTATATGCAGGGCCAAGCTTAGGGGACCCTGGTGTCTACTCCGCAATATTTTCCATAGCAGTGTAATCAGGTGGGAATGAGCATGCCAGGGTCAGGGTACAAGGAAGATGGTGAAGAAGGCAGTATTGTATGATGAAATACTCTTGTTTTAGGAAATAATTTGTTAATGACCTTTTTCTTCTTTCCTACAAACACAAGACCCTGTGCTCTGACGATTCTTTTTTTTTTTTTTTTTTTTTTTTTAGAGGGCAGTGTCACTGGCCCTCATATGTGGGATCTGAACCCGGGCTGCTGGTGTCCCGGGCCAGCTCTCAAACACCGTGCCACTTGGCCGGCCCCATGACGATTCTTTTTTTCTATTATCTTGGGTCTCCAACTAGTCTGTGACTTCCTGAGAGGATATGTATGGGCCTCAAGGAGAGAAATCCACATTTGTTATGCCTCCTGTATTGCACACTGGGCTGCCTAGGTTATTTGATTCTCCTAATAATCCTTTCATAGGTGAGGAAACAAGGCTCAGAAATTCAGTGAATTTGCCCCAGATTGCACAACCAGGAATGGAACCAGGGCTAACCGACCTAGATCTTTGGGCAGGTGGACTTTGGAAGTGCTCCAGGGAACCCTAGAGGGGAGGTGGAGTGAGGGCTGAGGCTTTTAGGGTTGCTGAGAGCTGGTGACTGCCCCTCAGCTTTCTGGACTCTGTAAATACCTCAAACTAGTCTTCCTAGTTCCAGCAAGGGAATGCTAATGAGCACACACACATCATATATATTGGGGTAACAATGCCTACTTCTGCCAGGACCTAGGTCTTGGGGTCCCTCACTAGGCTGCAGCCCAGAAGGACCAGCAAAATTGGACATGCCAGCCCTAGGGAAAGCTAAGAGGAGGCCATGACTCATGCCCACATCCCAATCTTATACAGTCTCCCAAAGAAACCTTCATATCAGGGAACTAATGGGCTCAGTTCATCACCACATCACCCCATCTTATATCCTTGAGAATCCTCTGGAACCTCTTCAGTTGGTCTCTGTCCCAGCAGGTCACGTTCATACTTTAGCCCCCCATACCACAACTGCTTCTGAGTGGTAAACTGAGGCTAGACCAGGGAGGGGGGCAAGGTTAGGAAACATTCCAGGATAGTGCCACCCCTGGCCACTCTAATCTAGCCATAGCTGAGGAAACAAAGTTGCTGATAAGGAACAGATTTCTTTTTTTAAAATTTTATTTATATATTTTATTAGTTTCAGGTTATAATGAACAGATTTCTAGGGCTATCTCTGCTGCTAGTATCTCTGCCTTTGCCTCAGGGTCAGAGTAGCACCCAGGTCTTCTGCCCAGAGCCCAGGGAGAAGTCAGGGCTATCCCAGATGTGGCAGGGCCTTTGGGTGTTAGGGAGGGGCTCCCGAGGCACCACCCAGAAGGGAAAATGGTAGCAGGGTGGTGGGACTCTGCAGTTCTGGGTAAAGAGATGAGACAAAGGGCCGGAGGGCCAGGTTCTCCCCTGGGGCAGGGGCATGTCCCTGAGCTGGGAAAGGCTCTTGCATGGAGGGAAGATAGATATTTCTGAATTCCCCTGGGGCATGGCCCAGGGCACTGTCAGGACCCCTGTCCCCTATGAGCCAGGAGATGAGTCAGAAGCTGTGGCCAGGAGCTTCCTCCTAGACTGGGAGGAAATGAGCAAGGCCTTCTCAGAGAGTTCCAAGTTGTTTAAAAAGGAAGAGGAACTTGAGAGACTAGGCCTAGTCCAATGGGGTGTGTGGGGTGGAGCCCCAGAGAGAAAGTAGGCCTGGTCTTTTTACATCCCCAGGGAGGGAATAGGGTCTGTAGGAATGATGGGGGTCGTCAGTGCACAGAGTGGGAGGGCATACTTGGTTGTATTCTGTTTCTCTGCTGAACAACTATACAGAGGATGAAGCAGGGAGTAGACAACTCCCTCTTTATTTCTGCTCTACAACCCTGCACAGGGACACCTGGGTTTCTGGGCCACCTCTCCCCTCTAGAAGACGATCAAGGCAGGCCTGAGTCATGTCTGTACCTCTGGGTCACCCACTTATAGGACCAGGGGCAAAACCAGCTGTTGACATTTCCTGCAAAGAGAATCCCTGCTCACCCCCTACCCCCCTCTGATGTCCCTGCTACCCTCTTCTCAGCCCTCCTTCCTCCAGCCTTCTATTCTGGGGCTGTGGTCAGTTTATATTTGGGATGAGCACATCACAGTGCATCTGACCATTGTTGGCAGAGCTGCCAGCCCCAGGGAGTCCTGGCTCCAGGCACTGTGGTAACCCAGTGTATCCACCACCATATCCTGCCTGGAGCGGGGGTGCGGTGGGGTGGGGGTGGGGTGGAGTGTGGGGGTTGTAAATATAGCAGCCTTCAGGTACACTAGGTGGGAAATCCTGAAAGTGGGGAGACCAGGAAGTACTCACTTAGGGGTGGCGGTGGTGGGATTTAACATTATCTGAGTTCAGAAGTGTCCTCAGCTAGGGAGCAGAGAATAGAGGGCAGAGCACCTGGCAGGGTAGGGATATGGGTCCCTAAATGGAGGGGTGTTCTGAGTCTCTTTCCTGTAGCTGACCTCACAAACCTGCCCCTAATTGGAAAGAGGTATGCTAGGGCTAAGTCCTGTCTTAGAGTGGGGGTGGGTGGGAGGAATAATATGTTCTCTGTAGTGCTCCAGGCTTATCTCAGCACCAGGAGTTCCAGGAGCCTGGAGGCAGGAACCTGGCCTCAGTTCAGCACCCCTCTTTCCCTAGCGCCCATCCTGAATAGGTGGCGGCCTCGGTCTGGACGCGCTTTTTCCACTTCCACCTCAGTTTGCCCCTTTAAACAGGGCAAGGAGGGGTTGCATCAAAATTCTGGAGTGGGGGCCGGCCGAGTGGCGCGGTGGTTAAGCGCTGGTTTGGGAAGCCAGCGGCCCCGGTTCGGGTCCCACATATGAGGGCCCGTGACACTGCCCTCAAAAAAAAATAAAAATTCTGGAGTGGGCATGCGTGCTGCAACCTTCAAGTCATGGCCTTGAAGCCCGGGCTTTGCCGGGACACGCGCCATTCCCTAGGTCAAGAGTCTCACCACCTCTCCCTCCCGCACTCGGAGGCGGGGCTGGCCTGCAGCACGAGGAATGCAGGCTTGGGGGCCCGGCGCCCGGGACACATTCCAGGGGAGACCCCGGGCCCGGGGGGCAAGTTTGCGCAACTCGGCGCTCAGCTAAAGCTGGGAGCAGGGGAGGGCACCCACAGCAACTCTCTCTTCACTTCCTCACTACTCGGTGCGGACTGGCTGACGGGGAACCCCGGGGGGCGGGGGGGGGACGCTTCCCAGAGTCCTGGCCCGGAAACCCAGAGCGCCGGAAAGGGCTGCCTGCGGGGGACTGAGCGCGGAGAGCGGGAGGGGAGGTAGGGCCGGCCATCTGGAAAAGGGCCTTTCCCGGTACTGTGCATTAGTAGGCTCCGCGGCGCAGGCAAACCCAGGGCAGGCGGTTTAAAATTAGCCCGTCCCGCCCCCTGCTTTCCAGCCGCTGGCTCGCAGCGGCCCGAGTACTGAATGGTGGGGGCGGTGACTCAAAGGGCTTTTCCATTAGTGCAGCCTCTCGCGCGCGGCGTGTCCCGGGCCGCTTCCAGAGGACTACCCTCACCCGGTGAAGTCTCTTCCCCGCCGGCACTCCCAAGCTGGACCCCCACCTGTAGGGGCTACATTCTATCTGCCAGGGCCCAATCCAGACACCGCTCTACCTTAGCCACCTACAGAGGCCCGCCCCGGGTACGCCCCTCTTCGTAGTCCCGCCCCACCTCACCTGAAGCAGGTGGAAACGGGTCTCACCCGAGCTCTGTCTCCTGGGTCCGCTACCACCCAAATATCTACCATCACCCTATCCAGACCAGCGAGTGGACCCCGGAGCGGTCCTCACTTCAAGGGGCAGCCAGAGTGGTGCAGACCACAAGCTCCCATCTCCCTTCTTTTTAGTTTCCCTTCACCTTGAGAGCCATCCCCCACTAGCAGGGCCGCGTGGACCGTGGGTTCCGGCCCAAGACTTATCCAGAGGTTCGCACCCATTCCAGCCTCTCCACGAAGGGCACCTCCCAAAAGCTTTCATGGCGCCAACCCTGAACCTCGATCACCCCCAACCTTTTCCGGTCCCCCTCACCTTGAGCGGCGCCTCCAGCAGGCGGTGCAGCGCGGGTATCTGTGCACCCAGGGGCAGCGCCCCGTCCAGGCTGCAGGTGGGGGCCCGGCGCGGCTCCGGGAAGTTGGCACATGCGAAAGGGTCGCTGTCCTCTAGGTACTGCACCCGCACAGTTACCACTGATACCGGCTCCCCGTCACCGCGGTCTTCCCCGCCCGCCATGGCTCTGCTACTGGCTCGCGCTGCGCGCCTCGGGATGGGTCGCGGACCAGCCGCAGTCTACTGGCTCCGCTGTCTGGGCCGGGCCGGACCGGACGCCGCTGAAGAGGGGCGGAGCCAGACGGAGGCGGGGCTGAGGAAGGGGGTGGAGCCAAGAGTTGTGTCCTAACGCGCGGGGGCGCAACCACTGCCGGTGGGTGCAATCCTCCCAGCCACTCAGACGGTGCAATCGTGATCCCGTTAGTTCCCTGGCGAGGCGGGCGGGAAAACCCGAGCTCGCGCCCCGCTTTGGAGAGCGCAGAGGGGAGGGAGGCTTTGGGTGTGGAACAGGGAGGATGAGCTCTCTTTGAGGGAATGTGGGGGCAGGTGGGGCGGAAATTTTCTGATAGTGGCGGGCCAGGCCTCCCTCAGTTTAGAGACCAGATGGTCCTGATCCCTTCAGTTTGAGGGATGAAGTGGGTGGCATTCCCTCATTTGGGGAAAGCAGGGAAATGGGTCTCTTTCAGAGCAATAAGTGAAAATAGATTCCACTCAGTTTGAAGGAAGAAGTGGGGTCATTTCCCTTTAGTGGGGGAACAAAAGGACCGGTGCCCCCCCCAGTGCTGGGGAAAGAATAGGGATGACTCAGTTTGAGGGGGAAGGTAGAACACGTTTTCCCTCCGTTTTGATGAAGAAGTAGAGTGGGTGCCCCTCAGCTTGAATGAAAAGTGGAGACGGTCCTCCTCAGTTTGGGGCGATAAACCGAATACCCCTCAGATTTTGAGAAAAAGTTGGGTGGATCCCTCTTACTCTGAAGGAAGTCGATAGGCTGAGCTTTCCATAATTTAGGGAAAGAAGATGTGGTCTCTTCACGTTTATGGAGAAAGCGAGAAGAGTGCTCTGCAGTTTGAGGGAAAGAGAGGGCCGGGTGCCCCTCGGCTTGGGAGCTAAAGAGAAACGGCCTCCTTTCAGCCTGTACTGAGCAGGGCGCAGCTTGGGCCTTGGAGTTTCTGGGGACCTGGGGGGACAGCGCGGCTTTCCGAGAGCGCCCAGTGCGCGTGCGCAGGTCTGGTCTGGTCCGGAGCCGGAAGGGGGTCCCAGGCCCGGAAGGGGGTCCCAGGCCCGGCGGGGTCGCCTGAAAGGCGGTGGCGCGCTGCCCCCTACCGTCTGCGTGCGGCAGCTCCGTGGTCCTCGGCCTCCGTACCAGGCAGGGGGCGGCAGCTCGCTGCGAGAGGGCACTAGCGTTGGAGGAGACCCTCTCTTTAGATCCTGCCCACCCCCAGACCCCTGTCCGACCCGCGGCGGAGTGTCGCCTCCGGTGGGTTGGACGCGCAGATGCTGCTGGAGGGCTGTGCCTGCTCCCAGCTGTGAATACTGGTCCGGGGAGCTGACTGGAAAGAATCGGTTGCCGGACTTGGGGGAGGGCTGCACTGGGGAATTTTCAGAGCTGAGACTGGTTTAGACGGGAGGGGGTCAGAGTACGGACGCCTAGGGTAGGGTCTCGGAGCCCAGCCCTGGCTCGGGGGTATCGGAGCAGGGATTGTGGGGAGCGCGCCCCACGTGCCTGTGACGCGAGGGCAGCCGGTAGGCGGCGGCAGCGACACGGGGCCGGCGGCCGTGCGGGGCCGGGAGGGCGACTAGGCAGAGGCAGAATGCTGCGCGTCGTGCTGCCGCTGCTCTGGCTGCCCCTGGCGGGGGCGGCAGCAACCAGAGAGCCCACCCGGGAGCCGGGGTCTCTGGGCGAGCCTCCCCCAGGGTTGGCGCTCTTACGTTGGCAGTGGCACGAGGTGGAGGCCCCCTACCTGGTAGCTCTGTGGATCCTGGTGGCCAGCCTGGCCAAAATCGGTGAGTGCGTGTGTGCGAGCGCGGGCGGCCGGCAGCGGACCTGTCCCCAACCCCTACTCCCTAGATCCGAGCTGGTTTCTTGCACAGTGCCGGCACTTAGGTTGCGATTCCACAATCCGGGCTCCTCACACAGTTCTTGCGCCGCCTCTTGTGGATCTGCCTCCTCCCCTTCTCCTCGCATGGGAGCTCTGAGGATTTGCCTTCTTGATGGGCTGCCCCAGCTCTCTCCAGCCTTATCTCTAGACTCCTTTGCCCTCTCTGCCCCCTTCTTTCCCCTCTTCCCCTTGCAGTAAGCCCTACCGTCTGGCCTCTCCTCCACCTATCTCCAGCCTCCCAAAAACCTCTGTTAGCGGTGGGGACGTGTGGGGACATTGAGGGGTTGTGTTCTCTGGCAAACCCAGGCATCCTGGTCCTGAGGAACAGTCTTCTTTGGAGACCAAGTCCAAGTGTCTACTCTCTTGGGATACTAAACTGCCACTCTTCCTCTCCTCCTCCTTTTTTCCCCTAAAGACGTCCCGTTCTTGTGCCTAGCTATGGGAACCCCCCCCCTCCTCCAAAACCCCCAGTTCAGGTTTATAGTCTTCACACTTAGGACTATAAGAAACTTCCATTTATTGGGGGCTGACCATGTGATGCCTGCATTAGATGCTTTTATACATCTGACCTCCTTCAGTCTGCATAACGCTGAAGGTTGTGCTTCAGAATCCTTTCCTTGAATAGAGCTGCTTTTCCTTGCCTCAGCTTTGTCCTCCCTACTTCTGAGCAGCCAGTGGTCCCTCCTCCCACCAGAGACCCTCCTCCCTCTGCCTGTTGTGCAGGCTCTGCTGTGGGGGTGACTAATTATAGCTGAGCGTTGCTACTCACTCCCCATCTATGCTGGCACAGCCTGTACTCCAATCTCACCAATACAGTCTTCATGTAAGAATCACACAACCTAGAATTTGCCCCTCTGTTCCCCCACGGACACTATTGTGGGGAGAGGGGCTGGGCAGGAACTGGAGAACTCTCCACTCTGCTATGGCAGCCGATTAATAATGGAAAATGGGGCTTGAAATGCCTTTGGGAAGCCTAATTCTGTCAGAAAAAGGCTTTGGTAATGTGTTTTTGAATGACTGGGGTTGATGCATGCTCTGGAGATGAGGATGGAATAGAGTCCCTGAAGGAGAGGAGATGGGGACCAAAGGTAGGGATATGCGTGGGGAGATCTATGACTGAACTTACCTTAGGCTTGGCAGCAATGAGAGTAAGATGGGAGGAGCCTCAGATTTGGGAACCAAGAATCGGGTTTGCTGAAAAGTCTGTGAGTTGCAGTAGAGTTCCTGTCTTATTTACGGTTTATAGCAACTATTGGAGTTTCCCCCATAAATCATAGTGGATGACACCTTCTCTGGAGGTAGGA
The DNA here is from genome assembly GCA_033961575.1 of Aselliscus stoliczkanus. Lineage (NCBI taxonomy): Eukaryota > Metazoa > Chordata > Mammalia > Chiroptera > Hipposideridae > Aselliscus > Aselliscus stoliczkanus. The sequence goes on along the minus strand of CM066732.1, from coordinate 39,329,070 downwards.
GAAGACAGCCTCCTTCTCGTCAGCCCCCTCCCCCCTAAAAAAAAAATCCTTAGAATTAGAAAGGTAGAATGTTTGGAATAACTTCCTTTAGCTTCATTGCTGGGAGATTGTTTTTTCTCTTTCACTCAACAAATCTTTGTGTAGATCCCATTATGTGCCATACACTGTCCTAGGCCCTTTGGGTACAGCTTCTAAAGGGCACTGTCTTGGCATTGGGTCTCACACAGGCTAACATAGAAGCTTCCCCACCTACCCACTACCCCAGGGATTGTATGGGAGAGGTGTTCACTCATGGTCCCAGGGCCCAAGGGAAAGCCAAAAGAGCTTATTTTAGAGGGCAAAGGTAGAAATGGCAATAGTGCTAGAAACCCATTTTGTACTTCCTTCTTTTTTCCTAGGGATGGATCTGTTATTATTTTTCCACAGAGTCATATTTAATTAGTATTTGTTGAGAACCTGCTATGTGTCTGACATCCTACTAGGCACATTTATACTGTATCATTTTATCCTCACCCTGTGTGATGGGTTATTTTTCCTATATTACAGGGGAAGAAACTGAAATTCAGGTAAATTAAATGACTCACCTGAGCTCACACAATTAGAAAGTGATGGAGCAGAATTGGAAATCTTTTGACTGCTAAACCCAATGCTTTGAACCTATATAATGAAAAACACGTTGGGCTAGCATAGTGCTCCTAGGAGGTATGTATAATATGCATTATGGTCTAGGTAGAGAGACAGGATACAGCAATATAATAATAACATTTTTTGAGTTCTTACTGTAAAATACTGAGCTTTTTAAAAAATAAGTGCTTTTGAGTAGATTGTCTTATTTAAACCTCACAACAGTCCTATGAGATCATTATTGTTTTTATTCCCATTTTGCTCTTGAGAAAACTGAAAGTCAGAATAGTGAAGTTATTTGCTCCAAGGTCACAGAACCAGTAAATACGAGTATAGGAGCTAGGCTTTGAACCCAGGCAGCCTGGATCCAGAGGCCCTGACTTTTACTCTATGTTATACATACATGTAAAAGTATAGTGCGTAGCATTTGCTGAGGTTTAAATAATGGCTATGGGTAAGGGAAATCAGAGAAAGGTGAGGTCTCCTGAGAAAGAGTAGAAAGTAAGGGTCATTTTTGGAAATAGAAAAAGCCAGCAATGGCCTAGGTTACCATGATAGGAACACCAAGAAACAGACAACTCTGGCTGCAGCAGTGGGTTTGTAGCCTTGGGAGGTTGGAGATTCTAGGAGTCCTGAATTTCTTTTCTCCTTCCTTGGTCCCAGGGTCAGGGGTCCTGACTTTGAATAACCTTCTGAGTCTGGGAGATTATAGGCTTGTGTGTGTGTGTGTGTGTGTCCCGTAAACTGATAACTTCAGCCCTCTTCTTGCATTGTAGTGTTTCACTTGTCTCGGAAGGTGACGTCTCTGGTCCCTGAGAGCTGCCTGCTGATTTTGCTGGGACTAGTGCTTGGAGGCATTGTCTTGGCTGTGGCCAAGAAAGCTGAGTACCAGCTAGAGCCAGGCACCTTCTTCCTTTTCCTGCTTCCTCCTATCGTGCTGGACTCGGGCTATTTCATGCCTAGCCGGCTGTTCTTTGACAACTTGGGTGCCATCCTCACCTATGCCGTGGTGGGCACACTCTGGAATGCCTTCACAACAGGCGCTGCCCTCTGGGGCCTGCAGCAAGCTGGACTTGTGGGTGAGTGACCCTAAGACCTGAGCTGGTGAAGGGAGGCTTTGCCAAACTCATCACCTACCTCCCTTTTCCAGCTCTAGAGATCCTGTCGGTGAGAGTCATACCCTGAGAGCTCCATCTTGGGTCCCTCCCACTTGGAGTGCAAGGAAACACTCCAGATGGGCCTTCAGCCTTCATTTAGTCTTTGCCAGTTAAGTCTAGGCCTCCACAGCATGACAGCTGAGCAGGGGTCTGGCTCCCAGCTCTGTGTGGGCTGCCAAGGCTGAGAAGAAGCCTGTGTTACTACCCTGCTGCCTCCTTCCCTCTATTACCACTTGCCAGCCCTGCTCCTCTGAGGCACAGCGCACCATTCCTGTAAGGGCCTGCCATCCTGGCTCATATTGTTATTTTTAATAAATAGATGTTGTACATCCACAAAATGTAAGACACTGCACTGGATATTCTCACTTTATTTATCCCATTGACTCTTCACAGCAACCCTGTTGGAGTATAATTTGTCCCATTTAATGGATAAGGAAATGGAGGCCCTTAAATCATTTGATATCAAGTCTAAGTGTAGCAGGAGAGGTCCATTTTACTGAGGCTCTTTGCCTTCAGGCTGCCCAGACCTGCTCCCTTTTTCCTCATTTCCTGCCTCCAAAATCCATTCAACCCTGAATATTGGTAATTCAGACTTCTTCCAGGGTGCAAGGGGAGGTTTACGATTTTCACTTGGGGACTCCAACCTGGTTTTCCTAATGGGTTAGTGAACTCCTTGGGCAGGAAGGAAGGGGAGGACATGAAACCATAATAAAAACAGTAACCCTAATAATAGGGTACTTTCTATATATTAGGCACTGGCTAAATGAAGAACTTCGTGAAGAAGATAATGTTATTATTCCCAGCACATACATGAGGAAACTCAGGCTCAGAGGTTATATGACTTGTTTCAGTCCCACCTGTGGTGCTTTTCATACTATATACAGCCCTTATAGATGGATAGCTTCTCTCCCTCCTGCTAAGAATTATGGGTGTCACATCCATTAAGCTTTGAACCGCAGGTGTGGGAGAAAGCACGTTCTTTTGTTCTCCCTAATGAAGCCAGTCAGCAGCCAGTTTCCATCTTCTGGTGGTTATTATTACTGCTGCTGCAGTTTTTATTGTCAATGCCACTTTAGCTTTTCAGGTTACATAGAGTTTTTGTAGCCATCTCCTGGGTTGGTGTTTTGCAGCAATCTGAGGTAGGCAGATGAGGAGGCGTGGCTAAAAGAAGTCATGTGACAATGATAGTGCCAACTTCACGGAGCTGGTAATTGGCAAAGCCAGGTCTGAGGTTCAGATCTGACCAGCAGGCCAATACTCTCTTCACCACCCCAGGTCCTTTCTGGGTGTTTTTATTTTTGTTGTGTGTGTGTGTGTGTCTTTTTTTTTTTTTTTTTTTTTTGAGGGCAGTGTCACTGGCCCTCACATGCGGGACCCGAACCGGGGCCGCTGGCCTCCCAAGCCAGCACCCAACCACCAGGGCGCCACTCGGCCAGCCCTGGGTGTTCTTATTTTAACAGTGGGGTAGAGTTTGGGCTTGTCACCAGGAATGTCATAGGAGACTCAATACCTCACCAATTACTGTCCCCCATCTGTCCCTCAAAAGCCCCTAGAGTGCAGGCCGGCTTGCTGGACTTCTTGTTGTTCGGGAGTCTCATCTCAGCAGTGGACCCCGTGGCTGTGCTGGCTGTCTTTGAGGAGGTGCACGTCAACGAGACTCTCTTTATCATCGTCTTTGGCGAATCCTTGCTCAATGATGCAGTCACCGTGGTGAGTGTGCTCAGCTGGCTGCCAATCCCAACCCCAGGCTGCCATGCTCTGACCAATTGGGTGTATCAGCAGGTTTAGACCCTCCCCCTGGGTACCCTGGTGAAGAAATATGGCCTCTGCATTCATCTTCCAGCAGTCCCACTTGCTGCCTTCCTCTCATTCCTGACTCTCCTCTCCTCACTCAGGTGCTGTACAAGGTCTGCAACTCCTTTGTGGAGATGGGCTCTGCCAATGTGCAGGCCACTGACTACCTGAAGGGAGTCGGTCAGTATCTCCCCGCTCTCAGTTGGCACTGGAGGTCTGCCTCCACTGGGTTGCTGAGTCCCTGTCCCCACTGCATCAGGACAGAGGAGGCTGTTCAGGTTGCCTCATTCCCTTCCCTTCTCTATGGAGAAATGGGCCCTGAGAACCTGAGAAGGAGGGGCTTTCCCAGGATCCTGGCTTAGGGATCCTGACCCCTGGGGGATGCAGTGGGCATCATCCTCTACTCCCTGCCAGGCAGCAGTCTTGTCAGCCCGGGTAGGGTCCAGGCCAGGGTTCACTCTGACAACCCACTCCTTCCCCAGCCTCCCTGTTTGTGGTCAGTCTGGGCGGGGCAGCCGTGGGCTTAGTCTTTGCCTTCCTCCTGGCCCTGACCACACGCTTCACCAAGCGGGTCCGCATCATCGAGCCGCTGCTGGTCTTCCTCCTCGCCTACGCAGCCTACCTCACTGCTGAAATGGCCTCGCTCTCTGCCATTCTTGCGTGAGTCCTGGGGGCATTGCAGGCAGGCAGCTGGGAGGGGGCACTGGAGATAGTTGACCCACATATGGACAGAAACAGGACCCTGAGGAATCCATAGGTTTCCCTGAGCCCTTGTGGTAGTGGGAGCCTCAGACTCCCCTTGGGAGACAGTAAACCTCAGGCACTATTCCAGCATCTGCCTTCAGAACTTCCCAAGCACCCCAGAACCCAATCTTCCTCTGCCTGAAGTGCTCTGTGGGGTATGGGCCAAGCTGGAATTGGCTTCGAGGCCTGGTGCCACTGGCTGTGGTGGTCACAGCACTTCAAAAGGTGCCTCAGAGAGTATGCTATTCAGAACATGTTTTTCCCACCTTCTCCTCCAGAGGGGAAGTGCTCAGAGACACTGAGTGGGAAGCCTGGAGATTTGGACCCTTATCCCAGGACTACCACTAGCTATCTTTGGACAGTCTTCATGCCTCCTGGGCCTCAGCTCTGAGAGTCTGACATCCTATGATGGGCAACACCCTCTCCTGCAGCATGCTGAAACCCCAAAGGCTGTGCCTCCTGCAGCCCCTCCTCACTGGCCTGGTCTCTCCATTCTTCTCCCAGGGTGACTATGTGTGGCCTGGGCTGTAAGAAGTACGTGGAGGCCAACATCTCCCATAAGTCACGCACGGCTGTCAAATACACAATGAAGACTCTAGCCAGCTGCGCTGAGACTGTCATCTTCATGCTGCTTGGCATCTCGGCTGTGGACTCTTCTAAGTGGGCCTGGGACTCTGGGCTGGTGCTGGGCACCCTCTTCTTCATCCTGTTCTTCCGAGCCCTCGGTATTGCTGGCACGCTCTGCTTTCCCACTCTTCTTCCTGCCTCTGCCCCAGCTCATCCCCCAATCTGAGTCCACATCCTTGTCAATTCCTAAGCCTCCCTTTGTTGCTTACCCCTCTCAGCCCCTGTCAGACCTTAGCCCAGATTCTTGGTGCCATCACTCCCAGTGCCCTCCACTCCCAACTCCCTGCTCCCACTGGCCTTCCTCCTGCTGTAGGCGTAGTCCTGCAGACGTGGGTGCTGAATCAGTTCCGGCTGGTCCCTCTGGACAAGATTGACCAGGTGGTGATGTCCTATGGGGGTCTGCGGGGGGCTGTGGCCTTCGCTCTCGTCATCCTACTGGACAGGACCAAGGTCCCTGCCAAGGACTACTTTGTGGCCACCACTATTGTGGTTGTCTTCTTCACAGTCATCGTGCAGGTGGGAGAGCCCACAGGCTGGGTGGGGAGAGGGTCATGCAGGCCCTGGGGGAGCCTTGGAGCCTTTGGTATGGGCTCCTCTTCCTGTTGGGGATACAGGGACTTGACTTCCTAGACCTTGAGTGCAGTGAGGTGGGGATTCAGAAGCCGAGGCCTAATTATGGGGAGAGACAGGCATCAGGGAACTAGATAGAGCACGGCTCACCTGCTGCCTGTCTTTAGGGCCTGACCATCAAGCCACTGGTCAAGTGGCTGAAGGTGAAGAGGAGTGAGCATCACAAACCCACCCTGAACCAGGAGCTGCATGAGCACGTGGGTACCAGAACCCCATCCCCACACCTGTCCCTCTCTCCCTTCTCCTGTTTTGAGCACAGACCTGATCAGTCCCCCTACCCACCCCACTTCTAGATTTTTGACCACATTCTGGCTGCAGTGGAGGACGTTGTGGGCCACCATGGCTATCACTACTGGAGGGACAGGTGAGGGAGCTGCCCCGAGGCTCTGCAGCAGCAGCAGCCCCTGCCAGGGCAGCATGGGGGATGTGCCATACTCCTGAGAAGGGACGCAGCCAGGCTCAGGCTGGGTGACCTCTTCCTGGAGCCCTTCAGTGGCATCCCAGTACTCAGGATAAGAAAAGGCTGGTCTGCCCAGCCCCGCATGGTCTGGCACCTGTCAGACTCCCGCCTCACTGTACTCTGCTCTGTCTTTGACTGTCTGCCTGCCAATTACATGGACCCTGGTTTAGAACCCCAGGACCCACTATGCTCCTCCCACCCTGGCCACTGGGACCTTTGTACATGTTTTCTCTACTAGAACACTCCCTTTCCTCCCTCTCATCTACTTAACCTCTGTTCATCCTTCAGATCTCACCATAGACCTCAAGTCCTTCAGGAGGAGTCATTCCCTGGCCTTCTTGACTAGGACAAAGCCTTATCATACTGTATAATTATCTGTAGTTCTTGTCATGGTTGCAATTTTACAACTATTTGTAATAGTTTCAGGCTTTCCTATAACACTGTAAGTTCATAAGGGCAGGGGGTAGCTTTGAGATCCTCCCTGATTGAGGCCCATACCAAGAAAGCCAGGCCAGTGCTGATGGTGCCCCGGCCCCATCTGAGGAAGGGCCAGCCAACCAGGCCTTGGGGAAGGCACTCAGGACCAGGCCTGGCATACTCTTTAGGTGGGAGCAGTTTGACAAGAAGTACCTGAGTCAGCTGCTGATGCGGCGATCAGCCTACCGCATCCGGGATGAGATCTGGGATGTGTACTACAGACTCAACATCCGGGATGCCATCAGCTTCGTGGATCAGGTGGGTTGGCAGCCATTGTTGGGTGGGCAGGTGGCCAGCAGAGTGGGGCAGGAGGGAATGACAGCAGACAGGCCCTGAGCAGGGAGTTGAAAATTCCTAGCAAATTCAATGGTCTTGGGCTGGCCGAGTGGCGCGGTGGTTAAGCGCTGGCTTGGGAAGCCAGCTGCCCCGCTTCAGTCCTACATATGAGGGCCAGTGACACTGCCCTCAAAAAAACAAAACAAACAAACAAATTCAATGGTCTTGTGAAGTGGCTGGCAGCTGCAGGAACCAACCTGGCCAGATGTTGTTATTCAGAGTTTAGCAGACAGTAGAGAAAGGTGGGAAACAGCTGGACTCTGGGGTTAACAGGTGTGGTTTAGTTCTTATCACTTATAGGCTTGTGATCTTGGGTAAGTCATTTATCCTCTCTGAGCCTCAGTTTCCTCAACTGTAAGAATGTGGAAATGAGTGCCTCTGTCACAGTTTTGTGGATTCAATAGGTAAAGTGTCTAGCACAGTACCTGAAACATCAAAAGAGCTGAATGAGTGTTAAGTATTATTCTTTTTATTACCTTCTGATTGCCCGGGCCATCCTCGATCTGATTGCCCCTTGACTTCTGTCTTGGCCCCTGCAGGGAGGCCACGTCTTATCCTCCACAGGGCTCACTCTGCCCTCTATGCCCGGCCGCAATTCTGTGGCAGAGACTTCTGTCACCAACCTGCTGTAAGTCCTTGAGCCTGCTTCCCCTCCGTCAAGCTCCTGTCCATTGGGCCTTCTCTGAATCCCTTCTGGGAAAGATTTGTGAACCCTTTTGCATCTGCCCTTCCCCTGGCCTGTGCCTCCTGGCCACTCCCCAGCACATGTGTACCCTGCTTCCTGCAGGAGGGAGAGTGGCAGTGGAGCATGTCTGGATCTGCAGGTGATTGACACAGTACGTAGTGGCCGGGACCGTGAGGATGCTGTGATGCACCATCTGCTCTGCGGAGGCCTCTACAAGCCGCGCCGCAGGGTGAGAGCATGCAGGGCATGAGTTCTGAAGGGGTGAGGGTAATCTGGGGGGCCATGATTGCAGGCTCAAGAGGCAGTTGACAGTAGCTTATGGAGAGTTTAGATGCCCAGGTGAAGAGTGTGGGCATCAACTTATTGGTCATAGCTTTTAGCTTCTTCTTCTTCTTCCTTTTTTTTTTTTTTTTTTTGATTAAGGGTTGGCCTGATACACACAGGGTTTAAAGATGTCTTCTCTGATAGTAGAGTGCAGATCAAATCAGAGCGGTTGAGATGAGAGGCTGGGTGAGCCAGTTAGGGAGCTGGAGTGAAACACTGTGGATTAGAGCTGGGTGGTGGGAAGGGAGAGGAGCGCACAGAACTGGGCGATTGGCCCTGACGGGGAAGGGAAGAGACAGAGCTCAGAGGGCTTGATGGTGTCACAGACAGAAGCAGGATTGCTGAGGAGGCCTCCAGGACCAGCTTAGCATAGGGAAGGCAGACATGTTTTAGGTAATGTGAGTCAGTCCAGTGCAGGCTGTAAAGGTTTGGGGCTGGAAAGGCCCAGCCCATCCAGGAGGGAAACTGTTGCAACCCCACAAGGGGGCAGCAGCCCATTACCTTGAACCTCCCTGAAATGGGGAGCTAGCTGTTAACGGTTCCTGGCAGTTTGAAGTCAAGGCCGTTTCTACCTCCAGACAGAATTGTCTTCCTTTACCTTGCTTGCACTGGTCCTGATTTAACTCTGCAGCTCTGCAGAGCCAGTTTTCAAAGCTTTCAAGACAGTTCCCTCCCCCCCAGGCCTTCTGCCCTCAGGCCAGCATTTCATCTCCCTGGTGTATCTTCTCTGGTCATGAGAAACAAGGCCCAGAATGGAGGCTGCTATTTTAGCTGGGGTCGGCAAGGGAAGGGCAGAAGGCCTGCCTCACTTTTCTCGTTCTAGAGCTTGTCATTCTCTTCCTGTAGCCCAGAATCCCTCCAGCTTTGGCTCACCACCCTGAGGCCCCATATTATCCTTACAATCAGGCAAACCCCCAGCGTCTTCCTTAGTTTAATGACTGTTAAACCCTATCTCATCCAACCTATGGGGTTTTTGTTTTGTTTACTTTTTTCTAATAGAAAATTTCACTCGGTCACAAAACTAGAGAGAATAAAATAACTCATTTAACCATCAGCCAGCTCCAATAATTATCAATGCATGTGTTGCCACATTCTGGACCCCAACACCCCCCATCCATGCTTTATTACCTTAAAACAAACTCCAGACATCATATCATATCATCTCTAATCTTTCAGTATGTATCTCTAGGTAGGAAGAAAGCTTAAAAAAGTAAACATAGTACCATTATCACTTATAACAGATAACAATAATTCCTGTTCACATCAAATATCCAGTCAGTATCCATAAACATCCTTTTCCAGATGGTTTGTTTAAATCAGAATCCAAGTAAAGACTACACTTTGCATTGGTAAATAAGTCTCTTTGATTTAACAGGAAATCTATAAAAGTTCCCTCTTCCTCCTTCCCCCCTCCCCGCCTTGTTATTCATTTATTGAAGAAACTGGATACTTTGTCTCAGAGAATTTCCCATGTTATAGATTTTGCGGATTGGGTTTCAGTGGTGGTGTTGAATGTGTTCCTCCCTCCCCTGTGTTTCCTGGTAGTTAAATCTAGAGGCCTGGTCAGATTCAGGAACATTCACAGGTATGCTGTGTATTTCTTACTGTATCACATCAGGATGGACATAATGATTGGTTGTCTATGAATGTGTGTGTGTTAGCTCGGTCAGTGGGTTCAGTTCAATCAGTTCTTGTGCAGTCAATTAAAACAAAAACTGGAGTGAGATTATGCTTATCCCTGTTAAATGTCATCTTATTTGATTTAGCCCATCATTGCATCGTTTGGATATCATGTCTGCCACCAAATATCTGCTCAGATTCACATCACATGAAAGCTTGCTAAGCCTGTTAACTCTGTATTCATCCAAATCAACATAAAATTGTTGAACAGGATAGAGCTGAGGACAGAGCCCTGTGGCATGCTACTAAGGACTTTCCTCCAGACTGAAATGGATCAACCATTTTTGGGGTATGGTTACTCGGCCAGTTATGAATTAGTTATACCGTAACACAATCCATAATCCCTCATATTCTTCAGAGAAATGTCACCAGAGAGAGACTGAAGTGTCTTGTATGCAGTTAAAAATATAAGATTATAGTTTAAGAGAGAGAGATAAGGGCTGGAGATAAAGATTTGGAAATGATCTTTACCAGAGGTTTCCTCACCTGGCTACAGCAGAATCCCCTGAGGAACTTGCTTAGAATACATATTCCTGGCTTCACCTCCGGGAGATTTTGATTGTGTAGTATGAAATGGGACGCAGACTCTGTGCTCTTAATAAGTCCCCCAGGTGATTCAAATGCAGCTGGTCCGATGGCTGGTGTTTGGGAACCACAGATCTCTATCACTGGGCTAGCCAAAGCTGAGAGAATGGACAGGTTTGCTGGGGAGAGCGGAGGGCCAAGGACAACACTGAGGAATGCACTTGGAAGAAAAGGAGGAGACAGAAGGAATCTTTGGAAGAGCAGTAGCAGATGGTATCTCAGAGGCCTGCGGCAGAAGGAGTGCTGAATGCTGCACAGAGGTCAGGCCAGTGCCTAAGCAGAGGCCATGGCACTGGTGACTGGGGAGAGGGCAGCACTGTGGAGTTGTGGACCCTGCGGTTATATTTCTGGTGTTTAAGGAAGTAATGATTATGAGGGAAAGTGTCAGAATCAAAGTATACAAATTTGGCAGCAGAAAGGAGGCAAAGGCGTCAGTGGAGAGGCTTTCTTTAAGGAGGTAAGGGCAGGAACATGCTTAAAAGCAGAGAGGAGGGGTCTGTGGTGAGGGAGGGTTTGAAGAAGCAGGAGAGGGAGAAATAGAAGGAGTAAGAACCTGATGGAGGCAGGAAGGAGTGAGCTGAGCCAAGTGGAGCCTGTGATTGAGGAGTGAGGAGCCCGGTGAAGGAGCTGGGTCCCTCCCTTCCCTCTCCACGAGAGAGGTACCTCTGGGTGACTATGTAGAGGTTAGATAGGAGACTTTGCAGGGAGCTCTTAGAACTGGTTCAGGGAAGCAGAAAATATGAGGTATAGACTGGGAATCGTGAGGCAAGACAAGATGATTTGAAACATGCTGGCAGTACTTGATGGATTACCACTAGGTAATAAAAAAGGTTGCCAAGAGCCAAGGGCAGAGACAGAGGCAGTTTAGGTGAGTGTGTAGTGGGCTTGGTCTTTATGACAAAGAGTTGGAAGGAGCAAATGATAGTGTTGGTCCTGAATTAGGCACAGAGAGTTGTTGGACCAAGAGGGTCCCGTGGGTCGGGAGACACTTCTGGAAGTTCAAAGTGCAGCCTGAGGCATCATGGTGGTTGTAGGAATGGCTAGCTGGAGAGTCCCACCTGGAAGGAGAATCCTGTGTGGTAGAAGGGGCGCGTGGGCCAGGCAAGTGGACCAGGTTCATGACAAGTTGCAAAGAAATAAATGTCCCCCATGGTCTCATAGTAGACCCCTGCTTCTTGTCACTTCAAATCAGAGAGAATTGGGAAATGGCTGTAGGGGGTTGGGAAAATCAGATTTCGGGGAGTAGGTTCTGGGATAAAGGAAAGTTTTTCCCCAGTGAACTGAGAATATAGTATCTGGCTGGATTCCTATTGTAATTTTTTTTTGATTTTTTTGTTTTTGTTGTTTTTTTTTTTTTTTTAGCTGAGCCATCCTGCCACCTGTTGGCAGCTCAGCAGCAGCTCAGCTCGGGCCTGGAATCAAACCGGCGACCCTGTTGCTCAGAGCTCGCACTCTTGAGTGAGCTCTTAACCAACTGAGCCACTCGGCCCGCCCTGATTTGTTTTTTAATCCATGGTTAGATCTTGAAAAACTCAGCCGGCAGGGCCTATGGTGAACATGGGGCTGTAGCCTGGGGTTCCTGTGGGAGGCCAAAGCCCCCAGCCTCATGGCAGGGCGGGGCTGTCATTGCTAGTACAAAGCCAGCTGCAGTCGCCACTTCATCTTGGAGGACGCACAGGAACGGCAGGACAAGGAGATCTTCCAGCAGAACATGAAGCGGCGGCTGGAGTCCTTTAAGTCCACCAAGCACAACATCTGCTTCACCAAGAGCAAGCCACGCCCCCGCAAGACTGGCCGCAAGAAGGCACGTGCTTTCTTTGGGGCTTCTGTTTGGGGCTGGAGGCTGACAGCACGCAGTTTTGAAACTCCAAGTGTTGGAATCCAGCTCAGGGGGACCCCTAGTTGGATAAACCTCAGAGAGTGGTGGCTGTAGCATTTTGGGTTCTTTGCTGCATCTTCCTGGAGCCCCAGAAGGGGAAGGTGAGGCCTTCAGAAGGAGATCAGCTTCTTGGCCATGTGGTCACCTGCTGGGAGGCAGCAGGACCTCTTACTGGAGGTGAAATGAGCAGGAGAAAGGCAGATTCCTTGAGGGGCAACTCCACAACCTCCTTGTTCAGCCCAGGCTGATGCATCGAGAGACCTGGCTGGCACATGGGTTCCTCAGACTGCACAACACTTTTCCAGGGGTGGGGGTGGGGGGACGACAAGGGATGAAGGGCCACTGGGATTGACACAGATTCCTTCCCCTACTGTGTCAGGAAGTCTAGTCCTGTTGACCCTACCAGACAACAGGCTTAGGGTTTGGAGCCAGAGGCTTAAGGTTTTTTTCTTGGTCCCCAGAAGAATGATGTGGCTAACACTGCAGCTACAAATGGGAAACCTCCTCGAGACTTGGGCTTTCAGGACACAGGCAAGCAGGGAGTGGGGGTGAGGTTGAGGATGGGAGGGGTAGGGAAAGGGCAGGGGCCCCATCAGCTGGAATCCTGGATGACCTTCTCTGCTGTATTCATGGCCATGAGCTGGGGCTCTTCCCCTCAGTGATTAGATGGGCACACTTGTTTCAAAGCTGGATGTGTTCAAAGCAGTCATTAGACTATTTGTGACAGGAGGTGTCTGATAGCTAACTACAGGTTACAGGCCCTGAGGACTTGGAAAAGGTGTCATGGAGAAGGGGGAAGCTTGGTAGGAGCCTTGAAGGATGGGTGGACCCTGGGGCCCAGTGTCCCATCTGCAAAACCAGGAGTTTTGCAAAAGCAGGATGAGCTGAACATTGATGGGCCTTTAGTTCTCCAAATGCCCAGCTGATAATGGAATCTGAAGCTGAGGGAAGAGGATGGGGAACCAGAAAGTATGACTTCCCTTATGCCTTCCTCTGAGGACTCTGCTTGCCTCCTTGGGATCTGTAGTTGCACTTCCCTTCGTCTCAAGCCCCCCAACTTCCTAGGCCAGTACTAAAGCAGCTAGAGGAGAAAGCAGGTGCCTCTACCAACTGTGGGCTCTGTCTGGGTGGACAGGGAGCTGGGTTGGGGTTGTGCAGTACCAAGAGGCAGCTGCTGGGCTGGCCACCCCCATTCAGCTCATGTCCCTGTCCAGCTGCTGTGATCTTAACTGTGGAGTCTGAGGAGGAGGAGGAGAGCGACAGTTCGGAGACAGAGAAGGACGACGATGAGGGGATCATCTTTGTGGCTCGGGCCACCAGTGAGGTTCTCCAAGAGGGCAAGATCTCAGGTAATGGCTTCCCCCCGCCTCCCTCCCCTCTCAAGCAAGCTGGAGCTGTGCAGCTGGCTTCCTCCCTTTTCACTCACGGCCTCTACTCCAGACAACTCCCTCTTCCTATTCACTCATTTATTCACCAACCAGCATTTACTGAGCATCTCCTTTATATCACACATCTGACATACACGACCTGATTCCACCCTCACGACAACCAAGATGGAAAAACTGAGCCCAGAGAACCAAAGGGACTTGTCCAGCATTCCACAGCAGAACCAAAATTTGAACCTGACTCATCTGACTCCAAAACCTTTTCACCGCCATAGTTTGGCGAGAAACATGAGGTGACAAGGCCAACACCAGGTTCTGTTGTGACCCATGCTCAGCATCCCTGCCCTCCAGTAGAACTCCTGATGAGGGTGGAGGCCTGTCCTGGGAGAAGGAGCCTGAATTTATCAAAATGGAATTATTGAGGACAAAAAACCAATGTGTACATGTTTCTATATGTGGAGACCTAACTCACAAAGCTAAATATCACTGCTAGATGGCTTAAGCACTCAGATGTCTTTTTTTTTAAAGATTTTTATTGGGGAATTGGTAGAGGGGAACAGCGTTGGGGAATCGGGGAAGGGGAACAGACAAGTTGCTGTCTTTTTGTTCTTCAGTTTAGTTGCGGAGGATGTTGCTTCACTGTTGGTATCGTCATTGCGCTCTTCCCGGATGAGGCAGATCGGTCGTTGGCCTCTGGATGTCGCTCACTGCGGCTATTGGCAGCTCACGCTTGGCTGCCAGCCACTCACGCTGGCTGCGGGCCACTCACTGTAGCCTATGGCAGCCCACTGCAGCAGGGGCTGCAGCCCACACCATCACCGGGGCTCGCACAGCCCAGCTCCAGGTGGAGCTGTTGTTAGCTGTAGAGGGCAGTGTCACTGGCCCTCATGTGGGATCCGAACCGGGGCCGCTGGCATCCCAAAACCAGCGCTTAACCAATGCACCACTCGGCCGGCCCTTTTTTTTTTTTTTTTTTGAGGACAGTGTCACTGGCCCTCACATGTGGGACCGAACCTGGGAAGCCGCTGGCTTCCTAAGCCAGCGCTTAACCACTGTGCCACTCGGCTGGCCCTCAGGTGTCTTTTTAAACATTTTTTTATTATAGAAAATTTCAAAATATACAATAGACAGAAGAGTAAAATGAACTCCCATCTATCTATTCCCCAGCTTTAATACTTACCTATACTAGTCTTATTTCATCTATATCCTCACTATGCCCTCCTCTTCACTGGGTTCTTTTGAAACAAATCTCCAATATAATAATTACTTCACCAATAAATACTTCAGCATGTATCTAAAAGATAGGATTCCTTTAAAAATATAACCATGATACCATTATAACTATGATACCATTATCATATTTTAAATCTTGGTTATCAAATACCCAGTCAACGTTCAAATTTCCCTGATTGTATATATTTTTTATAGTAGATTTGTTCAAATAAAAATCCAGACAAGGCCCACATTTTCATTTGGTTGATATGTTTCTTTTAACCTTTAGGTGTGGTTCTTAAGGCGGTGGCGATGGAGTGATTTTGTCCCCCAGGGGACATTTGGCAATGTCTGGAGACATTTGGGGTTGCCACAACTGGAGGGGTACACTTGCATGGAGTGGGTAGAGGCCAGGGTGTTGCTAAACATCCTACAATGCATAGGACAGCCCCCACAACCAAGTATCTGTTCCAACATGTCAATGGTGTCAAGTTCTTATAGGTCCCCCCACCCCTTCTGCTACTTACGTTTCTCCCTTTGCAATGTATTTATTGAAATAACCTGGCTATTTGTCCCACAGTCTTTCCTAGTCTAGATTTTGCTGATTACATTCCCAAAATATCATTTAATGTTTCATTATCCCATATATTTCCTTTATTTTTATTGGGTAAAAAATCTAAAAAAAACTGAATTATAAATTATTCTATTCAACGAGGGGTTCCTGGCCACTCTGTGACCCCTTCTTCCTGTATGTTCTCTCCCAACTTCTCTTTGTATATCTACACTGTCTCATGTTCTTAGCTAATCTTTTACGTCCTTTAAACTGATAATTACCTCTAGACCAGATTTCAGTTTTCATTTTTTGGTAAAAATACTTTATAGGTGGTGATGGTGTATTTCCTATTGCATCCTATTAGGAAGCACATATCACCTGGTTGCCTCTCTTTTTGTGAGGTTAACATTGATCACCGGGTTCCAATGTTGTTAGCCTGATCCATCCATTATCAAGTTGCCTGCCAGCTTTTCATCAAATGGTCTTAACAGCCACTGATGATCACTGGCAGATCCAGCATTTCATTGGGGGATGCACACTGGTGATACATCTGTTAGCAGGAGTTCTATGGAAAAAAACTTCCTCTCACCAATTACTTAGTTACTTTGAGATATACTTCATACAGGAAATAAGGGGTAAATGCTTGATTTTCCCCCCCTTTTTATCTGTCAGTTTTCAGACCATGAGTTAGCTCCCCAGCCTTCTCCAAAGGTGTACACTGAAGTTTTGTGTTTATTTAATTTTGTGGTTAAAATGTAATATTCCAGGTCTTTCAAAAGAGGTATTATAACTTGACTTTCAATCACAGCATCAATACATTTCACAATGTCCTCAATCGCGTTTATAAGGCCACTCAGGACTTTATCAATGAGCAGACACATATTGAGCACCTCCCATATGCAAGGCACTATGCTTGGCTTTGGAAGGCCAGGGGTGACAGTTGACTAGAGGGCTTCTTTTTCCCAGGTTTCCTCTTTCAGAACCTCAGACTTCCTGTCATGCACCTCAGTCATGAACCTCAGACTTCCTTCCATCGTGGCTAGCAGCATTCTGAAATTCTCAGCTCATGTTCCACGTGCTCTGGCATCCCCTTTGTGGCACAGCTTTAGCCTGCTATTAGGTTTGCATGAGCTCACACTCCTGGGCTCTGTCCCACCAAAAGGCAGGGCTCCCAGCAGTAAAGCCTTTGGCTGGAGCCTTGAGATCTTCCTTGCCCTTGCTGCCATCTCACTCTGGGATGGGGCTTGGCAGGATGTGGGTTTCTGAGACTGGTGCTACAAGTTGGGTGAGAGCTGATTGTAGATGGGGCTTTCTTCCTGCCTGGATCCTGCTTTCTCTTGCTTTAGTTATTTTTGCTTTTCAATAGGTATTTGTTGAGCAACTACTGTGTGCCCAGCCCTGTGCTAGGTGCTGGGGATGGATACAACGGAGAGCAAAACCAGCTGTGGAGCTTCCCCCTGGCAAGGCATTCATCAAATAATCACACAAATGGATGTAATATGGCAACTGTGGAATGTATTTATTTATGAAAATGTGCTTATGCTTGAAGGTTCCACTGTGTTGGTAATGAGCGCTTATGTACTCTCTGTCCCCAGGCAGCCTTGAGGTGTGTCCAAGCCCACGCATCATCCCTCCCTCTCCAACCTGTGCAGAGAAGGAGCTACCCTGGAAAAGTGGGCAGGGGGATCTGGCAGTGTATGTGTCCTCAGAAACCACCAAGATTGTACCCGTGGACATGCAGACAGGCTGGGACCAGAGCATCTCATCCCTGGAGAGCCTGGCATCCCCGCCCTGTACCCAGGCCCCGTCTATGACCCGCCTGCCTCCGCGCCCACTGGCTGCTGAAGAGCCCCAGACCCCTCTTGACCTGCCTTCTGATCTGCGCCCTAGCTTCGCCTTTCCCCCAAGCCTGGCCAAGGCTGGCCGGTCTCGCAGTGAGAGCAGCGCTGACATCCCCCGGCAGCAGGAGCTACAGCCCCTCATGGAACGCAAGGACCATACCCATCTTAGCCCAGGCACCGCCAGCTCCCACTGGTGCATCCAGTTCAACAGAGGTGGCCGGCTGTAGCCCAGGGACTCAGGGAGGAGCAGGAGGCCGGAGCCCCTGTGGGAAGTGTCCCGTGTGCAAAGGCAGAGGAGCCCACTCAGCCTGATATGGGGTCAGAGGGGCCTGGACTTAAGTAGCGACTGGGCTCCCTTCGGGTGGGTCACAAGGGTCTCCTAGGCTGGACCTCACAGGGACCCTTTTCACCATCAGCCCTGCTCCTAACTCCTAGCACCTTCCCTTTTAGTAAGGCCCTAGCCCTGGCTCAAGACCTCGTCCAGAGCTTCTAGGCCTGGACACGTGGGTAGCTGATGGCCAACCCCACTGGGTCTTCCTGGGGTCAAGCTAGGCAGCTGTTTCCTGCCCCCCAAGCAAGGGCCAATCATTCTTCAGCTGATAATGGCCATTCCTGCCCTCCACCCCCTCAGCACCAGCTTAAGGACAGTGCCCTGGCAATGAGGTTCCTCGAGGGGCTGGTCCTCAGAGGAATTGGGGTAGGAGGTGGAGCAGGCCTCAACCTTGGGCTTTGCTGCCCTGGTGTAGCCAGTTTTTCTAGGGCAGTAGGAATCTGTATTTCTTGCTTTATCTCCTTTGCTGCCAGTGATTGGGGTGATAGTTCCTCCCTTTCCAGGACCAAGGCCACGGGCTGGGCCATGCTTCAGGTCAGGGCTGCTTTTTAGCCAGGGTCACTCTGGGGATCTGATCCTTTCGGAGAGGCAGTGGCTTTGGCTCCCACATTACTATCTTGACAGTCCCCAAACAGGAAAGGATCAAGGCATCCCAGGGTCATAGCTTCTCTGCTGTAGGTGCTGGGATTCCTGGTTACAGGGGTAAGTGGCTGACTGGGTGGCAGGTGACTCCTGGGATTAACACCTGCCCTGTGTTCTGTATCTTGAACCGAAGACATTAAACACCTCTTGGATGGATGGGTGTCCCGCGTCCATGTGTCTGGGAGTTCTAGGGGCAGGAGGGTGGCAACAAGGGCATCTGGTGAGGGAAATGGAAACTCTAACTGCCTGCCCCAGGATTTCTGGGATAGAGGTTGAAGGGGGGATCCTGGGAAAGACTTAGGCCCTCTGGCCCTTCCTCCCTCCTCTCCTATATCTTCTAAATATTGTCCCCTTCCAGGGGCCTGCTGTGGCAGTCCAGGGGGTCACTGTATGAACACGGGGTCACAGAACTGGAAGCCTACAAAATGGGGAAGGCAAGTCAGGAAAGTGACCCAAGAGGTCAGGTGCATGCAGCCACCACACACTGGGGACCAGAGAAACCTTTCTTGGAAGACCTGGAGGCAGGCGTAGGACAAACGAACAGAAGTGCTCTGCACATGGCGGGTGGGAGGGCTGGTTACCCTGAGTGTTTATGGTACAAATCTGGTAGTGTGGGGTCCAGAAACATCGAGGGATGGAAATCCCTGGTAACAGCAATCCCAGATTCAATTTCTACTGTGTCTGGAGGGCTTTTTTTTTTTTTTAAAAAAATCTATCTTTACTAAGATATAACACATACCATAAAATTAACCCATTTAAGATGTACATTTCAGAGGTTTTTAATATATTCAGAATTGTGCAATCCTCACCACAATCTAAGTTTAGAATGTTTTCATCATCTCCAAAAGAAACCCTGTACCCATTAGCAGTCACTCACCCCCAGCCTAGCCCTAGGTAATCACTAACCTACTTTCTGTCTCTATAGATCTGAAGGACTCAACATACTGTGAAGGCTACAAATTTAGTCACCTTTTCTATGTTAATCATGGGGAAAGTGTGAAGAGAAGAGTGACTTAGGCTTTGCCCTCAAGTTTACAGTGATGAGGCCCGGTAGTTAAGAGTCCCAGCTGTCACTCACCAGATAGGGCATCTTAGGCATGTTATATACTCTCTCTGAACCTTAGTGTCTTCATCTCTACAATGAGATAACAATCATACTTATTTCATAAGGTTGCTGTTAGAATTAAATGATAAAATGAGAAAAGTCTAGTACAGAGCCTGGCCCACAGAAAGGGATCACAAATGTTGGTCATTATTGGTCTTATACTATAAGAGAACTGAAAGTGCTAAGGGGCATTGAGATCTGCAAAGGCTCTGGGAGGAGAGTGTGGGCGTGTGTGCGTGTGCATGTGTGTGCGCACACGCATAGGGGCTTGGACAACACAGGCAAAGTTGGGTGGGTGAATTCCCAGTAGAAGGAACAACATAAAGGATGCCTGCAGTACACATGACAAAAAAAACAAGGAGCAGTGGTTGATGTTGTTGGGAGAGACCAGCCAGGGACATACAGGCTTAGGTGAGGAGACCCTGAGGACTTTTGGGGGTGGCAGAGCGCTGGCCTGAGAGAATTGGGATCTGGGAGTGGTGTAGGCAGTGATGTGCTTTAGGGAGCTGAAACGTGGCTGGTGCCAGGTAGAAGATATGTGAAACTGCAGGTGGAGGATGGATTGATAGAAGACTAGAGAAGACCCTGATGGGAGGCTGCTCCAGCAGCCCAGGGACCTGAAGGGGCTGGTACTGGAGAGGACAGGCAGCCATTTTCAGACTTTAGTATCAGAATCTGCGGAATCTGCCAAACATGCAAATTCCTGGGCCTACCCCAAAGGTTCTGACTCAGCAGGTCTATGGGGGTCCAGAAATCTGTAATTTTAATCAGCTTCCTAGAGGTAGGTGGCCCACAGACTACATCCTTTTGAGAATTACTAGATTAGAAAGGTTGTACAAATCCATGCAATCAGGCAACTGATGGTGTAGGCGCGGGGGTGCAGAGGGGCTCCTGGGCCTGGGGCTGGGTAACTAAGAATGGTGGGGCTGCTGGGCAGACAGTGTTGGTCAGAGGCCAGCAGACTGGGGGAAGAAAGTAGGTGAGCACAGCTCAGGGGAGGCAGGCATCTGGGGTATAGGAGAGCGAGCAAGTTAACAGCTCATCCATGGATTACACCCTGACTGGGCAGGATGGCAGAAATGGCCGTCAGTGCCACTTGAGCTGCATCCAGGCCTCGAAGAACTTTGACCTGGGGGACCTGGGGAGATGAACGTGGGCATTCCAGGTAGAGGAGAGCTAAGGCTTGTAATCAGATGAGTTTTTCAGGCCTGTATGTGAGCTCTACAGGATGGGTGTGATGTCTTTGGATGGCCTTGAATGCCACACTAAGGAGTTTAGAGTTTATTTAGGCCAAAGATGAGATAGATCTGGAAGGTTTGGGGTATATGTCACTCGCGCTATCTGGGGCAATATTGAAGAGGGTATGCAAGATTTTTTGGTGGAGTGAGGGCAATGACTGTAGGTCTCTTATTACTAGGGCCACTGAGGCACAGAGCTCCCATTTTATTTTTTGACTTATTAATATTGGCAAGGAATGGGAGGCTGAGGGAAGGGAAGGGAAGGCTGGGGAAGGGACAGGGGAGGGAAGCCCATCCTCATTTTATGATCTCAGTGGAAAAGCTGCTATGAATAAGTTCTACTGCCAAGAGAGCCACAGAGATGGGCCCCATGAGTCACTGTTCAGTCCTGCAAGCTCAGCCCACAGAGACTACTGTGGTCAGCAGCCCAGGCTGGCTCCAAGCCCAGCCCCCAGTGTTCCCCACTAGGCCCCAGTCCGTCCCCATTTCTATCTGTATCTTTGCCATCCTAGGGCCGTGCATCCTGCAGCTCTCTGCTTCCTCTGTGTCCCTGTCAGACTGAACCTCTGAATCTGTCTCCATTTGTGACTCTGGTTTACATCTGGTTAATGGATGGGGAGCCTCAGGAGGGCAGGGGTAGTGTGACTAGTCTCAGGAACCTCCCAAGCATTTATTATTGCTGGAAGTACAGAAGTGGACAACACACAGTCTCTGTTTTCAGGAAGCTTACAGTGCACATTCTATGTGGAGTGAATAAACCAAGGCCTGAATCTGTCTGCCTGGGCCCAGGGATGCTGAGGTCTGCTATGGCCTGTGGCTTGAGGCCTCTTATTTGCCTCTGGCATTGGAGGGGTACATGTGCTTGCCAGCAGGTCCTCCCCCCACAGCTCTTAGGGCTCCTAGGGGGACTAGTTGGTGGGTAGGGGTGGGCAAAAAGTGGGCAGCAGAAGGGGAGGGAGGGAGAGGAGGCAGTGACTCAGTGGGGCGGCCCTGAGACAACTGGGGAGGGAGCTAAAGTTGGTCCTGATGCTCACTGGAGCTAGAGGAGGGTGGGATGAGAAGACCCACTGGGGGCTGGGGATGGATCAGGATAACTCCAAGGCTCCTCTTTCACAGCCAGATCAGCTCCTGAAGAAGATTCTTCGGTATCTGAGAGACTGGACTCCAGGTGCTGATGTGGCAGCTGGGAGGAGGGCAGATTGCTGTTGTTCCCACTATGTCTCCTTCTGATGCTCAGTTCCCTCCTCGGGCTCATGCCTTATAGTCAGGGAAGCCATTACACCCAGGAACCCAGGGCCTGAGCATGTTGTGGGGCACAGTGCCTTCTTCCGGACACATAGCCTACAATCTTACAATCTTCCTGCAAATTCTGGGGAGTGTCAGGCCAGGCCTACATGACCCAAAGGGACCGTATATCTCAAAACTGGGAGGGAATCTCACAGGTCAATTGTCCAGTTGAGAGTTGAGACTTTCACCAGTTGAGGATCTCCTGACTGAGGGAGAGGGCACCAACACGGTTGAAGTGCTGGCAGCAAGTGGACGTCTGACATATGGGGTCTTTCCTAGACTTATAGCAATCCTGAGAGAAAGGAATGACTTTCTGTTCTTACAGGTGAGTAAGGTGAGGCTCAGAGAACTGAGTTGCTGGAGCTCACCCAGCAGGTAAGTGGAGGAGCAGGCCTGGGTTCATAGCTCTCTGGCTGTAAGACCTAACCTCAGTCCCAGCCTCCTTGGGACTTTGTGGCTGGAGAAGGGGTGTATGTGAAAGAAGTGTCAAGAATACAAACTGGTGGATGGTCTGGGGCTGGTGGATTGGTGGATTCTGGGATGTCTGGGTCAGCTCCCATCCCAGAGGCCTCCCTACCCACTCCTTTTCCCCAGTCCAGACCACAGCCCCCTATCCCGTCATCGGATCATACAACCTGTCTCTTGGTGCCTGGGCCTGGGGCCTGGAAGAAAGATGGGGGCTGCAATGGAGGGGCCCCTCCCTCCCAGTCTCTATGACAATCTCCCAAGCATCTGGTCTGGGCTTAGGGAGTCTCTCTAGGGGCCTCCTGAGATGCTGGGCCCACATTTTTCTTCTCCAGGATAAGAGGAATGAGTGCTCCTTATTTTGCTGAGGGAGGCTGGGGCCGGGCTCCCCCCCAAACTGTGTTCATTCAAGAGCAGAAGCCCCCTCGCCAACTCCATAAGCCCCTTCTCCACCTCCACCCCCAGGCTGACCCACATGCTCACTCACTCTCTTGCACCTACACGGTCTTCCCCAAGGGGGACGGCTTCTCAGGGAGTGGGCACGGTGGAATGGGTGTTGGTGGCTGCCCCCACCGGCGGACTGAGAAGCCGAGTCAAAGTCCGCGGGGCCGTGGGGGTGCGGGTGGAGCCGAGCCGTCCGGGTCCGCGGAATGGAGGAGGAGTCGAAGGGCAGGGGACGCTGCGTGCAGGGGCTCTGCAGGGGCCCAAAGCCCCGCTGCGGCCGTCGGGCCTGGCGGGGTGCGCTGTGACTCCACCCTCCGGCCCCCAGGGGGCGGTGCGGCGCCGCGTCCTCGGCCGCCCCGCGTTGCCTCCCTCGCGCCCAGGAGGCGGCGCCAGCGCACGCTGCGGCTCGCTGTACCCGCCGTCGAGGCTCTCCGGTACGTGGGAAGTCTCTGGCTGCGCGGCGTTTCGGGCGGCGCGTCCGGGGCGGGGGTCGGTGAGTGCGGCCGGCCGGCGGGCTAGAGAGGAGGAGGCCCGAGTCCGCAGGAGCGAGGCCCGGGCGCCGCGGGGCCGGCATGAATGCCAGCACGAGGCAGCGCCCGTGGACGACGCGCCTCCGCGGGTGGGGGCCACGTGAGTGCGGACGGGCGGGTCCTGGGCGGAAGGGAGACCCCTGCCCTGCTCCCTTCATTCCAGGCATGAGCTGCGGCAGTATCTGCGGGCACCACGACTGGCACCTCCTACGGCCTAGTGCCTACAGCCTGTGTTCCTGGCCGAGCGCTACCGGACCATTTCCAACCCCTTTCCTGGATGAGCTGAGACCTCATTTCACGCCGAGGCCCCAGCCCCTCTCGCACTTGCTCTGAGCAGACCCACTCTCAAGGCGGGGATGATGCATGGGTCTCCGGAGGATGGGGATGGGGCCCCAGACTCTCAGGGTCACGCCACCGACTGGAGGTTTGCTGTGTGCAGTTTCAGGGATGCCTGGGACGAGGAGGAACTTGCTCCCCCGATGCAGGTTAAGGACCCCAATCCTCCAAGACCTCCAGCAGGGGCAGCCCAGGGTGAAGGGCTACAGGGCAGTCCTCTGCCTGGGGAGCTTCAATCACCTCCAGGACAGATAACTGCAGATGGGTCAGGGGATGGCAAGAGGAGCACATTAGGAGGTTCCTCAGGCGAGTCAGAGGAACCAGTCCCCTCTAAAATGGAGAGCCTCCTATGCCCGATGTCCTCCCACCGGAGCCTGGCACAGAGTGAGAGTGCCAGGGAAGGGGGAGGCTTGGCCGGCGACCCAGTTTCAGACAGGGTAATAAAGCCAGCTGGCTTGGACTCTGGGGGGTTGGACAGTGATTGTGTGGACCTTGGAGACCCTTTATCTGAGACATCATCAGAGCTGCTGAAGATAGGTAAGAGTGTCCAGGCAGGGATATCCTGGAAGTGAATGGGAGTGCCGGGGGGGGGGGGGTTAGTGCCAACACTTGGAGAGGCTCTGACCCTGCTCAGACTGAAGTCCAGGTCCCACAAGGGGATCTCTGGGGAGGTGGTCCAATCAAATCCAGAAGCCATTTCCCTTTCCAAGACCCCAGTGGATCCAGCCTTCCTAAGCCCGCTGACTGCCTCCTCGCCCAAGACCTCACCTGGGAGCTGCTGGCCAGTGGCATGGCTGCCTTGCCAGGTAGCAGGAGGGACTAGAGGTGGTGGAGGTGGGGTGACTTGATTGGGTAGATTTTCACTGTTCTCGCCCCACAGGGACTCGGGACATAGAAGGCCGGGCAGTGCTGATGCTGTGTGCCCATAGCCCAGCCTGGCTTCACTCCAAGTGCAGCAGCCATGAACTCATCCGTCTCCTGCTCTACTTGCGAAGTATCCCCAAGTATGGGGAAAGAGGTTGGGGGATGGAGCCTGAGCCAGGAAACGACAGGGCCTGGGAAGTAGATACTGAACCAAAGCCTGCTGCTCCTTTAGGTCCGAAGTACAGGCCCTGGGACTGACTGTGCTAGTGGATGCCCAAATTTGTCCCCCGAACTCTTCCCTCTTTTTGGGGCTCAGCCAACTGCAGGTGAGTACAGAATTGTAGTTCCCTCCACCCCCATTTCTTTTCTGTAGGGTTGGGGGCAGGACTGAGCTCAGATTCCTTGCAGGAAGCAGCTCCAGGGTCAGTGCACCAGGTGCTGCTAGTGGGAAAAAGGCCTGAGGAGGTGCCTTCAGGGCTGCAGGTACTGAGCCATGTTGGCCGGGAGGTGGAGGTGGGGCACTTCCCCACCAGATCTGGGTCACGAAACTTTCTCTTCTTGCAGCTAGAGCATTTGCCCTCTCAACAGAGCCTGCTGACCCACATCTCCACCTCAGGGTTACCTGCTTCACTGGGAGGAGGCCTGCCTTACTGCCACCAGGCCTGGCTGGACTTCCGGATGGTCAGTGCCCTGGGTGGGGCAGAGGGTGGGAATTCAGGCATCCTAGCCAGCACAGGATCCTCTCCTGGGCTGGCATGACCAGTGCAGAGCTGGCTGCAGTGGTCTGGAACCCAGGATGCTTGGAACCAGCACTGCAGTGCTCTGGTCATGCCTGTCCCTACTCACAGCGTCTGGAAGCCCTACAGCAGAGCTGCCAGGTGGTTTGTGCCCTCCTTCAGGGGGCCATTGAGAGCATGAAGGCTGTGCCCCAGCCCATGGAGTTTGGGGTGAGTGTCCTCTCCTGACTCCTCCCCAAGTGCTCCCTGTCTCCCTCTTTTTTTTCCCATGCCCACCTCCACTCTCTGTTGCCTTTAATCACAGGAAGTCAGTCGGCTGCTACGGCAGGCACGGGTCCTGATGCAGCATGTACTGGACTCACCACAGCTGGCATGGCTACAATGCCAGGGGGGCTTGGAGCTGGCATGGCTGAAGCAGGAGGTCCCAGAGGTGACCCAGAGCCCAGATTACAGGTAGATGCAAGCCCAGCTCCCAGGTCTTGCCTCAGCATACCGTATCCCATGTTATCACCTCAGCTGGCTGCCTTAGAATCAGTCAGGATTGTGATTCCGGGACAAGGTGGAGCGCAGCAAGGCCACTGCAAGGACCCTAAGATCGTGTACCCTCACTAGGCCAGCAGTGGACAAGGCTGATGAGCTGTATGGCCGTGTGGATGGGCTTCTGCACCAACTGACCCTACAGAGTAACCGGCGAGTACAGGCGCTGGAATTGGTCCAGGCACTGGAGGCCCAAGAGGGCGGGCTTCACCAGGTGGGAACTCCCTGCCCAGATGGGTCCTGCCACTGAGCTCAGTCATGACCCTCACCCCACAGCAGCTGTCCTTCCCCTGTTTGTGCCCTTCTAGATTGAAGTGTGGCTACAGCAGGTGGGCTGGCCGGCACTGGAGGAGCCTAAGGAGCCTTCACTGGACGTGCTGCTCCAGGCCCAAGGCCCTTTTCGGGAGATGGACCAGGTTGCCCAGGTGAGTTTGGTCACTTATTCATTCTTTAGGTATTGGGGCACTCGGCCAGGGATCAGGAATGCAGAGTGGGTGAAAACAAGTCTATCCTTTTCTCTCTTGGGATTTATAGTCCAGCAGAGAAGTTGTAATTAAAAGTTCAAAGTCGGGCCAGCCGAGTGACTCAGTTGGTTAAGAGCTCGCTCAAGGGTGTGAGCTGAGCTCTGAGCAAAAGCAGTTCAATGCCAGCCCTAGCTGAGCTGCCGCTAAACTGCCTGGATGACTCAGCTAAAAAAAAAAAAAAAAAAAAAAAAGTTCAAAGTCATATATGTATGTATTTGTAAACTGAGGCAAAAGCTCTGGAGAGAAGCAATTCAGGTTTTACCTGAGTGTATAATAAAGACCTGACCCAGAATGGGTGTTTCGGTCAAGCTTTCTTGAGGTAGTGATTTTGAGCTGAGAGCTGAAGGTTAGATTGGGATCAACCAGGCAGAAGAGGATTAGAGATGTGAGACATTCCAGGCCAAAGGAACAAATGGCATGTGCAAAGGTCTTGTGGCAGGAGGGAGCATTATTTGCCTGAGGAACTGTAAGAAGGACAGTGAGGTTGAAATGTAGAGCAGAAGAGGGAGGGAGAGTAGGGTGAGATGACAAGGCTGGAAAAGTAGTGGCCAGATCACTGAGCCTTATAAAAGTGTACAATTTAAGCAGGAAAGGCACGTATTCAGATCCATGTTCTAAAAAGAGTATCCTAATTTCTGGGCAGACAGTGACTTGGAGGATGGACATGGACTGTCCATTGAAGAGGCAGTGGTAGTAGTCCAGGTGGGAAATGGTTGCTCTGGCCAGGATGATGGTGGAGGAGACGGATTTGAGAAATTGATGGTATATGAGAGGGTAAAAGGGAGAGGGAGGTTGTAAGGATGAATGGGTGCTATTCCCCGAGAAAGGGACCAGGAGACAAGGACCGTCTAAGGCAGAGTTCGGCAAACTTTTGAGACAGAATTGCTGCCAGTGGTCAGCAAACTATGGCTCGTCAACTGTGGCTCTGAAGTAAAGTTGAAAAGGAAAATAAAATTATAGTTTCATTTATAAAATTTTTAAAGGATATTATTCATATAATGGTGATTATGTAAAAATATATTTATGGCTCTCGAATAATTTTTAACTTGTTGTGAGGGACAGGATTGGCTCTTTGAGGGGTCGGCAAACTTTTGAGACGGAACGTACCTAGAGAGCCTCATGAGGCTCGCAAGCTGCAGTTTGCCGACCCCTGTTCTAGGGGAAGAGCATTCGTGAGTTCAGTCTTGGGTGTGCTTTGGAGATGACTGTGGGGAAATGAGTAAGAACCATCGGGATTGGGCTTAGCGCTCAGAGGAGCGATCTGGCTGTAGAGGGCCACTTGGTGGGTGTGTGGATAGCATTTGAAGTGTGGTCATATCTGGTGCCTTGGGGGAGAGAGTGGACTGTCTTCAGGAGCCCCTGTGTTCAGTGGTCTATGTGAGGGTTGAGCAGGAAGAGGAACCACCAGAGAAGGACAGATGAATTAGGAGAGTAGCGAGGGGTCGGAGCCAGGAGCCAGTAGAGAGAGGGTTGAATGTTGCTGAGCAGTGGAGTCAGATGAACCCCGAGAAGTGCTGGGATGGGGTTGACAAGGTGAAAAAACTGTGATATTGAGTTAAACATTTCTCCAGAAAGCATGGCTGTGGTGATGGGTTCAGAGAGAGAGAGGGAAATGAGTAGGGGGTGGAGGGAAGGTCTTTAATCACGGGGGAGACTTACTTGATGGTGATGTGTAAAATGTCAGTGGAGGAGATCTGGGCTTGGGGATTAGACCACCAGGCCTGGCCGCTGAGCCCAGTCTCTGCCTCCAGGAGCAGGTCCGGCGAGGGGAGAAGTTTCTGCAGCCATTGACTGGCTGGGAGGAGGCTGAACTGGGCCCCGCTGGGGCCCGCTTTCTGGCCCTGCAATCCCAGCTGGCTGAATTCTCTAGGGCTTTGGCCCAGCGGAGGCAGCGGCTGACAGATGCTGAGAGGCTGTTGCGGCTCTTCAAGCAGGTGAGTGAGGGGTCCTATCCGTGGTTTCAGGTGATCAGTGGGGCCGGAGGGGTGGCTGCCCAGCTCCACCACAGCCTGAGCTCTTCCTGGTCGTCCTGCCTGTTCCTCTCCTTGTCTTCAGTCTGACCCCAAATCCAACCACTGGCGTAGGGCCTGGGGCCAACACTCTGTGGACGTGGGGAGTAGGGGAAAGGCTCAGTGGTCTCTGTGGGATCCTCTTCATGCATGTGTGGCCTTGGTGTTGCAGGCCTCGACATGGGCCGAGGAAGGGCAACGGGTGTTGGCAGAGCTGGAGCAGGAGTGCCCAGCGATCGTGCTGCAACGGCTGCAGCTGCACTGGACCAAACACCCTGACTTGCCTCCTGCCCACTTCCGAAAGATGTGGGCTCTGGCCACTGGGTTGGGCTCAGAAAACATCCGCCAGGAGTGCCGCTTGGCCTGGGCACGGTGCCAGGACACCTGGCTGGCCCTAGACCAGAAGCTAGAGGCTGCAATGAAGCCACCACGGAAGAGCGGCACAGCTAGCCAGTGTGTCAGCCCGTTACCAGCTGCACCTGCACCCCCTCCCCTGAGGAAGGCCTACAGCCTTGATCGGAATCTGGGGCAGAGTCTCAGAGGGCCTGCTCACCACTGCCACCGTGTGGCTGCTGTGGCTGCCTGCCATAGACCAGAGGCTGGATACGGTGCCCAGCCAGAGTCATTCTCCACCATGCCTCTGCCAGGCACCTCTGACCCTAGGAGCCTCAACAGGTGCAGGCCGTGGGCAGGGCAGGGAGGGCAGTGGCAAGGCAAGTGTCTAGGGTTCTGACTCCACCTACCTGGTAGGCTCCAGCTGGTGCTGGCAGAGATGGTGGCTACGGAGCGAGAGTATGTCCGTGCACTTGACTATACCATGGAGCACTACTTCCCTGAACTAGATCGCGCCGATGTGCCCCAGGGCCTCCGTGGCCAGCGCGCTCACCTCTTTGGCAACCTGGAGAAGCTGCGGGACTTCCACTACCATTTCTTCCTGCGTGAGCTGGAGGCCTGCACGCAGCACCCACCCCGGGTGGCCTATGCCTTCCTACGCCATGTAAGCCCCACAGGCCACGTGGCTCCTGGCCGATCGTGCTGCACTCAACAAACAGCTGTTGGGCACATGCTTGGTGCCAGGCCCTGTGCAGGGTATAGCTATGAGGGAGATCAATAGGGCCCTGCCCCTCAGGGTGCTCATAGTTAAGTAGAGGAGACATAAAAGTGAAAAAGGTAGTTCCAGATTATAGTTGGGGTAGGAGAAAAATAATCACAATAGATAATTGTGAGTTACCAGTGGGGCAGGGAGCAGTTAGAGTCCTCTTCGAGGAGCTATGTTTGAGCTGAGGCTGGAATCGGAGTGTTCTATCAGAGGGAAGAGCAAGTGCGAAGCCTGTGGCAGGAACGAGGCCTAGTGGTCAAGGAAGACACAGGTCAAGGTGGATGACTACAGTGAGCAGAGGACTAGGCCAAGGTGAGGTGAGACCACAGTGTGTTCTCAGAGCTGTGGGAGGAGCCGAGCTGGTTGCAGGACTTCTTCCCCAGGGGCTGTGTGGGCAAGTCCCCTCTGCAATGCCTATTCTTGCTAGGTCATCCCTCGTTCAAAGCAGGGCAGATTGGATCTCTTGGGGGAGGCCTCCCTGTCAGCCGCCTGTTGGCATTTTGATTCTCTCAAGCTGAGAGTGGTCTGGCCCAGGCAGGAGCAGCTGACCCCCTCGCACCTGGGCTGAGCTGCATGTCCTTACAGAGGGTGCAGTTTGGGATGTATGCGCTGTACAGCAAGAATAAACCTCGCTCTGACGCCCTAATGACCAGCTACGGTCACGTCTTCTTCAAGGTAGGAGCCTGAGACTGTAGGGAGGAGGGGGATGGTGGGAGTACCCCAAAGCGGCCTGATGGTCTCCAGCCCACCTGGCAGGACAAGCAGCGAGCGCTGGGGGACCACCTGGACTTGGCCTCCTACCTGCTGAAGCCCATCCAGCGCATGAGCAAGTATGCCCTGCTGCTGCAGGAGCTGGCGCGGGCCTGCGGGGGGGCCGTGCAGGAGCTGAGTGCCCTGCAGGCTGCCCAGAGCCTCGTGCGCTTCCAGCTGCGACATGGCAATGACCTGCTAGCCATGGACGCCATCCAGGGCTGTGACGTGAGTCATCCCAGGCTGTGGTGGGCAGGTGCTGTGGGTGTGAAGGGAGGGGGCAGAAGAGGCTGGGCATCTACCTGGCCACAATTTGGCAGGTTAACCTCAAGGAACAGGGGCAGCTGGTGCGACAAGATGAGTTCACCGTTCGCACTGGGCGCCACAAGTCCCTGCGCCGCGTTTTCCTCTTCGAGGAGCTGCTGCTTTTCAGCAAGCCTCGCCGAGGACCCGCAGGCTTCGACGTGTTTGCCTACAAGCGCTCCTTCAAGGTAGGGCCACCCGACCCCACCCTGTGCCCCCTACCCCCCAGTGCCTCATTATGCCCCTCTCCTGGCCACCCAGATGGCAGACCTTGGCCTCACTGAGTGCTGTGGGGATAGCAACCTGCGCTTTGAGATCTGGTTCCGCCGTCGCAAGGCCAAGGACACCTTTGTGCTGCAAGCTGCCAGCTTGGCCACCAAGCAGGCTTGGACGGCTGACATCTCCCGCCTGCTCTGGAAGCAGGCCGTCCACAACAAGGGTGGGTTTGTGCCCCTGCGTTACCCCACACCCCCTCCATGGAGAGCTTATGATGGCCCAGGGAGGGCTTAGGGACCTGGAATGCTTGGAAGTGGGGAGGAGGTCCAGCAGCAGCAGCAGCCAGAGCACGGGAAAGAACTTCCAAGTCAGGCAGTCCTGCTGTCACCTGCCAGTTACTGTGGACGCAGTAATAACCTGTATTAGAGGCCTTGTCTCTAAAAGGGGAATTACACCTGCCCACAGGATGACTGGAGGAGATAGCCTGGCACCAGACAGACCCAGTGCACAGGATGGCTTATCTGCTGGGAATGGGTGTAGAGGAAAGACTTACTTAAGAGGAAGGGGTAGATAGAGGCCGAGGGCCAGGCTAATGTCAAGAAGGGCCCCAGCTATGCCTCCTCTCCACCCAGAGGTGCGTGTGGCTGAGATGGTGTCCATGGGTGTGGGGAACAAAGCCTTCCGGGACATCGCCTCCAGCGAGGAAGCTATCCATGACCGCACCATCAACTATGTTTTAAAGTGCCGAGGTAGTGGGCAGGCTGTGGGGGTGGGGGTGAGGACCTCTCTTAGCCCTGGCCTGTGCTCCCCTCGGGGCTTGGGCCCAGGTGAACTCTCACCTACCCAACCTGACCCTCTCTCATGCAGAAGTTCGCACCCGGGCCTCCATTGCTGTGGCCCCGTTGGACTGTGACAGTTCCTATGTGGGGGCCGTGAGCTCCCTTCCTGCCAACCCCGCCTCTTGCTCTGTATTGGGGTCCCTCAACCTGCATATGTACAGAGACCCGGCTCTTCTGGGCCCCCGCTGGCCCCTGTATTCTACCAGCTTCCCAGAGGAAGCAGCACTGGAGGCTGAAGTGGAGAAGGGCAGCCAGCTGTCTTTAAGTAAGTCTGGGCTTGGCCAGAGGCAGGAGGGCATGGCTTGGGGTTTGGGCTACTCCTCCTGACAGCTCACCCAGTCTCCCTCTCCCTCCCTAGCTCCTGAAGACTCAGAGGTCTCATCCCAGTGCCCGTCAGCCAGTGGCTCCAGTGGCTCTGACAGCAGCTGTGTGTCAGTGCAGGTCCTGGGCAGGGGTCTTGAGGACTTGTCCTGTGTGAGTGCCATTTTGCCCCATACCCACCAGTCCTTCTCCC
Organism: Aselliscus stoliczkanus; assembly: GCA_033961575.1. Taxonomy (NCBI): domain Eukaryota; kingdom Metazoa; phylum Chordata; class Mammalia; order Chiroptera; family Hipposideridae; genus Aselliscus; species Aselliscus stoliczkanus. The sequence continues at coordinate 39,297,307 of CM066732.1, read as the reverse complement.
ACCCAGCCTGGGCCTATGGCTGCCTTTCCTTTAGATGGAAGTGGGAGTGAGTGGGCCAGAGCCATTCTCCAGAGACCCCATCTGGACCCTGAGCCAAGGAAATAAGTATCCATGTCTACCTTGGCACCACAGGTCTGAGCCCAGGCTCGAAGGTGAGCAGTGCATCCAGCAGCCTGTAGCTCCAAGGAACATGACCTCACTCTGGATCTACTCTGACCAGGGCATGGCTGTACCTGGGCCACTCCCAGCCCACATGCACTGCCCTGTTGGCCGCCCTTTCTGATGTATATGCCCATTGGACACCCTGACGGGCCTCTCCAGTGGGGCCTGCTGCAGAATCTGGATGAGCAGCACCCTGATCCTGGGCTACTGGCCCCGTGTCCCCTTCTTCTGTCCCTTCTCCAGCTCCCATCCCAGTTGTGGGTTAGGATTAGGCCAGAGCAGAGGGTGGGGTGTGTCTGTGCTCCAGGCAGTGAGTGGGTTGCCCCACCCCTCAGGAGGAACACAGGTGGGTTCCCAGCAGCTACTTCCCAACCCCTGGTTTTAAAGCCAAGCTCCTCAAACTGAGGGGCAAGCTCCCCCCCCGTTGGGCCCTTACTTTTGCCTGCCCTGGCTCCCTAGGCCCAGCGCCTTCTTACCTGGGTCAGTTTGGTTATATTGACACAGTGCCTTTAGAATAGCTTTCAATTAGATTTTTTTTGTTTAAAATTATTTCACTGGTTGTTAGGTTTGTGGTGTGTCAGAGAGGGAGTCCAGGCCTTTGACTTGTGATTTACATTTTATTTGTTTATAATAAAAATAGACTGATACATACCCTTGAATGGGCACATGCATTCTGGGGATATTACCAGATCAAATGAGCCTTGGTAGCTGGGGATACGTGGGGTCAGTGTTTCTGGACACCCTCGCCCTCTTGTAAGTATTTGCCCAGGATAGAGTAAGAGACAGACCTAGACAGGCCCCTCTGGATGAGCAGGTCCATGCAGCAGCCATATTTCCTGGCAAAAGGCAGTGTGAGCTGCAAGGAAAGGCTGGTTTTATCCTTGATTTTCTGGCCAGTTGCCTACTCTAGCTCTGTGTGGGCAGGGTAAGGTCAGTTATTGGGAACCTTTGATGTTCAAAGGGCTATGGCTAGGGGTGGTTACCAGGGAACTGAGTAGAATGACCACAGAGTTCTGCCACTAGGCAGTGGCCTGATAATTTGGCACTTGTGTGTTTATGAAGAAAGATGTTACAACAATGGACTTGATTACAGAAATACCAGATTAAAGAGAAATTAGCTAAATCTTTTTCACCTACAATGTTAAATATAAATGTTGAACCATAAAATTACTTTAAGGAATCAAACCTCCAAAATTCTGGTCATTCCTTTGCCCTTACTGAACATTTTCTTTATAAAAATTCTTTAAGCAGCTTAAATATGAAAGGGGTGTACAAAAGTGATGACATAATGAGCTGGCCGAGTGACTCAGTTGGTTAAGAGCTCGCTCAAGAGTGAGAGCTGAGCCCTGAGCAACGGCAGTTCGATGCCAGCCCGAGCTGAGTTGCCGTTGAGCTGCCAACAGGTGGCAGGATTGCTCAGCTAAAAAAAAAAAAAAGAAAAGAAAAGTGATGACATAATGGTTAAGTGGGTAATGTTGGTATCACCTGTTGAAAAGGCCTGACTCCTAATAGTTTCTCTGATTTCAGCACCCCAAAATATTGGGCTCACATGATATACTTCCCTGAGTTTGGCTAAGGTTGTTAGTGATGAAGGCAAAATCAGTATCATTGGAGGAAAATTACAAAAACAAGTAGGCTGAAGACTGTTTTTTGACCACTCTAGACTGGTTGATTTCAGCCATCATTTCTCCCTCCCCAGGATCAGGGACCCGAGGTCTAGCTGCCTTCCTTGCTTTCTGGACAGTGCTGGCCTTGCCCTTGTGCAGCAAGACACAGTGTCCATATGGTCACCATTCCCAGTGGGGTGAGGTGGCTCTCACCTCCACCCAGCTGTACAAGCGTTCCTGGGTATGCCAGTCATCCTTGAAGCCGGTGATGGCCAGCAAATCCACCACAAACTGCTTAGGACTGATGTGCAGGGTCTGCCAGGAGAGCCCACTGTCAGCGCTGGGGTAGCTGCCTGACATACATTTGCTTAGCCCCTCAGAGTGGGATGCCGAGCAGGGGCTTCCCTGAGCCTGCAGCAGCCACAGGGGTCGGGGGACACTGCATTCCAGACTGCCTCTTGGCCAAGGCTTGGTCTAGATGACACCACCCTGTCTTCCTGTCCCTGTTCTTGCCACCCTTCTGCCCCTGACCTCTTCCCCTTACCTACCCCTGCCATCTTGGCTTTCTTTCTTTTGCCTTGTACCACTTATTGTGGGGGCAAGGAGACAGGTGGTGAAGGAACAGGGCCTGGGACCCATCACGTACCCACAGCCGGCTGGCCAGGGAGACCACCTTGGCTGTGATGGCTTTGGGGTCCTTTTGCCTGATGGAATCCAGGATGATATCAGTCAGGAAGCGGTGACATTTCTGTGCATAAAACATCTCTTCCCAGGACATAGAGAAACTCAGGAAAGTCACCTCTGTGGAGGGGAGAGTGGATGAGGCCACATCTACCCAAGGCTAGGGCCTTAGAAGCAGCCTAGGGTAAGGGCTCCCATGGGAGACTCTCCCTAAAGGACCCTGGGTGGGGTTTGGACATCTCCACAAGAAAGTGCAGGGCCCGGCCTGGCTCCAGAGCCTCACCTTGGGGCTGGGGGCTGGCTGAGGGTGGTGTGTGCCTCAGCTTGTCCATGTGTGTGGTGTAGATGATACTGTCCTCAAAGAACATGCAGGAGCCATCACTGCCTACCACGGGGGGGTGGCTCACTTTGAGGATGACCCCTGCGCTGTCCACCTCACTGGCCTCAGGAAGAGGCTGCTCAGGGGCAGGGCCTTCTGTGAAAACAACATGGGGAGGGGGTTCTCTTTAAGCGATTTCAGAGCTCAGCCAGGGAGGGGACCTCCCTTCCAGCAGCTGCTGCCTCCAGCCCCTTGGAAGTGGCACCGTGGGTTGGCAGGGGCCTGTCCTGGGTCTCCCCTCTTCATTGCCCTAGAATCATTGCATGCCAAATCCTAAATTTCAGAACCCAAGGAACTCTCCAAATTTCTCTGTTAAACTAAGATTGGTATAAGGCCAATAATAACTCAGCTGGGGACTGGAAATCTTCATAAAGTTATAAAACGAGAAGAGCTTTTTGGGTGAGCCTTTGAAGCCTGTCCGCTGTGAAAAGTATGCTTGACAGACCAACTTGTGGCTCACAGGCAGGGCCCAAGAAGGTCCCTCCAAGCAAGACTCGAGCTACGAAAAGGGAAGGCGACAATAGTGTATGTAGGAAGGACTTGGACGGAGCAGAGGAAACAGCTCATTACGGCAGTTCTCAGCGCACTTCCCTGGGCTGCGCTGAAGCTCTCCACACAACACACCCCTCTCTCCAGCTCCTTGTCCTGTGCATCCCTCCTCAGTAACTGTCCACCCCCTTGCAGTCACCCAAGCCAGAAACTGGCCCCTCTTTGGCTGAATCCTTAGCCCCATCCTCCCCCGACTGCCTAGCCTGTTTTCATCTAGAATGACCTCACCGCTTCTAGCACTTCCCCTCCTGCTGCTGCATTTCCTCTGCTCCTGGAGCAAGCTTTCTGAACACATATCTGATTGCTTGCTCCCTTGTTTAAAATGCTTCAGTGGCTGTCCACTCCCCTTAGGGTCAGAACAAAGTGCCAGGTCCTGAACTGAACCGCAACCTGTTCTGATTACTTACATCTTCAGTCTTATCTCCTATCACTTCTTCAGATAGAGCCTGGCCTGCAGCTAGACCAATGACTTGTTTCCACAAACACCAAGGTTTCTCCTTTTCCTTGCAGAGTCCCCGGCCCCCAGCCTCCTTTGTGCTCCTATTACTTCATAGGCACCCCCTTCCCATATGCTTTATGTGGTCTCTCAGCCCCTTGAGCTATGCCACTGTGTTGGTTATCTATTTGTGTCTGCTGTTTGACACAGCTGGCGTTGGTGAGTGCTGGGCTCTAGTGCCCCTTAGTCACTCATTCTGCGGTCTTAGTCAAGGTTTGCCTTTTCTGTTGTGAATGAGGAATGGTATAGGACTCACCTCTCTCCTTTGACATCTGCTTGCCCCAGTCCTTCAGGGTGACAACTCTTTTCATGGGGTAGTATGGCTTAAATGGTGACTCTGGCCCTTTGTCTTTGGCTCCAGCTCCAGTCTCTGTCTGTGGACCTGGGTCCTTCTCTGAGGCTGTGGAATGGCCTTTCCAGGAAGCTGAGGTACTGGGCTGAGAAGCAGCCTCGTTTGCTGAGGGGAGCTGCAGGGCGACCTCCCCCAAGGAGCTGCTCCGGGGGGCTGGCAGTGGCTGGAATTCCCACTGCTTGCAATTGACCATGTCCCATTCCCTCACCAGGGAGATGAGCTTTTGCATGGGGGTGACAGGAGGGTCTTTGGTTTCACATTTTTTTGTGAGGTTAACTGTGGGGCACTTCTTCCTGGGGGGACTTTCAGGGTGGGCCCCCCAGTGTCTGGGGTTGGCACATAGACCAGAACAGTGGGAGTATGTGCTGGGATTGTCTGCCCGCTTGGCACCTCGGCACAGGGACATCGGGATGGTCTGGGAGTACTGCTCGGCCTCCTCCATTTGGCTGGACCGGGCCAGGGTCCCCTTGACCTTGTTCCATGGAGTCCTGTCATTGCAGTCTTGGAGGTCTACAGGTATGCAGGCTGTGGTCTGTGGAGGGAGGGCGCAGCAGCTCTGGGCATGTTGTGCTTCCACATTGGAGCTTCCCCCAAATCTAACAAGCTGGCCTCACCCAGAATGATCCATCCCCTGCAGTCAGCTGTGTGAGCTTTGCCCAGTGTGAGGGGGTGGTGCCAGCCCAAGGACTTCTTCCACACCAAAGGGACAGTGTCAGCATCCCAGGCTACAGCAGCCGACATTTCTCTGTGACCCCTCCTAGGTTCAGAAGCCAGTTACTGTGTTAGGAGCCCATCTAGGCCCTGCCCTGTCACTCTGCTCTGCCCCCAGCAGCACAGCCTGCCCTGAGCCCTGTGGGGGTTCCCTGTGAGGACAACACCAAACCAAAGAAGGCTGGGCCTTACTTCTTTGGGATCTCTACTGAATTCCACCAGTGACTCTGGCCCTTCTGTCACCACGTGCAGCCTCCTGATGGGGAAAGCTTCTTCACTTTCAGATTCCTTTTCCTGGGTCCATGACCTGCACACTCCAAGAAGGGTTGGTTAGTGAGAAGCTTTCACTAGCCCATTGACCAGTTGGTCGGGTCTGCCCTTTGGCTGAGAGCTAACTCTGGACAGTGGGTGAGAAAGGGCTCTTAAAGGGTTTTGCTTAGGTCACTGGTCAATCCTGGGCCGGCTCCACCCTCTTAACCCTAAAGAGAACAGGTCTTATTGGGAAGTGGGACTTAGGACAGGATTCCCAAGAGGAAATTAAAGGACCAAACTCCCAGATGTGGTGTCTGGAGCCAAGTCCCCTTACTTGTACGCCTCACATTGGACAACGGCTTCTGAGAGCGATGGGATGTGGTATTCCTCCACCTCCTGGCAGAAGAGGGGCCATTCCCTGCAGATGACAAGATATTGGACTGGGCAGAAGAGGTGGGAGTGTAGGTGGGGGCATAGGCCTCCGGAGCAGCTGCCTTCAACAGCAGTTCACATGTTGGAAATACTATGTCCTCCCCTCTGAAGGCTGCAAACTCAAGTGTCTTAATACAGAGGGATGGGGTTTCATCCTACAATTTCCTCCCTTCACTTACTTAAATTCTGATGGTAGAAACAGCTTTCCAAGTCTCAGAAAGTTAAGAACATGTCGGAACATTTGCCCGTCCCCGTGGATCAGCAGGGTCTGTCCATACGTGACCCAGTACACCCTCTTAGGGTTGGCCAGCAGCTCTGGATACTGCAAAGGGTTGGACACCACGCTGTTAGTCTGTTAGTTAGAAGGCCAGGTCTTCTTAAGGGGCAGGTCAGTCTTCATTTCCCCGACCATTCTAGAGCAGAGGCTTTGGGGTTGGTTGGCCACAGGGAGCCATGGTGAGGAGCAGAACATCTAAGGAGAAGCACATTATGTCTTCATCAAGTTTTGCTGGTTCCTAGACCACCCTCCAGGGGTATTTGGAACCCCACCTTACGTCCTGCTCAGTCCAGGCCCCTCAGACTGGCCTCCTCCCTCCCTGCAAACACCTGAGGGTCTTCCTAGCACGCTATTCGAATGATAAAAGCAGGAGGGAAGGTTCTTGTTCAAAGCAGGCACTGGAGACTATGTGAGCTGCAGAAGCCAACGGGAGGAGGGCACTCTGGGGCTGCCCAGCAGTACCTTCAGCAGGGTCTGCAGGGTGGTCGCGTACCAGTGGCTTCCAACATAAACCTTGACGATCTGTTGCGGGGAATACACAGTGATTTCTGCCATCCACCCCTCATCTATGGAAACAATGAGAAGGAACACATCACAGGGCCAGAAGGGAAGTTTTGGTCAAGAATGTAGTGCATGTAGTCTCAGTATCTTCATCAGTCAGACTGTGTTGCCTACTCTGAGAAGCAGCAGAAACCTGACTCTGCCTTTCTCTGTTGCTCAGGCCTTCCCTGCAGCTCACCATGTGGCTTCCTGGGTGGTCAGGTGGGTTCGGAATGGCAGCTTGGAGGGTCAGCTGGTGACTGGCAGTGGGGAAGATAAACCTTTCGGAATCTCCACCCCAAGGGCACTGCTGCTCTTCCCCTGACCCACCTCTCTCAAGAAAGCTAGACTGATGTTCCTGTCTGCCTACATTGCCAGCTGCCTCTGGTTTCTGGCTGGGTGTGCCCTGGGTGCGTAACTTTTCACATGCCTACTCAGACTGGAGTTCGGAGTCCCTTGGTATGTTTGTGCTTATGGTTTGGCAAATGTCATGGAACCAGCGCTCATCAATTCACTGTTACTTCTATAGAGAACAAGCCTCTAGGCATGTCTGGAGAGTGGAGCTTTCTTGTGGGAAGAACCCAGAAGAAATAGACTTAGGTTTTATTGTGATGTTTGGGCACCAGTTTCTAATGAGCTTTGTAATGAGTGAAGGGTATATATAGCTAGATTATAATTAGATAAGAGGTAAGAGGTATCTATTAGATTGTGAACTCCGTGAAGAGAAGGACTGGGTTTGTTTTGCTCACTTCTGTACCCTTAGTGTCTACTTCTGTTCTGGTATATGGTAGGTGCTCAATAAATATTGAATATTGCAGAATGATAGTAATACAGCGTAAACTCGACCTGAAAACCTTTTTGTTAATAGGAAGCTATAAGCAGATGGTGAAAACAATATTAGCTTTGGACTCAGATTTCAACCCCAGCTCAGTTATGACCTAACTATATAATTTGAGCAAGTTACCTCCCTGAGCTCTGCTTAATCTGTGAAATGGACCCAGGGACTGTTCCTCCCTGGATGGCAGCGAGGATCAAGTGAGCACAGCACATCAGCACCCAGAGAGGAGCAGGCATGACTTGAGGACTGTGCTGCCTCACCCTGGGTCATTCTGGAGTGCTCAGCTTGTACTGCCCCATGTCTGCTGCCATAGGCTACTCACGGGCTTGGGGTGAGGAGGGCTCACTTAACATGCAAGTTCCCCTTTAGGCAGAACCCACAAATGTTGGTCTGTCTGGCTTTCCTTTCCTCTTCTCGCCATAGGTCCTGGCCCTGGCCAGCCTCATCTTTCCCCTCTGCTCCTCCATGCCCTTCCCTGATGCCAAATTCAACATAAGAAGCTTCCTCATTTACTGAGCACATCCGTGGGTTCCAGAGTCCTTGGCTCCAGATAAGTCTTCAGAGCAACTTTCACTGGCTCGTACATGATGTCCCTCTTGTCCAGGAAGGCACAGAGCTCGTACACCTCAGAAATGGTCTCGGTCAGGGGCAGCCGGCAAGCCCCCAGCCAATTCCTGCCCAGAGGAAAGGCCTGTCACAGAGAGCCTCAGCACCGTACCCCAAGGGAGTCCAGCTGCCAACTCTGTGTCTTGAACGTCTTGCCCTAGCACTGGCTCAAACTTGTCACTAACATCATTTCCTTGATTTAATTGGAAATCTGGCAGTATCTTGGAGGAGGGTAAGTTTGAACACACAGGCTCACTCTTTTGTAGCTGAGCTTGACCTATTTTAGCAAAGTCCTCTAACTTGACTAATTGCAAACTTCCAGGCCTTGTCTGAGGTTCCAGAAGCTAGGCCAAGGCCCAGCCACATCTTTCCTGCCCCCATAAATATTAGCCCAAGACATCTCAGTTACCATGTGGCAGCCTGCCATGGTCTTAGGAGATTACTAATACCCTGTGTGCCCAAGAAGGTCTGAATATCAACCCCCTGCCTCCAGAGGCACTTGTTTTTACGCTCTGTGAAATCAGGGGTGAGCCACAAAGGCCCAAAACGACAACACTGAGGTAAGACAGGGTTCAGGATTGGCTGACCCTCTCCCCAGGGACTCAAGAAAACCCCTCTACCCTTAGTTTTGGTACTGATGTAGTTTGTGACCCTGAGAGCTGTCCACTCTAAACCTGTCACCCCTTCTGTAAAACAGGATTCCATGTCCCTGCACTAATGGGTACATTCTGAGCTCGTCCCCCAAGGCAAAGGCCAGGTACCACTTCCTCTGGGAAGCCTGGCTGGCCTTATTTCTGGGGGACTTACCACTGGCTCTGGCCTCTCTGGGTGTCCCGTGAGCCTCCCAAGGGTGGGGAGAGGACCTTTGTAGGAGGGTCTGCACGAGGGGAGGTATAATACTTAGCACCTTGAGGATTGTGACTGTAGTCTGGTCGCCTCAGAACTAGCACAGGGCTAGAACCAGAGCAATGGTTTTCAGAGAACAGAAATATGAAACCTTGGGAATCTTTGCATCTTCACACCAGCCCTCTCCTCTGAGGCTGAGGTTCAGTGGTGGTGGTGGAAGAGGCTAAAATGATAGGTTTGCCCCCAAGGACACTACTTCCCTTTGGCTAGTGGGCAGGGTACCAGAATGGTTTCTAGAGAAAGACCAAGTGCAGCCTGAGTGGCACTGAGCTGTTCTCTGAGGAGAGCCTTACTTGACATGCTGGAAGAGAACCCCATTCCCTGTGATGTACAGTCTACTTCCATCCAGCGTGCTTTCAATGCGGAGCTGTCCCAGCGCAGAGTCTGGGTACTTGACGAGCAGACCCAGGGCCATTGTGTACAGTGGCTTCACGGACTCCAGGCCTGCTGTGCGGCACCCCTTCCCCAGGCTCGGGGGAGGACAGGAGCTCCGGGAACAGCCACCTGTGCCAGGAGAAAGGGGTGACTCCTAGACCCCTTGGGATCATAATTGTATTGGAAGCTTTGGGTCTTGTTCTACTGCTGCCTTGAATAAGTACTAAAGAGGCTTAGAGGGAGCTTATTTAATTGCACAGCCCAAATCTGGGTCTTCTCAAAACCAGTATAATTTTTTTCATATTCTCAGCCAGGTTGAGAGGTCAAAACTATTTGTTGGTAGGTGGGGAGGAGGGAAGGGCAATTTTGCTGGATGACTAATATTTGAAGTTCAAAAATTTCAGTGCAGCAGCCATCTGAGCCAACCTCTGTGGGAATCTCCCTTAGTTCCTGGCTCTGCTTTAACTATCCGTGAGTAAAGATAAGCAACAATAGACAGAACCCAAAGTACATTATAGCTTTCCGGATTCACGGCACCTATCACTCCTGGGCAGAATTTTCTCCAGGTTGGGTATTTGGGTTGCTGGCTTGTGGTTGGGACCTTGTTTTCCTGTACTGGACACAATGCACAATCTATGGTGGCAACAATGGGCGAGCTGCTGGGCAGTTTTCATGGATCATCTCCAACCCTCAGAGCAACACCTCAAGAGGGGTAGTGCTATCATCATATCACAGGTGAGGAGACTCCTGAGTGGCTAATTAAGTACCTTGCCCCGAACTGCAAATCAAGGCAGGGGCAGAGCTGCGATTTGAGGGCAACTCTGTCCATCTCCAAGGCTACCGGAGCTCTTCCCCTTAGGCATGATGCTTTAAAAAAGGCAAAAACCATGCTTAGTGTGTGGGCGCTGCTGCTCGGTGTACAGAGCCTGTCTATAAACTTATTGCCCTTCCATCTCACATAGCTCTCGTGGAGCGGGCACCACTCCACTCATCTCTGTGACCTGTGTTCTCAGAAGAACAGAAGCCCTTGAGGGAGAGGTTTGAAGTCACACCCCCTTAAGCGTATTGGGACAGGCTCCTGAGACCTGCTGCAGAATGTCACTACCCCAGATAGGATGGGACTCCATTTGCCCAAGGAGAAGGGAGGCTAGGAGAGCTGGCCCTGAAGACAGAAAAAGGTCTATTCCTACAGATACGATGTCTGTTGATGTGCAAACCATGCTGTGTATTCTTGGTTCTACATGTTCTCAGAATGCCAGCTGAGGCCACACTGAGGTAGCTAGCTTCTTGCAACATGCACAGTAGCTTCCATAGATGCGCAGGATTTGGGAAACAGGATGACAAAAGTCAAATGAAAAATGTAAGGGGGGAAGCAAGCTGGAATAAGGTAGGGCCGGGAGCATGAAGACCTGGACTAAACCAGGGTCTGGAAGTGTCAGGAGCAGGCAGAAACAGACAGAGCAGCCAGGGGTTTCGAAGTAGGGCACAAGAGAATTTGGTGGTGGGCGGGAAACTGAAGCGCAAGTAGGGAATTTGCCCAAGCATTTCCCACGCCTTCCAGCTGTGCCTGGAAGAGAAGGACGGGCTTGCAGGTGGGTACTGTAAGTTCCCAGTTGCTCACCACTTCCACAAGCAGAGCAGACCTTCCCTGCCCCTGGGAAGTCTGCCATCAGGCTCAGCCTCCCTCCCGAGGACATGCTGGCCTGATTTCCTCACCTAGGTGGGGCTGGGCTACCTGTAAGCTATCCATCCTCAGTGGGGAGGCTGAACAGACGGCACACAGGATTTCAGGCTGCTTACTCTTCTTGGATTCTAAGACAGCCCAAACACCCGCTTCTCTCACCATCTCCCAAAGCCCCAAGTAGTTGTGGGAGGGGAGATGCTTGTTCTTGGCTTTTCCAGCTCAAGCCTGGCTGCCCCAGAATGTCAAGGGGAGGGCAAGTTTCCCCTGGTGACATACCTATGTTCATGCGATACAGCCTTACAGCTTCGGTGAGCTCAGGGATTTCGAGAATTTCCACCTCTGCTTCTAACACATCTATGTTGGAGAAATTATCTGGTAGTATAATCTTCTGTGAGCGAAGAAAATTCACTTAAAAAGCAAAGGAAAACAAAATTAATGAGGTTATCTCTAATTTAACTGTAGATCCAGACTTTGGCACATTTTTGATGCTGCAACGTAACTTAGGATCTTCTTGTTCTGAAACAATTTCTAAACATACCTGGTTAGATTAGCTTTAAGTCTGTAGTTTTCAAGGTAACAGACTCCAGATTACTGTTTTCCTGTGTTTGAGTCCATGGCCTCCCATGGCCTGACCTGGGGTGAGCACACTGGCCCTGAGACTTACCCTATGCGTCTTGACCCCAAAGCAGGCCATTCCAAAAGAGGGAGTTGTCTTGCTGCTTAAAGAGGAAGGGCCCAGCCGAGCCTGGGCTGGCAGGTGGGACTTGCAGTTTGTCCCTGCCTGGATTGCAGGAAGGGAGGCAGAGATGGAGCCAATGCTAAGGTCCTGTGTGAATCAACTTGGAGATTCAGAAGCACATCACAACTTTCCAGGTGACTATGAATATGAATGTTTGAGATTCCAGATATTTGGACCCCTAGTACAACTTGGGTGTTTCCTGCCCTCTTCATCTAGGCAGCAGCAGCATCTTAGAATCAAAGAGGTCACTCAGTTCACACCCCCACCAGAGCTTGTCCTGGCACAGTTGGCTGAAGGAAGGTTCTCTTCTATCCAGGGTTGAAGAGCTCATCCCTCCTTAGGCCACTAGCTGAAGTGGACAATTCTGCAATGATTGTGGGGAACCTTTCACCATCCACCCTCCTCTCCTTTTATTGTGAGTTTAGTGGAAGTGAGAGCAGGTAGGGACCAACCTTTGAAACAAACCCTATTTCCTCATTTTAGGGTGAAAGGAACTGAGGCCTGGAGCCCAATTAGATACATAAGGGTAGAACAAGAAGAGTAGCTGACCTTGGAGTCCAGCTCAGGGCCTTGCCCTTCACACCAACTCTCCGTGGCCCCTGACACCGCTGCAGGTAGTTTCCCATGCTGCCCTTATACCCAGGCCATCCCCAAATGAACAAGCCCTCAGGCTAGTGGAGTCTAACGCTGGAACTCGCCTGCATCCGGGAAGGCTCTGTCAGGCCGCCCCACCTCTGCCCGGGGAAGCCCCGAGGCCCTGAGCACCAAGCTGGGTCTCTGAGTGTGGATGGGGAGGGGTGGATGGGCCCTGTCAGCCTGCCCCCTCCTCCCACCTCTATCCCCCACACCCCAGGATAGAACAATCACCAATGAAGCGGAACTCGCTGCACTCGCACTCGATCAGAGCCACAGTCTCAGCCAGCCACAGCAGGTTGTCTTCAGTCACCAGGCTTGGATACTTGGCCACTAGGTCTAGGGGCAGGAAGCAGTAGTGCACTTCCTCTTCCGTGTCTAACAGTGGTGTGTCCATGAGCCCCAAAGGTGCCTTATCATGCAGCCCTGGAGGAGAACGTGCAGAGGGGAGTCACCACCTCCTAGAGGCAGGGTTCTTAGCGGCCACCACAGCTCTCACTGATCCCAGAGGAAGCTGGAAAGATTCACCCTGGAGATGGTCCCTGTCAGGTGCCTCCTTCCTCTCTCTTTCTTTTTACTTGTAACCCTAAGGTATGGCAGCGGTGTGGTGAGGAGCAGGGCATGGAAATCTACTTTTTCTACAGTGAAGGGCAGTCTGACATGTTATGAAATTTTGGCTTATGTACCCAAAGTCATTAAATTCACATTGGTTACCCATTTGATTCTTTTTAATTGATCAAACCAACCACTGTGCCCTAGAGGCAAAATAGATCCTTTGACTCTTTTGGAAGCCCAAAACTCATCCATCATAAATGGATGTTCTAGTGTCCCAGATAATCCAATCTATGCTGCAAGGCACCCAACAGACAGTGATCATTTGGGGACATTCCTTGTGTGGTGGTTAGAGGTGATTTGAAAAGATAGTGGAGTTCCATGACTATTCAGAGAGGTGAAATGTAGCCCAGCCTCACCCAAGTGAAAAAAATATACAGAGGAATGAACATAGAAGAAGACATTTGATTCCAGTGGGTAAGCGGCCATAGAGAGGGCATGTAGCAGGGTACGAGATCAAAGGAGACGACAGTGAAGTGGAGAAATCTTCCAGAACTAGCTCAGAAATCAGGGTACTCTGAATGGAAGCCACTTCTATTAGGATGAGGAGAAGGGAAGTGGGTGTGGGTTTCAGGAAGGGTCAGCCTGTGGTTATACCTGTGAAGGCTGGGCTTTTTATAGGAAATTCTGAGGGTTTGCTGATACATTTCCATGTTCGCCAGTAGTTCAGAGATGCTCTCTCGGCAACAGGTATGTCTGCAGGCCGCACACGTAGATGGTGTTTCCCTTCCTTCAGATTATCGAGAGTCTGTTAGATAAAGAAGATTACTGCTTTGAAAATCCTAAACCAAGTAACTACCAGTTCTAGGGTGAAATAACAGGAAAAATAGTATGTGACTTACTTTGGTAAAGTGTTTTGAAATAAATTGAGTCAATCACACAAAAATGTAAAAATTTAGCTCTATAATGTGAGATGTTGATATTCAAAATCTCAATGACTATTTCTCTTCTGATATTTGAAACTTTTTTGGATTATAATTTTATGCTGATTAATAGAAATTTATCTTACACAATCTTTTTTTTTTTTTTAAAGGTTTTATTGGGGAATTGGGGGAGGAGACCAGCCAAGATGTTTTATTTTTATTTTTTTTTATTTTTTGAGGGCAGTGTCACTGGCCTTCATATGTGGGACCTGAACCAGGGCTGCTGGCTTCCCACGCCAGTGCTTAACCACCACGCCACTTGGTCGGCTCTGTTGTTCTTTAATCTTCGTTGTGGAGAGTGCCAGTTGTGGAGGGTGCCAGTAGCCATCTGGCTTCCCATTGGCAGATCGTGGCCTCTAAGCTTAAGGTGCTGTGTTCAATGTTAGTTGTGGGTGGGTGTAGACACCATCCCCTGTGGGAATCGAACCGGCAGCCTTGTTGTTAAGACCGCACACCCTATCCACTGAGCCATCTGGGCGGCAGCTCAGCTCAAGGTGCCAAGTTCAGTCTTTAGTTACGGTTGGTCATAGCCCACCACTGAACAGGCAGTCTTGTTATTACACCAGCTGAACCATCCTGCCACCTGTTGGCAGCTCAGCGACAGCTCAGCTCTGGCACAGTGTCCCCTGGCCCATGTGGGAATCAAACCAGTGGCCCTGTTGCTCAGAGCACGCTCTGTAAGCCAACTCTTTTTTTTTTTTTTTTTTTTGAGGGCAGTGTCACTGGCCCTCATATGTGGGATCCGAACCGGGGCCGCCAGCATCCCAAGCCAGCGCCCAACCAACGCGCCACCCGGCCGGCCCTCTAAGCCAACTCTTAACCAACTGAGCCACTCGGCCAGCCCTATCTTACACAATCTTAAGAGTAACATATTTAATCATTAAAAACTTGACAGTCTTGGGCCGGCCGAGTGGCGCGGTGGTTAAGTGCTGGCTTGGGAGGCCAGCGGCCATGGTTCGGATCCCACATATGAGTGACACTGCCCTCTACAGCTAACAACAGCTCCACCTGGAGCTGGGTTGTGCGAGCCCCAGCAACAGTGTAGGCTGCAGCCCCTGCTGCAGTGGGCTGCCATAGGCTACAGTGAGTGGCCAGCAGCCAGCGTGAGCGACCGGCAGTCAGCGTGAGCTGCTAATAGCTGCGGTGAGCGACCATCCAGAGGCCGGCGACTGATCTGCCTCATCCGGGAAGAGTGCAATGACGATACCAACATGAGCCAGTGAAGCAACGTCCTCCGCAACTAGACTGAAGAACAAAAAGACAGCAACTTGTCTGTTCCCCTTCCCCAATTCCCCAACGCTGTTCCCCTTCCCCAATTCCCCAATAAAATCTTCAAAAAAAAAATCTTTTTTGAACTATTGTAATTGTTGTGGCCAGCTTGTTTGTGCTCATCCTAACTGTGGAATATGGTCTAAGTAGGGAAGTGGAGGTGACACAGCATACCACACTTTTCAAAGGGCTTTCACTCATTCGCTCCTTTACCCAGACACAGCGCTGGTAGATCAGTATGATGAGTGTTTGCTTTCCCATTTTGGTGATGAGGTGGTTGTGGTCAAAGGATTTGTGACTTGCCCAAGCAGTCTTTCAAGTCCAGAGCTTCTCTGCTTGAAGGAACAGGTGACCAGTGTGGGTGGAGGCTAAAGTGGAGCATCCCAGCTAGGCAGGGCTGAAGCCCAGAACAGAGGATGTCTTATGCTGTCTGCACTCAGGGACCCATTCTCCCACAAAAGTCCTGCCCAGGGGGCAGATGAACATAAAACCAAACCCATTTTTTCTGTCCCTACCTTAAAAGAAAATAGAATTTTCCTAAGAAATTTTTGGAGATAGCTGGAAAAGTCATCCTGCTTTTTCTAACAACCTCATAATGAACAGAACACCTGAGATTCAGTATGAAACTAATAAAAGAACCTGTTTAATTCCTAGCTACCTAGGTGCTGCTCATGGGAATCCCGAGCTTTGAGAAGAGCTCTCTGGTGGCCATGGCTATAAACTGCACCCACATAACGGCGGAAGGTCTGCAAAAGGAGGGAGCCAGAGTTAGAGTCTTTCACACTTTGGGCAGCTGGTGGACTTGTTGAAAGACTGGACAATGGCAGAGTCGTGGTGAGTGCTTTCCTGGTGGCATTGAGCAATGGGGGAAAACAATGCGTGTGTGAAATAGCAGAAGACAGCCTGTCATTCACTCACTTGAGAAATGTTTGTGTATCATCACCAGGGCAACAGTCAGAACCCGTGCCTTGAACTGAAGGAGCTCTCAGCTTGGGAAAAGACACGAAAAGCTGAGAAAAGACATGAATGCCAACAATTTATATATACTGAGATAACAGCCAGCAGGGTTATGAAGTTTCAGGACCTCCAGGAATCCTGGGATTTATTTCCACAGCATTAGAAGGGGATCAAAGCCTTCTTGTCCTGCTTTGCTCAGGATTGCATACAACCTTAGCTTCACGTCAAGCTGTCAGCTATCCTGAGGAGGGGAATCTGCCAGAGATGGGTTTCTGTATGAGGAAGTAGTTGGCCTCAGGCAAAGAGGAATACAAATGAGGTGACTAAGAGGCTTTCATTAAAAACTGTTCAAATGAAAAAAAAAAGATAGGTATAATATCCTGGCAACATTTGAGCTGAGAAGTGGGACAAAGAAAGGAAAAGTGACTATGCACAGGAGGGACAGGACAGGGTGGAGGAACACAGTAGGTAGAGATATGTACTGAGTCACCTGCCTCTCTGTGCCTTGAACGTGGCCTTGTTTAAGATGTATGGAGGTTGAGGAAGTGAGGGAACTGAATCTAGAGCAGTAAACAAGAGCCAGAGAGTGAAGGACACTGTAAACTCCGCTGAGGAGTTTGATTTATCCCCTCGTTAAGATAAGCCATTGAAGGATTTAAAGCAGGAACTGTGACCTGACTGATAAGTCACACCATCTCCATCCAGTCAGCCAACAAACCCTATGACCCTGTCTCATGATCTCAGCTATACTCTTTCTCCTTTCCCTTCCCTGAGTCCTGGTACCCTTGCCCTCTCCACACAGTGATCTTTCAAACATACAAATGAGTCCAAACCACTCCCCATCTTTAAAAACTTCAGTGCTCCCCATTATCTATGGGATCAAGTCCAAATTCTTCTTAGCATTTCACAATCAATAGAGGCAGCAGGATATACACAAAAAGCAAAGCACAAGGGCCTTGATCTCAGAAGACTGGGGTTTGAGTCTTGACTCTGTCACTTAAGAGCTAACATTTATTGCCCAGGCACTTTTTTTTTTTTTTGAGGGCAGTGTCACTGGCCCTCATATGTGGGACCCGAACCGGGGCCACTGGCTTCCCAAGCCAGCACTTAACCACCATGCCACTCGGCCGGCCCTGCCCAGGCACTTTTAAACTGAATCCTCATAATGTCCCGTGACCCACAAAGTAGGCTCTGGTGTTATCAGTCCCTTTTAGTAAATGGAACCAAGGCCCAGGAAAAGAAACAGTATTCAGTGCCCCAAGTAAATGGAAATGCTAGGAGTGGAACCCATGACTCTAGAGCCCACTCTTAACCAGCTGCTTCCCACTTGTTACTTAACCTCTCCAAGCCTCAGGCTCCTCACATGCAAAGTGGAAATAGTAAAATCTGGAAAGTATTGTTGTAGGGATTAAAGAAAATCATATAAATGTAAATTTCCTTTCTATTAGTGGTCAGGTCCCAAACTACCTTTCCAGCTTCATCTTCCACAATTTTTTCGTCCCTATCCCATCATCAGTGACACTAAACTCCACAGAATTCCAAAGACACCCCATGTTCTGTGATGCCTCCTCCACTTTATATATGCTATTCCCTCTGCCAGAGTACTTCTATCTTCCCTTCTCTACCTGAAGAGCCTGGAGTCTCCCCCAACCAGAGTGGGTCACCTTCCACCTTTGTTCCCCAATTGAGAGGCAAGAAACGTGTGATTATTAAACATCCAAGTGGCAAGCTTCTTTATCTGGGGTTCTGGCTTAGTTTCAGGCCTGTCCTCCCCCCTCTACCAAGGCTCCTGGAGGAAGAAGCACTGTGCTGATGCACCCCCAGCTTCTAGTCTAGAAGCTAGTGAACAGAACTGCTGTGTTAAATGAAAGGATGCATGAAAATGGAGGGCTTTCCTCTGGAAAGCAAAGCAAAGCAAGACATGGGGGAGCCCAAAAGTTGCTGGCAGAAAAACAGACTTTTTTTTTTATTTTACCAATAAAAACAGAGAGATGCTGAGTATCCAAAACCATAGGAAAAGCCAGCACGGGGTTACAATGGACAGAGCCCAGAGAGTTCGGAGGACAGTGAAGACAGCAATTCCAACTTGGGACCTGGAGTCCAGAGAGAAGCTCTAACGGGGAGAGGGACAGGGTTGAATAGTTGCAACAGAGACTATATTCTCAAAGTCTAAAATATTTACTATCTGGCCTATTGCAGAAAAAGTTTGCCAACCACTGCCCTAGACTCTAATGGGACAAGGGAGGGAGCCGAAAGATCAGTTGGGAGACTCCTATAGCATCCAGATGAAAGATAGTGGTGGTTTGGCCTAAGGTATTAATAGTGGAGTTAGTGGTGTTCAAATTCTGGATATGTCTTGATGACAATTTCTGACCAGGTTTGCTCATAAATTGGAGGTAGGATGAGAGAGAATGGGTAACTCTTTTGTTTGCATCCTGAGCAACCAGGTGAATGGTGGAATCTGAGGGATACACAGTTTTAGTGGGGAAAATTAGGAGTTAGGATTTGAATGTATTAAGTGTGCTTATTAAACATCCAGGTGGCAATGGTGAGGAGGCAGCTGGATGTATAGATCTGGAATTCACAGGAGCAGTCAGATGGAGAGATGTAAATTTGGGAGTCATCAGATCTGGTATGTATTGGGTCGTCGGAAAAGTCAGGACGTATTTTTTTCTATGTTTTTGGTTGCAAAAATGCGTTGTGACTTTTCCGACAACCCAATAAATCCAAGAACCTGGATGGTTCAGAATGTCATATCTTGTTCATGGGAATTTCAAAGTAGTCTTTACAGGTCTGTACATTAACAAACATCACAGTGCTTCCTAGAACTTTCTGTGAAATTTGGGAGAGCCCCATTTAGATGTAACTGCTCCAAGCCTCTCACATGCTATCAGCCTGGTTGGGAGTCATAGCTGCTACTGCAGAGTGTGAAATTTCCCTTCAGGGTCACTCACACCGGTTTGAGGTTCATGGCAGTCTGTCAATTCCCTTTTACTTGCCCTCTTGAAATCCACTAAGGAGTAGTATGCTCAGAGACAGCCATAGACAATATATAAACAAATTTTCATAGCTATGTTCCAGTAAAACTTTGTTAATTGACACTGAAATTTGAATTTCATATAATTTTTATGTGCCACAAAATATTTTTCTTTTTTTTTTAACCACCTAAAAATGTAAAAACCATTCTTAGCTCACAGGTTATACAAAAAAGATAGTGGCCTGGATTAGGTCCATGGGCTGTAGTTTACTGATTCCCGGTCTAATGTGAATAAATTACACATTATATATAAATGATAAAATTAACCCATTTAAACTGTACACTTCAATAGTTTTTATTTAATAAGTTCACAGAGTTGTACAACCATCACCACAATCTTATTCAACACCCTAAAAAGAAACCCTATGCCCATTAAAGTCACTACCCATTCCTGCTCACTCTGTCCTTCCCACCCTGTACCACGGTCCTGGGCAAGCACTAATCTACTTTCTGTCCCTATAACTTTGCCTATTCTGCACATTTTATATAAGTAGAATCATGCAATATGGTCCTTTGTGTCTGGCTTCTTTCACTTAACATAATGTTTCAAAGTTCATCCTTGTTACATACATGTATCAGTACTACATTCCTTTTCATTGACAAATAATATTCTATTGTATAGATATACATTTTATTCATCAGCTGATGAACCACAGGATTGTTACCACTTTTTGGCTACTCTGAATAATGCTGCTATGAGCATTTGTTTGCAAGTTTTTGTGTGGACATAGGTTTTAATTTCTCTTGATATATACCTAAGAGTGGAACTGCTGGGTCATATGGTAACGCTATGTTTAATTTTCTGAGGAACTTCCAG
This sequence comes from Aselliscus stoliczkanus, assembly GCA_033961575.1. Lineage (NCBI taxonomy): Eukaryota > Metazoa > Chordata > Mammalia > Chiroptera > Hipposideridae > Aselliscus > Aselliscus stoliczkanus. Next base: position 39,277,473 of record CM066732.1, on the reverse strand, counting down.
ACTGTCTCTCAAAGTAGCCATACAAATTTACATTCCCATCAGCAGTGTATGAGGGTTCCAATTTCCAATTTCTCCACAGCCTTGCCAACACTTGCTTTTTTGCTACTGTTTTTTGTTTTTTTTTGAGGGCAGTGTCACTGGCCCTTATATGTGGGACCCAAACCGGGGCTGCTGGCTTCCCAAGCCAGCGCTTAACCAATGCGCCACTCGGCCGGCCGCCAACACTTGCTTTTTTGATGATAGGTATCCCAGAGGGTGTGCAGCTGTATCTCATTGTGATTTTGATATGCATTTCACTGATGGTTAATGATGTTGAGCATCTTTTTATGTGCTTAGTGCCCAATTGTATGTCTTATTTGAAGAAATGTCTGATCAAATCCTTTGCTCATTTTTTAAAATTCTTTTTCCTTTTTGCTGTTCCAATTGGGTGTTTTCTGTTACCTTGTCTTCCAAATTGCTGATTTGATCCTCTGCTTCATTTAGTCTACTGGTGATTCCTTCTAGTGCAATCTTCATTTCAGTTATTGTATTCTTCACTTCTGAGTGGTTCTTTTTTATGGTTTCTATGTCCTTTTTTTATGCTTCCTATATCTTTGTTGATGTTCTCACTGAGTTCCTTAAGCATCCTTAAAACCTTTTTTAAAACTCTTTCTCTGGTAGGTTGCTTGCCTCCATTTCATTTCGTTCTTCTTCTGGAGTTTTTTTCCTGTTCTTTTATTTGGGACTTGTTTCTTTGCTTCCTCATTTTGGCTGCTCCCCGAGAAAGTGCCTCTGGCATTGAGGTATTAGGGTAGGGTGGGGTACCAATGAGTCAGCAGGATGAGGCAGCAGAGCTCACCAGACCAATCAGATTCAAATTTGCCCAAAGTGTGGGAGGCAGGCTCAACACATGAAAGAAGGACCCCACATGGGGAAAATGGTAACTGTTCTCCAGCCCTGGCCTCAAAGCCACACACCTCAGTCTGTTCCCCATATGCCCTTGACACCCCCTGAGAGGCATGGTGGTGCCTCTGCTGGACTCCAAGGTGAACGCCTGTGAGCGAGTGAATCTGTGTGTGGGTTATTTAAGAGGACGTCTGGATTTCCTGCAGCCTTCCATCCCACCCAGATGATTGGAATCCCCACTGTTTTTCACAGCCAGATGGGGGCTCCTCTGGGGAGCCTGGAGTGGGGCTGGGGTCCTTTGCTCCTCTTGGGGGAACCTCAGTGGCTGAGGTATCCCTCCCTATTTTCAACTGCCACACAGAGGTTTGGGTCCAGCCCAGTTCAAGTTTCTGCCCCTCCTACCAGTCTCGATGTGGCTTCCACTTTATATCCTTAGTTATAAAACTTCTGTTCAGCCAGACTTCACATGGTTCTCCAGGTTGATTGTCCTATAATTTAGTTGTAATTTTAATGTGTTCATGGAAGGAAGCAGGCACGGTTTTTATCTACTCCACCATTTTGGATCTCCTCCCTTTGCTCATTTTCAAATTTCCTTAACTTGTTGTTGTTTAGTTGTAAGAGTTCTTTATATATTCTGGATACAGGTCCCTTATCAGATTATGTGATTTGCAAATATTTTGTTCCATTCTGTCTTTTGTCTTTTCACTTTCTTTATTTTATTTTTTTTTGAGGGCTGTGTCACTGGCCCCCACATGTGGGATCTGAACCAGGGCCGCTGGCATCCCAAGCCAGCTCCCAACCAACATATCACTTGGCCTGCCCGTCTTTTCACTTTCTTGATGGTGTCCTCTGAAGCACAAAATTTTTAATTTTGATGAAGTCTAATTTATCTATTTTTTCTTTGGTTGCTTGTGTTTTTGTAGTTGTACCTGAGAAACCATTGCTTAACTTAAGATTCAGGGATCTTTTTAAAACTTAAATTTGATCAGTTTACTTCTTTCTTCATACATCTCCAAAAGCTACCTATAACACTTAGAATAAATCCTGTGTCTTCAATATGGCAGGCCTATAAGACTCTGCAAGATCTGGCCCCTAGCTTTCTCTGACGTCATCATCTACCTTTGGCATCTCCCTACCTCTCATTGCACCTGACAGTGGCTTCTGAGTCTGCATCTTCCAAGCCACTCTAACTCAAGGCATTTATGTTTGCTGTTTCTTATGCCTGGAAGCTGTTTCCCCAGACATCTACATGACTTGTACCTTTTTCATTCAGGTTTCTGCTCAAATGTTGCCTTGTCAGTGAGGCCTGCCCTGCCCACTCTTTCTAAAGAAGTAGCTTCCCTGGCCTCAGTCACTTGCTATCTCCTTATCACATACTTACTATACATACTATTACACATCTGTACATTAAAAAACCAACAGGGCCAGCCGAGTGGCGCGTTGGTTAGGAGCTGGCTTGGGACGCCAGCTCTGAGCAGCGGGTCCGGGTCCGGATCCCACATGAGGGCCAGTGACACTGCCCTCTACAGCTAAGATGGTGAACAACAGCTCCACCTGGAGCTGGGCTGCTGTGAGTCGCCGGTGACTACGGTGTAGGCTGCAGCCTCTGCTGCAGTGGGCTGCCACAGGCTACAGTGAGCGGCCTGCAGCCAGTGTGAGTGGCTGGCAGCCAGTGTGAGCTGCCAAGAGCCACTGTGAGTGGACATCCAGAGGTCAGCGACTGATCTGCTTCACCCAAGAAGAGCGCAATGACGATACCAACATGGGCCAGTGAAGCAACATCCTCCACAACTAGACTGAAGAACAAAAGGACAGCAACTTGTCTGTTCCCCTACCCCAATTCCCCAATAAAATCTTTAAAAAAAATCCAAACAGATGTAAATATTTTATTCTTTCAAGTAAATTCCAGTACTATAAGGGCAGTGACTGATAGAATAAATAAAAACTACACTCACAAAAATAAAATCATATAAATACATTCTGAAACCCCAAGAAGTCCTAGAACACAGAAAAGCCCTCCTCCTTTACTATTACAAAGGAAGCACTGCTCCATTCTTCATAGCATTTAGCTCTACCTGACATTATATGGCTATATGATTGATTCCTAGATCTCCAGTGCTTGGCCTGTGATTGGTGCTTGATTCACAATAAATGTTACATTTAGAATCAAGAAAATAATAGGTATGGAGTATGCCCTTTGGAGGCCAAAGCTACATGCTAGGGGGGAGGTGGGATGGACAGGTATAGTGGGGGGTGGGAGAGATAAGGGGTGGGGATGTGGGTGGCAAAAGGAGGAGTGGGTAGTAGTTCAACAGTGTGAACGTAGGTGCCTGTCCTCCAGAAGCTTCCCATCTCATTCAGCTTGTTGGCTCCTTCTACATGGCTTTCTAATAGGGCTTACTATGTTACTGATGATCCTGAGTAGGGTATGTCATCTGTTGAGTGCATGGGAACTTCGGTTAGTGGGAGGTAAGGCCTCATTTTTATTGTTAGGAGCTAAATCTGAAGGACTCTCCAGTGAGGAGTACTAACAGTTTAGAACAGTTTAAACATGCACTGTCTAATATGGTAGCCATGAGCCACATGAGGCTATGAAATGTGATAGTCTAAATCTAAAATGTGCTGTAAGTGTAAAACACACATCAAATTTGAAGACTTAGTACAAAAAAAGAATGTAAAATGATATCAATTAAAAAGTATTGATTATATGTTAAAATGATAGTATTCTAAATATATTATGTTAAATAAAATATATTATTAAAATTAATGTCACCTTTTGAATTTTAAAAAATGTGGCTACTAGGAAATTTAAAATTACATATGTGGCTCACATTATATTTTTATTGGATGATCCCCATTTCCTCTTAAAACTTATAGGAATAATGCCTGGTACCCAGAATGTTTTCAATAAATACTGGCTGAATGCATTACAATGGGACGCCTGAGAAGTCTTTAAACTAAGAATTGGCAAACTCCACTTTCTCCAAGCAAAGCGTATACATTTAGGCAGGTACCTGAGTATCTGGATAGGCCTTACAAGGGGGAAAATGATGGAAACATGTGAAGCTGCTGATTTGCTTGAGACAGCTGTTCACTCTCCAGCTGTATTTACATTCTGCTTCAATGAATAAATACTACTTTAGTTGTGCCAGCCTAAATGTTTATTTCTTTGAAAACACCATTTCCAAAACATAAGCACTTGTTTTCCAGTCTGTTTTTGGAAGGCTGATCTACACGATTCTTCAAATACTTCTACCGCTCAGACAACTTGCAACTTTGGAATTGGACCAACTTGTTGGACTCTGAGTGGTTACCTCCCATTCCAGTATTATTTTGTTTCAATTTTTGGGAAGTGAGGATAGCAAAAGGTTTGATAACTGTTTGTATAATAGATTTGTGTGTTTTTTAAAATTGTTTTTTTTTTTAATTGTCTTTATCTCTTTGATTTTCTGCAATAAGTGACTTCCTCCTTTTCCCCACAAAGTAGTGCCTTGGTATATAGCTATCAGCAATCCTGACATGCCAGGCCATACAAGTGATTTTGAAGTTACTTGTAAGCAATTTTAGTACTCCGTTCCTGAGGTAGTTGAAAAAATTTTTAATTTAGGTGGGTAGCTTGAAAAAGAAAAAGAAAAAGAAAAAGAAAAAAATACTATAATTGACACTGGAGTATGGTGAGAGTTTTGATTTCCAAATATATAATTTTTGAGTGAAAACACTGAATTATTTAGCAAGGAGGGTCCACAAAAACATGCATTGTGAAATGTTCTTATTTCTATATGACATAGACATGCATGACCTCAATTGTTTTCAAAGAGTGTTGGGGAGGCACAGTTGGTAGTGCACTACGCTGCACTTTGGCTTGTTGGGTCAGTGCTTGTGGAGATGGAGTAAACAATATCTTGTTCAGAGAGTGGGATTAATATGGAGCCTGGCCAAAGGTTCTTCCCAGTCATAATATTTAGTTCTTCCAGGTTAAAAAAAAATCATTTTCAAAAACTAAGAATAAACTACTTAAGCCATAGAAATTATTTCTATAGATTGGAGAAAAATTGGGAAAGAAGGTAACATTCTTTCGTGATAATCTAATGGTATATAAGTAAAGATATTTAAAGCTCTTACAAGGAGAAAACAAGAAGTCTTGGAAAACAAAGAAGTGAAGACAAAGGAAAGATTCTGCAGTTTGAAGGATTTTTTGCTTTGCTGCAAGTGAATGTTGTGGACCTAACAGGCATAATGAGAAGTAATAGTCTTGATGAATCTTTTAGATTTTAAAGCTCAGACACAGTGTATATAAGAAACTCAATAATATCCAAAGTTTTCACCTTTAAAATTCAACAACAAAAACAGAAGTTTAAAATAGGATTTCCAAGAGTCAAGGGCACCTTCTCCGGTGGTGGTAAGTCCCATCCTGGATCCATGGTGGCTGCTGATATAGATTAGGCATAGTCAGGATGAAATCCCTTATTTAGAACATGCATTCCCAGTATATTGTTTATTACTTTAACTCACTAATCACACTTCCCTATTAAGAGGGTCATCTCAGCAACCGATATATAAAAGGACAAAACATTAAGTGATGTAAAGCCCATGTTTACTGATCACCACTCCAGGAAGAAAAGAGTATCTTACCTGCAGCAAAGGCATCAGCTGCAAACCCAGTGCTTGTTCATAGAGCAAGTTCAGTTCTGCACAACTGGAGAAGGAGAGTTTGGAGGTGTAGAGGTAATAGTGCACATGCCTAAATGTGGAACCATCTCTGTCGATGAATAGCCTCTGGCTTTCTGAAGAGGTCAAGGCTGACGCCTCTTTCCACAACAGGGAGTCTGGGAACTGAGAGAGTTTGCTTCTGGGAACCGAAAAATGCCAGCCCCCAACGTTGAAATGAAATAAATCTTCTGCAGATTCATGAGGCATGCCAGGCTTCTCCTAAAGGGGGAATGAAAAGAGAACTAAGCAAGAAAGAGAAATAAAAAGCATACATATTGGAAAGAAGTAAAACTATCTCAATTTGGACATGATGTGATTTTTGCATATAGAAAATCCTAAGGAATTCACTAAAACATTATTAGAATGAATTCAACAAAGTGGATCAATATAACAAATCAACTGTACTTTTTCTTTTTTTTTTTTGAGGGCAGTGTCACTAGCCCTCACATGTGGGACTGAACTGGGCTGCTGGCTTCCCAAGCCAGTGCTTAACCACCGCACCACTCGGCCGGCCCCTCAACTGTACTTTTATACACTAGCAATGAACAATCCAAAAATAAAATTAAGAAAAGAACTTCATTCACAATTGTATCAAAAAGAACAAAATATTTAGGACTAAATTTAACAAAAGAAGTGTAATACTTTACTCTGAAAACTTAGAAACATTTTTGAAAGAAATTTTCAAAAACCTAAATAAATGGTAAAATATCCCATGTTTATTAGAAGACTTAATATTAAGATGGCAATACTCCCCAAATTGATATACAGCTTGAACACTGTTTTTGCAAAAAATTGACAAGCTGATAGTAAAATTCATATGGAAATACAAGAGACCCAGAATACTCAAAACAATCTTTTAAAACAAAATTTGTGGATTCATACTTGTCGTTTTCAAAAATTACAACAAAGCTATAGTAATCAATATACTGTGTTACTGGCATAAAAATAGATATATGAATAGGGGAATAGAATTGAAAGTCCAGAAATAAAACATTACATTTATGGTTAATTGAATTTTTTTTTTTTTTGAGGGCAGTGTCACTGGCCCTCATGTGTGGGACCAAACCGGGGCTGCTGGCCTCCCAGGACAGCGCTTAACCACCACGCCACTCGGCCAGCCCTGGTTAATTGAATTTTGACAAGGGAGCCAATACAATTCAATGGGTAAAGAATTGCCTTAAAAAAAAATTGGTGCTGGTACAACTGGACATCCATATGCAAAAAAAAAAAAAAAAAAAGAAAAAGAAAAAAAGTTGAATCCCTATTTCACAGCGTACACAAAAATTAACACCAAATGGATCATAAACCAAAATATGAGAGCTAAAAATATAAAACCCTTAGAAGAACATAAAGTCTTCATGTCCTTGGATTAGGCAATGCCTTCTCAGATAAGATATCAAAAGTACAAGAGTAACAAACAAACAAATAAACTTCATCAAAATTAAAATCTTTTGTGCTTCAAAGGACATTATCAAGAAAGTAAAAAGACAACCCACAGAATAGAACAAAATATTTGCAAATTATATATCTGATAAAGAACTTGTATTTAGACTATATAAAGAACTCTTACAACTCAATAATAAACAGACAAATAACCAAATTTAAAGTGGGTAAAGAATCAAAATAGACATTTCTCCAAAGAAGATACACAAATGGCCAATAGCACATGAAAAGATACTTAACATCATTATCCATTAGGGAAATGCACAAAACTCACATGAGGTAGCACTTCATACCCACTGAATCAAAACAATGGATAATAACAAGTGTTGACAAAGATTAGAGAAATTGGAACTCTCATATCCTGCTAGTGGGAGTGTAAAATGGTACAGCTGCTCTAGAAAACAGTGGTGGTTTCTCAAAATGTTAACCACAGGTTTTACTATATGGCCCAACAACTCCACTTCTAGGTATAAACTCAAGAGAAATGAAAACCTAGGTCTACACAAAAACTCGCAGACAAATTTCATAGAGGCATTATTCATAATAGCCAAAAAGTAGAAATAACTAAAATGTCCATCAACTGATGAATGAACAAATGTAGTATATCCATACAATGAAATGTTATTTATCAATAAAAAAGGAATGAAGTACTGATACATGTTATAACATGGATGAAACCTTGAAACACTGCTAAGTGAATGAAGCCAGACACAAAAGACCACATGTTATGTGATTCCATCTATAAGTAATGTGCAGAATAAATAGACTTACTTACAAAGATTGTAGATTAGTGGTTGCCTAGGGCTAGAGAGGTTGGGGGACAGAATGTTAAGGGACCAGTAACAGGTATAGAATTTCTTTTTGGGATGATGAAAATGTTCTAAAATTGATTGTGGTGTTGGTCGCACAACTCTGTGAACATACTAAAAACCGTTAAATTGTACACTTTAAAAAGGTAAATTGTTTTTTTTTTGAGGGCAGTGTCACTGGCCATTACATGTGGGACCCGAACCGGGGCCGCTGGCTTCCCAAGCCATGGCTTAAGCACCGCACCACTCCGCCGGCCCTAAAACGGTAAATTGTATAGTACATGAATTACATCTTAATGAAGCTGTTTAAAACAGAGTTATGAGGGCTGGCCAAGTGGCGCATTGGTTAAGAGCTGGCTTGGGACACCAGTGGCCCCGGTTCGGATCCCACAGATGAAGTCCAGTGACACTGCCCTCTATAGCTAACAACAGCTCCACCTGGCGCTGGGCTGTGCGAGCCTGGCAACGGTGTAGGTTGCAGCCCCTGCTGCAGTGGGCTGCCATAGGCTACAGTGAGTGGCCAGCAGCCAGCGTGAGTGGCTGGCAGCCAGTGTGAGCTGCCAATACCTGCGGTGAGCGACCATCCAGAGGCCAGCGACCCATCTGCCTCATCCGGGAAGAGCCCAATGATGATACCAACATGGGCCAGTGAAGCAACGTCCTCCACAACTAGACTGAAGAACAAAAGGACAGCAACTTGTCTGTTCCCCTTCCCTGATTCCCCAATGCTGTTCCCCTCTGCAATTTCCCAATAAAATCTTTAAAAAAACAAAAAAGTTATGATGAAGGGTTCCACCACCCCACTGAGCACATGCAGGGCTCTCTTGGGATCATACCTGTACAGACATTACATTACTAGGGCCATAGCAGGACAGGTAAATGCTATGTATATATATTTTTTATATATACAAAGGCAAAGATCATTAACTTTCCTCAGCTCATTGTTAAAAGGTCAAGGTTATCTCTTCATAAATAAATTATCTATTTTGCTTCAACATGACCTAGTTTATCAACACTATAGAAAAGTATGAAGCCATCAAACATACAAACCACCTGTATTGGATTTTAAAATAAGCACTCAAGGATCACTACCCTTGTAAAAAAAAAAATAAATAAGCGTGGTAAATAGCATATAAAATTGTACCTAAGAAAGGACCATAAAATAATATTGAATTCTAGGTAAAAATTATGCTTGCTGAAGTGAATAGGGTGCAATATACCAATAGTGTAACTTATTTTGAAATGCATCAAAAAATAAGATGAATTGATAGAGGGATATGTGATAAAACAAACACAGCACACTGTTCATTATAGAATCTAGGTGGTGTGTGCATAGTGCTTACTCTAGAATTCTTTCAACCTTTCTGTATGTTTCAAATTTTTCATTAAAATATTGGTGGGAGAAAAGATTTTTAAAGTTAGAGGTGGTTGCTCAAAGCTCCCTTTTCCAACAAAAACCCATACCTCCAATTTTGACAGCTGAGGAAAGGAACTGCATGCAAAAGAGAAGGGGACGAGGTTCTTTTATTATATAATATAAACCTGGTCTACATAGTCAGATATAAAGAAGAGCAATTATGTAGGCCATGTTTGAGTCCAGTAGAGTTAAAGCGGACATGAAGTTTAGAAAGATTACAACTTGTAAAATAGTGTCATGACTCAACAGAAGCAGAGCTAGAAAAATCCATCTAATGAGCTAATCTAGGCTTTTGAGTCCCGGCCCTTTGAAACATAATTAAGGCTGAACATGACCAGCTGAAAGTAACTAAGCCCCCCCCCCCCCCAACCTAGACCAGAAAGCATAAATAGGCAAGGACTCTTGATTTTGGTTTCTGTTCTCTTTAAAGGTGACGAACTGTTGGAGAGCTCAGGGAAAATGCTCCAAGTGTGCAGATTTTGGATGCCAAAGAAAACCTGCTCCTTGAAGGTGAGCCACAGTTCTGGTTTTAGTTCCTCTTTTCTTATTGAGGATAAGGTATGACAAGAGGGTCTTGGCTCAAGAGTTTACCTCCTTCTTACATGTACATGTCCCATCCCCAGGTGGGCTCTCAGAGGGTGCCTGCTGTAGTGAGGGTAGGGGTGACAGATGTAGCGGTTCTTTCCAGAGGTTTCATCCTAAAGACTGCTCAGAGGCTGGTTCTTTCCAGAGTTTTCGTCCTAACGATTGCTCAGAGGCTGGTTAGTGCAGCCTGGGGAGAGCCATTAATCACAGGCCACATGGGACTTACGGACAAAGAGGCTGCAGGAAATGGACTAGCTCTAGGATAGTCATCCATATCCCATCCCAAAGAGCGCCTCTCTTTTCCACACTGATCCCTCTCCCCCAAATCAATCTCTAGAACTAAAACCACCTCCTGATCCTGACAGGACTTCAACTTCTCCGAGCCAAGTTCCGAACCTTTCCCATCGTGGCTCGGAGCGCGCCCCACCCCCGAGCCGCATTCACTTGCCTGCCCACCTCCTGGTTCAGAGTCAACATCCACAAGCACGCATATGTTAAAACCTCCATCCAGTCAAGAGGCACGCCCCCCCACACACACTCATCAGATCTGGAGCCCCCAAATCCTCAGTTAGCATGCTTCATCCCTCAAAGCAGGAGCAGTCTTCTAATTCCTCAGACCTTTTAAATCTGGGGCCATATCCCCCCACAACATGTCCCAGAGACAGGTTCCCTAACCCCATGGCCCTGATCGCGGCCACATTGCCCCTCCATTGTCTGTTTTAGTGGTTTTGGCGCGTCCGCCAGGGCGAGCTCCATACCATTGCCCCGACTCCTGCTGCAGGCGGGCAGGCGCGCGACCAGGGCGATAACGGCCACCGGGAGGGCGGCGGCGCGAGGAGCGGGGCGGGGCCTGGCGGGGGGCGGGGCCTGGCGCGCGGGGGGCGGTCTCGCGCGAGGCGGCAGGTGAGCGCCGCCGGGATGGCTGAGCAGTGGGATCTGGATGAGGAGAGCATCCGCCGCCTGGGGGCGCTGACTTTGGAGCAGCCGGGTAGGGCGAGGCCGGGAGCTTAGGGTCTGAGGCTGAAGGGAGAAAACTGAGGTGGAGACAGGGGTGATTGAGGAGGAAGGGGTCCACCGAGGCGGAGGGACATGAAGTCACCGGGGTGTCTGGTGGGGAGGGCGAGGAACTGGGGGAGAGGGCGAGGAACTGGGGGAGAGGAGCGGAGCCCGAATGGGAGAAGGAGAAGCAAGAGCACCAGCACCTGTGGCGGGAACCCAGAGCTGGGCCGAGTTGAAACCAGGGGAAGGAAACAGCCCCGAGAGGGGCGTTGGTGGGAGAAAGGCAGTGCAGTGCTGAGAAGGGTGTGCAGGGGTCGAGGTGCTATTGAGGAGGCAAGAAGGACCTTAATTTTGGCGGTTTCAGAAACTGCCAACCCAGGAGAGGGCTGGCGGAGGTGAAATGCTCATCGTCCGGTCTCCACCTCAAGAACTTGGCCATTTCTTTTTTTTTTTTTTGTAAGGGCAGTGTCCCTGGCCCTCATATGTGGGACCCGAACCGGGGCCGCTGGTTTCCCAAGCCAGCGCTAAACCACCGCGCCACTCGGCCGGCCCTACTTGGCCATTTGTTTGATCCATCTGGACGTGGAGCCTCTTTTAAGAGAGACTCGGAAAGGGGTGGGACGTGAAGGGAATAGCCGCTGAGCTCTCCAGGCACCCCCAGCCCTGACCTGGTCCTCCTGACAGGCTGATTCCTGACCCCACCTTTGACCTGGGGTCTGGCTCACAGCTTGCTCTCTGAGTTTGTAAGGAGTAAAAATGGTGGGAAAGTGATTAGCATTCCTAATTCAATTGGTACCCTCCCTAAATTCACTATATCATTAATGACAGGCATTGTGTTAAATGCTTTCCTTGTATTATTTAACCACTTACTAAGACTAGGAAGCAGATACTATTATTGTTCCCATTTTATAGATGAGTAAAATTCGGTTTAGACTTTTGTCCAAAGTAAGGCAGCCGGGGTTTATTAACCCAGGACTCTGATTCCAGAGCCTGTGCTCTAATCATAACAAAAAGGTGCTTGCTTCCTTTCATATTTTTATTTGTGGAATATGAAATCACTTGGTGTTATTTTATTTAAAACATATTTAAAATTTATCAAAATAGTGAATGTTAGTAACAGTCAACCATGAGTGAACAAAGAAGATATTCATCTTTCCTTCCTCTTGAAATCTTCCCCTCATCCCCAACCAAAGATAATAGTTTGTTGTGTGGATAGATTGATGTAGATTATTTCAGGTTAATTTTTTCTTTTCCAAACTAGTTTGACCTTGCTTATTTTACAGGTTAGCTAACAAAAGCTTTATTGGCTTACACAGTTTTGCATCTTTCTTGGCTTTTTTTAGAAAAAATATTGATGCAATCTGATTGAGAGGGAGGCACACACTCCTTTGATTATCCAGCTAGAACAATATATGGCAGATTTTTTTGCTTGTTTTTGTTTCCTTGCTTTGTTTTTGTTATAGGCATTTGAATAACAAAATTAATTATGACCATCCCGACAATTCAAACAATACAAAAGTGTCTAAAGCAAAGAATATTCTTTCCTCTCTCTCCTTCCATATCTTTTCCATTACTTTATACAAACATACACATAGGTATTTTTTAAAAGAAAAACAAATAAGAACATATATGTATACTTTTTAGCAATTCACTCTTTTTTACTTACAAATAAAACACGTATGTTTTTCAGTTAAATGAAAGTAGTATAAAATTCTTTTGTAAAAAAATCATAGTACTCATCTTTGGGGAAAAGCTTTTACTTTTATTCTGCCCTTTTCTATACTGCTGGAATTTTCTGGCTGTATAGTAAGTGTTGCTTTCTTTTCAATGTCAAAGGGATATTCTTTTTTTTTTTTAAAGAAAACAAGTTTATTACCATCATTACAGATTCATGATGGACTTCTTTTTTTTAATTATTATTATTAGTTTCAGGTGTACAAAACAATACAGTGGTTATCCTTTCCCCCCCTACACTGCGCCCCCATCCCCAAATCATAAATATCTATTACAATTCCATTGACTCCACTCCCCACACTGTACTCCACATCCCATGACTATATATGTATTAAATTATAGTTGACATATAATATTATTAAGCAGCAGCTTCAGATGTACAGTGCAGAGGTCAGGCCTCTATACAGTCCATGAGGTGGTCTCCCTAACAAGATTTGAGTCCATCTGGTCCCCTAAAAAATATTTACAACATTACTGATTATAGTCCCCAAACTGTCTTTTCTATCCCTGCGGCAATATTGTAGTTACCAATATTTGGGGTTTTTTTGGTTTTGTTTTTTCTTTGAGGGCCGTGTCACTGGCCCTCATATGTGGGACTCGAAGCACGGCTGCTGGTTTCCTAAGCCAGCGCTTAACCACCACGCCACTCTGCCGGCCCTCCAATTTATGTTGTTTTGTCCCTTCCCCTTCTCCCTTATGCCCACCCCTGGCCCATCTAGCAATCATCAGTTTTTCCTCTGTGTCTCTAAGACTATTTCTGTTTACAGTGCTCGTTAATTCAGTTCTGTAGATTCAACATATAAGTGAGATCATATGGTATTTGTCTTTCTCAGACTGACTTATTTCACTTGTATAATGTTCTCTAGGTCCATCCATATTGTTGCAAATGGTATGATTCCTTTCTTCTTTATAGCTATAGCTGTGTAATACTCCATTGTGTAAATCCAGTTGTCTACCAATGGGCATTTTGATTGTTTCCAAGTCTTGGCTATTGTAAATAGAACTGCAGTGAGCATAGGGGTGCATATATTTTTTCGAATTAGTGTCTTGGGTTTTTCAGGATAAATACCTAGGAGTGGAATTGCTGGGTCAAACGGTAGTTCCATTTCCAATTTTTTGAGATTCTTCCATATTGATTTCCATAATGGCTGCACCAATCTGCAGTCCCACCAACAGTGCACCAGGGTTCCCTTTCCCCCACAACCTCGCCAGCACTTGTTTGTTGATTTATTGATGATAGCCATTCTAAACAGGGTAAGGTAGTACCTCATTGTGGTTTTTATTTTCATTTCCCTAATTATCAGTGAGGTTGAACATTTTTTCATACGCCTGTTGGCCATGTGGATGTCCTCTTTAGAGAAATGTCTCTTCATATCCTCTGCCCGTTTTTTTTTTTGTTTTTTTTTTTTTTAGGGCAGATTCACTGGCCCTCACATGTGGGATCGAACTGGGGCCACTGGCTTCCCAAGCCAGCGCTTAACCACCACACCACTCGCCCGGCCCTTCTCTGCCCATTTTTTAATTGGGTTGTTTGTTTTATTGGTGTTGAGTTGCATGAGTGTTTTATAAATTTTGGATATTAACCCCTTATCAGATATATCATTAGCAAATGTCTTCTCCCATTCAGTAGGCATCCTTTTTGTTTTATTGATGGTTTCCTTTGTTGTGAAAAAACCCAAAGGGATATTCTTGATGGTGCAATTGTAGACCTTTTTTTGTTGTTTTCTTTGTTATACTTCTCTGCACTAAAAAATTCCAGTAAACATTTACAATATCCTTCGTCATGCAGAAAATTTTCACCTTAAGGTACTCAAGTTTACTTTTCCTTATGATTTGTGCTTTTTGTGTCTTATTTATGAAGTTTGTCCCTACACTGATGTAATAAGCTCCTGTATTTTTTTCTAAAAATTCTGCAGCTTTGTATTTCACATTAAGTCTAATCTATCTGGAGTTTATTTTTATGGAGTTTATTTATCTGGAGTTTATGATGTGTGGCATGTTATACTTGTATTTTTTTATGCTGATAGCCAGTTTTCCTGAAACCTATTTGTGGGTATCTCTGCCATATGCCAAGTTCCTTTATAAATATGGGTCTGTTTCTAGGCTCTCCATTCTGTTCCATTGTTCTGTGTGTCTATTCCTGCACCAGTATCACAATTTTGTAATTATCATGGCTTAACAGTAGATTTTGATAACTGGTAAAATCATCAGTTTACCTCCCTTTACCTTCCTCCCTTTACCACCTCTTCCTCCTTTAAAATTCTCTGGGCTATTCTTGGCCCTTTATTCTCTTCTAAGAATTTTATTTATTTATTTATTTTAGCTGAGCCATCTTGCCACCTGTTGGCAGCTCAACAGCAACTCAGCTCGGGCTGGCATTGAACCGCCGTTGCTCAGAGCTCAGCTCACAATCTTGAGCGAGCTCTTAACCAACTGAACCACTCGGCCAGCCCTTCTTCTAAGAATTTTAGAATCAGCTTGTCAATTTCCATTTTAAGGAGGGATATGACCTGTTCTAATGCTCATTTTTTTTTTTTTGAGGGCAGTGTCACTGGCCCTCATATGTGGGACCCAAACTGGGGCCGCTGGCTTCCCAAGCCAGCGCTTAACCACCGCACCACTTGGCCGGCCCCTAATGCTCATTTTTAAAACATTACGCTTACCCATTAGAAGCCTCTTACAGTAGTCCAATAAGAGATAGTGAATGGCTTGGACTAGGAGGATGACAGTGGAGAGAAAAAGAAGTGAATGGAGTCAAGGTATATTTTGTGGGCAAAAAGGACACTACTTACAAAGCACTTAAATGTGGGAGATGAGGAAAGGGAAAATTCAAAGATAACACTTAGCCTTGGTTTAAGTTATTCCTGGGTGGGTGATGATGCTATTTATTGAGAGTGAGAGAGAACAAATACTACAAAAAGATAGATTTTGGGAAAGGGAATCAAGAGAGCTGTTGTGAGGATGTTAAGCTTAAAATACCTATTAGACACTCAAATGTGAGATTTTTAGTAGGCAGTGGATATATGAGTGGACCTCAGAGAAGAGATTAAGGTTAGAGATATAAATTTTGGATACATTAGTAAATAGGTGATATTTAAAACCACAGGACTGGATGAACTGGCCTAACTAGAGAATGTGGATGGAAAATAGAAGAAAACTTAGACTCAGCCTTGGGATATTTCAATGTGTACATGTTGAATAGAAGAGGAACTCAGTGTCTTGGAATTTAAGAAGGGGTAGTGTATCAGGGAAGTAAGTAATGATCAGCTGTGCCATATGCTATTGACAGGCTGAGCAAGTTAAATGCAGAGAAGTATCTGTTAGATTTGTCAACATGGAGCTCATTGGTGACTTTGACTAAAGGAGTTTGTGGAGAGAGGGAAGGAGAGAAGTCATATTGGAGTGGGATGAAGAGGGAATGATACATGAGGGAGAAGACATGGTGAAAGTAAGAACCTTGGCTGAGAAATTTGGTTATAAAGGAGAATACAGAAGTTGAATGTTAGCTGGAAGATATGATGTGGGATCAAGGAATGTTTTTTTAAAAAAAGATTTTATTGGGGTATTGGGGAGGGGAACAGTGTTGGGGAATCAGGGGAGGGGAACAGAAAAGTTGCTGTCCTTTTGTTCTTCAGTCTAGTTGTGGAGGACGTCACTTTACTGGCCCAAGTTGGTATCATTGCGCTCTTCCTGGGTGAGGCAGTGGCTCACAGGCCATTGGATGGCCGCTCACAGCGGCTCACAGTGGCTGCCAGCCAGCCTTACTGTAGCCTTTGCTGGCGACTCACGGTAGCCCAGCTGCAGATCGAGCTGTTGTCCACCATCTTAGCTGTGGAGGGCGCAGTGTCACTGAACCATGTGGGATCTGAACCCGGGCCCCGCTGCTCAGAGATGGCTCTCCCAAACGAACTCTTAACCAACGCTCCACTTGGCCAGCCCCAAGAAATTTTTTAAAGATACAATGTATTAGAGCATATTTTTAGGTTGATGATAATTATTTGGTAGAGAGGGAAAATATGTAATTATATAATTTTTTTGCTTTTAAAAATAATTTAATTAATTTACTGTATGGGTAATATAATAATTGCACAGTGAAAATAAGTCTTGTTTTTTTTTTTTGTTTTTTTGAGGGCAGTGTCACTGGCCCTCATATATGGGACCTGAACAGGGGCCGCTGGCTTTCCAAGCCAACACCTAACCACGGAGCCACTCAGCCGGCCCTGAAAATATGTCTTGACCCACTCCTTCCTAGCTCTGATCCTGTTCTTCTTCCCAAAGGCAATCACTGTTATCAATCTCTCAGGTAGCTTTGAGAAATAGTCTCTACATATATAAGAATATATCACTTATTATACAGAGGGCACCAGAAAAATGTATACACACTTTAAGAAAGGAAAAAACTGTATTAAAATTGTAATACTCAATACATACCAATAACAAAAGATTAATACAAGTCATGTGTATAAAAGGTCTGAAAATTAAGTTCACGAACTTGTTGCAATGATGTTGCTAAACTTTTTATATCAGAGGGATTATTCATTATGAATTTATAACAACTGGATAAACAGTTAACCAAGTTTACTATTTGAAAGTGCTGAAAAGGCTACATGAAAAAGTTAGATGACCTGAACTGTTTGCCAGTGATTTATGGCCCTTGCATCACGACAATGCACTAGCTCACATGGCATTGTTTATGAGGGAATTTTTAGCCAGTAAACAAATAACTGTATTGGAACACCCTCCCTACTCACCTGATCTGGCCCCCAATGACTTCTTTCTTTACCTGAAGATAGAGGAAATATTGAAAAGACATTTTGATGACATTCAGGACATCAAGGGTAATATGACAACAGCGCTGATGGCCATTCCAGAAAAAGAGTTCAAAAGTTGCTTTGAAGGGTGGACTAGGCAGTGGGTGTCTGTGCATAGCTTCCCAAGGTGAGTACTTCAAAGGTGACCATAGTGATATTCAGCAATGAGGCATGTAGCACTTTTTCTACGATGAGTTCACTAAAAAACATTGTTGTCCGACCTTGTACATTTTTTAGGCATCCCTGGTATTTTATTAGGCCAATTCACAAATATATACAAGAGTAGAGACAACAGAATAATGAACTTCCATCACCCTACCTCAACAGTTATTATCAATTCATGGCCAGTTTTTCATACCTCACTTATCCTCTCTACCCACCCCAACCCTCTGCCCTGTTTATTTTGAAGCAAATCCCAAGTATACGATTTAACCTATAAATACTTTAGTATGTACCTTCAAAAGATAAAAACTTTTTATTTATTTATTATTATTATTATTTTTAATTTTTATTGGGTAACTGTGTTTTTTCTAGGACCCATCAGCTCCAAGTCAAGTTGTCCTTCACTCTGGTTGGTGTGTGTGTGTGTGTGTGTGTGTGTGTGTGTGTGTGTGTGTAGGGGGAATCACAGCCCACCATCCCATGTGGGAATCAGACCAGCAACCTTATTGTTCAAAGCACTCGCTCTAACCAACTGAGCCACCCAGCTGCCCAAAAACTATTTTTAAAAAATCACATGTAAAATCTAAAAATGTTTAATAGTAATTTTTTGTATGTTTCTTTTCTTTTCTTTTCTTTTTTTGAGGGCAGTGTCACCGGCCCTCACATGTGGGACCCGAACCGGGGCCGCTGGCCTCCCAAGCCAGTACCCAACCACCACGCCATTCGGCCGGCCCAGTAATTTTTTAATATCATCAAACATACAACTGTTTTTCTCATTTATCCAACTGTTTTTCTCATTTTTCCAATTGACCTATAAAATTTTTAAAAAATCAAGATCTATATAAGGTTTATTGCAATTGGTTGATATTTGTCTTAAATAATATTCGATCTGTTGGTTCTGCCTTTTTTCCTTGCCTTTTCTATTGTTTTTGAAGACACTAGGTTATTTGTCCTGAATAATTTGTTACAATCTGGATTTTTCTCATGATATTTTAAGATGTTTAACATTGTCCCATGTTTCTTATTCCTTATGAACTGGTAGTTAACTGAGGCTTCATCAGATTTAGGTTTGATTGTTTTTTTGCTTGTTTTTGCAAGACTGCTTCATTGGTGATGGTGTATACTTCTGTTAGGAAGTATATAATACCTGGTGTTCTTTTTGTGACATTATCAGCCATTGAATATGATTTCCTAGGGTCCATTAATTTATTAGAGATTGCAAAATGATAATTTTCTAATTTGCTTTTTCATTTTTATTAGCTGTAATACTTCAATAAAAAGAAGTTTCTGGGCTGGCCAAGTGGTGCATTGGTTAAGAGCTGGCTTGGGATGCCAGCGGCCCCGGTTCGGATCCCACATGAGGGCCAGTGACACTGCCATCTACAGCTAACAACAGCTCCACCTGGAGCTGGGTTGCAAGCCCAGGCGACGGTGTACGCTGCAGCCTCTGCTGCAGTGGGCTGCCATAGGCTACAGTGAGTGGCCGGCAGCCAGCGTGAGTGGCTGGCAGCCAGTGTGAGCTGCCAGTAGCCGCGGTGAGCGATCATCCAGAGGCCGGCGACCGATCTGCCTCATCTGGGAAGAGCGCAATGATGATACCAACATGGGCCAGTGAACCAACGTCCTCCACAACTAGACTGAAGAACAAAAGGCCAGCAACTTGTCTGTTCACCTTCCCCGGTTCTCCAATGCTGTTTCACTCCCCCAATTCCCCAATAAAATCTTTAAATAAATAAATGAATAAATAAATAAAAAATAAAAAAAAAGAATTTTCCTTACATCAACTACTTGGTTATCTAGATGTACAGTTTGTATAGGAAAGGCAGGATAAATGCTTGATTTTTTTTCATTTTATTTACTAGTTTGGGGGAAAATGAGTGGTTTCCTTAGCATCCTCCAAAGATGACAATGAGAGTTTTGTTTTCTTAATATCATAAACTCATGGATTTAAATGTTTTTGGTATGTTCCAATCCATTGCAGTCATTATCATAATTGATGCTGACCTTGTCCCAACTTTGGTTAGTGGAAGATCTTTCAGGTTGACTTCTGAGGCATTTTTTGTTTTAAGTTTTATTTATTTGAAACTTCCATCGTCATTATAAACAAGCTTTATTAAAGACTGTGAATTTAATTTCCAAGTGAACTATAAATGGTTTTCTATAGAGAGATTACTTGATTTGTTGTTTTCATAAATAAAACATGTTTTTGCCCAATGGGGTTATATAACCCATATATTAAAATTGGAAGATTATTCTGTTGCTGTTGACATCTGTCATGTGCAGTGTTTGATTTGTTTTCTGATCTATTTGTCTTCACTCCTTATAAACATTGAAACGGAATGTATAACCTCTTAGGACCTGCACATCATATGAATCATAAAGGAATGTCTGTCCTTGTGATAGTTTATCATTTGAATGATAATTATGGTTCTGTTTAAAAATGTTAAAATGTCTGCTCTTCAAAATAGACTGCAGTGAAAGGCATGAGAAATGCTGCAGCAATGGAAATCATAGTTGACCTTAGCCTTTGTCCCATGGTTACAGACTTTCAGGGTATTAGGTTGTTGCATACTACAGAACTACCAACATGCTACTTGCCCTCCAAGTTGGGGAAAAAATTTAAAAAAACTTTTTTTTACATATAATTCACATACTATAAAATTTAAAGTATATTATTCAGTGTTACTTAGTGCATTGTGCAACCATCACCACTATCTAGTTCCAGAACATTTTCATCAGCCCAAAGGAAACCAGTATTTAGGCAGCCACTCCTGGTTTCCAGCTCCTTCCAGCCCCTAGCAACCACTATTCTGCTTTCTGTCTCTATGGATTTTATGGTTATTTCATATACATCAAATCATGTAAGATGTGGCCTTTTGTGCCTGGCTTCTTTCACTTAGCATGATATTTTGAAGGTTCATCCATATTTTAGCATGTATGGGTACTTTATTCCTTTTTTAAAAATTAATGACTCTACTTTCAAAAGCAATTTTAGGGCCAGCCAAATGGCGCAGTGGTTAAGAGCTGGCTTGGGATGCCAGCGGCCCTGGTTTGGATCCCACATATGAGGGCCAGTGACGCTGCCCTCTACAGCTAACAACAGCTCCACCTGGAGCTGGGCTGTGCAAGCCCCGCTGACGGTCTAGGCTGCAGCCCCTGCTGCAGTGGGCTGCCATAGGCTACAGTGAGTGGCCGGCAGCCAGCGTGAGCGGCTGGCAGCGAGCTCTTAACCAACTGAGCCACTCGGCCGGCGCAAAAGGCTATCTTTTTTCCACTGAATTACCTTTGCTCCTCTGTCAAAGATCAGTGAGCTGTATTTGTGTGGATCTATTTCTGGCTCTCTATTCTATCCATTGATCTATTTGTCTTTTTTTCCCCCTCCAGCACCACACCGTATTGATTATTATAGCTCTACAGTAAGATTTGAGGTTACATAGTATCAGTCCTCTGACTTTGTTTTTCTTCTTCAATGTTGTATTGGATATTCTGGGTCTTCTGTGTTTCCATATAAATTTGAGAATCAGTTTGTCGAAATCCACAAAATAACTTGCTGGAACATCATGCTTTCTTATGGCTAATATTCCATTGTATGGATATATAGTACTTTTTGTTTATCCATTCATCTTCTGATGGACATTTGAATTGTTTCCACATTTTAGATATTGTGAACAATGCTCCTATGAACACTGGTGTACAACTTTGTTTTTTTTTTTTTGAGGGCAGTGTCACTGGCCCTCATATGTGGGACCCAAACCAGGGCTGCTGGCTTCCCAAGCCAGCTCTCAACCACAGCGCCACTCGGCCGGCCCACAACTTTTTTTTTAAATACTTTTTTTTAATACCCAGTTATTGGGTATATACCTAGAAGTGGAATTGCTGTGTTATATGGTAAACTCTATATTTAACTTATTGAGGAACTGCCACATTATTTTCCATAGTGGCCATACCATTTTATATTTCCTCCAGATGTATGAGGATTCCAATTTCTCTATATCCTCCCCAATGGTAACAATTTGTCTTTCTTTTTTCTTTTTTAATTATAGCCACCCTAGAAGGTGTGAAGTGGTATCTCACTGTGGTTTTGATTTACATTTCCCTAACAGTTAATGATGTTGAACATCTTTTCATGAGTTTGTTGGCCATTTGTATATCTTCTTTGGAGAAATGTTTATTCAAATCTTTTACCCATTTAGTCGCTGTTTATTTGGGCAGGGGAGTTGTAGAAATTCTTTATATGTCTAAATATTAATCCCTCATCAGATATATGATTTGAATTTTGACAAAAATATTTATCCATGTAACCAACATCCCAATAAAGGTATAGAACATGTTCATCATCCCAGAAGGTTCCCCCCTGGTTTTTTCAGTCAATTCTCAAAAAGTCAGTTACTGTCCTGATTTCTAACACCATGGATTGTTTTGCCTGTTCTTAAATTTCATATAACTAGAAGCATACAGTATATACTCTTGTGTCTGGCTTCTTTCAATATAATGTTTTGGATGTTGTGTGCATCATTCTTTTATATTCCCGAGTACTATTCCATTATGTGACTATACTGTACTTTATTTTTTTAATCTTAAAAAAAGGCTTCTTTCCCTTATATTTATTTTAAGACAGTCTCTACATTTAAAAAAATATGGTAAAATATACGTAACATAAAACTTACCATTTTAAGCATTTTAAGTATTTAGTTCAGTGGCATTAAGTATATTCATATTGTGGAACTATCACCACCATTCATATTCAGAACTTTTTCATCTTTCCAGACTGAAACTCTGTACTCTTTAAATAATAGCTCCCTATTCCCACCTACCACCAGCCCTGGCAACCACCACGCTACTTTCTGGCTCTCTGAATTTGACTGTTCTAGGCACCTCATATAAGTGGAACCATAACAATATTTGTCCCATTGTGCCTTGCTTATTTCACTTAGTGTAATGCCTTCAAGGTTCACCTATGTTGTAGTGTCTGTCAGAACTTTCTTCCTTTTTAAGTCTGAGTAAAATTTCACGAGATATAGATATAGATATATCACATTTTGTTTATCCATTCACCCATCAATGAACATTTGGGTTTTGTGCACCTTTTGGCTATTATGAATAATGCTGGTATGAACATGGGTGTAAAATATCTGTTAGAGTCCTTGCTTTCAATTTTTTTGGATATAGACTTAGAAGTGAAATTGTTCTATTGTTTAATTGTTTTTGTCTCAGGATTCCTTTGCATTCTTAAAAATCACTGAGGACTTCAAAGAACTTTTATTAATGTGAACTATATTTACTAATATTTACCCTATTAGAAATTGAAGCTGATAAAAATTAAAAACATTTATTTATTAACTCATTAAAAGGTAACACTAACATACCCATTATATGTTAACATAAAGAATATTTTTGAAAAGTAATTATATTTCCCCCGCAAAAAAAATTAGTAAGAATAGAATTGTTTTATATTCTTAGAAATCTTTTTAATGTCTTAATTGAAGACAGCCAGATTCTCATATCTGCTTCTGTAGTAAGTCTGTTATGATATGTTGTTTTGATTGGAATATATTTTTTAAAATCCTGCCTCACACATATATGTAGTTTGAACAGGAAGGAGCATTTTATTAGCTTTTTAAGAGAATTGTGGATATTCTTCATTGATATATTAAAACTGGGCAAATGTAATTTCTTAAAGTTGTATGTAGAATATGAAACTATATCAATGAACTTTTTGTACTCTGTTACATTAAAATCCATCGGTATATCTCGCATTTAAATGGATCTTTTACCTATGCATGATTTTGTAACATCATGCATTCGTCATTTGAAAAATACTAACTTGCTGAGTCATATAGATCTTCTAAATGTTCATAAATTGCATTATATCACATTTAAAAATCGTGTTTGTTAATATCATCACCCATCTCATTTTAAAAGTGTTTAAGTATTGGGAAACTGACAAGTTCATGGTGGCAGATACAAGTTTTCCAAAAGTCTAATTTCGCCGTGGAAACTCAAATGTTATAAATGACAATAATTACTATCAGTTGTTTTCTTTTTTTTTTTTTTTTTTTTTTTTTTTTTTTTTAAAGATTTTATTGAGGAATTGGCGGAGGGGAACAGCGTTGGGGAATCGGGGAAGGGGAACAGACAAGTTGCTGTCTTTTTGTTCTTCAGTTTAGTTGCGGAGGATGTTGCTTCACTGTTGGTATCGTCATTGCGCTCTTCCCGGATGAGGCAGATCGGTCGCTGGCCTCTGGATGTCGCTCACCGCGGCTATTGGCAGCTCACTCTTGGCTCCCAGCCACTCACGCTGGCTGCGGGCCACTCACTGTAGCCTATGGCAGCCCACTGCAGCAGGGGCTGCAGCCCACACCATCACCGGGGCTCGCACAGCCCAGCTCCAGGTGGAGCTGTTGTCAGCTGTAGAGGGCAGTGTCACTGGCCCTCATGTGGGATCCGAACCGGGGCCGCTGGCATCCCAAAACCAGCGCCCAACCAGTGCGCCACTCGGCCGGCCCTATCAGTTGTTTTCTTGAAGTGACAGGCTCATTTAGTTTACTTTTAGGAAAATTTCTGCCAAAAATCTGAATAGTTTGTCAGTTCCAAGAAAAAATGGTGTTCTATAAAAATGTCGCGGGGCCGGCCGAGGCGCGGTGGTTAAGCACTGGCTTGGGAAGCCAGCGGCCCCAGTTCGGGTCCCACATATGAGGGCCAGTGACACTGCCCTCTACAACTAACAACAGCTCCACCTGCAGCTGGGCTGTGTGAGCCCTGGCGATGGTGTAGCTGCAGGCCCTACTGCAGCGGGCTGCCATAGGCTGCAGTGAGTGGCCCGCAGCCAGGGTGAGCAGCTTGCAGCCAGTGTGAGCTGACAAGAGCCGCTGTGAGCGGCTGTCCAGAGGCCGGAGGCTGATCTGCCTCACCCAAGAAGAGCGCAATGACGATACCAACATGGGCCAGTGAAGCAACGTCCTCCACAACTAGACTGAAGAACAAAAAAAAAGACAACAACTTGTCTGTTCCCCTTCCCCCGTTCTCCAACGCTGTTCCCCTCTCCCAATTCCCCAATAAAATCTTTAAAAATAATAGTAGTAATGCCCTTGAAAAAGCAGTAAAAATGGTTAATTTTATTAAATCTTGACCTTTGAGTACATGTCCTTTTTCAATATATTGTGTGACAAAAAGGAAAGTGACATGAAGTATTTCTGCCTGATACTGAAGTACAGTGGATGCCTTGAGGAAAAACACTTGGGTGAATTTTGAAATACCAGCTGAACTAGCGACTTTTCTTTTTTTTAAGATTTTTTGGGGAATTGTGGGAGGGGAACAGCGTTCGGGAATCGGGGAAGGGGAACAGACAAGTTGCCGTCCTTTTGTTCTTCAGTCTAGTTGCAGAGGATGTTGCTTCACTGGCCCATGTTGGTATCGTCGTTGCGCTCTTCCCGGATGAGGCAGATCGGTCGCTGGCCTCTGGATGGTTGTTCACCGCGGCTATTGGCAGCTCACGCTGGCTGCCGGCCACTCACACTGGCTGCCGGCCACTCACTGTAGCCTATGGCAGCCCACTGCAGGAAGGGCTGCAGCCCACACCATTGCCAGGGCTTGCACAGCCCAGCTCCAGGTGGAGCTGTTGTTAGCTGTAGAGGGCAGTGTCACAGGTCCTGATATGTGGGATCCGAACCGGGGCCGCTGGCGTCCCAAGCCAGCTCTTAACAAATGCGCCACTCGGCCGGCCCAAGGGCTTCATTCTTTAGGGATGTTATTGTGTTCTTTTTTCTTTTAATAACCTCATATAAAATTTGACTAATCCTTTTCTGTGGCTGTTTAAGTTCAGTAAATTTTTCTATACTTTTACATGAGAAGAGTGGGCAGAATATCCTTTCTAGTTTTAAGGTTTTGGAAATTTCTGTTGTATTCACAAAGTATTAAAAAAATATGCTTCCTGAGGTCTGCCATCTTTGCTTCCCTCCCACACTTGCATATGGACTATCTCTTTCCTTGAATCTATTTCTCCATCCCATTCAGTGTGGACTCTGCTCCCACTGATTTCTCCCTGGTGTGGGCATTGTCTTGAAAGGGATCTTCAGTATATTATTCTTTAGAATTTATAGGGCTCAGACTGCTCTAGTACCTTAAGACCTTATGTTAATACAGTCCTCTAGCACTCACTTGTAAATTGGATCCTGCAGAACCTCTTTCCAGTTTTGTTGTTCTGTTTGGCCCACCACACACTTGTCAGTGAGTTCCTATTGAGAATGTTGAGATTCTCTGCTTTTCAGTGCTGTTAGAAGTCTAGTTGATACATCTGTATATCTATCTACACAGTTACACACACACACACACACACACACACACACACACACACACTTTCCCCTCGCTTATTGTCTTAGAGATCTTGCCATATGCATCTACAAATCTACCTCATTCTTTTCAATGACTATATAACATTCAATAACACATACATGTATATATAGCATTCACCATGTACCTGGTATGTTCTCCGTTTTGTGTATATAGTCATTTAATCCTACAACATCTTATGAGTTAAGTACTGTGATTATTGTCATTTTACAGATGAGAAAACTAATGCACAGAGAAGGTAAGTGACTTGTCTAAGATCACAGATGTAGTGCATTATCCACTGTATCAATGTATTCTTATTTAGGACAGCTAGTTCTACTCTCCTACTGATGAACTCTTTGACAGTTTCCTTTCTTTCGTTCTTTCTTTTCTTTCTTTTCTTTCTTTCTCTATCCTAAAACCTTTCTGCAACTGAATCATTGTGGTATATATTAAATGCTGGCAAAATTTTGTGAGTAGTATTATCTATAGGGCTAAATCATAGCAGTGGGATTTCTGAATTTCTTTTTAAATTTTGTTTTGAGAACTTTTGGAGACTTCTAATACTTCCTCCAGGGTAATTAGAGAAACCTAAGTGTTCTGTAAAACCAAGGTTTGGTATGACTGTATTAGACTGTATTGCTGCTTTTAAAAGGAAACTGATCTTATGAGCCTTGGATGTAAGGCCTTTTACAGATGGGATGAGGGAGGAAGGCAGGCCTGTTTTCACTGACTCTGCTGTTTATCCAGGCAGAGGTAACAATATATCTACTAATGATCTCTTTTCAGAACTGGTGGAGTCTCTTTCATTGCAGGGATCTTATGCTGGAAAAATCCATTCCATTGGTGATGCCTTCAGAAATTTTAAAAACCTCCGATCCTTAGATTTATCAAGAAATTTGATCACTAGCCTGAAGGTAAGTTCTGTATTCTATGATCAGCCAGGTCAGCCCAATTTACTTATTTTTTGATGGAAAGAAAGAAGAGATCGATAATCTCAGCCTGAGGAATATAGGATCTTCCTTTTAAATGTTTCCAAACTAAATTTCATTATTTACTGTAAAATTCTTTCAACTTTGCTCTATATTTGAAATTTTTTATTATAAAATATTGGGGAAAATTTCTTTTGTGCTCAAGGAAAACTGTATTAAACTATCACAACCTAGGTTAATAGTACAGATTTTAGTGTGTGTAAAAAAAAATGAGGAGCACTAATAAAAGTACAGATTCTTAGCCCCTACTCTGAGGGAGATTCTGAGTTAGTAAGGTCTGAGGCTGGTTTAGGATTCTGGTGGGCTTAGGGGATTCTGATCATGTTGATACATGGAAGACACATGGAAAACACCAGACTGGTTTGTTACTCTGGATGTTTTCAAGGAGGAAGAGGAAATGGTGGTCTTAAAAACAAAGAAAAATTACCAGGTCAGAGGGTGGTGGAGTAGAAGGCGGTGCAGGAAAGTAGGCAGGGGCAGGATAGAGCAGATGTGTGAGGACCAGTAAACATGTACACAGAGCTCTACAGATATAAGCATGCACACACAGAGAAAAGTTTTGTTTTCTTTTTGGTAGACCCCCAAATGGGGGTTCTTCCACATGTTCCCATTTTGTCCAGGTATGCACCTGTCTTGATAAAGCCCTTCTTGGTGACACTGAAGAAGGTGAAAGACTCTCAGATGCTATATCTAGGATTAGTTCATGATCTCCTGGATTATTCTGTCAATTTTGTACTTCTTAGAAGGTACATGTTCAACAACACAAGCCAGACCCAATCTCAAGATCTAAAACTAAGGCCCTAAAAAAATAAGCCCAAGCAAGATCAAATTTCCAGGTAGGTCTCTAAAAGGAGAAACTCCAAGCTGACCTAGAGCCTTAGACTAACTTGGTAGCCGCCATTTGTATTTGGCCCATCAGATTCGGAAAGTGTGAGTTCAGAGTTGCTTAGGTCTACTCTTTTCATATATTTTTATTTGTTTGTTCTTTTTCAGGCTAAAGAAATGGAGTGAACATTGTTGTAATTTGTTTTTATACACTCTTTCTTTTCACTTCTATAAAATGGGTAAAAAACTTGTAAAGATTAATCAAATTAGCATATGCAATCATACACATATTTATCTCTAGCCACCCTGAATCATTTTACTTAGTTTTCCCGGGGGAAAATGTTTTGTGATTATTTCTAGTGTAACTTTGGGGAATATATGAATTCATGCCAACTGGAAAAAGTGAGAGGATGTTGGAAGGCATTTCTTTGACTTTTACACTAAGAGACATTAAAAGGTTACTGGAGCTGGGGCCTTAGACACATTTAAAGACAGTCCTAATGGTGTACTGCCCTGAGAGTGGGGCCAAAGGCACTGATAATTATTCTAACCACTGACCTTTTCACAATATAAAAGTTAAAGGAATTGAAAAAGCCAGAAAGAAATGCATCAAAGTGTAAAAGGGTTCTATTTGGAAAGGTTTTGTATATCTCTTTGAGTTTTCTAAATTTCCTGCAATAAGAAAAATGGCAATCTTAAATGAGAGAAGAATAAAAACATTATTTTATAAATACATGATAGGGCCAGCCGAGTGGCGCTGTGGTTAAGCGCTGGCTTGAGAAGCCAGCGGCCCTGGTTCGGTCCTACATGTGAGGGCCAGGGACACTGCCCTCAAAAAAAGAAGAAAATAATAATAAATATATATATATATATATATATATATATATATATATGATAGAAAATAATTTTACTTTTCTGAAATAACTCTCAATGACAGAGTTCCTTTTGTGGTAAGCATGTGAGGGCCAGTGACACTGCCCTTTAAAAAGAAAAAGCATATGATTATACATATATGTACATGTTTTGAAGTATTGTCCTAAAATTCAGTGTTGGGCAAAAGCAGCTAATGAGCCAAATGAGTGAAAATTACCATTATCTTCAGTAGTAGGTTTCAGCATAGGAGGAAGAGTGTGGCTTTTCTTCCCGAGTTTCCCAGTCCTGATCCTATTGTTGCCAGATAAATGAAAGGGTGGGCTGCTCAATCCACAGAAGAGAACTAAAGAAGGAAGAATTTGCTGGGGTGGTGGCAGTAATTCTGAAAGGGGAAACCAGGACAAGAGGGGTCCAGATTGGTCCTTTTCAGTGTGCAGTTTCATAATGTGGTCTTTTCTTTGCAGGGCATCCAGTATTTATGTTCACTGCAAGACCTGAATTTATATTATAACAACATTCCTTCATTAGTGGAGGTGTCACGCCTACAGCCTTTACCCTTCCTCAAAGAACTAGATTTGAGACTCAATCCTGTTGTCCGGAAAGATACAGATTATAGGCTCTTTGCTGTGTATACGCTACAAACCCTGGAGAAACTGGGTGAGACCCTCCTCCCCTGTTCCTTGCCCCAGAATCTCACTTTAAACCAGCCGCCTCCTAACCTTTCGGATGTTGGCTCAGATTGTGCATTGGCAGGACATATTTGTTTATTAGTCAATATTTATGTAACTCTTTTGTTGGCAGGATGTATGACGAGTCCTTTAATTGTTTATTGAATGACAACCAATGATTTTATCAGTTACTTCCAGCTTTAGTTTTCTTCAGTTGATGGTTTCACCACCACTTCCTCCCCAACAAAAAGTTTCCAGGTTGAGATTTATTTTTCCATGTTCCTCAACTTTGCAATTGTATTAGCAATAGAAAACGAATACAACAAAACTGTGGGCCTCAGTTGGCAGGGAACAATAAATATTCCCTCAAATGAGCTAGTCTGTACAATAATTTTATTGTTAGGCATACATTTATTGATATAAAATTCAACTTCACATGCCCCTGGGAAAATTATTGTAGGGAAACTACGTAAAGTCTTTCAGAAACGGAGTAACTTTCAGCTTTATGATTGGGCCATTTGGATTGTTTGCTGCCTGAGCTCTCCTTTCCTGCAGGGGTAGTTAAGCCTGTGTGGCAGTTGTTGCTATGGTATCAGACTAGTCTCCCTGAGTTACTACTTGCTCCAGTGACAACATAATAGCATTATTTTGTGACTTGTCTCTAACAAAAGATAAGACTGGTCTTTGGTTTTTACTCTGTGAATATGGTTTTCTGATTCACTACTGTTTGCTCCAAAAAAGAAACATGCTCAGATCACGGTTTTTGCCTCCAGATGACAGAGCTGTACGAGAAAGTGAGAGAAAAGCTGCCAAGCTGCATTTTAGTCAGTTGGGCAACAGTGAAAATTTTCTTTTAGAGGTGGAAAAAAGGTAAGAAGATTCTTTGCAAATTTTTTTAAAATTTGGCTCTCTGGACATAGAGAGTAGTGAATTCCTGCTTAACTTTCTTCATTTTCCAGCAGAAATCACCACAAGTTGTAAGAATCCTCTGATCAGGAATAAATTATCTATTCAACATATTGAGATTTTTCTGGGATGAGAATCTGGCCCTCAGTGGAAACATTCCTGCTTTCTTGAACTATTGGGTCTGCTTTATATATAATTGTTATAAATTCTATAAAGTTGTTCAAAGCTTATAGATCGATATACTATGAGATAACTGATGATCCCCATAAATGCTTACAAACCCTTTCTTGGTAGAGTTATAAATCAGTACATGGTCTTTTCCTATTGAATTAGGAAAATTAGTTACCATGGGCAGGGTTATTAGAGATACATTTGTTAATGGATGATAAGAGAATTGTTTCTCTACAAAACCAAAAGCAAACAGATGTTGAAGCTCTAAAGTATCTGAATGGTAGATTTTTCTACTTCTTGACACTAAACTCTTATCAAAATAAGGTACCATATATACTATCCCAAAATGCATGCTTTTTTTTAAGTAGCTTTATTATTTTTGAAAAATAGAAGTCCATTACAAATTAAATAATACAGAACAGTACAGTTGAAAAATGTCAAAATCACCCCATATTCAGGGCCGGCCGAGTGGCGCGGTGGTTAAGCGCTGGCTTGGGAAGCCAGCGGCCCCGGATTGGTCCCACATATGAGGGCCAGTGACACTGCCCTCAAAAAAAAAAAAAAAATCACTCAATATTCTACTACCAAGAGTCAACTATTAATACTAGCAATCTTTGGTATACTCCCTGCCAGACATCTGTGTACCTATAGACACATGTAGATATATGTATCAATATTTTTGTCCTGAAGATAAAAGTAATGCATGCTTATTGTTGAGAATTTGGAAAGTACACATACACACACACACAAAACCCACGAGGAATAAAATAGTAACTCATAATCCCACTACCCAGAAATAAACACTGGTTATATTATGGTAAATATCATTTTAGTCTTAGGTATATGTATGTGTGTGTTTATATATAATAATAATATTTAATAGTATATAACATGTAAATCTATGAATAAAAATTAATAAATATACATTTATTTATAGTGATTGCTTTCTCTACATACTATTTTAAATTTGATATCATGAGCGTGATACCTCCACATTAAATATTCTTTCCCCAAATGAATTTTTTATTTGCTTGCTTGTTTATTGCCATTCTCCTCCACTAGAACACAAGCTCCATGAGAGCAAAGACATTGCTTATCTTGTTTATACAGTATCCCTAGAGACTAGAACAGTGCTTGGCACATATAAGGTGCTGAGAAATAATTTGTTGAATGATGAATGAATGAAGTCAATGCCTCTTGGCCTAAGAGCCTTCTCTTTTCCAGTGAACTTGCCTATTTCTGCTCTGAACCCATTATATGTTTTATAATGTAACCCTCAGAGAGCATCCTTAGTTCCCTATTTTC
This sequence comes from Aselliscus stoliczkanus, assembly GCA_033961575.1. Lineage (NCBI taxonomy): Eukaryota > Metazoa > Chordata > Mammalia > Chiroptera > Hipposideridae > Aselliscus > Aselliscus stoliczkanus. The sequence continues at coordinate 39,245,850 of CM066732.1, read as the reverse complement.
TTTTTAGTTCCCTGTTGTTTTTTTTTAAAGATTTTATTGGGGAATTGGGGGAGGGGAACAGCATTGGGGAGCCAGGGAAGGGAAACAGACAAGTTGCTGTCCTTTTGTTCTTCAGTCTAGTTGTGGTGGACATTGCTTCACTGGCCCATGTTGGTATCATCGTGCTCTTCTTGGGTGAAGCAGATCGGTCACTGGCCTCTGGATGGCCGCTCACAGTGGCTCTTGGCAGCTCACCCTGGCTGCCAGCAACTTACTGTAGCCTATGGCAGCCCACTGCAGCAGGGGCTGCAGCTATGCCATCCCAGGCGACTCACAGCAGCCCAGCGCCAGGTGGAGCTGTTGTTCACCATCTTAGCTGTAGAGGGCAATATCACTGGCCCTCATATGTGGGATCCAAACCGGAGACGCTGGGGTCCCAAGCCAGCTCTTAACCACCGCGCCACTCGGCCAGCCCTGTGCCTGAGTTTTTTAATTCAAAAGAAACTATCTTATTCCTTCAGTCATTCAGACTTAAGCTTGTGTCAAGAAAATAGAGTGCTTAAGTTCTGAATTTTCTGGCTTTCATACTTTAAAGGCTGAACAATAGCATCCTTCTCTCTCATATTCCCAGTAAAAATAGAACTTTAAAAAAATGACTTTAATGGAAATATTTGTGAAATTAATATGGTTCTTTTAAAAGATTTTTATTGGGGAATTAGGGGAGGGGAACAGTGTTAGGGAATCAGGGAAGGGGAATACACAACCTGCTGTCCTTTTGTTCTTCAGTCTAGTTGTGGAGGAGGTCGCTTCACTGGCCCATTTTGGTATTATCATTGCGCCTTCCCAGGTGAGGCAGTCACTGGCTGGCCATTGGATGGCCGCTCACGCTGGCGGCTGGCCATTCAGGGTAGCTTACGGCAGCCCACTACTGCCTCACTGCAGACTACGCCATGTACGGCAGCTCACAGCATCCCAGCTCCAGGTCTAGCTGTTGTTCACCATCTTAGCTGTAGAGGGCACAGCATCACTGGCTCTTCATGTGGGATCTGAACCGGAGCCCTGCTGCTCAGAGCTAGTGTCCCAAGCCAATTCTTAACCAGCGCGCCACTTGGCCAGCCCTAAATTAATATGTTTTGGAGCATTTTAAAATGTGATCACCATGAATTAGCGTTTCCTAAATAGCATTTACTGGTGATCTTAGAAGCTTTCTTTTGAGTTTTAAATAAATTATTTTATGTGGCAGCTCTAGGGAGAAGATAATGAAAAATTGTGTGACAGATGAGAGCTCTGCATCAAAAGTCAGTGCTGATGTTGATAACAGGATTGAAACTGGTAAGTTTTCTTTCTCTAATCTCAAATGATCAAAACTTTGTCTCAGCTTTCGCGGCCAATCTGGGGTCGGATGAAGACAGAATAGTTTGAGAAATAACATAGATTTGAAGCAAACACAAGATTTACTAGCTCTGTTTTTCCTCCTTTGTCTCACTGCCAGCAGGCCCTATTTATTGAACAGACCTAAGCCAGAACCCATCGAAGCACAAGCTGTACTCAGAGTTCAATTTCATTTGTATCATTTTACATGATTAGCATATCCTGAAAACCGCATTGCCAGTCCCCACGGATCCCTTAGCATTGCTAAGGTGATTTATTCATCAGCCAGACACTCATGACTCATCTGCATCAATGCAGCCCACATCCTGGGCTTTCTGGGCTTGTCTACTTTGAACCTTGGCAGCTGCAGAATCTCCTGTGTTTATGCTGTATTCTTGGACAGTGCTGCCTGTAAGCATTGTTGGTAATCTGGTATGAGTAAAGTGGTTATGCCACATTAATGGTCATGCCACAGTCTAGGAGAAAGCTTTCTACTAGAGAAATTGCCTGTAATGGACCCTTATGGATTAACCTGGCACTCATCAGATGACCTTTTACTTGAGAAAACTTTCTTCTGTGTGGAGCCTCTGTCCCTTTCAAGGATCTATTGAATTATATACAAGCTCAAAAATCTTTAAAATCCCAGCAATATCTTTAATAGATTGACTGTGTAGTTTAGACATTAAGGGTTTTCAGTTTATAACATACAGTATTTTATTTTCCTGATTTTTATCTATATATGACTCTCTTCTTTCTCTACTCCTTGCCCTTATTGATCTCATCTGTTTGCACAGCTTGCTTTATTTCCTCCCTGTAGATGACTCTTAAATATATTGATCATTTATTGACAAGTCATTTTCATAGTATTTCTTGGTAAAATAAACCATAGTGACGTATGGTTCTTGGAAGTCTCAATGTATGTAGGTCAAGGACCATGCATTGCTTTATTTCATTATAGTGAAGGAGATTTCTTTTTTTTTTTTTTTTTTGAGGGCACTGTCACTGGCCCTCATAACTGGGACCCGAACCGGGGCCGCTGTCTTCCCAAGCCAGCGCTTAACCGCCACGCCACTTGGCCGGCCCACTTTATTTCATTTTAAATAGCATTGCTCATATTTCAAAATTGATAAAATTTTATTGTAATAATTTTGGAAAATGTTGAAAAGCATGAAGAATAAGAAGTTGATCACTCATAAGCCTGTTCCCTAAAGAGAATCCCAGTTAATTTGGTATACAGCTTCCCTGTCATTTTTCAGGGTACAAACATTTATATATTCATTCCCAGAAAGACAAAGATACATTGAAGCATAATTTGCCTTTTTGTAGGAGCTGAATTAAACTTCATTTATGTCATATTACACATACAAAGATTCATTCCAAGAATTAAAATGTTTTAAAGTACACACTCTCTACTGAAAATCAACTGCTTTACTTGACACAGAGCCCATTTCTAAAGGTTCTTAGAAGCTCCAGCTGTTGCCTGGATTTTTTTTAATATAAAATTAATTTTGCTATTTTGAAACATTAAAGAGCTTTGCTTTCCACTGAAAATCGTTTGTGTTCGATCCCTGGGGAGCATTGGCCTGTAAGCACTGTTGGTAATTCAATATGACTAAAGTGGTTATTCTGTGTTAATGGTACTGCCACAGGCTAGGAGAAAGCTTTCTGGAGAACAGTTCTCACCAGCTCAATTGTTCAAAACTCCTTTCTCACCAATCATTTAGAATAGGCAGGGAAACTCCACTGTTGTGGATCCTCATCTTATTCTCCTAACACATAATCTTTGTTTCTTTCAAAGTTTCCTCTCTCTTTCCCTATACCCCTAAAATAAGCATACCTGGCTATGTCTTCGGACTCTCTTCTTTCTCTACTCTTGTCCCTTATTGATCTCATCTATTTCCACAGCTTGCTCTATTTCTTCCCTGTAGATGAACTCTTAAATATATTGGTCTAGCTTTGACAACCTCTACCAGTCTCTTTATGCACCAGTCCCCAATTTCTGTTGACCAACTAGTAATATACACTTGGAATCACCACTAGATAACTTTCCAGCCCCTCAAGCTAAACATGTTAAAAAACAAAAACAAAAACGAACCACTTTGCTCCAGCCCTAAACAGCTCCTAAGATTTCATCAGTGTTACCACCACTTTCCCATTACTCAGGCTCAGAACTTTAGTGGTTGATGTTTCTTCTCTGCTAAAGCTCGGCTGAATGTTCATACTCTATAGTAGGATCCATAATTGACAAGCCTTCCTTTCCCTTTCCTAATAGTCTCTTAACAGGCATGCTTAATAGCTATCATTTCCTGAGTGTAAACTCTGGGCCAGGCCCTGTGCATTATCTCATTTAATCCTCACAGCAACCTTGAAGGTGGTTATAATCATCCTTGTTTTACAGGTGAGGAAACTGAGACCCAAAGATATGAAATAAACTTGCTCTAGTTATACAGTAAGAGACAGAGCTGGGACGCAAACTCTGGTCCATCTGTCATCCAAGCCCTCTTAACCATTACACCATGCTGCCTCCCAGTCTCTTCTTCCTTGAGTTTATTTTGTACTTTCCTGTCAGATTAATTCTCTTAAAACTCAGCTGTGATCATTTGCCTGATCAAGAACTTCCATGGCTCCCACTCACCTACTAAATTAAGACTCCTTAATCTGACATACAAGGCTCCCTAAACTCTGCCTGCAGTTTATCTTTTCAGCCTAACCTGAAACCTTATCTCGTATTTCTCAACCTCGATGTCCAGGGTTTGAATCAAACCAAACCACTCCCTCCTCCTCAAATAGCTCTTCCTTTCTCCCTCCTCTGCCCCTGAACTAATGTCCTTTCTGCTTAGAATGCTTTCATCAAAATCCTACCCTTTCTTTATGACCCATCTCAAAGTTCCATCCTTTTTAGTGAAACTTCTTTGATTTCTCAGTAAAAAAAGTTTTTCCTTTTTTTGTAAACCCACATAACTTATCTTCTGGTTTGTATACTCTGGAAATAGAAAATACCTTTTTACTCTGTGGATATTGTTTTTAGACACATAACATTTTTAATTTTTAATGAAGTCCATTTTTAGTTGTTGTTGTTACTTTGCCTTTGGTGTCACATCCAAGATATTGCCAAATCCAATGTCATGAAGCATTTCCTCTATTTTATTATAAGAGTTTTATAGTTTTAGGTCATACATTAAGGTCTTTGATTCATTCTAGTGTTTGTAGATGGTGTTAGGTAAGTGTCCAGCTTCATTCTTTTGTATGAGGGGTAGGACATGGGTAGCTGCCACTGTGTTAAGAGCTGAAATTGACCAAAGTCAACACCAATTTACTTTCTAAGCTTTCACTGCAAGCCTTCAATAGGCTCCAGAATTCCAGAATAATTATATCAGACAGATTCTACCAGTGCAGTTGTTGCCTGGATGGGAGACAGAGGTAGCATGCTTCCTTCTCCGCCATCTTTCCTTGTCTCCATAGTTTTGCCTTTTCCAGAATGTCATATAGTTGGAATCATACTATGTAGCCTTTTCAGATTAACTTCTCTTATTTAGTAATATGTATTAAAGGTTCCTCCATGTCTTTTCATGACTTGATAGCTCCTTTCTTTTTAGTGCTGAATAATATTCCATTGTCTAGTTGTACCACGTTAATTCATTCACCTATTGAAGGACATCTTGGTTGCTTCCAAGTTTTGGCAATTATGAAAAAAGCTGCTATAAACATCTGTGTGCAGGTAGACATAGATTTTTAACTTTTTTGGATAAATACCCAAGTGTTTAATTATCTAAGAAACTGCCAGCTGTCACCCAATACAATCTGCTTTTTAAAATATCTTTTTATATACTGAGTCTTTTAAATTGAAGTTTTTCAAACTGGATTCATATTCTCAGAATTTATGAGAATACTAAGTTTGAGAAACACTGATGTGGATGGGCTCATGCTATAGAATCTCAGAGTGTGCTAGGAGCAGATGGGGAAAGGTTTTGTGGTAGATGTGGAAATAAGCCCTTAAAGATTGTAGAGCACTGGGATGGCATGAAAGGAGGAGGAGGACATTGTGGTTGGTGGGATTGGTGTGAACAGCTGTGTGAAAGTGGTAATGAGAACAGCATGTCATGGAGACAGTTGAGTGATTATATGGTTTGGGCAGAAGGTTTGTGTTGGGTGGGGAAGGTCAGATTATTAGAGAGTAATGAATCTCTTACTGAAGATAATTTACATTTATCCTGTAGCCTATGCATATAGTACACATGTACTTTGTAAGTTGAAAGGAGCCCTGCTTACTCTTTTAGCTCATTCCTTTTGCCTTTAAATAGAATAATACCTAAAATGTACTGATCTAATGAATATCTTATTTTTAAATAGCAAAGAAAAATTTACCAGTCGCCCTCAGTGGCTCATTCCTGAGTCTAGCAGATGTGTAATTGTTGTTGTTTTTTTATCACCTCATTGATTCATCCCTTTTCAACGGAGTGATCCTTGTCTTCTCTTGGTTTAGCCATGATGGTATTTTAGTTGGATAAAAATCAGGATTGGAATAGCAGAGACCTCCCCAAATGGTGGCTAGAAATTCATTTCTCTCTTATAAAGCAATCCAGATGTTGGCAGTCTAGGGCTTTTTTGGGGGGGTTTTCTAAGCAGTGAATAATGGATCTGGTGGGAGGCAATTGGCAATCTCTGCCACAGTGAAAATTAGAGCAATTCAGCAAACAAGGGTATATGTACTGGATAGATCCCGTGTTAGAAGGTAGGCATATTAAGGAAATGAAACAACAGTGTCAAATCTTCAGATACTCCCAGTCCCGAGAGATTTATCACAACTGATTAGGTACAAGTGAGTCCGAGACAAGAGTTCGACTGTGGCAGAGATATAGAACTATAAGGGATAGGCAATAGCAGTTTATATTGACTGCAAGCCTTGAAAAAGCTTTCACAAAAGAGGAAACATGTAAATTGGGCATTCAAATAGAATTCAGTGGGCAGAGTTGGGCATTCAATGCAGAGAGAACAGCAGTAGCAAACACAGGTGTGACAGATTTGGAAACTGATTCAGTTTGTGGCTGGAGCCAAGGTGCTAGACTAAAAGTCAAGTTGTGAAGGGCCTCTGTAGTAACTATTTTCATTTTATTCTCTTGAAAATGGTAACAAAGATGTTTTAGATGGGAGGCATGCTTAAATGTGTGATTTAGGGAAACAACTCAAGCTAGATTTAGATGGGCAGCAACTGGAGGCAGTTGTCCAAGTGGGAGACTGAGGGCCTGCATGATGTAGGGCAGTAATATGAGGAAGTGTGAATGCATATGAGGAAGTACAGATTGATGAAATACTCCATGATATGAGAAGAAAACCTGGAGATAACACATTAAGTATTTTTACCTGCAATGTTTTGCCAGGGAGTTCAAACTTCAGAAGAGTTGAATTTCTGAATAAAAGACATATAAGATATTTAAGGGGAAAAAAAATACAAGGTTACTAAGGTTACAGGCAGTTTGTTCATGGTGGGGTAAAACCCACCAATTTCCTTTCATGATTATCATATCTGCAATGGTTATCATATATTAATATTTCAAGGGGCTGGCTGAGTGGCGTGGTGGTTAAGCGCTGGCTTGGGAAGCCAGCGGCCCCGGTTCGGTCCCACATATGAGGGCCAGTGACACTGCCCTCAAAAAAAAAAAAAATTCAAAAGTTCAGCAATTAAGTTTATTTTTCCTCGGGATTAACAACTTGAAAAGGCTTGAGACTTCATTTATTTTGGAGACCAGTACTAGACAAGTCATTTCTGCTCTTAAAAATTTGTCTTAGTGGAATCTAAAGCATAGATATTTATTAGAGATCAACACCAAAAGGAAAGAAAGGAAGAAAGGTTGAGCAGAGGGAGACAACTAGAGTGAGGACTGCCCCTGAGAATGTCCCATACCAGGCAAATGCCTGAGCCTCATTCAGTCACTGGATGTAGGTCACCTATGGAAAGGCATGACATCAAGAGGTAGTTCTCTATAGCTGAGGCAGACTCAAGAGCAAAACAGCTCTTATTGCCCATATCTGGGTAACAAGTCCTTCCTTTGAAGGGATCTGGACAGTGCATCTGTTTCAATCTCATGTGGATTGCATGATTTTTGGCCAAACATGTGAAGCAGGGCCTTATCCAACTATGATTACTGGTAGTTGAAATAGCCAACTATTAGTTTTTATAACTGTATCATTATAAAGCCATTTCTCTGTCATTACAAATATCAAGTTTTCAGTGGTAAAAAATCTATTGAATTATTGTTCTATCACATTGGTTATGTGGGTATAAAAACCTGGACTGGACAATGTCATAATTACATTTGCTTTTGGAATTCAATGCTGGGTATCTTTTACATCTGAAGAAAAAGAAGAAAATGAAGTATAAGACAAGAAAAAAAATTATCTCAAAATGCGAACTGCTTCTTTTTCCTGATTTTTTTTCAAAATGTGGTAAATGACATGCTTACTCATAATGGCAGCAGAGCAAGGCATCAGATTTTCTTTGTTAGGAGTGAGCCTATATCTTGAATATGACACCAGAAGCATAACAACTAATGGAAAAATAGATGAATTAGACTTCATAAAAATTAAAACTTTTGTGCTTCAAAGGACACTATCAAAATGACAACCTACAGAATAGGAGAAAATATTTGCAAATCATATATTTAACAGGAATCTATTATCCATTCTATATAAAGAACTCTTACAACTCCAATAACAAAAAGACAACCCAATTAGAAAATGGGCAATGGATTGAATAGACATTTCTCCAAATAATATATGCAACTAGTCAAGCACATGAAAGATACTCAATGTCACTATCCATTAGGAAAATGCAAATCAAAACCACGAGAAGATACCACTTCACAACCACTAGCATGGCTAGAATCAAAAAGGCAGATAGCAGGGCCGGCTGAGTGGCTCAGTTGGTTAAGAGCTTGCTCAAGAGTGCGAGCTGAGCTCTGAGCAACAGCAGTTCGATGCCCAGCCCGAGCTGAGCTGCTGTTAAGCTGCCAACAGGTGGCAGGATGACTCAGCTAAAAAATATATAAAAATACTTTAAAAAAAAAAAAAGGCAGATAACAAGTGAAGGTAAAGATGTGGAGAAATTGGAGCCCTCACATATTGCTAGTGGGAAAATAAAATGGTATTGCTTCTTTGGAAAACAATTTGGCAGCTTTTGAAAAAGTTAAACATAATTGCAGATGAATGAAAGCAGCATTATAGCCAAAAAGCCCATCAACTGATGAATGGATAAACAAAATATGGTATATCCATATAACGCATATTATTCTGCCTAAAAAGGGACAAAGTACTGATACATATTACAATGTGTATCTTGAAAAATTGTGTTGACAGAATCCAGACACAAAAGGTCAAATATTGTATTATTCCATTTACACGAAATGTCTAGAATAGGCAAGTTCATAGGGTCAGAAGGTATATTGATGGTTGAAAGTCTGGTGGGGAGGAGAGAATTGAGAGTGATATAGCTAATGGGTTTCTTTTGGGGTGATGGAATTAGTGGTGATGGTAGCACAACTTTGTGAATAAACTAAAAATCACTGAATTGTACACTGTAAAAGGGTGAACTGTATGGTATGTGAATTTACCTTAATTAAAATAGAAATTTCCCCCTCCAAAAGACTTGGTAATTGATGGAGATTTGAGATGAGTGAGAGTCAAAGAACAAGTTTCTATCTTGCAGGATTGGGTGAGCAGTAATGCTAATACTAAGATGGGGATTTGGGGGTAGAGGTAGGGGCCAGCAGCAGAAATAGGCCTGGAAGTGAAGATTTAATGAGTTTGCCTTAGAAAATACCAGCTTTTTACTTTTTTTTTTTTGAGGGCAGTGTCACTAGCCCTCAGATGTGGGACCTGAACTGGAGCCGCTGGCTTCCCAGGCCAGTGCTTAACAACCGCACCACTTGGCCGGCCCTGAAAATACCAGCTTTTTAACCTGTGGGGCACTCTTTGGGGGACAGTTCAAGAAACTTTGGTCTGGATAGCAAAAGAGTAATCAGAATTAAGAGATTTAGATTTAGGGTCATCAAATTTTGGTGACAGCTGAAACCAAAGAGAACATATGATAGATAGCATTCAGCAAAGAATTTGGACCTTGGGGGATTTGCTTGTACCAAGAGGTAGATTGAAAGAAAAACAACCTGTACATCCAGAAAAGAACACTAATACGGTCGGAGGAAAACTGGGGTGGAGCAATATCTTAGATACTGGGAAGTATAAGTGTTTGTTGTTCTGTAGGATAAGGGTAAAAGGAGCCTGGAACCCAAAGTCACAGCTTAGTAACCGTTCTCGTTTTCTGCTAAGAATCAAGTTAAAACCAGCAATTTTTGGGCCGGCCGAGTGGAACAGTGGTTAAGCGCTGGCCTCGGAAGCCAGCAGCCCCGGTTCGGTCCCACATATGAGGGCCAGTGACACTGCCCTCAAAAAAAAACAAAAAAAAAACCCCAGCAATTTCTGCTTCACCTTGTTTTATCTGTTACTACTGTGATAGGAGCCAGAGAACATAAACTTTGAGAGCTTATGTCACTTTGAGAAAAGTGGTTCTGTCAAGTACAATGGTAGAAGAGCATCTTGTGGTGAAGTAGTATGACATTTCGGTCCCAGAAGGCAACTCAGAAATAGGAAGCATTTTAGAACCCCAAATGGACAGAGGAGCTGGATTTTCAAAAGGCTGGTATCATTCACTCTATATTCTCAGTTGCCCTGGCTTCTAGTAGCTCTCTGTTGTCAGAGCCTGCAGATGAGAACTAGCAGAAGGGCACACTGTTTCACTAAGGCCCACGTTTTTGAAACTATCTTAATTTTTATACAATCCTGCTAGGGAAGAAACTTCCCTAAACAAACAAACAAAAAAACTCTTATTTTCATCCAAGTTCCCCCAGAAGACCCCAAATCCCAGAATTCTACAATTAACAAGCATTGATCAAACATGTGTAGGGCCGGCTGAGTGGCGCGGTGGTTAAGCGCTGGCTTGGGAAGCCAGCGGCCCTGGTTCGGGTCCCACATGTGAGGGCCAGTGCCACTGCCCTCAAAAAAAAAAAAAAAAGGTGTTAACCACTGATATAAATTATAAAAAAAAAGAATGTGCAAAAATTTTTGTACAAGTGTTATAATCTAACAGAAATCCTAGCTAGCTAGCTTTTTTTTTTTTTTTTTTGAGGGCAGTGTCACTGGCCCTCACATGTGGGACCTGAACCAGGGCCGCCGCTGGCTTCCCAAGCCAGCGCTTAACCACCGTGCCACTCGGCTGGCCCATAGCTAGCTCTTTTTGATAACCGTTTCCAGAGTGGCCAGAACTAGAATAAAGTTTTTATTTGCTTTCCCTTTTTATTTTTAAAGTTGTTTCTGTAACCATAGGCAAAAAATACTGGGAGACCTAAGCATTTAGCATTCTTCTCTATGAAGTAGATCCTGATTAGTCTTTCTCTGTTTTCAAATGAGGGACTCAAGGCAAAAAGAAGCTGGTTTGAAATGACGAATCACCGCAGATTGCTGATAAAAGCCTGGGACATATGTGATGTCAGGAGTCTACTCCCAACCATCTGCCTCTGTAGCTGGAGGTTATTGAATTGGTCTCAAACTTCATTATTTATTCACTTAGGATATATACAAAATGTTTGCCTTCTTCTTAGTTTCTATTGAGCATTTCGTAATTTATGAAGTCATTTCATACCCATTATCTTGTTTTAACATCACCTCATCCCTAAGAGATAAGCAGCTTAGGTTTTACCTTCACTGTTTTACAAATGAGGTGAAAGATTCAGAGAAGTTAAGCAATTTGTCCAAGTATGTATGGTTTCTAAGTGATGGCACCAGAACTAGCTCTCATTTGTGACTTCCCTTCTAGTATTTTCCATAAGACATGTTGGCTTTGACATCTGGTCAGTGCTTCATCGTATGACTTTTTTTTTTTATAAACACAGACTCAAACAAAGGACTTTTTATTCCCTTCCCCAACCGGGAAATAAAGGATTCCCTAATGAGCACTTCTGCAACCCAAGGCAACAGTATACCGGATCAGAAATTAGATACTTTCCCACTGGGGACACAGGTAATGTATTCATTTTCCTGCTGATCTGTTGACTAGTCCGTGATTAACACAGGTAATTCAGTGGACTCTCCATTATTTCTGAAGGTTTAAGAGGACTTGTTGATGAAGGCATTTTAGACCCTTTAAAAGGAAAAAGCAGGACAGGACGCAAAGGACCTTCTGCCTTAATTTCAATCTCCCTTTAACTTCTCCCCCACTAACCTGTTATTAAATGTAGTATATGCATACATATAACTTTAGCACATTTTATGCCAGGTATTTTGGCCCTCAAAGAGAGGGATACAACTGTTCTAATTTTTGGCTAGTTTAAAAATGTCTCCTCTCTACCTAATGTCTCCATCTTCTGTTGCTTTCTTTCTTACATTTTCTACCTCTGCCTTTTAATTACTGAATCTTACATCTCAGGGATGGCTTTCCCAAAGACCCCTTCATTGAGAAAAAAGAAAAAAAAGACAGGTACAGATGGCATAGAAGTTGTGGGCAATAGAAATCATGCAAAATGGGGGAAATATATTTTTTAAGTTTTTAGTGAAAACAATTGGTGGGAGAGGGATACAACCATTATATAAGACATATTTTTTATGAGTAAATATAATACAGAATTGACTTCTTTATATTCAACTTCTCCTTTGTCTACATTTTTTGATAAATTATGAGAAATGAAATTGCTGAAAATAGCCAGAAGGAGAAAAAAAAAAAAAGCAAAGACTGATTAATCTACAATTTGGATAATCAACACTGTACTAGTAAAAAATTGGTGACATTATTTGAGTATGTAATACCTTCATCTTATGAAAGACAGAGTAGCATTTAGTTGGTTTCTTTGTTTTTAAAGATTCTACTTCAGTAACTTAGAAACTATCTCAGTTCCCATTTTTAGTACCTCAGTATTGATTTAAAGGAAATGGAGACAAAGGATACTCCAATCTACAGTTAAAGTTAAACAGCTCTTTTTATTTTATTTTATTTTATTTTTTGTTTGTTTGTTTGTTTGAGTGCAGTGTCACTGGCTCTCACATGCGGGACCCGAACCGGGGCCGTTGGCTTCCCAAGCCAGCGCTTAACCACCGCGTCACTTGGCCGGCCCAATAGCTCTTTTTAGATGAAAAAAACAAAACAACCCAACTTCTTTGAAATTATCTCTTGAAGTGAAAGGAAAAGGGAAATTGAATAGCTTACTGTGTACCCTTTTCATTTAAGAAATAGGAAGTGGGATTTCTGTCTCTGCATAACTACCAAAAAGATACTGAATATTTTAAGATAATTTTTGCAAAAGCAAACCCTACATGGCTTCCTATTTTGTATCAATCTTTGCTTACTTATGTCTCAGATTAATTTTTAGCCTATTAAATCTTCAGTAGCTCCTGTGGTCGATATTCAAATTTCCCAGAAAGTAAAATAAATATGAGAGTTCTTCAAACAGAAAAAATAAAGGTGGAAAGGGTGGTACCATCTATCTTCTATGCCGAGCTATCTAAAGCAGAGAAAATATAGTACTCAACTGGTATGTCCTTTACCATCTAAGGATATTTTGTATTTTCAAAGTGTCTCCTTACCTATTCCAAAGCAACTCTGGAAACTGTATTGTGGCTGTTTTAAAATAAGCTTAAATCTGGACCTTTGCTTGAAAGCCTGTTTCCCTAGTTTGCAAAGATGGACTTGCTCACTAATAGGACAGTATTCTGAATCCCTGGTGTGTGTAGTAAACTCATCTTCTCCTGAACTTTCCAACTTTTTTTAGATGCAAGAAGTGGCAAGAAGGGAGATGCCAAGTGATAATCACCAGGAAGATGGTAAATATTTTGGTCACTGAGTATTTTTCACCACACTAATCAGAGAAACCTAGATGTGATGGGATTTGGGAGAAGATGGAGATGTCTCAGCCCTGGGGCCCTATGTGGTCAACTAACTCTTTTCTGCTTTTGTGAGGGGTTACTCTGGTTGCTTAGTGATATGTGAGGCCTTTCTGGCTGGGGAGTGGACATTCTGACTTCCTTTGTTCTTGACTTTTTGTGTTGGCTGACCATTCCTTTTTTCTTTCTTGCCTTCTTTTGGATTTATTATTATGTTTTTATTCGTCCATTTGTCCCTCTACTAGTTTGAAGTTATACACTCATTCTATACTTTTAATATTATTCCCCAAACTACAATATGTGTCCTTAATTTGTACAATTTAAAAATTAATCAATTCTTGGATAATTCAAATACCTTAAAATACTTTATTCCTTTTAATCCCTAATTTATGTATTACTCTTATGGGTTTTAATTCTCTATATTTTTAAAAACCCACAAGATAGTATTATTATACAGTTAATGTTCATTTAAATTTATCCATGTATTTACCACTTTGTTCTTCATTTCTTTTTTCATTCCGGATTTCTCTTCTGAGACCATTTTCTTCTAGCTTACAGTACATGTTTTAGAATTTCCTTTAGTATGGGTTACAGTTGATGAACTCTCATTTTTTGTTTGTCTGAAAATGCCCCTATTTCACCATCATTATTAAAGGGTATTTTTGCTGGAAATAAATTTCTCGGTTGGCAGAATACTGAAGATATTCCACTGTATTTTATCCTTGTGGCTGCTTTTGAGAAGTCAGATGGAAGTCTGTCACTCCTGCAAGAATAATCTGTCTTTTTTTCTCTAGCTGCTTTTAAGATTTCCCAGTTGACTCTGGTTTTCTATAGTTTCACTGTGTCATGCTGATTTCTTTTATTTATCCTGTTTGGTATTTATTATACTTGTACCTGTGAATTGTGTCTCATTAGTTTTGGGAAGTGTTTCAAATATTGTTTGTGTCCAATTTTCTCTTTTTTGTCCTTCAGGGACTTTTGATTAAATAAATATATGTCAGAGATTTTCACTTTGTCCTCTTTGTTTTCTTGTTCTTTTATATTTTTTCATCTTTTTTTGTCTGATCTACACCCTGGATAATTCCTTCTGACCCATCTTTAAGTTCACTAACATTCTCTTCAGCTGTGTCTAATCTGTTGTGCTGAATTCTTAATTTCAATTGCTTTATTTTTGTTCTATAAATGTTATATGGTTCTTTTTCACATATTCTGGGTCATTTTTTTTTTTGAAAGATTTTTTTTTTAATTGGGAAATTGGGGGAGGGAAACAGCGTTGGGGAACTGGGGAAGGGGAACAGACACGTTGCTGTCCTTTTGTTCTTTAGTCTAGTTGTGGAGGACATTGCTTCACTGGCCCATGTTGGTATCATCATTGCGTTCTTCTCAGATGAGGCAGACCAGTCGCTGGTCTCTGGACGGCCGCTCGCAGCAGCTCTTGGCAGCTCACACCGGCTGCTAGCCGCTTGCGCTTGCTGCCTGCCACTCACTGTAGCCTATGGCAGCCTACCGCAGCAGGCGCTGCAGCTATGCTATCCCAGGGGACTCAGAGCAGCCCAGCTCCAGGTGGAGATTTTGTTCACCATCTTAGCTGTGGAGGGCAGTGTCACTGGCCCTCATATGTGGGATTTGAACCGGGGCCGATGGCATCCCAAATCAGCTCTTAGCCAACGCACCACTCAGCCGGCCCTGGGTCATTTTTTTATAAGCAAAAAATTTCCAGCTTGTTTTATATTTCTTCAAACATAGTAAAAACAGCTGTTGTATAGGCTACATCTCTTAATTCCAATATCTGAAGTTTTTCTGGGTCTGTGTTTGTTATCTATTTTTTCTACTCATTCTCACTTGTGTTGTCTTATTTCCTTTTTTATTTGTTTGTTTTGGCTATTTGCTGGCTATTATATTTGAAAAACTATTTCGTAGGAATGATTTAAAGTCTTACATGAGGGTATATTTTCCAGATCAGATTCTCATTTGCTTCTACCAGGTGCCTGAGGTACTATTTATTACTCTGGGATCTAAGCTCAAGGACTGAGGACCACCCAGACGATGCCAATTTGGATTACCAGTCAGTACAAGGGCTGGTTTATTTCCATTTTACCTTTACTCGGAAGGTTGTGTCCTGCTCAAGGTTCCATCTAATGCTATACTTACCTATATGAGTTCTTTCTTTTTTTTTTTTTATAGCATTATGGGTTTTTTTTCCATTTTTTTTTTTGTTTTATTAGTTTCAGGTGTACAACACAATGCAATAGTTATACTCTTTACCCCCCAAAGTGACAACACCCCTCCCCCAGTTTGCCACCCCACTCCCCCCCCATATCATACATATCTATTACAATTCCTTTGACTCCCTTCCACAGTATACTCCACATCTCGTGACTATCTATATATTCAGTTACAGTTGGCATACAATATTATGCAACATCTGCTTCAGGTGTACAGTGCAGTGATCAAGCCTCTACTCCATCCAAGATTTTTACAACATTATTATATTCCCCAAACTGTCTTTCATATCCCTGTGGCAATATTGTAGTTGTCTATTTATTCTGTCTAATCCCTTCCCCTTTCCCCTTATCCCCCCCTCCCAACTAGCAACCCTCAGTTTTTCCTCTATATCTATGAGTCTGTTTACTTTGATCGTTCATTCAGTTTTTCAGATTCCACATATAAGTGAGATCATATGGTACTTGTCTTTCTCCAACTGACTTATTTCACTTAACATAATAGTCTCTTCACAACATTATCAATTACATTCCCAGAACTGCCCCCATATCCCTGTGGCAACATTGTAGTCCCACCTACACTGTCCAAAACCTTCCCCCTCTCCCTCTTCCCCACTCCCTCCCAGCCAGCAACCATCAGGTTTTCCTTTATATCTGCTTGATATGACTTCAGTCTTCTTAAATTTACTGAGACTTGTTTTGTGGCCTAACATGGTCTATCTTGGAAAATGTCCCATGTGTACTTGAGAAGAATGTATATTCTGTTTTTTCAGGGTGAAATGCTCTAAAAATATCAATGAAGTCCAGCTGGTCTAAAGTGTCATTTAAGGCCCCTCTTTCAGTGTTGATTTTCTGTCTAAAGGGTCTGTCCATTGGTGACAATGGGGCGTTGAAGTCCCCTACTATGATAGTGTTACTGTTGATCTCTGTCTTTATGTCTGTCAAAATCTGTTATATGTAATTAGGAGTTCCTATGTTGGGTGCATAGATGTTTATTAGGGTTATAGTGCCCTTCTTTGTCTTTTATTGTAGTCATTTTAAAGTCTATTTTGTCCAAAATAAGTATTGGTACTCCAGCTTTTTTTTTTTCTCATTTCCATTTGCATGAAATATCTTATTCCATCTGTAAACAGCATATACATGTGTCCTATTTTCTTATCCACTCAGCCACTCTGTGTCTTTTGATTGGAGCATTTAGCCCATTCACATTTAAAATAATTATTGATAGGTGCATATGTATTGCCATTTTGTTATTTGTATTCCTGGTCTTCCTGGGTTAGCTTGTTTACCCCTTTCTTTTGTTTAAAAAAGCCCTTTTAATATTTCTTGCAATGCTGGCTTGGTGGTAATGAATTCCTTAAACTTATTCTTTTCTGAGAAGCAGTTTATTTCTCCTTCAATTTTAAGTGATAGCCATGCTGGGTAGAGCAATCTTGGTTGTAGGCCTTTATTTTGTGTCATTTTGAATATCTCCTGCCACTCCCTTCTGGCCTGCAGAGTTTCTGTAGACAAGTCAGCTGTTAGTCTAACAGGAGTTCCTTTGTATGTAACCTGCTGTCTTTCTCTTGCTGCCTCTAGGATTCTGTCTCTGTCTTTAGCCTTTGCCATTTTGACTATGATGTGTCTTGGTGTGGACCTGTTTGGGTTCAGCTTGTTTGGAACCCTCTGCACTTCCTGGGCATGTATGTTGATTTCCTTCACCAGGGTAGGGAAGTTTTCAGTCATTATTTTTTCAAATACATTCTCGACCCCTTGCTTCTCTTCTCCTTCTGGTATTCCTGTGAGGCGAGGGTGGTTGTGCTGCATCTTCTCCCATAGGGCTCTTAAACTATTTTCATTGTTTTTTTATTCTTTGGTCTTTTTGTTGTGCCAACTGGGTGATTTCTGCTATTTTGTCTTCCAAATCGCAGATCCGCTGCTCTGCTTCATCTACTCTACTGGTGATTCCTTCGAGTGTGTTCTTCATTTCAGTTATTGTATTCTTTAGTTCTAACTGGTTGTTTTTTATGATTTCTCTATCCTTCCTTATGTCCTCACTAAGTTTGTTAAACATTCTTATCATCAGTGTTCTAAACTGTGTCTCTGAAAGGTTGGATCCCTCTGTTTCATTTAGTTCCATTTCTAGAGGTTTCTTCTGATCTTTTACTTGTGACATGTTTCTTTGTTTCCCCATTCTGGCTGTCGCTCTGGGATTGCTTTGATGTATTGGATAGATCACCAGGAGAGCCCTGGCTGGATCACGCAGGCACGCAGCTCACAGCCCAACACTCCCAGGAAAACTCCCAGTCTCAGCCTGTCCCAATCAGCCGCTCACAGATTAGGGCAAGCAGCCCGACAACCAATCACCAGCCAGGCAACATTGCAAGTGCAGTGCGGAGAGCGGGGACCCGAGGCAGCTTGTGCACTCCCGAGTCTCAGTGAGCAGCCTGTTGGAGCCAGAGCACACCCACCAGGCGTTTCCCTGGCAACGCAGCATAAGCCGTGCACAGGGTGGGGATCCGAAGCAGCTCTCGCACTCCCCGGTCTCAGTGAGCAGCCTATTGGAGCCGGAGGGCACACGCCCAGTGTTTCCCTGGCAACGCAGTGTAAGCCAGGCGGAGGGTGGGGATCCAAGGCCGCACACGCACTCCTGCGCTTATTCCACCAGATCAATGAGGTTCTGGACCTGATCCTTTGTGGGAGGGCCCAACCCTGACAAAATGGCGCCTTCCTTACACCACTCACATGCAAGCTCCACACCAGGGGAACAATAGTCCAAAAACCTCCAGCCTTTACACCAAAGGTGCTTAGTTCAGTCCGTCCCTGCAGGCTCCCGGGCCCGGCTCACACAGCTACTCCCTCCACCAGGAACCAGGTAAGTGCTCACCGGCGAGCAAGCCCATGCGCCGGCCCCACTGATTCTCTAGCGCTCTTAGCCTCACCAAGCTAAGCAGAGTCCTCATTAATTTACTGCCAGCTATCTTGGAACTTCTCTTCCCGGCAAAGGAACTCTGGGCTGGTGAGCTTAGTGTGCGGCTGGAGGGTCTGTCCCCCAACCGGAGAAGCCTCCCCACAGCTGGGGCCTTCCTCACGGGTCTCGCCCTCTCTTGTCAACGCCCGTCCTACCAGACCCGACGCGGCCTCCTCTTTAAGTTCTTCGTTTAGTGGTTCTGTTCCTCCAGTGTTCTGGGGACCTCCAGGGTTGAATTCTGTATAATTTGCTTGTAATTTTGGTGTGATCCTGGGAGGTAGTTAGCACAGCATCTGTCTATTCCACCATTTTACCGGAAGTTCCCCTATATGAGTTCTTGATGTTTCCTAGAGTTTGGCCTAGAAATTCCTCACCAGCTCGTTAGCTCTTAGATGCTTTTAAGAACATATATCACCCCACTTTTTTAACTTCTTCAACACGAAGAAGTCTCAATGATCTAATCTCATTACTTGTTCTTAGGTTCTTTTTATTATGTAAAGATATTGTTCTGCAGCCTTTTTCCTACTGTGTAAGCTGACCCTGGGTAAAAAACTGATATTCTTATAAGTCCTATAGAGCTATACTTGGTTCTACTTTTCTAAAGGTAATGTGACTAACTCAGATACAGTATTTTTTATTTCCTAGAGAAGCCCTTTAAGCATATGCAGCTCTGAAAGCCCCAAGAAGCACAAAGACTTCTCTTTCGGTCTGCTACTCTACTTGCTCCACTCCGAGGTTTTTGGGAGATGATAGATAGAGCTGTCTGAGAGTAGTGCTTTATAGCTAGCTGGGTTAGGAATTTTCATAGATTTTGCATTCCCTGTCATTTAATTGGCTTACCATAGTGGTCCTCAATGTATAAAACTAAAACCTCTCCTTGATGTTGGAGATGGGAGTGGATTTAGCTTCATTGCGAGGAATCTATGAAATCATAGACCTACCAACTATTGCTTATAGACTGAATATATAAGGGGTGCACCAAATTTTTTATATGAAAATAGTATCTAGAAAACTCTGACACTATAATTTTAGGAAGAAATCCTTGGAGATTTGGTTGACATGAAATTTATCTCCAGAATGTTACAGATTCTTCACTGTTTACACACTCTCCAACACTTTTGTTGTTGTTGTTCCATGTAGAAGTCCTTTCGTCGTTTTATGCTACCATTTATCAAAATTATAAACCATCTCTTCTTGAAAACTTTTTCTGGTAGAAAGAGTTTATGTCCAGTGTGCAGAGGTACCCTAACTGGGCCAGGAAGAATTCTCATTGTATTTTGTTGTTTTTCTTTTTCCTTGATGGTGGTTAGAATTTAGACACTACTCACCTCACCAGTCTACAGTCCGATCCCCAGAGAAGATGGCTAGAGAAGTACACCGAATATCTTTTTTGGAGAATAAGTCTTCAAGTTCTTCTCCAGAAAAGGACTCAATAACAAAAACTGATACTTATCAGCTTACCCATGATGCCTTATTGAGTAAACGCTTGGATGTGGGTGATTCTAGCCAAATTCATCCCTATCAGTTATCTTCAGATGTTGGTCTGGAAAATTATGAGAGCCATTATCCTCAAACTCTATCCCTGCATGGAAGTCTTTGTAAAAGCCCTCAGAGAAGCAAGAACTACCAAGAACATAGCATAAAGCCTTCAAATGAATTGAAGGCTACCACATCCTATTCCTGTGGAGACTTACTGACTTCTCTGTCAAACCCTGACTCCAGCACCGGAAGGCTTTTGAAGCTTAGTTCAGGTAACAGCTGCCTGTCAGTTTATAGACCTTTTTTCACAGGCATGAAGATGGAAGATATAACTGGAAATTTTGGAATTAACATTTCTTAATTTGCATTAGCTTTTCTTAAATTGTATTTCAGAGTTACCAGTGGTCCATGAAACCTCCAGAAACCTGCAGGTTATGAGTTTAACATGATAGGTATATTAGAGAAATGTGCGATATATTATAGAAATATATTGTAGATGTGAGCTTCATATATATTATTTTAGTTAAATAACATCTCAGGACATATTTCTAATAGCATTTAGTCTTCTATTCTGCGTTACTTTTTCAGAAAAAGCTAGTTTTAGGATAAGTGATAGAGACCACTCTTCAATTATTTATTAATTTTAAAAAAATTTATGAAATACCTACTATGTGCAAGATATTGTTCTAGCTCTGCTGATAAAGTAGCAAATAAAAGTAAAATTCCATATAAAAGTATCTGCTTTCATGGAGCTTCCATTGTGAAGGGGTAAGGCAGATGATACATAAGTCAACATAGAAATTGATGTCAGGTTATGATAAGTGTTGTGAAGAAAAATAAAATAAGGGTATAAAGTGTAATAAGGAGGAGGTGATGTTTTAGACAAGGTGGTCAAAGAAAGTGTTTTTGATGAGATATAATAAAAGTAGAGACGTGAATGAAATGAAAGTATAAGCCATATGGATAACTGGGGAAGAACTTCTTAGACAATGGAAATAGTAAGTGCAAAATTTCTGAGGCTGGAACATGTTTGGCTTGTTCAAGAAACAATAAGGAGGCCCGTGTGGTTGCAGCAGAGTGAGTGAGGTGAAGTGTGTAGATGAAGTTAGACTTTTATTCTGGGTGAGACCAGAAGCTATTGAAAAGTTTATAGCAGAGGAGTGACATCTAATTTAAGAATTACTGTGACTTATAGGTTGAGAGTAGAAAATCAGGAACAAGGGTAGAAATTTAGAAAACCATTTTAAAGGTTAAAATCCAGATAAGAGATGATGGTAGCTTGGGCTAGAGAGAGAGAGAGAGCGGTGGAGGTGTGGTGAGAAGTATTGATTGTGAATGTGTTCTGAAGAGAACATCTCATGACTTGCTGATGGATTGAGGGTGAAGTGTGAGAGAAAGAAGGTCAAGGATGACTCCCAGTTTTTGAGTCTAAGTAACTAGAAGAATGGAATTATTTATTTACTAAGATAGAAAAAAGTAGGACAAACAGATTTTAGGGTAGATATCAAGATTTTGGTCTTAGACATCTTAAGTTTGAGGTGCCTATTAAAACTTCTCAGAGATGCCATTTGACAATTAGATGTATTAAACTTGAGTTCAGGGAATTAAAAGTGTATGGATGACATGAAAACTGAGACTGGAGGCCGGCTGAATGAGCTCACTCAAGGGTGCAAGCTGAGCTCTGAGCAACAGCAGTTCGATGCCCAGCCCAAGCTGAGCTGCTGCTGAGCTAGCTGCCAACAAGTGCCAGGATGGCTCAGCTAAAAAAAATAAAAAAATAAAACTGAGACTGGATAAGATCTCACCTAGGCAGTGAGTATAGATAGAAAAGAGATCTAACAACTAATCCTGATTCCTCCAACAATTAGAAATCCAGTATATGAAGGGAAATCAGCATGGTAAGCAAGAAAGAAGCAGCCAATAAGGTAGGAGAAAAAAAATCCAAGAGGGAGTGGTATCCTGGAAGCCGGGTGAAGAATATGTTTCAAGAAGGAAGGAGCTATCAATATAGTGTCAGATGTCTTTAGTATTGTTTCTTTTCTTTTCTTTTTTTGCTGAGCCATCCTGCCACCTGTTGGCAGCTCAATGGCAGCTCAGCTCAGGCTGGGCATCGAACTGCTATTGCTCAGAGCTCAGTTCACACTCTTGAGTGAGCTCTTAATCAACTGAGCCACTCAGCCAGCCCCCAGTGTCAGATGTCTTTAAATGAGATGGAGTAAGCCTGGGACTGAGAAGTGATTTGACAATGTATTTGAGAGCAGTTTCAGGTGACTTGCGGTTAGTAAAAGCCTTATTGAGGGGAGCTCAAGAAAGAATTAGAAGAAAGGCAATTGTTACTGAATATATACAACCCTTCAAGGACTTCTGCAGTGAAAGGGAGCAGAGGAATGGAACTATAGTTGGAAGAGGATGGGATCAAGGAAATTGTGGTAAAAATGACCCAGTAAAGGGAAATTAATGATGCAGGAGAAAAAAGGGACAATTACAAGAAAACAATTCTTGGGTAGTTAAGAGGAGATAGAGTCCAGTCCACCAGTGGAGAAGTTGGCCTTATGAAGCACAGATTGCCTCTGTTTTTCTCAGAGAAATAAAAAGATCAGCACCTGAGAGAGAAAGGAGAAGGTACTGGAAGTTTGAGAAGAAGAGAGATGTGAATAGTCATTTCAGGGAATAGAAAAGTAAATTGACGAGAGTAATGTATTAGATTAGCTGGGCAGCACAAGGGTCCAGTTAAGATAGATAATGGTCATGGGTTTAAAGTGAAGACGGTGAGAAGAGATGCATATTGTTCCCCAGCCACTTCCCACTGCTCTGGTATAGGCTTGGAGTATGTGGACAGTTGAATTTAACCAGATTTGGGGTTTCGTCAAGTGGAGGAAGAGAGAAAGGATCCAGAGAGTTGAGGGTGTATACTAGAGAGAGGTGATTATGACCCTTGAACCTCAAGCGAGGTAAAAGTGAAAGTGAGGCATGAGAGAGTTGAAGGGCAGGTTCACCTCCCAGCCTGTTTCCTTTACAGATCTGTATGCCACAACCCGTTTCAACAGTGATCCAGCTCTGCTGGCCAATGTAGAGCAACAGTTATCTGCCAGCCTCGGGGATTTAACACCAGCACATGGTTCCTTCCCAAACAACTCCATCGTGGGAGACTCTCTGCGGACACTGCTGTTGCCTACTGGGACTTCAGAAAACAGAGAGAATTTGACCAAGAGGTCATTAAGCCCAACGAGGAGAGGATTCAAACGGAAGGACAATATCCTTGCCACCCTGAATCCAAAGCATGGTTTCAGAGATGCTACAGGCAGCGAGGCAAGTGTTGGCTTGTTTGGGCTTGTGCAAGAAACACCTCAGATGCAGGACCAGAATGAGGTTCTGTTGAGGGTGGTGGTGGTTCTGGACCAAGAGTGCTAGAAATTCAAAGGGATTTTCGGGGGCCGGTGGTCAATACTGCCAGGCCATAGCCTGTGATTCTCCTGCCCTTGGGAAACTCATTCCCCTTCTGCTACATTTCTTCATTTATTTTTTTTTTGAGGGCAGTGTCACTGGCCCTCATATGTGGGACCCGAACCGAGGCCGCTGGCTTCCAAAACCAGCGCTTAACCACCGCGCCACTCGGCCAGCCCCATTTCTTCATTTTTGTCACAGGGAGAATGTACTTCCAGAGCATGAGCATGGTGGGAAGTACTTTGATATAACAAGTAGTGGACAGAGTTTACCACAGGAAGGAATGCAGAAGTTGCCAGGGGCTCAGGGTTGGCTGAAGAGGATCTCTGTAGCATTGATGTTTATCATGTTTACACATTTGCTTCTACCACAAGTAACTTGTGGTCAACTTGCTTGAGGCCTTTCTTCTAAAAGCATTGCTTCTCTGTCTAGATATTAAAATTATTCCATTTTTTCCCCCAAAGTAGCAGCAAGCAGATGGATGAGATTATCCAAGGTATTTTTAGATGAGAGTGGTTCAGAGAATGAACAACAAATCAAGAACCATTCCCACATACACAATATAATTCATTTTATAAAATTGTAGTATAATAGATAGTATTGTACAATAGAACTTCATTATTATTCAATTTTTACTGAGTACCTAAGTTTTGTCACTACTTTTGCATATATGCCTCCATGAAGAATGACTTCTACTCTCCTATTGTCTGTCTGAATATTAATTTTTCTTCAGACTCCACTTCCATCATGAAGTCTTCTCCTTTTTTTAAGGAACCATGGTTTTCAGGAACTTTTTTTTCCTTGAACCCATGATTCTTTGTCAAATGAATCATTTATTATTGAATCATTTACTGCTCTGTAAGGAAGCAAGGGATTTGGTCAAAAATAAACATTTTTAGTCACTTATTTTTCAGTTGTGGGAAATCTTTTTGCATATTGGTATGGGTTTACAAGGTTGATTTTTGTTTTTGATTTTTATTTTTTTGACTCTAAATACTTTCTATTCAGTTTTCAAAACCCCAGAGGTGGTTATAATTTTTGTGTACCAAAGAGGGCAGTCTTGTAATATTTTCTTGGCTTTTGGTCCCTTTTTTCCATTTTCAGCCATTGGATGCCTATTTTCCCAGACAAGAGCACTGTGTGTTAATGTATTTAGGTTGAAAGGTACAAAGTAACACTTAGGATATTTGGGGTGCTATATTAATAAGACTTGTTCTAGAAAATTTTTTCACCTCTTTCATATATATTGTTAAAATAGCAATTAGAATTTCAATGCACTTTTCTGGACAATCTTATAAACTTCCATTTCTTCTTTTCTGTTTGATACATTTTTCTTTATATGAAAAGCTATAAAAGAGATGCATGAATGTAAAATAAAAGAAATATACTGTTCAATTTCTAGAAAGGTGTAAGTCGGAAAATTGCTAAAAAGAGCATTTAAAAAGTTATTAAAAATAATCCCATGATAGACATAATTAAACTGAACATGAATTTGTGATTAGAAAATTTATTTTTTACCGACTTTGATATCATAGACAAATTATAAAAATTTATTTTAAAATTCCATGAGGCATAAAAAAGACCTCATATTTTACCTCTTCATATGTTCACAGTCTTTATACAGAACTTTCAGTGCATATGCTCAGTGCTTAGACCTGCAGAAGAAATGTTCATCCCATTTATAATGCCTTTTCCTATCATGGGCAGCATGTGTGACTCAAGTCATAAATTTCACTGTCTTTGATGTTCTGCTTCACAGTTGTCAGATATAGCAGCATTAACTAATTAATCATTTGTAGCTTTTTATATCAAGAGAACCAAAGATTGAGAAATAATTTGGTTGTTTTTAATATATATCAGCTTTCTTTAAGTCTACAGAAAAGATTTGTAGATAGATCTGTCGAGTAAAATTCATAATTGTTTTTTATTCATTCAGACATGAGTAAATAAATATATAGACATGTATATGAATGATTAAAACTTGTAAATTTTACTGGACAGATCTACCTATACCTCTATATATGTAAGGTTCTTACTGAATGAAACATTGTTAGCGATGGGTCCAATAATAACATTTAACATCTAAAATGTTATAGGACTGGGCCGGCTGAGTTGCGCGGAGGTTAAGCACTGGCTTGGGAAGCTGGTTCGGGTCCCATATGTGAGGGACAGTGCCACTGCCCTCAAAAATAAAATAAAATAAAATGTTATAGGACAAAAAAAAAAAATGTTATAGGACATTTATATTTAGTATATATTAAGATCTAAATATAAGCTTATTATGAGTTATAATTTTTATTAAATTACTCACCATTTTATTTTATGACATACAATACTTTTTAAAATGTTCTACATTTTAATCTTTCCATATTACATAGCATACAATATATTGAGCCATAGATGTAGGTGTCAAAATGTTTTTTGTTTTCTTCTAAAAAATCTCTACAGAAAATTATGATAGAAGATGCTGTTACCTTTGAAATTATCTTTGAGTATATTATTGCATTGACCTTAGACATAAATAATATTCCATTCAAATCTAAACTGAAAGATGATATCATCTTTCTTTTCTTCTTTTTTTTTTTTTTTTTTTTTAATGTTAACACTTTGGATTCTTACTTCCTTATTGTGTAAGAATGACAAATGGTTGGGTTTTCTGTTTTTTTTTCTTGAGCCTCTCTCTAGTGACCTGGGCAGTTTGCATGGTTTGCCAGGAAACCACAGTCCTTCGGTCTCTGCCAGAACCTCCCATGTGGCCACTGTCCTCAGACAGCTCTTGGAGCTTGTGGACAAGCACTGGAAAGGCTCTGGCTCCCTCCTCCTTAACAAAAAGTTTCTCGGTGAGTACTTTCTCAGTTCTAGGAGATGGGCGCTGACCTTGCTTCTGCTCTGCAAGGAAAACTGTTCTTGTGATCACTTACCAAATGTCTCAATAACACAGTAATTGACAAATCTGCATTTTTCTCATGACCCTCTTCTTCCCTGTTTGTTTTATGTATCAGCAGTCTTTCCTCATATACCAATTGTTTTGTTCTTCCTGTGACTTATGTTTTGGTAGTCTTTGGGTAATACAAGTATGTAGAGTGATGAGATAATGTGAAATACAGCATGGCCATGTTAATGATGACAAAAGGATTTTATGATCCTTGGGAAATTGCCAATAATAAATACAATAGAAATTGGGTTTGATCACCAGAGTTCTGAATGCCTGTTGAAATGTTATGATTTGAAAAACTCAAATGACTAAATGACCTGGAGTTTTTTTAGTGCTTCTTTTTTAAGTAACTTGGGGAAAAATGGTTTTGTAAACGTTGTCCCCATGTGTTTATTTGTTGTTTAATGGGAGAAAAATTCAAGGAGCTTTTAGGTGGTGGGAAAAGTTTAAGTAAAAACTGGAAACTTTAGAGTCGTTTGGGCTTAACTTTTTTTTTTTTTCTAAAGGGTCATACAGGAGAAGTCTTAGCCAAATTACTTCCCTTCCCACATTGACCCTTTGTTCTCATTTTGTAGGAAATTATCCCCAGGAGCCACTCCTTAGTGAGTAGAAAATAGTGCAGATCACATTCACAAGGGTTTGCTGTTGTTTCTCCGCAGAGGCTATGGGATATAATTTCTTGTCCATCGTGAGACATCTTTTACAGCCACTTACTATATTCTTGTTAAAAGGACATATTAGATTACCTTATTTGTCCTACAGAGCCGGTAGTTATTGACTAGGAATTCTGTGCTTTAGCTTTTAAGATTGGCCCGTGTGCCCAACCTGAATTTTTGGCAGGTCCTGCCCGAGATTTGCTTCTGACTTTGGTAGTCCCTGCTCCTTCCCAGCAGTGGTGTCGTTCACATCCTGAAGACACGTTGGAAGCCTTTCGCAGGAGGGAGACAGGACTGAAGGAGGCTGGGCAGGTGGCCCCTAATGACATGGTATGCCTCTCTCATCTTCCTTTCCTACTCTTCCTTTACTAGAAAAGGACAGGACAGCAAAACTAGAACAGCTTGGTGCCATAAAGATCATCACCGCCATGAACTCTTAGATGTTCCTGAACCAAAGTACAGAAAAGTCAGTCTGGACAAATCAGGAACACAGAACTTGCCAGGACAGGGACAACTCAGAGGTTCTAAAGGGATGATTCCTTCATCTTAGCCTTCATCCAAAAATTCTAAAGAAAGATTTGAAATGGAAAAAGAAAAAAAAACCAAACAGAAACACCCTAGAGTGAAAATGTTTAGGATCATGTTCTTGAAGGTTATGGTTTGATTCTGATGAGGGGAGGTAGATTTCTCTGGGATGTCTTTCCTCCCTTCTGAGGGAGCAGAGAGCCCTTAGCCAGGGGCCAGTCCTGGAGCATCAGGCTGTTGGCTCTGGGAGAGGAAGAAGGGACTCCTACCCTTAAGCTTTCCCCCCTTTTCTTAACATTAAAGGCTTTGCAGACATCAAGTTCAGTATGTAGAAACTTTAGATAGATGACTCAGAATGCTGGCCATTTGTCAAAGCAACCACTTGTTCTGCAAGGGTAGTGGATAATTCACAGGAAAGATAGCAACTCCATGTGATAAATTTGTTTGCTGCACTTGAGTTATATTTACCAATGAATTAAAATTCTAGTAAGAAAGAGAGCTGTTGACTTCCATTCAGCTTATCACTAAACAGAGGAAAGGTTCTTTCAGTCTTCTAAAAGTACTCCTCAGAATTTCAGATTCTTAATGTGTTTGTATTTTGTTTACTGATCTAAAGGAAAGTTTGAAGCAAAAACTGGTCAGAGTTCTGGAAGAAAACCTCATTTTGTCAGAAAAAATCCAGCAGTTGGAAGAAGGTGCTGTCACCTCAGTTGTGAGTGGGCACCAGTCCCACACTTATGGTAAGTTCAGGAAGGGAACATGTGATGTGTCCCTAGACAATCGTTGGTTTATAGGTGACCTGTTTAATAAGCTTCATCATCTAGAGCTCACACGGCTTCCTAAATGGAAACAATCATCTTGCTTCAGAGAGTTGTAACTCAGGTGGCTTGAGTTACCAGATGGAGCTCTTTGTCGTTGTAAAGCAAATACAAATGTTATTTCTCAGAATGACACTTTTTTTTCTGATTATAGCAGAAGATTGTGTTCTTTATAGAAAGTTTGAAAAATATAAGGAAAATAAAACCCCACTACCCAACAATAACTACCATTAGTGTTTCTGGTATATTTTCTTTAAGCATAGATCCTATACATATATTTTTAACTCGAAATTAAAATGTGTCTTGATTTTTATTTTATTTATTTATTTATTTTTTATTTTTTTTTGAGGGCAGTGTCACTGGCCCTCCTATGTGGGACCCAAACCAGGGCCGCTGGCTTCCCAAGCCACCGCTTAACCACTGCGCCACTCGGCCGGCCCTGATTTTTAAAAAAATAATTTACATATGACAAAATGCACACATTTTAAGTTTTGAGAAATATATATTCATTTAATTCCATCCCAATCAAAATATTGAACATTTCTGTTACTCCAGAAAGTTCCCTCCCACCCTTGTGCAGTCAGTTTCGCCCACTCTCTATCCTAGGCAATCAACAATCTGATTTTCACATTCTAATGTTATTAATTTAATGGTATAGGCATTTCGTGTGTGTGTGTGTGTGTGTGTGTGTGTGTGTGTGTGTGTGTGTAATGCCACATGAATATACCATATTTATCTATCTGGACCTCTATATAGTTGTTTTTAATGTTAGCTATTATACATAAAGCTGCCATTATTTATAATATAAGTAATTCTAAGGAATTTCCAAACATTCAAAAAACCTGAAATGAAAGCAAAGATACTAGAGTGAAAATGCTTCTCTGAGATTGTCTTTCTTCCCTTCTGGTGGAACTGAAAATCCTAATATTTATATTATGATAAATATTGCGGCTATTAATATCTATGTGATTAGTCTTTGTGTACATTTCAGACTATTTTCCTAGGAGACATTCCTAGAAGTAGAATTAGTGGGTCAAAAGATGTGAATATTTTTGAAGCTTTTGTTACGCATCGTCAAGTTTCTCCCAATAAAGGTTTTTCAATTTACCCTCACATCAGCAATGAGTGTATTTGAATGCCCTTTTCACTCCATCCTTGCCCACACTGGGTAATTTTTTAAATTTTCGCCATGGTGGTAAGTGAAAAAATAATATCCCATTGAAGTTTTGATCTGTACTACTTTATTATTAATATATAATGGGTGCCAAAAAATGTATACACATTTTAACACTGTATTAAACTTGTATTAAACTTGTAATACAGGAAAACTGTATTAAAATTGTAATATTCAATATATACCAATAAGAAAAGATGAATACAAATCATGTGTATACATTTTTTTTTTGGCACCCCTGATAGTTCAGGCCAGTATTTTAAAGTCTACCCTTTACTTTAAACCTCTAGCTCAGCAACCCTAAGCTAAGCAAACGTTATGGGCATTTTGATTTATATGAGGAACTTGATATGGAAGTCAGCACTGAATTTCCAGAGTTCAGTCTCATCACAACCTGATTTTACAAGCCTGAATAATCAAGGCATCTCCACTTACCCACTCTGAAAATAGGTCAAAGTTTGTTCACTAGAGACCTACTTTCAATCAGCCATGAAGCCCTGCACTGGATTTGGGCTCTGGTGATAAATACAGCTGTTGCAGCCCTATTTTCCACCTTCTAGAACTTTGTTATTTAAAGAGTGATCCACAGATCCACAGCAACATTAGCAATACCTGGGAGCTTGTTAGACATGTAGACTATTGGGCCACACATCAGACCTACTGAATCAGCTTGTTTTTTAACAAGATCCCCAGGTGATCAGTAAACATATTAAAGTTAAAGAAGTACTGATTTCTTTAGGGCCAGAGTTCCCATGCTTTTACCTACCTCATTATTGCAAGCAGTGGTAACATTTGGGGAGCTAGGTATGAGTGTCTTGTTTACAAATTTAGTTTCTGCAAGCACTCATTGACATTGAATTATTACTATGTACCTGACACAGCTCTAGATGTTCTCACATGCTCCACAGAGAGTGAAGGACATACATTCATAAACTAAAATGGAGAATACAGAGACCTAATATTTGTTGACTTCCTATGCTTAATGAAGACAGCTGTCTCATTGAATCTTCATAATAGTGCTATGGGGCAGGGTTATTAGCTCTAGTGAACCTCAGAACAATGAACTAACACATATGATATTAAGTGGTTGAATTTTAATCCAGATTTGTTTGTTGTTAAATTCCATATTCTTGTCATCATATCTGTGGTCTCAAAGGGAGGGGATGGTGAATGGAGTGTGGAGGAGGGTTCAGTGGGGGACTCCCAATTCTTTAAGATGTCCACCTGACTACTTAAACTCTGCTCAAAGACTAGCTGCTTGGACTCCTGCTCACGCCTGGCTATTATATTCTTTGCAGATGATCTTCTGCGCAAAAACCAACAGTTAAACATGCAGATGGCTTGCCTGAACCAGGAGCTTGCCCAGCTGAAAAAGTTGGAGGAGACAGTGGCCCTTCTCCATGAAAGTCAGAGGTAAGAGTGGATTTATCTAGCTGGCTTCTGGAAGCAAATGCCTGTTTCCCTTTACCTCTTTGTTTCAATGGCAAGTTAATATCTGTATACTTTTCAAATTAACTCTATATTGTATGTAAACCACTTATACCTAGGCCAGTTAGTTCAGGGATCAAAGTAGTGCTTTCCAAGACACACCAGAGACTAAATGTCTTTGCTGGAATTGGTCAGTTGCAACACCTCAATAATAAGTAGTTTCTCTCTGGATCCAGCAGGACCCTTGTTTGAGTCAGCTAGCTTTTCTTCGTTACTGTGTGCCCCTAAAATCAGTCATCTGGCTCTTCTGGAAAATGCCTGCCTGCTATTGGTCACAGAAGATACATCTGAGCACTGAGAAAGAATGATAGGGAAAGAATCTAATGTACATATTCTCTTCAGAGGAACTCAATAGCATCAGCCTCTTCAAAGAATAGTATCCCTGGGGTGAAGGCAAGACAAATCAGAAAGGGCCTCAAGACTATTGGTATATTTAGAGAAGCCCTAAATGTTGATTTGCCAAACACGTATACTAGGACTTTCCATGAATTTTAAATATAAGAACGACAATCCCAGTGGCAGCCAGTTAGCTCAGGTGGTTAGAGTGCAGGCTCATAACACCAAGGTTGCCGGTTCAATTCCCACATGGGCCAAGAGGTTGCGCCCTCCACAACTAGATTGAAGACAACTACTTGAGTTGGAGCTGATGGGTCCTGGAAAAACACACTGTTCCCCAATTTAAAAAAAAAAAAATCAATAAACTTAAAAAAAAAGAAAAAGAAAAAAAAAAGATCCACATCCCCAAACCTTTAACCCCAAACTTCATTTCCTGATTTTCCTTGGAATAACTTTGTATTAGAGGATTAGACCCAGACCCATTTTGGATGGCTTTTTAATTTTTTTAACTTTTCATTATAATTATTGCAAACATACATTATACAAAAGTAGAGCAAGTAGCATAAAGTCATGTTCTCAGAATCACCTGAAAAACTTGCTGAAACACAGATTGCTGGGCCCCACTCCCCAAGTTTCTGATTCAGCAGATCTGGGCTGGGAACTGAGAATTTGCATTTCTAGTAAGTTTCCAGGTGATGCTGTTGCAGCTAGTCTGGAAACCACACTTTGAGAACATTAGAGTTTATCTCTTTAGTGACATATGGTCAAATTGCTATATGTTAAAGTAACTTGAAATAATTCTCTGTGTTATGAAACCATCAATTCAATAAATAGGTTCAATTTGTTTCGATTTGCTTTTAATTCATAGGGAATTTTTTATTATTTTGCTCTAATCTTGTTTTATAACTATGTAAAACATGTACATCCCAAAGTCAAATCTATAAAATGAGATAAATTCAGACAAACCTATCTTCCTTACCTGTCTCCTCTATCCTTCTCTTCTCTCCCTCTAGTCTTCCAGTGTAGGTGTGGGTGTATATTTGTATTACCCTCTATTATATAAAAAGAGGCTTCATGGTACTTTAACATTTTATCTTAATAATCAGTTCCCACTGGTATGTAAAGTTCTCATTCTTTTTTATAGCTGCATAGGACTCCACTGTGTGTTTATTTAATCAGTCCTCTGTGGATAGACATTTAGATTGACAGTATATTGCTGTTACATATAGTGCTGCAATAGATAGCATTGTGCATGCATTTTTTTTTTTTCTTGGCCAGTCTCTGTTGGCTTTTAACATTACAGGTAATACAAAGTCCAAGAATACAGCCCTGACTAGCACCACTAGTTAATTACAGAGGCAGGATAGATTAGAAGGAATAGAAGTTAAAATCTGGAGATAGAAATTGGAGGCCTGGTCAGGTGCCAATCTCCCAGTGCTTCTATTACCTCATCATGAAAGTGCTTTGGAAAGACTAGAACAATCACTATATAAAATGTGAACTATGTTACTGCTATAGGCAATCTGGAACATATTAAAACAAAACTGTAATGAAGAAAGAAACTGTCAGCCTGCTTTTAAAACAACCCACTCACTTGGGCCGGCCGAGTGGCACGGCGGTTAAGCGCTGGCCTTGGAAGCCAGCGGCCCCAGTTCGGTCCCACATATGAGGGCCAGTGACACTGCCCTCAAAAAAATTTAAAAAATAAAATAAAACAACCCACTCATAAAAAAACAGTTCTTTCGGGCCGGCCGAGTAGCACGGTGGTTAAGTGCTGGCTTGGGAAGCCAGCAGCCCCGGTTCGGGTCCCACATATGAGGGCCAGTAACAATGCCCTCAAAATAAATAAATAAATAAATAAATAAATAAATAAATAAATAAATAAATAAAAAAGCAGTTCTTTCTATTTACAGATGCTACTTCATTTTACATTTGTCTTTAGCAGATTTCAGGTCTGAATGTCATCTACTTTGCTTTTATGATTTCATGGCTGCCTTTTCCCCCATGCCTCAGATCCCTGGTGGTCACTAATGAGTATCTGCTGCAGCAGCTGAACAAAGAGCAAAAAGGTTATTCTGGGAAAGCACTCCTGCCTCCTGAGAAGAGTAATCACTTGGGGAGATCGTCACCCTTTGGGAAAAGCACGCTGTCTTCCTCCTCACCAGTGGCACATGACACGGGTCAGTATGTAATACAGAGTGTCTCAGCCTCTGCCCCAGAGCCTAGTTTATGGAGCTAGCACTGAACACCTTCTCTGCAGCTTCCTTCCCGGCCACGGGGGCTCTCAGTGCCATTGCCACCACTATTGTGGTATTTACCCAAAATATCAAGAAAAAGTCTTATTCTGATTATATTGTATTGGTCCTTCTCTTTTTATCTCCTCCCATCAAGTCATTCTTTCCTTCTGCCCACAGAAATAGTTGACACTTGGTCCTAGCATCATATCATACAGTAACATTTGGCTGAAAATATCGAAAAGGGAAAAAAAAAAACACTAGACATTTTTCCCAAGTGTCACTTGAAACTGTGTGGTAGGAGGTTAAAAAAAAGAACATACAGGGCTGGCCGCGTGGCTCAGTTGGTTAAGGGCTCGCTCAAGAGTGCAAGCTGAGCTCTGAGCAATGGCGGTTCAAGGCCAGCCCGAGCTGAGTTGCTGTTGAGCTGCCAACAGGTGGCAGGATGGCTCAGCTAAAAAAAAAAAAAAAAAGAACATCCATGGCCAGGTGTGTTCTGTTTTAGAAGAAATTTCAGCAAATCTATATGGATTGGTTCACCAAACATGTTTTGAGTTTCCTCCCACCGTAGTGAAAAGGTGACAAGGTCTGGTGTCTGCCTTGGAGATGTTGGGAAGGAAAGCAAAAACTCGTGTGATAGAGTTTAAAGCTTGGCACCAAACAGGTCTAAACAGAAACCTAAAGATGTCTTGTAAAGAGACAGAAGCAGAGAGAGAGAGAGAAAGGAGAGAAGTGACAGAAGCGGAGAGAGACAGAAAGGCAAGAGAAAGAGAGGAATTGGAGAAACATCAATGAGGGCTTGTTTGAGTGGAAGCGTGCAGAATGAGTAGAATGGAAGCAGGTAGAGGAGATGCAGAGCTTTCTCCGGCCAAGAGTGCAGAGTAGAAGAATCCCCCAGAGGAATTGTTGGGCAAGGAAATGTGGGTCATGGTGTTTCTGATTTTCCCTGTGTGGCCCTTGGTCCAGAGGGCAGAGGTAAGGAATTGGGGTGTCAAGGGAAGGGCCAAAGAATTGTTGCCCTTTGGGGCTAAGTGGGTTCAACATGGAAGGGGGAGGCTCCTAAAGCAAGTAAAAACAAGTGGAGAGGAATTCCTCACTCTAGGCCTGGCACTATTGGGAGAAAGAAGGAAACAGAGCTCGGTCCTCAGGGAAGCTATGTCTAAGAGGGGAAGAGCCATTCTGACAGATTTGGCCTTCCCACCTTTATGTATACATAGAGGGTTTTAATGGCTCCATCCCACAGATCCTAACCTCTCTTCCTTGCCCACCTGGCTTTGCTACCAAGGGTACCCAAAGCTTTCCACCATGAGGCTATAGGATGGGTGGAGCAGTGATAACTGAAGGGCCTAAGTGAACTTTTTGGTCAGTCGCTGCCCTGTACCAGGTTCTGTTAGTAGACCCGTTGGTCTTTAAGTGTCTTCCTGGCTCTGGGTGGGCCTTGATTTCCTTCAGGCTCCCTGACCACTTTTCAAGAAGAAAAGGGGGCTTTACTCCTATAAGACAGTTTCAGGGCTTAGCCAGTTCTCTCTCTGGGTTCCTCTAAACCACACTGCCAGTCACAGGTGGGGCCCAGCCTCAGCTCTCCTACACATTGGCTAGTACTCTCACCTAATACTCACTTAATAGCCTGGACCAATTTGTAATCCAGTTAAATTCTTTTCATTATGAGGATATTTTAGCAAGTGATAGCCAGAAGGATTTGGGTTGCACTCCAATTGTGCTTATTTAAGTAAGCTTATAATTTAAATTCCCCAAGGCTAGAGGAATCTTCCCTCCTATTTGCTGGTGGGAGAGGTAGAGCTCTCTGAGGCTCTTCCCTGGGAAGTGCAGAGTTCGTGGTTAGCCACGGCAGGAGGAGCCTACAGCTGTCAGATGTTAGGCAAGGCTTTACTGTGACCTGGCGTTGGTCTTCCGCCCTCTAATTTCCACCTCACCTCCTCAGCATTCCTGTTCCAAGCCATACTATTTCTCTACACCCCCACTCCCAAGAGAACTTGTGCTCAAGAGACTCCGGGTCCACCTGGGGCAGGAACATCCCAGAACAGCCTGTGGGACGAGGGACTAAGCAGTTGCGCTACTTTGCCTTGTTAACAGGGTTGGGAAAGAAAGTATCTGTGAGCATGTGCCTTTAAGCCTTTTCCAGCGCCCTTGGGAGCTGCCCTCTATTGGGAAGGCCCTCAGTCATATCCAAACTGTTTGTCAGCAGGAAGGTAGGAGACTTGGCCCCAAGACCTTGGGCTTGGGAATAGCTCTGACCTAACACCCAGAACCTCAGAGAGGAGAAAAAGTTAATCTGGAAACTCCAAGGAGTCCTCAGGACCAGAGAGCCCTCCCCACCCTCCTCCCAACCTGGGATATTGAACAGGTGGGAGGGACTCAGCATGGAGAGACCCCTTCATTGTTTGACACCATGCTCACCTGCCAAAGGCTGGTGTTGGGTTCCAGGTTCTATCACTAGCCATCCAGTTGCATTTTTGGAAATCGTGTTGGAGCTTGCTGTGTTAGAAAGAGCCTAGCCTGGGAGGCAAGAGGCATGGTTCTGGCCTCTGTTCTGCAGAAGCCCCTTAACTCTTTGGGCTTCAGTTTTCTCAGTTGTAAAATCAGGGAGTTTGACTGTCTGTTTACTCTCTTAAGGTCCTTCCTGATCCCACATTTTCTGATCTTCTGAGCTGGACCCCTAAATAACTCATTTTGGTAGCCCCCCAGAGTAGGGGCCTGTCAGCAGGCTGAGAGCCGGAGGCCTGGCACTGGGCCCCTGCCAACATTTAGCCCAGGCCAAATCTGCTGTCTCATCCCTCCTGCTGCTGTGAAAGTGAAGAGGCCAAGACTGAGGCCCGGCAGGAAGGCAAGCTGTGATGTTATAACTCTGTATCAGGGCTAAGGTGAAAGGCTTTGGATTTCCCTAAAGAGCATCCTCAGGCAGTCTGGCTCTGTGCTGATGGAAGGCATGGGTATTCTTTCTGGGCAGGGCTGCCAGTGGAAGGATCAGCAGTATGACACACAGGGCGGTGATGACACTGAGGGGGTGTGAATGTCATTATACCCATCATATACCTAACTAGGCCATATTGATACAAAAGATGTCTTTATTGAGGTCTGGGTAAGAATTAGGCACTTGGCCAGAGGAGCAGCTTAAATATGAGGCAAGCAGGCAGCGGTTAGCCATGCCCGGGGCTGAGTTGGGGCGGTGAGGCTATAGGCACAGATTCTCCTCAGAGTGACAAAAGTCATGGAGAAAAGAGGAAGGGGAAGGGGACCCAGAGCAGTCTGGGTCAGAGGCCTGGTGGGCTGGCCCTGTGGGCTGGGCAGGAAGCTCTAGGTGGCAGGTCCAGCAGGGAGGGGACTGGGCTCTCTTGCTCCACATGCCCCTTAGGCCCAGACCTGAGCCTCTGGTGGGGGCAGCCGCGCTGGGGGCCTTCCCAGGCCTCACTTCTTCACCTTGGCATCATACGTGCCTGCGTTCTTGTAGGCACTCACATAGCCACTGTCATCCAGGATGTCCTGACGCCCAGCAATGCCCTTGCCCTTGCCGCTCTCGTCGAAGCGCTCCTTGTGAGAGCCAGTATACTTGCTGGTATCGGTCAGCCGTTCCACAGCACCCACTGTTTTTGCTTTCTGTTAGGACAGAGTTCCCCCAGGAATACCTGGTTAGGGAGCCCATCCCATCCCACCCCCAGCTGAGAATCCCCACATCCCCCTCAATGGCTACCTGAGACCAGCAGGGCACTTACGGTGACGCCCACATTGGCTGGTTCCTTGCCGGCTACCAGCTGGCAGATGGCATCGAAGGCCTCCTCCTTGCTCTTCCCCTTGAATCGCTTGATTGACAGCTCTTCTAGGGCCTTCTTGAACTCCTCATAGTTGATGACCCGAGCAGACTTCCCCCTGCCAGGTATGTGGGCATCATGAGTTTTCCCCCTTCTCCATGTCCTCCCTGCTTCCAGCCCCCCAATTCCCCACCTTCTGGGAACATCAGAAGCAAGGACAGCCTGAGGCTCACTTGACTTTGGAGAAGACGATGTCGACGTCCGTCCCTGTCACTGCCTTTCCATCAGCCACTTTGCAGTCCTTGCACAGCTTGGCCCAGTTCTTGCCATTCATCTCTTGCCCACTGGCCTTGGGGTCACCATGGATGGCAAACTTGCGGAAGCTGTCTTCCAGCCCAGCCATGTCTGTGCTCTCTGCCATGCCACCCTGTAAGGACCCACCTTCGTCACTTCCAGCCAAGCTGCCCCTGCCCTCCCCAAAGCACAGAACATCAGTGCCTCTACCTCAAAACCTGCAAGGTCTGAGTTGTGGGCACTTAGGCTACATACCCTCAGAGCTGGAGCTGGAGCTGCCTGGGGAGAGGGGCCAGCACTCGCCCCGAGCCCTGAGGAAGACCCCCAGAGGAAAGGTCCTGCTGCTTAATGCCAGCCCTGGCTTGGAGTGGAGTGCAGAAGATGAGATCATGACGCTCACACCAGGCTGGGAACAGAGTGGCACTGTCCAGAAAGACTGTGAGGGCAGCAGCTGGGGCCATGGCTTTGTCTGGCTCTGGCACAAGGCCTGCTTGGGTGGAAATGAGGGTGGCAGAGCAGGCCTCCCTCCCTGGGAGTTCCATGCCAAGCTGGGTCAGGGCCAGGCCAGGCTGCTAGTTGGACAGGTATTCAGTAAGGACTGTCTTTGTCGGGGTCATGAGGACTCAACACGACCCAGCCCAGGCTGAGAAAGGAGCCAGAGCACAGGCAGGGGTGCATGCCCTAGGCAGGGGTGCAGCTGGCCCAGCCAGGACCTTGTTACTATTTGCTGTTAAACAAAAACATGATGGGAGCGGGAGCCTGGGGCTGGCCTGGCCACAGTTTGTGAAGCCTAGAGACGGTTGCTAAGGGAGGGTGGTGCTGCTTGGAGAATGTTGCTAAGGGCAGGATGGTGTGAGGGCGGCTCAGGGAGAAGCTCCCAGTGCTGCTGGGCTGGGCTGGGCTGGGAAACGGGGGCCCAGGGGTGGGGCACACCAGCACTCCCAGCGCCTGCGGCACAACCGTGGCTTCCTGGCCCCTTGCCACCCATTGGGGCTGTAACCTCACAGTCTGGAGTTTAGGAGGAGCAGGAGGTTGGAGGGCTCGCCTAGGGTGGGGGTTATAGAGTTATGAGCCCCCAAAGGCATGTTGGTGAGTGGGACTATGCCTTGGCCCTGTGGTCCTCACACCTACGCCATGCACCAAAGCGTACTTCCCTAACACCTCTAGCCCCCTACTGAGGCCCCTTGGCCACACCTTGAGTACCGCCACACCAATCCAACTTCTACCACTGTATGCACTCAGCCCTGGCCCCCCAATCTCCCCGCTCCCCCCACCCTCAGCCTTATTCCCCTTGACCACACCCTTAACCTGATACTCTGACCTCCCTGACCACACCCAGAGCCCTGTACTGAAGTGTCCCCCCCCACCCCAGACCCCACTGCAGTCCCCTGATCACACCCACAGCGCTGAGACTGGGCCTGGGTCATTCCCTCAGCATCTACCCCCAACACCTACTAACAGCCCTGTACTAAGATTCCCTCAATAATACCCTCAGCCCTGCACTGAAGGGTCCCTCCATGCCCCACTCAGTCCCCTGACAATACCCACAGCACTGCACTGC
Organism: Aselliscus stoliczkanus; assembly: GCA_033961575.1. Lineage (NCBI taxonomy): Eukaryota > Metazoa > Chordata > Mammalia > Chiroptera > Hipposideridae > Aselliscus > Aselliscus stoliczkanus. The sequence goes on along the minus strand of CM066732.1, from coordinate 39,206,695 downwards.
AGGCCCTCTGTGTGACACAGCCAGGTACTAAGGTCTCCCTGACCACAGCCTCAGCCCTGCACTGCAGCCAGTGGCCTCCATCCACACACCCACAGCCCTGACCACACCCTCATATCCTCCTTGTCCACACACCCACAATCTTCTGGCCACACTCTTAGCCCTGCATTGAAATCCCCCAGTGTCCATACCCACAGACTTACATTTCAAGATTCCCAGGTACTATGTTGAGACCACCCTGTGCTGAGAACCCCCTAAGCACACCCACCTCCTCCACTACATCCTCCTGACCACACTCTGTCATGTCTTCAGCAACTATCTTCTACCTCTGCCTTTCATACTAGAGCCTCCAGTGACCACTGGGCCTGGGCCTCTGCCAGATTACCCACTCTCCCACTACTACTGGCCAGTGACCACAATCACCCATTCCTAAATTGCAGTTTCTGGGACTGGCAGTACTCACAGATCCCACATTGCAGTGACTGTGGACCCACAATCCCAGTCCACACTGCACTACCCTCTCCCTACGCTGCAACCTCCCACCAGGGACCCAGAAACCCAGCACTTGGTTCATATTGGGTAAAGGCTAGGGGCGCTTTCATGCCAGAGGATGCTTGTTCCAGGAGACAGGCAGAATCCTGAATCCAGTGCTCACTCACTCCTGCCTGTGGGAAGATGGATTCTTGGTAATCTTGGGGCTTATCAGGTGAAGCCAGGTCTCAGGTTGTAGTCCCCCAGGGGTCTGCAGGCCAAGGATGGAGCGGCCACACCCGGGAACTGGGGCCACCGGCTTGCTCCCGCTGGGACAGCTGGAGTCATCAATCAGCCGGACAAGGAGGTGGGGGTGGGGGTGGAACGCTTGGGCCCAGGGCAGGGCCGCTCAGCTGGCGTCCTCATCTCCGTACCATCCGGGGTTGGGACCCCTTCCAGGCCGCTCCCACCCCCACCCCTTCTTTGTGCAGGATACTAATTAGGGTGGTCGGCGCCCGGGTCTCCTACCGACTTCTACCTTGTGGCTGCTCCAGCAGCGTGCGTTCGATGGACAGAAGGACGCAAGAATGGACCCACGGACGCGGGAGACCAGGAGGCTCCGCAGCTCCGCTCCCTGCCGGCTCTGGGGCGGGACTGCAGCCGGGGTGGCTCCGCCGTATTATCCCCTGTTTCTCGGTCTCCATAGAGACGGCGAGTCCCACCCCCGGGGCTGTCTCGGTGAGAGAGTGACCAAGGTCACGCTGGCTCCACCCACCGGGCCCCGCCCTATCGGCGCTCCGGGCTCCTTCGGGGCGGAGCGGCCTTGACAGCCTCCTCCGGTCGTTCCTGGGGTGGCTCCGCGGTGCGGCCTTGGCTACCGGGGAGCCTAGCCCTCTGCAGTTCTGCAAGTCTTCGGATGGCCCCCTAGCAGGATAAAAGCCCCCCATCCTGGGCTCCACCCAAAGCCCCCGCCTCCAGGAGAGAGGCAGCAATCCTCTCTTCTTGGAGCAGCAGTCGAAAGCCGTTTGGGAGGGAGGAGGAACGCGGAGGGAGAAGGGAGGGGCAGAGGAGTGGGAAGGTTCCTTCCCTCTGTGACCGGGGGCAGCAAGACCACAGCTCTCCAATGAACATGTGGCATCCTCAAGTCACAACTCCGGGTCACTAGAGGCGGGAGGGGGCGATGAGTGAATCACGAGTGCGCAGCCCCAGAATCCTGGTACACCGGGTCTCTGCTCCCTCTACTGCCTCCGGAGCCCAAAGCCTGCTTCCCCTCATGTCACCAAGTGCAAACTCCATCTTCAAGAAAAATAACCTCCGCCTGGCAACCTTCTAGGATCTTTCCTAACCGGGAGCCCTGTACCTGAGCGCTTCAGGTCCTCGTTTACCTCCAAAAGCCAATACGGGTGGCCACCCATTGAAAGGGGGCCCACCCTATCCTTTGCCCCTCGGCTGAATGGCAATGGTCCGACTCCAGGAGAGCCCGTGGCCCTTGCCATAAGAAAGTATGCAATAGGGCCGGCCGAGTGGCGCGGTGGTTAAAAGCTGGCTTCGGACGCCAGCGGCCCCGGTTCGGATCCCACATATAAGGGCCAGTCACACTGCCCTGTAAAAATAAATATAAAATTTTTAAAAGCTTAAAAAAAAAGTATGCAATAAGTCCGCAAAAGCATTTTTAAAAAGTTTATTGGAGCATCATGGCCGGTGGGTGGGTATTGCTGAGTTTTGGCGAGGGGGGGGCGATCCCATCGGCCTTAGGGGCTCCTAAAGTGCACTCGGTCCGCGAGGGTGGGGGTGTTCGTTGCATAGAGAGTCGGGCCTGCAGCTCCTCCAAGGCCCTTCTGCCTCTCCGCCAGCTAAGCCAGATCGGCCTCCGGGCCGCCTTGCGCCCGGGGCTCGCCGCTGCTCGGGCTCACGAAAACAGCGGGCACACGAGCCTGCAGCGCCAGCCCGGGATCTGGGCCCCTGCTCCCGGGGGCGGCCAGGGCGGCGCTGCCCAGGCGTGTCTGAGCCACAGGGATCTCGTCCATGGATTCGGCTGAAGCCGAATGGTAGGCGCCTGCAGGGCCAGCGGCGTGAACGGGAGTGGAGCCCGCGGAATCCGACGACGACGATGAGCTGGAGCCCGGGGCCCGGGGTCCTGCTGGGGTTGTGGGGAACATGAGCCTAGGGGCTGCGACTGCTCGGGCACCCTACCTTTCCTTCCCTGGGAACTCCCAGTGTAGGATCCAGTCAGGAAGGGAGCTCACCAGGCAGCCTGGGCAGCGGGGCCTCAAAGTCCAAGGTCCCAGAGGTGGGCACCTTATACACGCGCCGCTTTTTCTTTTTCTGCAGAGACATTCGGGAGCTTGAATGGCCCTTCCACAAACCCCACATAGCCAGAAGAAGCAAAAGAGTGGGGCAGGGTACAGGGTTCTTTCCCATCCCCTTCCACCAGGGGAGGGAGCCCAGTACAGTAGCCCCTACCTGGGGTCGGATCCCAGGGGGCAGAGCGAGAGTCTCTGGGGAGGAGGGCGGTGGAGGCTCCACTTGGCTGCCAGTGGCAAGGAACCCGGAGGGACTGAGGGGGAAGTGGCAGGGTAAGCGCTGGATGCCAATGATCCCTCAAATCCCACCCAGTTGGAGGTCCTCAAATAAGCCTCCCTGCCTAGGAGACAGTAGAAGGGCATTGATCTGTCCAAGACCAGGCAGGGCTGGACCCAGGCATGTGCCTTGGTCTTGGTCTACCCCCTTTCTCCCACCACAGATGGCCATGTCATGCCAATAGGGAGATGCCCAGCTAACTATGCCCAAATCACACTCACTTGGCATTCACTGCAGCAGGCCTGGCCTGGCCAGGGGGCTCTGGGCGCACATGGCTGAAGGTCCGCATGTAGAACTCCATCTCCTGGGGAAGGTAGGGATCAGGGAGGTTGGGTGACCAGGTATGGATCCAGGGCCTTCTGAGTCCAGAGCCCACCCAGCCCTGGACGCAACACCCATCCCCTCAACGGCCTCTGTAGGAGGTCTGCGTGCAGAGGTCTAGGGCATTCTCCAGGCTTCCCAGCTCTGGTGGGAAAACCCCTCTGCAGGGTGAGGCTTAAAATACCTATTTCTGGACCTTACTCTATCCCCAGGGGTCTCTTCACTTCATCTAGTCCAGGGGTCTGCAAACTGTGCAGCTCATGAGCCAAATAGGGCTCTCAAAAGGTTGCCGACCCCTGGAAGAGCCAATCGTGTCCCTCAAAACAATTTAAAAATTATTTGAGAGCCATAAATATATTTTTACATAATCACCATTATGTGAATAATATCCTTTCAAAATTTTATAAATGAAACTATGATAGCTTTATTTTCATTTTCAATTTTACTTCAGATCCTGTGGCTCGGGAGCCGCAGTTCGCTGACCCCGTGGCTGCCCTTCCATCTTAAAAGTTTGCCGACCCCTGATCTAGTCAAACTCCACCTCCTCCAGGAAGCCCCAGCCTCATGGGTCCAATGCACCTGGTCTAGAGCTGCCCTCTCCTGCTCCTGGCCCCTCCCAAGGCTTCAGTCTCTGAACCGATTTTTTTTTTTTTCTCCCCTAGTTGGGACATGCAGCAGCCATTCACAGGCTGGGTGTGCAAACGAGGCTGTGTACATAACTTGAGGGTTCCCAAGGAGCTGAATTCTCAGAGTACCAGCCGCAATCTCAGCTGCTGGGAGGGGGGTAATTCTCAGTCTCCAGCACCCCTACCCTAAATGGGAAGGCAAGGGGTGGTGGAAAAAACAGCACCATAGCCCCATCTAGGATCAGGCTTATGGATGAATTCCGTGTCTTATTTAGTCACTGATCCTAATAGTGACCCTAGGAGTTGCAGACCCAACGCCTAAAAGCTAAAGGGCCTAAGGCCGGGATGTCGCAATGAGTGGCCTAGACCTGCACCCCGGCACCCAGGACGCCCTCCAGCTACACCCAGGAGGACTACAGGTGAGGAAACAAAAGCCAGGAAAAAGCCAACCCCGGAAGGCCTTTGTGCTGAGGATGTGGGGAGGAGCCAGGATGGTGAGGCCCCGCCCCCACTGAGCGGGGGGGGTGTAGTGGGAGGGAGGGGAAGGGCACCAGGACAGCTGTCGCCGGCTCGGCTGCCGTTTCCATGGAGACCCAGGCGTCCTGACTAATGCAGAGACGACAATGTAACAGCAAACGCCGTCTCTAAAACAAGCCTATGTTTGGGGGCAACGGCTCCAGAGTAGGGCCCCTCCCGCATTCCTGCTCAGGGTGGGGGTGGGGTGGCTGCCTGGGGCCCTGGCAAATCTAGGGGACAGAGCCCAGCTGGCCACAGGCTGGCCACACATATGCAGAGATTGAAGCCCAGCAAGCCCTGTGCCCACCCTCTGCCCAGGCTGGCCCTTTAGGGAGAAGTGTGGGGGTGCCAAGCATGAGCAGAGGGGCTCTGGGAAGAGGAGGGGGTCAGAGACCAGTCATAGGGACTGGAACCTCAAGGTAATCCTCCCTCCACATCTTTCCTCTTCCCCAGTGTGGACCCAGCACCCCTCCAGGGCTCAGCAGAGTGGGGAAAGACTACTCTGGTGCACTCTGGTGCTCCTGGACTCCAGAAGGCGGGGGCAGAGGGAGCTGGCAGCAGTAGAGGCCAGTTCCAGAAGCCTGAGGGGCAAGGATGTGCAGGAGCCAGGCCCTAGCCAGCTGGGGAAGTCTGAAGGTGTCACCAGAGTGTCCCCACTGAAACACCCATTTCACAGCTATCCCTTCAATATCTGCACACTCCTGAATGGTACTGTGGCACCTCTCAGCCTCTGCTCTCTCTTTTGCATGCGCCTCCTCCCAGGTAAGTCTCCCTCAGGTCATTTGCAGATGATATGAAATGTCCTTGCTGCTGGCTCATCTGGCCCCAAAGCCTAGGCAGGCAATGACTACAGGCAGGGGCCCAGAGCTCTCTAGTCTGGGCAGCCCAGGGCCCACCCTGCCTCAATGCGCACCATCTGTGCAGCTTGAGAAAGTCTCCTGCCTTCCTCTCTGAACCTCAGAATCCTCTGTGAAGTGGGGGTGAGGATGATGTCCACTCCCCAGGATGGCTGCCACTGTGCTTACATGGGGTCAGTGCCCAGCACCAGGGCAGGTATAAAGTGGTGTGGCAGGGGAGTCTCCACCAACAGCCAGCACTCCCCCAGGCCTGGCAGCCTGGCACACCCCTGGCAGACAGAACAGGAGAGGCAGGGTCCCAAGCCCTCCCCAACCCGCCCACCAGCCTGTGTTTGTGTCCAGTTGCCATGAGGACTTGGGATCCAGGGCTCAGCCTTCCCAGCAAGGGACTGCCTGGGCCCCTGCCTTCCTACTCCCTGGGGGCTCTGAGGCCTGGACCACCCCCACCCCCAGCTGCTGACCTCAGGAAGCCATGGGGCGTGGGAATGGGGATAGGCTGGTCAGCAGCTGGACTGGCCAAGCCCTATCCTGGGCTGGAAGGTTCCTGCTTCAGAGTGTAGCAGAGACCTTAACTCTTTCAAGACCTAGCTTCTGTTTAACCTTTCTTGGTCTCAGTGTGCTCATCTGTGATATGGGTGACACCATTACCTTCCTCATGGGCTGCTTTAAGGATTAAACAGGGTAATGGGTATATGGGCTTAGGGGCATAGGTGGAGAAAATTGGTGACCCATTCTCTGGTCCATCCCTCTCTCCTCTCCTGCAGCTCCAACCTGCTTACTTCCAGGCTCCCATTTTTACACCCATCAGCACATGCTTGGAGCCTGAACAAGCCTGGACATGGAGTCCGGGAAATGCAGGGCTCCTTCATGCTGTGCCCATGCTTAAGCAGGCTGGCATGTGCTCAATACAGGCGTGGTCTCACCTCTGCTGCCCCCAGCACCCCCTAGCCCAGCTACTGTTCCAGGCCTGCCTTCCCTTGCCTTGTCTCATCATTGGTAGCTTGCTGCACAGCTTACCACCCTTCCCACATCCAAGCCCGATGTCCCAGCCCTTCAGCCCTTTGGGTCACTTCTGTACCTGAATGGGCCGCATCTTGGGGCGACACGACTCAAGCTGCCTGTGGGCCCCCTTTGCCTCCTGTGGTGGACGATGCTGCACGATGTACTCATAGGTAGTGAGCTTGTGCCACACTGAGGGGGTGAGAGAAGGCTCAGTCCAGTGGAAAGGGTGCCCTGGAATTCAGAAGTTGAGGGCGGGCACCCAGTCTCAGGCTGAAACCACTGTCCCCATATACACTAAGCCATGGAGTGAGACCAGACCACCAGAGAGACCAGCAGTGGGAAGGGGCATAGCTTCAGGGCTCTATAGCACAACTGGGTACCTCCCTGCAGCCTAATGACCACTATCCCCTGCAAGACGGGTGTAGATGGGGGTACTTACTGAGATAAATGTGGAAGCACAGTAAGTGGCCGAGCAGGGCTGTGGAGAGCAGGCCCAGAAGGATGAGTAGGGCAGCCAGGGCCAGGATTGCAGGAGCCTGGGTCTCCACAGGGGCAGCAGGCAGGAACACAAACCATACATCCGTGTGATTCTTTAGGACTGCAAGACAGGGAGACTGCTCAGCTGGAGCTGTGACCAGTGACCAGAAAAGACCCATGGGTAAGGGGTGGGAGTAGGCCTGGGGCCCAGACAGACCTTCAAAGTGGTGGTTGGTGCGCAGCCGCATAGGGTTGACAAAGAACTCCACGAAGACATAAGTGGCCACCAGCACGAGGAGCAGGACACCCAGTAAAGCAGATGCCACACTGTGTAGAAAGAGCCTGGGCCCAGCCATGGGCAGCTGTCAGCACCCGGGTGCTCCAGCTGGGTAAGGGGCCAGAGCTCAAAAAGACCCATGGTGGAGTTGGGGGAGCCACAGCTCCAACTCCTCACAAAGCCAAAGGCTTAGGACAACGGTGAAGACTGGAAGCCACCCCATCAGGTCCCCACCTCTCCCTGGTCCAGAAGGAGGAAGCCATCAAGAACATTACCCTGAGAGCAGTACACGGCAGATGCACACCAGTGCCCAGATGCTCCAAGGACCCCATCCGCGCCCCGCCCCCTGTGCAGCTTCAAGGTCCCGGCGCTCACACTCAGACCCGTGCATCCCCAGGCACCCTTGTGGCCCCGGCCCACTCTCACCGGTAGTTCCTCTCGCCCACGCAGTTGTTGAGCCACTTGCAGTGGTGGTCGAAGCCGCACACGCACTTGTTACAGGCACTACAGTGCTTGGAGCGAGCGCTCCTGCGAGATGGGAGGGAGCACAGCGCGATTGGCCGGCTCGTCCTCCCCTTGGCCGCCCGGCCTGGCTGCAGAGGCGGGAGTCGGCGGAGGGGCCGTAGCGCCGAACCTGAAGCGGGTTACCCACCGGGTGCATCGGCGGGGACCGCGCTGGACCACGGGGAGTGTGCGCGCCCTCTGGCGGCACTGCGGGGCAGGGCACCCGGAGGAAGCAGTGCTTCTGAAGAGCTGGGGACCCGGAGGAGGAAGAAGTAGGGGACATTACACTGTCACACTCTGGGACTGCGCACCGGGTGACGGTGGTGCGAAACGGAAATGGGTCTTCCTTTCCAAGCTAGGACTCCTGCGCCGAGCCAGGAGACGATGCAGGTGTGGGCCAGGGAGCAGGAGAGAGCAAGGCTGTCGGGCCTGCATTGCTCTTCCTGGCATCTCTATTTTTTGAGTGCCTGTTTCCTTGTCATCTAAGGTAATTTTACTGGCATTTTCCCAGAAAACCTCAGTCTCTCTGGGCTCATCCAAAGAGAAGCAAAGGAAGAGAAGCAAGCTGACATCTGGGTGAATGCCAAGGCAGTTCACCACAGATGAGGTGAGGCTGTTAGAAATGCACAAGTGCGTCTCCTGCCCCAGGGAGGGACCAGAGAAGCCCAAAGGAGTGAGGGAAAGTGGGGTGCGGCCCTTTCCTAACAACAGGGAGGACCCCTGGAATGGAGAGCAACTGCCAGAGCACCCACAGAAGAACAACGCACTGACCGGTGCCTAGTGAAGGAAAGGACAGTCTGATGCTAAGTCCTCAGCACCTTAATACCATGGTCCTGTGGACAGATCCTTTCAACAGGCTGCCTGGGACTTCAGATTAGAAGTGTGGGGCTGGACTTGGACCACAACCCTCTCCCTACTTGAGGCTGGGAAGCTCCAGGAGGGTGGGGAAGGGCCTTGGGAGGCTGTCTGGATCAGCCAAGGGGCATGGCACAATTCTGACTCTTCTCCCCACTAGCAGTGTGACCTGGAGCAAGTCACTTGGCCTCTCTGTGCCTGAGTCCTCATGGGTAAACAAGGGTAACAGTATCACCTCAGGGACCAGGCAGGCTGGTGGTGAGTCTGGCTCTGCTGCCCAATAGCCATATAGCCTTTCTGAGCTTTGGGTTCTTCTTCCTCTGTGAAGTGAGAAAGATGCTGCCCACCTTGCAGGGTGGTTGCTCATAAGCACTTGGCACACAGTAAGTACTCAAGAACTAACTCCCCTCCCTGACCCTATCTGGGAACGCTTGTGAGATTGGGGAGGAGAGGTGACTGGCAGAGTTAGTCATTAGAAATGTTTGTGGCAGTGCCAAATGTTTCCTATTATAACTGTTGGAAATGCTATCCTCATCTTCTGTTTCTAACCACCTTCTCCTTCACCCAGTTCTGTCACTCGATCAAGATTCTTGACTGTGTAAAACACACGCATTATGAGGATGACTGCAAAGCCATGAGGATGACTGCAAAGCCATGGGCATGCCCCTCTCTGCCTTGAGCTCCCTCTGGTACTTTCCAGGCCTACTCATTGCCCATACATACTCTCAGTCCACACACACTCACACATCCACGTCGCACAAGTTGCAGTGCAGGTCTTCAATGACATGTGCGTGTTGGCTGCGGTTGAAGATGGGCAGCGGCCCTGCATAACTCTTGTCGCGCACATTGGCATCTGCTGGATCGATGGAGACAGCAGTCAGGTGCACCACGAGGTGGCCGGCAAAGATGGCGCCCATGCACTGGCCCAGCAGGTTAAAGACGCACTCCATACTCTGCTGGCTGGGAGCCCCACCCCTGCTTCCTGTGGTGAGAGAACTGCTCTCCACCTCCATACAACTCCGTCACACAGAGATTCTTAGTCTGTGCCACCTCTTACTTCCAGGACCCAAGAGCTTCCTTATCAAACCTCTTCAGCAACACCCATGCCCCAGATGGAAGAGGAAAGGGGCCACCTGGTAATAGAGCTCACAAGCTAGTAACTGTCGGCTGCTGCCGAGGGGCCCAACCACAAGGCCCTCGCCTCACTGCTCCAGGCTTAGCACAGGCCTTGGATGGTCTGACCTCCAAATCCAATCTGGTTTCATATTCTAAATAGTGAAGTGAGATTTAAAGAGACCACCTGCTAAGGTCAAGGAACACAAAATATAAGTTCTAAACTCGTTGGTCTTGCTTTCACAGGAAGTCAGCTCTGAGAGGGAAGCAGCCATCCTCTCTCAGTAACCAGGCCAAATGGAGAATCACCTGCAGACAGGGCCTCATATACCCACCACCTCTCTGACCTGGAGTCTAGGTGCTTGGAGCCCTGGGGCTGAGCATCTAGGATGGCCTGATACATTCAGGACATGACCAGGGACAGCATGTCTAATTCCTGGAGCTGAAACACAGCTGTTCCAGGACCTATGAGTATCTGCTCAGGATTGGACCAAATGCTGGAGACGAGTATGCTGACAACTTGCTGCAAAGTTTGGATGTGTAAAATTTACCAAAAGATTCCACCCAGAGAGCCATCCATCCTCCATCCAGCCATCATCTTAATTAGCTAAGGAAATATCTTCCCTCCATCATTCATCCTTCATCCATCAGCTGTCCAATTTCCTTTTCTCCCTTCCTTCTCCCCCAGCAGCCAAATTTCCCTAAACGCCTGTATAACCAGGCTCTGCTGTACCATATGTGCTGTACCATAGACGAAGGAAACAATCCTATGGCCCATCAAACCTCTCCATGGCCCTAGATATAGGTCAGGCCTTCACCTCTTGCCTGGGTTATTCCATAGTCTCCTGATTCTGCTCTTCCGGTTTGGGTCCCCTTGAGTCTGCCCTTCACTTGGTCCCAAAGTGAGTTTTGAAGAGCTTAAACCGAAAGCCTTGCCTTGCTTACACTCCTACACTGGCTCTCAGTGGCTCTCAGGTTAGAGTTTACTCTTCAGCTCAGTGCCAGCCTCTTGCTCCTCCCAAACCTCTCTGGTATCACCAACCACTATTCCTCGTCTTTCCAGCCTCTCTTCAGACACACTAAATGTGGATAAACATTTAATTACCTTCCTTCTCCAACATTTTTCTGAGCCCCCACACCCTGGTTCATGCATTCAACTGTTTACTGAGGTCTTTCTCTATGCCAGGCACTGGGGAATATGGCAGGAGAAAGAGAGGCTTGGCTCCTGGCCCCAAGGAGCCTACAGTCTGGTGGGAAACACAGATGTTAATCAAATAATGGGTGGATTACAATGAAGAAAATTCATGGGACTATGAGTTTGTGTGACCTCATCTAGTCTGAAGGGATCCAGAAAGCTTCCCCGAGGAAGTATCACTTCAGCTGAGACTTGGAAAGGAACGATCAAAGGGAGCTGGCAGGTAAGGAGGAAAGAGGGCCTGGCTGTTTACTGGGGGCAAGCAGCGTCCCAACCAGAGGAGCAGTTCCTGCTCCGTTTATGCAAGAACGAGGGCCGACATCACCAAATTCTGGCTTTTCAAAAGGAACCAGAAATCTGGATTTTTAATGGGAGGCTGTTTTGGTTTTTTTGAGGGCAGTGTCACTGACCCTCACATGTGGGACCCGAACCGGGGCCGCTGGCTTCCCAAGCCAGCGCTTAACCACCGCGCCACTCGGCTGGCCCAAGCTCTCAGTTTTTAAATGTTGACAAGGAAATAAATAATTTTTAAACCCACTTGCCAAAGGAACACTTAAGATCTGTCCATTTTGTGTGTTAACTATCCCTCAGTTAAAACAAACAAACAAAAAGGATGTAGGCCAAGCTGGCTCATGTGCTGTCGGTTCTCGACTTCTGACTTGGGTGAGTATTGGGATGGAGAGAGAAGCAAGGGGCTTCCAGGGAGAGACCAATGTCGTTGCAACGGAGGAAATCATATAAGAAGAGACCTGGAAGATAGGCAGAGGCCAGAACTGAGCACTTTAAACCTCCTTCTCTCAGGTAAAAAAAAGTCATTAGAGGGTGTTAAGCTGGGGACTTTTTCAGATTTGACAGTCTGGCTGCAGCGGCACAGATGGACCAGGCCAGAGTGAAAGCATGTGCGGGGAGACTGGCTTGGAAATGAAATGGTCCGCTAGGTAAGAGAGGCAGATGGCAGTGGGGAGAAAAGAGGGCAAATTCAATAGCAATTCAGTCAACAGCACTTGATGACTGACTAGATACAGGTGATGGTTGGGCATAGGGCAGGAGAGGAGCTGTGAGCTGTGAGCAGGTGCACGTCTGGGCCTGTGGTGCTGTCAGTCTAGACACTCATCTCCTGCACCCACAGTCTGCTGTATGAGCCCCTAGCCCCATGTGACATTGTCACATACTTACCATGTGACATTCTCCAATCTACAAGGCTTTCCTCCAGCCCTTGCTCATCTTTGCAACGCTAGGTCCCAGGCCAGTTCCAGGCCAAGGTAGGTACTTGAGACACACCATTCCCCTACTTCATTCCTCAGGGTTCTGAGGGAGCCGATAGAAGGAAGGTGGCTTTGATGGAAGGCAGGAGAATCATCCAGGCCTGGAAATGGGGGTGCCAGACTGGGTGGTTCTGTGAGCCTCCACATTGCCCAAAGCAATAAATGTGGAGAGGACAAAACCCTCAAACCTTTCACTGCCTCAGAGTCGGCCTGCCTGAGTAGCTCTTCTGGCCTCACGGGGTATCAGCTGTGTGACCTCAGGAAGTCACTTCATCTCTCTGAGCCCCAATTTCTTCCTTAGTAGAGTGGGAAAATACCTTCTTTACATATTATGAGGATTGAATAAAATAATCCATGTACAGAGGTTGGCACAGCACCTGGCACATATAAGTGCTCAATAAATGCTGTTCACTGTTATTTGCTCTGATTCTACTCACCCTAAGCCCCAAGGTTCCTCATCTGGCTTCCCAGGTACTCTGATGGTAGAAACCCAGGTAATCCTGAGTGAGGGGTGTGCCCATTCCAGATCATGAGAGGAATATTCCATGAAGCATTCCAGTCAATAACCCTCACTAGGGCCTGTTGGTCACCTCAGGGGAAGTCCAGTTTTCTGTTTACAGAGCTAATGACTGGACCCTGGACCCTAATGAACCAGGAAGCGCCCCCAATGACACTGCTGGAATCTGAGGATGGCAACCTTTTCTAGAGACTTTCACACACCTGCCCTTATCACTCACCAGCCCTGGGCTTTGTGGTTTCCCAAGACAGCATGCTCACACTTATGGCTCGTGCATTCTGGCACACACACACATTCTTGTGTGCTCTGGGTCCCCATCCTGGGAAGCAGGCAAGACTCCTCCTGTCACACAGAGGAGGAGGCTGAGACCCAGAGAGCTGGCAGAAGCTGCTCAGCCTTATACAGCCCTAAAAGGGCTGAGCTGAGACCACGCTCTGCTGCTAACTCTATGTCCGAGGCATTCAAGTTCATCCCTGCTAACCTCCTTCAGCTCACTCTAGCCCTACTCTCTAAGGGGCCCAAGGATTCATCTCCATGAAGCATATATGCCATGGCACGCTCCATGGGCACCCTCTGGACAGGAGCACATGGCCACTTGCCATACTCCAATCTCCCAGCCTTGCAGTCACATCCTCTGCTGCTGGGGGTTGTGGCCAGGGCTGGGGCAGCCACACCGCTAGGCTCATGCAAGTTCGAGTTTGTCACTGTTCCCGGGAGCCTCCAGGATGTCTTTATACCTCTTCTAGTCAATTCACCCTCATGCTAAGAGGACCTGATGTTCAAAATCAATGCACTCCTAAACAGTCCTGGTTACAGCATAATAATCTGTCCATAAATAAAAACACATTTTAAATGTACCAGGAAACTTTCTATGTAAAAGAATTATACCATGACTTTTTGAAAAGTGAAAAATTCTTTTGTAAATGGAATTATTACTCTCTAACTTATCCCCTGTTGGGTTCTGGACACGATTAGCTTAAAGAGAGCTTCTAGGGCCGGCCGAGTGGTACATTGGTTAAGCGCTGGTTTGGGGATGCCAGCGGCGTGGATTCAGATCCCACATATGAGGGCCAGTGACACTGCCCTCTACAGCTAACAACAGCTCCACCTGGGGCTGGGCTGTGCGAGCCCCAGCGACAGTATAGGCTGCAGCCCCTGCTGCAGTGGGCTGCCATAGGCTACAGTGAGTGGCCGGCAGCCAGCGTGAGCAGCTGGCAGCCAGTGCAAGCTGCCAATAGCCGCGGTGAGCGACCATCCAGAGGCCGGTGACCAATCTGCCTCATCTGGGAAGAGCGCAATGACGATACCAACAGTGAAGCAACATCCTCCGCAACTAGACTGAAGAACAAAAAGACAGCAACTTGTCTGTTCCCCTCCCCCAATTCCCCAATAAAATCTTTAAAAATAAAATAAAATAAAATAAAGAGAGCTTCTAGGCTGTCCTCTGTAATCACTCCTGCGGTACCTCAGTTGAGGAAGTTCCCATCTGTGTGGAACTTTAAATGCTCCAAGTTACTTTAGGCCTGTCAGCTAACCTCATCAGGTGAAGGGGTTGAATGGGGGTTGAGGCCAGACAAGTAAGCAGCTGGCCCCCCGAAAGAAGAGGAAGGGCCTGCCTATGCTCTCTGAGGCTCTGGAGCCCAGCTTCAAGGCCTCTGCCATGTCTTTCATCCATTGCCCCCAAAATTCCAAGCTACAGCCCCACACTTTCCCAAGGATACAGCATAGCCAGCGGGCACCCAGTGGTGAGGCAGGAGGGGAACAAGGACCCCAAAGCCAATCACAGCGAAGAAGAGGTACAGCAACCAGGCCACAATCTGGAGTGGGTGAGGGGGCCAGCTCCACCCATTCCGGCGAGACCGCTGGCCCTGCAGCTCCGGGGAGGGTCCACTGGCCTGCGTGGGTGCTGTCCACACACTCTTCTCAGGGGCTGTCTTGTTGGAGGGCTTGTTGCAGATGTTCATCTCCAGAGGGACAAACATTAGAGAGAGCATTAGACTGAGGAGGCCCAGGCTGGAGCCCAGAACCCATGCCTGCAGCCAGGTTTCAGCAGGGGAGAAGCAGGCTGGGACATGACGCCACCTCCCAGCTACTCTGCAGGGGAACCCGGGGCCCTAGCATGGTGAAGTTGGGCAGTGGGAGAGAGCGGTAATGGAGTGCTAGTCTCAAATCCCCAGAGCCAGCTCTAGCCAGTACAAGGTAGGAGGGCCCAGGGTTTATTCAGGACACAGAGTGGCTGCTTGTTACTCAAAGTGTTCTGTCTCCACAGCCATCAAAATTAAACCCAATAAGACATGTTCTCATCTGGTAACAATATAAGGTTGGGGCCAGAGCAATGAGAACACATGCTGATTCTGTTAGGATTAGTCACCTCTGTCCTGCGGCCCAAATGCAAGTGTCAGAGAGGGCCCCTTACATTTGCTAAGGAAAACAGAGAGACGGGTTGCCCAGGACAGTGATCTGGCCTCTGCCCCTCAACAAGTATGGAATCCCTTGAAGGCTGGGGGGACTGTGAATAGTCTCCTATATACCAAGAAGCTGTCTGAGGCTTCTTGGCTGGGGAGGGGCCAGCACACAAGAAGAGAGGAGGATGCCTCTTTGGTTCCCTCCAGCAGTGGAAATGACTGTTTCTCAAAGTCAAATCTGGGCCTGGTGCACTGAGAACAAAAAGGTGGGCTGATGCCCGTTGACTGACTTAAGGGAGCTCAAGGAAGGCCAGGCCTCGGCCAGGGTCAACCACCAGGTGGCAGCAGTCCCCTACCTCCGCCATCCTTAGGTCCAAGAGCTGGTCCAGTGGCCAAAGTTACATACAGGGCAGGCATTACAGGAAGAAGAGCCCCGCCCCCAGCATCTTCTGGGCCTGAAGTGGGCCTAGAGCCTGGGAAGGCAGTACCATACTTGGGCAGACAGACCAACTTGGAGTTCTTGGTGGGAAGGCCAGGAACTGGGGACAAAACCCTGGCAACTGGACTCTCCTTTCAGGAGCCCATGCCCATGGGCCAGGGAGTCTGACTAAGCCAAAGGGTATGGGATACCTGCCTTGGGACATCTGCCTGGAATGCCTTCATCATTTCTCAGCCCAACAAAATGTGACTTGACCTTCAGAGCCCACTGCAAGCATCTTCTCATCCAGGGATACCCCATGTGGAGTCGGGGCTCTCATGTTCAGTCTTCCCTGGGCAAGTCAGTTTGCCATTTGGAATGTTTCTGCCATCCCCATGACTGCTGCCTGTTACGCCAACTTCCCCCAGGGCAGCTAATGTGCTGTGATTCAGTCACTCCTGTTCCCCACATCCGCTCCCCCAAGCACCCAAAACATACCTTGTACATAGTAGGTGCTCTGTCAGTGTTTGCTGACTTGAAAACATCTGAAATAAAAGGAAATGTGGACATGGTGAATGGTGTGGAATCCAGGCCCACCTGAGCCATCTGGCCCACTCTGCCCTGTCTTCAGTCCACACAGGCACCATGCACCCATATCTCCCCTGCCCTGGCTCGCCCTGCCCACTGGCTATTATTACCCTGACTGCTGGACATGTGCACTTAGCCACTCTGCCCTTCATCCAGCCTAAGGCTCACAGCCTCCTGTAAGCCAAGCCTGGCATATCTGAAATCACCTCTGAGTAGCCTCATCTCAAAGCTCAATGAAGTGACCTTACTTTTCTCCCAGGGACTCAATTGAAATCTTCTGGTCATTTGCTCTGTCTTCAACAAGAAGCAGTGAAAGGTGACAAAAGAGCCCCAGCTTTGGAGGACACAGATCTAGGTTCAAGTCCTGGCTCTGCACTTACCAGCTGGGGGCCCGAGTTTTTTCATTGATAAAACGGTGGTAGGGGCACCTACCTAGGGCTGTGTATACATCAGTGACACTGAAGGTAAAGCCTCGACACATAAATGCTCCCTAAATAATAGACATCATAATTACCCTTAAAATAGCTCTCTGGGTTGTCCTCACATCTCCATACTGAGGCTACAGCATCTGATATTCTATGAGGTTTATGTCCAAAATGATGGGGTTGGTTGAAGTTGCTTTCTTACATCAGTGGTCCCAAGGAACACATTGTTATATAAGCTGGGCCACTTGATTGCCATTTTAACCTTTCATCAAAGGTGACAAAGGAGACCAAGAAGTTGGCATCACTTAATTTTGAATGTCCCCAGAAGTAGCAAATCTTTGCCCTTGACTTTTGGAAACAGTCAAAGATCATCAGGTCAAACCCTGTGAATACAGTTGCGCTGGTGGTTCTGCTCAGGGAAGGGGGCAAATCCCTGTGGTTTGCACATCGCTTCTCCAGTGACACCATCACCAGGGCAACGACTTTGAAGGGAACCTATGAATTGGGGTCCCTAAGTTCTGGCTTTCCATTTGCCATCCTCACACCTTAACAGCCCTACACCATGAGGGAGCTTCTACAGAAAGAAGCAGAGGTACATGGCTGACATGTCCCCACAGTCCAGAGTGGGCTAGCAGTGGCCACAGGCATCCCCAGTACTGCTGCAGCCCAGATATCTGAGGGGGGAGGAGTCATCATCTGAAGCCAGGAGCCTACACAAACAGCCTTAGAGGTGGTTCTGACTCCAAACCAGGGTACCCTTGGCTCAGAGGGGTACCACTATATGAGACTGTGAATGAGGACATGGTGCTGTTAGAGCTAAGTCCCCTGTAGCAGTGGCAGCACTCTAGAGTAGATACCTGAGCTGGTCGGAAGCATGCCACCTGCCCCAAAGCTTGGGCTAGCCAACACTTAACTGATGACATTTTTCCTTGCAGAGTTGCTGATCACAAATTCTTTTAGCCCAAAAAGATTTTGATTAAAAGGACTGGGAGGTCAAAAAGAATCCCAGATGGGGCCTCAAGCACAGATGGGATCAAGCACTGTCACCAGACCCAGGGACTTCTCTGGCAGTCCCTCCCCTCTCAGCACTTCTCTAGAACAGATTAAAAGATAATGTGGCTCTGCTCCTGGACAATGTGGCCAGCTTATGCACCACATCTTGGCCCAGTCATCGCTTACTGGACCCAACTCCTTGCATGCACTGAGGATGTAAACACAGATGAGACCAGGCCCCTGCATTCAGGGTCTTACTTTCTGGGGGCCCAGGCAGATGCAGACAGACATCAGGGTAGTGGGTGAACGGGTATTTTGGCAGCCTTGAAAGAGCCAACCATTTAGTGTGACAGAACACAGCATTGATGGGGTTGGAGGGTGGGAGAGGCAGAGTGCAGAGAGAGAGATGAGTCCGGTGGAGTTGCACAGTTAGATCACAGGGGGCCTAGGAAGCCCAGTGCAGAAGCCACAGGGAGTCACAGGAAGTTTAAAGCAGGTGAGTAACAGTAAGGTGATGGGGGTTTTGGAAAGGGAGGTAGGCATGAGCAAGAGGAGATAGGGCCTGGGGGAAGGTGACACCACAGCAGCAGCCCAGTGCTTTGGGAGAAGTTGGTAGAGAGGTGGAGGTCAAGTCCACAAGCTCTCCCCTGCCTACCCAATGCCCCCAGCTGAATCTTTGGTGGGCTAAGGGATATGTGGGCCTCCATAAAAGATTCTTCATGCATCTTCTGCTGCCATAGAACAAACCACAGAGTTAAGCTGGCAGAGACAGAAGGAAGACAAGAGGGAAGTGGCCCCCTCGAGTGTTAGAGCAAAAGGTAGCTGCTTCCTTGGTAAGCTAAGTATCCACCGGGCCTCTGAGGCAGGCTGGAAGGGCTATGCCAGCCCCTCCCTTGTCCCAACAAGGTGAAGGCCATTGCCAGGATGACAATAACCTGCTTGTGTTAATATTGACTTGCTAAAAGGCTAAAATAGCACTTTCAAAATAATGTTAGGCTACCTTAATTTATATGCCTAATTTATTTATTTATTTTGAGAGCAGTGTCACTGGCCCTCATATGTGGGACCTGAACCGGGGCCGCTGGCTTCCCAAGCCAGTGCCACTCGGCCGGCCCTATATGCCTAATTTAAATGAGAGAAATCTTAACATTTCAAATTATCATTATGAACTATGGAATAATTGCATGACTGATCCACTTCCCTCTTGCCCATCTCAGCACTTACCAAAAAAATATTTAGAATGTGGTTCTGAGATTCATGCATTGTGTTATCAAAAGAACCAGACTGAGATGAAAAGTACCAGCCCTGGAGAGGCTTGTAGGTATTCCTGCAAGACAGTTGAGGATTTCGGGAATGAATCAACTCAATTACTGAACAGGATTTGTGGAGAGAAACCACAAAACTGGGAGGGTAAAGTGATGGGGTCAGAGGAGAGGTGACAGGGCTCAATAGGGGCATGGAGGGTGCGGGGACCTGAGCCACCAATTGGGAGAGGCAGGTTGGAGTCAGGTACAAGAGTTGGCCCAGAGACAGAGGCTGGTTGGCAGCTGACAGAATGAAGAACCTGGGGGAGGGGTGCAAATCAATAGAGCCATCTCTTTGGGTCTCTCCTTTACTCATCTTTCAAAAAAGTTAGCTGGAAGGCAATTTGGCAATGTCTACCAAGCTTTAGAACACATATACCCTTAGGCACACATTCCATTTCTAAGTAATTATCTTATACATATACTCACAAAGTACACAAAGACACATTGCTATCTTGTTTGTAATAATAAAGGACAAAAAATATGTATAAACAAACTGGCACATCTATACAATGGAATGCTATACAACATCAAAAACAATGAGAGGAAATAAAAGTTAAGTGGAAAAGCAAGATGCTCAATGGCTGTAGAGAGCGCTACCAAGTAAGTAAAAACAAAGACGAAGGGACAGGCACCTATGTTCCTATATGCACAGATTCTCTCTGGAAGGAAATACCAGAAAGCAAATAGGGGCAGCCTTTGGAAAGGGGACCCAGTGGCTGCGGGTGAGACAGAGATTTGCCTTCACTGTGTACTCTTTGGTAGTGTTTGATTTTTTTTTTTTACCTTGTGCAAGTAAAGCATGTAATTTTGTTGGGAAAAAAAGATGATGTCAAATAATAAATAACTGAGCGGCATCGCCTCTTGCCCTCCTGGCTCCACTGGGCTGTCATGTGGACCAAATATGCTCATGTGACCCAGAGCCCTGACCACACCAGACAAACAAGGAACTCCTGCCTAACAACCGTGCAACAAGAGTGCTCGGGTTTAGTTCAATGCTTTCTCACTCTCAAAAGCAATTCTGACTCGTTCAGCTGCAGAGCTGTGGGGAAGAGCCACAGAGCTCCGTAAGAGCTGTTGGAGATCTTGTCCAAGCTAGAGTCAGACAACCAGGCAGCACAACAGAGGAGTTGCTGGGCAGGACCTTGTTCCAGTCCTTGGCCAAGGGCCACACCAGCTCCTCATGACTCCCAAACCCAAAGGGAAGGTGAACACCACAGGAAGGCTTTGCTCCCAACCATCTTTTCTTTGGGCTATAGGATTTATGGTTGCTGTGAGAGTGACTATCTATGGATATTTCTAAATAAGTTATCCATTATTTCCCAGGTCCTGCTTTTAAAATAATTTTCACCAAGATTTAACTGATGCCCAATTTAACCACCTAAGGAGGGCTGGAAAGAAAATGCTCCATGGTACACACTGTTCACAGTGCAAAAAGTAATTTAAAAAAGAACTTTTAGGGCCGGCTGAGTGGCGCGGTGGTTGGGAGCTGGCTTGGGACGCCAGTGGCCCGGGTTCAGATCCCACATGTGAGAGCCAGTGTCACTGCCCTCTTGGAAAAAAAAAATACAAAAAAAAAACTTTTAGGGGCAAGTACTTTGTTTATTAAAATCACCCCAACCCCCTGCTCCCAGGTGCCAGAGAAGTCTCTGGCCTTAAAATTCTGGAAAGTGGCTATAGTTTGGCTAAGAGATACACATCACAACAACTCCCAGAAAACAAACTGAATTTCAAGCCGTTCTCATAGGCCTCTCCAGTTGTTGGTCTCAGATGCATAGGATCCTCCTATAAACCACATGCAGAGGTCTGATGCTACAGCAAGAAAAGCCTGAAACCTCAGTCGTTTCTGAGTTGATGTGGTCTGCAAACGTTTTCTGTGCCATTCTCCTCCTGAAAGCAACCACTGCAAACTGTTTGGGATTTAAGTTAAGCCAAGGAAAGGGGACAATAAGGAGGGAGGAACCTGGAGCAGAAACAAGACCAAAGAGCAGAGGCAAGGTTTCTTGATTTTAGCCAGGAAATCAATTCACATGATTGTAGGAGCAAGCCCTGAGGAACACCCACCAAGAAATAGTCATTAAGAACAAAGTTGTGACAGAACAAAGTAAGAAAAACAAAAGAAAAAAAACTGGCTAATTAAGCACCAATGTTGCTTTTATTCCATCTCACGGTGATTATCTGTTTACAAACTCATCTTCCACAGTGAATCACCAGTTCCACAAAAGCAGGGACCACCCTTCACCCATTTCTAAACCCAGCTCTCCTTCAATCAGGGAAGTTAAGCCACTTCTTACGGTCTCTGATGCCATCACCCTAATCCAAGCCTCCATCATTGTTCCCCTACAGTGTTTCAATAATAATAACCATCACTAGCATTTAGAGAACACTGCTGTGCCAAGCATTGCTGTAAGTGCTTTGACAGAATTCATTTATGAAACCCTCACAACTTTCTGAGTTAGGTCCTATCATTTCATACCATTCTCAGGAGACTTCTCCAGGGATTGGTCTCAGAGGTGGAGGGCCCCTCACTTTCTCTCTAATAAACAACATGCAGAACAACACCCCCGTTTAACAGATGAGGGCACTGAGGCTCAGAGAGACCAAGTAAGTTCATCTAGGAGGCACAGCTGGACTGGCAGAAGTAGGATGATGCTCAAGTGACTTCCAGGGGTACACTGGCACCATCAAGCTGTCAACGGCAGCCAGAGGTGAGCTTTCCAAAACTTGAAACTCATTAAAACTCTTCAGTGGTTTCCTTGTCCTGCTAGGATCAAGTTGAAACTCCCACCACATCCTTCAAGGCTCCCTCACCCTTTCTGTTCCCGAATGGCACGTTGCTGCCTGCAGACCTTTGCATTTGCTGAACCCTCTTCCAGAAACACCCTTTCCCCTGCTCACAACGCTGGCTCCTTTTCAACCTTCAGGTCTTAGCTTCAGGCCCTAGCTGACCACCTTCCTCCATTTCCTCTCCAGAGTGTTTATCCCCGCCTGAAATCACTTTAGTCGTGTAGCTGGCCCCTGGCCCCACTCCCACCCCGCCGGGGTCCCCTCTTCACACGGTGGAGTCTGCAAACTGGCCGCTTCTGTTGGGCGGCCCCGCGCCTGGCACACGGTGAACGCTCAGCGCAGAGCTGCGAGCCTGATGGCTATGAAAGCGAAGAGCCCCTGGAGCCCAGGCTGCAGGCTCCAGGCTCCAGGCCCCGGCCAGCGCAGGGCCCGGCTGGGCGGCGGCAGCAGCCGGAGCCAGGGGGCTCGGGCCAGGCTTCGAGGTGAGAACCGCGGCGGGGGCTCCTCACCTGCGCGTCGTGGAGACCGAGTCACACCGGCCCTGCCAAGGTCACCCAGCGGCTCAGCCCCCCGTGCCTGGCCATCCACCCTCCCCAGGGCGGCCGTGCTTCAGACCCGTGAGGCAAAGACGGCCCCCGGGGCTGGGGGGCAGCGCACCCCGGCGCGGGGCCCCATTCCGGGCCGCGCGACGGAGATCAGGCCAGAGAGCCTTCGAGCTTCGGCTGGGGCTGGCTGGCTGCACAGCGGTGCCAGGCAGCGGCGGGCTGGGCCTCCTCCGGCGCTGGACCCGTTCCCTGGCAACGGCGCGGTCTACGGCGCCCCGCAGCGGCCAAACCGCGCCGCGTCACTTCGCGCCGGCTCGCCAGCTGCGATGGGGCCCGCCAAGGACCCCCCTGGCGCCTTCACAACCTTTCTTCTAGAAAATTCACTCCCCCGCCATCCAAATCCACCGCGTGTCTTCTCGAAATCCTAACCTGTTCCCAATCACTCTCTCCAGTGTTTGCAGAGACCCCTGCTCTCAGGGAGACCCCTGCACACTGTAATGAGAGGATGCCCTGTGCAGGGGACATACCAGGGGTGATCGACCAGGAGGGCCCTGCTCTTCAGGGAGATTGCAGGCTAAGGGGAAGACAGCTAGACAAATAAATACCCAAACAAATATGCAGGTGCCCCATAACATACAGTGTGACGTGTAAGAGCTTAAAATGTGTAGTGCAGGGCCGGCCGAGTGGCGCGGTGGTTAAGCGCTGGCTTGGGAAGCCAGCGGCCCCGGTTCGGTCCCACATAAGAGGGCCAGTGACACTGCCCTAAAAAAAAAAAAAAAATTGTGTAGTGCAAGATATCTCCTTTCTTTATTTCCTTTCAATCAAGCATAAATCCTACGGTGAACTCCCATCTTCCAGGCTGGTGGACAATTCAATCTTGGTCTCCACCTAGCTCCTCTTACACAGGTTATTCCAAGAACCAGGATGTCCTACAGCAACAGTTTGAGAAGTGCCCTCTGGTCATGTGTCTTCTCTGGCACTGAGGCCATAGCCATTGTCCCATCCACAAGGACTTTCAGGTTTAAGCTCTGTGGGGCCATGCCTGTTGTGCCAGGGCTGCCACAGAACAGGGCCTGCAGACTCTCTTCTCTTTTTCCTCCTGGGGAGCCTCCCTGTGGACCTAGCTTCCCTGAAAACTTCCTCTCCCCTTCTCCTTGGGGACACTCAGAATGGACTCTCCCATGAGCACAGGCTTTCTTAAAAGAGAGGAAGAGGCTTTATCTTCTGCCAGCTGTCCTATCTATATCTCTAAGGTCCTAAAATAGTGAGCAGCTGGCTGGTTATCTGTTCAGAATGGACAGAGAACACCCCCACCTCTAAAACAGAGGCTCACAAGCATACAATTAAAACATAACAACTCCTGCTTTGTCACATGCAAGTTGTGAGTCTTGTGCAAGTGACTTTATCTCTCTATGATTTAAAGTCTTGTTTCCAGGATTGATAAACTCAAACTCGATGTAGAATAAAAATATTAATGCTACGCTGGCCTCAGAAATACAAGATAGCTCCTAAACTCTTATCTGGAACTGGAGAACTTAGGGTTAAACAGAGATGGTAACCCAGAAGTCAAGATGGAGAATAACCTATGTATGCCCACAGGGAGAGGAGGAACCCAAGAGTCACAGGCATCTAGACCCTGGGTCCACCTTCCCCCCAGGCATCTCTCCTGAACATCCTATGGGTATGTAGATGCAACACATCCCTACATGCCCTCTTTGTCCTTGCCACAAACCTGTTCCTCCCCTTGGGCCCTGAAAATGGCACTACCCAGCCATGCTCATCTAACCCCATCAGTTTCCAGGACCAGGCAATCCTCCCTCTGAAACATGTTTCATGTCCATTCTTCCCACTTTACTCTCGCCAGGACCACCAGCACCTTCTTTGCTGACTCTGCAGCAGCCTCCTGTCTGGTCTCCCTTACATCAACCTACCTGTGTCCAGTCCATCCTCCTCCTAGCTGCCAGACTTATCATTCTTTCTTTTAATTTGTTAAAGTGGGTAGTAGTCCCACTTTAACAAATTAAGCCCCTCAAATAACAGCCCCCAAAAAGGTCCACATCCAAATTTCTGGGACTATGACTATGCTACCTTAGATGGCAAAAGGGACTTTGCAGATATGGTTAAGTTAAGGATCTTGAGATGAAAGATTATACACGTAGGCTCAGTGTAATCACAAGGGCCCTTATAAGAGGGAGGCATGAGGGTCAGCATGGAAGGAGACATGATGATGAAACCAAAGTTCAGAGAAATTTGAAGACATTACACTGCTGACTTTGAAACTGGAGGAAGAAGCCATGAACCAAGGAATGTAGGTGGCTTCAGAAGCTGGAATAGGCAAGAAAACAGATTCTCTCCTAGAACCTCCAGAAGGAATTAGTCTGCCGACACCTTGACTTCAGCACAGTGAGGCCCATTTCAAATTCCTGACATCCAGAACTGTAAGATAATAAATCTGTGTTGGTTTAATCCACTAAATTTGTGGCCACCTGTTATAGCAGCAGTAGGACACCAGTATCAGTGGGTTTCAAATAGAGTTAAATACACATACATATAACCAATTAAAGCTGTTTCATTTGAAACAAAATTCCAAGTGACAACTCAGATTTCCTTGAGGTCTGAGTGACTCCAAGCCAGGTTCTCTGAAGGACGACTCACTCTGGCCAAATTTGCTTTTTAAAGGTGCGGGCAAGTTTGATCATGTTCTTCTGAGTCTGTCATCATCATCTAGTCTCCAATCCAGAACCTGACACTGCCCAGGGCATCACCTACTGAGGAAGGCCACATGTTGCCTGTTCCCAGGCAGGCAGATAGCAAAGAAATCTTCCTAACATGAAAACACCACATTAAACAGTCTTCTGTTTAAGGTACTTCAGAGGCCCCTTTTGCCTCTAGGATCAATTGAAACACTAAAGCATGGCTTCCAAAACCCTGCTCAGCAAGCTCCTGTCCACCTCCTCATCCCTGTGCTCTGAGAGGCTGGTACAACTCCTGGAACCTGCAGTATTTGCTCCCACCTTCAGGCCTTTTCCCACAGGGTTCCCTTTACTTGGTGTTGTTCCAGCTCCTTCCACCCAATTTCTACGAAAACGTGACACATTTTCCTGGAACAGAAGTCAGCCCCTTGGGCAGGACGTGTTCCTGCCCAGAGCTGCTGCCCCCGACCTACGAAGCAGGTCTGCCCAGGGTGGAAGAGCCCAGGCCATGGGGAGAAAAAGCCCTACTGTGGTTGTGAGGGCTTGCACACACGTATGTGAGAAGATGCCGAACTGGCTTAGGTACTTCCAAGAATTGCCAGAAGAGACTCCTGGGCAAAGGCAGCTCATCCTACCCTGGGACGGAACCAGCAGCCTGTCCGTAGAACCAGTGTGCGCCGAGGCTTCTTGGGACATGTCACTTGTCCCAGAGCAGGTCAGTGGTTATCCGTTTTAATCCCAGTTCTGCCAGTTATCAGCTGGGCAAATTTCTTAACGGTTCTAAATCTCATTTTGCCCCTGTGTGAAATGAGGGTAACAATAGCTGCTGCATAGGGTTTGATGAAGCCTGAAAATATGGTCATGCCGATAAAGCACACCGAATATTCAGCAGTAGTAGATATTGATACATATAATCTAGACCTTACTTGTCTTTCTACCAGGAATGATACTATTCATTTTATCAACTAATGGAATTAAGTTTTAATGATCAGATTAGTCTGGGTGGGACTTGGTCAGCCCCAGCTCTTGTTCTCCTAGTTCACTTCGTCTGGGTCACAGTACCCTTTCCAGGGCCCTGGATGAGTCAGCCCATACACTTGGCTTGTCCCCATGGCCACCAGCAGCTCTTGCTCCAGCAAGTACAGCGGCCTCCTGACTGGTCTTTCTGCTTCCCTTGTAGGCTCCCCACACTGTCAGTCGATTCTCCAAACAGCTTGTAGCTGTTTAAAAAAACAAAACAAAACAAAAAAACGCAAGCTGATTATTTTACTTCCTGCTTACAACCCTCAATGACTCTCCCTGCTCCCCCAGGGAGCAGTATTTCGATATGCCATGAAATTAGAATCAAACCTCCTTCTCACCACAGCCTCCAAGACCTCCCTTTCCCCCTGGCTCAGGATGATCTCAGTGGCCCCGTGGCCCTCCTTTCCTCAAAGGACCAGCAGCATCCCTCTATACTAGGGCCCTTGCATGTGATGCTCTCACCACCTGAAACATCACTTCCTCTGGGAAAGCTTTCTCTAAACCTCAGAATAGATGAAGCATTGCTCCCATCACACCATGAGACTCTTCTTTCATAGTTGGATTGTGTAGTGATCTGATTAGGGGCTGTCCCTCTGGTCAGACGGAGAGAACACCAGGGGAAGAAGGATATTTTTCTAGTTTACCATGGCCCTTCCAGCACCAAGCCTAGAATACAGTAAACATCCAACAGATGTTTGTTGAATGAAGGAAGGAAAGAACGAATGAAAGGGTAGTGCTACTTACAGGAATTCTTTCGTGAAGCCATTTATAAAGTAAATATTACTTGTTGGATTACTTTTGGTGTAACATTGACTTTCATTTATCACCATCCCTTCAACATAGTAAACCTATTTTTTTCCATTTTTCCATGTCCTTCATAAAGTTTATTTTTATTTGCTACAGTCAAGGTATTTTCTTCCCATTAATCTTACCTTGCTAAGTGGTTTTTATGACTGCTTTGTGCTTTAAGAAAGAACTGCCGTTCAGTATGTAGAATCCTCTTAACTTCCTTGGTGAGAAGGCTCTGGCACCTTTCCCACTGTTGACTATAACTAGTGCAACTTGGAACACAATGTCACCCCACTAGAACTCTCTCAGACCTAGATAAAACTTACTCTGTGTCTTCAGTTAGGAGCAAGGTGTTTGGAAGCAGCATCTTATGCAACAAAACTGCTGCAGGGCCATCCCTTGGACTCAAATGAAATAAAAACCATGGTGTGTGGAAAATGTGTCTGCAGAGTCCTAGGAACCAAAGATTTTAAAGCTTCTCTGTCAGTAATGCAGTTTTGATTTTGTTTCTTGGAAAACTGAAGGCTTCTATTCACCACATGTGTTACCTAGGATGCAGAAAGAGGGGGAAAGGTATCCTGAGCTGGTAAGGATTTCCGTGGCAGCCTCATCAAAGCTACCCATTTTGTAACTGACCTGCACCCCTCCCTGCACATGCTCACCAAGGGTATTTCCATTCACCACGAAAGCTATCTGTTGGCTTGCTCATTTCTATGGAGAATAGTACATGCATACAGAGTTGTTGGTTGTTCCTATTTTATTTCTGAAATGTGCAGGGCTGAGACACCTGCATTTTTCCTCGAATACTGGAACGTCTCAGGTCTGCTCCCAGTGGAATTTCCTTTGAGTGTACTTATCTCAGAACCTTATGTAACGTGACACAATTATTTGAAAAGGCTTGGAATCCAAAAGAACAGTGTTCTGAACTAGGAATGGAGGTCGGAGCTGGGAAAGAAGTGCTCTCCCCTGCCTGGAGACTGGGTCATACTTCACTGTGACAATGCCCAATTCACGGTCCAAAGAAAAATGCTGAACCCCTGGCACTGTGACCAGTGGGTGCACTTGCTTCATCTCTCTGAACAGGGAATCGCTTAATGAGGTGCTCGAGGGGCATTACAAAGCCCTCCATCTGACTGGTGGTTAAAAATATTTCCATAACCACCTTGAACAACTGGTCTTCCCAGGATGGAAACAAGAGTGGCTTGGGCCCTTTTTGGGGGATAACCCCCTCCACTGACTCAAAAATCAACCAATCCTTAGAGTTGGGGTCTCCTGCCAGCTATTAATGCTGCAAATGAGGTGTATGTGGGGGGTCTGGAATCCGTATTTTCACCAAGTGGTTGGTCCAGGTGATTCTTACTCAAGCCCCAGCCCAGGACACAAACTGTAAGTACAGACCTAAAATCAGAGCTCTACCAAAAGATATCCCTCTCCCCATTTCTGAGAGCCCTTGGGCCTAGAAGCTTCTTTTTCTTCTCCTTTTGTTTTCACTTTTTGAAATCCCAACCCTGCTCACTATTTGCATACCAGCAGCAAGGGACCTCCAAGAAGAGAGTAGGAACCACTCATAGATGGTTGGCTTTTCAAGGAATTCACTGGAGAAAATTTTAGGCCAGGCTGTGAACAAAACCCCTTTCCATCTGGTTTCAATTTATTTTTAAAAAAACAACACACACAGGCCTCCCCACCAGCAATCAGAAAACAGCCGCAGCTTCCCCAGGCTGGGTATTAGCCACCAGGGGTGGGGCTGAATTATGTATATACAAATAAATTAAACCAGCCAGCCAACAGCAACTAATTTTTGTATCTTTTGCAATTGTTCTGCCAAGAAAAGGCCTGAATCAGGGGTAATGGAAGCTGTGAGGAAGCAAGTTTTGGAATTAGTTTTAACAATTTGCCTTAATTCTACCATTGGGAGACATGTTTCTAATCCAGAAGCAAATTTTAAAAGGTTGACGGTCTTTTGCCCGGGTATTGCCCACTGCACAATGCGAACACCCTAGGCCGAAGGCCAAGGGTCAGTGTCGCCTGATGGTTAGGAGAGTAGTGTTTGGACTGCTATGTGACTTAGGGCATGTCACTTAACCTCTCTGAGTCTGTTTTTATGTATACAAAGGGGATAAAGATAGTATCTGCTTCATAGTGATGATGTGAGGATAGTAAATAAAGTACAAGCAAGCTGAACCCAAAGACTGTCATACAGCAAACAAACAGTAAATGTAACAGGATTATGAATAACTCAAAGCCACATGGCAGGATCCAAGAAGGCCAGTTTCACCTGGAGTCAGCCAACCTCTCCCTGCAAGTGTTTCCAGCTCGGGCTTGCCTTTCCCCTGAGGCTGGTCCAGAAAACCCTTCAGAACACATTATCTTAGTGTTTCCCAAACTAGAGGGCCCTAATCTCCAAACATCCACTCTCAATCCTGGAGATAAAATATAAGTTCAGAGGAGGGTGCCAGATGCCATTTGAAAAAACAAGTGATGTTCCTGTGTTTCATTTTCCCCCTCCCCAGTTACTGAAAGGCCTGATTTCCAGGTGCACAGCCTAGATGGGGAGCCTTGGAAAATGGGGAGGGGAGTTCACTTCATGCCCAGGGCATGAGGAGGTGAGCTGGCAATCTACTGGACTCCCGGGTCACTTGAGTGATGTGCTGGGGACCACAAGCATCCAGCTGCCTCTGAGTTCAGCCCTTGCACATCCACAAGCACTTCAGGCTCAGTTTGTCCAAAATAGACCTCTGCTTCTGTCCCTCGTCTGGATGCCACAACAGGATTCCAGCCTCCACTCTTCCTCTGTTCCCAAATTCATTTCCTGGCCAACCAGGACAGGGACCTCATTTGCTCAAGACCATCGCCAGCTCTCTTTTCCCTCAGAATGAAGTTTAAGAGGCCACATGTGGCAAATATGGCCCTGCATTAACACAGTTCTCAAAAGCCTAGACTTTGGACTCGGGGACACCTAAGTTTGAATTTTTGGGGCAGATCTAAGATTCAAACTCAAGTGTACCTCAGTTTAAGACTTTGAACAATTTTCTTAGCCTGTGGAAGCCTCTGTTTCTTTGAATGTAGAATAGTAATACTGCTACCTACTACAAAGGGCTAGTGTGAGGACTCTGTATTTAACCCAGGGCTGGCACAGAGCAAGAGGTTGGGAGGCCAGTGCATGGACAGAAGAATGAGGATGAGGTGGGGAGAGGGTGGTTTTCAGAACTAGGGAAGATAAGAACAGCTTTGGCCATGCCTAGTGTTAAGAGGCCTATGGGTGTCCAAAGGAGGCATCCCAGGGCAACTGTGTATGTGAGCCTGGAGTCAAAGCCAAGGCTGGAAAGAAGTATGGGAGTCACCAGCTTGTGAGTAGGAAGATGAGCTCATGGTAGGGAAGGGTTTTCCACAGCCAGAGGTTCACCCAAAGGCAGAGAAGCTCCAGAAGGATAGGGGGATACCCACAGTGGTGGCTTCACAGGTGCCCAAGGGAGAAAGGGGCTAGGGCATGAGGAATGGCCACAGGGCAGAGGCATCAAGGAAGCCAAGTTAACTGAAAGCAAAGATGTGTCTGTGGCATTTGAGGACTCAGATGTCATTCACTGGTGACCTTTGTGAGGTCAGGAGGGGAATCTGACGCCAAGCTAGACTGGGGGAGGGGAGAATGGTGATGGTGATTGTAGATAACTTTAGAGAAATATGGCTGAGAATGGGGGAGGAGAGAGCCTGAGAACAATGCTTGAGGAAAGGCACAGAGGATTGAGGTAGAAGGAATTCTTTATTGTGGTTACCGGTGAGAGGCCAGAGCTGGTGTGCATGCTGCTGGAAGGGGCCAGTATTTATAGCCATGGTGCCCAGCAAGGGCCTACCTAGCATGCAGCAGGAACTCAATAAAAGTTTGCTATCTTTGAGAATGGGGAGAGATGGAGTCTGGAACCCGGGTGGAGGGGCTGGCCATTGGCAAGAAGAGGGGCCCCTCTGCCATTGTGCTAGCAGGGAGGTGGGGTACCAGGAGTGAGCAGAGTACAGAGCAGGGCCTCCCTGGAACTCTGCTGCCTCTGAGGAGGACCACAGTGGGAGGAAGAGGTGATAAGGGAGTGCTTGGCTCCAGGAACCCTGGTGTGATCAGGGGACAGAGCCTGAGCTCTTGGAGACTGCCACTTGACACCCCCTACCATGGACATTTTCCCCTCATCCTCAAATCCAGCAGGCACCTTCACTTTATCCCCTTCAGAGCCACACCCTCCCTCAAAGGCCAGCAGATGGCGCCAGTGAGCTGCTGGAGCAGACCAGAATCAGCCTGCCAGCCCCCCACTCTCCCATGGCTCTTCAGAACTTGGGGCATGCTAAGGGTTTGACTCAGTAGGCTTCTGATCAAGGGGGGAAGGGAGCAGGACTGAGAACTAAGGGAGATTAAGGGCTGAGGGCTGAGGGGTGCGGTGGCTCAGGGGTTCTGCTCCTTCTGGTTGCCCTTCATTCCTTTGCCCCTGCCAGGCCCTGCCTTATCTGCTGGGGCTCCTGCTCCCCTTCCTTTCTCTTCCCCGGAGGCCCCTGGCAGCCCAGACTCCTGGGTCTGGCAGAGGCTGGTTCCCTGCCCCTGGGCAGGCACAACCTGGCACCAAGCCTCAGACAAGGCTAGGCCAGCCACTCCCAGCCACAACTGCCCGAACCACCCCTTCCTACTTTCAAAATGTCTCTACCTGATGAGGAGTCAGCTGCTGCGAAGGCCACAGGGGGCTGGAGGGTAGATCTGGGAAGGAGGCCTGGCCTCCTGGCCTAGGAAATGGGATGAATTGTGTCAGGGGGGCATTTATATTAAATGTGGCAGATCATCTATTCCCACAAAAGCCAACCACACAAGACTGATGGTCCAAGGTGGCAGTGTCCCAGAAGCTGAGCCGGAAACACCCTCTCCCCATCTTAGCCATCCTATGTACTACAGCCAGACCATTCGCTACACCCCATCTCAACAGGTCTTTCTCCCCATCAGGCTTCCCAATGAGTCAGAATCCTTTATGGTTCCTTCCCTGGACAGTGTAGGATCCTGTTTCTTTTTTTCTTTTTTTTTTTTTTTTTTTTTTTAGGGCAGTGTCACTGGCCCTCATATGTGGGACCGAACCGGGGCCGCTGGCTTCCAAGGCCAGCGCTTAACCACCGCGCCACTCGGCCGGCCCAGGATCCTGTTTCTCAGTCTCTGTTCTCACCTTGCTTTCCTGCTTCCAAAACCCTACCCTTAAACGCTGCTCTGGCCAGTGTTGGTACTATTTATGTGGCCTTGACGTTGAAGGCTGCCTGGGATATCCACCTTACCCACTCCTCCTCAGCCCGAGAGGGAAGCCTTTAACGGGCAGAAGCTGGAGACACGACAGCCAGGCTCTCAGTAGGGTGACAGGGTGATTAGAGCTGGGGCAGGGTCCCACCAATCCAGGGTCTATAGCTCAGATCAGGGAGCTAGACCAAGGGTACTCTGCTTACCTTTGGGTCTGGGCCATAGATTCAGGTAACAGGAGTCAGCAAGTTTTGGGGAAAAAAGAAAAGAAAAATGTTTCCCTGAGTTTCCAAAGGATTACCCAGACTTAGGAAGAGTCACCAGAAACACACAACACACATGAATGTACTACAGGCACATACAGAGTCATGGTACAGGACAAGCCATAGAACCCATGGACATGAGTGTATACAAATACAGGCACACACAGGCACACAAGGTCATATCCCCAAGGTCAGGCACATACACCCTCCCCAAGAAAGTCCTGCCTCCCAGGGCCAGGACTAGCCTGTCATTTGCACTTACAGGAGGAATAGGTGGAGGCACAGGAGTGGCTCTGGGCAGGAAATGGATCCTCCACACAGAGTTGTCCCCTTAGGTGGGTCTGGCTCCCAGCCCCCCTCACTGAGACATCCCTGGCCATGGGGACATGCCTGGGTGGCAGGGAAGTCTTTGGAGGAGGCACTGCTTTGAAGTGCGGGCACAGCCTAAGCACCTAAAATAGAGAATGGGTAACAGAGCTGGGGCGCACTGGGCAAGGCAACGAGGCCCACAGGAGGCAGGGAGCCCCTCTGCCATGGGCTGCATCTACTGCCCTCAGCATAAGGCCTGCAGACAGGCACTGGCACCAACTCCTAGTGCCTGACAGAGCCCTGGCATGGATGCCAAGCACAGGGTGCCAGACACGGGGGTGGGGGGCCTCCAGGCCACACACAAACACAAACCTTCATACACACAGTCAGGGAAATGCACCCACATTTACATCATTTATTTTATCCCCTGGGGAATCATGGGAACAGGGCAGGCATTACCCTATCCAAGAGGTTGCCCTCACTGACTCCTCAGGTATCCCCACTGGCCTGACTCTTGGAGTCCCTGGGGTTGGAGGGTGGGCTGGAGATAATGGGAGGCCTAGGCGCTGCCTGTGACCCCACTCCTTCCCCTTCCACTCACCCCCCCACACACACACACACACAAACTTATGTGACAGGAGGAGGTGGCGCTGGTGCATCCCCAGGGCTGGGAAGGGGGAAGTAGGGCAGAGACTCCCCAGTAACCGACCCAAGAGCCAGGGCTGTCAACCTGCTGTCCCCAGCCCGTGCCCCAAGCCGGTTTTGTGGCCGCGGGCAGATTAGGTGTGAGCGTGCTTCAGGGTGTGTGTGCTAGGGCCCTGCGGCCGTGCAGGGCGTGGGAGTGCGGCGCATGTGCTGGCCGCCGCAGCCCGGTGAGGGCAGGCTGGTTCCCCGCGGTGTTCCTGCAGGCACCGCGACAGCGGCGTGCTGTCAATGTGGAGAGCTTGGAGGGAGGTTGTGCGTGTCCTTAGGTGTCCCGAGCAAGTGTGAGCTGGCTGTGTTTCACCTGGGAGCGGCGGCTGAGCTGCCGCAGCGCATGTGGGAGGCGCAGGGGTGAGTGGATGTGGGCCACGAGGTCTAAACCCACCGGCCCTCTCACCGGCGCGGCCCGCAGCGAGAAGGCGCCTCCTCAAGCAACTTTGGGACTTTGTTCTGGCTTCTTAGAAAGCGAATCTGGCCGGGGGAAGGGGCGGAGGCGGGGGCACCTGCCCCGCAAGGGGTGCCAGGAGAGAAGTGGAGGAAAGCCCCACCCCCTCCCGCCTCCGCCCCGCCCTCGCCCCGCCCCCTGGGCTCTTTATAAGCTCGGCCCGAGGGCGAACCGTGAAAGCGAGTATTTCTCCCGCCCCTGGCCGGTGTCTGCAGCACCCGGCGCCCCTCGCCCAGGCCCCGAGTTCCTACCGCCCCGCAGCCCGGTCACCACCTCAGCCCGCCCCAGCCCCGCCGCCATGGAGCGCTGGCCTTGGCCGTCGGGCGGCGCCTGGCTGCTCGTGGCCGCCCGTGCACTACTGCAGCTGCTGCGCGCAGACCTGCGTCTGGGCCGCCCGCTGTTGGCGGCGCTGGCGCTACTGGCCGTGCTCGACTGGCTGTGCCAGCGCCTGCTGCCCCCGCTGGCCGCACTCGCCGTGCTGGCCGCCGCCGGCTGGATCGCGTTGTCCTGCCTGGCGCGCCCGTCGCGCCTGCCTGTGGCCACTCGCGCGGTGCTCATCACCGGTGAGTGCGCGGTTCGCGGAGCGCGGGGACTCCAAACTCAAGGGCGGGATCGAACACCCAGAGGGCTCCCATGGGCACACCAAAGCAAGGCGGGACCCTCAGGGCAGGAGTAGGAGAGTCTCCCTCCCCAAGGTGCGAGGAGCGAATCCAGTAGGAAGCAAGGCACCTCCCCAAGTCCTGGTTAGCTACCTGTCGCTGTAGGGAGTGTTGAAGGGAAAATGAGGCAGGGAGTGGGTAGGTGGGCAGCGTAAAGTGGTGGCTGAAAAAGATGGAGTCTCCTGGAGTTTGGGGTTTATGCTAATGCCCCTCCCAAGAGAGCTAGCTTCCCAAGGGACTTCAGAGGATGGTCGCCCCTTGAGCTCTGCCAAACATCTCCTCCTCCATCACCAAGAGGTGGGATGCCCCATCTCTTCCTTGGAGCCAGAGGAAGGCACTTAGACAGGCAGTTGGGACCCCCATCCCCCAATTGGCTGGGACTTGAGGTCAGTATGAGGTCACTATGAATGCTCAGCTGCCCTTCAGATCCCTCCTCCCACCCCCAAACTGGGAGGTAACCTCCAGATCCTGCACCCAGCACCCCACCCACAGTCCTCCTGGTCCTCTATGCCTAGGAAGGAGATCTTGGAGACCTGGGCTCAGGTGCCTCTGACCGCCTGGCTGAGCTCCCTTTGTCTGGAGCAGGAAATAAATCTGTCAGCAGATCAAGGGAAGAGGAAGGGGGGCTGTGGCCCAGTCGGAAGTGAGGAGGAGGAGAAAGGCTGGGGGCAGTGGCTCCATTGTATGGGGGAAGGGCAGCCTATCCTATCCCCCAATCACCATGGCTTCGGACAAGTGCTCTTGGCTCTGCCTTTGAATTGGGCTTGGGCTGGGGGCAGCCACCAAACTGGCTTCTTGGAGACCTCAGTCCAGAAGCGGGCCCTGCATGATCAGATGAAGCTGGAGAACTTCCCAGAGGAGGCCATCCTTGAGCTGATCCTCAGAGGAAGAGTGGAGATAGGTGGAGTATGGAAGGTGTTTTATATCAGACAAAGGGTGCAGAACAAAGGCTCGAGGCAGGAATGAGCATGGCCTGGATAGGGGACAGTTAGTAACCGGTCTGGCTGCTGAGATGTGGTGGGATGTGAGGTTGTTTCCTCAGACTGGGCCTTGAGTGCCGGGCATGAAGCCAGGCTGTACTGAGGCGGGGTGAGGGTGGCACCAAGGCTTTGGGCTTCAAGCAAACAGAGTGGAGACAGAACAGGGCTCAGACTTGATGGGAGAGACCTGAGTTCAGGGTACAGTGTGAAGCCTCAGGGGACCCCAGTTTCAGGCATTTGAGGGAGATGACAGACCCTCCTGGTATGAAGCAGGGACTAGATTGTGATCTGCCCCCAGGGATGGGGCAGCTCCCCTCTTGCCTTCTAATTTGTGAGCTGCCTCAACAGGGCCCAGGCCATCTGCAAGTACTCAGTGTTCCCTGAGATCTCACTTGAGGCCTTGGTGCTGCTGCAGTTACTTCTCCTACCCTTGAGCCTGAGAGGGAGGTGAGAGGAGGGATGCCTTCTGTGACTTAGGCTCTCCATCTCTGGTTCCAAAGCCCCACAATGGAGGTGGAGGGAGGCGAAGAGGACTGCCAAGCCCACCCCATCTAAGCATCAGGTGTAGACCTCCAAGTTTCCCAATTCCCCCAAATTCTGAGGGTTTCATCACATGACTGCTAGAAAGTAGGTGACCAGGCCCTGCCTCACCTGTCAGAACTGCCACCCATCCCTCCCGAGAATGCCCCTGAGAACTACTGGCCAATGTTACTCCTGGAGCTCAGCCCTGGCAGGGTTTGGGCTGAGTGGTTGGGTGCCTTGTGTGCATATCTGTGCACTGATGGGTAGCAGGCCTCATGGGAGTAAGCCCACGTGTTATTCACAGCTCACTGCAGGTAAGTTGGAAGTATGTCCAGGTATTGAGTGTGTGCAGGTGAACAAGAGGGTGTGCAAGGTGTGGGT
This sequence comes from Aselliscus stoliczkanus, assembly GCA_033961575.1. Classification (NCBI taxonomy): domain Eukaryota; kingdom Metazoa; phylum Chordata; class Mammalia; order Chiroptera; family Hipposideridae; genus Aselliscus; species Aselliscus stoliczkanus. The sequence continues at coordinate 39,170,640 of CM066732.1, read as the reverse complement.
AACTATGCTGGGATAGCAGAGGTAAGGCTCCTGGAGGCCTCAATTACCCTTTCTACTCCCGGGGATAACTTAGACAAGGGGTTCACTCCCCTCTCCCAGCCAGACTTGCCCAGAAAGGACCTCTCAGCCACACAAAGCCCCCAGCCACACAAAGCCAAGCTCACAGCCCCCTTCCTAGCTTTGTTGTCTGAGCTGGGGCTGACGGGGTGGGGGGAGGTGGAGAGCCATCGAGGAATCGGGTTGCAGAGTGGCTTTGCAGGGGGGAAGGCTAGTGAGGGAGAAGGCTCCACCCACAAAACCAGGATCAAATGGATCCAGAAAGCGAAAAAACAGGGACTTATCAGACCCTCACTCTGGCTCTGCCTAGTAGTTCCTGTCTCTACATACCAAAGGCAGGAAGTTAAGCCTTCAAGAACGGTAACTGACCTCAGATCACACTTCGTGAGTGTGGGAAAGGATTCAAATGCAGGTCTGTTCTCTACTCCATCCATCATTGTCCTTGTCCTGGGGGCAAGTGGTCTGCTGCTCAGAAAATGCCCCACTGTTGGAATTCCAAGGGTGGGGGTCAGGGGTGAGGCCAGGATGGGCCTCCAGCTTGCCTAGAGCTTGGAACAACAGTAGGCGGGTATTGAGGCTGGGAACGGAGGTTGGACTCAGGTTGGACAGAGCCTCGAGAATGAGACTAAAGAGCTTGGGCTTCATCCTCAAGGCTGTTAGGGGGCTTGGAGAGGTTTTCAGCAGCAGAGTGATATTTTTGGCAAGATCCCTCTGGCTGCTTAGGTAGAGAGCGAGGGTTCTAGAGCGAGATGGGACAGGACTAAAGAGGGAACTGCTTCAGCGCCCAGGTAAGAGGAAGAAGCCTGGGCAAGGGCAGCGGGAAAAGAAGGGAGGCTGGGCGGTAATACTGAGCGTTTGAGCTGGTGTCAAGCAGGCAGAAAGACGTCAGGGCTGGGTCTGGGGTAGAGTCCCAACCTTACTCTTTCTTTGCTGGCTGAGTGACTTTGGGAAGCAACTTAACAATATTAGGTCTCAGTTTCCTCATCTGTTAAGCCATGTTTGATGGGGTCACTATGGGGAGTCAGGGAGATGACAACTGTGAAAGAGCCGATGCTCAGGTGCTCAGCCAGAGGGGCAAAGCCTTCCAGAGACGGGCCTAAGAAAGTGGTGGGGTTGCTGATTGTTGGTAGGTTGGGTGTCCAGGGGCCTGGATCCCATCCGGACCCTGGTGATCCTGGGGTTGTCTTAGGCTGGACTGGGCCACAGTGGGAGTTCACTGGCTGCCCTGCCCTGGCCAGGCTGTGACTCTGGTTTTGGCAAGGAGGCGGCCAAGAAGCTAGATGCCATGGGCTTCACGGTGCTGGCCACTGTGTTGAACTTGGATAGCCCCGGTGCCCTAGAGCTGCGTGCCTGCTGTTCCTCTAACCTAAGGCTGCTGCAGATGGACCTGACCAAGCCAGCTGACATTAGACATGCACTGGAGTTCACCAAAGCCCACACCACCAGCACGGGTCAGTGGGCACGGCTTCCCCAGGAGAGAGGTGGCTGGGTGGGTATGGAGGGGCAGGGATTGGAGGTCTGCTGCTGGGCTGACCCACAGCTTCCCACCTCCCTGTTCCATGCCCTCAGGTTTGTGGGGCCTGGTCAACAATGCAGGCTTCAATGATGTGGTGGCTGACGCAGAGCTGTCCCCAGTGGCGACATTCCGCAGCTGCATGGAGGTGAATTTCTTTGGGGCACTGCAGCTGACCAAGGGCCTCTTACCACTTTTGCGCCGTTCGAGGGGTCGCATAGTGACTGTGGGCAGCCCAGCAGGTGAGTGCACTCCCACACTGCAGCAGAAAAGTTGCTGCTCGGGATGCGGGGGCCCCTGGCCCCAGGCTGAGCTGCTCCACCCCCAATCCATCTCCAGGAGACATGCCGTATCCATGCTTGGGTGCCTACGGGACCTCCAAAGCAGCCCTGGTGCTGCTCATGGACACATTCAGCTGTGAACTTCTGCCCTGGGGGATCAAGGTCAGCGTCATCCAGCCCGGCTGTTTCAGGACAGGTGAAGGTCAGGGTTTGGGGTACACAAAGCCTGGGGCTGGGAAGAGGGGTGTGGTGGTGGTCTCATCTGGGGCAGGGACCACTCTGAAGAATGGGTCTGGCTTTGGATGACCTCACCACTCCTTCCCCAGAGTCAGTAAAAAAAGTGGACCACTGGGGGCGGCGCAAGCAGCTGCTGCTTGACAACCTGTCCCAAGAGTTGCTGCAGGCTTATGGCGAGGACTACATTGAGCACCTGTATGAGCAGTTCCTGCACTCGCTGAGCCTGGCGTTGCCCGACCTTAACCCGGTTGTGGATGCCATCGTTGACGCGCTGCTGGCGGCTCAGCCCCGCCGACGCTATTACCCGGGCCGTGGCCTGGGGCTCATGTACTTCATCCACAACTACCTGCCGGAGGGCCTGCGGCGCCGCTTCCTGCAAGCCTTCTTCATCAGTCCCTGTCTGCCGAGAGCGCTGCAGCCTGGCCAGCCCGGCCCTACCCCCACACAGGAGGCAGTCCAGGACCCAGCCCCACACCCGGGCCTTTCCCCCACGGAGGCCCAATGAGCAGTGCACACATATGGCCTAGCGGCTCCAGCAGAAGAGGTCCCACGAGCCCTTGACCTTCCCCTGGGCATTGTGCCCCCCAGGTCTGCCCTCGAGCCTGGCCTAAAGCACCTCAGCCTACCCACTGCCAATGCCTCAGGCCCAGCCTGGTGAGGTTGAGGCTCCCCAGGCTTCTCGACTGCTTCAAGAGCCTAAACAGACCTTCCGGGGCATAAGGCTCCACCCTGCACCTCGGAAAACTCAGGTGGATGGGGCATTTAGTACAAGAAATAGCTGTAGCATTTGACAGAATCCTGCAGACAGTGCCTCTGCAAACTACGGAGTGATAGGATAGGTTGGGGACCCCCTCAGGATTACTTGTCAGCACTAGTGCCTCAGTGCTGCAATTCAAAGGTGACTCCCAGCTGTTTCTTGACTGGCTCAAGAATTAGGGCCCCGATCATCCACTCCAAGCCCCCCAAGCCACAGGGAGGCTGCATATCCTACTTGCCTGATTCTCATTTTTTAAATAAAGATAAATTTTTATTTCTCCTAGATGGGGGAGATGCTGTTTGGAGGGGGTAACAGACTGTGGCTGTGTGACATATTGGGAACTGCCCAGGGAACCTCTGGAGCTCAGTATGGGGGCCAAGTCTCTGGGCACAGACTCTGTGGTTCATACCTACACCCTACATTGATCTTGGGCAGATCCTTTATCCATAGGTTTGGGTTTCCTTATAGTGAAATGGGGGTGATGACCCTGGCCTAGGGAGTGGTGGTGCTCAGTGAAGCAAATAGGGAGGCCTGGGTCTCTCCAGGGCCATGCCCCAAGCCTCCAGCAGAGGAACAGGCTGCCCTCCAGTGAGTCCCTGGCCCTGAGGAATCTGGCTGCACAGGAGCGGGTCAGCCTGGGGCTGCCAACTGAGACTGATCAAGGAGGTAGAAGGCTTAGGCTAGGTGGCAGTGGGCTCAGTAAGGGTGCAGGGAAGCTGGGGGTCTGGGAGACGAACTAGGTAGGGCCCAAAGGAGACAGCAGACAGCTGGGCTTAGAGAGGGCAGTTTATTGTTCAGAGGGGCAGGGCTGATGGAGGGAGATGCACAGCGACTTCCCCCATGCCCCAAGGACACGGACACACACATACACACACACACACTATGCTTCCCCTGGACCATGGCTCTCAGGGTGACCACGGGGGAGAGGAGGCTCATGTTACCCCAGGGGTTCTGAGGTTAGGGAGGGGCACAGAAGTGACCACATGCTTCTCAGACATGTCAGCGGCTGTAAACAGGGCTGAGGGGGTCTTCCTTGATCTGGAGGGGGCCTTGGTCCATCCTTGGTGGGGGGCATGTACCCAATCCCTTTGTAAACCCAAGAGCAAGAGGGTCAGGGAAGCTGGGCAGCCGCTGTGACGATGTGCCACCCCAGGGTGGGCAGGTGAGCTGTGACCTTGGTCAGCACACAGACACACACACACTTGTGGGGGGCCTTGGGCTCGGCCGCTAGAAGATGGGGATGTAGTTGTCTATCTTGGCGCGGTGGCGCTGGGCGATGCATTCAGCAATCCACACAATGTTGCGACATTCCTGCTCTTTGAGCTTCACAAAGGCGTAGAAGACACCAAAGTGGAACTGGTTCAGGAAGGCCAATTTGTTCAGTTTCACCTGTGGACAGAGGCCAGCGTGGTGTGCAGGTGGCGGTGACTGCAGTCAGGCCTGAGCCACCAATCCCCCCTGTGATGGACAGGCCCGGCACCCACCTCGTGCTCAAAGAATCGGTCCTCCAGGGTCTTGTCTCCGGGGTTGCTCCCTGCACCCTCGAAGAGCAGCTTGTACTCCTGGCCCAGGGGAGTGGTGGGAAGCATGAGCATGGGGTGGGTGGTGTGGGGATGCGGGCGCCAATACGCCCGCCCCCCGTCCTGTAGCTAGGGCACTCACCGGGTAGTAGTCGGCCACATTCTTGACCTGTTCGTAGTCATCTGCCCGAGCCAACTGGGCCAAGCCCTCTGGGTAGAGCCGCCCGCAGTGCGGAAAGAGCTTGGCACGGTCCTCCTTGGTCAGCTCTGTGCCAAAGGAGTTGATGGTGATGATGAAGGCGCGACGGTCTGCTTCAAACTGTGGGGCCAGTGCACATGCAAGGAGAGAGGGGGCAAGGAAGGCAGAAGCCAGTCAGTTGGCAGGGCTTCCCCTAGGCCTGTCTTCCTCCAGGGACCAGCAGGTAGGAGGGCGGGCAGGCACTCACCTCTAGGATGGGGCACATGGCATCGGCCGTTGTCCCGCCCAGGAGGGTGCAGAACTTGTAGAAGGACTCCAGGTAGGCCTGTGCAGAGCATGAGGCTTGTTCAGCCCAGGCAGGGAGCCTGGGGGCTTGCCAGGCCTACTCACAGACCCTCCCTCCCCAGCCCCTTTCATGGTGAGTCCAAACATCAGGCCCATGAATTGGCCAGGGCAATTCATGAGGCCCTGAAACAGCCACAAACTCCAGTTGTTAACCAGCCAAGCATCGGTAGCCTGCTGCCTTGTCTCTCACCCAGGAGCAATTTCTGGCCGACTGTCTGCTGCATGGTACAGTGCCCCCAACATCTTCACCCCACAGAAGGCCAGGCTCAGAGAGGGTCTCTGTCTTCCCCGTGCTGCTCTGCTTGATTTCCCCCAGATCTCACTTCCTCAGCCTCAGAAAACCACATGTCTAGGGGCTAGTGAGGGAAGGGTACTCCTGAGAGCTCATGGAGATGGTCCGGACTGGGCCCCTCCAGGCACCCCACCTTACAGAACACCTCCTCCTCCTCCCATCCCCCAGGCATCGTGCAGCAGGAACCAAACTGTCAGCACAGTTCCTGCTGAGGGATGGTTATTGCCTACACAGACATCAGTCCTGCAGAGCAATGGCCGGACACATGGGCTGTGGGTAGGAATGAGTACTTCCTGCCCAAATTGGATCTGCCAGGCACGAGGAGAAGGCAGGTCAGCCCAGGCCCCAGGATACTCCCAGAACTATTGGGTTGTCAGAAAAGTCATGATGCATTTTTGCAACAAAAACATAGAAAAAAATACATCATGACTTTTCCGACAACCCAATAATAAAACCAGCCATGCACAGGCTTGCACCTCTCCAGGTCAAGGAAGGGGGGATTGTCCTGTGGCCTCCCTGGGGAACGCCCTTTACTCAGACCCTCCCAGGTGCCATCTGGTGGCATGGTCACAGGGACTCTGGCTTCACAGGCTAGATATAGAGACTATTCTTCTGAGTTGGGGGTGAGAGCTGGGAGGCATGGAAGGCCTTCTGTGCCGAGATCTGCCCTCCAAGGTGTAGAGTCCTTTGTACCCACCACCAGCTGACTTGGGCCACCAGCTCTGCCACCCCAATGGTGGAGGTGAGATGAGACCTAGGAGTCACCAAGCCCAGGCCCAGCCTGGCCAGCAGCACTGGGCAAGCTGGGCTCAGAGGAAGGCCTGAGGTGACCACTGGGGTCACAGGAAACACAAATCTAGGACAGGTCAGGGAGTAAGAAGCCTGAAGGGGAGAGTGGGCCACAGCACAGAGGATCCCCAGGAATTGGAGGGCTTGGGTGGCAGAAATAGCTGTCAACCCTACTATAGCTTGGGGGTGCTGTTTAGTCCTTCTAGTACTATCCCTAGCCACCTCCTTCCCTGTGGGCAGCCAAGCTGGTGATGCCCAAATCCCCAGGCCTGCCCCAGTGGGGTCTGCGGTTCTTGTGGGGAAGCCACTAGCCTTTGCCGAGAGGCTGACCCCAGGGTGGGGGAGGCTAGTGGGCCAGGCCCAGAATCTCTTCTGGAGGTTAGGGCAGCTTAAGAAACTGGCGAGACCCCAAAGTCCCAGGTACCAAGGTCACCTCTCCACCCCCGCTCTGTGCCCTGGAGGAGTCTGCCAGCCCATGGCTGTTGCGCCAGCTGCCTACAGTTCCCACCCAGCAGGCAGCTGAGGGTCCGCCTAATCTCCCATCTGTGGCCACTGGGCTGGTACATCGCCTACTGGGCGGGCGGTCCTGGCACACTGCCTACAGCATTAGATCGATGTTTACGAGCGGGTGCCCCGGCAGCCCTCACCAGTGGCTCCAGCTATAACCAGTTAGTCCCGGTGAGTGTGTGGGTGAGGCTGGGGGGACAGCCGCACCCCTCACCCTGTCTCAGGGCAGGGAACCCGGCAACAGGCCAGCTGGGCAGGAGGGAACGAACACACGAATACACACACACACACACACACACACACCACTGACAGGCTAGCCTGTCTCCCTACTGGTGAAGTGGATGAGTGTACTTGCTTTGCAAACAGGCTGAGTCAGGTGTGTCCCCGATGCTGCCAGTGTCTAACAAGTGGCTTCAGGCAATCTACCCTACTTCTCTGAGTCCTCAGTTTCCTCAGCTTACAAATGGGAAGACTGATGCCTACCTAGCTCCTAGAGCAAGTACTAAAGACTGAAGAAGTTGATAGTCTTCCTACCTCTGGTCTCATCCCCTCTATCTGTCCTCCACATTGCAGCCAGAGGGGCTTTCTCGTGATACTCTGATCTGTTGGAAACCTTTGTTGGCTGACCCTGTCCACAGGATAAAGTTCAAACTCCTGGTCTGGCATTCAAGGCTCTGGGTGACTTGATGCTATGCCTGCTTCTTTTTCTAGACCTATCTCCTGCTGTCCTTCTGGAACCTGCACTTCCACAGCAAACCACTTGCCACTTGGCCCATGTTCCATGCTTGCTTCTGCATGTGCTGTTCCCCTGCCTACACCACTGCTACCTCCAGGCAGGCCTTTCGCCACCACCACACCCTCCCTACGCTCTGGCCCAGAATCCTGCAGGGAGACTGCAGGGCCTGGGCTCAGGCTGCAGCCGAGCATTGGCCACCTAATGCCAACCAGGGCAGAGCCCTCACTGTAAAGATCGGATAGACAGATGTTGTCAGGGTAAGGTCAGCAGGGCTCTTGGCCAGTGCTATCCTCAGCCCACCTTTGGGGCCTGCCCACTGATGACCCTTGTTCCTGGCTGCAGTCCATCAGGGGTCCTGGCACCAAAGCTCAGTACCTCACCACAGCTAGAGCTCAGTCGATCCCAAATGTCCCTCACTGGTCCCTTTAGCCCCCTTTCTTGGCTCCCAGCTCTGCTCCTAACCTCTTTAGGCTAGGGCAGTGCTGATCAAGCCCACTCTGTCTCCAGGGGCCACCAGCCTGTGCCACAGCATGGTGGGAAGCAGAAGGCAGGGGGTGCTGAGAATGGTGGGACATGGCACTGGCTCTAGTCTTGGAGCCTGAGAGGGACACAGGGATCTGGCTGAGCCTCACCCCAGCTGGGCACACTGTTGTCTCTGCTCAAGTGCCTGTCCTTGCTGGCAATAGTCCAGGTGGGGTTAGCCTGAGAGCGATGGCCTGGGTGGCGGCCCATGACCCTCTAGGATCCAGGGAGAGCAGCCACCCAGGAGCCAGCTCCGACAAGCCAAGCTGTGGAGCACCCGCCACTCCTGCTGATCTTATCTGGGCCCGCCGCAGGCGCCACGGGATGGAGAACCTGTTCCATGCAGCCTTGTGCCCATCATGGGAGCCAGAGAGTGAGTCGAAAAGCCCCTGGGGTTGGAGCCTGGTGCAGCTGCACCCTCTGCCAGCACCCCACATCAATCACAGGCCCACCCGCCTGCAGGTTAGCCCCCCACTGCTACCTTGTAGAGCGTGTTCCGGATGATCTCAATATTCATCTCATCAAGGTCCTGCTCTGAGATACAGTCCTGGAAAAAAGCAGCTGGGGAGGAAAGGCTGGGCATGAGGGTGGGCGAGTGGACTTAGCTTAGGTAAGAATCCTGCTGATGTTCAACTGCCCCTACCGGGCACACAGGGCCCCCTGCCACATGATCCATCTGGCTGGGTACTGGGGGGCCCCCACCCCAATCTAAGCTATTGCGTTGGAAGTGGCAGGAGCAATACTCTGGGCTACGTGCACTGACCTGAGCTTCTCCTGCCTTCTTGCTCCTAAAACTGATTTATAAAGGAGGCAGTCAGCCACAACATGATCTAATCATCGCTGGGGCAGACCCAAGCTTTGGACTATGCCAAAGACAGACTTGCAGCAAGGCCATGACATCCTCCCTTCTTGAGGGGCAGCTGTGGATTTTGGGTCTGACGCCCACTTCTCTGCATCCCCCAGGAGAGTCTGAGGTCCACATTTGGAAAAGCAGCATTTTCTCCTTAAGACAAGGAATGAGTTCGACAGCTGGGTGGGCATGGGCCAGAGACCCAAGGGGCCACTGTCGGGCTGGATGTAGAGGCCAGAGCAGGATACAGCGCCCACCCCCACCCCCAGGGGAGCCTGTGGACTCACCCATCTGTCTCTTTTTTTAAAGATGGAGACACTGAAGAAGCCACAAACACCCCAGAACTAGCTCAGAGTTACTGGGAGATTCTATGACAGATAAAGCCAGCGGGTAGGGCTCAGGCCTCATTGTGCAGGATGAAGTGCAGCTTAGAGCCCAGTGGTTCAACCCTGGTGGCTTCCTGGAGGTGGTGTCCTAGGGACTAGGGCTCTGGCTATGAGGGCACTAGCTTATGACGGCCTTAGTGCCTTCTCCCCAGCCTCCACAGCAGGCAGGAGCCAGCACTGCCTAGGCGGAGCCCTGCAGGAAGCTCCCAGTTCCCCTTCCTTGGCCTCTAACATGAACCCTACATCCTGCCGGACACTGCCTGACCTGGCCCCTGGGACCTGCTCCATAGAGGCAAGTGAAGCTATTTGCTTCCCTCCTCTGCTCAGGGGCAACCAACCACTCCCACCCTGCTTGGGGGCCACAGTCTGTAAGTGCTCCCAAGACTCCGAGGGAACCGGGCTTCTCTCCACTCTCCTTGAACTCAGCCCTCCTGTGCATTCTGAGAAATCATCCAGTTTCACAGAGATGGTCCGAGGCAGGCCCTGAGGGTAGCCAGCCTGCCCCAGCAAAAGCACCAGCAAAGGAGAAGGCAGAGTAAGGAGGACAGAATAGGAGGGGAAGTGGAGGGGAACATAATGATAATGGTGAGCAGGAGTGGGCTGGCCTTGCACTCGGCTCGGGGTCATTCCCGGGGTTCCACAAACCCCACACTGAGGCACTGACGCTGATGCCCACCTCCTCCCTCCTCCACCACAGCGGCTCACCCAGGGGCGTGTCCACCAGAATGGCATTGTAGAGCTCGGCAGGGGTCTGCGCAATGTTCACGGCCTCCATCTGCTCGAAGCTGCCTAGCGGGTGGCACTTGGGCACAAGCTCGGCAATGGAGCGCTGGTGCAGCGTGCCCGTGATGAGCAGGATCACATTGTCAATCATGTAGCTGTAACTACGGAGACACGACAGCGGGCAGCCCGTCAGGGGGGCTGGAAGCCCCGGTACCCCAGCACAGGCCCCCCACCCCTGACAATGAATGCTACCTCGAGGGTGCTGCAGATAAAGGACAGACAGGGCCCTTCCTTGGTGGGCAGGAGGGAGTGGAATTCATGGCTCACGAGCGATTAGGAAACCAGTTAACTACCCCACCGTGTGAACGGTGTTCTAGAAGGACACAGCAACCATGGGCACAGGGAGGTGAGGCGCACTGGCCAGCCTGGGGGATGAAAGAACTGGGAGATGAAAGTGTGTCCTGGGAACAGGGAACAGTGTGTGCAAAGGCCTGGAGGCGTTCACTAAGTGGCAGCCGCATTCGAGGAACTGAGCAGAGTCAGCGTTGGCAGAGGGAAAGGAACCAGGGCAGTGCTGCCAGCAGGCTGGGACCTGGAGATTGGTCCTGCAGGCTGGGCTGAGGGTCCTGCCTTCATTTTGAGCACAAGGGATCCATGAGCGGGGTGTAGGCAGAGAGCATCCAGTCCAGTTAGGGTCATACTGGCTGCTGGATGGGAACGCAGGACGAGGGGAAGATGGCAAGGGGAGGAAAGGCTGAGGGGTGGGGTGGAGAGAAACTTCTCTAGGGAAGGGCAGAGAGGAGCCAGTGCGAGGGCGCCTCTGGAGTAAGGCTCAGGTTAGGCAGAGATGGAGCAGGCAGACAGCTGCCCTGTGCAGCCCACTCCAAAGACACAGCACCGCCTTCTCCTTTAGGGAGCAAGGCCAGGGCCAGGCATCCACCCAGGAGAGCCTGGAGGAGACCCAGAGACCTGGACAGGACGCTGGCCAGTCCAGGCGGAGGCTCCCCATGCTCTGTGCCCTGGACAGTGACTGGACAGCAGAGGGGGCTGTGGAGCTGGGGAGGGGTGGGGATGCCAGTTCAGACTTGTTGAGGGGCACATTCTGCCTCCAGCCATTAAGACAATGCCACAAAGGGGCTAGGGTAATGAGTTCTGTGTAGTCACCTATGTGGTGATGGGGTGAAGAGGGGGAGAGGGCCTCAGGCCACAATCAGGCTGCATAGCCACAACATTCCTCTAGCTTGTCACCAGCAATGAATTCAGGGCACAAAGGAGTTGGAAAAGGCCTGGGGGGAGGACATCCTCCAAGACCAGAGAGGCTCCCACTGACAGGTAAGAGCTGAGGCAGAGGCTGCTGCCCTGAATTGGACACTCAGCACAGGCCCCTACCAGCCAGGCCCCTGTCCTGTGACAGTATTGTGAGCACCAGTGCTAAGGCTGTCCAAGAAGGAAGACCCCTGGTAGGAGTGGCCCCCAATACCAAGGGAAGAAAGGGAAGGAGGTTGATGGCCCAGGCTTCAGCTCAGAGAGCTGGCCACTGGGGGAGCTCCCACAGGGCCCTCCAGGAAGGCGGCAGGAGGAAGAAGCCACAGCTCCTGTCCCAGCCTGACCTCTACTCCCACCCAGCCAAGCGCCCTGCTACGACCTCTGCTCTCCTGGGCTTGGGGCCAGGCAGCTGCCCTCCCTCCGCCCCCAGGATGGCTGGGTCAGTCAGCTACAGGATGTGTGCTGAGAAGATACAGGCCCCCCCACTTCTGAAACTGAGGGCCTCAGGCAGGGCCCACTGGCAGCTGTAAGCCAAGAGGCCCACATGGCTAGCCTCCTGACCCTGGCCTGACAGAGCTGGCAGAGTACGGAGACCTCAGAGAGGTCCAGAGTTCTGTGCCTTGGTCTCTGGCCCCAGCCTGCATCTTCTCTACCCTGGACAGCACATTCCTCCTGCCCCTGATGCCTCCAGAATCTCATGTACACCAGGACCAAGCTACACACCACTTCCTGCACCCCATCCAGCACTGCTCTAGCCTTTATGTTCCCTCAAACAGCCACAAAGACCTCACCCCGAGCCTAAGGATGCACTTTTATACTCACAACCCTCTGTACAGGGAAGGAGAGGACAGTGTACCTCTTAGACCTGTACTATCCAACTGATCTCACAACCATTCGCCTCACCAGCCATCAGAGGAAATAGGCAGACAGTTCAGGCACCAGGTCACACCACAAGGGACAGGAGCTCTTGGTCCCCATGGCCAGTGTCTACATGCCTCCACCCATGGCCAAGGTTCCCATGCCCTGGGGCTCTATGCTCTCCCCATTTAGCCTTTTCTTCTTAGAGGGATCCCCACAAGCTAGGCTTCCTTTTTCTAAACCTACCCACTCCTTGTGCCTGCAACTCAGGATTATCAGTTTATGGTGGGAGTGAGGTGAGGGCCAGGGCCCAAGGGATGTGCCTCAGGGTACTGGCCTCACCTCAGAGGAGAGTCCTGTGGGAAGACTCCACCGTTTGGCTTTGCTGCTGCCCTTCCAGGATGCCGAACAGGCCAGCTATGACTCACTTTTCAGCCCTGACAGCAGATGTGGGGGGCCAGTGGTTGTACCCCCTGGCTGCCCCTGCCTCTCCTACTAGAAGTCCTAGGTGGGCAGCAAGGAAAAGGCTGAACCAAGTAATGGTCACTTGTGATCACAGCCCCTCAGCCACTTCTACGGCCCCCCTCTAACCCAGGCTAGGCAAGTCTTGGATGATCCCATGCCAGGCCCCACACTTCCTTCCCCCTGGGTCAACTACCAGGTTGCTGCAGCAGCAGCCCCTGCTTTCTCCCCTGACCAATGAGAGCCAGAATCCTCCTTCCTGGGAGAAAGGAGGCAGGGCAGGCCTGGCAGAGATGACGCTGGCCCAGCTGTCCGCTTCTCTCCCAAGGCCAAGGCCTTCAACAGGCAAGGAAATCCTCCTCCTCCTTGTCTGGCTGCAGCAGCTGCCTCCCGGCCCCCAGAAAGCCACTCCGCCAGTCCTCCCCGCATTTGGCCTCAATAGGGGAGAATGAGGTTCCAGCTGGTCAGCATCTCCCTCCAGAGGAAGACAGCTGGGGAGTGGACAAGCGGCTGTCCGCCAGGCCAAAGAGGCCCTCGCGGGGTGGGAGTGGGGCAGTCTGTATTCCTCTGCCCAGAGGCCCTCCCTCGCCCTGTGTCTTGAAGATTTAACTTGGGTTGGAGTTTAGGAAGTCACTTCCTCCAAGAAGTTTTCAGAGTCCCTTGCCAGCCCTGTCCCTCTGCTATGCCCTTTGGCGCCACCTGCTGGAGCAGCATGGCCTACTTCCACCTTCTCACCATCCCAGCCCTGGGGGCCAGCGGTGCTGGTGGGGAGGCCATGATAACTAGATACCCCTGCCAGTCTGTCCATCCATAGCTCCCAGCAGGGGTTGCTAGTAACGGTATCTGTGCTCAGTCACATCTGAGTCCTTCAGAGCTCTGTCCAGGGTGGAAAGTGAAGAGATATCAAGCTATGGTCTCAGCACACCAGCTGTCAAGCCTCAGTTTCCCTTCTGCAATCAGGATGACTTAAGTGTAGCCCAAGAACTACTGAGGTCCTGACCTTCTTTTCATTAAAATCCTGCCCCACCCAGAGGCCCAGTTGGATCCTCCCACTTGATCTGAGCCTTCTGGGCTTTGAAGAGCTCCTGTGTGCTAGTGCTCCCTCAAGGCAGGAGCCAGGTCTAATCCAGGACTCAGAAGCCACAGCAGGTCAGAGCCCTAGCCTGTAGAGATCCGGAAACACTAGTTGTGAACAGCGAGGGCTGGAGGACCAGGAGAGAGCGGCCTACGGAAACCTGATGCTGCAGGGCCTAAGGTTGGAGCAATGTGTCCTGGGGAGAATGGCAAGCGTGCTAACAGGCCCACTGGGCACTTGAGGCTCTTGTCCTGGGGCAAAGCCTCCCGCTAGCTGCCCACTCCAGGCTGGTAGCACCGAAGCCCCTGGTACAGGAGAAAGATGGGACCTTATCTCTCCCAGATGGTGCAGTTTCCCATGCCCAGGCTCTGCCAATGGGTGCCTGGGCTGCAGGCAGGTGTTGAATACTAGGGATGGCCCCCTTCGTGAAGGCTCACCCATCTAAGGACAAAGGTCTTTGGGGCTCACCTGGGAATCCCCAGAGAGCAGACTCACTGCTCTCACTGGCAGCTCTCCCAGCTTCTCTTCCGGGGCCTACTCTTCAATGGGAAACGGTCACGGATGGGCCAGACCAAGACACCCTCCAAAGCTGAAAAACCTTAAGAGGCTCTATCACAAGTCACATAGCAAGTTAATGGCTGGGCCTGGAAGGGGCCCTTGGTACAGTGACATATTACATGTTCCTGCATGAGACTGAGCTGACTCATCTCAAGACCATATGACTAATGACAGTCTACTTCAAGGGGACCTCTCTCACTCAGGGTCTGTCTGCCCCATGCCAGGCAGCTGCCTCTGCTCTGGCCACCTACTCTCCCATGTGGCCTCTCTAACCCCACCTGATCCTGGAGTCCGTTTAATGCCTCCTGTGACCCCTAGCTCCATTTGTGGCAGCTGCTCGCAGCCTCTCCAGGAGCTGTCTACACCACCACTGGCACCCATCCCATTGCATATCCATACATCACCCTCCATCCTGGCACTGGGCCTGGCCCAGGGCTGATACTGGTAATGTGTGTTGGCTGAAGACTGCCTGGGATCTACAAAACCACTGGACACTGTCTCTCACCATGGAAGGGCAGAGGAGGTCTTAACCGGCTGTTTCTTGCACACTTTCAGTCACAAGGAGCTCATGCAAAAGCCTGTTCCAGCCACCTTGGGGCAGCTCCACAGGCAACTAAGAGACTGAGGGATGCAGCTAAGGTGACCTCTGCAGTGGTCCCAACCTCTGCCCTGGCTTGGCCAGCTTTCTCTGTGGACAAGTGGACAATGATGACATTATTCCCTCAAGTCTTCACACCCAGAATGGAACTTCTAGCTGACACTTTCACCACTTGGGGGACCGTACTCTCCCCTGGGCATCCCCAGGGTATGGGGCTCCATGCTCCATCTGCTCAGGGCATGGAAGGCTCCCTCAGTCTAGAACCCCCCCCACCCCCAATTTTTCCTTTAAACACCTTGCCCCTCAGCCAAATAGCCACATCCTCAGGGAAGTCAGTTCTGGGGGAGATCCTCTAGACAAGCACCTTTCCGTAACACTGCCCCTCACTCCTGGGATGAGCCAGGGCAGAGGAGGAGGAAGAGGTGGAGTGGAGAAGAGCATCCAGGGAGGTAGGAGTTAAATCGGAGACACCATGAGAGGAAGGAGACTGCTGGAGGCGGGTGAGAGAGCTGTGGCTTCTGATTAGGCCTGGAGACCTTGGCCAAATGAAGGTTAGTGGTCACCGCTAGCCAGGGCCTTGTGGTGGAGTGACGGGACTGTGGAGGCTGACTGGAGGCTCGAAGGGTGAGGGGAGGTGAAAGAGCTGACAGTGAATGTACAAGTTTAGGTCCCGCGAGAAGGTTTTTTGGTGGTGTGAGGGATTTCAGGTGTTTTTAGATGCTGATGGGAAGAATCTGGAAGGGAAGGTGGCTGCACAGACAGAAATGCAGATGAGTGACCACAGGACATTGGCGGAAGGACTGGGGGGTACAGATGCAGTGCTGGGAGGGTTGGCCTCTATTGTCTTTGTGAAAAAGGTGGTGGGTCATCAGCCCAGAGAGATTTGGGGGTGGGAGAGGGATGCTGTTTAAGATGGGGAGACCCTTGGTGGGGGGGCTGCAGGGTGCTTAGTAGGGAGAGCAAGTGTCTGGCCGGGCAGGGACAAGTCAAGGCCAGCTGAGATGGTCTGCGTGCATATCTGGCAGCAGGGATCACCCAATGCCGGCTTCCCCAGCTTTGCTCCCGGCAGTGGAGGTGGGGGAGGGTGCCTCCAGGCTGGAGGCTGCTGGAATTCCTCCAGGGCTGGGGGGCTGCCAGCTGGGCGGAACCACGAGATGGGCAGCCAAGAGAGCTGTGGATGTTGGCAGAAGAGCGCTCGAATGATGGACCAGGGAACCTCAGCTGGAGAGGGAGAAAAATGAAGACAGAAGGGGCAGCAGGGGAGGAAGCAAGTCCCAGTGTCCTGCTGAGTCCGGAACCCACGTCCCACAGGGGACCGAGAGTGGGCTGGAGGGCCTGAAGGCTGTGGGTAGACAGGGGGTGCCTGACTCAGCGATTTCAAGGGTGGAATGGAACAGTTCCAGGGTGACATGGCCTTGGGTAGCCATTGATGGGGGCGGCTGAAGAGGGGGGCAGAGGAGCAGGTCACTGGAAATGACAAGGTCATGGACCGAGCAGCCACAGGTTCAGAGGCTGTCGCGTGGCTGCTGAGCTCTTCCTGAGGGAGGCAGGAGTGTAAGCCACAATCCCCCCCTGAATGGAAGGGGCGGGAAGTGACAGTCTGCCACAGGATAGCACTTGGCTGCTTTAAGCATACTTGGTGCTTGAAGCCAATCTCCAGCAAAGAGCTGGCGACTATGCAGCCTCAGTCACGCTCAGAGCTCTCTCAGGTTTCATGGCCTGGCAGACTGAGACCAAGCCTCTAAGGGCACCAAGACTGGCCAGGGGCGAGCTACATAGGCAGGTGGCCAAGCGAGCGGCAGGATAGAGGACATCTGCCCTCTGACCACTGGCATGAGGTTGGGTCAGACCTCCTCTAGCCAGCCTAGCTGGCAAGACCAGAAAATTCACCAGGAAACTGAAAGAATCTTGTGCAAACAAGATGAAGGCTGGGCTCTGGCAATAAATGCATTGTTTCCTTGTATGTCCTCAGCTCTGGCCTTGGGGCAAGGGACACACAGACCCAGGCTAGGGGTTGATTGACAGATGGGGTGCTGTGGAGTGATCCGCAATGCAGCAGCACAAGACACACCCCATCTCTGTCTGGCCTCCTGTCCTAGTAGGACCATGTCAGCTGTACCTTGACTGGGGTTAGGGCAATGATTATGGGCCCAGCCAGGATAGCAGGGAGACCCACGGGAAGGCAGCCTGTGGCCAGGAGAGAGCCTGCTTCCCAGCCTGGGCAGGTGCCCCAGACTGTGGCCCTCGCCTGTAGATGGAGCCCTTCGGGCTGCAGTGGATCTTGAGTAAGAGGCTGTTCTTGGGGGGGAAGGAGTGGAGGGATCAGGCCAGTCGGCAGGAATGTAGCCCTGTCCCTGCAGGGACAAGCAAGGCAGAGATGCCAGGTACTAAGGCGGAGGGTGGGGACACCACAATCAGGGAATGATAAAAACTACATGGTACCCAGGAGAGTGCTTGGAAACGCTACCCCACAACACACACTCACACTCCACCAACTCAGAGCACACTCTTAAGCACCCACCGACCATACCTCTGCTCACCACTGTGTGAGGCAGCTACCTGGACAGGGGTCATCTCCTTGCCAACCAGGTCCTGGCTCCTGGCTCCTGGCTCCTGGGCCACCCCTGCAGAGGGGGCCTCTCTACCTCCCTGTTTCCAGGTAGACCTGGCAAGCAGAGGCTGCCTTGTCCATGGCCTGCAGGTCCCAGATCCTTTCCTCTCCCAGTATCTCTAGGAGCTTAGCGGAGGCAGGGCTGTACCCAAGGGTTAGACGATGGGGAAACTGGGCAGCCAAGGGTCATAAGCATGGAAGCCTGGCCAGAATTGGGAAAGGCAGCCTCCCCCAGCGCCCCCAGCACCCCTTCTTCTTAGACCCAGGGCCATGGTCAGAAAAGATGATGAGGAATGGGCCTCAGCCCAGATAGGGCCAGAAAGCATGAATGGTCCATCCGAACCAATAACCTGGCTCTTCAGAGCTCTGTCCATCCAGACTCCTGACCATGGCATGGGGTGGGGAGGACCCAGTGAGTGTTCAGTGTGGGTGCTGTAGGGTGAGCGAGGAAAAGGACTCCCATTGTCTCTGGTCTCCCCACCTCAATCTCTGTAACACCAGGGGTGCAGGGAAAGGGGCTTTAGCACTGCAGCGTGGGGCACTTGCTTGCCCATCAGATTCCGGGCCAGGAGTGAAGTGGCTGGTGACTCCACTCTGTGGGTGGTGGCTTGCAGGTTCAGGGTTGCTGAATGATCAGCCCAGCCACACAGCCCGGGAGGACTCTATAGGCAGCTGGCCTAAGCCCGCACTGGGCACAGCTGTACTGCCCAGCGTGTGCGTGGGGTGGGCGGGCGGGTCGGGGGGGGCACTATAGGGTGCACTCACGTAATGAAGTCCAGAAAGCTGGCGAGTGGCTCATAGGCATGGTTCCTCATGTGGCGGAACTCTACCACCATCTTCTCCTTGAGCCGATCATCGATGACTGACACTGTCAGTGGTGATGCCTCATTGGCCAGGAAGTTGCCATAGTCAGTGCTCTGCAGGTGCAGCTTCAGGTCTGAAACACAAGGGTGGGCGGTGAGGGCTGGCAGTGCCGAGCCTCCCCGGGGTTTCAAGTCTCCATCCCCACCACAATTCTGGGCCTCAGCCTCTCCCATGGAGTTGTGCCCTGCTGCTACCCCACCTTCACCTCCCTGTCGGCTCAGGGCCTACTCCAAAGCAGTTAGTCAAGGCCCTAGAGATGCCCTGGACCCTTGGGCTATAAGTCAGTATACTGTCCAAGCACAGTACAGAATCCAAGCTGAACTACTGTGCCTCCAAGTGATAAGAAAGTCTGGGAAGCCCCAACCCAAGGTGCCACTCACAAGCCTTTGAGCCCTTCTGCGTGGCAAGCCCTAGGATGGCCCTAACCTAGAGCAGAATAAGATATGGGCCCTGCTTCCCAGGGCCTCAGAGCTAGCCGAGCGAGCCAACATACCTCCAATAATGCATATGAAAAAGAGATGCCATAAGCCCTGCGAGTAGAGTGGAGAGGGCACCCAAATAGGGCTGAGAGGATAAGAGGGCATGCTAGGCTGGGCCATCATGGAAGGCAGGGCCAGGAAAATACAAAGGTAAACAGCCAGGTGGATGGCAAAAGTGAGAAGTGGTCTAGAGGGCAAATGTACTGTGATCGGAAGAAAAGGCTGGAGAAGATCGGCCTTGCCCTAGGAATGGCTGGGGGCAGGCAGGCCAATCCTACAGGCTCTTAGGGCCAGGGTGAGGGAAAGAGAAGACAGAGCAGAAGGGCCCTGGGGAGGCAGGATAGGTAAGACTCCGTGGGACCATGGCAACAAACTAACAGTCTCCCAGCTTTGCCCCTGCCTCCCATGCCCCAGGCTATTTCCACACACAGCCAGTGATCGTCTTCAAACACCAAGCAGACCAAAGCACTTGTCTGTACATCCTCACCCCAAGGCCTTTCTCTGTCCCCTTGCCTGGAAAGTGCTGGTCTTCCCTCAAACACCACCTCTGCAGAGGCCTCTCCAAAGCCCCATCACCCTGTCCTTTCACTTGAACCACTTTTCTTTTAACACATATCCCACCTGGCACAGGACATATAAGCACCGTGACAGGGACATTTGGTGACTGTGGTATCCTGGAGTCTAGAACAGAGTATGTTCTAATGTGTTTTCATGCTCAGTAAATAACTATGGACTGAATGAAAGGCTGGGAAGAGGGTGGGTGAAGACAGCAGGAGGGTTTACTCCTGGATTTTGAAATGGGGAACACCTGATGAGTGATGGCATACCAAGGACAGAGGCTGGGAAGGGACCGTATGTGCCTGCTGGGGCACATGTGTATGAAGGCCCAGCAGCCAAGGTCGGATTCTGCTGCAGGGGACTACACTCTTTCTGTCTCCTGCGGAAGTCCCCAGAGGATGACAGCAAAGACCCCACTTGTGAATGTTTCCACAGGCCCCCTGATCACAGCGTCCCTGTGTGTCTATGAGCCTACAAAGCCACGCTATCCTGAGCTGCTTAAAAGAGGAAAGGTGAACGGGGCCCATAACTCCTCTACAGGTTTAGGGGACCCCTGCAGTATGCCTCCTCCTGTACCCACCCCATCAAGAGAAGGATGCTCCCAGCCTGTAGTCAGGTGTGCTAAAGGAGAGATGGAAGAGTATGTGGGAGGGAGAGGGACGGAGGGGGGACTGTGCATGCCACTGAGTAGGCACCTTTCAGCTGCATCTCTAGGTGGCACCTGGGTGGCAGGCAGCACCCATGTCCTCTGTGGCTCCTGAGCACTCACAGAGTGGACTTTAACTTTATGAGGCCTGCAGGAGGCCTTCACCATCTGCTACCTTTACCAACACTCTACCATTCACACCTACTTATCTCGCATGGCCACCCAAAAGGGGGGCAGAACTAAGGGTAAGGCGGAGCAGGGAGAGGCCACTAGCCCCCTGCTCTGCCACATGGACACTGCTGTCTGTTGGCCCAAAAGATGTACACGCTCTATGTCCTCACCCCAGGCCATCTGCCATGAGCCCCTGCCCTGGGCAGTATTTTTTCCCATCCTCACCATAGTCTGGCCAGGGCCCACTTACACCTGGTATAAGGCGTGTGTGGGAGAAGGTGCTTTGCTCAGTAATAGTTGACTGGTTGCAGTATTTGGTTTCCCATTTGGTTGTTACAGAAAAGTTCTGAACTGTAACTGATGGTCATTGAGGTCATAGTCTATCACCTGTATTTCTACCTCTACTAATGGGCTTTATGTGCTAGATGTTAATACCCTTGATCCTGGGCAAGGGCACAAGTCTTTTTAAAAGAAACATGGTTTACTTGCGTAAAACTAATCAGTTTTGAGAGGTCGTTAATGCCCTTGAAATGGTTTTTGTGGATGTGAAGAAAATGGTGAGAATATGAATTGGTCTCCCTTATTGTAGTACTGAAATTAAATCTACTTTATCAAGTCATATTAATGCCCTGATTTCAGATTTTTTTTTTTTTTTTTGGAGGGCAGTGTCACTGGCCCTCACATATGGGACCCGAACCGGGGCCGCTGGCGTCCCAAGCCAGCTCTTAACCACCGCGTCACTTGGCCGGCCCTCAGATATTTTTATCTGTCAATAAACATTGTGATACTAGAAAACAAAAAAAGGGGGCAGGGAGTTCTGGCCTAGGGAATAGCAGGTGCTCAAATCCCCTCTAGGGGGAGCTGTGCAACGGATGGCACCTGGAAGCCTGGCCCGAATGTGGTGCTCTGGGTCAGACCGTCTAGAGCCACAGCTGCCAGCCCAGACCGGCCCCTTTATCCACCCAGCCACCTCAGCCGGCAGAGAGCCCTTCTCAGGCAATGAGACTCTTCCCTTTCCAGCTCACAGCTGGACCTGGAGGCCAGGCAGATGTACCGGGCAAAGACCTCTTGGCAAGATCCTTCATACCAATGGCCCCACGACTCTCTGGGACAGCGAGTCCAGTCCCTGACCGCCTGCCCAGCCTCCTGATTCCTACCCTCCAAAGTATCTAGGGGCTGGACCTCCCCCAGGCATCCTTGCACATGCTGCCAGGAGGCTTCCCTGAGTGCCGTCATTGTCACCTCCCACTCTAGCCTCCCGAGCTCTCCGGCAGTGTGCCTCAGCCTCTGCCTTTGCTCCACATGGCTTCTCTTCCCAGGAAGGTTTGCTCAACAACTTCCCCACTGCCAAGTACCCTCTCCCCTTCTCCAGCCCCCAATGACTCCATCCAATACCTGGCACTGGTCACATAGGAGTCAGCACCCCACCATGAGGGCAGAACCAAGAGCTACTCTAACTGGAAACAGATGGGGCCTTGCTGAGCACTCAGCTCCCTGCCAGGAGCAACCTGTGTGCTGGACTTACCAGGAACGCCCATTTCACAGACTCAGAAAAGAAAAATCAGAGGGAGCATGAGACTTGTCCAGAGTCCCACAGTACAGGCGCCAGGATGTGGATGAGGCCTGGTGGGTTCTGTCCATCCCCAACGCTGGTCTCCTCTCCTCCCCTCCCCTTTACATCCATGACACATTCTCCCATAGCCTTTGGCCTAGGACAGCTTTTCAAATATACATCCAGCTGCCCAGACAGACGTCAGTCCCAGAAGAGTTGGCGGTGGCAGAGCCTGCTTCCTCCATGACCTTGGAGGCAGCCCGGACACTCACAGAGGTCTTAGACTGTCATGACTCATGGACGAGCCCCTCTGGCATCACTTGTGGCATCAGCCATTCCTTGAGAAGTTAGGAATGTATGCATTTGAACAAAAGGGGCAAAGCGGAGGGGTGGGCTCTCTTTTACATACCCCCTGCCCCTGGGACTTAGCACAGGCCTTAAAGCAAACATCCCTGTGCTTTGGCTGTAGCTTTCTGCTGACGCTGCATCTGGGGAAGCCACGGCTCCCAGCACTGCTGGAACACAGACGGCTGGGGTGGTTTCTGCTGGCATTTGTCAGATCAGAGCAAACCCAGGAGACTCTACCGAGAATCCTGCCCAAGGCCTGAGAGTCTTCCTTACCAGGAAACTCATTTTTAAAAGCCCCCAGGGACAATCTCAAAGGGCCATTCCAGACCACTTTCCCTGGCCAAGCCCATTTCTCCTTGTGACCCAGGGAGAGGGGACAGCCTGCCAGCCAGGAAGGCGACTTGAATCCCTCAGGTCGGCCCACACAGGGCTTCTGAACCAGCTCTGACCCTGTTCGAGAAACCTGGCGCCCAGGCCCAGTGGCTGGCAGCCCCAAGCCCTTTACACAGTCCTCGGGGCTGGGACAAGGCCCATCAGAAACCTCTTCTCCCCCCGCCCCCCCCCAGCTTCCTACTCTCCGAGGGATGCGAGGAGGAAGGGGTGTGACTGGGGGTGAGATCTGAGCACAGGACGAGAGGCCTGGAACTTGTTGAGAGCTTCGTGGGAGACCTGGCCACCCAGTCCTGGCCCAGCACCCGGGGGCAGCCGAGGACGCCAGAGGCTCTGGAAGGCAGGGGCTAGTTCTGTTCTCTGCGTTCTGAGCTCAGCAACTTGACAGTCTCGGTGACAGCCCCAGACGTGCCTGGGCTAAGGCATGAGCAGTGTTCTGGTTAGCACAGACTCGGGGGACCGCTGGTCTACCCACAAGCCCAGCTGTCTACCCCAAATCCTCCCATCCGTGGCCCGGCACCAGGAATGTCTGGTCAGCTTGGGATCTCTCATAGCAAAAGACTTCCTTAGAGGTGGATTTCTGATGTCCAAGAAGAAGATGCTGCTGCTATCAGGAAGTTTGCTCTGCAGTCCGACTTATATCCCTCCACAAAGGAAGCCAACCCACTCAGCTTGTCAGTGCCTCCAGCCTCCCCTGAGAGTCTTGGGCCCGCTCCTCAACACCCTCACCCCACCCGAGGCCTTTCCATACCTCTTCTGCTTCCCAGGGTTGCCTGTCCTGACGTTCTGGTAACTCTCTCCAGGTCTCACCACCATCAGTGCCTTTACTGGCCTCCTGCCCCGCATCATGCCTCCTTCCTCCCAAGTCTACTCTCCACACCGTCACCAGAGTGAAGTCCTCAAACATGTCACTGTCGCCTTTACCCAGCAGTCCCTGTAGCCCCAGAGCTGGAGCCCTCCCTCCTCCCCAGAGCCCGTGAGGCCCCATGCCCTCAGTCCCAGCACTGCCTCAGCCTCGGCCCTTGACTCTTGGGCCTATTCTTCACCTAGGATGACCTGCCTGTGAGCTCTACCCCATGCAAGTGCTCCAGGGAAGTCCACAGGATGCCCTAAAGAGCAGCCCTTGAAGTGCAGGAAACAGAGCTGCTTCCTCAGGCCCAGCCAGAGGGCCCGAGTCGGGAGGGCACACCCCCAGCCTGGAAAGTGAGAGAGCCTCTGCCCTCCTTCCTCTACAGGCACTACTGTCCACCTTGAGGTTGCCTGTGTCAGGAATCACTGCCCCAGGTCCAGCAGGGTCAAGCTGAGCTCTCTGAAGGCGCCTGGGTAGGCTGCAGCCCAACACCCACCTGGCATGGCTGTTGCTCCCAGGGCCCTGGGTCGGGCCACACCAGACTCAAGCTGGTCTCATAGCTTCCATCTGTCCCTTCATCTCCTGCTTACTCCTTAACCCAGGGCTTCTGGGCCAAGGCCCCTCAGCAGCAGAGCCCTGGCCCCAGCTGGCACGTCTGATTACAATCCCAGCCCGTAATGAGCAGGAGGGCATGGGGACCCCCTAGCCTGATCTGCACTCTCCGCAGGACAAAATGTGGGCTTAGCAGCCAGCCCCAGCCAGGCCTTGAGACGTAGCTGCTGGGCAGCCCTGCCTCTCATCTGAAACCGTTCTCAGATCCTGCCAGCACTGAAAGTGATCTTTCAGCCCCTCCAGGGATCCTAAGGTCAGGAGGCACGTGGCCTCTCTAGCCCCTAAGCTTCTGCAGCCCCTCCCCAAGGGCCCCAGGGAGACAGGAAGGGAGGGTTTTGGTCCCAAGCCACTCCAGGGGACCAACAGGCATAGAGGCAGCCCCTGGCTCAGTACACTAGGCGGGGCAGCCCCCTGCTCTAGACTCACCCATGGCCTCATGGCCCATGAAGGGGTCCTGCGGGCCAGCTGGCCACAGCAGAGTGTGAGAGGACAGTGTGTTCCCAGACTTCACTTCTGCTTTTCCAGAGGTCACTCAACGACACTCTCCTGGGGAGCTCAGGGGTTTTCAGGAATTAAGGCCTGCTGAGTGAAAGCAGATGTGCAAATATACTCCTTAGAGCTGGTGTGCCCATCCTGCCACTCTCTGCGAGGTTGGCAGGGCCTTGAAGCCTGTTTTACCTCTGTCCTCGATCGAGGTAAGCGGTCTACTTTGAAGGGACTGGACCTGGGCTCTAGCTCCAACTCAATCGGCCCCAGAGGCTTTATAATGCTGCAACTTTCAGGGGCTCAAAGCAGGGAAATTCAAAACAGATGGACAGATGTGGACAGATGGCCAGGCTGGTGGTCCAGTGGAGCCAGAGCGCCCCCTTGGTGAATGTGCTGTGCCTGCGTCTCCTCCGCAGGCTCTGGGGGTAGATGAGACCTCGTCTTGGTTTCAGCTCCAAGGCAGATGTGTACACTGGATGCCTGGCCCCACAGGGTCAGAATGTCCCATCCGGAATGCCCAGTACGGGAGCCACAGCTTGGAAACCACTAACCCTGGCTTTGCTTGGGGACTGCAGCACAGACTAAGTATGCTCTTTGCCTCTAGGTCTTTGCCAGGGCCCATCACAGGCTCCCTGCAAACCTCATGCAACACTAATTAACCCTGGATTCCAACTCCTCCTATCAACTGTCAGCTCTTCCTCCCCTCTCTCAGGTGCCAACATGCCATTCCCCATCCAGAGTTTTGGCATTGCCCCTGCCCCCCAATTGTGGTTCCCATGACCTCTTGCCCAGGCCAGGTCTACCCATCATCCATCAGCTGGTCCATGCCACAGCCTCAGCCCCTCTCTACAGCCCCATTTTGCTGGATCACTGGTTTCAGGACATTGCTCCTTAAGTGGCTGAGTGGGGCAGGGGAGAGAGTACCTGGGCTTTGGTACCACAGTCACCTGGGTTCGTATTATGTCCCACACGTTGGCCCTGGGAAGCTTGTGGAACCTCCCTGGACCAGGCTCCTGGCCAGTCACCTAGTGCAAGTCCCTGTAATGCCAGCCTCCCAGGGCATCCGCCATAGACCCTGAACAGAGGCAGTGCTCTGCAGAGAACACTGAGAACAACCCGCAGCAGATCCCACCCAGAACCTCCCAACTGACACCCTCAGGCCGTAAAGTGGTTTGTGTTCTTGACTCCAGGCTGTCGCTCAGGCTGTCCTATTCAGGGCTCCACAGAATGAATGCCCTTGCCCTTCCTTCCCATAATCGGTCCTGACCTTTCCCTTGGGGCTCAGGCATGTTCTGCCCCCTGTGCAAACACACAGGCCCCACTCTGCTATCCCCTAGTGAGGAGGAACAGAGCTGGCTTGGAATTTGGGACTCCTGTCCCTAAGCCCATGTCTCACCTCGCCTACCAGCAAGATCCTATAGAGCTTTGGGCAACCCCAGGAACCTGGACACAGGTTAGGACACGACTTTGCACCACCTGCCACGCCCTGAGCTGCTACCCGGGGGGCCTCAGGAGCAGGCAGAGGTGGTGCAGCCAAGGGCAGCTCTTGCTCCATGGGAAGCCCCCAGGCTGGCGGGCCAGCAGTCTCGGGAAGAACCTGGAGTCTACTGCTGGCACGGCCACATGCAAGTTACTGGGTTTCAGTTGGCGCGAAGCAGAGCTCCTACAGGGAAAGGACAGTAAGTTCTCCTTTCTCCATCCCCAAACCAGCATTCTGTTTCAGGCTGGAAGTCTTTCAGTGAGGTGAGGCATTCAGAGAGAGGGGATGGGGCTGAGCCACAGAAGTGGCCTGATTGACACCAGGGGCCAGTGGCACCACCCACCAGTGTACAGACACAGGGATCAAATGGGAGTATCACTTCCCATGTCCAGGAGGCAGCAGGATGTCTGACCCAGGTTCACCACCCTTCTCCCGGCTCTGAGACAGGTGGCAGATGGTGGCAGAGCCACATTTAATTGCCCTCATGCTCTCAAGAACACCTTGTCCCTGCAGATGGAAGAATGAAAGCATCTTGTACATCCCATGAGGAAGTCAACCCATTCAACAGTCAAGAGAATGCCAGGCTGGCAACAGTCCCATGTGCCAAAGGGAGGGGCAGAACTAATTGCTGCACCCAGGGCAAGTTCCAAGAAGCTCTCCTCTGACTGAACGGAGGTCCACCTGGCTAGCCCCTCACCAGAACACACCACCCAGGTGCTAGAGCTCTGTGGGACTGACATGTCCCAGGAGACACAGGGCTTGGAGGGCAGGCTGGGAATCAAGTGATCCAGCCTCACCCTGGGAGGCAGGGGCCACACCTCGGCTGCTGTCTTGCACTTTCACCTTGAGCAAGCTCTTTCTTCTCCGACTTGCCACTACAGTTCTAGAACCTGAAGGTTGGAGTGAATCTGGGGCTGCAAGGAAGAACTTCTTTTCAAGTTCCCAAAGATGTAGGTTTGCCTGGGTGTGAGTAAAAGAGGTAAAATGGTCAAGTGGTCCAGAGTGGTCCAGTGTGGCCAGGTGCCAGGCACTCCAGGGAAGGCTGGCTATGGCAGCAAGCTTGCTCAAAAGTGCCATATCTGGCTCCTGGGTCTGCTGGCCCCCACTGCCTGAGCGATCCTGTCAGCCCTCGATGCTGGGCTTCTGTTCTACATGCATAAACCTCTGGAGGAAGAACACTAAGGAAAGCTGGGGCTCACTTAGATGGGGGGAAAGCAGTTTTATGGCCTCCAGAGGCAGCTGTTCACAGTGAGATTAACCTAGGTCAGGCTGGATCCTGGATGGAGCATCCTGTCAGCTTCATGGTGCCTAGAACAAAAGTTATGGAAATACTAATTTTGCTTAGACTTAGGCCTTATGGATGGGCTCACAAGATCAAGCCTCATTTGGGGCTGTGAGCCATGCTGCTCTCAGCACAAAGCCTCATTCCCTGCAGCTCACAGAAACTGGTCGAGCAGCTCAGGCCAGGAGCAGAGATGATCTATTCCATAGCCATGCCCAGCAGAGCCAAGACTTGAGCCACAAAGGAAGTGGCAAGAGTTGTAAGCATCCAAGCTGGTCCTGTATAGCACCCCAAACCCCCTCACCCACCCTGCTCAAGGGCCTGGCAGGACATGTGCAGGGGAAGCAGTGACCAAGCACGGTCAGCACTGTGGACCTGGGCCAGCCCCTGGGAGAGAGGTGGTCACCTGCTCGGGGAGCCTCATAGCAGACGCTAGGTCTAAACGATGGAAGCAATGGAGAAATGGCAGTGAAATGGAGCCTGGGCCAGGCCTGAAGGATAACTTCAGGACCTCCATTTCCCCCAGGCTTAAAAGGCTGAGGGCGGGGAAGCCTGGTGAGCCACAACCCATGGCCTGCCAGCCTTACAGCCCTGTGTGCTGGGTCTTAAGTGGTGGCTCACTCGTATTTCTCAACACCTAACCCTTTAATCTCCAAGCTAGATGGCATGTGGCAAGGCCTGGGGGAACAGTGAGGTCCCCTAAAGCAGAGCCTCTTTCACCTGACCGCCCCGTCCTGAGGGGGCCAGGTACACAGAGGCCTAGTCCGGGCATCCTTAAGTGACCAAATGAAGGAATAAATCAGAGAATGTAGAGTGATTGCACAGGAGGACTCACTACAGGTATCAGGAGACCATACGCAAATCCTTAGGCCTCACCTGGACCCAGTTTCTCAGGTAAAATAAGAGGGTTGAACAAGGTTACCTCCAGGAGCCTGGTCTGCTCTGACACTCTCTACCTGGTCAGGCCTGGCACACACTGATTCTCTACAACCCTCAGGGGCTCGAGGTGAGCCCAGAGGCCTGGACACCCACAGCGGGCAGCCCTGGCAGAGCTGCCTGGGGATCAGGAGCCTCTGAGCAGCCATCAGAGCTCCAAGGGAAGGCAGGAAAGGCCGAGATGCAGCAGCGATGACACCAGATGACTCCTCAGAGGGGAAAGCCCCATCCGCCAGCCAAATACAAAGCCTCAGCTGAGGTCAAGGCCTGAAAACCACTGCCGAATGGACAAGGTCCGGGCAAATGCCCAGGGCCAGGTCAGAGTTGCCCAGGAAAGCAGTGCCCAACACCCAGTCGGGGCTGTTCCTCCATACACCCCTTTCCCCTGCCACTCCTCAGGACCACCCACATTCACAAGGGGGCAGCCCCAGCCCAGCCCCTCAAGCTGCAGGGTACCGGGTGCAAACAATTAAAGTAGGCATCAGGCTATGGAACAGCAGCCTAGCCCACTAAGCGGCCCTTCAGGACCTTGATTTTCATGTCTCTAAAAGAGGAGGAAGGCCAATATTTCAGTGCAGGATGCATTTTTTTTTTCTTAAAAAGCAGCTAAGGAGTAAGTGTTGGATGAGGTAGGAGCCAGGGAAGACAATAGACAGGCCCCCCCAAAATTGGGGTGCACGATAGTCATCAATGACCTGATAGCAACCCCATTCCCAGAATGACTGTGTATCCCTACAGGGCTTGTAAAGAATTTGGGGTACATGATTTGGACCTCTTCCAGAGTCATCTACATGCATGTACCTCGCCACATACACTCCTCCATGTCCTCCAAAGGGCTGACGGAGGTTGGAGAGGAGTCTGTCCTGGGGAGGAATTTTCTCTCTCCTGGATTAGAGGCTACCTGGGGAATGATGGTGCTTCTGGGAGTCTGGGAAGCATGGCCCTGACGTCTGGGCATCCTCAAGCTCCTATCTGGCACCCCCAACACCCCTGGTTCACGGCTAGCACACTGTGCTTTTTAGCTCCTGCTCTGACTTTGAGAGCTGCCAGCATGACCCAGGTGGAGGTAGTAAGGACAGCTTGGTGGTCAAGGCTGGAGCAGCCTGTACTGGACACCAAGGCAGAAAGCATCAGGAAACCGTCCCCTGGCCTTCTCTTTCCCAATCCAGGAAACTGGGGCACAGGGAAATGAGGGTAGGAAGAGACGGACGGACAGGAGACACCAAGCCATGAGCCCTACTTAACCTGAGAAGGTCAACTGGAATTTGGGTGAGGCAAGTAGGGTCCAGGGAAGAGACCCAGGGGACAGCAGCCATAGGCAGGCGCTGTGCAGAAAAGCAGAGGAGACCCGGCTTGGCCGACTTGCT
Source organism: Aselliscus stoliczkanus (assembly GCA_033961575.1). Classification (NCBI taxonomy): domain Eukaryota; kingdom Metazoa; phylum Chordata; class Mammalia; order Chiroptera; family Hipposideridae; genus Aselliscus; species Aselliscus stoliczkanus. The sequence goes on along the minus strand of CM066732.1, from coordinate 39,141,477 downwards.
AGTCCAGCCACACCCCTTTTCCCAGCTCTCTGGCAGCTGTCTGGTCTTGGTGTGCCCCCTTGTGGCCAAAGTGAGGATGTCATTGTCAAGAGAGGGGCTATTCAGCTCCCTCAACACACTCCTCCGATTTAATCACTGCCACAGACTCCCAGCCATCAATCCCTGGGGGAGTAGGCTGCAGGCATCTACAGAGTGATCATGCAGGAATGTGTCATCAAGAACAAGGACTAGGGGCCGGCCGAGTGGCGCGGTGCTTAAGCACTGGCTTGGGAAGCCAGCGGCCCCGGTTCGGGTCCCACATGTGAGGGCCAGTGATACTGCCCTCAAAAAAAAAAAAAAAACTACTGGAGGCAAACCTGGGCCCTCAGGAACAGGGGTCCTGTTCCATCTCAAGTCTAACGAACCTACTACGGCAGCCATTCTGCTAAGCTCAGTGTGTGCCACTAAGAAAGTAGGAAAGGGGGCCGGCCGAGTGGCGCATTGGTTAAGCGCTGGTTTGGGGATGCCAGCGGCCCCGGTTCGGATCCCACATGAGGGCCAATGACACTGCCCTCTACAGCTAACAACAGCTCCACCTGGAGCTGGGCTGTGCGAGCCCCGGTGATGGTGTGGGCTGCAGCCCCTGCTGCAGTGGGCTGCCATGGGCTACAGTGAGTGGCCCGCAGCCGCGTGAGCGGCTGGCAGCCAAGCGTGAGCTGCCAACAGCCGCGGTGAGCGACATCCAGAGGCCAGCGACCGATCTGCCTCATCCGGGAAGAGCGCAATGACGATACCAACAGTGAAGCAACATCCTCCGTAACTAAACTGAAGAACAAAGAGACAGCAACTTGTCTGTTCCCCTTCCCCGATTCCCCAACGCTGTTCCCCTCCGCCAATTCCCCAATAAAATCTTTAAAAAAAAAAAAAAAAAAAAAGAAAGTAGGAAAGGGAGACTAATACATTCTAGAAAGGTTTTATGCAAAATGTTTAAATAAGGTATTGGGGCCTCCCCCTCTCTGCCATCCAGAAACCCTGGTTATCCAGAAAGCGCTTCCTTCAAAGGTCCTAGATGGCTGACACTGCCTATGCTGAGGCCACCCTAACCATGGGTTCAGACGCTGGCTCTCCCTCAGAAACTAGGCCCAAGAAATCGCTGAGGAAATCCACCAAAGAGTGTGCTGTAACCCACCAGAGCAAGTTCTGACACAACCTCCTGGGGCACGACGTGTGGAATGGGGGTTATCAGTCCCTCTGGGGTGTTCTTGTCTTGACCATAAATAGTTTCCCGGATAACATCAGGCTAAATTATATACCAGTGCAAGATGTCATCAGTAAAGGGGATACAAGGGGAGGGGGCTGGGGAGGAGGAGACAAAGGAGAGAGAGAAAAATGGCCAGGTGAGGGGTGAGAAGGGGAGATGCACCTGGACAGGGCCCTGGAGATACAATTCTATAAGTAGGGCTAGAGTCACACAGTATATATACATGCAATGTTTCATTTAACAAGATGGTAAAAATTTGTCCCCCAAAGGGTCCACACTGAATCACCCTTCCACCAACTTAATTTCTGGAATTTAAAAAAAAAATTATCTTTAGTTAAAAACAAAAAACAAAACCACCATGCCCAGTCATGCAGGAGGAGGCACGGCAGGAATCGGGAGGGGGAATCCCTGGTTAGTTTCTCTCCCGGCTCTGCTTGCCAAATTAGGCTCCATGCCAGGTGTCCTCATCAGGCACTCTTGTGTCACTTGGCCCACCGTTAAGGCTGCTCTCCAGCCTCTCTGGCAGGACTCGCAGGCCTGACTAGGTTTCTAAGGGAGGCTTGCCCTGGCTGCAAGCCAACAGATGGCCAGGCATGGGCGGAACTGTCACCCGCCAGCATAATGACTTCCAGATTGGTATCTTGAGTGCTTTTCCCCCTGCGCTCCCAACCAAAGCAGCCACCTCCCTCATACACTCCAACTCAGCACACCTGAGACAGAACATTTCCTCTTCTACTACTCCATCCACAGCCCAAAGCTTCTCCTCTTCGGGTGGTCCCCATCTCAGAAACAGCTCCAGTACCCTCCCAGACATCTGTGAGTCAGACGCCTGACTGCTAATCCCTCACACCCTCATATTTAATAAAAACTGGCCCAATCCTGTGGATTTCATCCCCTAAGCTGGTCTGTGATCCAGTCCTTCAGCTCCCCTCATGCCATTCCTGCCAAGGTTCAGTCCACATTCTCTCACCTGGAGAGCTGGAACAGCTGTCTGCCTCTGGCCTGGCTCCTTCTAAATTCATCCTCCAGAGCGAATGTCTAACTGCAACACACCACCAACCTCCACCCCCACCACAATTTTCCCCTTCTTCATCCACCAAGGGATCAAGTTCAAGCTGGCTCATGGCAGCAAGACCTCCTTTCTGCCTATCCCTAGCCTCTACCCCTGCTCGGGGCCTCATCCTCTTACAGCAACAAGTTGGAGAGGAACAAACAAGGCAGCAGGCTGCCACCGTCACCACCAATGGCCCATGACAGACCACTGATCATGAGGCATCAGGGGTCTCCTCATGCAGCGATGCCACTGCCCAGGGCAGTCGGGACAACGTGGATCCTCAAACACTGAGAGAGCAAGTTCAGGTACGTGTGGGGCCCAGGCTCTCACAGCTCAGAGACTCCAGGTACTTGTTCCCTTCGTTGCACAGTTGCCGCCTTCAGCACATCCTCCTGCCAATGCTCCCTGAGCTCCTCCCTCTCGCTTGTGGTCACTGGGTTGTCAGGAGTGTTATCCTCCTGTGGATCAGATCTGACTCTAAGGGATTCTGGATTGAGCTAAGCTTGTCCAAGCTGTCATCACCTAATTTCATAAATTCAATATAGTCTCCCTTGACAAACAAAACAGAACATGCAAAATGTTTCCAGGCAAGACCATAACAGAAACTCTTAGGCAAAACATTTCCCACACATTAACCTTGACCTAACAAGAACCTGTCTCTCTCTCTCTCTCTCTTTTTTTTTAAATCGTAACACTCATCCCTCCTGAACTGGTTCCAAGACACCGACACCTTCCAGGAACCAGGCCAATGCAGTGATCCACACTCGGCCCCGGTACATCCCTGAGGTGTGCTCTCCTCTCTCTTTCCAGTTTCCGAAGAAGTGGTGTCATGTTTCTGAGAGTGCTAATGCCATTCCCTCTTCCCACCTCCTTGGCCTGGCTAACTTTGTGGTAAGAGCTTTACTGAGGTATAATTCACATACCATAAAATGTGCTCATGTAAGTGTACAATTCAATGGTTTTTAGTATGTTTGCAGAGTTGTGCAACCATCACTACAAGCGATTTTAGAACACTTCATCACCCTAAAAAGAAACCATGTACCCTTTAACTGTCACTCCTCATATGCTCCCACTGCCTCAAAATGTACCCTGTGCCTACTGTACAGTCCATGCTATTTTGATGTCCACTAATCAAGGCCTGTGTGCCATGTTTCCATTACCCGCTCCAGGGCCAGCGTGGCGCCTGCCTCTGAGGAGTGACAGGAAAGAATGACCACAGTGGGAGCAGCTGGCTTCTCTGCTCACTCAGCACCAGGCCCTGTGCTTACACTTCACTAAAATTTCAGAGACAGCCTATCAATATTCCCATTGTACAGCTGAGGATAAATGACTTGCCCAAGGTCACAAAACCAGTAAGTAGCTGAGCTGGGATTAGTTCCTCAGTGAGCTCTGCTTTAGCTGTCTCTACATTGTCTCTGCCCATCTGTCCATGCACAGCCGTCAGCTTTTAGCCCCTCTCTCCTGTTCTCATTAAGGTCACCAATGACCTCTGAATGGCAAAACTAAATGGAAGGCTGTCTGACTTTATTTCAATCTCTTGGCGATGTTTGGCATTCACCACCCCTTTCTTTTTCAGGTTCTACCCTGGGGTTCCTCTCAGGGAACGCCTATCTTTTTCCCCATCCTTGCTTAACTGAAGCCTTTCCTGGGGGAGGGTATCATCTTGTGCCTCTACTCTTCTGACACTATGCTGTCTCTTGGGGTCAGTGGCCACACTTCCACCCAATTCCCTCCAGGCTGTCTCCCAAACTCAAACCTCACACCTGAGCACCAAAAACAGCCTCCCTATCTCCACTCAGATGACTCACAGATCCCTCAATTCCATCTCTTTCTCCAACCTGTTCCTTCTACATTCCACCATAATTTCACTCTGCCACCTACACAGTTACCTAAGCCAAAGATGAGGACATGAACCTTGATTCATTCTTTCTTAGCCTCCTTATCCAACGTTCCAGTCCTATCAATTCCTTTTCCTAAAATTCCCTCACAGTGCTCCCTGCCAATGCCCAAGGACAGACTGTCATCATCTCTGGCCTGGGTTACTATCAGACCCTGCAATCTTCCCACCTAAAGTGTGGCCCTTACCTCCAATCCACTTCCCCTCCCTCCCTCTCTTCCTTTTTTGTTTTTGTTTTGTTTTGTTTTGTTTTTGAGGGCAGTATCACTGGCCCTCATATGTGGGACTGAACCGGGGCCGCTGGCTTCCAAAGCCAGTGCTTAACCACCACGCCACTCGGCAGGCCCTTCCCTTCCTTTTTAAGTGGACAAGCTTCCATATGTTTATTGCCAGGACCTTCTGCTTAGAGTGAAAATAAAATCCAAACAAATGCCATGTTCCTCTCCTGTATCTGCCATCTCGACCGGCAGTCTCCCTCTGATCCACTTTCCAAACTGCAGGTATATTCTAAAGTACAAGTCCAATAGTTTTAAGCCCCCACCATCCCCTGCACTCAGGACAAAGCACTCCCTGTGGCTTTTGCAATCCTTCACGGCCTGATCTCTGTAACTTCCCAGTCACACTCCTAGCCACACCACAAGTAGTGCTGATGACTTAACACTCCTGCAAGACACCAACTACATTTGCATCTGTGGTTTCATGTGACCGGTGATTGGAGCCCAGCCTGGAGTCTCCCTTTCTTCTTCCCATATGAGACTGTCTCTTGTGAAATAATGTTGAAATGCAGAAGGACATGTTGTAATGAACAGAAGACAAGCAACTCAGAACAGAGAAGGATAAAAAGTATTCTGCAAGACAGTTAGCATATCACACATGTGAGTTCTTCGACCATGGTCCCAAGCATCAATCCCACTGGCTGTCCTCCTCCTGTTAATTATAATTTTTTTACACCAGGAAGGTGATGTCCTGACCGGCCCAATTGTCAGGCAAGGCCTCCATTTCAAATTAGGAAACTGGCATCTAATACTATCAGCTGAGTTGTGGCTGCATAATCCAGCAAGGCATATGCTTTTTTGTATTTTCCAAGTTTCTGAGTAATATGAGAGCTAATCCATAGAAAAATCCTAGAAACAATGACCAACCCAGTAGCAACGAGAACACCTTGGACTCAGATTATGGTCTCTAAATATCATTTTTCAATAAAAAGAACCAGGTCCCCTAAGAGAGACGATGACTCTAGGTCTGGGTCAGAAAATGTACAAAATGAGATGAAAACATATTGTGATCCCAGAAGTAAGGAAGCTCTCAAAATCCACAGGGTTGTGTCAAAAAGACTTGGTAGCCTATTCAATAAGCTCCAACTGGCCAAGGGACAATAGAACATCAATAAAGCTAAAAGACACAACAAATATATTAAAATCCATATGTGTGTTATAATACTAAGCAAACAAAAAGAAGAATAAACCTCATTAGTCATCTTTGAAGGATGTTAGAAAACCAACTCATTATTCTGAAAGCTGGTAAATATGGGAAAGAATCAAGCATCTATCCTACCTCTCTCCTAGAAGGACTGTTATTTCAGGGTAACCAAGTAGGTGATTACTGGTAGTTTCCAGATATAGAAATATTTGAACTAGCAACTGCAAAAGGAAACACAGAATTAGAATATCATTATTTGGCAACCCCTTTTGAAATAATGATTCTAGGCAATAAATAACAATGATTCCTTATGTCACAAAAAGAGAAACAACTAGATATTACATGACTCCCAATGGAAGTATAAATACCACCTTAAATATTCTTTAAAGAAATCGAATCTCATCAAGCCTCTAGATCTAACTATAAATTTACAGGAAAAATCCAGGTGCAGCTTCCCTTCTCACCTCTCACCTGGCCATTTTTCTCTCTCTCCTTTGTCTCCTCCTCCCCAGCCCCCTCCCCTTGTATCCCCTTTACTGATGACATCTTGCACTGGTATATAATTTAGCCTGATATTATCCGGGAAACTATTTATGGTCAAGACAAGAACACCCCAGAGGGACTGATAACCCCCATTCCACACGTCGTGCCCCAGGAGGTTGTGTCAGAACTTGCTCTGGTGGGTTACAACACACTTTTTGGTGGATTTCCTCAGCAATTTCTTGGGCCTAGTTTCTGAGGGAGAGCCAGCGTCTGAACCCATGGAAGCATATACCGTGCTTATGGATAGGAAGAATTAACATCACTAAAATGTATATATTACCCAAAGCAACCTACAGATTCAGTGCAATCCCTATCAAAATATCAATGGCATTTTTCACAGAACTATATATATAGTCAATTAATCTATGACAAAGGAGGCAAGAATATACAATGGGATAAAGATAGTCTATCCAACAAATGGTGTTGGGAAAACTGGACAGATACATGCAAAAAAAATGAAACCAGACCACTTTCTTATACCATATACAAGAATAAACTCAAAATGGATAAAAGACTTAAATGTAAGACCTGAAACTATAAAACTCCTATAAGAAAACATAGACAGTAAACTCTGTGTAACTGCTCTTAGTAATAGATAGATAGATAGATAGATAGATAGATAGATAGATAGATAGAGATAGGTAGATAGATAGATAGATAGATAGATAGATAGATAGATAGATATGTCTCCTCAGGCATGAGAAACAAACAAAATAAACAAATGAGACTACATCAAACTAAAAAGTTTTTGCACAGCAAAGGAAACCAACAACAAAACGAAAAGACAACCCACTGAATGGGAGAAGATATTTGCCTATGATACACCTGATAAGGGGTTAATATCCAAAATATATAAGGAATTCATACAACTTGAAACCAAAAAGAAAAACATTTGATTAAAAAATGGTCAGAATGGGCTGGCCGAGTGGTGTGGTGGTTAAGAGCTGGCTTGGGACATCAGCGGCCCCGGTTCGGATCCCACATATGAGGGCCAGTGACACTGCCCTCTAAAAAAAAAAAAAAAAAAAAGTGGTCAGAAGGGTCCAGCTGAGTGCTCATTGGTTAAGAATTGGCTTGGGAATGAGAGCTCTGAGCAGCAGGTCCACGGGTTCAGATCCCACATGAGCCAGTGATGCTGCGCCCTCTACCGCTAAGATGGTGAACAACAGCTTGACCTGGAGCTGAGCTGCCATGAATCTCCAGCAACGGCGTAGGCTGCAGTAGGGCTGCAGTGGGCAGCCATGATACCATGTGTGGCCGGCAGCCAGAGTAAGCAGCCGGCAGCCAGCGTGAGCTGCTGTGAGCCACCATGAGCGGCCATCCAATGGCCGGCAACCGATCTGCCTCAGCTGGGAAGAGCGCAATGATCACAATCCCAACATGGGCCAGTGAAGTGATATCCTCCACAATAGACTGACGAACAAATGGACAGCAACTTGTCTGTTCCCCTTACCCGGTTCCCCCAAACGGTGTTCCCCTCCCCCAATTCCCCAATAAAATCTTTAAAAAAAAAGTACAAATTGGCAGTTACAAAATAGTCACGGGGATGTAAAGTACAACATAGGGAATATAGCCAATAATGTTGTAATAACTATGTGTGGTGCCAGGTGGGTAGCAGACCTATCAGGGGAATCACTCTGTAAATGATATAAATGTCTAACTACTATGCTGTACACCTGAAATTAATATAAAATACTGAATGTCAATTGTAATTGAAAAATAAAAAGCAAACAAAAGAAAAAAGTACAAATTGGCAGTTACAAAATACTTACAGGGAAGTAAAGTACAGCATGGGGAATATAGTCAATAATATTGTATGTATGTTGTCAGAGGGGTATTAGACATATCAGTGGTGATCACTTCATAAGTTATATAAATGTCTAACCACTATGCTGTACATCTGAAACTAATATCATATTAAATGTCAACTATAATTGAAAAAAAAATTATACATCTCTTATCTATATTTTGTTTCCTTACATAGCAAACAGCATTTTACATGCTAATAAAAAATCAAAATACTATTTTAATTAATGTATTAATTATATGGCTGCACCATAATCTACTTAATCAATTTTCTACCATTATGTATTACTTAGATGGTTTCTAATATTTAGTTGTATAAATAGCTTTTTACCTTAAAAAAAGAGAATATCATTCAACAAAGTGTCTCAGCTCTTTACGCATAAAATAGGTGCTCTGTAAGTTTATGTTGAATGAATGAACGCATTCAAAGTAAGTAATACTGTATGTTTTCTCTTTGTACATCTCTGACCCGCCTCGCCTTCCCTCCAAGGCCCTGACACAGGACCCAGCTCCCAGAAGGTACTCCACACTCCTGAAACACTCAGAGCTGCAAAGAGCTTTTGTGACCATCCAGCTTTTCTGTCCCTGCAGCTCACGAAAGGGGGTAGGACCTCTCCAGGTTCTTTCTCCTATCTCTGAGAAGAGACAATCAAGCGAGATGAACAATGGAAGACTCAGGGGCTTCAGAGGTGCTAAGAGGCCACGTTCTAGCAGAAGAGGTCAGTAGCAGATGCCCTTCTGGAATGGAATCCAAGGAGGAAGGCTAGAGTGTGGAGGAGGGTCCATACTTGCTCTACCTTGCAGAACAAATGAACATCCCTCTGCCCAATACGCTGCACCTTCTGAGAAATGTCAAAACATCTGAAACATGTTCTTTGGAGAAAACTCATCACCTCGGGACACATCTACAGGTCTCACGAGGCACCACAGGCTTCATTGGTGTCCCCTTCCCGCCCTCCTCCCGCTCCCCCTGGGGAGGGGGAGGCAAAAACAACCAGTAACAAAGGTTCAGAGGCCAGGCTTCTGGTGTCACCTTTAGAAGCGGAGAAAGCCTTTCAGTAGAGGATAAATGGAGTTTTTGATCACTTACGAGATCTGACAAGTTTGCAAACTTGCCACCATGCGCTTACATTGACAGCACTGTACAAACAGCTTGGTAAGGTTTCATAACCTTGGTATATCAGTGTCTCACAGCTGTGTGTGTGTTAACATGTGGCAGTGTCTTGCTGAGTGGCATTCATTATTGTTGTTGCATGTTTTTGTGTGCCGTCGCAAGAATGTCTGAGTTTGAATTAGAGCAACAAACATTAAGTCTCTTGTTAAACTTGACAAGAGTGGAAGTGAAATCAGGGACATGTTAATCCAAGCTTATAGGGAGAATGCCGTGAATGGTAGTGTACAAATGGATTAAACGTTTTTCTGAGGGGAGAGAACGCATCACTGATGAAGAGAGGTCAGGGTGGCCAGTAACGAGCAGAACTGACGAAAATATTGCAAAAATTCACCAAATTGTGCATCAAAATCGTCGCCTGACTGTGAGAAACACAGCAGATCAAGTAAACATCGATAGAGAAACAGGTAGGAAAATCTTAGCTGAAAATCTTGGCATGAGAAAGCTGTGTGCAAAAATGGTCCCAAAGGAGCTCATCGATGAACAAAAAAGCAAAGGAGAGTTGAAGTTTGCCAAGACCTTTTGGAGAGGCAAGATGATGTTTTGGGCCGTGTTATCACTGGTGATGGAACATGAGTGTACCAAATACGACCCTGAAACAAGGTGTCAAACTACACAATGGCAGTCAGCCAATTCTCCATGATCAAAAAAGTTCCGTCAGTCCAAATCAAGAATCAAAACAATGTTGCTAATCTTTTTAGATATCAGAGGGATTATTCATTATGAGTTTGTACCAACTGGGACAGTTAACCAAGTGATGAAAAGGCTGCGTGAAAAAGTTAGATGAAAACGACCTGAACTTTTCGCCAACAATTCATGGCTCTTGCATCACGACAATGCACCAGCTCACCCGGCACTGTCTGTGAGGGAGTTTTTAGCCAGTAAACAACTAACCGTATTGGAACACCCTCCCTATTCACCTGATCTGGCCCCCAATGACTTCTTTCTTTATCTGAAGATAAAGGAAATGTTGAAAGGAAGGCATTTTGATGACATTCAGGACCTCAAGGGTAATAAGACGACAACTCTGATGGCCATTCCAGGAAAAGAGTTCCAAAATTGCTTTGAAGGGCGGACTAGGCGCTGGCGTCAGTGCATAGCTTCCCAAGGGCAGTACTTCAAAGTTGACCATAGCGATATTCAGCAATGAGGCATGTAGCACTTTTTCTAGGATGAGTTCGCAAACTTAATTGTCAGACATCATACTTCTTCCTACTTCTGGTTATCCCCAGTCTCTTGAAGTCCTGAGTGTCTCTGGCATATAGGATCCCAAAATCCAAAATCCTATGTCAAGAAACTTCTAGGAAAGCAGCATAAACAAACACCACAAGAGCTGTAAGTGGGTAGAGGGGATAACATTCTAGCCTAGTATGGTCACAAAAAGATTCTAAAATGGGGTGCTACTGGGGCTGGGCCTTAAAGGATAGAAATCACTGGGGCTTATGGGGACAAGAAAGCAGGAGAGGGAATGGCAGGTGCAAATAATATTGAAAACAAGAGCGAACATTTACTCAGTGCTTACTCTGAGTAAGCACTGAGTTGTGCTGGGCTAAGTGTCTTACACATAATAGCTTGCTGACACCTCACAACTTTCTGAGATAGATACTGTTAATATACTAGATGAAGACCCAAGATTCAGAAGTATTAAATAACTTGTCTAAAATAATCCAGTAATGGCAGTGCTGGGATTCAAACTCAGCTTTGTCTGACTCCGATGTCCACCACACTATGCGCACCAAGAGCTGGGGGCGTGGCCTGTGTGAATTACCTCACACAGGAAAACGTATGAAAGAGCAAGGGAATCCCTGAATGTTATGCGAAAGGTCTGCATCGTGATCTGCAAGGTGGCCATGTCCTGAGCAGTGTTGTAGGAAGAATGGTCTAACGTTATTTGTGGAGGATGAAGAAGGGTCAGTTGGGAAGATGGGAGCCCTGTGGCCCTAGAAGCTCAGTCCAGAGGAGGGGGGTGATAAGGAGGAGGCAGCAGCAGGAATAAGGAAAGCCTAGAAGAGAAACAGGTTTACTAAATGCCAGTTGGTAATCAATGGAATTCACCTTCAGATTTACCCAAAGATCTTTCTCCAGTCTTGGTCAGTCCACAAAACTCGTACTAAGTGCCAACTGTTTGGCCAGGCCCTGCCTTCGACAGCCTCCCTGTCTCTCCTTTTCCCAGGGGCCGGATAATCAGGTTACTGGTAGGCTCCTACAACCCCCCACCCTAAGTGCTCTCCTCTCCTTCCCACTTCCACTTCTATAAAGGCAGTGAACAACTTTTTGCATTTATATTAAAACCATAAATTCCACAACTGTATTTTAACTTCAGTAAGTTTAAAATTTTAAAGGTATGTATTTTCACGTTTGGTTTAGTTTCCAAGGTAAACAACAACTAATTTTTTTAATTGAGCTCACTTTTTAACCTCAATAAATTTTGATTTGAAAAAATTTCTCTAGGTGAATCATCTGGTCATCATCTTGCCCCTCTAGCCACCATCCATGAGGTTCAGTAGAGAGTATCACTTGGGGGTCAGGACTCACATCCCAGCCACTGTGCCCTTCACTATCACCTGGGGGGGGGGGAGGCTAAAACTGGAATCAGAGACATCTCTAATTCAGTCAAATGGATGCGAATGTGTCTCAAGGGGGGTCCATCCCATTTTGAAGCTGTGTGCGCTGGAGAAGAAAGGGGAAACTCAGCGTCTCACAATTCTTGTGCTAAGACTCCCTGTCCCAACAGACATCCTTCTTGCTGAGGGGGCGGGACCTATTGGCCAAATACAAGTGTATGAACATCCGGACTTGAGGGGCGACACCTTGCTCTCCCAAACACTGCCTTCCTAAGGCTCTGCTGGGCCAGTGGTTCCGCGATGGGAGAAAAGTCTAAAGCAGGTTCAGCAATTCCCCAGGAAGGCTCACCCTGCGGCCAAGGCGAAGACATAAAGATCCCAAATGCCTTGGGGTATGTGTTAGAAGGGAAGTGGGGGACTTTTCCGCTTAGCTTCCCTAATCCTTGCCATCGGACAGCTCACTCTGGCTACGTCAGGGTAAAGAAGCTTGCATGGGCAAATCTCGCAACAAGCAACCATTCCCGAGACGCTCTCTTCCCAACTACACCGCAAACCTAACGAAGGAAGAGGCGGGACCAACAGAGGCGAACTACTGTGGTTCTCAAAGCCTTGTTTGCGTTTGGGCCTGAGCTGAGCCGCAGCCGGAGGGAGAGCCCTTTCCCCCGCACCCGCCATCAGCCCAGGATTCCCCGTCAGGTCTCTCAGGCCCTTCGAGAACCCCGCCTTGGGCTGCCCAGACCTCGGAACCCTCAGGCCCGGGCCAGCCTCCTTTCCGGCCTCTCAAGGCCCGGCATCCCGGCCCCCGGGCTCACCCTCGAGCGTCTCGCACTGCACCAGGTTGAGGTAGTCGGCCTGGCTGAGCACCCCAGCCTTCAGGCCGCGAACCAGTCCCTCCAAGTAGCCATTGTCCACGTTGAAATATAGCTCCGGGAAGAACGACATGGCTGCGCAGGGGGCGGCAGCACCCGAGAACCCGGACCCGCGGGGACGCAGCGCAACTCCAAGATCAGCTGACTCCCCGCCCGCTGGGGGACTGTCAAGCGCATCAGGTGACGCGCACGCGCATCACGTGTTACACCAGGCCGAGGCTCGGAGTTGCGCCCGGCTTCCGGGTGGCTTCGCACTGCAGCGTTGCGCAGGTGTGGGCTGGGACCGCCCTCTGGCGCCTGCGCACTGAGGGAAAGGGGCTTGGAGTGTCCGAGGCCGGCCGCATGGTGGCGCCCGTGGCCGCGGGAATTGGATTGGGCCATCTAGGTTTCCCAGGGGGTGCATCTGGCACGTGGGAGCGTGCGGAGGAAAGATGGGAGCGGGCAGTGCTATTTCTTCTGGGAAATATTCCAGACTGTTGAGTCAGCCTTCCCGCGAGGGCAATTGAGGTACGATAGGGGGCGGGCTTCTCTGGGGCGGGGGGGTGTCACACGTCAAGTTCGCTGCAGGCAGGCTCTGGAGCCTAATGCTTGTTCGCCAGCCAGGAGTTACAGCCCCTGTCCGGCGCTGCGCTCTCCCTTCCCCGCATTTACAGCGCATGATGCTCACGGTTGGAGCGCAACCCTCTCTGCGTCCTCCAACGGTGCCTGGCACCTTAAGAGCGTGCGGGTAACTCAAATGATGGGGTAACACAGACCCTGGGGTAGGGACGTGTGTGTGTGGTGTCTAGGCTTGGAGACATCCCCATCCCTGCCCTGACCTCCCCACATCCGACGTCCACGTTCGAAATAATGCCACAGCCTTGGGTTTGGTCCCAAACTTTATTCATGCCACCTATCCCAGCCCTGACTCTGACTTCGGCCAACTAGGTGCGGCTGCAGGGGTTCATGGCAGTACCCAGCTTGCGGCAGTAGCAGAAGGCGTTGAAGAATCGGCAGTAGCACGTGGCGCATGGGTCACAGCACGGTACCTGGTGTCCCAGACAGGACTCGTGCAGCCGTACACATCGACGAGGGGAGCGTGGTTCCCGTCCTTCAGGATCTAGCACCTGCAAGGGATGCGGAAGCATAGGCCTCCAAAGGCAGATCCACAGACCTTATCTGCCCCGATCCAAGTGGGATGGCAGTGGAGCATGGGGAGGGATGGTCTGCAGTGTCGCCCCAGGTGAGGGGGTCACTAAATGGAGGGTAGGGATGATACCTGATGTCCCCTCCCAAGGCCTGTGGCCTCACCCCTTTCCCTGAGCAGTTACCTCCACTAAGTCCTTGGCTTCCTGTAGCAGAGCCTCTTCCGCCTGTTCCTCAGTTGTCTTCTTCAGTCCAGGCCTCAGGCCCAGACCTGGGACAGATGATATGAGGGCACAGCCCCCCCATGGCCAAAATACCCACCTCCCAGGCCTGGGATTGGGAAGGAGGAAGAAGAACGCAAACCAGGCAGAATAGTTCGTGGCCAGAGGGTGTCTAGACCCCACCCAGACCCACCCCTGCCCACACTGACCTGGCAGCTCTGGGAAGAGGGCCTGGTCAGGCCTTCCGATGCCCTCCAGGGGGGCCAAGCCCATCTGGGCCCCCTGCATGGCAGGCAGTGCCAGCAGCAGGGCACCGATCAGCAGCACTGCAGTCAGCATGGCCTGGTTCAGCAGGAACCAATTAGTCCCTCCTCATCCTTGGAGCACCCTCTAAGTGCCTTACCCAAGAGAGGCCCCCCAGAGAGTAGGAGTCTCTCCCCAACCTGAGGACCTACCTCTGCTTGCTGGATCCTTGCTGCGAGAGTTCCTGGCCACCCCGTGCCCTCAGCTTATATGGCAGGGTCTAATGAAGGGCCCACACGTGACTGCTCCCTGCAGCCAGGGCATGAGGGGCCCTCCCAGAGGGGTGAGGGTTACAGTTCAGGCCTTTCCCTGGAACCTGAACTTTTGGGTGCTCTACAAGAGGGTGCCCATCTCCAGTTGTAGGTGAGGTCTCCAGGAGCCAATCAAAGTTTGGAAACAAGAGAGGGTACCCAGGGCCCCCAAATTTCTATAGGACAGGGACCTGGTCGTGGGGGACAGGCTGGAGCCATTAGCAGTAACAAGGCAGGCAGCCCTGAGAGCTTAATTTAATTTGTGGCCCCGGAGATGCTCACTTAGATACTACATGGCTTGTTGTTTGCATTGCTTCCAGGAACTTGGGTCAAGGGCATGGAAGGGGGTGATGGGCCAGTGGCCAGAGTGGAGTGAGGGTGGGGTATACCCAGACCCTGAGTGTTTGGGGGAGGAAAGGTGAAGGGAGAAACCCAACCTAACCAAAACCAGGTCCTCTTGCTTCCATCCATGGCCCTAACTCCCCTACCCCTTCTCCCTCCAGGTTTCATTAAGACCCCCACCCGTTCTCCTGCCCCCAAACCCCTTTCTGCCTGGGGTTCCTGGAAGCCAAGGAAGCAGAACAGACTGTTCCCTGGGTGGGCAAACAGCTTCAAAGTAAAAAGCTTTCAGCCCGCCTGCCTCATTAGTGCTAATGGCTGCTCCCTTCCTCCCTGTGTTATCAGGACTCTGCCCACGCTCAGTTTCATCAGCCCAAGGCTGGAATGAGGACTGCCCTTTTGTGGAGATGCTATGACACACAGGATCCCTGCCTTCCCTCACCACTCTGGAGGGCAATTTATCACATTTGCCCATGAAGGAAAGGGATGCAGGCTGAATCAGCTTCAAGGCCTCAATGTACAAACTGGGCTGGCCCAAGGCAGCAGGAGGAAGAAGGGGCTGTTTGCAGCCCAGGTTCACACAAGCTATTCTAAGGAAGTCCTGCCAACAGTGAATGGAAACCATAGGTTATCATCTGGCAGCCTTTGACCTGGTGTCAGCACCAACAATTGATGTTGGGGTGCAAGTTGCATGGGGAGGAGGCACTCTGCAGAGGGTGGACCTGTGGCAGCTTCTTCCACAGAGGGGCATGATATCTCTTCTGGGATCAGGCTGGTATTGGATTCACTTGTGGTTGGCTCAGGGTTAACAGTCCTAGGAGCTCAGAGGGTCGTGTACTACTGCTGGGAGGAGGAGGCAGGGGAATCAGGGAAAGCCTCTCTGAGGAGGTAGTTCCTGACTAATCCAGTAAAGGGCCAGTCCCCATTTCTCTCCCAAGTGGTACTGGCTGTTTTGGTGACTCTGTTACAAAGCCAACCTGGTGTCAAGGCCACCCTAACAGCTGACATTGACCTTTCTCTTCTAGAGGCTATAGCTGGGCCTAGTGGCCCACACAGGACTTCTTCTCAGAGCGGTGCAGGGTAAAGGTATGAGGGACCTAGGTGTGCCCCCATCCTGGAGAGGGCCCTCGTTCCCCAAATCCTTGTACCCTGGCCACATCCTTGGAGATTCTGACTGAAGAGCTAGATGGTGGTGGGGAACAGGGACTGCATGTGGATTTTGGCAAGAGAGCGTTGAGGTAGGGGCTCTGGGTACCTGGCTGGGCCTGATCAGCACCCATGCTAAGGACAGCTCTTCATATTCAGGGACTCAGTGTCTTCGCTCACCTACAGAGCAGTAGCTGTCTTCGCCTGGGTGTTGTACACAGGTGTATCAGGCCCATGAACAGTGATGGACAAGGGCTGAGACACTCATGGGCAGGTCCTTGGGCAGGTCCAATGGAGAAGACAATCAAGAAAACCAACCATCAAAACACAGTGGGGTGGAGCTCTGAGCAACAGCAGTTCAATGCCCAGCCGGAGCTGAGCTGCCGCTGAGCTGCCAACAGGTAGCAGGATGGCTCAGCTAAAAAAAAAAAAAAAAAAAAAAAACACAGTGGGGTCATCAGAGAAATATGAACATTGGATATTTGATGACACTAAGGAATAATTGTTAATTTTTTAGTGGTTATAATGGTGTGATGGGTACGCTTTTAAAAAAAAGGATTCATCTTTTAGAGAAATGTAATGAAGCATTTACTGATAAAAATGATAGGAAGTCTCGGATTTGCTTTAAAATAACCTGAGGTGGGGGTAGGGGGGGTGAGTGGTGGGAGGTGATATAGATGAAACAAAATTGTTCATGAGTTCGTAATTGTTGAAACTGGGTGTTGATAATGGGATTCATTATCCTATTACTGCTACTTTTGTTTATGTTAGAAATGTTCCATAAGGAAAATTTAACACAAAAGAAATTTTTTAAAATGCAGTGGGCTAAGTGCTTTGGTAAAAGAATGCCCCAGGGCCATTTGGGACCAGAATGGGCACCTACCCCAGCTGAGGGAAGGGGCAGGAAATTGGCTAGGGAAGGCTTCCTGGGGAGGAGACCTTTATTTAGTCCTGAAGCTTGAGTAAGAGTTGGGGAGATGCCAGGCAAGGGACAGTGTAAGTTTCCTGGACCCATAACTGGCACACGGTTTATCAAGCTGCCTAATTAGACAGATTAACACTGGCAAAGGCTCTGCCCCAAGCTTGAAGGGCCCCAGTCTGGTAAACAGTCAGTAGACTTTTCTCTCACCTGGGATCGGGGAGCCAGCTACTCCGAGAGCTGCTTCAGTCCATGAGTCAGTGAGCAAACATCTGTAGCTACCTTCATGTTGTCTAGCTTCTATGAGTGTACACAGGCTCAGACCATAGCAACACTCATGCAACCCATAAACCTAAGTGGAGTCCAAAGGAGGAAATCAACATTTGTGTATGTCCTTTCCCACCCCATCGTCCTCCTGCCTTCCAGCAAGTGTCACCCACCTCCTACCTCCATTGAATTGGGCCAAAACGTGGCCTATGGATTTCTTGTTATAACTCTCTATATATGTATATTTATTGGGTTGTTGGAAAAGTCATGACATATTTTTTCTATGTTTTTCATTGTAAAAATGTGTCACGACTTTTCCGAAAACACAGTATATATATATATATTCTTACATGAATTTTCTATTGGCATAGCAAATTGTATTCGTTTTTGCAAATAACCAATCTTTGGCTTAATTTATCAAAATTTGTTACAATTAAGTTTCTTTCATTTTCTATTTTCCTTGGGTTCGTCTACGCTTACCTTTATCTTTCCTCCTGATGAACACAGTGGCCTGCCTCCAGTGGGGCCCCTCCTCTTAGAGAGCCCATTTCATTGCTGGTGAGGACAGACACTGTGGGTGATCTCACTAGTCAGGACCTGGCCTGATGTTCCCAGGACAATGCTCGTCAGCAAAAGGACCTTCAGAAATGTGTGCTGTGTTCTGGGTGGAGGGTTCAGGACACCTGGGGGGAGGCAAAGCCTGCTTCGTGAGGCCGGGGACCCCAAGCATTGGGCTCCCTGGCTTCAGGGAGGAGAAAGGGGAGAGTGTGGATGCTCTGTGCCAGAGACCAAGTGTGAGGACAAGGACCCCACACTTGAATCCCATCCTTCTTCCTGCTCTTTTTACCTCCTGCAAAGTAGTCCTCACGCCAAGGGCACTGTTCCTGATTTGTCTGGGGGCGGGCAGCAGAGCCATAAGCTCCCACTGGCTCTCCCAATCTCGCTTCATTCTGAAATCCAGGTCCCCACCCAGCACATTGCCCCAGTCCTGTGGTTCCTCTGGAGGACTTCCAAAAGGCAGAGGTTCCCTGGAGCGGTGCAGCCCCCTCAGTCATCGGGGAGAGTAGCAGGATGCGTGGGGGTTACTTCAGGCTGGTGTCTTGAGCCCTCAGCCAGAGGGGGTCCCACTGTGAACAGGAGCTCCTAGATGAGAGAGTCATGTTTGTGGCATGAATGAATGCCAGCACTTGCCATTCTCAAGAACTATTTATTGGGGGCATGCTGCATGACCAGCACTATGCCAAGGCATCTAGACTGAGGCTAGGCCAGAGGCCGTGGTAACCTGGGCTAGTCAGGCTTTGTGGGCTTGCCTGTTGCCAATGAAAGTGTAGGCTGGAATCAAGTCAGGAAGAGTAGGGCCAGGTGCAAGGCCAGCTGGTGGCAGACACCCCTTCCCCAGACTGTAAGGCTCAGACCCAGTGACACCCTTGTCTTGGGTCTTGTTCTAATTCCTTCTCCAGCCACAGTGCTGGAAATGGGCCCCTTATTGGGTTCCCCAGAATAGCTGAGCTGTGGCTGGAGTGCTCAGGTGAAACTTTACAAAAGGCCATGATGACAAAGACAAATAGGACCAGCCAATCCGACTCAGTCTGGATGCAAACTGGGCAAAGAACACTGCAATATGTATACTCAAAAAAAGGACTCATGGGCCGGGCGAGTGGCTCAGTTGGTTAAGAGTTGGCTTAGGGCACGAGCTCTAAGCAACAGGGCTGCCGGTTCGATTCCCACATGAGCCAGTGAACGCTGCGCCCTAGCTGAGCTGTCGCTGAGCTGCCAACAGGTGGCAGGATGGCTCGGTTGGTGTAACAAGATGGCCTGTTCATTGGTGGGCTATGCCCACCTGCAACTAAGAATAAACTCAGCACCTTGAGCTGAGCTGCTGCCTGGATGGCTCAGTGGATAGGGCGTGCGCTTTTAACAAGGCTGCTGGTTTGACTCCCTCATGCGCAAGGGATGGTGGCTACACCCACCCGCAACTAAGATTGAACACAGCACCTTGAGCTTAGAGGCCAGGAGCTGCCAACAGGAAGCCAGATGGCGACTGGCGCCCTCCACAACGAAGATTGAAGAACAATAACTTGGCTGGTTCCCTCCCCCAATTCCCCAACACTGTTCCCCTCCCCCAATTCCCCAATAAAAATCTTTAAAAAAAAAAAAAAAGACTCATGCAGAATGCATAAAGAGTTCCATAATCATTAAGGATGAAGGACTTGAACAGGCCCTTCACCAAAGAAGATTTCCAAGTGGCCAATAAGCATGTGGAAAGGTGTACAGTATCACTAGAGAACATAAATCCATAGAGAAATGTGAATTAAAACCATAATGAGTTACTACTATACACTGATTAGATTGGCTAAAATTAAAAAGATTGACAATATCAAGTGTGGGTGACAGGATATGAAGTAACTAGAACTGGTAAGAGGTAAATTGGAAAACTAGTTGTTTACTATAACTACTACACTTGACCTTTCACTGTTTGGTACAAACCCAAGAAAAATCAATGCAGTGTCTACTAAAAGGCATGTATAGAATGTTCTGATCAACTTTACTCATAAGAACTAAAAACTAGAAACAATTCAAATATCCATCAAATGGATAAATAATGATATATTCATTCAATTGGAAACCAAAAATTTAAAAAAATGAACTGCTATACACAACAACATGAATGAATCTCACAGACATAATATTAAATGAAAGATTCCAGCCATAGAATAGTAAATATAGTACGATTCCATTTATATGACGTTCCAAACCAGGCAAAACTATAATAAATGGTAATAGAACTCTTGAGTGGTGGTTAGCTCTGGGGCATTATTGAATGAGGGAGAGAAATGAGGGCGACTTCAGTGCTGAAAATGTTTTGTACAGTAGTTGCCCCTTCTCTGAGGTTTCACTTTCTGCAGTCAACCGTGGTACAAAAATATTAAATGGAAAACTTCAGAAAGACACAAATCAGAAGTTTAAAATTGCATGCTGTTCTGAGTAGCGTGATGAAATCTCAAGCCATCCCACTTCATTCTGCCCAGGATGTGAATCATCCCTTTGTCAAGGGGAACCGTGCTGTAGAGCTCCCTACCCATTAGTCACTTAGTAGCCAGTTTGATATGGTGGTGGTTGTGTTCTAGCTAACCCTTATGTTATTTAATGATGGCCCCAAAGCTCCAGAGTGGTGATCCTGGCAATTTGGAGAAGGCATACTGTGCTTCCTTTAAGTGAAAAGGTAAGAACAGTGCAATATTTTGAGAGAGTGAACAAAAGAGACCGTATTCACATAACTTTTATTACAGTTACAATCATTCAATTTTATTATTAGTTATTGTTAATCTTACTGTGCCTAATTTATAAATTAAATTTTATCATAGGTATGTATGTATAGAAAAAAAACAGTACGTATAGAGTTTAGTACTATCCATGGTTTCAGGCATCCATTGGGGGTTCTTAGGACATATCCCTCACAATAAGGAGTAACTACTGTATCTTGGTGTGGGAGGTGGTTATTTGAGTTTCCTTTTCATTGAGGGTTCTTCCATAACTTTGGACTTTGGCGTGACTCTTACTTATACTTGAACCTTTCTTGTTGTACCTCTCCTCAAAACAACTCTTGTGCCATTTCCAAAGAGACCATAGACCAAAAATTATCCTTTTGAGGTGGTTGCAGTGGGTGCCAGGAGAAAAAGGGTTACCACTGTCTGGGTCAGTGGTGTTGAAAATAGTTGTTTCCCCAGCTTGCTGTCTTTATATGTACTTGTCTGTCTCTTGTGACACTTGTTTTTCTCCCCTGTCCCTGGGGGTTGGCTTCAAGCTGTTGACTCCTGGGATTTGCAGATTTGCAATGTGTTGCTACTTTTTGTTGCTACTTTCTCCAGGGGAAAAGGCAATAACATCCTAAAATCTATATGAATGTGAAGAAAAGCAGTGTTATTGGTTGTTTTTTTATAATGCGTAATAAAAACAGTAAAAGGAGTAACAAAACAGAAGGTACCAGGATGATGTCAGTTGTAATGAACGGAAAGCTTGATTCAAACTGTCTTAAAATGTAAAATTTATTGGGTCATATAATTGAAAAATCCAGATGCAGGGCTGGTTTCACATGAGGTTTCATCCACTCCCTCTTGATTTTATAAGGATTGGTGTGGCAGACACAGCTGGTTGCCTATATCCTTATTTACATCTTTACTGACCAATCAGAGCAGTTTCATAATGACCAATCAGAACACATGATTCCAACCAATCAGGCCAGTGCTATTTGGACCAATCAAACAGTGCAGATTTGGATTTCTTATCTGCATAGAAATGGACCAATTAGGGACTGGGGTGGGAACTTTCTCTATAAAAGCAGGCCTTCCCTTTCTCTCCCCAGAGAGCTTTTTTTTTGTTTGTTTCCTCTGGAGGCTGTATCTCCCTGGTTTGCAAACTGCCTGAATAAAGTTTCTTCTTTATTTTTTTTAAGATTTTATTGGGGAATTGGGGGAGGGGGAACAGACAAGTTGCTATCTTTTTTTCTTCGGTCTAGTTGCAGAGGACATTGCTTCACTGGCCCTTGTTGGTATCATCATTGCGCTCTTCCCGGATGAGACAGATTGGTCACTGGCCTCTGGATGGTCACTCACCACGGCTATTGGCAGCTCATGCTGGCTGCAAGCCACTCACGCTGGCTGTTGGCCACTCACTGTAGCCTATGGCAGTCCACTGCAACAGGGGCTGCAGCCTACACTGTCGCCAGGGCTCGCAGCCTAGCTCCAGGTGGAGCTGTTGTTAGCTGTAGAGGGCAGTGTCACTGGCCCTCATATGTGGGATCCAAACCGGGGCCGCTGGCGTCCCAAGCCAGCTCTTAACCAATGCGCCACTCGGCCGGCCCATAAAGTTTCTTCTTGTACCACACCCCAGACTGGGGACTCCTATTGGCATTAGATTGGTGGCAGCGACTTGACACCAGCAAAGGTGCCACCCCATTTTACTTTATTTCCCCCTGCCCTAATTGTGAATATAATGCCTAGAGCTGTAGCACCCAACTTGTGACCACGAGGGAACAGCCTTGAGGATAGACTAACTTGCTAATGGTGGCAAAAAGGAAAGTACAATGCCTTCACGGTATTGTAAAGTAGTTGCACCAACCCTTGCCTGCCCATCTCCTGGTATCACATTGCATGAGACAAATATGAAACAAATATTTGTTTAAGCTACAGTTAGGTTTTTTCTTACTTGCAGCCAAACACATTCTCAACTGATCTCTTCAGTTTCTTTACATCTCTTGTCCACATTTTTTTGTGATAAATGCTTCCTTCTCAGACTTGTTTCCCTTGTGGACCCAAATTGGCTTCCAGCAGTCTCTGAGGTCTCCTGCATCCTTGCTCACATCCTACAGAAAGGAGTCACCTTTGTCCCAGAATTCCCCAGTCCTGGTTCTGGAAATCCTGCTGGTATCTACTGCTGAGGGCTGCACCTGGAGAACTCATGGTGAGTTCCTCTGAGCTGAGTGGGGCCTGATGGTCCTCCCTTGACCTTAGCCGAGCCCTACAGGCCCTGAGCATCCCAAGGTCAGCCTGTGACTTCCACAGAAGCCCTGACCTCCACCGTGCCCCTGTCGTGCCCTTGGGAGTAGAATGGGTCACTTTTTGCCAAAGTCAGGGCCAAATATTTGCCCTTGGGAGCCAAGTTTAGCTTTTGTGTTGGGCAGGTGTTGACTGTGGGCAAATTTCCAGCCCAGAAAAAAATGATTTTGGGTCTTGGATCTCATTCTTCCTCCACACAGCCTTGAATGTCACATGTTCAGGTATTTTGCTGCTAGGATAGCAGTCAGGCTGTATTTTAGCAGTCAAGAGGGTTTACGCTTCAGAGGCATCTGGATATTGTCACAGTCTTATCTGAAGTCACATAGCTTGTAAGTAGTGAAGCCCAGACAACCACAACCACGATGGTAAAACACAATGACACTGGCAGTTTTATATATATATATATATATTCTTTAAACACAGACTCACTTTGATTGCATTTATAAGCATGCAGGAATATTCTTCAATTCCACAAAGGAATATGCCTCCTCCCATTTTCTCTGAAGCACATAACCCTTTGACCTCTCTTTTATTATCACATTTGTTTCAGAGAAACAGGTACAGAAAATTATTTGTCTACTTTAACACTGGCAATGCTGTAGGAGTACTAAAAGCCACAGTCAGACTCAGTGTTGGGGAGATGTTGAGAGTGTGTGCTTGGTCTGAAAAGGGGAGCCATTGACACCAGGTGGAGATGCAGGTTCAATGTTGCCAGAGCTTCAGATTTTTCAAGAAAAGCCAGAAAACTCAATTTTTATATGCTTTAAATTTTGGTTCAAAAAAAGTGTTATGCAGCTTGTCAGGTTCCCACTTCCAGTGTAATGGGGTAGAATTTCTGTCTTTGAAGTGGTTCTAGCCTGATGTGCTTTGATAACAGGAGTGATTTATTTTTTCCTGCAGTCCTGTTAGGCTTCCTGGAAGAGGAGGGATTTAAGAGGGGGGTGGTTCCTAAAGTTGGAGGGAGCCTCCCAAAAAGAGGAAGATAGGGAGTTACTTTCAGTACAGCTTTTGCACAGTTGTCCACCATAGGTATGCTAATGGGCCCTGCAGTTTCCAGCCTCATAACCCCCTAACTCCTAGAGGCTCACACCTCCTGGTTCCAGGCTCCAGGGACTCAGCTCACTTCTGCCCTCCAATATTCTTCTTCCTGGGAACAAAAGAACAGCAGAAGTCTCAGGAGTCCTCCCAGCCAACCTGGGGTAGCAAAGGGAACCCCTAGCTCTTGGGGCCTTCCCCTTGACCCTTGGAAGTAAGGCAGCAAAGAGGAGAGAGGAGGCCCTGAGGATTTCCCCTGGGTGAGAGTCATCCTTCCCAGGCTATCCCTACTTTTCAGGAAGGCTAAACCAGCCAGGGCCACTGCCGGGATGCCACACTTGGGTGAGCAGAGTGTGGAAGGCTACACCTTGCCCCTGTCTGATGAACTACATTATCATCTGATTTCAACATCATAAAAGCACAGCAACCTGTTATGGGCTTCCTGATATGATGCAATAATCACCAATGTAGTATTCTTGCCAAAAATGTTTAACATTAATCTAATCTTGAGGAAGTAATCAGATAAATCCAGAATATGATGCTATAAAACTGGCCTAAACTAAAACAACAACAACAACAACAAAACCCAAACATGACACACAAAAAAAAGCTAAGTGTGAGGCAGAGACTACTCTTCTATGTCAAAAAAGACTAACGAGATATAACCAAATGCAATACATGAATCTTGTCTCCTGAATTAAAATTTAAATGCTAAAAAGACATTCTTGAGACAAGTGGGAATGATACCACTGAATTCCTGTTGATTTCCTTCGATTTGATCATGGTGCTATAATTGTGTAAAGCAGAGTTTCTCAACCTCAGCACTTGACATTTGCGGCCAGATAATTCTGGTATTTTAATAGCATTTCTAGCCTCTGCCCACTAGATGTCAGGAGCACTGCACCCCTTCCGTTGCAACAAGCAAAAAACGTCTGAAAAATATGTTTTTAGAATTAGATAGTAATGATGGTTACATCGTATCGTGAATATACTAAATCAAAACAAAACAAAAAAAACCCACTGGACTATACACTTTAAAATGGTGAATTTTATGTTATGTGAACTTTTTCTCAGTAAAAGAATGTAATTAGAAAATGTCTTCATTTCTCAAATGTCCCCTGGAGGACAAAATCACCCCGAACTGAGAAACACTGGTGCAGAGAATACACTGCTTCTGGGGTGGAGAGTGGGGTGCAGGCTGAAGGATTTGAGAGAAAAAATGTCTTGTTTGTAACTTACTTTCAAAGAGCAAATGTGGCAAAATATTAACCATTGGTGAAATTAGGTGTCAGGTGTGTGAGTTTTTTATTTTACTATTGTGTCAGCTTTCAATAGCTTTAATTATTTGCAAAACCAAAAGAAAAAAGGTCCATTTCAAAATTTCTGTTTACAATATCCCAAGGGACCCATGACAGGTGCCAATTGTGCAGCCTCCTTTTAGATGCAATTATCGTAAGTTCTTATATTGGTTGAGTTGCTTGGGTCCTTCTGCCTTCAGAGGAAGTCTCTCTCTCTCTCTCTCTCTCTCTCTCTCTCTCTCTCTCTCTCTCTCTCTCTCTCTCTCTCTCTCGTCTCTCTCCTGTCCAGTTTCACTCCAAAACTGCCCAGTACATATCGGTCCCATGATACCCACTGACCTATGGAGAGCGGCATCCTATGGACCATCATCCACCCAGACTGGTTGCACATGATGAGCTATCTCAATTCCTTTGTGGTGAGTATTGTCCCCTGTGGTGGCTTTAAGACATGGTCACAAAATTCTTTAGCACTTGTCTCATTAAGAGATGGGGTCTACATTCCCTCTCCTTGAATATGAACTCTGCAACTGCTTAACCAATAGAATGTGGTGGAAGTGACACTGTACCAGTTTCTTGATCCAGGCCTTACAAAACTAGCATCTGGGGCCGGCCGAGTGGCGCGGTGGTTAAGCGCTGGCCCGGTTCGGATCCCACATATGAGGGCCAGTGACACTGCCCTCAAAAAAAAACAAAAAACTAGCATCTGCCATTTCCTGTCTCTCAAGATACTTGCTCTTGAGACCCAGCAACCATACTATGAGGAAGCCCAAGCCACCTATGGAGAGGCACATGTGGAGGGAAGCAGCACACAGCACCAACTTGAAAGCCATGTGAGTGAGTCATCTTGGAAGTGGGTTCTCCAGCCCCAGCTGATGCTGCACAGAGCAGAGATGAGCTGTCTCTGCTGAGCTGTGCCCATTTTGCAGCTTCATGAGCAAACTACATGACTGCTATTGTTTTAAGTCACTAACTTTTGGAGTGATTTTTGTGCAGTGATAGATAACTGATGCATCCTCATACACACAACTGGGGGGCCTCAGGCTTGGGAGGCAGAAAGTGGGCCAGCTCTTTATCTCTGATCTAGGACCTAGATCAGCACTTATTCCTTCAACAAGTATTTATTTATTTATTTATTTATTTATTTATTTATTTATTTATTATTTTTTAAAGATTTTTTATTGGGGAATCAGGGAGGGGAACAGTGTTGGGGAATTGGGGAAGGGGAACATTGTGTTTTTCCAGGATCCATCAGCTCCAAGTCAAGTTGTCCTTCAGTCTTAGTTGTGGAGGGTACAAGCTCAGCTCTAAGTCCAGTTGCCACTTTCAATCTAGTTTCAGGGGATCGTAGTCCACCATCCCGTGCGGGAGTTGAACTGGCAATCTTGTTGCACACAGAGCCATCCCAGCCACCCATCAGCTTGCAGCTGCTCAAAGTACCGTGTTCAATCTTAGTTGCAGGGGTGGGAGGGGGCACGCAGCCCACCATCCCATACTGGTGTTGAATTGGCAACCTTGCTGCTAAGAGCATTTGATCTCACCGAGTGGCAGCTCAGCTCCAGCACAGCTCACTGGCCCATGTGGGAATCAAACCGGCCACCCTGTTGCTCAGAGCTCGTGCTCTTAACCAACTGAGCCTCTCGGCCGGCCCCAACAAGTATTTATTAAGTGGCCACCAAGTGCTAGACACTACCAGAGGCTGAGGAGTTAGCAGCGAATGAGATAGACCCACCCTGCCTGGTGGGCACAACTCAGGCACAGTAATAGGACTGTGGCCTCAGCCTGAGAAAGGGGGAGGGAGAAATATCTTCCTGGGGGAGGCTATTTCTGAGCTGAGACCTGACTCAGGAAAAGGAGTTAGCCATGCAAAGAAGCAGGGAATTGACAGATGGAACACCATGTGCTAGTTCCGTGTAAGGTTGCCAGATTTGGCAAATAAAAAATAAAAATGTAACACCCAGTTAAATTTGAACTTCAGATAAACAGCGAATACTTTTTAAATATATATATATCTGTCCCATGCAATATTGGGAGACATAAAGAAGTTATTCATTATTTATCTGAAATTCAGGTTTAACTGAGAGTCCTGCATTTTATCTGGCATCCTTAGTTCTAGGGCAAAAAAAGAGAAAGAGAGATTCATGATTTTAAGGGCCAGTCCAGGAAGCTGGATATAGCGCAGTGGCAAATGGAACACTGCATGAGAGGTAAAGGTGAACAGGAAGGAGCAAGGTCATAAAAGGCCAGCTTGCCAAGGTCCATTTTGAACGTCTTCCTGAAGCAGTGGGGAGCCATGGGAGGGTTTAGAGCAGGGGAGTGACACAATCAGATTTGTGTTTCCGAATAATATTCTGGGCTACCATATGGCAGGGAGGTGGAGAGCCTGTGGGGAGGGAACCAGGGGAAGGAGCCCCTTGCCCTGCAATGCTTACACTGTACTGTAACCACAAGGCCATGAGAATGTTGGTGGACTAATCCCCACTTTAAATTTTTCTTTCCTACAATATAAGGGTTTTAGGCTATAAATTTTCCTCTAACCACTGCTTCAGTATATCCCACAAGGTTTGATGTTTAGTTTTTATTATCATTCCATTCAAAATAGCTTCTAATTTCCCTTAAAATGTCTCCTATGACCTGTGGATTCTTTAGATGTGTGTTGTATAATTTCCAAATATTTGAGTTTTTCTGTGTATCTCATTGTTATTTATTTTAATTTCCTTCCATTGTGGTCAGAGAACACACTCTGTTCGTTCTTTAAATTTCATTATTATTGTTTGATGGGTGAACATATGGTCTGTCGTGATGAAGGTGCCATGTTTGCTGGAAAAGAATGTGAGTGCTACAGCTGTTGAGTTTAGTATTCTGTAAATGTCAGTGACATCAGGGTATTTGACAGTATTCTTCTGATCTATGTATTTCCTCATGATCTATCTACTCATGGGAACG
Source organism: Aselliscus stoliczkanus (assembly GCA_033961575.1). Classification (NCBI taxonomy): domain Eukaryota; kingdom Metazoa; phylum Chordata; class Mammalia; order Chiroptera; family Hipposideridae; genus Aselliscus; species Aselliscus stoliczkanus. Next base: position 39,113,512 of record CM066732.1, on the reverse strand, counting down.
GAGTTTAAAAATCTTCAGTGATGATTATAGATTAGTCCAGTTCTTACCTTTTTTGTCAGTCCTTTCCTTCACCTCTTTGGAAGCTCCATTACTAGATATTATTATGATTTCACAAATGGATTTTTTATCAATGTGGATTTCCCTCTTTAGTTTGGGTAACACCCTTTCTCTTAATATCTACCTTCTCTGATATTAACAAAGCTACTGCAGCTTTCTTATGCTCACTGTTAGTTTGGTGTATCTTTATCCATTTACTTTTCATCGTATTTATGTCTTTAAAGTGAGTGTAATTATAGACAGCATATAATTGGGTCTTGCTTTTTTATTCATTTGAGAATCTCTGCCCTTTATCTGGCAGTGTAGTACATTTACATCTAATTATTACCCAAATTATTGATGGTTGGTTCAGTTCTGTGATTTTACTATTTGCTTTCTGTTTTTCTCCTGTTTTGGTGCCTCTGTTCTTGTTTGAGTTTTGAAGGAAGAATATGACATTTTGGTATACTGTTCTGATCCATTTATCAGATATGTGAAACATTGCTGATTTTGATTTCTAGAACAAAAACAGACTCTGTTGCAGGTCCAGGCTGCAGTATGAGCAGTCCTGCCACTTGAGCCAAATGACTAGGCAGATCCCCTCACAGAGAAAGATGCTGTGGGGAGCCTTGGGCAAGACTGAACGGGAGAGTCATAGGGAAGACCTCTAGGTCTGGTGAAGGCCAGGCTATCTGTATTAAAAAAAAATTCTACAGCATTAGAAGAGTAATTCCTGACTTTGGTATTGCCTGAGTTCATGATTATGGGTTATCATGTGGCCATGTGGCTAGAATTGCCCATCATGAAGTGGGTACTGGCAGATCCACAAAATCATTAGCTTGGCAAACAGCAAATTCATCATTATTTAGATGTTGTAGATCCCAGATCAAGCTTGGACAGGTATAAAGAGTATAAATAATCTGTATAAACAGGTGGTTCAAACAGCAGTGTCACCTACTGTTGTTGCACTGATGCCTGTCATTCAGTTCATACCTGTGCATTCTGTGAGGTGCCCAGCAAGCTGATGGAAGGGGAGAAAGCCCAAGCTTGGCTTAAGGATGCTTTATCTTGGTGTGAAGGAGACAGATCAAATGCTCTTTGCAACACCCTCAGCTGTGGAGGGATCTTTCCAATGGACAAAAGTTGGAGGAATGAGCCTAGTTATCCAGAGGTGGAAGCAGGGCTTGCTTCACAGGACTGAGAGCTGCGCAATTATATAGGGCTCCCTGTTCACAAGTGTCCCATGGTTGTTTCGTGATCTGCTGTCACCATCTTTAAATTCATAATAATTTTGAACAAGGAGCTCTGCATTTTTATTTTGCACTGAGTCCCACAAATTATGTCCTGCCTAAAAAGTTCCCCCCCCCAAAAAAAGTTCAAAAACTAGGTCAGAGTAGAGGACCTACAGGAGATAAAACTGCTTTGACTTGTATTTACCATGATAGCCGTGTGTGTGTGTGTGTGTGTGTGTGTGTATTAAGTCCTCAAAATTGATGGCTATTGTCACTATATGTTATTGGTGGTGATGATGATGATGATGATGATGATGATGATGAGTTATTGGACTCCTTCAGCCTTGTTTTTAAAAAACTCCATTTACAAGCCTGGTTAATTCACTATCCACTAGCCATCCTTCTGCTTTGTTTCACTGACCCATTTGCAGGGCATTTTTAATTCAAGCAGTGCCTGTGATAGCCCTGAGGAACTTAACACAAATACACACCTAGCCTTTCAAACACCCACTGAGATGTCACATGCCATGATTCAGAGTTCCCCCCATTCATCCAGTTGCATCAACAGTCCCTAAAACCCCCAATCCAGCTGCCACAGATTCTCTCAAAGTTCACATGGACACACACACTCAGGTCATCTGACTGAGTGCGGGGGAGGTGGGCGCCATTCCCCTTCTGTTCAGTGTGAAAACCTCCTGCCAGGGACAGCTGATATGAAGTCTGTGTATGTTCAGGCTGCAGACTCTATAATTTGCATTTGAAAATTTAAAAAGTTATTACAGATTACAAAGTATAATTTCTGGTGGCTAGGCAGGATGGGAAGACTTGGCATCTTAAAAGTGCATTAGGGGGCCGGCCGAGTGGCACATTGGTTAAGCGCTGGTTTTGGGATGCCAGCGGCCCCGGTTCGGATCCCACATGAGGGCCGGTGACACTGCCCTCTACAGCTGGCAACGGCTCCACCTGGAGCTGGGCTGTGCGAGCCCCGGTGATGGTGTGGGCTGCAGCCCCTGCTGCGGTGGGCTGCCGTGGGCTACAGTGAGTGGCCCGCAGCCAGCGTGAGCGGCTGGCGGCCAAGCATGAGCTGCCGATAGCCGCGGTGAGCGACATCCAGAGGCCGGCGACCGATCTGCCGCATCCGGGAAAGAGCGCAATGAGGATACCAACAGTGAGGCAACATCCTCCGCATCTAGACTGAAGAACAAAAAAAAAGACAGCAATTCCCCTTCCCCGATTCCCCAACGCTGTTCCCCTCCGCCAATTCCCCAATAAAAAATCTAAAAAAAAAAGTGCATTAGGTATATTCCTATAGTTTTCTAGATTTCCAGGGAGAGCCAGAGGTCGTCAGTATGTGGAAGCTTAGCAAGGAAACAAAGGTGATTTTATGTCTTTGTGCAATCTAGGGGTGGGAGATCTTGAAAACTCTGTAAACGCCCTGGGGTGAGCCCCTAGGTGTACAAGGGCCCTGCTTTAATGAGGACTGCCTATGTCAAGGGGAAAACCAGCAATGCCAGGGCATTGATACAACAAATCCAGGGTTTTAGATAAGAAAAGCCGGGACCAAGAGGGAGTGGGGACGAAAGATGATGTCACCTGCTCCTCTCACGGTTCCTGCAAGCAATCATTGTGGAAAAGAGACTCCTTTCTCAGTAAATGAGTCACTGGCTTTGTAAGCCAAGAGAGATGGAAAGCAGATTCCAGGAAATAAGCAAGGAGGAATCTTAGGGAAAGTTCTCAGCTTTAGTGTGAAACTATCAAGCCTCTTCATTCTTGGGGGAACTCGAGGAGAAAAACATCAGTGAGAAAGACTAGAGAAATAGCAAAGAACCAGATGGAGCTCAAGTGAGAACTTGTGCCTTTGGGCAATGTGGGGTGACCGACTGAGATAGCACCGACTCAAAATTATCCAGGTTGCCTCAGAAAGGCAGAAAATATCCCAGTGTTCCAAGGTCTGCAGTCGTTCATAATCCAGATGTTTAGATATTTGTTGAGCATCAATCAAGTTTCTGTGGTGGACTCTGGGCATGGAGTAGCAAGTGAGGCATCTTAATCCCTGGCTGTACAGGGTTCAAGAGCCATTGAGCAAGTCATCGCACTTTGCTAAGTGATAAGGAAGAAGATGTGTGTGGGAGAAGGGGGTAGAGGGTGAGACCACTGTGGGGGTCCTAGAGGGCTTCTTGACACCTAGGGTAGGATTGTCCAGACACAAAGATATACAGACTAAATTTTAGGCAGAGGTCTGGCACAGAGAGAGCAAGGCTGTTTGGAAGAAGTGAAAGGTGAGCAGTTTGGGGAACAGAGGCACAAGGAGACTGGATGGGTCCTTCCTCTTCTCCCATTTTGGGTTATTTGTTTGCTTAGCAAATTTGGGGAGGTATACCTAAGTGTCAGGCTGCCTGCTTGGCATTTTCTGTTTATTTACAGAGCAATTCAATTTACAGAGCAATTCAGTTCACCAGTGTTTACTGAGCTCCCTGAATAAATGAGCTGGGCCCAGCCATGGAGTACGCTGAGGGCATAGCTAAAGCAAAGGCCCAGTGGTGGGAGCCCACAAAGCAGTCTCAGGGAAGAACCAGGAGTCCCTTGGGGCTGGAGTAGAGTGAGGGAGATGAGGCCTGAAGGAATACAGAGCTGATCTTCAGACTTCAGTCTAGTGGGGAGCAGGATGAGTCCTGGGGAGGTCCATGCCCTGAGAAGCTGAGGCTGGGTGGGGGAGGTCCCACCTCAGCACATTCTCTGCTATGTGACGTTGGAGATAATTAACCCAGAGACCCTAACAGCTGCCACCACCAGCTTTCAGGAATTTGGGCCCTTCCTCCATGACATCTAGGCCACACTCCCACTGCACAGCTCTGTGGGAGAAGGGAATCTCATTAAATCCTTTCATCAGATGTGCTGGCCTGGATCCCTCCCTGCACACTGGTCCCCTTCCTGAGACAGCTTCTACCAGCACCCTGGGCTCTCAAGAGCCTGGGCTGATGGCTGCCTTCCCCCCAGGTCAAGAGCCTGCCACCTCTCTGCCAGTCAAGGTCCTTCGGGCTCTCAAGGATCCTGACTCAGCTTACAATGGCATCTAGGGGAGCAGGTGAACCCTTGATGGGCAGGTAAGAGTGTTGGGTTCCATCCCAGCCTGGCCACTGGTTCTCTGTGGTGACCCGCAGGCATGGCCTTGCTCTCTCTGCACTCAATAGCTTTTGAGATCCAGGACCTCTGAGGCTGGGAATCAGCCACAGAGTGACTTTACCTGGATCTGGCCTTGGTGTGTGGAGCCCTGGACAGGAGCAGGTGGCCCTTTCCAAAGGGGGTGCCGACAAGGGGTGTGATGGGAGAAGCATAAGGCATTGTAAGAGTGAAGAGGTTCCTGACCTTGCCTGGGGTCTAGAGGAGGTATCCCGGAGGAAGTGGTGTCTGAGCTGAGACCTAAAGGCTGAGCAGAAGTTAGCCAGGTAAAGGAAAGAGGAAAAAGATGCACAGCAAGGCTGTGCAAAGACGTGGAGGCTTGGGAAAGCAGGGTGTATTCAGGGAACAAAGAAGTTCCGTCTGGCTGGAGCTAGGACCTCTTGGGGAGGAACTGGCCAGAGATGAAGGGCTGGGGGGAACTGAGAACGGACAGGGTCAAATCCACAGAGGCCATCCAGCTGTCTGGGGAGAATGGACCAGGCCGAATGAAACTGAGGACACTAAGAGGCCAGGCAAAAGGTACAGATGGTACCCTGGCCAAGGGTGAGGTGGTGGGGCTGGGGAGGACGGGGGAAACCTGATAGCTGATGAGGTTTCAGGGGAAAGGCCACCCAGACTAACATGAAGACTTGGGAGGGGGAGCAGTTCTTAGGAGAGGAGAGACAAGAGTTTGGTGTGCCCAAGGGTTATCTTAGACAGGGGGAAATGGAGTTAGAGACAGGAAGTTGAGACTCAGGCATCACTGTGAGGACACAAACAAGGACCTGGAAGTGGTCAGGATGGACTGGAGAAAAGTATCGAGGATGAGGGAAGGGGGTCCAGCACTCTGAGGAGCCCACCAAGGGGCATGAAGAGAGAGAGCCGGAGAAGCAGCTAGAAATCCCAGAGGAGTGATCAGAGAAGCCAGAGGGAATCCCAGAAGAGGGAGAGGATCATCCCCTTCCAACAGTCCTGGAACAGGTTAAAACGAGGGAAGGACTGAAAAGTGGAGGGTCAGGGAGCATTTACAAAGAGGCTTCAGAGCGTGGAGGAGGTGTGATCTGCTAGGATCTGCCACCAGGTCTGAGTGTGAGCAGGACCGCTGCATAGGGCTGAACAGGTTGTGTACTGCATACTTCTGTGGCCATCCATTAAGGGAAACACTGGCTTGGGGCCAGGGGTCACCCCCTGGAGTTGGGGCTATTTTGTGAAGCCTGTAACTGCACTGTGAACACTTCCCACAAGGTGGCGCCAAAGACCAACGCTGTACATCTTGGACTTGGATGGGGCAGCGCTGGGGTCAGTTTGGGGATATTCTGCCCCAGGGTCATCGACCTATGGGTGGAGGGTATTGCCAAATGCCCGTGGCTAGGATCCTTCCCATCACAACACCTTCCAAATCTCTGTCAGAACAATTCTCCTAGCGATAGGAACTCAGAAATAAACGACACACCACACACTGCAGCCTTTGTCAACCCTCCTCCCCGCCCCAAAGTCCCAGGGGAGCATCTCATCCCATGATCTGGGAGAGGCACGGAGGTCCCTCCCACTTGTCCCTTAGGAGAAGGGAGTCAGGAAGGAAGGAAGGATGCCTGGCCCAGCCCTCAGGACACAGTCACCCCACTCCAGCACCGCCCTGCTCACAGGTCCCCCTGGAGGCCAAAGCTGGATCAGCGGGGCCAATGACAGCCCAGCCTGGGGCAGAGTCCCCAGGGAGGTGACCTGTGGAGCCTGGCGACTCTGGACTAGAAACTTACATCTACCTGGTGCAGGGGCTGCCCAGGAAATGCCTGAATAAGTAATGGCCATGTTGTCTTTGAAAACAATGACGTGTCCATTGCAAACTATTGTGTAAGTAAATACAAAGAAGAAAATAAAACCAGGTGAAATAATAAGGCCTAGAGATGGTGGCCACTACTGGCACAAGGATGAGCCTCCTGACAGCTCTCAGGACCAATGGATTCAGATTTGACCTGAGGAGACTCCTGCTACAGGAGAACAGGCGGCTGCTCTGGTGCTCTCCCCACTCCGTGTCTGCTGCAGTATGTAAGCACCTTCCCTACTCAGAGATCTAAAACCCTCACTCCCTACCCTACCTGACCTGACCCTGCCGCCTCTTGAACCTCCTTTCTTACTCCAGCTCACATGACTCAAATACAGCAAGCTCACCGCTGAGCCATTGCCCCTGCTCTTCCCTCTACCCCTGCTGTCCTGTCTTTCTCTGGATGATTCCATGACTGTTTCCTTCTTGTCATTCAGATCTCGGCTCCAATGTCACTGTCTCAAAGATGCCTTCCCTGACCACCCTAACTAAAGTAGCCCTTCAGCCCCTTCACTCCACATCACATCACCCTGATTTGTTCTCCACGTCTCTTCCTCTCTCTAAAGTCATCTTACTAACATTAACTTGATTATTATCTGTCTCCTTGGCTGCAGTATAAACTCCTGAAGAGCAGAGCCCTTGCCCGTCTCATCTGCCTCTTTGTCCTCAGCATACAGAATGATGCCAGGAACATAGTAAGTGCTCAGTCCATGCCTGACATCCATTTTTAGTGGCCACAGAGCATCTCAGGGCATGCACAAACCTCCTTCAGCCTTCAATCTCCCACTGATGGTCACAAGGACTGTGTCATCCCTTTATCCCTGATTAAACAAGCCAGTAATCCAGAGGCACAGATCTTTTCTTGCCTGTACACCTCTTTCTTTGGGATAAATTTCTTGAAGTGGAATTTGAGGGTGAAAGGGGAATTTGCATTTGACATCCTGAAAAAACTACTCTGCCTGCTTAGGGAGTCCCAACAACTTGCCATGCCAAGGGCCCTTTCCCTGCAAAGCCCTTCCTAACCAGCATACACACACACAAATGTGCACACACAGACACTGTCATCATCACAACTTCACACTGGTGACACAGGAGGTACAAAGACTCAGGGATGTGCCTGCCCTGATTAACAGTGAGCCCCCATGGGCAGGGACTGGGTAGCTTCACCTCTGTCCCCCTACTTCCGTTGCCCCAGGGCTGAGCACACAGCAGGTTCCATGAATGCTTGCTGAATATCTGGTGAATGAATGAATACTGTACATTCTGTCTGAGGCATGTGGCCATAGGCACAGTAAGGGGCAGGCTTTATCCTGTTCCCTCACAGAAGACTGGGGGTGGGGGGTTGAAGCTGCATACCAGAGAGTTGTAGCCACAGGGCCTGTGGGGTGGGGGTGAAGGAAACGTCCATTTTTCTGGGGTTTGGGACTTGAACTGCATTACTTCCAAAAATAGAACTAGCTGTGCCATATGTGAGGACCCATGGTTCACTATGGTTCTCACCACCCTCTGTCACCTAATAGAGGAATTTTTTTCAGGCCAGAGCCCATCCTTTCAGGAATGTGAACTGCTTGAGGTCAGAAATGACAATGATTAGAGCTCTGCCCCAGCTTCCAGCCCAGCACAGGCAGAGCACATGCTCATACAATGATGCCTGTCTCAGACAGAGCCCAGCTAATTAGGGCTCAGTGACCTGAGTGGGAGCTCAGATTCTATCCACAAGACCATGGAAAGGCCCTGCCTTCCCTGAGCCTCAGGTGGCTCTTCTGTGAAATGGGTTTCAACTGTGTCCTTCCTTGCCTGGTTCACTGGTTGTTGGGAAGAGGCCTGGGAGGCCTGCAGTACCCTATGGCTCTCAGATGCTGTCCCTTCCTCAAGGCCCCTGGGAAGGAGGAGAAGGCCAGGTGAAGCCTCAGGTATCCCATCTACTCACAGCAGCCCCATCCATGCCTAGCCCTAGTGATCACAGGATGGGGAGCCAGGGCTGGTCACAGACAAGGACAATAAGACAGTAATGGGTGCTCAGAAAGAGTGAGTGGGAAGCCAGAAGACACAGGTTTCTTGGAGGAGGTGACATTTGAGCTGTTTTCCAAGTGGATTAGGGGGAGGAGATCCCAGGCAGAAGGGAGGCTGGGAGAAGAGGCAGAGACCAGAGAGTGGGGGACCTTGTCCAAGGAGCCACAGGTAGATTGGTGGTGGAACCAGAGCAGCAACAGCTGACAGGAGGGTAGGAAATGAGGAGCGGAGGTCATCATAGGCCAGATCTTCTGGCTCTTGCAGGCCCCACTACAGAGTCTGGACTTTTCCTGAGAACAGTGGGAGCCAACATGAACCAATTTATGATTTAAAAGATCACTTCAAGGGCTGGCCGAGTGGCTCAGTGGTTAAGCGCTGTCTTGGGAAGCCAGCAGCCCCGGTTCAGTCCCACATATGAGGGCCAGTGACACTGCCCTCAAAAAATAAAAAAATAAAATAAAAGATCGCTTCAGCTGTCAGATGGAGAACAACTGTAGGGGACAAAGGAGAAGGCAGGGAAGCCAGAAAAGATGATGGCCCAGGCCCTGGTACCAGTTGTGACAATGCAGATACACGTCCAGACACAGGACCGAGTGATTAATTGACTACAAAGGGCGAGGGAATCATCCATTAAAAGTGGGAATTTTCGGGCCGGCCAAGTGGCGCAACGGTTAAGTGCTGGCTTGGGAAGCCAATGGCCCCGGTTCGGGTCCCACATATGAGGGCCAGTGACACTGCCCTCAAAAAAAAAAAAAAAAAAAGTGGGAACTTTCTGGAAGTGGAATTCCAGAATTCCAGGCTGAGAAAGAGTTCCTTGGACAGTTCCTTGGTGCACCACCACAATCAGCGCTGACTCATCAGAGCCCTAAGCAATGACACAGAGACAGCTCTATGCCACTGGCACCTCAGGGGCCAGCATGCTGGCCAGCCCTGTGTGCTCAGTAGGTGTTTGGTAAATGAATTAATAAACAATAGAGTACTGCTAGTGGAATGTGAGGGGTGGGGAGGGAATGAATTTGAAATGTATTAAGGAGGTAGAATCAACAGGATTAGGAGGCTGAAGGAAGGTGGGGTGCGAGAGGGGACATCAAGGGTTCATACATTTATTCATTCAACTTGCTCATTCAACAAATCTTTCTTGAACTCCCCACTATGAGCCAGGGACAGTGGTGACAAGGACATCCATGGCCCTTGCCCCCACAGAGCTTAGAGACCCACAGTGAGGTAGGTTTAGGCATGTGAACACACGGGCATGCATGCTGCCTGGTGATGATGAGTGACATGAAGGCATGAGTCCACAGGACATGGGGACAGAGAGTAACAAGCAGTAGCTGGCTATCTTCAGAAAAGGTGGTCAAGAGGATGCCTTGCTGAGGTGACTTTAGAGACAGGCAGGGACCAACAGATACTGGTTTCGGGAGTTCTGGAGAGGCCCAGCCTCTGGCTTAGGTGGGAGCCTAGGTGGACCATGGTGCTTTGCAGAGATAAGGACAAAGGAAGAAGAGTCCCTCTGGGGAAGGTCATGAGATCTGGTGGATCATCCAGGGGCTCTGGAACAGGAGAGGGCTCTGGGCACACAGGAAGGCTTGGGGTGGTCAGCAGTGGATGGATGGAAGCCCTGAGACAGGATGATATCTTAGGGTGGAGCAAATAAAGAGAAGAGCTCAGCTCCTGGAAGCAATCCCTAGGCTTAAGGACTACAGAGAAAGGAGTGCTGCCAAGGGAGGCAAAGAGGAGGTAAGAGAGCTGGGAGAGTGTGAGGTGTGTGCAGGTAAGAACTGGTGAGGGAGAGGATGGCAGTGTCCCGAGGGCCTCTGTGCTCCCTCCACCAGCCTCTTTTTTCTTTTGAATGTCTATCCACATAATTTGCCCATTTTTCAATTGAATTGTTTATGTTCTTGTTGCTGAGTTTGTTTGTATTTTTAAAGATTTTATTGGGGAATTGGGGAGGGGAACAGTGTTGGGGAACTGGGGAAGGGGGCCAGCCAAGTTGTTGTTCTTCAATCTTCGTGGGCAGCACGTGGCCTCTAAGCTCAAGGTACTGTGTTCAATCTTAGTTGTGGGTGGGCATAGCCACCATCCCATGTGGAAGTCGAACCAGCAGCCTTGTTGTTAAGAGAGCACACCCTATCCACTGAGCCATCCCGGTGGCAGCTCAGCTCAAAGTGCCGAGTTCAGTCTTAGTTGCGGGTGGCCGTAGCCCACTATTGAACAGGCAATTTTGTTATACCAGCTGAGCCATCCTGCCACCTGTTGGCAGCTCAGCGACAGCTAGCTCGGGAGCAGCGTCACTGGTCCATGTGGAAATCGAACCGGTGGCCCTGTTGCTCAGAGCTGGCAATCTTAAGCCAACTCTTAACCATCTGAGCCACTCGGCTGGCCCTCCACCAACCTCTTGATTGTCATGACCAACTCTCAGGAGTATATTCAGGAAAGTCCCTCAAACCACTCCAGGGTATGTCTTTGCTACCTCTAAAGGTGAAGGCCTACAGAACTGAAGCCTGAAGGGGTAGGGCCTAGAGCATTCAGGGTTGGAGTGGTGCCTTATTAATGGGGGTGGTAGGAATCGGGGAATGGAGCTATTCCTTTGACACCAGCTCTCAGCCGCACCCCATCCCACTCTAAGGGAGTCAGTGTTCCAGACCCCTCATTGGAAAGGACTGGGCACGGGTCCCCTTACCTCAAGCCCAGGTAACTCACCCATGCTTTGAAAACAAGTCCTGAGACTCCTCAGGAGTTGTACCCCATGAGTGGTAACTGCATGGCCTGGCTAAGAGCCCAAATGGTGGCAGGAAGGGCAGCCTGCCTCCACAGCAGACAATCTGAGGCTGGCGGAGAAGGCTGGGCTGAGAGGCTGTGTCTGGACCCAGAAAGGTTCCGATGGCTAGGATTCAGGCCTCCTTCCCGGAAAATGGCCCTGTTCTCTTCCTCCAACCAACCCAACCTAGCAGTGGCTCCTCCAGGACCCGTTTCAGGCAGTCACAGATAGGAGGGGCCTCAAAGGTCTCTAGAGGCCACGGAATCCGAGGAGGAGACCGGCAAGCGGGGATCTACCACGAGCCCGGTTTGGGGGTCTGCGTGGGAAGGAACGGGACTGCCTTTGCGACCCATTCCGGGGAAGCCGCCCTGTTGCCGCGGATCCCTAGCGCCGCCGCCGCCGTCGCGTCCGCCAGGGTCCCGCCTACCCGCAAGCGGGTGGGCTCCGCCGGCCACCGGCCGCCCCGTTACCCAAGAGGGCGGAGCGAGCCGCGGGCGCCTCCAGGGGTGCCCGAACTGCGGGAGCGCAAGGGGTGGGGCCCAGTGGGCCGGGGGAGGAGCGGGGGGGCTGGGCGGCCGGGCGCAGGGAGGGGCGGTCGAGGGCGGCGGAGACAGCGGCAGCTGCGGCGCCACCGACCAGGCCGGGCAGCAACGAGCGCACCGAGAGCGCGAGGTCCGCGTAGCCCCGCGCAGCCATGTGAGTGTCCCGGGGCTGCTGGCCGGGCGAGGGGCAGGAGCGTGGATCCCAGCGCCTCCCCCGCCAGCGCCCGCCCCTACGTCGCGGCCCTGTCCCACCCTATCCCCGGGACCCCCGCCTCGCCGTGCCGTTTTTGCCCTCTGCCCGGGCGCGGAGGACGCAGCTTCGCCCCACAAAAGCCGCCGCCTCCGGGCCTGCCGCGCCCGGCGCTGCCTCCTTCCCTCCCACAGCAAGGCCCAGGCGGCCGGTGCCCCGAGGCTCTGAGGTGGACCAGGCCTGAGGGCGGGCCCTCGGCGGCCGCTTGAGCCCCGGCACGATCGCTTTCCTGCAGCCCCCTCTGCCTTCCGCACGGGGGAGGCTGAGTTTGGAAAGGGGAGGGGGCGATGAGGGGTGCAAGTCCGCCTCCAAGATGAGCTAATCTTCTTGTCCCCACCGGCTGGCCTAAGCCGCTTTGGGGCCCAGCCCCAGGTGGCCCAGCGTGGCCTGGGGTCGGGTTTTTCTCCCAAACCTGGCTCTGCTGAACCCCGAGAGGATCGCCCTGGTGCGGTCGGGGAACAGACCTTGTCCCTGGAAATGAGAGGTTGGTGTGGTATCTCTACAAGCAGCCAGGCCTGGGCACCCTCTTTTGAGGAAAGGGCTACTCACCAGGGCTACGTCCGGCCTCAGCCCCCTCTGTCTTCCTCTCCTGGGTGAGGACTGAATCCAGCCTCTGGGACTGACCCTTCCCATCCAGTTATATTTTGTTGCTCCTAATGTGTGTCCAGGATGGCTGGCTGAGTACCTACTGTGTGCAGTCCAATATAACAATAATGGCCCCCTGGGCCTTGCCCTAGCTAGGCCTGCAGCATTCAGCATGGATGGGCACAGCCTTCTTAGGAGAGTTAAGACAATCTGGCAGATGCAGGCCCAGGGAGGTTAAGTAATATTCTCAAGGTCACATAGCTGGTTTGGGGAGAGGTGCGAATTAGACCCAGATCTGCATTCTTGCCACTGCGCTATCCACCTCTGTAGCATGGTGGGGGGAGATGAGAATCAGAGAGTGAGGTACAAAGCACTCCAGCAAGACTAGGAGGCCTGGCTTAGTTAGCTCCCACTTGAACCCTAGCTCTGGGTCTTGGGTCCTGTGGGGGCAGCAGCCAGGGAGAGAGGCCTGGACTTGTGTGGGGGTGGAGGGAACACACAGGACTCCAGCTTGAGTCCTCCCTGGGTGGAAAAGGAGGCGAAAAGGATGCAGCTGAGTCAGGGCAACCCATTGCTGTGGCTGGGACTCATGCCCCTGCCAGGCCTGGCCCAGGGGAGGCCACCAGGCTTGGGAATGTGACACAGCTGACTAGGGAGGGGGGTGGCAGGAAGTGAGGCTACCTGGTTGCTTTGCCTGGTTCCGGGGTTGGGGGATCCCAGGCAGCTCCTCACCCCCTCCCTCCCTGCTCTGCAGCTGTGGCACGACATCAGCAGCCAGGTTTGGGGCAGTTGCCATGGAGACTGGGGCAGGCTCAGAGGGGACCCCACTCTCCCATGCAACCACCCCTTGCCCAGGTTATTTTTAGCATCTGTTTACCTCGGTCTGGGTCTGTGGGGCAGCAGGGTAGAGCTGGACCCAGGGACTCCTGGCGAGGTGACCACTGAACTGGGAAGTGCAAGTGGTGGGACTTCCTGCCTCACACAAGTGCAGTCTTGGTGTATTGAGGGTATTGGGGGCCACAGGATCTAGAGCCATGCAGGTGGCCAGAGTTACATCGCCAGCTGCCCCAAGCTGGCTGTGCTGCAGGCCCCATCACCTTTGGAACCTGGGTTCATTCCCATGTCCAGAATAGATTTCAGGGCTGGCTTGAGTCCAGAGAGTCCTCTGGCTCTTATCAGCCAACTCCCACCAGTTCAGGTGAACCCTCTCCCTTAGCCAAGGGGTTCAGTTCTTTCCCTCCCCCACAGCAAGGGAGATCCTGCCTACCCACCCCCTGAAATGGTCACTCAGATGGGTATTCTGATGGTAATTTGGGAGCAGTGTGGACCAAGAGTTATACATCCTGGTTCCCTGTGGGACTAGGGGTTCGTGGCAGCAAAGCCCCAGTCAGAGAAAAAAAACTGATGGGACAGTCACCCTGCTCTGAGTCCAGCCCACCCACTCAGGGGACCCCTACCTTGCCCCATCTCCAGGGAGCAGAACCCCACTTGCTAATATAATCAGAAAGCAGAGAAAAGACAGGGAAACTTGTATGTGGGATAGGGGAATTAAGGTGGACCAGATTTGAAATATACCCCTCCAACAGCCCAGGATCTGCTGTTTCTGTGTCTGGGCAGCCCAATGCACTCATGCCCACCCACTCATACTCAGCTCCCTCCTTCTTCATTGCCCTGGTGCAGATCCAGAGAGTACAGTAGTGAGCCAAGGAGACAGGCCCTAGACCTTGGAGTTCACAGTCGGGTTGGAAGACAGACACTAAAGGAGAACTGACAACCTTGTTATGTGACCTCAACAATTAGAGGGAGGAAGCCGTGAGATGCCTAAAAGGGGGAACCAACCCCAGGCAGGCTTCCTGGAGGAAGAAGTCATAGGGTAAGACTTGAAAGAAGAGAGGAAGCTGGTCAGGGTAAGAGTAGTGGGAAGAGGGTACAGGAGCAATGGGGGCTGCTGCTCAAATGCCTTGCAGGTATTGAGAGAGGGTTTGGGTAGTTGGAACAGAAAGACCATATGGGGAAGCAAGGGACTGTGAGGAAAAGAGTGTTGAAAGTATATGAGGGAAGGGACGGAGTATTGTGGGTCATGTTAGAGAGTCTGGACTTTATTTTTGGGGCAGGTTATTACTCATGGAGGTTTCGCAAAAGTCAGAATAAAGGGACATTAAAGATTTAAAGTCTGGGGGTCATACTGCCTGGTTTGAATCCTGTCCCTTCCATTTACCAGCTGTGTAATCTTGGGCAGATTAATAATTGTTAATAACAGCAGTTAGTATTTGATGTGTGTTTACATTGAGGTAATGTGTCCACCCCACCTTCCCTACCTCACATACAATTCTCCCTTCCCCAAACATTCCCTCTAGAGGGAAGTACAGTAAAACCTTGGATTGTAAGTAACTTGGTTTGCGAGTGTTCTGCAAGATGAGCCAACATTTCTAATACTTTTTAACGTGGTAAACGAGCGATGTCTTGCAATATGAGTAGTTTGTTTCTGGAATGAATTATGCTTGCAAACCAAGGTATTACTGTATCTCACTTCATCTCCCCAGCAGCCCTGTGAGATAATTGTTGGTATTATTATTATTATTATTACTATCATCATTTAAAAGATAGGTATCTGAAGCCCAAAAGGGTGACGAAATGTCTTGCCCAAGGTCATGTAGCCAATTAGCCTCAGGTTTCTCATCTGTAAAATGGGGCTAATAGGACTTACCCCATAAGGTTGTTGCCGGAATTAAATGTTTGTTAATTAAGCACAGTATCTGGCCAATAGAAAACACATGATAAAGTACAGTTTTTGGCATTGTCAGGTGGCTGGAATTTTAAGAGCAATGCTGTTATTGAATAAAGAATGGACCATTGTGGGTTAGAGTAGAGACAGGGAGTTCATTAGGAAGTTGCTGTAAGGTACTAGGTAAGTGTTGGTGACAGCTTGGACCTGAATTCTAGCTGTGGAGGATAGAGGGGAGGGAGCAGGATCCAGATATGGCAGGAGTGGGTGGCCGAGTGCATGTGGACAGTAACAGAGACTGAGGCATCCAGGATAGCTCCTCGTTTGTCTTGAAAGCCTGGGTAAATAGATGGTGGGGCTGTTGTGGAGAAGTTAGGACTGGGGAGAGTCAGGTTTGAGGAGGTGGATTCATTTTGGGGACTTCAAACTCAGCACAGCCCTAATAGCCTACTCTATATTGTTGTTCAGTTTCTGGGGAGGCAACAGTTAGGCAGTTGGATATACAGGCCTGGTGCTCAGAAGAACAGTTTGGGCAAGGGAGAGATAAGGAAGCTGGCAACATTTAGATGGCATTGTACTATGGGAGGTGTACACAGCCCAAGGGCAGGGAGAATGAGGCCCACTCGGGGATGGAAAGACAGATCCTCTGTGGGAAAATAAGATGTGCAGCCAGAGAGATAGGTAGAAAAGCAGGGGCATGGTGCCTCTTGAAATTCAAGGGAAGGAAGGGCTCAAGGAAGAGGAAGAGAGCCTCACAGTGAAAAGCTTCACTGAGATCAAGCGGGATACCAACAAAATATTGGACACTGGATTCAGCAACAGGGAGGCACTGGTGACCTCTTCCCGACCAATCAGGGGAGTGATGGATGTGAAAGGTGGTCCAGGATGGGGAGAGGAGTGGGTGGGTGTGGAGAGAAAATGGAGGTAGACATCTCTTCTAAAAACTTGACTCTGAAAGGGCCAAATGGAGTGAAGGCCCAACGGGGTCCACAAAGGGGTCATTTCTTTTTGTAGTTCTTTAAAGTCAACTTTATATTGTAATATACATACAGAAAGGGTACATGTCCTCATTGGTACAGCTCGATACATTTTCACAAGGGAAAACACCCATAAAGGATCAGGAAATAGAACCCAGATTAGGAAATAAAACATTACCAGCACTCTGGAAGCCCCTTTGTATCCTCTTCCAGTCACTATTCCGAAGGGTAACCACCGTTCTGACTTCTATCACCATAGATGTGTCTTGCCTGTTTTTGAACTTCCTATTAAGGGAATCATACATATGTCCTCTATGTGGTTCTGTTTCTTTCATTCAATATCATGTCTTCAAGAGTCATCTATATTGTTGCATGCATTGTACGTTATTCATTATTTTTGATGCAGAGCATTCTATTATCAACTGATGGGTATTTGGGTAGTTTCTAGGGTTGTTTTCACTTTTTCTGGGGGAGTGATTTGAGCTTGTTTGAGGCTCATGGAGAAAGTCTGAAACACTCATCATCTTATGAGAAGGGAGAGAGATGACTAGGGCACACCTAAAGATTTCCCCCGTGGGAAATGAGAGTCTGGCTGAGGTTGAGAATTGCTGTTGTTCTAGCCCAGCTGCTGGGCCCAGACCTCTGGCATCTCCCGCCAGCCTATGTGCAGGTGCAGAGAAGGCAGAGAGCTGGGTTGCCCAGGGCTGGCTTCTGCCAGGTATGTGAAAGGTGCAGAGTGCTGGGGATATTAGCAGCAGGAGAGTGATGGAACCATGGCTATAGAGCCAGACTAGGGAAAAGGGTGTGCAGGGAAGGTAGGAAAGAGAAGGTAGGAGGGAGCTGGCAGAGAGAAAGTAAGCAGAGGCGGATTGTGAGCTCTATGCAGGGTGGTGTCTGCAGTTCCGGGCTGTATCTCCAGTGACTGGCACATGCTTGTCATTCAGTGAATAGTTGAATAAATGAGCTGAGTGAGAACCCAAGACATATCAGGTAGAAGACAGGTGAGGTGGGGGTGATGGAGAGAGCCTGAAGGTTGTGGTCCATGTGGTTATGGTTTGGGAAACGGGCATTCCAGAGCCAAGTGAAAAGGCTGGGGTGTTCCCATGGAGGGTAGCTAAAGGATGCAGTAGGCTATTGTTGGGCAGGCAATCTACTGAATGCATTGTTGCCAGTGTAGGGTGCATAGCACCCAATTTTCAAGGAAGAAGGAGAGGATAGCATTTCTCAAACTGGTGTCCTTGGACATGCAGCATCTGAATTGTAGGGGGCTGGTGGGCTTGTTGGAAATGCACACCCTGGGCTCACCCCAGCCTCTTGGGGAGAAAGTAAGCCCGGTGCAACAGAATTGAACATCAAGGAGCAGGAGTGCTTATGGGATAGAGGGAGCACCTAGCCCCTCCAAAGGGATGGGATGCCCAGTGGACCCTAGGTATGGTGGTCTCTATCCTGGCTGGAGGTGGACAAGGGATATTCAAGGAAGAGACTAGGGGTGGGGAAGGGCTGACACCAAGGAGATCCAGCCCATGTGAGCTGGGGACCAAAAGGATGGGCCTCCACCCCAGGATACAGCTTCTGCTAGAGAGGAGGCCCTGGCTGGACTGTGAGTTCTCTTTCCTGGGGTCTGATGGGGGAGGGGGAGAATGGCGACACTGAGCACCCTATCTGTGGGGATAGTACATGGGGCTGTGGGACTCTGCATCCAGTTCCTTCTCTGCTTCCTTCTCTGGCAACAACACATAATATGGGACTGATCCAATCCCACACTTTTAGACCCCCTTCTCGTTGACCTCCACCCCTCATGCTTAGCACATGACTCTCTGCCCTTCATAGGCACAGTCCCTCTACTCAGCACCCCAGCCCTTTATTCTACTTTCTCAGGCTCCACTCTCTAGCCGTCACACTCAGAACCCCAACTCTCAGCCCTCTGTTCAGCCCTCTCTCAGCACCCCTCAACAGCTACTCAATGAGCCCCCTATGCTAAGTGCACCCAATCCAGCCACCACGTGGTGTCCTCATGCTATTTATCCCTCCATAGTCACTGCCGCACTCAACTCCTGACCCCAGCCAAGAAGATCCCTGTCAGTCCTCTCCCCAAGGGGAACCCTCGGTCACCCCTCCCACAGGCCGGGCAGGCCGAGGCCCGGGTGCCCCCCTGGTCAGGCCGGTCCCGCCCCATCCCGGCGGGCTGAGTCAGGAGGCAGGAACTGGGCGGGGGGCGGCGCCTGGAGGAGCTGAAGCCGGAGCCACAGTCGCTAGGAGTGAGCGCGGAGCCCAGCCAGGCCGGCACCGAGTAGCCCTGGGCCGGCGGGGACGTGGGGGACAAGCGCGGGGGGTGGGGGGGCTGTCCCGGACCTACCATGAGCGCTAAGAAGAAAGGTAGGACCCGGCCTGTGGCTGGAAAGACTCCGGGACTGGCTCCAAGGGTGCGGGCAGGATTCCGGGGGGCCAGGAGAGCGTATTTCGCGGGAGCGGGGTGGGGGGTCTGCGGAGGATCCCTTCCTGCTAAGGGCGCGGACGAAGGCATTTGTCTATGACTCAGTTTCCAGGTCTGAGCCACAGGAAAGTGGAGGGGACGGGGCACTTCTCGCCACGGCCCCCCACTCTGGGAATCCCCCGGCTCTGGGCGCCGGGAGGGCTCTGGCGTCCGGACGCCTGGGAGCCAGTGGGGGGTGGAGGGGAGCAGCTTACCCGCGGCGGGCGGATCGCGGGAGCCAAACCCGCCCCGGCCGGGCCTGTCGGGCAGCTCCGCTGAGCTCCAAGCCTGCACCCCGCCCCGCCAGGTGACCTCCAGCGGCCTCTCTGGGTGCGGGCGCGGAGCTCCTGGTCCACTTTGCGGGGAAGTCAGGGGCAGGGTTACGGCGCCCGCCCCGCCCCTGGTAAACAGGCGCTTCCGCGCATTCTTCGCGCGCCCCGCCCCTTTCCTGCCCCTTCCCAGCGCCGGGAGGGTCCCTGCGCGACCCCCCTTCCTGCCCCTTGCAGCGGGCGGAGCCTGCACCTCTGCAGGAAGTGGGGGCCGAGCTGAGGCCACGCTGAGTCCGAGGCCGAGTCCCCCGCGCGGCCTCCCTGTCATTAGTGCGGGCCGGCGGGGTTGTCGGACTCCCAGCGTCAGGCCGAGTCCGGCAGGACTAGATACCGAGGCCGGGCCGCGGGGAGGGGGCTTCACGGGCCGGACTGGCGCTGGACACCCGCCCTCGCCACCCCCAGGGAGCCCCGCGCGGACTCATTCCATGATGTCCCTGTCGGTGCGGCCGCAGCGTCGCCTGCTCAGCGCCCGGGTCAGTAGGAGCCAGTCCTTCGCAGGCGTCCTCGGCAGCCACGAGCGGGGGCCCAGGTACGCAGAAGAGGGAAGCTGATGGGGAAGAGATTCTGATCGGGTTGGAGCTGGGTGTACAGTGAGAGTTTGGGGGACTCCTTCTTGACCCTTTCTGAGTGCAGCCTCTTCTTCAGGAGCTTCCCGGCCTTCAGTCCTCCGGGACCTACACGGAAGCCCCCAGCGCTCTCCCTAGTGTCCAGGATGTTTTCTGTGGCACACCCAGCCCCCAAGGTCCCACAGCCTGAGCGTCTGGACCTTGTGTACGCTGCGCTCAAGCGGGGCCTGACGTAAGCAATTCTCTCCCAATGCCTTGTCCCAGAATCCCTCCCCGAGCCCCCATCCCTTTTGCTACTGAGAACCTTCCTAGCATCACACCCTCCTTCCACTGCCTGAACCCACTCAGGGCTGCAGCTTGGAGGTTGCAGAGGTAAGTTAATTCTTGTTGTCATCCCTTTCCCCAGGGCCTATTTGGAGGTACACCAGCAGGAGCAGGAGAAACTCCAGGGTCAGATAAGGGAATCCAAGAGGAATTCCCGCCTGGTGAGTAAAGGGTTGGCATGGATCCCCTGGACTAATTCTCTTTGCCCTTGTGGTGTGGGGGATTGGGCAAGGACAGCACTGGATGACATCAGGGCTGTTTTCTGGAGTAACTTAGTCCAGGTGTAAGTAGAAAAGAGGATATCAGGAAAGACTGGGAGATTTTTATCCCCACATTTCCCAGTCTGTACACACTTTCTGCCTGGGACCCAGTGCCTGCCCATGGAGACTTCCAGTGCGGTGGGTCAAACCCCCACAGACAAGAACAAGAAATTATATTGTACTAGTACTGAGGGAAGAGCCATGGTTCTTCCTGAGTAACAGCTCAGGGTTTCCCAGAGGAGGACACACTTCTGCTGGGTTTTAAAGTGTGAATAGGAGTTCCCTCGTAGAGGGAACCGTGCATGAAGAGGCACAGAGCTCACTTCCTAGGGGTTGCAGGAAAGGAAGTGGGCCAGGGGAGGGACCCCAGGGAAAAGGTACAGGGAGGGATACTAGAGGGGTCTGGAGGACCAGATGTATATCATTGGCACCCACCAAAGGCCAGGCATGTGGGAAGGTGGGTCAATCCCTGCTTGGACTGAAGTGGCTGTGGACTATGGTATGAAGGGGAGGAGCTAGATGGATCTGGATGGGCAAGTGCCCTGCTGGAATATTTTCCATAACTCCTAAGTGCCCCCTTTCATCTCCCCTTGCAGGGCTTCCTGTATGACTTGGACAAGGTGAGTGTATAGAGAATGGTGTTGGAAGAGGTTGGCTCATGGGGAGGTTAAAGGGCCCTGGGCCTCAGGCTCCTCCTGACACACCTCTCCCCCAGCAAGTCAAGTCCATTGAACGCTTCCTGCGACGGCTGGAGTTCCATGCCAGCAAGGTACATACGCAGCATGCATATGTGCATGTGGTATGGGGTGGGAGATTGGGTATCTTAGGGGGGTGGGGAGATGCTAGGCCCTGGGTGAGCAACCCCAGTAGTGAGTCGATCAATTCCCCCACTGTCACTTCACTCACCTGCCAGATTGACGAGCTGTATGAGGCCTACTGTGTCCAGCGGCGTCTCCGAGATGGCGCCTACAATATGGTCCGTGCCTACAGCACTGGGTCCCCAGGGAGCCGCGAGGCTCGGGACAGCCTGGCTGAGGCCACTCGGGGGCATCGAGAATACACAGAGGTGAGGGATGGGTGCCCATGAGGCAAAGACACAGGGTATGGCAGAGTTGGTGAGAGGGGACAGGTTGTTGACCCCCTCCTGTCCCTGCCCATCCCTCCTAGAGCATGTGTCTGCTGGAGAGTGAGCTGGAGGCACAGCTGGGCGAGTTCCATCTCCGGATGAAAGGTACTGAGTGGTGGAGGCAGACTGGTGTTGGGGAGAGGGAAGTGTGTGCTTGAGACCCTTCAACATGGCTCATCTCCTTCTCCCCCCATTCCCAGGGCTGGCTGGCTTCGCCAGGCTGTGTGTGGGCGATCAATATGAGGTATGAGGATGTACAGGGAAGGGCTGGGATTTCAGGGTCGTAACATCAAAAGCTGCCTCATCCTACCTGTTCCCCTAGATCTGCATGAAATATGGGCGTCAGCGCTGGAAACTGCGGGGCCGCATTGAGGGTAGTGGAAAACAGGTGTGGGACAGTGAAGAAACCGTCTTTCTTCCTCTGCTCACGGAATTCCTGTCCATCAAGGTAATGCCTCTGCCCAGGACCATAGGACACGTGATCCAGTAACTCCATGACCCTGAGAATCCCTTACGACCCTGAGACCCTTAACTCTATGACCCTCGTCTGTCTCCATGGCCCTGTGAATATGTGACCCTGTGACCTTCTGACCTTATGACTTTTTGACCCCTTGAACTCCCAAAAGATTGTGACCTTCACAACCTCAGTGACTCTACAAACTCAGACCTCTGTGATCCCCATGTTCCCAGGGTGCTTCAAACCTCCATGACCCCGTTACCCCGAGCACTCCATTCCCTGCCACCTCCTCATGGCCCTATGACCCTGTGACCATCATATAACTATGTAGTTTCAGACCTTGATCTCCCATAACCTCATGACCCCCACACCCTTATGCCCCGTGATGCATTCCTGACTACAGGTGACGGAGCTGAAGGGTCTAGCCAGCCATGTGGTCGTTGGCAGTGTCTCCTGTGAAACCAAGGACCTATTCGCCGCCCTACCCCAGGTTGTGGCTGTGGACATCAATGACCTCGGCACCATCAAGCTCAGCCTGGAAGTCACCTGGAGGTTGGTAGGGCTGAGGGGCTTGGGGACAGGTCCAAGGGCCTGTGGCACTTGCTAACGGCATCCTCCCTTCCCAGTCCCTTCGACAAGGATGACCAGCCCTCAGCTGCTTCTACTGTCAACAAGGCCTCCACGGTCACCAAGCGCTTCTCCACCTATAGCCAGAGCCCACCAGACACACCCTCGCTTCGGGAGCAGGCCTTCTATGTGAGTCCCAGCCCAGGCTCAGGCCACACCATCCCTTAGGGGCTCCCTGGGGGTGATCCTGACATGCCCTTTCGTCTCCCCCAGAATATGCTGAGGCGGCAGGAGGAGCTGGAGAATGGGACAGCATGGTCCCTGTCATCCGAATCTTCAGATGATTCATCCAGCCCACAGCTCTCGGGCACTGCCCGCCACTCCTCAGCCCCCAGGCCCCTGGTGCAACAGCCTGAGGCTCTGCCCATCCAAGTTGCCTTTCGTAGGCCTGAGACCCTCAGCTCTGGGCCCATGGATGAGGAGGGGGCCATGGCCCCAGCCCTGGCCAATGGGCATGCCCCCTACAGCCGGACTCTGAGCCACATCAGTGAGGCCAGTGTGGATGCTGCCTTGGCTGAGGCTTCAGTAGAGGCTAAGGACCTAGCAAACCAGGGACTTAGCCCATCTACACACCCAAATCCTACCCATGGGGAGCACCCTGGTCCTGTCCCTGCTGCCCTGGATCCTGGCCATTCTGCCACAAGCTCCACTCTCAGTACAACAGGTCCTGCCCATATATCTATAGAGCCCACTCCACCTGTACAATTAGACTCACTTCACAAGGCCACAGACTCTAGCTCTCCTGAACCGCCAGGCCCTATCTACACCACTATAAGCTCCACCTGTAGTGCCATAAGCCCTACCAGCAGTGCTCCAAGCCTCACTCACACTGCCACAGACCCTACCCACAAGCCCAAGCCCTCCACCCTCACTTCTACAGGCCCTACCCCTAATGCCATGGACCCAGACAAGACCACCACAAGTCCCACCCACAAACCAATGCTTTCTACTCTGACTATTGAAGGTCCTACCTCCAGCACTACAAGCCCAGTCCAGACCACCACAAGCCCCAGCCACACTGTCACAAACCTGACAAGTACTGTCACAAGCCCCCCCATCAAGCCCATACTCTCTACCCTCACTACTACAGGCCCTACCCACAGTGCCACAGGCCTGGCCCAGCCCACCACAAGCCCCACCCACACTGCTGCAAGCCCCACCCACACTACAAGCCCTACTCACAAAGCCAAGACGTCAACTCCCACCACTACAAGTCCTATCCCCAATGCTAAGGGCCCAGTCCAGACCACCAGGAGCCCCGCCCATTCTGTCACAAGCCCCACCGTTATAAGTGTAAGCCCTTCCACTTCTCCAGACCATGCTTTGCTCCCCAGCTCCTCTGCAAACACAGACCCCACCCTCCTAGGCACTGACCCCCCGTCCTGTAGCCACCCAGCTTCCACTCCCTACATTCAAGCAGACCCTGTAGCCCCAAGCACCTCCTCCCCAAGTTCTGCCAGTTCTAGTTGGGAACCCCTCAAAAGCCCTTCCCCTGACCCCCCAGAGCCCATCCTTCAGAGCCCAAGCCCCCTCCCCTCATCCCCAGGGCCTGTGCCCCAGCATTCAGACCCTAGCCTGGTCATGGCTGCCCAGGCCCCAGTTCTAGGGGCAGCTGGAGGGGCTGGAGACAGGAGGCTGGAGGAAGCACTGGGGGCCCTAATGGCTGCCCTAGATGATTATCGTGGCCAGTTTCCTGAGCTGCAGGGTCTGGAGCAGGAGGTGACACGGCTGGAGAGTCTGCTCATGGTAAGGAGGGCTGGGTCGGACTGGGGCAGCACAGGGAGGGCAGCCAGGCGGTGGCAGCAGCTCTGACTCCCTTCATAACCCCAGCAGAGACAAGGTCTTACTCGCAGCCGGGCCTCCAGTCTTAGCATCACTGTGGAGCATGCCCTGGAGAGCTTCAGCTTCCTCAACGAGAATGAAGATGAAGACAATGATGATCCTGGGGACAGGTGAGGTGGGCTAGGTGAGGAGGAAGAGGTGAGGTGAATAGCAGGTGAAGGAGTAAGGTGAGAAAGGGAACAGGTGAGGTGGGACCAGGTTGAGAACATAAGGAAAGCAGCAAGACTGGCAGTAGACAGGAGGGATGGACTTGCTGGTGGATGCATCTGTGTTCTCCCTCCCATGTACTTCTCATATTTCCTTGATGCCTGTGTTTCCTACCTCATCGGTATCCCCAGTGCTTCTGACCACCCACCTCCTCCTACTTCCAGCAATGTCTGCTTCCCCTGCCAGTCCCCATCCGCTCATGAGCCTCCAGTTCTTTCTCTCTTCCTTGGCCTCACCTTGGACCTATCGTATGAACGAGCGCTTTCAGGTCTCCCCATGCACCCTGGGTCCCCCAGCATCAACCCTTTTTTGTCTCAACCATGGCTGTCCCAAAGAGCCCGGCCCCTCAGCTCTCTGTCTCAGAGCAGCCTTTGCCAATTCCCAGGTGAGGGTCATGCATGGCCCTCTCTGCTGCTGCCCAGGTTATGGCCCTGTGCCCTGCACCCCTTGGGCCATAAACCCTCCACACACCGTAGACCATCCCACCTGCAACCCTACTCCCACTCATCCCAGCCCTGGAAACCTTGGGAAGTCCCAGCAGTCCTAGCTGTAGGTGGTACAGGGCAGACAGACACTGGAGACCCCTTCTAATAGTTGCTCGTCTCAGCCCCTTCCTCCTTCTGGAAGACCTCTGTGAACTTACCCATTGTCTGTTGTCTGTCCATCGTCTGTTCTTTCCTTCTGGGACTGGGGGACCTTAATAAAAATATACTGGTGACCAGATGGTGATGCATGTCTCTGGGGTGGTTGACCCCATTTTTCTCTCAGGCCTCCAAGCAGCCTGGAGCCTGGGACGGAGGACGGCCTCGACTCATCCATTGCTCGCCCCCTCAGCACAGAGTGTCCAACTCTGGACACAGCCTTGGTCCAGCACCTGTACCACTGCAGCCGCCTCCTGCTGGTGAGGCTAGTGGTCTTCACCCCACCCGCGCTTTATATCCCTTTACCCCAGGGAGCCCTCCACACTTCCTCTGAATTCTACTCCCCAGTGCCCCAGGTCCCTGCCATCTGGCTCTTACTGAATGGAACACTTCCTACAACTCCTGCTTCCCCCCAACCTCTCCTAATGCTTGCTGGGGCTTGTAGTCCCTGGGCTCCAACCTCCCAAAGCTCTACCTTGGGTCTGAGCCCCCCATTTTTTGGCCCCCCCATTCTCCAGAAACTGGGCACATTTGGGCCGTTGCGCTGTCAGGAGGCATGGGCCCTGGAGCGGCTGCTGCGAGAGGCCCGAGTGCTTGAGGCGGTATGCGAGCTTAGCAGGCGATGGGAAATCCCTGCTACTTCAGCCCAGGAAGGTAAAGGCCCTGAAGCTCCTTCCTTGCCTTACCCCATCTACACCTGTCTGCCCACTTGTCTGCTCTCTTGCTAACAGTTTCTTGCACGTCCTCACAGTGGTGCAGTTCTCGGCTTCTCGGCCCGGCTTCCTGACCTTCTGGGACCACTGCACAGAGGGACTCAGCCCCTTCATCTGCCCTGTGGAGAGGGTGCTCCTCACCTTCTGCAATCAGTACGGTGCCCGTCTCTCCCTACGCCAGCCAGGCTTAGCCGAGGCTGGTGAGTGGGCTGCCTACCTGCCCCCTCTGCTCTCCTTTCTCAGATCCCCAGTGATGGGACCTCAGGGAAAGCCAGTTCAGCCCCCACACACATGCTGAGCTGAGCAAGGGGAAGAAATAGGAAAGGTTTGTGCAAGAGGACCCAGATGGGTAGGGTTTGGACAGGGAGCCCCTGGACCTGAGCTTGGGGTGGGAGAACTCTTCCCTCAAAGGGCCTGGGTCCATCTAAACCCTGAGGCCTGTGGCACTGCTTCCCACAGTGTGTGTCAAGTTCCTGGAGGATGCCCTGGGGCGGAAGCTGCCCAGGAGGCCCCAGCCAGGCCCTGGAGAGCAGCTAACTGTCTTCCAGTTCTGGAGTTATGTGGAAACCTTGGATAGCCCCTCTATGGAGGCCTATGTGACTGAGACTGCTGAGGAGGGTAAGGCAGTGACTCTGATCACAAAGTGGCTTGACCCGATGGGTGGGTCTTAAGGGGAGGATGGCATGAGTGTACAAAAGATCCCATCCCAGGAGGCTCCTTGCCCTGCTACCTTGTTCCAAACCCCACTTCCTTCTTTCAGTGTTACTGGTGCGGAATCTGAACTCAGATGATCAGGCTATTGTGCTCAAGGCTCTGAGGTTGGCACCTGAGGGGCGGCTGCAAAGGGACGGGCTTCGGGCCCTCAGCTCCCTACTCGTCCATGGCAACAATAAGGTCATGGCTGCTGTCAGCACTCAGCTCCGGAGCCTGTCGCTGGGCCCTGCCTTCCGGGAAAGGGTGAGAGTTGGACAGGGTTCCCTTGAAGGCAAAGGCTGGGGTACCAAGCTCCCAGCATCTAGCTAAGTCTGCCCTCTCACCCTAACCCAGGCCCTACTATGCTTCCTGGATCAACTTGAGGATGATGATGTGCAGACGAGAGTGGCTGGCTGCCTGGCCCTGGGCTGCATCAAGGTGACACCTGACAACCCACCCACCCTTTGACTCCCCTCCTAGTTCCCCCAGCCCTGGGCCATAGGCCTTTCTCACCTGATCCCACCTCAATGCTTCCTCCCCTGGTAGGCTCCTGAGGGCATTGAGCCCTTGGTGTACCTGTGCCAAACGGACACAGAAGTCGTGAGGGAAGCTGCTCGGCAGAGCCTGCAACAGTGTGGTGAGGCTGGGGCATGGGAGATAGGGTCAAGTAGAGTTCTGGGACATTTTGGCTGATGGGAGTAGGGGTGAGGGATGGGAATAAGGGTGGGAGGACTGGGTGGCACTAGGGCCACGCCTTACCCCTCCTTATCCATTACAGGGGAAGAGGGACAGTCTGCCCACCGACGGCTAGAGGAGTCACTGGATGCCCTGCCCCGAATCTTTGGGCCCGGCAGCATGGCCAGCACAGCATTCTAAACGCACCCACCGGCTCCCATTGCACCTTCCCCCACTTTCAGGGCTCACCAGGCACTGGCAGGGAGGGTGAGGGCTGGCTCCAGACACCCCTCCCCCATAGATTCCTATCAATGAAAATCTAATATATTCTTCTGTTGCCCTTGGGGTTGGTAGTCAGTGCCTGTAGTCAAGTGCCTCCCAGCCTCAGCTCAGCACACTTGCCACAAATCAGTGTCCCGGGCCTGGCCATCCTGCCTCTGCCCCACCATATCCCTTGGTTTTGTATTTTATTTACAGAGTTTTACAGAAAATAAAAAAGCAAAATGCCTTTCCTACGTGGCCTGACCTTGTGCACTCCTGACCCTCTGGCTCCAGCACCCTTTGCCTGTGGCCCTTCCTGACATGAGTGTGTCCACATTCCGACTGTGACAATGGCATGTGCTTTTGTCCTAGAAATCCAGGTGGAAGAGAACCCAAAGGCTGGAAGTAGGCTTGGAGGGCAGAGGAAAGTGTGGTGGGTGTTACTCAGCCTGCAGGCTGGGCATGCCCTGGGCCTGGAAGCTAGGGAGCCAGGCGTAGTCAAACCGTGGAGTTGGTCTAGCGAAGGACCAAAGGTGCCAGTCCTGGGAATGGCTCCCCGGCAGCTAAGCTCCCTGCGGCCAGGAGGCAGAGAGAAACAGGCAGCGTAAACAGGCGTGGTGGGGGCTGGAGCTTGTGGCCACCAGGAGGCAGCAGAACCCCATCAGAATTCGCTCCTGGGTCTTCCCCTACAGAGGGGGCTGAGTGCCAGGAGCTCCTTGAGGGCTGGGTAGTAAGAGATCCTTGCAGAGGGGAAGAGCTAGGGCCTGGGAGGCAGGGGACCCGGATGATTGCCCTGAGAGCCGAAACAGCAAGTCCCTCCTCTCTCTGAGCCGCCTCCTCTCTGTAATAACAAACCTGACTGAACTCTGTGGCCCCCCACAGCTGACTGACCTGTTCTGCTTTGGGAAGCAGAACTCCAGGGAGAGGGTTCACCTCACCCCAGAGCTGTGTGGCATGTAAGTACGTTAACCCCAGAAGGCTAAGAGTTCTATGGAAGGAACTTGAGGGTGGGGTGGATTTCTGGATGGCAGGCCTGTTCTAAGGAAGGCCTAAGGGAGGCCCACATCCAAGGATGGAGAAACAGGCCTTCCACCCTTCCCCTGTCCCTCCAGAGCTTTCATGTCCAGGGGCAAGGGAGACTGTGCAGGCAGGGCCTTCCCCACTCAGCCCACTCTCTGTACTTGTGATGGTAGCATAGCAGTGTGATACACTGGGGAAAATGTGTGTGCCTGCACTCAGGAAAAGCCAATGAGGTGACCCAGACCCCAGGGAGACCTGCCCCCCAGTGTTTTAGAGCTGTATATGAAGAGGTTTGGCTGGGCGCTTTACCCACCTGCTGGGGAAGCCGAGCAGAAAAAAACCCCAAGAAAACGGCAACAGGAAGGAGCACAGGAAACACCTGTGTGTGGATGCAGGTGGCTCATTCCAGATGGGTGGGGGTGGGGGCAGGCAGACAACCCTCAGCACACAGCTCTGTGCTCCCCCTAACTGTGAGGGTGTCATGGCAGTGATGGTGCACACTTCAGCTTTTGGGGTGGTAGGCTGCAGTGGCCGAGGCTGGAGAAGACAAGAGACAGAGATCAAGCCAGCACCCAAAGCTGGTGACAGCTTGGGCTTGCCCCAAGGGCCCCGTAGGAGGGTTGCAGTCCCAGAACCAGCCTTTGGGGCCCCACAAGAGGCCCACTGGTAGAGCAGGACTGTCCTCTTGCATCCAAAGTGTAGCCTGTGTGGTGGCGAAAGAGGAAGTAAACACTAGCTGACCAGGTCCTGGGAAAGTGCAGACAGGGTGTGACTGGGCCAGCACGAGCTTATAGTTCAATCCACAGGAGACAACAGCCTGGGCAAGAAATGTAGGATGGAAAAATATCATCCCAGCTGGGGGTCAACTGGGACTGTCATTGAAAATCTGAGTGGCCTTACATCCCTGCTCTCCAAAGCTGCAAAGGGATAGGGACCCTAACTTTCTGTCCTCTATAAGTTGGGTCCTAGAGCCACAGCCTAGTATTCAGCCCTAGCCAAGGGTCGGGAGGCCACTGAGCACAGCCGGGTACAGGTGAAGGACTGTCAAGGCCAAGACAAAAAGGGCCTTAGTCCTTTGTCTCATCATGACTGCCTAGTTCAGAGCAGTGTGGATCAACCACTAGGCGGTCACTCAATCTCTCTCCATCAATGACCTGAAGTCAGGCTGGATGGCCTCCTATACCCAGATCCGTGCCCAGGTCTGTCCGATGGTACAGAGCAGGAAGAGCCCTCATCCTCCCTCCTGTACACCCTCCCCTCCCACAACACACATACAGCCTCATAGGTGCTTCCTACAAATCTTCCCCCAGAGCAGAGCTGCTCCCAGCACTCCCCCCGACTTCTTACCCTGCTGTCACACAGGTTCAGGGAGACACTCATTCCTGCTGCCCTGGACTCCAGACAGAGCCTGGTGTCCCAGGTGATAGGAGGTTGAGCATGTCAAGAGTCAAAGACAGCAGGGCAGGGAAAGCCTGTACCCAGCTATCCTGTGTAGCCTGTGCAAGCCTCTGAGGGGACAGAAGGGAAGTGGGCCTCCAAGGCCACTGATACACCGAGGAGTGCTCCATCAATCAAGGCCACACCAGCCTTGGCTATCATCGTCGGGGCTCTTCCCAGGAGGAAACTGATAAGCGCACGCTGTAAAAGAGGGACCAGGCTGAGGCAGTCCAGATCTGATTTATTGTGTTGGTGGTCACTAGAGGCTCCCCGCACTTCCCTCCTTTCCTCCTGCCCTCTTCCATCCTTACCTTTCCTCCTGTCTCCCAGTCTTCTTCCTCATGTATTCAAAGCTGCAGAGAACCAGAAAAAGAAGAAAAAAAAAAAGGCATGTTTGTGAAGGCAAAGAAGCAGATGGGTTGGCACGTGGGAGGACTGCTGCTTTGTCTCGCCCACAGAGCAGAGGTGCCTTTCTTGTGTGTTTCTGTGCCTGGTGTGGGTACATTTTGCTGAAGCCTAGGCATATGACATGTTCCCTCCTTTCCCCCCATACCCCATCCGCTCCAGACAACCCTGGAGTATCCTATTCAGGCCATCCATACCCCATGGATAGAAGGCTTGATTGCTGGATCTGGGTAATACAGGGGGGTGAGCCTGGGGCGGACTCCAGGGCCTATACAAACTGCTAAGGAAGAACAATCTATCCTTTAGGAAATAAGACTGTCATTGGGGCCGGCCGAGTGGCGCATTGGTTAAGACCTGGTTTTGGGATGCCAGCGGCCCCGGTTCGGATCCCACATATGAGGGCCAGTGACACTGCCCTCTACAGCTAACAACAGCTTCACCTGGAGCTGGGCTGCGAGCCCCGGCGACGGTGTAGGCTGCAGCCCCTGCTGCAGTGGGCTGCCATAGGCTACAGTGAATGGCCAGCAGCCAGCGTGAGCGGCCAGCAGCCAGCGTGAGCAGCTGGCAGCCAGCGAGAGCTGCCAATAGCCGTGGTGAGCGACATCCAGAGGCCGGTGACCGATCTGCCTCATCCGGGAAGAGCGCAATGACGATACCAACATGAGACAGTGAAGCAATGTCCTCCGCAACTAGACTGAAGAACAAAAGGACAGCACCTTGTCTGTTCCCCTTCCCCCATTCCCCAATGCTGTTCCCCTCCCCGATTCCCCAATAAAATCTTTAAAAAAAAAAAAAAAAAAGACTGCCATTGGCCTGCAAGAAAGGGGCCTCTTGTTTCAGAAGGTTGCAATGGGGTGATGGCCACAACTTGAGTTTGATGTCAACAGTCAAGTCTCACTTGTGTCTGAATATAGGACACTTCATAAGTGCATAAGGAACTTCAATAAATGCTGACTTACAGCAGCTTAATAAGCAGATGAATTGCTCTGGCTAACACCCACGTTTCTAGCTATTTCCTCTGAATCGCCTTAAAATCTCTTCCACCTCCTCCTCAAGCATCTTCTTACAAACATCACACCACAAGATTCCACTCGAGGCCCTTTTCTCCTCGCTCTTGAAACATACTCACTGAACCACCTCATCCATTCCTCTGGCTACCATCTATAGGTTGAAGCTATATGCCAGTGATTTACATGGCGCTCTCTTCACCTCCAGACCCCCATATTCAACTGCTGACTGACTAGACACCTCCTTTTGAAGAACGTGCTCAAAAATCAAACTCAACATCTCAATCTGTTTCTACTCCAGAGCTTTTGGGGTTACCAGCTACCCAGGTACCCAAGCCACTCAACTGAGCCTTGACTTTTTCCTGGGTCCCCTCATCCCAGCTATCAGAATTCTCTCAATTAAATGCCCAAATATTTCTAAATTTTGTCCACCCTTCTTTATCCCCATTGACACCAACTCAGGTTCAGGACACGCTGACCTCTCACCTAGACACTGCCCCCTCACAGGCTTCCTGGCCCTGGTGTTGCCCCTCTTCCATCCATTCTCCATGGTGCAGTCAGAGTGATTTCTAAACTATAAATAGGCTCTCTGTTAAATTCCAGCCCCTTCAACCCGGCTCACAAAGCCCTTGAGTCTGTTCCCCTCTCCAGCCTCACTTCTGCCACCTAACTTCTTGCTCTGCATGGGTGCCTTGCCAAGCTGCTTGCAGGGCTTGCTTGCCCCTTCATGGGGCAATCTTCCCACCCCTCATCTTGCTTTGCTAGTGCCTGTTCACCTGACAGGCTTCAACCTACACATCACAGGTTTCTTCAGGAAGCTGCCCCTCCACTACTATCACAGGAGCCTGCGCTTCCCTCCAGTGTACACATCCAGAAGTATTTGCTGACTATTCTACTAGGTAACAGGCACCACTCACGTCTGGGGAAGATGACTGGTGCCTGCCCTTATGGAGTTTGGTCCAAGGGTTTTTTTGTTTTACTTGTTTTTAAACATCTTTATTAGTCCACATACCATGCAGTTCACCCATTTAAAGCACACTGTTCAGTGGCTTTTAGCATAGTCACAGAGTTGTGCAATCATCCCCACAATCAATTTTAGAGCATTTTCATCAACCCAAAGAAACTGCACCCCTTAGCTGTCAGCCCTGGGCCTTCACATCACCCTGGTCCTACCCCCACCCTGAGGCAACCACTAATCTGTCTCTGGATTTGCCAATTCTGGATTATTTCTTATGAATGAAAACAGGTTAAGTCTTTCCAATTTACCCAATTCTAAGATTCACCTGAGAACTTCCCTAGAGATTCAAATTCAAAGGTCTGGGGTGGGACCAAGGAATCTGTATTTTTATCACATGTTCCAGGCAATCCTCTATTTTATCAGGTTGCATCTGCCTTTACTATCCCCAGCAACCAAGGCCAAAAACACAGATGATCAAGATTAATTTTTGATGAACACCTCTACAACTTGTATCTAGCTCTTGGCCCCTTATATCCAACTCCCTAAATGATGTCTTGGTCTTATCTCAAAGACAACCTGACAACATTTCGAGTATGAAAGCACGGTATGTAATGCAGAAAAAGCCTGGACATTCAAAACATCCCACATAGTCCCCCCATGAAGCACAGTTTGTTTGTTTTTGTTTTTTGAGGGCAGTCACTGGCCCTCATATGTGGGATCCGAACCGGGGCCGCTGGCTTCCTAAGCCAGCGCCCAACCACCGCACCACTCGGCCAGCCCAAGCACAGCTCTTTAGAATGCACTTTCACCACTGGGACCCAATTAAAGAATGGACCGGAACTTTCACCACTGGGACCCAATTAAAGAATGGACCGGAAGCCTGAGCAGGGGACCACATAGGGAGAGCTGTCAGACTGGTGAAGGAGGTAAACAAGTTGAACCCACAGGGACCAGAGGGGGCTGTTAGAAACAAGGTTGAAGCCTTCCGCAGAGGAGTTTGGAATTTACCCCCAGGGCACTGGGGAGCCATCCTTGAACTTGAAACGGAATTTTGTGATTGCATCTGTGCTTTGAAAAGGTCACTCAGGAAATTATGTGGAGGGAGGAGGCAAGAAGCAGTGAGGAAGCTGTGGTCAGAAGTGATAGGGGCCTGGTCCAGGGTGGAGGCAGTGGGGATGGAGAGGAGGCTACAGTGAAGAGATGGTCTGAAGACAGAATAGACAGGATTTGGTGACTGACAGGATGTGGGAGAGGAGAGAATGAAGCCCACGTTTCTGGCCTGGGTAATGGATGGATGGTGGTATCTTTCATTGAAATGGGAAAGCCCTAGAGAAGCATGGTGGGAGGAGAGTGACAAGGCCCATAAGGATGGCCTTGGGGCCATCCAGGCGGAAGTATCCAGAATGAAGCTGGATATTGCAATCTAAGCCAGGAAGAGAAGGCTAGAAGCTGGAGGCAAAAACTTGCTTTACTGTGAAAAGTCTCATATGACTATTGTGATGTCCAGTGACCAATCTGTTCCCCTGTACTTGTAGCCCATACCTTTTATTAGCCTCTCTATCGTTGACTTTTACCTAATGCTTATGAGGTTTAGTCTGGCCACCCCAGATGAACATAAGAAAAAATATAAGGCATTTGAGGACTAGGGACATCATCCGTCTCCAGTGTTACCTAGCCTCAGGCATGGACCTAGGTCTCAAGCAGATTTTCAGGATATACATGTCGATTATCAGGTCATTGTTCCAAATGCTCTGCTATCTGCCTTCCAACAACCTGAAATTTCCATCATTAAAGCCTTTCCTTTGAATTAAAGCAGTAGTGTCCAACTAGTTTTAGGGGCAGAAACCCTTCCTCCTTCGGAACAAATCACAATATGGAGAAGTGGGTGAGAAGGAGGAAGCAGAAAGCCCCAGAGCCTGCCTGAAAGACCTCCCTTATCCTCCCCTTCCAAAGCAGCCTGAGGTAAACATTCATCTCCAGAGGATTGCTAGAAAAATGAAAATGTATCTGACACAGTGAGGACTTCTGAGCAGCCAATGAAAGAAGAGGAAGAGAGAGGGGAGAGGCCGGGACTGGAAGATCTGAGTACTCATTCTGGGTTTGCCAACAAGTTATTGGAAGACTCTGAGTAAGTGTTCATTTCTTGGGTTGGGACAAAACTGTGCCTGGCTCTTCAAATAGAGCTGTGAACATCTGTTTAAAGGGCAGACATGAAAAGGTGTTTTGCAAAATGAGATGGATTATTAAAGGATGATCATGTCTGAAACATGCAGGTAAGACCAGACAACATTTGGGATGTAGGTCTAGGTAAAGTACTTTTAGACCTTAGAAAGCAGTAATTTGAGCTGAGAAGTTAAAAATAAATATGGCTTTTACTGGGGTCTGAAGGAAGCAGACATCAATAAGGAAAATAAACCCTGTGGTCAGGGTAGGAGATAATGTAGAAGGGCAGGTCTTTAAAACGTTAGGACAAAGTGGTTGGTCTTGGCAGTTGACATTGAAAGCTTTCCAAAATAAGGTTTAGCATCACTACTCTACACCCTAGTCCAGTGGTGTGGAATGACTTGCTGTCCCCCTAACACTTCTGTGCACTTTTATGCCCTCGATTATAATTCTTCACCTTAATGCCTTTGCCTTGCTTGTTAACATCCAGCTGAAAAGAGATACTCCTGGGGAATGATTTGCTCTGTTATCTATGAGTCTATTTCTTCCCATTGTAACAGTTATGACATTATTGTTTTGTTGTTGTTGTTGTTTTCTAATCAGTCTGACCAGTTAAACTTTAGATTCAAGGTCAGGAAACACATCTTGGGTCATCTTTGTATCCCCAGTGCCTAGAACAGGGAGTTGAACAGAGCAGGTGCTCAATACATGTTCGCTGAATTGGATTATATCTCACACATATCCCCAATAGGTACAGAGACAACAGGAGAGTTCAGGTGTAACTTTAGGTCATCTCTCCAAAGTGGGCAGGAAGATTCTTGCCCATTGTTACTTAGAAAATCAACACATCTCTTCTTCATTTGTTGATTCTCTTGCTTAAAGAGTTCTAAAAAATAAAAACACATAAATGATCATGATTATTGCAAGCTTTATGGGGCAACATGTGGGAGCCAAGGAAGATCTTGAAAATAGAACCGTTCTCCTGAAAATTATAGTACAAAGTACACCTTTCTCAGAAAGAATGGCTCTCAAGCTAAGGAAAACCTAGTCAGTAACTGATTCTATTAATGAATCTAAAACATGTCTATCAGAAGGTGGATTTGGGAGTGAGCATAGGTAACAAGAAGCATAAAAAAGAAATAACTTATTGTATGATTACTGGTGCCTAGGGCTATGTCAAAAGCTTTACTTGCATTTTCTCATTTAATTCTTACCACTATGTGAAATACAATTATCATCCTATTATTTATAGAGAAGAAACCTGCAGTTGAATTGAGATACTAATTCACCCAAGATCAGACAGCTAATAAGGAGACAATACAAAACTCGAATCCTGGACAATCTGACTCCAGCATCCAGAGAGGGTGATATTAAACATCTAAGTTATACAACTGACATCTCTTAATCTAATTAACTGCTCACCAAAGCTTTTTTTTTTTTTTTTTTGAGGGCAGTGTCACTGGCCCTCATATGTGGGACCCGAACTGGGGCCACTGGCTTCCTAAGCCAGCTCTTAACCACCACGCCACTCGGCCAGCCCTCACCAAAGCTTTTTAGTAATTTGGCTTCCCAGGAGGCTCTCTAGTAGGGAGAGAACATGCCTTTTGCGAACATACGCATAAGAGCACTGGTCCACTTGCTACTTAGATAAACAGCACTCTGCTCACCCATAAAGTTCTTGTGAACCTGACAAGTCCCTAAGGAATAAATCCACTCTCAGGATACAGACTACATTTCTAGTCCTACCTGTGAAGCTGAGATCCAGATCCTGGAATGTGGTGACTTCACCAATGCCATGTGGTAAGCTGACAGCCTTCTGCTGATAATGCCCTGAACTCCTGTGGACTACAAACCTAAGAGACAGTCCATGGGAAGAACACTTCCTTAAACCACCAAATGGTTTTAAATCACCAAAGTTCTCATTGGTGAGGTAGTCTGGTATAGTACTGCAGGGAACAAACCCATCCTTATTTTTATTATCCTGTTTCTCAGGCTCTTATCATGTTACTTTCTCCTCTGGCTTGTTTCTGTCCGGCCTGAAACATCCTATCCTTTTGGTTTGGCTTTCTATTTCTTGGTCTTTGGAGCCAATTCCATGAAGCAGGACACATCACGATTTCCTACAAGGTGGAGGAAACATTGCCTTTTGTTTCTTCCTAGTTGTGACTCTTAGCGTTTTCTCAGCTCTGTGTCAGAGCAGCACATGGGATCTTTGCCTTCGGAAAGCAGGTTCCAAGGCCACTTGGACCCCATTCCCGGCTTCAGAATAATGACTCAGAGGTCATATAGTTGTAATTATATTTGATATAATATAAATATAGTTGTTGTTTTAGTTGCTATAACAAATTACTACTGCTATAGCAAAATACCACTGGATGCCTTATAAACAACAAATGTATTGCTCACAGTTCTGGAGGCTGGGAAGACCCAGACCAAGGCACCAATATGGTCACATTCTTCAAGCCCTCTTCCTGGTTCATACCCTGGTTCATACCCATTCTCACTGTGTCCTCACATGGTAGAAGGGGCTAGGGATCTCTACAAAGCCTCTTTTAAAAGGCACTAATCACATTAATGAGGGTTCCATTCTCATGACAAGCACTTCAAAAGGCCCCACCTACTAATACCATCACATCTGGCATTAGGATTTCCACATGAACTATGGAGGGAATACAAATACTCTGACTATGGCAGTTATAAGTATAATTGTAAATATAGTGTTTTTTTCCATCTCAATACATTGCTTTATATTTGTCCATGTTAAAAAGCCTTATAAAGGGCCAGCCAAGTGGCTCACTTGGTTAAAAACTCACTCAAGAGTGCATGCTCTGAGCAACAGGGTTGCCGGTTGGATTCCCGACCCAAGCTGAGCAGCCGCTGAGCTGCCAACAGGTGGCAGGATGGCTTAGCTTAAAAAAAAAAAAAAAGCCTTATAAAATGTTCTTGTACCTTACTCTTAAAGGAAGATGGTTTGAGGTAAATCTTCAAGCAAGTGAATTAATCAGATTATTAAAAGTACTAGAAAAGTACTACAAAGAAAAAGGAGCTAATGATTTAAGTGCAAGTCAGCTTTGTTGTTTCTAGTAAATAATTCCTAAGGCTACCAGAAGCTGTTTGGGGTAGAGGGCTGAAAAAATGAAAAATGCAAATATTCCAGAGGTATCTGTTTAGTAATTTTCCTCTAAGCTTGCCTTTTCTTTATGCTTGAGTCTTAAGGTGTATACATACAAATGGGATCATTTGGTTTCTAGAAAAGGGGTCACATGTAAAATTTCCAAATACTTCACACATTTCTAGAATAGTAGTTAATCATATAAGGCAACTGCCTGAAATGAGGAATCAGAAAATTTGAGTCCTGCTGTTGAGAAACCAAATGATCCCTTTTCTTCAAGTCTGTATTCAAGCAGCTGAATGTTGCTGGAGAAAAATCACACAATGGACCAATTGGTTTAACTTTAAACTCATAATCATTAACTTAAAATGGGTACGCAATGCTGTCAAGGGCCCTAAGCAAGCCCTACTGTAAGCTTGCTTTCCATCTCCCCTGCATTTGCATCCATCTTCACCTTTGCTACCCTGATTATCACAGTGGAAGCATCTCTTCCTATCCACGGTCAATCCTCTCAGTTTCCTTATATCCTCCCATGGATTTCACGCCTATATAGCTCAAGTAAGCCTTCTCTTTCCTATATCACTCCCAATGACTCATAAACATATTCTAGAACTCTACCATCTTTTAAAATACCTCCTCTCTTGACCCCATATCCTTCTATGGCCATCCCAAAATTCTTTCGCTCCTTTTACAGCAAAACTTCTCATGTTGTTTATGTGTGCTCTCTTTCCCCACCTTCCCATTCACTCTTCAACCCATTCAGGTCATGTCCACATCTCTGATTAACAACACGAATCAAGCCAAGGCTACAAGTATTTTCTAGTGACCTTCAAACCATGTCTCTGGCCCAAGTATACCTCTCTCAGCAGCACTAGACACAGACCACTCCGCTCCTACCTGAAACTTTCTCTGCCCTTAGATTTCACAACTCAACACTGGATTTCTTTCTGCCTTCCTGGTTGCTTCATCTCAGTCTCCTTCTCCATTACCTTATCTCTAAATGCCGGAGTGCCCAATATTTAGCACTGGAACTTCTCTTCATTCTTTCTTCCAAGTCAGAGGTGTCGTTTAATCAGCTCAAGCATTTTAAAAACATCTGACTTAGTTGCCAACGTCTAAATATCTGGAGATTTTACATTTAAAAAAGTCCAGATTTGATTCCCTTTTTCAAAAAAAAAAAAGACCTGTCAATATTGGGGCGGCATTATCATAATGGAACAAATGGAACGCTGGTTCGTTTGTTCTTCGTGATATCTAAAGGAATTGAGAATACAATCCTGAGTCAGATTCCCAAAAGTACCAAAGGGTCTCCTCCCAGAGCCACCAGAATATCCAGTAACGCCTTGGTTAACTTTATCGCTGGTTGGGTTGAGTCCGCAGGTGCATCCTGGGGAGGGGGAGGGGCGACCGCACAGGGAAGGGAAACCACACAGTGAGAGGCTGAAAGACTCCGCCCACAAAGAATTTAACAGCTCTCAGGGCAAAGACAAGAAATGAACCTTTTAAAATACAGAATTACACCGCACAGAATACGGGAAGTTCTTTCGGCGAAAGACTGCTATAGTCCTGTAAAAGCATCTAGTCTAGTCTTCCGCTGGCCATTCCGTGCTCAGGCCTGGACACACCAAAAGGAAGCCTTTTTGCCCAAAAGCCGATGGGCAAAGACAGTTCTTCTCGCTATCACCCGCAAGCGCTGCATTGTTTCTGGGATGAGAATGCGCGGGGACCGGACGGGCCTCACTCCGTGGCGGGCTGCGGTGCGGCGCTCGGAGGGCGGGTCGGGCCAAGCTGGGGCGGAGACTGGGGCGGGGCCTGGCCCAAGCACCGCTGCAGCCCCACCAAGTAGCCCCTCTCCGGCTTCCTCCAAACACCCTCCACCCCTTTACGGGTTCAGGGAGGGAGAGTGCGGCTAGTGAACCAGGTTAAGCAGGCCAGGGTCCTGGACCGCCCAAAGGCAGGAGCCTCCGCCCAGGAAGCCCCACCCAGCGGGAAGCCCGGACATCTCGGCGCCCGCAGAGCCCACGCGCGACCGGGCGAGAGCGCGGGAGGGCGCGTGCGGCGTGACGTGACTTGTGGCGCGTCCCGTGACGCCATCGCGCCCGCTTTTGAAAGTTGGCGCCCGGGGCCGCCTCCCATGCTGCCCTGCGCCAACCCCTCCCCTCACCTTTCCTCCCCCGCCCTCCACTCTTCGCCCGGCCAGCCCCCCCACCCGTCCCTTCCCTTATCAGCACCCGCGGCCCCGGCAGCGCCGACGCAGGCGCACTGCACCGCGCCGCCGCCATTTTGTGTCCGAGCCTGTGGAGCGATTAAACCGTGCGCGGAGCTGCTTCTTTGGCGGCAGCGGCGGCGGCGGTAGCCGGTGCGGGTGCGCGGAGCTGGCCAGGGACGCCGGGTGGCCGGAGCGGTGGAGCGGCGGCGGAGCGGGCGCTGCGGGGGGTGTGGCGCGGAGGTAAGGGGGCCCCGGGTGGAGGAGGTTTCGCGGGCCGCCTCTAGGTGTCACGATGGGGCCGCTCCGGTCGGCGCTGGCTGCAGCCCGGCGCCAGCGCCGCCGCCGGGGGGTGTTTGTCTCCCTCTACCGTCCCTGCTGCGGCGCGGCCGCCGCCATTGCCCGTCCCCGCTAGGGCCCGGCCGGCCCCCCCAACACACACCCGCCCGCTAGGCCTCCCTCTCGGCGGCGCGCTAGGCCTCCGGCGGCGACAGAGGCCCGCGCGCCGGCGACTCCATTTTCCTTCCTTTGTCTCTGCCCTCGAGGCCGGCTCTTGGCCCGACCGGTCGCCCTGCCACGGCCCGCCCTCCGCCCTCCGCCCCTCCCGAAGCGGGTGGCCTCAGCCGAGAGGCAGTCCCCGCGGCTCGGCTTCCGCGCCCGCTTCGCTCGAGAGTCCCGACCCGCCGCCGCCGCGCGCGCACCCGGGCCTCCGTGCAACATGGGTGTCTGGCCCTGGCCAACGCCTCTCGAGCTGCCCATCCTCCAGCCCGCCCGGTGCCCGGAACCTACCTGGCCGCCCTGCGAGCTTGCTCGGCTACTCGGTGGTCGCTCCCGGTCCGCGCGCCGCCGCCGCCGCTGGTCTCCGTCTCCACCGAGTGGCGCAGGCGGCGCTGCTGCGGCGGCGAGCAGAGGGACCCCAGAGCTGCCGAGAGCTCCCTCTGCAAGGCTGGCTGAGCTGCTCGCGCCTCGACGCCGCCCGAGCGGGCGGGGGGACGCGCTCTCGCCGCCCCCGCCGGGCCCCGCGGCGCCCCCAAACTCGCGCCCGGGCCGCTTGCCGGACCCGACCTTTGCGGCCCCCCACCAGTGGATTTAAAAGACACGAGTTCGACCCTAAGTCGTTTTTTTTTCTGGAGCTAGAGTCGCACTCTCCTTGCAGTGATAGCCTGATGTTGTGCGCTAAGAGATCTCAAAGGGATCAAAACTTAATTTCACTCTGATCTCAAGTGACGTGACAGATGCCTGAATTCGGGATTAGGGGCTGGCTGAGAGGTGGGCAGGCGACCCTTGAGTTTCCCTCGCGCTTTAAAATGTACTGACTCTATAATTTAGTACAGTACTTAGTACCTGATGCTCTAGGGCTAGGCGAAGGCAGTTCTCCGGATTCTGCAACCCGATCTAAAGCGCCAGTAGGGCAGAATGAATTTATTCCTGACTCCACTGGTAATTTGCCCATACGCTGAAATCTGAGGGTTGATGTTGTAATTGAATCCTGGGTCACTAGCTGCAGTCGGTTTATAAATATCTACGCCTAATGTAACTACTCTTTAGTAGCTGACTTCCTGTAGCCCCGAGTTAACAGCATTAAGTAAACATTCGCATACTCAAGTCTTCATGATTTCTTTGAATTTAGATGGACTATTAAAATTAAAATTCCATGTACCCTATATAGGCAGCAAAAGCTAAATAGGGCATGGGCATTAAATTGATTCTGTCCTTTAAGTCTTCTGGCATCATTAAAAAACTTTCTGTTGAATTGCCAGTTTTCTCCTTTTGCTCTTTCCTCAGATATTCTAGTACCTTATAGTATCCTGCAGCACTTGATGTAACAACTCGGGTTGCTTTGGAGAGAAGAAAGTCTTAATTTTTTTTTGGAAAAATGTTAAGCTTATGAGGAAATAAAAACAGCCTGGTGCTAAGCAAAATTGTCCAATCCACTTTTGTAATCTTAATCTGTAGGATTTTGCAGCAATCAGCCTCCATAGGAGAGTCTTTTCAACATCCCTTTTTTGAACCCTACAAAATGTTCCTTCTCCCCCTCCACAATAAAGTTGCACTTAGTAACTAAATGCAGCAGCTTGATGGAGTGCCAGGTTTGGGAATGGAACCACGCTTAATTGTCTAATGTATCAGTCCATTTGTGTAATATTTTGCATTCTTGCGATTTTCAGTTTTATTTCCCTTTTGAAATTGTGGATGACAGGTGGCGTGTTTTATTAAAATAAGCTCCACAAGGGTTAAAAATTAAAATCCAGCAGGTCTGTGATTGAGCCAGAAGTAAAACTTGTTTTCCCAGGTTAGCTTTGTGCTCCACAGACCATATTTTGCTACTTGATTCAGTTGTGCCATATACAGTCATCAACTTCTTGATCTTATACCTCATTTATTCTGTTTTAATGGTATAGACCTTGTGCACAGAGTTGCTATCCTATGAGATTTCCTGTATGCCAGGATTCATACTTTGTTTTTATTGGAAAACTAAATTTACAGATAGAATAAATTGTGGCTATAAGGTTACCCAGAGGAACTTATTACTTAAATCAGAAGTATGAAGATTGCAACAGAACTTCGTTGCAATAGGAAAATACTGCTTATTTAACAGTAATTGTAAAAATTATCTTAGGGATCCATTCAACCAACGTAAGAAAATTTAGGAGCTATAAAAGGTATTCTTAAGATACATTCAAATTCTAAGATCTTTAGGATTTTGCTTTAAAGGACAAATAAAAATGAAGGCACCCACCTAAGACTTCTGGGTGGCTTGGGGAGTTCCTTGGGAGTGGTGGAGGCCACCTGTGGCTGACAAGGACCCTGAGGAGAGGAGTCCTGTGGCAGGGCCTTGCACTATAGTGCTTGCTGGCAGAAAATCACCTCTAGAAACTAGTTTTTTGCTTCAGGGATGCTGCTGGTCTTAAATTCACAACACATCTTAGGCTCCATTTCATTTTTCTAAACCGGAAACCTAGTTGACCATTTATCTATCTTCATTCCAGGTGACCTCAAGCTCTTTTGCCGAAAAATTAGGTTCCTCTTCAAACAACAAAAACTTGTCATTATTTAGTACTTTGAGAATGAACATACAGGTTTAGAAAGAACAATAATGGCAAATAATGTATAACTTTGAAGACCATGGTTCACAATTAGATGTGTAAATTTGGCATACCATATTTCTTGTTTTAGACATTTGTAAAGTTTCTTTAGTTGTTATTTTCAGATCTTCCCTGGCAGTATCTTTATGTATTTCTCAGTGATTAGTATCTTGAGTGCAAAGATGTGGTATTACATGTAGGCTGCTGTCATATACCCCAAGAATAATGATTTTTCCATATTTGATCCTCATTTTTAGTTACCCTTAGAATTTTCAGGGTTATAAAAATCTCATTCCCTTTGAGGCATGCTATGACAGTATATAGACTCCAATACAAAAGTGTTTTTTAGACTAACTACACTAGTTGTCTAAGTTGTTATAAATTGTCTCTCGACAGAGAAGATTTTCTTCAGCTTCATCTAGAAAAGTATTATATCAGCTTAGTTTTGTGGGTTTTAATTAATTATGAGATGGATTTTTTTCTTAGTTGTACATCATATGACAAATTCTTTGGAAACAATTCAAATTTAGCTCTTCCATTTCACTTGAGAGTTATTGCGTGCGCTCACATTCACACACACATGCACACACATCCCCTTTGGAGGTAAGTTCCACTCTACCATTGCCTGAAACTTGACAGTTCATTTCTTTTTTTGTAATTTAGGGAGAAAATTGGTATTTTTACTGAAAACTTTCATTATTTGACTAAAAAACATATTTCAGTGCTTGTGCTTCTAGGATTTTCAAAAGTCACTGAAAGTCCCCCCACAGTTACCTTATTAAACTGAAAAGTAATCTTTACTCATGATGTAACTAACTTAATCAGTAAAACCACTACTTGCTGAAGATAAGGAAATTGTTAAAGGATTATTATACTGCACCTATAAGATTTACTTTTTTCGTAGTTTGAATATATGAGTATATGCATGTGTTATATTGGTCACAAGATCACAATGAGGTGCTATTTTTGATAATCACAGATCTTTAGTCCTTTATAGAATCCTTTTTAGATATTTAGCAAATCTCTAAAAAAATAACTGAATGTTTTATTGTTGGTTTGATAGACATTTATGGAATGGCTCAGTTAGTAAGGTATATTATTTCTTCCCAATTTTAGCAGTCTAAATCTTGCCCCCAGTTTATTTTCCATACTGTATGTGCACTTGTATGTATTCAATGTTCATAAAATGATTTGTGCTTCTATTTTAGAATGATCACAGACCTGGAGCCAAAGAACAAGATGCGCTAGTGGACAGATTGCTGACTGGGGGCTTGAGAGCTGGGTTCTGTTCTCCCTCCTCAAACTGATTGCAGCCACGGAGAGGTAAATACTATTTCCACTTCTTGGTCTTGAAAATAGGAGTAATAAAACCCTCCTGGGGTTGGAGGATTTGCTGGATCATTCTTGGATATAGGAGATGCAGGAAGGTGGGTGATTGAGGGCATACGGGCTTTATAGCCAGAGTCGTCTGTTTGATACTTTGCACTGCCATATACTAGCTGAGTGACACTGAGGAAGTTACTTAACCTTTCTACTACAGTCCTCATTTGTGAGAGAGTGACGTCAATTACTGAGGCTGTTCTCAGAGTTGAGAGTGTGTGTAAAATAAAAGCATTAAGTACCATTCTGAGCCTGTACAGAGAAAATCCCCAGGAAATGGTGGCTGCCCTTCTGTAGAAACCTCTGGCACGTATATTTTGACTCCTGGCAAATGACCTCAAAAGTCCGTGGCTTGTGGCAGTTTGTAATTTTGATGAGGAACAGATAGAACCCTGTTCTTAGGGGAATCTGGTGTCTTGGATAAAAATTGTCTTAATCGAGTTAGCCTAGCTGATGACCCATGTTTGCGTCAGTCAGACCGTTAGTTACAGTCATTATCAATAATTTAAAAATATGTACATATGTTTGAAAAGGTCACTTAAAATTTATTTTAGCCTGCAGTTTCTGCTACAAAATATAATGGACATCACAGGGAACTTGAAACAGGCCTCTCATTAATGTTGGGGTCTACTAGGCTTTGGGATCTCATCAACAACAAAGCAGAGTTCTGGGTATGAAAATTGTATATTCTCAGGCTACCAGAAAGCACATCTTTCTTATCCCCTAGAAAATGTGAAAGTCGTTTATTTGCACTTGTGTAATGGCAAACAG
This sequence comes from Aselliscus stoliczkanus, assembly GCA_033961575.1. Classification (NCBI taxonomy): domain Eukaryota; kingdom Metazoa; phylum Chordata; class Mammalia; order Chiroptera; family Hipposideridae; genus Aselliscus; species Aselliscus stoliczkanus. The sequence goes on along the minus strand of CM066732.1, from coordinate 39,068,674 downwards.
GAGTGTGTAGAGGTGGAATTACAAATGCTGAAATTAGATAAGCTTGTATGTATGAATCACCTAAGTGACTACTAAGATTTTTCTCATAAGCTATGCCTGGTGCAAATAGAGAGGAGGACGGGAACAGGACTGAAAGCTCTACTACTTCTTCAAATTTCTATTTTCTAAACAAGCATCTTGGTACTTCAGTAGATGAGAAGAACAGGGTCTTTGTGCTGGTTTTCTGTCATTCTATAAATAACTTGTATCATACAGGTTCTTTTAGAAGTGTTGACACAGAATACATACTAATGAACTGCTGAAAAGAGAAACAATACTGATTTCAAAAGCTATTGAGAAAATTAGCATTTAAGAATTTAGGGAATGGGGTTGTAGGAACATGTTGGTCACTTTTAAGTGTTGTGGCTAGTTTAATCCCTGTTTCTCAAACTGGGATATGAATACCCTTAGGGTACAAAGTGATATGATTCCGGGGTACTTGAAGCCACAAGATAAACATGATCCATCTTCTTGGAGCTTCAATTGTGCTCATTGAGGGGGCGGTGAGTTAAATAATTTAACTGGTAAGTAAATTTTTTTTACATTGAAACAAATTCATATTTTAGGAACAGAATGTGCACTCTGTATGACTTAGGTTACACAGGTCTTCAACAAAATGGGGCATGAGTGCCTGGGAGTACTATACGTACTATAGTACTATAGTACTTTGAATACGTACTATAGTGGAAACATTTGAGAAGTAGTTATTTTTGAGCTACAGAACAGCTCTGTCATCCAGCTCCTTGTTTTGTTCCCTGTAGTATCCTACTATGGAATATATTAGTTAAATTGTATTAAATAGTGCTTGTTTGCTTGCACATGTTCCTTCACATGCCCAATGTGTGCAAGAGCTCTGCATAGATTGGTAGACAGTTCTAAATGGCTGGATCAAGTCTGAAATATTGTCAAGACCATTCCAATGAAACAAGAATAGTAATTTAAAAGAAAAGAGGAAGCAATGAGCAAAATCAGGTTTAAAATTATGAATTCTGTAAAACGGAAATTTGAACAAATGTCACATTAGCTTAAGCATAATAACAATGTGCACTGATTTTTTGTTACACTCCCTTTGTTAAGTAGTCAGTCATAATAAAATGGCTAAATCTGAAGCTATGGCTTTGTGACTCCTAAAGATAATTATTCAAAAGCATCTGTTAACTGTTTTGTGTGTTTTACAATTAATAAGTATTGTTACTAACGTATTCCTCTTAATGTAAGTAACATTTAAGAAGAACATTCTCTATATTGATAATGTTTGCTCTTTGAATACAGGTTTTATATTTGAACTTAATTGTTTTTAAATATACAGAAGTATGACTTTCTCTGAAACGATGTGAATTGGATCAGCCCAGATATTTAGATGTGCTCTAAATGTCTGCAGCATTTATTGAACACTTGTAATGTGCTTATTTCATACTTTGAACACTTGCCTTTCTACTTTGTGCCAGGCACTGCATTAGGTAATGGGGATTCAAAGATGAATGAGAATAGGATCTTTTTCCTGAGAGTCTTAAATATAGGGCAAGGTATCTGTAAATAGTGTGGTTGATATTCTGATAAAAGTGTGTTCAAAGTGCAGGGAGGTATGGTCAGTTACAGGAGTTGGTGAAAGATGTTGGGAAAGGTTTTCTGGAATAGAAACCCTCATCTAGGTGTATCAGGAAATACAAAAGAAGCATAAAATTTTATTTTAACCTTATAAGAGCATCAACTCTGAGCTGTGCAGCCTAATAGCTATATGGCTTTGGCAAGTCCATTAGGGGTGACTTCCTTGTACCTTCCTTTTCCCCATTTGTAAAATGACATATCTACCATGTTATATAGGCTTGTGGAATTTAAAGTTGTAACTGTTACTGTAATGTGCTACATAGAGGCAAAGCGATAATCTTTCAACTTTAGCAGTAGTTGGCCATTAAACTGAACAGTGATGATCACCAGACAATACAAAAGTTAAGTGAATTAAATTGGGGCTTTATGGATGAGGAAATTCGATTAACTGGAAAAATCCATTGGGCGGTAGAGAAATAGGTGAATAAACAAGGTCACATCCCATGTAAGGAGTGATGTTTGACAACCACTTAGAAAAGCTGATTGGAGGGCCGGCCGAGTGGCGCATTGGTTAAGCGCTGGTTTTGGGATGCCAGCGGCCCCGGTTCGGATCCCACATGAGGGCCAGTGACACTGCCCTCTACAGCTAACAACAGCTCCACCTGGAGCTGGGCTGTGCGAGCCCCGGTGATGGTGTGGGCTGCAGCCCCTGCTGCAGTGGGCTGCCATAGGCTACATGAGTGGCCCGCAGCCAGCGTGAGCGGCTGGCAGCCAAGCATGAGCTGCCAATAGCCGCGGTGAGCGACATCCAGAGGCCAGCGACCGATCTGCCTCATCCGGGAAGAGCGCAATGACGATACCAACAGTGAAGCAACATCCTCCACAACTAAACTGAAGAACAGAAAGACAGCAACTTGTCTGTTCCCCTTCCCCGATTCCCCAACGCTGTTCCCCTCCACCAATTCCCCAATAAAATCTTTAAAAAAAAAAAAAAAAGAAAAGCTGATTGGAAAGGCTTAACCAGCAAAATGCTTATGAGAGGTTTTTTTAAAAACATAGTACAAAAAAAGAAATTGTTACGGAATAAAAGTAAAAAGACTAAACAAAAACCTGGCACACAGCAAGAACTCAGTAATTATTTGAATGAATGAATCACTAGGGAACAAACTAAATGGACAGAAATCGAAACACTAGTCAAACAAAATAAAAAACTAGTATTGATAGGGTGGTTAGGTTTGGGGTGACTTTTCTTGTTTTTTTTTATAGTTTATATGACTTTTATAATGCAAATAGACCTTCCCTCCCCTTTTTTAATTAACTAAAGCAGAATTAGCAAAAATTGGGAATGATAGTCAACAATAAGGGACTGGTTAAATTGATGCATCTATATAATAGAATGTCATGCAACCATTATCTTATGTATACAATATTAAAATGGGGAGATATTTGAGACATTCTACGTAAAGAAAACAGATTATCAAGTAGCATGCACAATATGATCTCTCATGTGAGAGTAAATATGTGTATATATATTGGTAGGAGACTTTAGGTATAAACCAGAATGTTTATATAAAGTCTATAGGTCTATATTCCTGCTTATCTGAGTTTTTTCCTATTACCTGTATTGTATAATTTTTTTCCCCGTGTTTTGGGGAGGACAGTTATAGCTGAGAACCAAGAATACATTGCTACCTGAATTGATCTCTAAACTTTTAGCTGAAGCAATATTATTGAAAGCCTGGATTTTCATTGGAAGAGCCAAGCTTTTGAGTTTTGTAGTTGTGTTTTGAGGGGAGAGTACAAATTCAGGAGATTAAAGAGGAAATAATATATGCAGAGAGAGAATATCAAGCACAGAAGCAAAAAAGTCTACCAGAATGTGACCATATGGAAAGAGCAGACCTTGTGTCCTCTTTTATCTTTAGCACATCACTTTCTTCTTTTTAATTTTAACTTTTACCACTATTCATCATGTTTGTTATTTGCTCGCTCCCAGTATACATGCATACTATCAGAACTGTTAACCTGCGATCCCACAGGAAACAACTTTATTAACTAGAGTATAGTGCTCATGTACTTGTATAGTTCCTTTAGTCTTCAGTCTTACAGTCTTTTCATTTCCTAAGTTACTTCGGTAAATTGTCACCCACTCACTTCAGAGAAGTCATGTCATACACTTGCAATAGTTGAATTTTTTTTTCTTTAAATAAATTTTTTCCCCTTCACCTGCATTTCCCACCCTCTACCTCTGGCAACTGCCAATTTGTTCTTTTTTTTTTTTTTAAGATTTTTATTGGGGAATTGGGGGAGGGGAACAGACAAGTTGCTGTCCTTTTGTTCTTCAGTCTAGTTGTGGAGGATGTGGCCTCACTGGCCCATGTTGGTATTATTATTGCGCTCTTCCTGGGTGAGGCAGTCGCCCGCCGGCCATTGGATGGTGACTCACGAAAGTGTATGCCAGCTGCCGACCAGCTCGCCCCACTGCAGTCTATGCTGTCGCCAGTGACTCGCGGCAGCCAGCTCCAAGTTGAGCTGTTGTTCACAATCTTAGCTGTAGAGGGCTCAGCATCACTGGCCCTCTCTGTGGGATCCAAACCTGAACCCTGCTGCTCAGAGCTGGCGTCCCGAGCCAACTCCTAACCAACATGCCACTCGGCTGTCCCCAATTTGTTGTTTTTATGCAATCTGTACTGTATAATTTTTAAAGGGAAAAAGGAATCCGGTACAATAAGAAGTGGTACTGGAGCTTTCTGATAAATACAGTGAAGTAAGGTAGTTTTTGCCTGTACTCTGGCAATAAAGTCTAGTCTTGGGACTCGAGAGCTTTGCTAGGACTCTGTTGCAGAAATGCAGGCATGAGGAGAGGAACAGGAGGAGGTACTGGCAGCCATGTATTTGCCCAAGTGTTAGAGGGAATTGAGGTTGCAGAGGCAATTCTTTTTTTTTTTTTTTTTCCTAAGTAGTTACTTTTTATTTTGAAAGATTTGTCAAACTCTTCACATCATGGCAAGAGTTTGCATGATTGCAGAGGCAATTCTTAACAACTTTCCTCCACTTAAATTTTGTCTTAAACTTTTTTGTGTCATCTGAATAATGTTTATTTTCATTTGGAAGAGTCTAGTAATTGTAGAACTAATACTAGAATCTAAAGAACCCTTTTACTTTCTTTCCCCAGAGGTAAACACTATTAACAGTTTGGTGTGTTCCCTTTTGGGGGTTTTTTCCTGTGCTTTTATAAATGGGCATGTACATACAATACTGTTTTTAAAACAAAACGTAATTATGCTATATACCAGTATTCCGTAACTACCACATTCAATACAAGCACATGGGGGGAAGTATTTCAAACAGTACAAAATGGTGATGGTGAAAGAAATAACTTCCCACTTCTGATCCCTCAGTTTTCTTCCCCAGAGGTAATGTACAGAGGGTACCGAAAAATGTATACACGTTTTAAGAAACGAAGACTGTATTAACATTGTAATACTTAATATATACCGATAACAAAAGATGAATACAAGTCACATTTGACTTCTGCAATTACAAGAGGTGCTTAAAGTGATTACCATCAGCTTCCAGACACTTGCGATTACAGCGAGCTACTGCTTGAGCAATGTTGACCAAAGTATCCACTTGTATACATTGTTTTGGCACCCCTGGTATATTACCAGTTTTTCATATACCCTTCCAAAGAAAATTCTGTGTATGTATAAACATGTGTTTATGTATCTTAAAAAAACACAAGTGACATCGTACTGATGCACATTGTTCTGGACATTTGAGTTGTTAGCAATCTTTTGCCGTTAGAGAAAGATACTCTAGTAGATACCATTCTTGCATACACTCTTAGGGCACATGCAGTAGTGTATCTGTAGGATAAATTTGTAGGGATTGAATTGCTTGTGTATTCCTAGAAGAGGGAATAGCATGTACGAAGACAGAGAAACCTAGAATGTTCTGGCAGTTCAGTGTGATTAGAGCAGAGTGTGTGAGGCTGTATGCAGATCTGATGATAAGGCCCTGAAGAACCCTGTAGACAAGATGAAAGATTTTAGACTTCAGCCTAAGTTTTGCATGGGAAGTTTCAGAAGGGAAGTCCCTTTGATGATAATACATTTACATTTTAGAAGTCTTTGGCCACTGTGTGAAAAATGGGTGTTAAAGAGAGCAAGAGAGGGAGCAGGGAAACTAGTTAGGAGGCCATTCACTGGTCCAGGCACATTCCACCTGGCTTAAGGGAACCTCACCAGAAGGCTGTTTGTCTCATTTGTTTTGTTTTGCCTCTAATACCTCACCTTTCCTCCTATTCCCTATTGTTTGAATTATTTCTGACATAAGAGTCAATTAACTTTGGAGTGAGAGCCAAGTTAATTTTAAATTTGAGAACATATATTTTGAAATGTCTGTGTTAACCTGAGTATCCTTTTTTAATCCTATTCTTGACTGTTCTCAGTAGTAGATATTTTTTGATTTAGTGACTTCTAGATAAGAGTACATCTTAGCTAATGGCTAAGTAGATTATCCTATCAACTATATAGCTATAGCTCTAACCATTTTACACTAAAATTAAATCCTGTATTATTTTGAAAGAGGTAGATGATACATATTAGCTTTTCCAATAAAGATGGAGGAAACGGTCCTAAAATGTCCTAGATTAGTGAGGGCTTTTGAAGAAAAGAGCAGATATCTTGATGTTTGATGTTCTTTATGCAGTGGGGATGGGGAGGGGGTTATACAAACAGTGATTATACCCTGACTTTGAGCAGCCTTTCTAGTTTAAAATGTATCCTAATGGAGGGAGAAAAGAGCCAGTATGGTCGATTGTATCTTATGTTTGTGGCATTTTTACTTGACACAGGGATTCCTCTTTACATTTCTTGGACCACAGATGTAAATGCCACTCAGTAGAATGCTGTGCATTAGCCATCTTCATCTAAATAGGTTTCAGAGATTTCTGCCTGATTTCTGGGTTACAGACAAGGGTATTGCAAAGCTAGAGAACCACCTTTTGCTCCACTCTTTTGTATAGCTTCACTATGTGCATTTGCTAAAATTCTCTTCTCTTTTTTTTTTTTTAAGCTGGAAAGGGGGGATACTTGTTCCCTTTTTACCTACAGAGATGAAACTAATTAATAAGCTAAAAACTGTGTAGGATGTTAAAGCCAGGAGAAATTTTTAATCATCTGACAGTCCCCTCATTTTAGAGATACGACAGCCAAGAGGCAAAGTGGTTTAGGTAATGGATGTAGGACTAGTGCATCTACTGGTTTTTGTTCTTCCCCAGACTGGCTCTAAATAGTCTGTAGATTTCATAGAATATCCTACATTTGCTTCTGTAGCTAATTATTTTAGATCTTTAGACAGAGAAACATACACCATTGTGTATTTAGAAAAATGTGGCAAGTATACACTGTTGCTCTCAAGTATAGCACATCTGTACACTGGCATACGAAAGGTTTTCAGTATGTGTTTGTCAGATTTTTTTAATACTGTCACCAACTTTAAATAAAGTTTATTCATGTGTACAATGCATTACTAGGTTCTGGCTAATCGCTAATATTAAAGCTTGGTATCTAATAGCAAGGCTGTTAGGATTTTGAGCTTATTCGTCTTTTTCTGGATGACCCAGGACTTTTTCAGAATCCTTCAGTAATGTCTCTGTGATAAGAACAGCCCATTCTTGGAGGTTAGTGTTGGTTAGCACCTCTTTTTAGTATAATTCAGTGGGATCACTAAAATTTCTAAATTATTTCAGCCCACTACTTTGCATTTGTTCAGATAAACTTTGGTATAACAAAACTCTGGCATAGCATAGTCACAGTCATTTATCGGAAAGCAGATACAAGGAGTTTTACAGCCACAGAGGGAAATGATAACAAACTATTCTATAATAATAGAGGATACTTGAATTGTTTTTAGTATTTTTTGTATTTCTGTTTTATTTGTATCTTGTAACTTCCTATTTAAAAATTTTTGTTGTAAGTATACGTTGAGACTGTAAAATAATAGTGACTTGGTTTCCTCTTGGGAATACATTTTATATTTTTCTTTCTAGCCCCTTGTCAGATATAGTCTTTACTCCTTCTCTCCTTGTTTTGTTTTTTGGGTATTTACAAATATATAATTTCCTCCACCAATTTCTTGTAACCATAACTTAACAGCTATGGCCTGTAACATGTTTCTTTTATTTAAATTTCTATATGTCTATGTTCCTATACACACACACATCCTTTTTCTATTTTTTACATTATTTATTCTGTTGAATAACACTTTATTGTCCACATTTTATGCTATTTACTAAGGATATCTTACATTTTTTTTTTTTTTTTTGAAAGATTTTATTGGGGAATTGGCGGAGGGAAACAGCGTTGGGGAATCGGGGAAGGGGAACAGACAAGTTGCTGTCTTTTTGTTCTTCAGTCTAGTTGCGGAGGATGTTGCTTCACTGTTGGTATCGTCATTGCGCTCTTCCCGGATGAGGCAGATCGGTCGCTGGCCTCTGGATGTCGCTCACCGCGGCTATTGGCAGCTCACGCTTGGCTGCCGGCCGCTCACGCTGGCTGCGGGCCACTCACTGTAGCCTATGGCAGCCCACTGCAGCAGGGGCTGCAGCCCACACCAGAGCCGGGGCTTGCACAGCCCAGCTCCAGGTGGAGCTGTTGTTAGCTGTAGAGGGCAGTGTCACTGGCCCTCATGTGGGATCCGAACCGGGGCCGCTGGCATCCCAAAACCAGTGCTTAACCAATGCGCCACTCGGCCGGCCCTATCTTACATTTTTTAATATAACTATTTCTGGATCTTTGTTCAAAGAATATATTGCCATTATTAACCATTATTGTGCCTTTGGTACAAGTGGGCGTTGTTGTTGTTGTTGCTGTTGTTGTTGTTGTTTTTGAGGGCTGTGTCACTGGCCCTCATATGTGGGACCCGAACCGGGGCTGCTGGCTTCCCAAGCCAGCTCTTAACCACTGCACCACTTGGCCGGCCCAGCAGTGATCTTTTGGGGGACCCCATTTACCAAATAAAAATGGTCTGGTTCTGCCAGCTAGCCTTCATGAGTGTGTATAAGGTTATAGAGATACTAGAGCAGTGGCCACAGGGTCACTGATACACATTACAAACCTTGAGTTCACTGTTTTTATGTTAAGTCTCATTCTGTTTGTTTGTTTTCTTTTCTCCTTCTGTCATATGTTGAGCTTGTCCCGTACCATCTAGAGAGATCTTTTAAAGTTGGTAGTGTCCATGATAGAAGTTAAACCTTAGGACTTCCTTCTTTAATTATACATTCTATTATTGCTTATGGGAAACGTTAGTTTTGAAGTGGGCTTTGTAGATTTTTAATCTAAATAAACATAACAATTCTTTGTTTTAAGGAATGAACCAAGCACTCTCATAGTTGAAACTGGGTATTTGAGTAGCTTGTATTTATGTAGACCTGTATTTAGGATGAATAATTATTGTATTCTAGGTCAGTCGCTTCCAAGCCACAGTTAGCAGAGATTCTGTATCAGAATCATCTGGGGACCTTTCGAAATAAGGGCTCTTCCATTCCAGACTACTGAATCAGAATCTCTGGGATGTATGTATCTCTGGGATGATTTTGATACCAGCCAGGTTGGGGAACCACTGATCAGGTAGAATGTACCCCCAGATCCATAGATGTACCTGTTAGATGTTCTCTAAATGCTACACTGTATGTGTATAATTTATTCCTTTTTATGACATATTCAAGGTGATAGATTTGTCACAGATTCCCTCCCTTTCTGCCATTCCCAGTGATGAAAGTCTGTAGGACTACTCCTAAGACAGTGTAACTCTGCGATGCTTTCAGGGATATGGGCAAGGAGGTATCTGGTGGTCACCCTTGGGAGAACAAAAAAAAGCGAGGCATTAGGTTGCTGTATGCCAGCAAAAGTGTCATTCATGCTGTGGAAAGCAGATAGGCAGCATGTGCTTGGGAGGCAGCCTCCAATCGATTCTGTGGCACTAGCATGTTGACTCCCAGATAAGCTGTCTTCTGTTTCATGTATAAATGTTCGATAAGTGAAATAGACAGGCCACCCTTAATGAGGGGCTAGAACATGGCCTCTGAAACCAGATTACAATAATACATTTGAGATGGTTTAGTATATTTCTACTTGGTTATGTTGAATATTTTTGCACAAAATTTTTCTAATTCCTTAACATATTTAACTAAGTTTTTCCCATATACTGTTGTCTTTACTAGAAGGCTAGGTATTTTAGCTCTTTTCTCCAATAGTTTGCCTGGCAGGGTCCATCTCACCCGTGAAGATCCAGCTTTTAGCAATTCTCTCCTTGCGCCCTCCTGCACCCACTTAAACTATCCTTTGTAGCAGGATGGTGGAAAATATGTTAATCCCTGTGAACAGCACTCAGCACACTATCTAGCTGCATTTTGTTCTGCCTGCCTCCCTGCCAGATGAGGAGCTTCCTGAGAACCCAGCCCTGTGCAGGTAGGACTCCCCGCCCCGCCTCCAAGTAATTAAAAAGGAAATTCATCTCTATACCCAGCATCAGGCATCTTTTGGTGAAAGAATTATTGGTTTAGCGTTTCTTATTCTTTTTTCTTTTAAGATTTTATTGGGGAATTGGGAGGGGGGAACAGTGTTGGGTAATTGGGGAAGGGGACCAGCCAACTTGTTGTCCTTCAATCTTAGTTGTGGAGGGCACAGCAAGCTCAGCTCCAAGTCCAGTCGTGCCGCCCAGCTCAAGGTTCTGTTTTCACTTAGTTGCGGGTGGGTGTAGCCACCATGCAGGAGTCGAACTGGCATCCTTGTTAAAAGCACGTGCTCTATTTCCTGAGCCCCTGAGCCACCTGTGTGGCAGCTCAGCTCAAGGTGCCGAGTTCAGTCTTCAGTTGAAGGCGAACACAGCCCACAGTCTTGAACAGGCCACCTTGAACAGGCTCCTTGTTAGTAACACATGCTCTCACCAGCCGAGCCATCCTGCCACCTATTGGCAGCTCAGTGGCAGCTCAGCTGGGGCACAGCTCACTTACTGCCCATGTGGGAATCGTACCAGCAACCCTGTTGCTCAGAGCTCACTCTGTTAAGCCAACTCGTAATGAACTGACCCACTCGACCAACCCTGTATTTCTTATTCTTTGTGGCAACAAAACTTTTACCTCCTCCTGGGGTAGTTTCACTGTTGCTGTTAAAAATATTTTATTAGTGTATTTCCTAGATTCAAAGCTCCTTAAATGTATTTTTTCAGGTAGCTGTTAGAATAATAATTATTTTGTTTCGACTACCTTTTAGTATTAACAAATGGGGAAAGAGGTTGTTAAAAACTGGAATGCCCTTAACTTTTTTTTTAACTTAAAAGATAGTTTATTTTCCTTTCAATTCTTTTTTTAAAAATGCCCCAGCTGTTCTTTTTAAAGTTAATGGCGCCAAACAGGAAAGAGAGAGATGTATGTGTGACTGAGTAGGTGAGTGCCACTGCAGATAAAGACTGCTTCCATTTCCCATCACCCTAAAACAAATGGTCACCACTATTTTTCTGCTTCTCAGACTGAGTCATCCTCTCCACCCAACTCCTCCCTATTTATTGTAGTTTGCAACTTTCCTGGTGCTTGATCACACCTACTATTGGTCATGATTCTTTGCTTTGATATCTCTTTTAAACTCTTAGATAAGATGAGGTGTATATATTTCCAGAAATAGCAGAGTGAAGTGGTTATTTTATATGACTTTTTAACCTAACTTTTGTTCCAGAAGGGTGAATAATTTTTATTGTTTTTGACTAGTGCCTGCATCTAATAAAAGTCATTTAGTTTTTTCTTTCATTCTCAGAAGAAACTGATTATCTTTTAATTCCTTTTTTTCCCTTGTCATAATGGTACTTAATGTTCTCTGTAGTCATTACTGAACTAGGTTTTTCAGTCTCCTGGGTAAAAACATTATTTAAAAGTCTAGAAAAGAAAAGGCTACAAGGCATCTCCTCTGCCTTCTGATGACGTCTGATAGTTTGTATAGAGCAGTCTGAGTCAGGCGAGTTCTTAGGTGACCTTCATATTAAATTGTTTCAGAATGGCTATGGATTATGGTAGCTCCTGGGGAGTCAGGGCTACTGTTTCTTGCCAGGAGTGTAGACACACTTCTGATATGCTCTAGAAATAAGTTGGGGTTTTTAGTATATTAAACAAAAAGTTGTAGCGGTTTTATTTACTGGAAATTGTCCTCCTCTACTGTCTCATTTTAAGTACACATATATGATTCTTAGTACATGTATATTTTTATAATAACCAGTCTCCTTAAATGATTAAACGCTGCAATGATGAGTATTAAAGGTTATTTTGGTTGTTTTCCTTTGGGAAATACCAGACACATTTGCAATACAGCCAAATAAATGGTGATAAATTACTAAATCTTAACATCTTCAAAAACTAGTATATTCACAATTAGCTTTAATTTTACATGGCAGGGTTTTTTAAACCTGACCTATAACTGTGGTAGGACTTTTTATTTTTGTGTTTAAGAAATGACACAAGCGGGGAGCCGGCCAAGAGGCGGCGCGGTGGTTAGGCACTGGCTTGGGACGCCAGTGGCCCCGGTTCGGGTCCCACATATGAAGGCCAGTGACACTGCCCTCAAAAAAAAAAGAAAATAAATGACACAAGGGGCTGGCCGAGTGGCTCATTGGTTAAGAGTTGGCTTGGGAGCACGAGTGAGTGGCAGGGCCGCCAGTTCAGATCCAACATGAGCCAGTGACACTGCACCTTCTACAGCTAAAGATGGTGAACAACAGCTTGACCTGGAGCTGGGCTGCCGTGAGTCACTGTCGATGGCGTGGGCTGCCATAAGATACCGTGAGTGGCCGGCAGCTGGTGTGAGCTGCTGTGAGCCGCAGTGAGCTGCCGTCCAGTGGTCAGCGACTGATCTGCCTCACCCGAGAAGAGCGCAATGATCACAATACCAACATGGGCCGGTGAAGCAATGTCCTCCACAACTAGACTGAAGAACAAAAGGACAGCAACTTGCCTGTTCCCCTTCCCCATTCCCTAATAAAAATCTTAAAAAAAAAAAAAAAAAAAAGGAAATGACACAAACAGCAATAAAGAAAATAAACTCATATACATAGTTAAGCTTCCACTTAGCATATAATCAGTGTTTTGTTGTTCCAGGTTCCCTCCCTGCTCTTGTCATGTGCAGGAACCATTTGTACATTTTTCATATGACAACAATACTGATATTGAGTGTCTGCCGTTTACCTAACACTTTTATATTCATTGCTATAGAGGATACAGAAGTAAAAGGCATAGTTCCTGCCCATATTGTTAATAGTCATTTTGGGGGAAAGACACAGACATAGAACAGTATACTACAATGAAAATAAAACAAACGAGGTCAGTCTGCACTGGTCAGGGTTGAAAAGACTTTGATTTAGGGAATGACTTGAGCTGGGAGGAGACAAGACAATAGGCACTTGTGGAAGATGCCCCAAAGGTGAGGTTGGGTGAGTGGAAATGATGGGAACAAATTGTACAAAGCTCTGGGAGGGAAGCCTAAGAGTTTGGAGTTGCTTCTATAAGCCTGAACCATCATGCGTTTTTTTGTGTGTTTTTTATGCCAGGTTTCAGGAAGATTTAGTTGGGCTCCAATATGCTGGACAGACTAGTAAGAGAGACCAGCCTAGGGAGCTGTTCTGTTACTTTTTGGCTCTTATTTTTCTTTCATTCCTAGCTTTGGTCAGTCACCAGGTTCTTTCAACTGGTTGTTACCGTCATCCTACAGAAATTCAGGAGTTTATCAGAGAAATGATTTTTGTGGGGAAAATTTATTTAGGGTTTGTAATTAGAATTCTAGGAAACTGAAAGGTCATATGTTTCTCAGCTAACATGTATTCATTGCCTTCTGGAGTGGCCTATAAGGATTCAGAGAAGCACAGGCAGGCAGGCTCTGTGCATGCATTGTTATATTTAATCTTTATGACAGCCTGCAAAGCAGATTCCATTATTATCCCTGTTTTGTAGAAAAGGAAATGGAGGCATAGAGGGGTAGCGTACCTCATTCCAGGTCACACTAGTAGTAATTAGAAGAACCAAAATTGGAATGCAGGTTTCTGGCTGGAGAGCCTAAGCTCTTAATGTTTCCATTCTGCTTCTCCTGCCCTTTTTTTGTTGTTAACTATTCTTTGTTTTTTAAATGTGGAACAAGCATTTTTCTCATATTAAGTATTACATTAAAACAAGATTTCTAATGTCTGCATAATATTACATTTTGTGGCTATATCATCATTTACCAGGTTTAACTATTCTGCTATGGTTGTACTTTTAGGTGATTTATCATTATTTATTTTTATTAATATTGTCCTTATAATCTTGCTGTGCATCTCTATTTCTGGGCATAAAGTCTGAAGTAAAATTACTGCATCACAATTTGAATATTTTTAAAATTCTTAGGAGGGCCAGCCGAGTGGCTCAGTTGGTTAAGAGCTTGCTCAAGAGTGTGAGCTGAGCTCTAAGCAATAGCAGTTCAATGCCAGCCCGAGCTGAGTTGCCGTTGAGCTGCCAACAGGTAGCAGGATGGCTCAGCTAAAAAATAAAATAAAATTCTTAGGGCCGGCCGAGTGGCGCAGTGGTTGAGCACTGGCTTGGGAATCCAGCGGCCCCGGTTCTGTCGCACATAAGAGGGCCAGTGACACTTTGATTCATATCACTGCTGATTTCACTGTACCATGACCAACATTGAGGATTTTTTTTTTTAAACAGCTTTAGCACTTGAATAAAGGTAAAATGCTATCACATTTTAATTTGCATTTCTTTTAGTGTTAAGGAGATTAGTTGTGTTTTTTTCTTTTTATCTGCCATTTGTATTTCTTGAGTCTTTTTTTGTCCTTTGCCCAACGTTCTCATTTGGTGTTCATCTTTTTCTTATAAATGTTTAAATTACTTACAAGGATGTTACTCCTTATAATATGCAAATACTTTTGTTGAACATTTTTTTTTTTTAATTTTGTTCAACCTGTTTTTGTCATACATCGGGGCTGCCAAAAAAAATGTATATAGGTGGACACTTTGATCGATGTTGCTCAAGCAGTAGTACCGCATAATCAGAAGTATCTGGACGCTGATGGTAACCACTCTGAGCACCTCTTGTAATTGCAGAAGTCAACATGACTTGTTTTCATCTTTTGTTATCGGTATTTATTGAGAATTACAATTTTAATAGTTTTCCTTTCTTAAAATGTGTATACATGTTTTTGGTACTCTATAAGTTTTTGAGGGGGGATTGGTTTTTTGGTTTTTACTTTAAAGTGATCAAAATTTCAGTTATTCTGGTTTTTCCTAATCTATGCATCTAAGCACAAAGCCTTCCTCATTCTGAGATTAGAAGGCTATTTACCTATATATTAAGGTTGTTTTTTTGGTTGGGTAGTTGATAATGTCTCTATCTCATAGACAATAAAATATATTCCTGATAGATTAAAGGTATAGCTCAGTATTTTCCAAATAGTTTTTCGGGCATCTTTTATGAAATAATCCTCTTTTCCCCACTAATTTAAAAGGACAACTTTTTATATGCTACAGAGTTGTTTCTGGATTCTCTCTCCTGTTTTAACATCCTTACAATGTTTGGCCTTTCTGACCATGGATATGAATAGTAGTGTCCCTATTTAATGAGGTTTTTTTATGCCTCCTGGAGAGTTTTGTAATCTTCAGATAGGTCTGCAGATTTTGCATTGAGGTTATTTTTTTATAAGAATGGTATAACTATATTTCTGGGGTTTTTTTGTATTCTCTATTGGATATATATATATACACGTGTGTGTGTATAATACAACTTCATGTTTGTTTATGGCCTATCTTATTTGAAAAAGAATTTGAAGAAATGTTTAGAAAATACAAATAGTTAATGATATAAAGTCAAAACTTCAAAAAATACCAATTAGAATAGAAAGTTATTACTACATAGTTTGAGAGGGGAAAAATTGATCAATGTGTAGCCAACTAAAAAAAAATAGTAACATGAGCCTATTACATAGATCTTAACAATGAAAGGAAAAAATTCCTTAGTTGAAGAAAAGCTTTCCCAAGCATGTAACTCCAAATGAAATTTCTCCCACGTATCCTTTAGTGTAAGCCAAGGGCATAATGCCAAAACAAAACTTGGTGAAAGCAGTTCTATAGGGGATAATTAGACCATGTGACCCAAGTATACCCAGTTTTCCGATGATCTGGCATAATTATGGGTAAAGCCTAAAATAGAATGCTGAATTCCATAGAGAGGTCAAGTCAGATAAGGATTGAAAAGTGTCCTTTGGATTTACCAGTTAAGAGCCATTGCTGGCTTCAGAGCAATTCAGTAGAGTATTGAGGAACAGAAACCAGGCTGATGAACCAAGGCGTGGAGACAGCTAGTTTTGGATGTGAGTGTAGAGGGAATGCTGAGATAGCAGGTGCTAAGTTAATTGTCAGGTGTAGTTAAGGGGAGTTTTAAGATGGGCAAGATTTGAGCAACAGAGCTGGCGGAGAAGAGGCTGAGGGAGAGAAGAGGGCTGATCCAGCAGGTCCCTAAGGGTACAGGCCAAGCTCATGCCCAAGGAGCAGGAGCAGACTTCAGGGTCCTTTCTGTTCAAGACTAGGCCTCTGCATCCTCCCACTCTACCAGTCAGCAGGAGCAGGGAAGTTTTCCAGCCCCCTCACCCCTAGGTGCCAGGATCACCCTGCCTCAGTCTGAGGGAATTTCCTCCTGCCCACCCTCTACCCAAAAGGTGATTCGAATGATTAAAAAAAGAAATTGTTTGGGCCGGCCGAGTGGTGCGGTGGTTAAGCTCTGGCTTGGGATGCCAGCGGCCCCAGTTCAGGTCCCACATATGAGGGCCAGTGATACTGCCCTTAAAAAAAAAAAAAAGAAAGAAATTGTTCCTCAGCTTTACTTTTTCACCAAGATGACAGAATACAGGAAAGATCTGGTCTTCAACGTTCCATTTTATGTGTGATACTGTGGCCCAGAGGACTGACCTGCTTTGTCAAGCTCATTTAGTTGGTTAGTAATGGATTAGGAACTAGAGTCCAGGTTTCTTTATTCCTTATCCAGTGCCATTGAGTTGGAAGTCACAGCCAAACATCCACATGGAGAGATATCCTTTAGACAGTGAAACGAGGATTGCAGGTGTGGATTTGAAAGGAGTGGCTACAGAGAAAGGAACAGCACTGATGTGCTCTCTGAGACAACGAATGAGATCTAGGAAAGACAGGGACCAAGGGAGAAAACAGGCTGATGAAGGAGAAATATGAGTTTCATACTGTCAGATGCCAGAGAAACAGGTTGAAGATGAGGGGAAGTCCTTTGGATTGACTGGTGTGGTTCTTGGTGAGTGGTGCTTGTAAACCAAGCAGAAGGACGAGAGGACTAAGGAGTGAGTAGAGTCCGTTTTTGTAAGGACAGGTTCTTAAGATAGTAGAGCAAAGCCATATACAAGTGTATGCAGATTATATGTATGGTATAATGTTATCTATATAAAATATATCCACAAAGGGGAAAAAACTGAGAAAACACGGTATAGAAATTATAAACTTTTAAAAATCTTTTATGTGCTTCCAGATTTCTGTAAAATAAGATAACATACTTTGATAATCAGAAGAGAAGTTGTCTCGGAAGTGAATGTAGACCCCCTTTTAGTGGTGTCAATCCACAAAAAGATTTTACAAAACCTTAAAAAGTATGGCTGATGCAAGCAAGGAGAGAACCTGAATACTGAGCGAGTCTCAGTGTCTGCACCTCTCTCTCTCACTCTTCCCCTCTCCCTCCTTCCCTCCCAGTCTCCTTCCCTTCCCCCTCCTCTTTTCCTCTCTCTGCCCTCCCCCCTCCCTCTCTGTCTCAGTGGAAACGGGAGGCAGAGCTGAGTCCTGTCGAGGAGATGGTCAGAACTGCTAACAGGGTGGGAGGTGACACAGCTAGGAGAACACCGCTTCCCCCACTCTCCCCGGGAGTGGCGAGAGAGACCTGGTCCAGCCTATTAAGTTAGTTATTGATTTAGAGGAGAGACTCCCACCTGGAGGAAGTTAGATAATGAGATCCATCCACTGCTTAAGGGGCTCTGAGATTTCTAAGCAGTGTATGGGAGAGGCTGGTGGCTTGCTACTTTGCATCTGATTTTTTTCTGTAAAAATAGGAGCTGCTGCTTTAAGGCCCTGAGTAGATGTGGATGTTCATAGACCTTTTTATGCCTTGTGTTTTATCCAGTGAGAGAATATTCTTGTCAGTCAACTCAACACCCTGACAACACTACCGGTTTCAGTTTGTACTCCTTTGTACCAATTCTTTTTCTACCTGGTTTATAATTCCGTGACCTCTTTTCAATTGGACTTTGTTATTTACAAGCAATTTCTAACCTTTTAAGCTCTCAAGATAGACAAGATGGATTTTTCTGTGTTCCTCAAATCGTTGTATGCTACGCAACCCCACAGAGCTCAGAGATGACATGTTTTTTCCTCCACCAGTTTTATTACAGAGGATGTCTAAATAGCCTGGGATTATGGAGTGATTTTTCTGGCAGGGCCAGCATTAGCATTTACAGCTCAGCATGTGAAGAGTTGTTCTTTGTCCTTTGTTACTTTTCTCAAGAATGTTGCAAAGGTAGATGGGGCTTTTCCTCTGTTCCCTAGCTTCAACATTTGGAGTATCTTTTCTGGGGTACTAATTTTGAGACTTTCTGGTCTGGAAAACTTTTTTAAAAATATGTGAAGAGTAATGATGTAAAGTAGTACTTCTTAAACTTGAATATATGAAACCACTTGGGGATCTATTAAATGGCAAATTCTGCTTCTGTGGGTCAAGGATGGGGCCTGAAGTTGTGTTTCTAACAAGTTCCAAGGTTATGCCAGTGCTGCTGGTTCTCCGACCCTGAGTAATAAAGGTATAAAGCTTTGCTGTCCAATACAATAGTCCCTGGCCACATGTGGCTGTTGAGGGCTTACAGCGTGACTAGTTCAAATTGAGGCGTACTATAAGTGTAAGGTACATACTAGATTTCAAAGTCTCGTTATGAAAAAAGAATATAAAATGTCTAATTTTTTGTATTGGTTACATCTTGAATTGATAATATTTTGGACATATTGGATTAAATAAAATAGATTACTAAAATTAATTTTACCTGTTTTTACTTTTTCAATATGGCTACTAGAAAATTTAAAATTAAATATATGTAACTCACATTTGTGGCTTCCATTATATTTCTGTTGGCTAGTGTAGAGCATTCCTGTCCCAAGAATAATCCATCTGAACAATATTGATTATTTATAGGCAAATTATAAAGCACTCTCCAATGTCCCTTGACCCTCACCTTCTGCAGCAACATTTTGTTACATTTGTCCCCACTGTTAATGGAACAGCTAGTAAGAGGCTTTTTTGCATTGAGCATTTTTTTCTCTTGGTTGTTGAGAACAAGGGACTAATGAAAGTAGGTAATGGCAGAACAAATCTGACTGACAGCCCAGCAACCCGCAAGGTTTTCCATCAGCCTTGGTTTTGTTCCACGCAGATAGTGGGTTTTGCTGAATCTGTCCAAAAATATAGGTTGCTTCAAAGTGGCTTTTGCCCTAAAAGAAATTTCACAAGCCAGCTGGGCAACTGGATCATTTTAAGAAAAATTTAAGGGCAAAGTAATGTGGTTATTTTATCAGCAGACAGATTCAAAGAAAAGTAATGGCTAAAGAGCAACAAATCATAAATCTGAATAGGTTATCTGGGGTTGAAAGCCAGAAGGGTCTTATATGTATCATGTGTCTCTCCCTTTTACAGATAAAGAGACACACTTTGATGTGGAAATCAAGCACTATTCTTTGTGAACCCAGTAAATCTTAACTTCCCAGTTAGTGTCTCAGTGCCAACCCATATGGCACTAAGACCGCCCAAGTGAAGACCACCCAAACAATGACCACAGCCCACATACCTTTTTCCTGTCTCTCTCTACCCTTTCCTCTGTCCTATGCTTTAAGCCAAATTTTATTATTTCTCATAACCAATTCCCTCATATATTTATTCTTTGTAAGGATACAACCCCTTTCCCTGCAAAAAACACATCACTCTGTCTCTAAATATCTCACCCACGGCTCAGGGTTCCCTTCAAATGCCCCATTTATGAAGCACCTTGATCTCACACTTCATTAGGTAGTGTTCCTCAAATCTACCTACTTTTACCTCAAACCATTGTACATATTCTGTCCCTTATGCTAGACAGTAACTCCCAGAATGCAGGACCAGGCCTTGCCCACCCTTTCAAGGCTTTGTACTGCCTTGCAGGTGGCCCTATCTTAAGAGCCTTCTCTGACTGTTAGCATGCATACAGTGTTAAGGTGCCCCAGACAGAATTGGAGAAACATGAGTCTAATAGAAATAGGAAAAGCTTTGTTTAAAACTAGGGCAAGAATACAAAACACTTTAAATTTTAACTTTGAATTAGCCGTGTAGCCTGAGTCAGTCTGGATTTCACTGGCTTCATCACTGTGGGTTTGAAGTCATGTTATTGCCATCAATTAGATGGTTTATCTGACCCATCTTACTCTTAGGTAGTGGGGTACTCTTGGTACTCAACAAGACCTAAGAGCCAGAAACTATGAATTGGCAGATTTTTGTTTGTTTTTTATTATGTATTCAAATAGCATTTATCGAGTACCACCAACCTGGGCAAAGTGCTAAAGAGTAAAAACTTTATTATACATGGTCCCTGTTCTCAAAGAGGAGAGAGAGATGCACGAATAACAAGTTCATGATATGACACAGGAGATAGTGGTGCGTGGTAGCTACAAGCAGGGCCGTTGGCGTCTGGATCCAAGTTCTGATTTTGGCTCCTGAAAAACAAAATGAAAGAAAAAACACTGACAGGGCATGTTTTCTTAGGTACAATTTAGCTAAAAATAGCAAGGCCCTCATTGTGTTTTTATAAATAGTTATAGGAAATGTAAAATTTAAACTAGTTTTGTTAATAATTTAATATCAAATATCCAGAGTGGAATCTGTCTCCTATTTTTTTTTTTTAACCATTTGTTGGTTTGAATCAGGATCTAAAGAAGATCTATAGGTTGTGATTGATTGCTGCATCTTTTAAGTCTCTCCTGTCTGTATCAGGGTTTCTCAGCCTCTGCACTGTTGACATTTGGAACCCAATAATACTTTGTTGTGGAGGACTGACCTGTGCATAACAGGATGTTTAGTAATATCTCTGGCCTCTGCCACTGGATGCTAGCTAGCAGTACACCTACCCCAGCTTGAGAACCACTGATCTGTAGGTTCTCCCTCTATCCTTGCAGTTGTTTCTCCTGGAGATTTATCTGTAGAGGAAATTGCCTAGTTAATCCTGCAGTTTCTTTCAGTCTGTATTTCACCCCTGTGGTGTAATTTAACATCCTCTGTCACCAACTACCTGTTAATTGGTAGGTGGACCTAGAGGCTATATTCATTTCCGATATTTTTGTTTTTGACAAGACTCTTCCAAAGTGTTTTGTTCCTCCATCAGGAGGTACATAATATCTGTTGTGTCTTTTTGTAATATTAACAACCATTGATGCTTCATTCATTCATTCATCCATCGGGAATCTTTTTTTATTTTAAAATGTGTTGTATATATCTTTGTTTAGACAAACTTTATTTTAAGTAATAATCTGTGTTCTCCCTTAATAAAGGAAGGGGAAATGGAAGGTGAGGCGGTTGAAGCCATTGTGGAGGAGTCTGAAACTTTCATTAAAGGAAAGGAGAGAAAGACTTACCAGAGACGCCGGGAAGGGGGCCAGGAAGAGGACGCTTGCCACCTATCCCAGAACCAGACCGATGGGGGCGAGGTGGTCCAGGATGTCAATAGCAGTGTACAGATGGTGATGATGGAACAGCTGGATCCTACCCTTCTTCAGATGAAGACTGAAGTAATGGAGGGTGCAGTCGCTCCAGAGGCAGAAGCTGCTGTGGACGATACCCAGATCATAACCCTGCAGGTTGTAAATATGGAGGAACAGCCCATAAACATAGGAGAGCTTCAGCTTGTTCAAGTACCTGTTCCCGTGACTGTCCCTGTTGCTACCACTTCGGTAGATGAACTTCAGGGGGCTTATGAGAATGAAGTGTCTAAAGAGGGCCTTGCAGAAAGCGAACCCATGATATGTCACACCTTACCTTTGCCTGAAGGGTTTCAGGTGGTGAAAGTGGGTGCCAATGGAGAGGTGGAGACACTAGAGCAAGGGGAACTTCCGCCTCAGGAGGATCCTAGTTGGCAAAAAGACCCAGACTATCAGCCACCAGCCAAAAAAACAAAGAAAACCAAAAAGAGCAAACTGCGATACACAGAGGAGGGCAAAGATGTGGATGTGTCTGTGTACGATTTTGAGGAAGAGCAGCAGGAGGGTTTGCTGTCAGAGGTTAATGCAGAGAAAGTGGTTGGTAACATGAAGCCTCCAAAACCAACAAAAATTAAAAAGAAAGGTAAAGTTATTTTATCCATTATACTCTGATAGAACCAGTTTGGAATAAAAGCACATAGCACAGTGCATATGCAGGTTATTTTACATTAAATGGATTTTTTTTTTTTTTTAAGATGATGTAGGAACTAGCCTTTTTAGCCAATCTAAAAGAAATTTTTCCAGATCAAGTACTTTTTAAGTCCTGAAGAGAAAGAAGTAAATCTATTACTGGCGTGAAATACTTATAACGTAACATGACTTAGATTGCGTTTAGTTGTAAAAGTCTAATAAAATATATTTGTAACGGCCGGCCGAGTGGCTCAGTTGGTTAAGAGCTCACTCAAGTGTGCTAGCTAAGCTCTGAGCAACAGCAGTTCGATGCCCAGCCCGAGCTGAGCTGCCGCTAAACTGCCAACAGGTGGCAGGGTGGCTCAGCTAAAAAATATATATATATTTGTAGAAATTTAAGTCAAGGATTAATATTAACACTTTTTAACCCTACAACAAGTATGAGTGTTTTATTTTATATATAGGTGTAAAGAAGACATTCCAGTGTGAGCTTTGCAGTTACACGTGTCCGCGGCGTTCAAATTTGGATCGTCATATGAAAAGTCACACTGACGAGAGACCACACAAGTGCCATCTCTGTGGCAGGGCATTCAGAACAGTCACGCTCCTGAGGAATCACCTTAACACACACACAGGTGCATGATAAGAATGTTATGGACTATATAGCATAGTAAAGGTTAAAACTTGGGTTCTAAGTTTCATCCAGTTGGTTCAAGCGGAGAATTAAAGAAGGAAGATTTTTGTTCTTTCTTACAGTACCCTTTATGTAATCTTGATTTCTTATAGGCAGATAGACTAATTTATAGGCAAATGTAAAGAAAATTTAGGGAAAATCATCTAAATTACCTAAGGATGGTGATCCAGGAAACGATTGTCATGGTAGTTAACCTGTCATATTTTCTAAAGACATCACCATTATGTTGCTAAAGTTTTAACAGCAATGACAAAAAATGCCCATGCTCCCTCCTCCCCCCAAATTTCCAGTCAACAATTGCCAGGGATGAAGAACATTAAAAATAGAAGTAAAATCCTATCTTTGTAAAAGCCATGGTTTCTGATGTTTCAACTCAGGAAGATAAGTAATTCATAATTTCAGAATGGGAAGTTTAAGGCACCATTCTAGCAATTCATTTATTCATTGTACTCCATACATATTTTCAGATTCCAATAATAGCTTCACATTGACTGTGATCAAGTCCCAGGTCACAAAAGTAGAGGGACTGCATTAGAGCCCGGTTTTAGGCCCTCTCCTGGGCTCTGCACGTTCAGTGTTGGCACTTGGCTCTAAGTGCTACTGATGAAGCCTTTTTTACCTGGTTCTTCATGCAGAATAGCTTTCCTCTATCCAGAGTCACCGTCATTTTAAAAGATGATTCTTGTTTTTGATTTGATGTTCTGGTTGTCCAATGAGCATGATCAAGTGGGGCTTGGCCTCTGAGCAGTATGCTGTGCATTAGTGTATTCTTTACTGAATGTGACTTAGTTTTCAACATCTTCTTGTTTCTGTTGAGACACTTGATAAAACCACTTTTATTTGGTGGTTTGCAGACACTATAAAAGCGGCATATGACCAGATAAAATCGGCTAGCCCCATGATAGAAATCTCCAAGATGGGAGTGTGTTGATGTAGGCACTGCGTGTCATGGTCTAGTCTTCAGCTTTGAAAAGAAGTTTGATCTGTCTGGCACTCAGAGCTGATTTGGCAGGACTAATTCATATGAACCAAGCCATCAAAGGTCAGGTGCATGTCAGAAAATCAGCTTAGATAAGGAATAGACCCTTTTATTTTCTAGATCTAGTTGTATTGCATTCCAGGGCACACCCTTGCTTATGTTAAGATACTGTAGCAATTGAAGGATGACTTGGTGAGCGTGGGCCTTGAGCAGAGGGACATAGGTTGTCATGTGGTGCAACCCACTGAAAATATCTGTCCCACAGCATTGTCCACTTTCCTAATTGCCATGCTATGTCTACCAGAGGCAAACCTCTTTCTCTCTCCTAGACAGTACTAGGTAAACATTGGGGATTCCTGGTTTTCAGCTTACCTTGTCCTAAGAGAAATGGATGCTGCTTTCCTTCTCTTATTAACTGTTGTTTCACTTACCTTTCTATACCGATAGACTATACATTTTTCATAGACAAGAACTGTGTCCTTCACTCCTACATCCTCAGTTGTACTAAAGAAGCAAATTGAACAAATGAACGTTCCTTGGAACTTGTTAGTTATGATCATACTCCAATCACACTTCCTTCTCCATGATTCTCAATCTCTGGGAGAATCGTTTCTGAACATGGCTGCTCCCATTCATTACATTGTGACTCTAATTCCATTCTCAAAGATAGCCTTTCTTTGGTTTTGGTGTTTGGGATTACCTTGCTGTCACCTCTTTTCTTGCAGCCCACAATTACAGATGGCCTCTAGTTTCTGAATAACATTTTGTAAAAACAGCACTGTGTCCTGCTGTCACCTTTATCTACTTATTATCATTATAATCTGGGCATGATGTTTCCAGTGCAGTGTTCAAAATATAAAATGGAACAATAAGATTCTGTCAATGAAAGGGGGAAAAAAGACAAGAAAGGTAGAGGGTTTTATATATATATATATATTATTAGTACATTAAAAATGTTCAAATATTCCATGAATTTACATTCATAGCACGTAATATTAGACATGGATGTTTGAAAGTGATCTGAAATCACATAAAGGCAATACTACTTTGTAAAGCCTTTGATAAATCTCTAGAATTCTTTATCAAAACAAATTTATATAGAAAACAAGCTGCTATATTTGTTTTTGTTTTTTTAAAGAAAAAAAAACCTGTCAGAATATGGACAGCCCAGTGGCCCTATATGTGTAGTCATAATACAGTACAATTTGATAGGCAAAAGCATCTCGAGTCAAGTAACTATTAATTCTGTGATCTGTACTAGATACTACATTGAGGTTTAAAAGACAGTCTATATTTTTCAGCAAGTCTTGAAAAAGAAGGGTATTTCTATTAACTTTTAATCCACAATCATCAGAATATCCACAAAATAGGTGTAAAAAGATATTTATTCAAAGCCCAGTTCAAATGGGTAATTAAGAGAAACTAGGGCCGGCCGAGTGGCGCGGTGGTTAAGCGCTGGCTTGGGAAGCCAGTGGCCCTGGTTTGGGTCCCACATATGAGGGCCAGTGACACTGCCCTCAAAAAAAAAAAAAAAAAAAGAGAGAGAAACTAAATATTTAGTGCATGTTTCTCATATGCTGGGGTTAGTGTTGTAAAGTCAGTCAGGCCCTCTCATAGCTTTTAGAGCTACTTAGGCTAGTGCAGAGTTGGTGAGATGACCAGGATTCATCTTTATGCAGCAGTTGAACTCTGTCATTAACTGTGTCCTTGATGTTGTCTTCCTGTTATATCCTCCTTTCTCTTAGGTACACGTCCTCACAAGTGCCCAGACTGTGACATGGCCTTTGTGACTAGTGGAGAATTGGTGCGGCATCGTCGTTACAAACACACTCATGAGAAGCCATTTAAGTGTTCCATGTGTGATTACGCCAGTGTAGAAGTGAGTGTTCAGCTCCTTGTTGGTTCCCCTCTTAAGAAGACCATGATTCCAGTATGAGGATATAAACTACCCAAACTGACTTAAGAAGATATAGAAAATCGTACTAGATTCTTAACCCTCCCACTCCCCGTCCCTACCACCAAAAGAAACTGTAATGAGTGTAAAAAGATTTATCTATTAGAAAAAGAGCACTAGTTCCAAAGTGTTATTACAGACAAGTTTTACCAACTTCACAGAAACAAATAGCTGTACCCAGAGCATGTAAAAAGGAAAGATTTTATCACCTTTATTATTTGAGGCTACCTATTATTAGAACTGGATAAGGATATTACCAAAAAGAAAACTGTATCTTATTCTCACAGAAAATAAAAAATTCTAAATAGATTTCTTTTTAAAATCAAATTTAGTAATATATATTTTTAATGGTAATACTAAATATAGTATATCTAAAATGCAAGGGTAGTTCAGTATTAGCAATTATTGGTATGTACTACATTGAGAGATTAAAGAAAAACCATATGAGGGCTGGCCGAGTGGCTCAGTTGGTTAAGACCTCCCTCAAGAATGTGAGCTGAGCTCTGAGCAACAGCAGTTCGATGCCAGCCCGAGCTGAGCTGCCAACAAGTAGCAGGATGGCTCAGCTAAAAAAAAAAAAAAGAAAAAACCATATGATCACTTCTAAAGATTATTGAAAAACTATACAATTCAATACTCAATTATTGTTTAAAGTTCTAGCAAGTTAAGAGTAGAAGAGGGCCGGCCAAGTGGCGGGGTGGTTAAGAGCTGGCTTTGAACGCCAGCAGCCCTGGTTCAGATCCCACATAAGAGGGCCAGTGACATTGCCCTCAAAAAAAAAGAGAAGAAAATGCTTTACTATAAGGAGTACATACCAAAACCCAGTAGTAAATCCACCCTGATTAACTCTGAAACACTGGAAGTATTCCCATTACAATTTGGAACAAGATATCCATTTTACTGTTATTATGTCAGCATTGTATTAGAAATCCTAGCTAGTAGAATAAATAAATTATAAATAGAAAAAACAAAACTGTGACTTCGTGCAGACATATTTGTTTACGTAGAAAATCCAAGAATATCAGCTAAAAAGCATAGTAGCATGAATTCAGCTGGGTAGCCAGAAACAAAGTAAATACACAGAAATCAGTGACGTATGGTAGACAACATGTTCAAATTCTAACAGCAGTAAAATGATGTAGGGATAAAGTGAACAACAAAAAAATTGGATAACTTCTGTGAAGAAAACTTCACAGACTTTTCCAAAGGACATTAATAAATGAAGAGACGTTTTAAAAAAATAAAAACAAAGACATTACAAGTTGATTCTAAATTTCTAAACATGAATAAGAAAAATTTGAAAAAGAATGAAAGTTGTGCTATTGGTTGTTGTAAAACCATATAGTAAATGAAGACAGTGTGATACTGGTGCAGGAATAAACAAATAAGTGGTTGAGACAGAATAGATCCTTGTGCATATAGGAATTTAATGTGTGATAGGTAGGCAAATCTTAGAGAATTCAGTAATACTTTGGGACCATTTGTACCACTTACAGTGTGAAAATTTACTATGTAGCACCTAAAAGTGCAAGAGGGTTCTTATTGTTAAAATTGGAATGCTTTTTAAAATTTTCAAATCAAACATTAGTGAGTGTTCAAAGCCCCTCTTAGAACCAAGTTTGAAAGTCACTGTTTTGTAGGAAAGGTACCACAAGAGACGAAAAGCATAGTCAGTAGTAAGAAAGGTAAAGGAGAGGCCCCTGAAATCTGGCCTGTCTGAGAAGTGCTGATGATGGGAAGAGAAGCTGAGGGAAATTGAAATGTGTGCTTATTAATTCAAATTCAAAATTTGGAAGGAAACTGATCCATAAATAAGCACGATTATTATAAATTATTACAGAAAAAGTCAAACATATAAAAGTAGATAGAATACTAAAATATACCCCCATGTACATATCATCCAGCTTAAACAATTATTAATGACCAATCTTGACTCATGTCTGCCCCTATCCATTTACCCTTTTCCCTTGGATTATGACATGGATTTGAGAAAGATTACAAATAATGAGGAGGAAGAAATACAGTCTTTTTGAGTTTTCCTGTATTCTGATCTTCAGTACCCA
This sequence comes from Aselliscus stoliczkanus, assembly GCA_033961575.1. Lineage (NCBI taxonomy): Eukaryota > Metazoa > Chordata > Mammalia > Chiroptera > Hipposideridae > Aselliscus > Aselliscus stoliczkanus. Next base: position 39,040,912 of record CM066732.1, on the reverse strand, counting down.
AAAGGTAAATCGCCTGACCCACAGCACTTATATTGTGTCTGTGTTAACGGAATTGTAAGCGATTCGGTTGCTTTCATCTTTCAGGTCAGCAAATTAAAACGTCACATCCGCTCGCATACCGGAGAGCGTCCGTTCCAGTGCAGCTTGTGCAGTTATGCCAGCAGGGACACATACAAGCTGAAAAGGCACATGAGAACCCATTCAGGTAGGACTCCTCCCTTCCTTGTCATCTCAGTGAGCTGCTGCTTTTCAGTGGGTCCCTTCGGACCCTGTAAGCCTCCACGTGTCCCCATTGCTTATCTGAACGGAAGCTGGCATGAAAGTATACAATTGATGAATAATTCTCTGGCATACCTTCTGAATTTATTGTTCTGAACATGCATTGGAGAATGGAAAGTTTTTACTGGTAAAAGTCGGGGGAGACTACCTAACCCAGCTTGTTCAGTTTTCCTAAGTACTGTTCTTTCTTAGAAGAAAAATCTGTAGGCCTTCCTATCGTCCCATCTCCTCTCTCCCCCAGAGGTAAGCATTGCTGTAGGAACTACTCTCTCTAATGTGTATGACTCCTTGGCAGAGCAGAGGTGGCAGTAGCAGTTTGGAGCCTGTTTGCCATCTCTGCAGATAGGCATGAGCCACGCAGTGGGCCTGAGCCTTGACCTTCCTGAGTAAGACCTGTAGAGCTTTGCATATCTGCCACCTGAATTACCCTCCAATTAAATGGTAGTATTCAGTTATCTCCTCTAATTTATTCATTCTGTATTTCCTTTTAAGGGGAAAAACCTTATGAATGTTATATTTGTCATGCTCGGTTTACCCAAAGTGGTACCATGAAGATGCACATTTTACAGAAGCACACAGAAAATGTGGCCAAATTTCACTGTCCTCACTGTGACACTGTCATAGCCCGAAAAAGTGATTTGGGTAAGTAAATTAACTAGTGGCAAATAAGAAAAATAATATGAAGGATTTATGAAAGTATTAAGATCATAAATAACTTTTTCTGGCTTTTACAAGTTTTGTGTATGTGCATGGCTTGCCACTTAATAAAAGCCATTGCTTAGCTGCTGTTTTTTTCTATCTCTTCTTTCTCTTATTGCAGTCAGGCCACAAGACTCTTTCCTGACTGTAGCTCATCTTAAATTAATGGGAACTGTAATGAGAGGAAACAGTGTACCTTTAATTAGTAGCCAGAATGGTAAAGGCCCCAAGTAGGGAACTGCCATAGTATGATTCAAACTAAGGTCAGTCCACTTCAGATTTTTCAGAACATTTGTACTTTCTCTAGGTAATTAAGCTGTTTTATTGGTTTAATGATAACTACATTTCTGTGTGTAATTAAGCTAGAATTTATATAGAGGCAGAGTTTAGCAGTAGAAATTTTAGTGTGAGCCATACTTTGGTCATCTGGATTCCTACCTTTGTTTTTCTTATTTAAAAGAAGATTTTTTAAAAAATAACTGCCCTGGGCCAGCCGAGTGGCGCAGTGGTTAAGAGCTGGTTTGGGATGCCAGCGGTCCCGGTTTGGATCCCCCATATGAGGGCCAGTGACACTGCCCTCTAAAAAAAAACAAAACTGCCCTGGTCTGTTTTCTGTCCAAAATGCATTAACTCCCTGAATATTCTTATAAACATGTTGACATTTAGATAAATTGCTGTGCTTTACAAATTACCTTTTACTTTACAAATTGCCTAGGAGCTGTCAGGTAGTAATTTTTTACTCATGATCTTCCAACAACTGTATGAAGTCATCCAGGCACATGTATTCTAGCTTTATAGGTGGTGAACCTGAGGCTCAGGCAGGTGTCTTGACCGAAGCTACTGAACACAACTTCTAAGTAGCAAAGCTAGGCTTGAGTTCTCTCGAGTTTCTCACACTGGAGAAATGTATAAGTACAGGTCATAAGAGGAACATACCAAGCCATGGCATAAATATTGCCTGTCTTTCTGCAGCATTGGTTTCATTCAAAAGGTTTTGAGTAAAGTTATACAATTTAACTGGTATCTTATAAAACTTTTTATATTAATATGACTATATTGAGGAAAATGCAGACTGACACGCGTTTTTAAGATGATACTGAATTTGAAGCAGAGTACTTTGGGCTCCATGTAAGACCCATTGGTCACGTGTTCCTCCTACTCTGCTGTTAAGAAAGATTTATTAGGGCCGGACGAGTGGCGCAGTGGTTAAGCGCTGGCTTGGGAAGCCAGCGGCCCCGGTTCAGGTCCCACATATGAGGGCCAGTGACACTGCCCTCAAGGAAAAAAAAAAAAAAAAAAAGATTTATTAGAAAGATTTAAGAAACTATGTCCTCTGATAAATGAAAGCCTTTACTGTTCTTACCATGTAGAAATTAAAATCTAAACCAGTAATATTTCATGGCAATGTGTGTAAGCTGTTAGGCCACTGTCTGGATTATTCAGTTTTTAAAAAGTTAACTCATTGTTATGATGCAAATGAATACTTTGGGTGTTTTATATTTGCACTATACCTCTTAGACCCTACATAATGAGCTCTTTATGAGACACTTAAATGCCTAGGAACTGGCAAATAATCTCCCAAAATCAATCCCAAAGAAGTTTGTTCCCTTTTTAAAGCAGTTCTAATTTCACTCTAATGTGCGGTATTTAAAATTCATCACTTTGTGATACAGGAAAGCATGGGCTTTGGAGATGCCTACTAGAGTCAAGATTGACCTCCAAATATTGACTGCTCTGAGCCTCCTTTTTCTCCCTTAGCCGATACATAGGAATAATACCTACCTTACAGGACTATTATAAGTATTTAATAAGAACATGTGATAGAAAGTCTTTTACCGTTAATTAGGTCTCCATCAGAGGACCAGAAGGAGAAAGTTGGGGCCTAAGAATTTAAAATATATATGTGTATATGAAAGGCCTTCATATAATGAACATGTATAATGAGTAAAAGGTGAGCCATCCCTTGTGTCATTTCTGTTCCCCAGAATTGGCCCTATTTAAGCTTGGTGAGATATCGCTTTGATTGAATCAGATTGGTAGTATCATAAATTCCTGATCCCAAATGCAGCTGGGCTCTCATTGCTCCTGGGCAGTCCAACTATTTATCCTTGTCAGGTGTGCACCCACTCTTCTCAGTGAGTTTGTTCATTCACTGATCCGACAAATGTTTGGGTGGCTGGTATGTGGGAGGCAGCATGACAGGTAAATCACTCTTCTTTCAAACCTCTACCTCTGCTTTTCTCTCTGCCTTCTGGGTCTCAGTAAGTGACCTCTTTTCCTACTTAACAAAAAAATAAAGGCTGCAGGTTAAAACTCTAAATATCTTATCAAACCTACAAACTTAACCTGTGTCTGCATTCATCCTCTTTCCCCACCTTCTACTAGAGAGCAGGCTGTTCTTGTCTGTGGCCTGTCCCATTGCGTTTGCCTTGATCCCTCTCTCCTGTCTTCTTGGCATCCTTTACACAATGTGGTTACTGCCTCTTTACCTTCATCTTCACATTCTCACTCCTTGATCTTGCCCCTCAACTCTAAACATGCTTACGTCTCTTCTGTCTTAAAGAAAAGGGGGGGGGGGGTGCAGCCGAGTGGTGCAGTTGTTAAGAGCTGGCTTGTAACGCCAGCGTTCCCGGTTCAGATCCCACATATGAGGGCTAGTGACACTGCCCTCTTAAAAAACAAACAAACAAAAAAAACTGTGTGGAGCCAGCCGGTTAGCTCAGTTGGATAGAGCACAGTAAGGTTGCGGGTTCGATCCCCACATGGGCAGCTGAGATGTGCCTTCCATAACTACATTGAAACAGCTGCTCAACTTGGAGCTGATGGGTCCTAGAAAAACACACTGTTCCCCAATTTAAAAAAAAAAAAAGTCTGCCCCTTCTAGATTTAACTCTTATTTTCTTCCCAGCCAACCCTCATGAAGAGTTATATCCCTCACATCCTTCCTTCCTCAGCTCTTAATTCTCCTCCCATCTGGCTTATACTCCATCGCTCCCTGTAAAGGCCTCTTGCTAAGATCACTAATGACCCAACATTGCTGAAAGTAGGAAACATTCCACTTTCCATCTCCCTTCATCTCTCAGCACTGTTCCTCAAAGCGGACTGGCACTTTCTGTAAAGCACTTTGTTCCCTTGGCTTCTGTGGTACTGTATCCTGTTGGCTTTCTTATTTCTCTGCCTGTTCCTCCTCAGCCTTCTCTTATTTAAACCCTTTTTCCTTTCACTGGCTTTAACTGTTAGATTTCTTAAAGCATGACCCATATTCTTCTTTTCCATCCTTTACTCTTTCCTTAGTGATTTCATCAGCTCCCATGATCTCACTAAGATTCCAACAAGTCCGAAATTTATGTCTCTACTCCAAATCTTTCCTTTGAGTTAGACTTATATAACCATCTGTCCCTTGCCACTCACATACTGCCTTTGATGCCATTGGAATTTCAAATTCAGCATGTCCAAAACAAACTCTTAAAACCCTTTTGACCCCTCCCCAGAAACAAGCCCTCTTCCTTGCCTCATTATGTGCCCCTACCATCTACTTGGTTTTCTAAGCTAGAAACCAGGAGATGGTCCCTGACACCCACCTTCCTCTTCTCACTCTATATTCAGTCACTAAATCCTGCTCACTCAACTTCCTAGATCTCTCATCAGTTTTTCCCCTTCCTTCCATACCCATCACCATCACCCTTATCACCATCACCCTTGTCTGAACCATCTTCTCTCGCCTGTCCTGTTAGAACATCTTAACTGGTCTTTGCACATCTGTTGTTATCCCTTATTTTAATTCATTTCTGTATAGCAGCCAGAGTAATTATTTTAAGAAGCAGAAAGAAATGTATTGTTGAAATGCTTATTTGTGTTTTCACAAGTTAAACTGGGCTTTGTATTTTACTTTCAGGTGTTCACTTGCGAAAGCAGCATTCCTATATTGAGCAGGGCAAGAAATGCCGATACTGCGATGCTGTGTTTCATGAACGCTATGCCCTCATCCAGCATCAGAAGTCACACAAGAATGAGAAGCGCTTTAAGTGTGACCAGTGTGATTACGCATGCAGACAGGTAGGGACCTTCATACTGGGAAAGCAGTTGATGCCTCATTTGGTGTCAGGTTTCATTAGAGGGTTCTTACATACATACTTTGTGGGATGGCTATTTTTAAGGATAATATTTCACACTGATGTCACCAAAGGTCCTGTTGATTGTATCTCAGTCTCCAACTAATGTTTTATCCAGTCACAGCTTACACACCCCCACCTCAAGCAGACTACTGATTTCTTTCTCATAACTGTGGGAGTTTAGTCCAGAGCTTGAGAGAAGAATGGTCGTGGGGCCTGATCCTTGGGATTGATCAGAGAAGCAGCCCTGCAGGAGTAAGCATATCTGCACTGCGATTTATGGGAGCAGTTTTGTACCCCAGGAAAGACCAGTGTATCCTCTCGACAAAAGCCTGTCCACCATATGCACATGGGGGTGGCTGAGGTGGCGGCCCTGTGACCGGCTCTGAGGCCTGTTCCCACACCCCGCTCTCTTCCAGGAAAGGCACATGATCATGCACAAGCGCACTCACACTGGGGAGAAGCCTTACGCCTGCAGCCACTGCGATAAGACCTTCCGCCAGAAACAGCTCCTTGACATGCACTTCAAACGCTATCATGACCCCAACTTTGTCCCTGCAGCCTTCGTCTGTTCCAAGTGTGGGAAAACATTCACGCGCCGGGTAAGAATAAGAACTGTCTTTCCTCTCTTGTAGGTCTTAACATTGTGTTTCTGATCTTCCACTGCCAAGCAAGGCAGTTTTTGCCACTGAGGTGATAAACATAGGGATGCTCTGCCTTTGGAAAGGGCCAATCATTCCCACCTCGAGGTGGTGTATCCATGTGTGACCCCTTCCACTGATGGGGCACTCCCTATCTCTGAGAAGGTTGCCCTGTATCTTCCTTTGGGACCGTGTTAGGTCTGCACAGAACAGGTTGCTGATGTAACCCTCCCTTGCTCCTCCTGCCTACTGGCCGCTGAGCCCTCTACTTGGGACCCAGCCACCTCATCTGAGCGTCTCTGTCCCTCCCTCCCCCTCTTTCCGCTGCCTCTCCCCCTGCTCCAGATGGAGGCCATTTCCCCTGAATGAGGAGAGCATGTTTAGGACCTGCTTTGGCAGAAATTCAGACTTTAACATTCAGACTTAATGTGGATGCCCCATATTTTTATTTTATTAAACTAAAAGAAAACTTCCAATTCTGATCTTAACTTTTTTAGTAACGTGAAAGAGGGTTTGTCCTTTTGTTAGAATACCATGGCAAGACATGCTGATAATTGTGCTGGTCCAGATGGTGTAGAAGGGGAAAATGGAGGAGAAACGAAGAAGAGTAAACGTGGAAGAAAAAGAAAGATGCGCTCTAAAAAAGAAGACTCCTCTGACAGTGGTAAGTGACTTATTTTCTTTTTTTGTTTGAGGGCAGTGTCACTGGCCCTCATATGTGGGACCCAAACCAGGGCCGCTGGCTTCCCAAGCCAGCGCTTAACCACTGCACCACTTGGCCGGCCCAGTGACTTATTTCTTGAGTTAGTTACACATGGCAGATTTTGGTACCCAGTTTCCAGTATATTTATGTATGGATGTGCTGGGATATAGAATTAGGCCAATCATTCTTACTTCCTTTAAATCTCTTAATTTTCCTAATGTGTATATATATGTACCACAGCAGTTTATTTGTTCCCGGGGCAATTTTTTTTTTCTCTTGGTATTCCATTGCTTACCTTGTATGTTATGTTCAATTAAAGTCAAAGCAAAATGACTATCTTTGCTCAGTTTACTCAGATTAGTGATATTCTAAGGCCAGCAGAGTTTCTTTTCTATGTTCATAACTTTCACATTTAGGAAGCTGGTCTAGATTTGAGCAATGAATCTAATGGACATGAAGAAGGTTGCTTAAGCATCTT